>JAJJWW010011888.1:0-1429688 GCA_023531295.1 Papaver armeniacum
GATCGAGTGCTTGAACCACAGAACCTTTTGACGAAATCATTCGGATGTTCGTTATCCCACCGGTACATTCTTCCGAGGTCGAAAAAGGTAACTTGTTCGTACACGAGAAGTATTTCTTCAGAAACGCAGTGACCATGCTACTCCAGTTGGGAAGGCTGCTCGGTGGGATCTTTGTTGTACCATGTATACGCGCTTCCGGTAAGTGATTTTGAGAATTCCCTTAAACGAAGAACGTGATTATATTCATGTTCACCTAGGGATTCCGTGAAACGAGAAACATGCTCACGTGCATTCCGTACCATCGTACGAGGTAAATTGAGGAGAAGAGTACCCTCTTGGGGAGAGGGATTCTCTGTATTTCGGATGGGTAAGGGGTTGGTGATGATGCACATCATTCTTGATTCTTGGCTGCGAGAGGAGGTTGTTCCAAATCTTCTCTAGTGACAAAGTTGGGTGGCTGATTTCTTTCCAATGGGATTCTAGTGCGAGTTTCCTCATCCATGGAGGCGTGCTCCGCCGAGTGCTGGCGTCGGGGTTGTTGGAGACGTTCTAAATGACTGCGGAGGGCGCGACTCACGTGGTAGTCGTTGCAGCTGTCGGGGGTCTTGAGAAAGATGAGTACCTCCTTCGTGTTGAAACCATGTCACATGCAGGGCTCTGGCGAGCATCTCTTGTCGTTCCATCAGATCAGCGATGGTGACGTAAGGGCGACTTCCTCTTGTCCCTCCGGTTTCTCGTCCCGTTGGAGGGGTAGTTGGGATCTTGGTCGTGGACGGAGGCGCCATGCTAGACGAAGCATTTGGGTCGTGGCGGCGGCTCTAGCCACAGTGGATCAAAGTGGCGCGACACCCGGAAAGATATTTTCGTTCTTTGTGATTAGAGGTTGTGCAGAGACGCTAGAGGAGGCAGCGGCTCTGGCCCCAGTGATTGGCGGTGTTACACTTGAGGGAGTGCATTCGATGTTCTTGTTGTCGGCCGGTGACGTAACAACGTTATTGGGAGAGATGCTAACATCGGGGTGCGTTTCCTGTCCGGGTGTTCTCGGCAGCCGCTCAGGACTGAGTTCCACCATGTTGAGATTTGACGTTCGGGAAACGAAATCGGGAGTCGGAGTTGGTATTGTAACCGATAGATCAATCCTCCCATTTGTGGTCGCCAATTGTTTATGGGTGAAAATCGTTTCATTTGGTTTGGTAATTTTGGTGGGTGAGTGAGAAACACATTCAAACCCTAAACAAATGTCTTCTGCAACGTGAGCACTTTATAGGTTCGAGAGATCGATCTGTACAAGTCCGGCCTAAACCAAGAAATGGCCGTTCCAGACTTGTTCCGGTCACAAAGTGGAGGAGAAGGGTTGATTTGGGGGAGGGAAGCAAATAAAGGTGTTGAGGAGAGTAGTATCTCGACTTGTATCGTAAAGTGAAAGCTTAGGAAGCTTGCAAGAGATGGAAGCTTTTGAGAGAGCTTGCAAAGTTGCCTTTCGAGAGTGTAAGTGTAGTATATTTCTCCGACCGAGACTTGTTGTCTGGTGGAAATAGGTAAGACCTATTTATACAAGTCGAGATTGAAACGTACCACTGGCCTCATGAAGGAAGAGAGTAAAGGGTGAAATAATGGGAGGAGGTGGTAACCGCAAAGGTGTTTATGGGTGAAAACGTTTTCACCATTATTTCCCCATTTATTTGACCGCTTTATTCCTTTTCACGCTTTCTTAATGTGAGCGTAGTGTACGCTGCATGCTGTGACCGCCAAACCAAAACCCTAAAGAAGCATCCCCCAGTTTGCATCGATGTCTCGAGTGTTGGTTGCATCTTGAGTGCAAGTGGCGCTGCTAGTGGCGCGTGTGGCATGTGCGGAATGCCTTGGTGGTAAGTTGCACGGTTTGCAAGTTAGGTTACCAGCGTGTGTGTTTGGCATGTGCCAATGGCATGTGCGAATGCCTTGGTGGTAGGTTGCACGGCTTGCAAGTTAGGCTACCAGCGTGTGTGTTTGGCATGTGCGGAATGCCTTGGTGGTAGGTTGCACGGCTTGCAAGTTAGGCTACCCGGTGTGTGTGTTTGGCATGTGCCAATGGCACGTACGGCCATGTTGACCCAGTTGCAAGTCTTGCAAGCCTAGGGCGCTATATTTGGCGTGTGCCAATGGCATAGCGGCTTGGAATATGGCTTGCGGCACGTGTTGGCATGTGCCAATGGCATGCGCGGCCATGTTGACCTAGTTGCAAGTTTTGCAAGCCTTCAGGCGCTATATTTGGCGTGTGCCAATGGCATAGCGACTTGGAATATGGCTTGCGGCACGTATTGGCATGTGTCAATGGCATGTGCGGCCATGTTGACCTAGTTGCAAGTCTTGCAAGCCTAGGGCGCTATATTTGGCGTGTGCCAATGGCATAGGGACTTGGAATATGGCTTGCGGCACGTATTGGCATGTGCCAATGGCACGTGCAGCCATGTTGACCTAGTTGCAAGTCTTGCAAGCCTAGGGGCGCTATATTTGGCGTGTGCCAATGGCATAGCGACTTGGAATATGGCTTGCGGCACGTATTGGCATGTGCCAATGGCACGTGCGGCCATGTTGACCTAGTTGCAAGTCTTGCAAGCCTAGGGCGCTATATTTGGCGTGTGCCAATGGCATAACGACTTGGAATATGGCTTGCGGACGTATTGGCATGTGCCAATGGCATGTGCGGCCATGTTGACCTAGTTGCAAGTCTTGCAAGCCTAGTGGCGCTATATTTGGCGTGTGCCAATGGCATAGCGACTTGGAATATGGCTTGCGGCACGTATTGGCATGTGCCAATGGCATGTGCGGCCATGTTGACCTAGTTGCAAGTCTTGCAAGCCTAGGGCGCTATATTTGGCGTGTGCCAATGGCATAACGACTTGGAATATGGCTTTGCGGCACGTATTGGCATGTGCCAATGGCATGTGCGGCCATGTTGACCTAGTTGCAAGTCTTGCAAACCTAGGGCGCTATATTTGGCGTGTGCCAATGGCATAGCGACTTGGAATATGGCTTGCGGCACGTATTGGCATGTGCCAATGGCATGTGCGGCCATGTTGACCTAGTTGCAAGTCTTGCAAGCCTAGGGCGCTATATTTGGCGTGTGCCAATGGCATAGCGACTTGGAATATGGCTTGCGGCACGTATTGGCATGTGCCAATGGCATGTGCGGCCATGTTGACCTAGTTGCAAGTCTTGCAAGCCTAGGGCACTATATTTGGCGTGTGCCAATGGCATAAGCGACTTGGAATATGGCTTGCGGCACGTATTGGCATGTGCCAATGGCATGTGCGCCATGTTGACCTAGTTGCAAGTCTTGCAAGCCTAGGCGCTATATTTGGCGTGTGCCAATGGCATAGCGACTTGGAATATGGCTTTGCAGCACGTATTGGCATGTGCCAATGGCATGTGCGGCCATGTTGACCTAGTTACCCAAGTCTTGCAAACCTAGGGCGCTATATTTGGCGTGTGCCAATGGCATAAGCGACTTGGAATATGGCTTGCGGCACGTATTGGCATGTGCCAATGGCATGTGCGGCCATGTTGACCTAGTTGCAAGTCTTGCAAGCCTAGGGCGCTATATTTGGCGTGTGCCAATGGCATAGCGACTTGGAATATGGCTTGCAGCACGTATTGGCATGTGCAGCCATGTTGACCCTAGTTGCAAGTCTTGCAAGCCTAGGGCGCTATATTTGGTGTGTGCCAATGGCATAGCGACTTGGAATATGGCTTGCGGCACGTATTGGCATGTGCCAATGGCATGTGCGGCCATGTTGACCTAGTTGCAAGTCTTGCAAGCCTTGGGCGCTATATTTGGCGTGTGCCAATGGCATAGCGGCTTGGAGATTTGGCATTGTTGTCATGGTGTGCAGTATGCGGCTTGGTTTGGCATTGCTGCCATGGTACGCAGTGTGCGGCTTGGTTTGGCATTGCTGCCATGGTGCGCAGAGTGCGGCTTGGTTTGGCATGGTTGCCATGGTGCGCAGAGTGCGGCTTGGTTTGGCATGGTTGCCATGGTGCGCGACGTGCGGCTTAGTTCGGCATGGTTGCCATGGTCTTGTGAGTGCGGTTTGGTTTGGCATGGTTGCCATGGTGCGCGAGTGCGGCTTGGTTCGGCATGGTTGCCATGGTGCGCGCAGAGTGCGGCTTGGTTTGGCATGGTTGCCATGGTGCGCGAGTGCGGCAGTTCGGCATGGTTGCCATGGTGCGCGAGTGCGGCTTGGTTTGGCATGGTTGCCATGGTGCAGAGGGCGACTTGGTTTGGCATGGTTGCCATGGTGCGCGAGTGCGGCTTGGTTTGGCATGGTTGCCATGGTGCGCAGAGTGCGGCTTGGTTTGGCATTGCTGCCATGGTGCGCAGAGTGCGGCTTGGTTTGGCATGGTTGCCATGGTGCGCAGAGTGCGGCTTGGTTTTGGAATTAGGGTTACGTGTTGAAAACCTAATCGGTATTTTGAAAAAATACCCCTATTAATTATTTACACCGAGTTAAATGCTCTTAGTTAATGTGTTGCGGGTAACACTAGGTCATGGGGTTTTACGATTTTACCCCTTGTTTAAAAACCACCATCAACAGGGTCCTACTGATAAATTCAGATTGACATACCCGTATGTGCTGGCCTGGTTTCCTTCGAAGTCCGTCATTGTGGTGGGATGCCGTACAATCTTGCATGGGCTAACCTTGTCAGGTGTCCGAGAGTCTTGAGAGTAATCACATTCGAAAGATGCTCTGTGTCGACGAGGCCCTCCCGAACTCGAACCCTTGATGCGTGCGGTAACATGTAGGGCCCGGTTGCTGACCTTCCTCTGCCATCATGTCGTCTTCTATAAATGTAACATTATTTGGATGTTTACGATGCGGTTAGGACTTACGGACGTGAAGGAGTCGGTGTACGTCCAGAGCTATTTTATTAATTGCAGCAAACGTCTATGCCCGTTAATTCTTAGAGAGGTGCAAGAGTTCACACAAGCTTTCCACTAGAGATGTCGCTTCCTGATCTACTAGTTTCTGGTTCGTAGTAAAGCTGTTGATCTAAGGGGAACTAGTCCCCGGTGTAGAGGTCTCCGGAACGCTCATCTCTGATGTCATCTTAATGAGGAGATCAAGTATGCCGTTTACCGCTTCTTTGATTAGCTCCATGTTCTTCGTGTGAATCTCCCGTACCCCGTGCTAGTTCGCAATGTTGGAAATCTCCGATCATGCCGTCGATACGCCGTTAGGAGGAGGGGTATCTCCGTTGGAGGAACCATCAGGATTTGAGATGCTCTAGGTGGTCCTAAGACCAACCATCTCGAAATTGATTGAATGGTATTGAAGAAATTGACTTTACAACCGAGAGATTAACCTCCATTGTGGTCGCCAATTGTTTATGGGTGAAAACTATTTTCGTTTCGGTTTTGGTAATTTGGGGTGAGTGGATGAGAAATGAGTCTAAACCTTAAACAAATGCACTACACGGGAGTGCTTGTAGATTCGAGAAATCAATCTGTGCAAATCCGGCCTAAACCAAGAAATGGCCGTTCCGGACTTGTTTCGGTCACAAAGTGAAGGAGAAGGGTTGATCTTAGGGAGGAAGCGAAGAAAGTGTTAAGATTGTGAAGGTGTTGGCTATGTATGACTTGTATCGAAGCTGAACTGGCTTGCAGGATGTAAGCTATCAATTCCGGTGTTTGAATACGATTGTATCAACACTTTCCCCTGTTGTCTTGACTTGCCTTGTTAGAAAAAATAGGGAGGAGAACCTATTTATACAAGTCTTTAAGCCTAACCCTTGTATCTCGTGGGAAGTGGAGAAAGTGGAGTGATGGAGTAGTGGAGTTGTGTGTTGGTGTCACACGACCGATCTTGCCACTTCTCTCATCATCACTAACCGTCCATGACTTCCCGACACGTTCTTGCGATGGCGCGTTGTCAGTAAACCACTGCACCAATACCAGTATGTATCCCCCCAGTTTGTGACATGATTTATGTCTCGAGTGTGTGGATCATGGGACCCAAAAAAAAAAGCAACATGTAATGCTAGATTAATAACTAAGTTATTTAGGAAGTCGATACTTGTGAAGTATCGTGTGTATTCTATGCGAGTCTTGCATCATGGTGTGGTAGAGTGACGGATGGTGATCACCATGATGCCTCACCGACCAATTAACTCCGACCGAGTGGTTGTATAACAAGCCGGTGAAGTTGGACCGAGACGAGATGATCTTTGAGACACTCATCCTGCGACCCGTTGGTGGAATTAGGGTTTTTGAAGAGGTGCGCAAGCATCACTCTTCGGCCTTGGTCGAATCCAAGCTTGGGATACAATTTTGGCGGGGCCAATCGTGTATGTGTGTAGACGACATGGACGGTGTAGGCGCCCATACCTCATTATCTCGTGAAAGTGTGATCTAGGCCACTCAATTTTTCCGGCGAAGTTAAGTGGTCGAGATCAATTTGCAAATGAAATCTGGTGCCGCAAAAGCCGCGCATCATGCCAACTTCGGGCGCGCGCGTTTCAAGACGACCAAGCTTGGTCGGTCTTGGCCGATTAATGCAGTATATAGGATGAAGAGCTGGTGTACACGTCCATACCTTAATATCCCATAGAAACGTGATCTAAGCCACTCAATTTGTCCGGCAAAGTTGAGTGGTCGAGATTAGTTTGCAATCGGGAGGTGTGACCATGCCTAGTTCGGGCGTGCGAATCGAGGCAAACAGGCATGATATGCCTTGGCCGATCGGGTGTGGAGATAGATGGTCCTACGGTGGTTATGTTCATACGCACCGGACCTGCTTAGTCTAATCCTGGACCCTTCATTTGTGCAGGAGAAAATGGACGCTCGTGATTGTTCAAACCCTAATTAGGGTTTCACCGGCCGTGCGTCATTCCTTGTTTGGGCGCACGAACTAGAACTACCAACTATAGTTGGTCCTGACCGATCGGTCATGTATGTGGCGGAGCCCACGGTGTTTGTGTTGACATGCTCTCAGGCCCTTTGAATCTACATCTACACCTCCATTTATGCCTGCGAAGATGGATGGTTGAGTCTGTTTTGCGACACATGTAATGTGCCGCAAACCCTAATTTAGAGTTTTTCGTCCATCTTGCTTTGGCTTGGATGGTTTGGCAAGCTATGCCACCCTTTGGGGAGGCCGACCATGCGGGGCCCGCGTTGGGTGAGTAGTGAATATTCAATACCTCGCTTGGGGTCATGGATTCAATCTAAGCCATCCAATCATGTTGGTGAAGTTGGATGGTCGTGATCGTTTACGAGAGGCGATATGGAAAGTCCAGTTCAAACATGCTCAATCGGGCTAATATAACACACCGAGATATGTATGCTCAATCGGGCTAGTATAACACACCGAGAGTTGTATGCTCAATCGGGCTAGTATAACACACTGAGAGTTGTATCCTGTAAGGGTATTTCGTACATGCTTCATTATTAATGCTTGGAGGTTCGTCTTGCTCTCACGAGAACAACACTCATCGTCATGCCGCACCGTGTGAATGAGTACAGGAAATACAAGGATGGTTATGCATTAATTAATAATGTTGTAAATTCACAGGGTATATGGGATTGTTGCCACATGCTCCAACCTGGATGAATTTCGTGTATTTAATTCACAGAATACTGGTATTGTTGCCACATGCTCCATTCTAGGTGAATTAGTAAAGTGAAGAAGTATTCATCACTTATTAATGGCTTTATCTTTTGCAAGATGTTAGCGCATAATTTTGGCCTTTATAATTTTAGCCTTAAATGAAAATCCACCATCAACAAATAGACACCCTCCGTCAGGATTGACGATGAGACAAGGAAAGATATAACTGCGCATATGTCAATACTCGGATCCTCGGAGTGATAACTCCATTCATGAGGCAATAAGAAAAAGTAAGATATCCCCTATAGAGATACCTTGTCGAAGCAGCCTTCGCACTGAACGCGTAGGGTTACAAGAAAACTATTGCCCACGTAGGAGCCCTCGCCACCACGGTACCTTTTGGCTAAAGGATACTTAGGTAGGACGATGAATGTTCCACCCAAGGTTAAACATACCTTAGCACCTTGTGACGACTTGAATGTGCAATCAACTAGACACAATACGTCTACAAACAAAATATTCATGTAATAATAAAGGTACGATAATAATGTTACCAAAATGTGACTGACATGTCTTAAAAGTTGCAGATAACAAAGGTTCAAACCATAACGAAGCATTGTTTCAAGTAAAAGGAGACGATACAAAGACCCCTCAGCTGGGGGCATGATATGACAAAGAGTTCAGTTAAAAATAGACTGGGCACGACACGATCATGGGTAAGGAAGACGAGGAAAGACTACCCCTTCAGCCTGACGTTCAGCTTCCGCAAAGGCGTCGTTGATATAATCAATAACCAACTTCTCGAACTAAATCTTCATTTGGGAGGCCTGAGCCACCAAATCAGAGGCAGATTTCTGGCTTAGTTCCCTCACCTGATCACTGAGCTGATCATTAGCTTGATGAAGTGCCTCAGCCTTAAACTTAGCAGCAACATCAAATTGGCGAGATATCTCCAACGAAGATATTTGACCCTCAAGACGGTTAATCTTGGCATTTGCACCCACCAGCTGCTCTTGGAGACCTGCGAGTACAAAGGGTGTAAGCAATAAGAAGAAACAGCAAAAAAACACAAAGGATGTTGGTGGAATATGAGGACCCTAAGCTACCTCCTGCATGGCTAAGGGATTCTTCTAAACTATACTGAGCCTCAAAGAATGTCCACCTCAGCGACCTCGACATCCTCCACGAGGGTATCACGTCTAGTTCGGAGGTCATCAACATCAATCCGGAGCGAAGCATTCTCAGAGGATAAAACTTGGTAAACATTCTCTAACTCTCCCAAATTTTTAACTAAGGACGCATGAGACATGGAAGATGACGCGGGGCCTGCCTCGACAATTTTATTCTTAATAGAATAGACCTCAGAAGATAAAACGTTACGCTCTGCAGTAACCTTAGCCAATGAAGCACAAGCGTCTTCAAAATCCGCATGATATTTCTTGCGGATGATTTCTTGGGCTGAGAGGCGTCTCTCAACTAAGGCAATATCCTCCTTTTGCTTTAAAATGAGACTTTCCTTCCAATTAAGGGCTTCGTCACATTCTTTACGAAGCAAAGCCATCTGCTTCACTAAATCAATATTATGAGCAGACTCAAGGGAAAGTTGGGCCTCATTATGAACGGTTATGTTCATCAACCTATCAGACTTCTTTTGATAATACCAAACATTGGAGGTTAACTTGGATAATTGATCACGGAGATATCTAAGCTCACTAGAGCTACCAGCTGGCAGGCGAAGGTTGTCTTAGCACTATGCAACCAAACAAGAGCAAAAACAAAGCTAAGGTAAATAAGAAACGAACCTATGGCTTTGGAGGACTCAACAGCCAGAACGGAATCAGCAGCTTTACGCCCATCCCCAGCAACTTTGGAAGCATCGTCAGCTCTCTCAAGAGCCCACAGACAAGCCTCCAAGGATCTCTGAGTCTTTCTCAGATCGTCCTCCAACGAAGATATCTTAGAAGCAGAAGCAGCATCATTAGACGAAGGTTGCTGCGTGCTAACAAGGGCATATTCTTGGCGAGCATACTCCTAGAGAGCACCCAAGTGAGTACACTCAGCCCTATATAACTTGAACAAGATGCAGCCAACACCAAATGGTACATATCAGTTCCAACGCGAAGGTTACTCAAGGCTCGAATCCGCACGAATACGGTTTCGACGGGCGAATAAGAAAAACAAAGATCACCTGTGGCTCAAACCTGGCCACGTAAATCAGAAAGCAAGATCAATGGAGGAGGCAGCCTTTGGTTAGTACATATCTAAGTACGAAAAGCCAGAGGCAACGATAAAGCTTATTATTGGCGAAAATGTATTTATATACGTTTCCAACAGCCAAAGAAGGTCACAAAGACTGCCAGTAACAGCAAAGGGGCAAAGTCTACCAGGGGTGTCTCACTAAAAGAAGACTCCTCAGTACAAGTACAAAACCAACCATAAAGAAGAAAGTGCTCCATAGGAAAAGATACTTTTTCCCATTCGAAAGCGACATAAATCAGCTTTCTAAGAGAAAAAGGGGGCAAACATACATCAACCACAGTCGAAAGCATCAAACAAACCCACAAAGGACTAAACATTGTTCCAAAACATCAAAAGGAAATATTTCAACTAAGAAGAATAAGGAGATCCTAAGCCTACGACGCCTCTTAAACCATGCTCAGAATTCGAAAGCTTCTCCTCAGCAGTAAGGGCCACCGCCAAAGCATCACATAAGGACCGGAGGATACGCCAGAAATCACCACCGCACTGCATCATCCCTCGAGGAAATGCTCTAACCACATGATGTCCAGTTATCTCAGGCTGCACAAAAACAAAGGCATAAGACAAAAAAACACAAAGCAAGGTATCAAGGGGATTACAAAGCACTAAGACAGGATCATACAACTCTTACACTAGCAGATGTTAGCCCAAATGCACCAGGAGAAACCCTTCTCTTCTTTTCCCTAATGGCTACGGAATTACCAGCAGAGCCTGGAGCAGTCTTAGCAGTAGAACCTGGGGCAGTTCCAGCTGGAGAAGCAGGGGAAGACTACAAAAGGTCATCAGAATAACAAGCAGAAGTTACTATACCAAGCAAAGGTTATGAAGTAAAAATAAAATGGAAAAACCTTCGAGAGAAGCGAAGGTTACCTCGTGAGAAGCACCGGGGTTGGAGGCCCAAGCGATATTCATCACACTTAATGGAAAAGAAGAAGTTGTGTGAGGAACGAAGGGGTCTACGGTAGTGAGCCAAAAAATCCAAGGACTGTCATAAGAAAGGAGTATACGCCAAAGATCCACCACGACCAAGACAAGAAGACTTGGTGATCTCAGCTAAAGGCAAGTGAGCATGTCTATCTTTGTCACATAACGTCAGCCTTTGAAGATCATAGTGAGGAGGAGAAGGCGGAAGATCATCAACAACAACTTCTTCTATCTCAGGGACTACGGTCATCTCAGTACTCGCAGTTACCTCTGCGTCCTCAGGGAGTGGAGATAGCGTAGCATCCAGATGATCCATCCGAGGAGGCGGATCAGTAGACGAAGAGGACATCCGTTCTTTCCACGTAAGCTTCTTCGGAAATCTCATCATCCCTATCATGTGAGGGAAGAACATCCCATCGGCAATGGCGGACCAAATTTGCAGTCAACCTAAAGATTTAATTGGGAACAAAAACAGCATACTTTGGGCATGGGTTTTATTAAACCAACCAAAGGAAGTGGTTTAAACTCATCACAAGGGCGAAATCAAAGATTATTCATCACCATGAATAAAGTTACAGCACGAAGGAACAATCATGGCGAGAATCATCATCAAAATGCAAAATGGGAGCAAACCCAAGTTCTCATACAACATGAACAAGTAAAAGAGAATTAAAATTCTCACATGAAAAAACATCAACAACCTCCAACGAATCGGAGAAGGGAAGACAAAATCAAGCATGGAGAGGTGCGAAAAAGTAACAGTGAAGAGAAAAGCATCACTTACTCGTATATAATGATCAAGTATTGAACCAGAAGCTTTGGCGAATCAAAGGGAGGATCAACAGTTGACGGCAGAACGAAACCTCTGTGAAAGGGATAGAGAACGACTGTTCGAGAGGAAGAAAAGGAGTTAATGTAAATTCCTTCTCCTTATTCTCTTCTTATACGCGGTGGAAGAAATCCAAAAATTTGAATACCCCGAAATTTAAGGGGAAGTTATTTCGTGGAATGACATGTAAGGACCACCCTATCGGCACGTGCAGAAACGGCGACGCTACAGGAGTTTTCTTCCAATCCTACCAAATGGTAGAATATGAAAGAAAAGGGGCAAACTGTGAATACCAATATTCTGTGGAGCATGTGTCACGATCTCAGTGGTCGCATACAAGATAACTGTGTAGCCCTCGCTATACAGTGGAATCCAAGTAACAGAGGATACCCTCGTAGATCTACTTTATCTCGTCCCAAGAAAGGATGCCTCGACGACTGAGATGAAAGAAGTAAAAGCCTAGTCTAGGGGGAGGAAGCTGGCGAAAGAACAAAAGTAGATGACATATCGAATCAGCACTAAATGCACAAATCTCTTATCTACACACATAATAAAGGCACGTGGAGAGAGACGATGTGGCGGAACCCAATTGGCAGAGGATGGCGGTGAACGAAGGTACAATCTGTACTAAGGTTGGGAAGTTCCCGAAGGAATGTGGGTCAGCTGAGGTGGCAGAGTTCGACTGGAGAAAGCACGCGGCGAACGAAGGTACCATCTGTACTAAAGGTATATCAAGAAACGATGGACCCAGATGCAGCAAAGATATACTTGGAGCAGAAGGGGCTATAAATACCAAGACTCACCAACAAACTAAAGGCATTCAATATCTAGGAGAGAAGATCTAGTCTTAAGCTTATACCTCTTTAATGTTTAGAACTTAAGTATTGACTTCAACTTGAGTTCTCTCTATTACTTTGGGAAGCATTTAAGATCTTTGTAACCACCATAACTCAATACAATACAATCACTCATTACCCCGTGGACGTAGACTAAAGTCGAACCACGTAATCTCTTGTGTCTCATGATAACTTAGTAGATTTTACATTATATTTGTGTTCTTAGTTATTGTTGCGATCTTGAATATCTTTTATTACTTAGCATTATCAGTTCAACAGAGGCATCAATACTACTAAGTATCCGATTCTCATTTGTATACATTACGTAGACTATGGGAAAACGAGTAGTCACAAAAGGAAAAGGTCCAGTCTTTATTTCCAAACAACTAGCAAAAAGCGAAGATGTTAAAGGAAAAGGTTCCAAAGAATGCACAACAAAAGATGGGGGAGTTAAAGAAAAAGGTTCCGAAGAATGTGCAATAAAAGATGGGGGAGTTAAAGGAAAAGGTTCCAAAGAATGCAGAACAAAAGATGGGGGAGTTAAAGGAAAAGGTTCCAAAGCATGCAGAACAAAATATGAGGGAGTTAAAGGAAAAGGTTGTGAAGTTCCATCCTAAGGAAGCACAATAAAAAGACTTGGCGGTGGAGACGGTGTTAAACAGTTAACAAGAAATTTGGGGAAAAGTCCAATGGTTGGAATATTTCCGTCAAGTGAAAGGAAGAGGCCGGTTCGTATTCCAAACGTAACTTACAAACCACCCCCTAGAGATGAGGAGGGTCGATATGTCCGAAATTTATATATCATCTATGAAAATTACCTTCTTTTTTTCCCCGACTTTGTTCGTGAGTATATTAAGGCCATGGATGAGGTACACGGAGATGGGAACTGTGGTTACCACGTATTTGTGGATCAACTTGGACCCATTGACTACTAATTTTCCCATAGTCGACGTAATGTTTACAGCTCAGAGAATCAGATACTAAGTAGTGTTGATATCTCTGTTGAACTGATAATGCTAAGTAATAAAAGGTATTCAATATCACAATAATAACGAAGAACACAAATATAATGTAAATGCTACTAAGTTATCATGAGACACAAGAGATTACGTGGTTTGACTTTTGTCTACGTCCACGGGGTAATGAGTGATTGTTTGTATTAATTTGTGGTGGTTACAAAGATCTTAAATACTTCCCAAAGTAATAGAGAGAACTCAAGTTGAAGTCAATTGAAGTAAATACTTAAGTTCTAAACATTAAAGAGGTATAAGCTTAAGAATCGATCTCCTTCTCCTAGATATTGAATGCCCTTTGTTTGTTGGTGAAGCTTGGTATTTATAGCCCCTTCTGCTCCAGATATATCTTCGCTGTCTTTGGGTCCATCGTCCCCTGATATACCCTTCGTATGAATGGTAACTTCGTTCAC
The DNA here is from genome assembly GCA_023531295.1 of Papaver armeniacum. NCBI lineage: Eukaryota > Viridiplantae > Streptophyta > Magnoliopsida > Ranunculales > Papaveraceae > Papaver > Papaver armeniacum. The sequence continues at coordinate 13,864 of JAJJWW010011888.1, forward strand.
CGCACGCATTCTCCAGTCGGACTCTGCCACCTCATCTGACCCACGTTCCTTCGGAAACTTCCCAGCCTCAGTACAGATTGTACCTTCGTTCACCGTTATCCTTCGCCAGTCAGACTCTGCCACCTCATCTCTCTCCACGTGCTTTGGTTCAGCGTATAGATAAGAGATTTGCGCATTTAATGCTGATTGGACTTGTCATCACCATTGTCCCTTCACCAGCTGCCTCTCTTTAGACTAGGTTCTACTTTTCCATCTTAGCCGTCGAGGTATCCCTTCTTGGGATAAGATAAAGTAGATCTGCGAAGGTGTCTTCTGCTACTCAGGTTCCTCTGTATAGCGAGGGCTACACAGTTATCTTGCATGCGACCACTAGAATCGTGACACGTGCTCCACACAATATTGATATTCACAATTTGCCCCTTTTCTTTCATATTCTACCGTTTGGTATGATTGGAAGAAAAAATTTCGTAACGCCCGCCATTTTCGCACGCACTGGGTTGGTGGTCCCCATGTGTCCTCTCATGCAATAACTTCCCCTTGAATTTCAGGACATCCAAATTTTTGGATTCTCTAGCCGCCTATAAGAGGAGAATAAAAGAAGGGATTTCATTAACTTCCCATTCTCTTCTCGAGCTGTCGCTCTCTATCCCTTTCTCAGATATTTTTCGTCTCCTTTTCTGCCAACTGCTGGTTTGCTCTTCGTCTTCCAAAGCTCTTGCTTGTTCTTCATCAATCAGGTTAGCATATACTCGCCTTTTGATTTTGATATAGTTTTCCGTATTTTCAATGTTTGGTCATGTTGCTCTTCCTTTGGCTGTTTTGAAGGTGTTGTTGTATTTGCATGTGAGAATTCCGATTCTTCTCTGTCTCTCCATGTTGTATGAGAACTTGGGTTCATTTCCGTTTAACGTTTTCACCATGAATGTATCGTGATTGTTTCTTGCCTGCAAATTTTTGAATGTGGTGACCAATCATACTCCATTTCGCTTATTGGGAGGATGAAATCATTTCCTTTGGTTGGTTTTGTTAAACCCATGCCCAAAGTACTATTATTTTTGCCCCAATCATGTTTTTGAGCTGACTGTAATTTCGGTCCGCCATTGTTGATGGACTGTTCTTCCTGCTGGTGTTAGGGATTATGAGACTTTCGAAGAAGCCTGCGAGGAAGGATACTAGGCCTAGATCGTCAACTGAGCCACCTTCGCGGATGGATCACCCTGATGCTACGCCCTCCCCACCCACCGAGGATACTGAGATACCTGAGGGACCTGAGGTAGCCGTGGGAGCTGAGGTAGAAGAAGTTGTTGTTGAGGACCTTTCTTTTCCCCTTGAGTTGTCTGACTGCGTTCATCTTGGCTATGATAAGTGTTGGGCGCGTACTCCTTTTCTTTTGATGGGTCCTTGGGTCTTTGGTTTTACCACCGCAGATCTCATTGTCTCTCGTGCAGCTTTATTCTTTCCTGCTAAGTATGATGAATTTCCGCTTTGGGTCTTCAACCCAGCTACTTTTCATGAGGTAACCTTCATTTATTACCGAAGTTTTTTATTTTTCATTTTTCCTCTACGGCCTTTGCTAAATAGTTTGATGGTTCATTTGCGCATGTGCTCTTGTATAGTATGAGATGGCTGGAAATTCTGTGAACAAAGTCTGGTTCAAAGGGTGATGCAGTATAATGGTAATTTCTGGCATGCGCTTCGGACCCGATGTGACACTTTGGCTGTGGATCTTAATGTTGCTGAGGAGGAACTTGCCGAAGCTGAGCATAGTTTAGAAGATTCCTTTAACCATGCCGAGTGTGGCTTAAGGTCTCCTTCTTAATCTATATGTTTCCCTTTCGATGTTTCAGAATAATGTTTGGTACTTTTGTGAACTACTTTGATATTTTAAAGTTGTGTCCCCCTCAACATACATTTGTTGTTTTAAATTGATGTTGTAGAGGCGCCGTGATGTATGTTTGCCCTCTTTTGCTTTAGAAAGCTGGTTCCTGTAGCTTTTAAAAGGAAAAACATTTGCATTTATGGAGCCTCCGTTCGTGTAGTTTGAGGTTGCTTTCTTTAGCGAGATGCCCCTTGTAGACTTCGTTCATTCGTATCCTTGGATTAAATAATCCATTCTTCATATTGGTGATTCTGTTTTTAGCAGGCTTCTTTCGCACGCATACTTTCGGGTTCAAACTTCAGTTGTAACCTTTGTTGATGTCTTCTTATGACCTTCCTTTGATGTACCTCTTTGGCATATCTCAGATTGCCACCGCCTAGCGATTATGAGACGATAGTTGTACCACTTTATCTTCAGAGCCTTCGGCTTTGCTTTTAGTTTGGTCCTTGACTGTTCGTATATGGATACGTCTGAGCCAGTGACAACCTTCTTCTTCGTCTTTGGTTTCCGAGGACATGTATGGATATGTTCTAGTCAAAGATAACCTTTGTCGTTTTTATCTTGTGTATGTAGGCAGGTTTGAGCCGCAGACAATTTTCGTCTCCCTTCTTTGACTGCCAAGTTCGTATATGTCTAGGTTCGAGCTAAAAATAACCTTCGTGTTCCACCCAAAAGGTAGCCTCCGTCTCCTCCCTTAGCAGTTCGTACTATGAACGGGCCAAGGCAAGTCTTTGTAGTTATCTTTATTTTTGTCCGGTAGCATAGTCTTGAGAGAACCTACGCGCGCTGGATAGCTCCGGTGAGCTTAAAAATCTTTGAAAACAGGTAGCCAAGTTGACCTTTGATGTTTGGTATTATCTAGAAGAAGTCTGATAGGTTGATGAACGTGACTGTTCACAATGAAGCTCAAATTTCCCTTGAATCTGCTCATAACTCAGACATTATGAAGAAGATGGCTTTGCTTCGTAAAGAGTGTGACGAGACCCTTAAGTGGAAAGAGGATCTCATTTTAAGCAAAATGAGGATATTGCCTTAGTTAAGAAACGCCTTTCAGCCCAAGAAATTATTCGCAAAAAGTATTATGCAGATTTCGAAGATGCCTGTGCTTCCTTTGGTAAGGTTACTGTAGAACGCAACGTATTGTGTTCTGAGGTTTGTTCTCTTACGAACAAACTTAGCAAGGCTGGTTCCATGCCTTCTTCCATGTCCCATGCATCTATGGTCAAGAGATTGTAAGAGTTAGAGAATGTTTACTAGGTTTTGTCCTTTGAGGATGCTTCGCTCCAGATTGATATTGAGGATCTTCGGACCGAACGGGATACCCTTGCGGAGGATCTTGATGTCTTGAGGGGATCTTGCCGAAGCCCAGCATAGCTTAGAAGAATCCCTTAGCCATGCTGGAGGTAGCTTAGGGTTTTCTTATTCCCGCAACATTCTTTGCTCTCCGTATTGCCTTTTCTTTTTACTTATCCCCTTTATTTCTGCAGGTCTCCAGGAGCAGCTTGTAGGTGCAAATGCTAAGATTAATCGTCTTGAGGGCCAAGTATCTTCTTTGGAGAGAGCTTGCCAATTTGATGTCTTGCTAAGTTTAAAGTCGAGTCACTTGACAGGCTAATGACCGCCTTAGTGCCCGGATGATGGAGCTTCGTCGAAAATCGGCCTCTGATTTGGAGACTCAGGCCTCCCAAATGAAGGTGCAATTCGAGCGTTCGGCTATTGATTACATCAATTATGCCTTCGCTGAAGCTGAACGCCAAGTTGACGGAGTTGTCTTTCCTCGCCTCCCTTACCCTTGATTCTGTTGTCTCGAGCTTTGTTTAAGCAAACTCTTGTTGTTTTATGTCCTCAACTGAGGTATCTTATTTAGTTATGATGTCTCCCTTCTTTGAAACAATGCTTTGTGATGGTTTGAACCTTTGTTATCTGTAACTTTTAAGACATGTTAGACATATTTTGGTAAAATTATCGTTTCACTTATGTTATTTCGTAAATATTTTGTTTAGATGTAATGTGTCTAATTGACGGAGGGTGTCTATTCTAACCCAATTGTATTAAGCAAAACTAATTCTTTAGCAAAAAGTTTCTTTCATTGATTAGTAAGGTTTATAATACATTTGATCAGGGATAAAACATGGTAGGCTATTGCCCATTCCTTTCTTCTCCTGAGTAATCACAGTTCTCTTACGTGTAGTACTTTTTTGGGTACATTGCATTCCAAGGGTGCTGTAGTACTTTGCCTTTGGGGTTTCTTAGGTAGTAAGATCCTTTTGTGGCAATGTCGTGTATTATGTAGGGCCCATCCCATGTCGGAGCTAGCTTTCCCCACTCCCTCTTTCTTTGATATGGCGGTATCTGACGTAATACGTATTATTCGGCCACAAAGTTTTGAGGGATGACCCGCTTGTTGTATTCCCCGATCTAGCCTTCGTTGATAGTTTACCATCTTTTGCAAAGCTACCTCCCTTATTTCTTCAAGGTCATCCAGCTTCTCTAAAATCAAGTCTGTTGTTAGATACTTCTCCCATGCCCCCGTTTTTGTTGTTGGAAGTATTATCTCTGTTGGGATGACTGCTTCGGATCCATAGGTCAACAAGAATGGATTTTCCCCCGTAGATGACCTTCTTGTAGTTCGATAGGCCCATAGGACGTTGTGCAGTTGTTCACACCACCTCTTCTTGTATGCTCCTAGCTTCTTCATTAAGTTCATCGTTATGGTTTTGTTGGTCGCCTCCGCTTGTCCATTGCTCATAGGGTATATAAGAGTGGACTTGTTCTTCTGAATGTTGAAAGTATCAAACAACATGTCGAGGTTCTTTCCTTGCAACTGTTCGCCATTGTCTGAGACTATGGCGGCTGGTATTCCGAACCTGCATATGATTTGCTCAAACAAGAATTTAAAGACATATGTGTCCCTAATTCTTGCCAAAGGCTTTGCTTCCACCCACTTGGAGAAGTAATCCGTAGCCACAATAAGGTATTTTCTTTTTGAGGTTCCCTCTATCAAGGGTCCGATAATATCAACCCCCCATTTGACAAATGGCCAAGGGCTGATAACGTAGTTAAGCTCCCTTCTTGGTGCTTTGATTTTCTTGGCAAAGCGTTGGCATCTTTCACACCGCTTAGCCACATTCTTTGAATCTTCGTCCGGGCTTATCCAAGTATCCTTGCATTTTGGCTTTAACCACCAAGGATCTTCTTCCACTATGGTTGCCGGCATCTCCACTGTGTATATCGTGGAGTATTCTTCTTCCTTCGGTTCGTGAGAGGCACCACATTAGAGGTCCGAGAAATGACCTCCTATACAATACTCCGTCACGAAGACTGTACATTGTTGCTTTGGATTCGAGCTTCCGAGCTTCCTTAACATCATCGGTAGGGTACCTTTGTCAAGGTACTGGTGGATTGGAATTCTCCAGTCATCTTCCGCTTCGTTTTCGTTGCCTTCGTCTGACATGGATTGGTCTTTGTCAAATTCTTCAGCTTCATCATCTGATTCTTTTATTTTTTTCGTTTGTTTCTCCTTTATCTGCTTCTCTCATGGACCGAGTTTGAACAGCCAAAGCCTCCTTAGCTCATGAGATGGGTCCTTCTATCGAAGGTTCGTATATCCTTCTAATTTGCACGGCGGTGGTATTTCTATCTTTTAGCATAGAGGATATGAATGATAAGGCATCTGCATGTCTGTTGTCTTTTTCACATACATGCCTGAATGCTACATTGCTGATTTTGGACACATGTTCCTGAGCTAGCTTTAAGTACGAAGATAACACTGGTCCAAAGTTTGGTATTTGAGTTCGATTTCTCTAATGACCAACAGTGAGTCACTAGTCAACCGAACATCTGATAAGCCTAGCTCCCGTGCTAAGCGTAAACCATGTATGACCGCCTCGTATTCCGTGATGTTATTGGTGTAGTGTTCGAATTCTAACCTGAATGCGTAGATGAGCCGGTCTCCGGTAGGGGTTGTTATTACAATCCCGATGCATGCGCCTTCTCCATTAAAGGAGCCATCTACGAATATTTCCTATCTTCGCGAATTCTGAGGTTCTAACAGATCCTCCGGTTCTTGCTTGTCTTCCTCCATTCCTGGGATGTCGTCTATTTTCGCCTCGTCGCTGAGAGGTAGGTCTGCCAGAAAGTCTGCTAAGATTTGTGATTTCTCAGCCTTCCTTATTTCAAAGATTATGTGGAACTGTTTGATCATGGCATTCCATTTTGCCACCCTTCCCATTTTCTCCGTGCTATCAAGGATTTGACCTATCTGAGACTTTGTGAAGACTCGGATGGTATGTGCATCAAAATATATCCTTAGTTTTTGTGTTGCTACTACTAAGGCATATATAAGTTGCTCCACCTTGGTGTAGTTACGCTCCGCTGAACTGAGTGTTTTTCTGATGTAGTAGATGGGCTTTTCTCCTTGCCCTTGGTCTTGTACCAATACTGCGCTTACAGCGTAGCTTGTTACTGCTAAGTATAGAGTGAGTATTTCACCTGGCTCCGGCTTCTGTAAGATAGGTACCGATGCCAAGTATTCCTTGATGTTTTGGAAAGCTTGCTCGCATTCCGTGGTCTACATGAACCTGCTTCCTTTCCTTAGTGTATCGAAAAATGCTTTGCATTTGTCCGATGACCTTGCTACGAATCTTCCCATGGAGGCTAAGATTCCATTTAGCTTTTGTACTCCTTTTAGTGTCTTTGGAGATGGCATCTCCATTATTTCTCTGTCCCTTTCGGGTTCTACTTCTATTCCTCGCTTAGTTACCATGTACCCTAGGAATTTTCCTAAGGTTACTCCGAACGTGCATTTCTCTGGATTCACTTTCATGTGAAAGTTTCTCATAGCTTCGAATATCTCCCTCAGGTCTGATAAGTGGTTTTTCTCCTCTTTGCTTTTGACAAGCATGTCGTCTACGTATACTTCCAATATCCCGCCTTATCCATGGATTAAAGATTTTGTCTACCAATCGTTGGTATGTAGCCCCCGCGTTCTTTAGTCCAAAAGGCATCCTTGTATAGCAATACAAGCCTCGTGGGATAAAAAACGCAGTATGCTCCTAGTCTTCTTCTGCAAAGGCGATATGGTTGTAACCAGAGTAACCGTCCATGAAGGATAGTCTCTGGTGACCTTCGGTTGCATTGACCAGTTGGTCAATATTTGGCAGCGGGTAGCTATCCTTGGGGCACGCTTTGTTGAAATTGCTAAAGTCGATGCAAATGCGCACGCCTCCGTTCTTCTTAGGCACAATCACCATGTTGGATATCCACGTGGGATACTTGACTTCTCATATGAATCCTGCTGTTAGGAGATTTTGCAACTCCTTCTCCACTGCTTCCTGGTAGATGTCTTCCACCTTGCGGATACGTTGCTTGAATGGTGCCATTTCTGGTTTGAGCCGAAGGTGGTGGGAGACCAAATTCGGGTCAATTCCTGGCATGTCTTCCATTGACCATGCAAAGACATCTGCGTAGTCCCTGATTAGCCTTTGTAGTTGCATCTCCTCGTCCTCTCCTAGTAAAGTGTCGATGTTGATCATCTTGGCTCCGTCTTCGTTCCGATGTTGATTTTCTTTGTTGGTTCCACCGGTAAAAACGTTGGTTTCTGAGGTTGTAGTGGAGTGTATTTCTGTAATTATCATTTAGCAGAAGTGTCCGCTACCGGAGTGGCGGAGGTGCTTGCTTCCTGAACTGAGGGGTCTTCGGGAACTTTGAAACCTCCCTCCTTTACTTCGTTGGCGTTCGCCCTTCGTCTTTTTCTTTCGTGTTGCTGCGCAGCAGCTCTTTCTTCGTTGGGTCTGACCTCTGCTAGGTTGCATAGCCTTGCATCTGGTTGATCACCTTTGATTTCCATTTCACCCATGGGTATAGGGAATCGAAGGTACTGATGATAGGTCAAAGTTGTTCCTCTTAATCGGTGGACCCAAAGTCGTCCCATAATGAAGTTGTAAGGTGAAGTTGCTTCCACCACGCAGAACCTTGTATCGGTTACCAATGGTCCCGCGCGGACCTGCAAGACAATTTCTTCTTTTGGTCTAGAGACTGCTCCATTGAAACCACATATTGTGCAAGTGGATGAATCTATTTGCTCAGCTATTAAACCCATACGTAGGTAGGGTTCGTAAAACAATATGTTTAACGAGTTGCCCCCATCAATGAGGACCTTCGTAACATTCCATCCATGTATTGGAAGGGTGATCACCAGTGGATCGTTGTGCATATCGACTTCCTAGTTGACGTCCCATGTTGAAAATGTTAATGGTGTGGCCATCCATTCTTCCCAAGTGCTAGTTGGTGGTCCACTTAGCTTGAACACCTCGTGGGCTTCTAGCTTTCTTCTGTTCCGAGCTAACTCGAGGATGTCTTCGAGTAGCTCCTCTTGGCCTCCGTTGGAGAATGTGATCATATTGATGTATTTGCCGTCCTAAGGTAATTCTACCATTTTCTTGGGGACTAACTCAGTATCTGCTGGTTGTATTTGCACATACTCCATGAATTTTCCTTCGTCTATAAACCTTTGAATCGTGTTCCGTAGGTGATATCATGTGTCAGTTGTATGCCCGTAGTACTGGTGGTATTCACAGTACTCATTAGCATCCTTCGTTTTATCCGGCTGCTTTCCCCTTGAAAATGCGGGGGTACAACTGATAGGTGTGATAAACACCTAATTTTATATCTAGTATTTATGCTTTCTTTGCGAGTTTTCATGAAAATTATGTATCTTATGTGTGAATTTGAGTTTGTTAGGTACTTTTGAGTCGTTTGAAGCAAAAGAAGAAGAAACAGGGCAAAAGGTGCAAATGTTATTGGAGGCGATTATTTCTCATATTTGCTTTTATTTCTTCATCCCTATCTGAAAAGTTTGTTGGCTTTAGTGATGCGAATTTTGTCTGAAAAGCATGACTGCTTTAGTGATGAATGAATTGAAGGAAAGAAGTGAATATGAGGAGTAAAAGATGGTTGCGGTTGGCGAAAGAAGGTGCCCATTTGGAGCGTAAAAGGCAAAACGACCAGTTCACGGGCGAAAGATACTTGGAGCAGGCTAGGCTGCACGAGAAGGAGTGAATAGGCTGTCGGTTTGGCGAAACTGACAGGTTAAAACAGATATGGGCATCCCTTATCCAAGTCAGTGGGGTGTCTATAACAATTTCCTTTCCTACACCTAAAATTGAGAGAAAATATCTCCTCAATCATGTTTTGTGCGGCTGTGTTGGTTGTCTAAAAGTATGGAAAATACCAGAGCCAGAGAGAAATCGAGAGAGAAAAGATGGGTTTCCTACATACAACCTAGAATTCAGAGAGGAAACCATTTCTTTCACCATTACTATTTATGTCTGATGGCGGCAGCATTATTCATGGAGAAGGGATGAGATGAGATCGTGTTAATGGTGAAATTGTTGCTGGTAGTGGAGATTAATTAGGACAGGGGGTTGAATTGTTGCAGAGATTCCGTTATTCGCATGAAATCAGAGAACAAGAAGGAGTTAGATCTGGTGGATGTTGTTATGAAGAGAAAGAGAGCTAGGATTTGTACTGAATCGAAATGAAGAGGATTGAAATTCATGGGTTTGGCTGAACTGATAGGAGATGTATGGGTTTGGAGCAGTTTTGCTGAAGATTCAAATCAGATGAAAGAAGATTGGGTTAGAATTTTTGCTGCAATTGAAGATGGGAAGAAGTTCAGGAACTGGTGATTGAGTAAATGGGCTGTGTGAGAATTGAAACTGTGCTTATAACAGCAGGTGATAGCGATTTGGAGCTGGGGTTCAGTTAGCTGAGAAGAGGCTCGTGAGGTCGAAATTTACAGGGAAGAAATGGCAGTTATTGCCAATATAATTTGGGAATTCCGTTGTAATGTGAAATTGGTTGTTCTTGTGAATTCTTGATCTACGAATTAGATGGGTATTATTTGTATGGAAAAATGGGGTTAATCGAGCTCGTAATACTACAAACGGAGTTGCAGGTACAATTTATGATGGCAGAAGATAAACTGAACTGCCACCAGTTGAATGTTTGTGGAGTTGAAGCTTAAGTGAATACGCAGAGTTAGAATGGGTGTAATGGAATTCAGGTGAGCAAGACAAGTTGTTGTTGCTGGTTTTTGATTTGTTGCAGATTGGAGAATGGTTGCACTTTGCAAGATGCGAGTCTGTTATTGCCAGAGCTAATGAACTGATGCAGTTAAACTTAAAGCTACAGTTTTAGGTGATGTTGTTGTGTAATTGCGAGAGATGATGCTACATCGTTGCTGCATGGAATGTGATGAATTGGCTGTGAAGATGTTGTTGAGCTGAATGAATTCAGTGTGGTGATTCTAGGATTTGAACTGAGTTTGTTGGTGGTGGTCTTGAGATGAGAAAAAGAGATGCAGGAGAGTGGTTCTTTTGCTTACCCGCTGGGAGCATAACCACATGGAATGGGATGAAGAAATTGTTCCTTGAGAAGTATTTTCCAAAGATCAAAAGCAAGCTGTGTGATTCGCAAGGAAATTTGTGGTATTAGGCAAGTATCGGGAGAGACTCTCCATGAGTATTGGGAGCGCTACAAGAAGCTTTTAGCTAGTTGTCCACACCACCAAATCAGCGATCAACTTGTGATTCAATATTTCTACGAGGGGTTGCTTTCTAATGATAGAAATTTGATCGATGCCGCAAGTGGTGGTGCACTTACCAACAAGACCATTGCGGAAGCTACAAGTTTGTTGGAGAATATGGCTGCGAACACTCAACAATTCTACACTCGAGATGAATCAGCAGTAAGGAAGGTGAATGAAGTTGGCAATTCTTCACACATGGAACAAAGGATGGGCAACATGGAGAGAATGATGACTCAAATAGCTGCGGCTGTCATACCATCATCATATACCGAAGATGTTGAGCAAGCAAGTGCTATGTACCAAAATCAGCAAAGGCCGAGGTACGATCCGTACTCCAACACATACAATCCAGGTTGGCGTGATCATCCGAATTTCAGCTATGCAAACAAGCAAGCTGCAGCAAATCCTACTTTCAATCAACAAGGAGGATATCAATTCATGCAAAGACCACCACAAGAAACTCAAGGCACGAGTATAGATGACAAGTTGAATCTCATTCTCAACACAATGGTGCAAGATAAGCAAAAGTCAGCAATGGAGATGAAGGACATCCGAACACAAATGGGACAATTAGCTAATGCCGTGAGCAAATTGGAGGCACAAGCAGAGGGAAAACTTCCTTCGCAACCAATAAATCACAAGGAGAATGCCAATGCTATTGAGTTACGAAGTGGGAAGCAAGTAGAGAAACCGGAAACATCACCGGTGTCCCATGAACCTGAGTTGGAGAAAGAAGAGGGTGAAACAACCCCTAAAAAAGGCTGACCCGGTAACAAATTCTAACTCTAAAACTCATGTTTCTACTTATGTTACTTCTCCGCCATTTCCTAGCAGGTTTGCAAAGTCGAACAAGGAGACATTGTACCAAGAGCTGTTGGAAATCTTTAAGAAGATTGAAGTGAACATTCCACTCATTGAGGCGATAAGGCAAGTTCCACGTTGGGCAAAGTTCTTGAAGGAATTGTGCACTAACAAGCACAAATTGACCGGTAACGAGGTAATGAGTGTGGGGGAGAATGCTTCGGCATATCTTCAAAAGAAACTCCCACCTAAGTTGAAAGACCCCGGTAGCTTCACCATACCATGTACTATTGGTAAAATCAGGTTTGAACGTGCTATGTTAGATTTAGGAGCATCCATTAATGTTATGCCTGCCTCCGTTTATGAATCATTGAATCTTGGACCTCTTAAGAATACCGGTATTGTTATACAACTTGCCTGATAGGTCTAATTCTTACCCGAAAGGGGTTATTGAAGATGTTTTGGTGCAGGTTAATCAACTCATATTTCCAGCTGATTTCTATGTTCTTGACATGATGGATGAAGATTCACCATCGTCTACTCCCTTGCTGTTGGGTAGACCATTCATGAGAACCGCTAGAACAAAGATTGATGTTTTCAAGGGCGCTTTAACTATGGAATTTGATGACGAAGTCATAAGTTTCAATATCTTTGAGGCTATGAGATATCCTAGTGATGTGCATTCTGTTTTCAATTGATATTATTGATTCTCTAGCTCAACAGATTTTTGAATTGAATGGTGAAGATGCTTTAGAAAACACCATAGTGGAAGGTTTAGGTTATGGAAAATACAAAGACATTGAAAGTGAATTGTCTATTTGTGATGAGCTTAAAGAGGCTGTTTTATCTCTTAACTCATTACAAGAAGTTCCACCAAAATATAATGTGTCTTATGTTTCTTTGCCGCTTACTAATGAGAAACTTTTACCGTCGATTGTGCAGGCACCTATTCTTGAGTTGAAACCTCTGCCGGATCACCTTAAATACGTGTATTTAGGTGACAAGGAAGAGTTACCGGTGATCATTGCCAACAACCTTACCAAGGTGCAAGAGGAGAAGCTTGTTCGAGTGCTAAGAGAGTACAAGTCTGCCATTGGGTGGACTATTGCCGATATCAAAGGAATCAGTCCTTCCACATGTATGCACCGAATACTTCTTGAGGAGGGGGCAAAACCAACAAGAGAAGCTCAACGTCGCTTGAACCCTCCAATGATGGAAGTAGTCAAGAAGGAAATCCTGAAATTGTTGGAAGTAGGGGTGATCTATCCCATATCCGATAGCAAATGGGTGAGCCCGATTCAAGTCGTTCCAAAGAAGTCCGGAATCACGGTGGTGAAAAACGAAGATAATGACTTGGTTCCAACTAGAATCCAGACCGGCTGGAGAGTGTGCATTGATTACCGAAAGCTCAACTCTACCACCCGAAAGGACCATTTTCCCTTACCATTCATTGATCAAATGCTTGAAAGGTTGGCTAGACATGCTTTTTACTGCTTCCTTGATGGTTTTTCAGGTTATAACCAGATTGTGATAGCTCCGGAAGATCAAGAAAAGACAACGTTTACTTGCCCTTTTGGCACTTTTGCGTATAGACGTATGCCATTTGGCTTGTGCAATGCACCAGCCACTTTTCAACGTTGTATGGTAAGTATATTTTCAGATTATGTGGAAAGCATCATAGAAGTGTTTATGGATGATTTCAGCGTGTATGGTGATTCTTTTGACAAATGCTTAGATAACCTTGCACTTATTCTTAAACGATGCGTAGAAACTAATCTTGTGCTTAATTGGGAAAAATGTCACTTTATGGTTAATCATGGGATTGTGCTAGGTCATGTTGTATCCTCTAAGGGGTTAGAAGTTGACAAGGCTAAGATAGATTTGATTCGGAACTTACAATACCCCACAAATGTGAGGGAGGTTCGCTCCTTTCTTGGTCATGCAGGTTTTTATAGGAGATTCATCAAGGATTTCTCCAAGATTGCAATGCCCCTGTGTAGACTCTTGCAAAAAGATGTGGCCTTTGATTGTGACAAGGAATGCAAGGAAGCTTTCGACACCTTGAAAGAGTTGTTGACTGCCGCACCAATCATCAAACCACCGGACTGGAGCAAGCCATTTGAGTTGATGTGCGATGCGAGTGATTATGCCGTTGGAGCCGTGTTGGGACAGCGAGATGGCAAAGTTCCATATGCCATTTATTATGCTTCAAGAACTCTCAACGGAGCACAAATCAACTACTCCACTACCGAAAAGGAGCTTTTGGCCATAGTGTTTGCACTCGAGAAGTTTAGATCTTATTTAGTGGGTACAAAGGTGGTTGTTTTCTCGACCATGCTGCACTTCGATACTTGCTCACAAAGAAGGATGCTAAGCCAAGGCTCATAAGGTGGATTCTTCTTCTTCAAGAGTTCAACTTGCAAATCAAGGACAAGAAGGGCGGTGAGAATACTTTGTAGCGGATCATCTAAGCAGATTGGTTGTGTCCGAAGAAGCGATTCCTTTGCATGATAGCTTCCGGATGAGCAACTCTTTGCGGTTGGTGGCACAACTCCATGGTACGCTGATATCGTTAACTTCTTGGTGACGGGACAAGTACCTGGTTCCATGTCTACATTCCAAAAACACAAGCTCAAGAAGATTGCTAAGAAATATATATGGGATGAACCTTACTTGTGGAAGCATTGCTCCGATCAAATGATCCGCAGGTGCGTAATTGAATCCGAGTTCCAATCAATTCTGAATTTTTGTCACTCATATGCTTGTGGTGGCCATTTCGGAGCCAAGAGGACAGCCCTCAAGGTTCTCGAAAGTGGTTTTTATTGGCCTACATTGTTTAAGGATGCTTATCTATGTTGTAAGGCTTGTGATAGGTGTCAAAGGACAGCAACCTTGGTGCTAGAAACCAAATGCCGCAAACACCAATTCTCACCGTTGAGATTTTTGATGTTTGGGGTATCGATTTTATGGGGCCTTTCGTGAATTCCAATGGGAAATTTTTATACTTCTTGTCTGTAGATTATGTTTCTAAGTGGGTGGAAGCTAAAGCCACCCCTACCAATGATTCTCATATTGTTTGTGAGTTTGTGAAGGAACATATCTTTTCTAGGTTTGGAACACCTCGAGTGGTGATTAGTGATGGAGGTTCACACTTCAAGAGATCCTTTCACGCTCTTCTAAAGAAGTATAACATTTCTCATAAAGTTGGCACACCGTATCATCCACAAACGAGTGGACAAGCTGAAATTTCCAACCTAGGAGATTAAGTCCATCTTAGAGAAGACGGTGAAGGTTACAAGGAAAGATTGGAGTTATAGACTCAATGACGCTTTGTGGGCGTATAGGACAGCTTATAAGACACCCATCGGTATGTCTCCTTTTAGGCTTGTCTATGGTAAACCTTGCCATCTTCCCGTCGAACTTGAACACAAAGCTTATTGGGCTATCAAGGTATGTAATATGGAATTAGATGCAATTTTGGTGAACATAGGAAACTTCACTCAATGAGTTAGAAGAGATACGTAATGATGCATATGAAAGTTCACGCATTTACAAAGAAAAGACCAAGGCTTTCCATGATAAAATGATTTCCGAAAGAGTTTTGAAGTAGGGCGGAAAGTTCTTTTATTCCATTCTCGTCTTAAATTGTATCGGGTAAACTTAGGTCCAGATGGGTTGGACCATTTGTTGTTACTAATGTGTTTGCGCATGGTGCAGTTGAAATTACTAGTCCCAAAACAGGGCTGATTTCCAAGGTTAACGGCCATCGCTTGAAACCATACTATGAGCAGTTTGTGACGGAGAATCAGGATATGATTACATTGAGTGATCCACTCCCTCTGGAGGAGTAATTGGAGCCGAACGTCGGGCTGACGACGTTAAACCAAGCGCTAAGTGGGAGGCAACCCACCGGTTTTGTATCTTTCCATTTATCTTCTTATTTTTTTTCAGCATTTTATCTTTTATTTTTCTTGTTTTTGCATATCATTTGCGGAATTTCCCACCTTGAACCTTCTTTGGATGATTCAATTTTACATTGAGGACAATGTAAAGTTTAAGTGTGGGGGAGCATTTATATGTTTGTATAGTTTGTTTTATGCGTTTAGTAGTTTTATACCGAAAAAAAAAATCAAAAATCAGAAAAATCAGAAAAAAAAAAAAAAAAAAAAAGAATAAAATTTGTTTTTTTGAACTCCGAAATCTAGGAACTTGTGCCTTTAGGATGACACTATTAGTGGATGGAATCATTTTGAATGCAGGAGTTGAGGAACCCATTAATTAACAAGAAACGAACATAGCTCAGGAATCACAAATAACATGATAGTCGTTACCACATCTCGGAATATCACCATATCGCATTCTATTTTTATTTTATTTTCCATATTTATCTATTGTTCTCTAAGTGTTTTGGTGGGTCACTAAACATCGACGTGTTATTACTGCTAGGATGAAATAGAGTGATTGAGTTGCTAAAAAGAAAAAAAAAAAAAAAAAAGAAGAAAAAAGAAAAGAGACCGACCAATTAGACCAAACGGAATAAAGAATGACACTTGGGAATAGCAGTATGTGTGAAACGTAGTCCCTGTCTCCGTCGCCTAAACAAGCGTGGAATGCAGGATCCAAGGAAACTATCATGTACTTGCTGACAAGAAGCATGCGCTTGGATCCAAAAGATCGAATCATGCTGTCATGAAAAAAAAAAAAAAAACAAAACAAAAAAGTGAAAAAGAAAGAAAAAGAAAAGAAAGTATTATATTTGGTGAATAAAGTCACTCCTGGTTCCCTTGTATATGCCAGTGTGTTGACACTAGAATTGACCAGTAGCTCAATCCAATAGGATGCATAGGTTCATCTTGGTAGTGACCTTCAGACAGATATGGGAAACATCGATCACTTGTGAACATTCGCCAACATCTACATCTATATCCATCTTCTTAATCTTTTCATTGTGATTGTGGTTTGTTAGTTTCCGAGTATTGTGGCTTGTTCGACTATCTAATTTGAGCTTTATTTATTTATATATGAACTGAATTTGTACAAGGTACCTCCTCCTGTAATCATTTAGGATTCGTTCATTGATTTGTCACAAATAGACGGAGTTGAAAATATAGGTTTTGTAGGCATACCTCTTGTAAACCTTCACGAGACTAAAACTCGTCCACTAGGGACACCTAGGGGTTCAAAGGCTTGTTATTTATGCTTAAAGTGACCGTAGTATCGACGAGACGGAGTTGTATGTATGTTTTTAAAATTATTTTGTTTGATTTGCTCGAGGACTAGCAAAGTCTAAGTGTGGGGGAATTTGATAGGTGTGATAAACACCTAATTTTATATCTAGTATTTATGCTTTCTTTGCGAGTTTTCATGAAAATTATGTATCTTATGTGTGAATTTGAGTTTGTTAGGTACTTTTGAGTCGTTTGAAGCAAAAGAAGAAGAAACAGGGCAAAAGGTGCAAATGTTATTGGAGGCGATTATTTCTCATATTTGCTTTTATTTCTTCATCCCTATCTGAAAAGTTTGTCGGCTTTAGTGATGCGAATTTTGTCTGAAAAGCATGACTGCTTTAGTGATGAATGAATTGAAGGAAAGAAGTGAATATGAGGAGTAAAAGATGGTTGCGGTTGGCGAAAGAAGGTGCCCATTTGGAGCGTAAAAGGCAAAACGACCAGTTCACGGGCGAAAGATACTTGGAGCAGGCTAGGCTGCACGAGAAGGAGTGAATAGGCTGTCGGTTTGGCGAAACTGACAGGTTAAAACAGATATGGGCATCCCTTATCCAAGTCAGTGGGGTGTCTATAACAATTTCCTTTCCTACACCTAAAATTGAGAGAAAATATCTCCTCAACCATGTTTTGTGCGTGTTTGTGTTGGTTGTCTAAAAGTATGGAAAATACCAGAGCCAGAGAGAAATCGAGAGAGAAAAGATGGGTTTCCTACATACAACCTAGAATTCAGAGAGGAAACCATTTCTTTCACCATTACTATTTATGTCTGATGGCTATATAAAAGATTATTCATGGAGAAGGGATGAGATGAGATCGTGTTAATGGTGAAATTGTTGCTGGTAGTGGAGATTAATTAGGACAGGGGGTTGAATTGTTGCAGAGATTCCGTTATTCGCATGAAATCAGAGAACAAGAAGGAGTTAGATCTGGTGGATATATTGGGCTTGGACTACAATGGATTTGACCTAGTTTTGGAAGGAGAAAAGGGCTACAAAAAGGGAAACTTCTACAACAAAAATAATACGTATTCTTCTTGGAGTTTTGCAGAGAGCCGGAGCTAGGGTTTGCTTTTATTTAATATTTTCATCTCCTTTACTTTATTCTCCATTATTATTTGATGATGAACTCCAATATTATGAATAACTAAAACTCTCTTTGATTAAGGGCGATTTCGAAGCCCGAAATATGAATCTATAATTGATGAAATAACTTGTTCTCTTGCATTTATTTATGTTATTGATTGATTTCTACCATGCTATTATTGTTTTTGGATTATTTGTTGATTGTTTAAGTTCGAAATTAAATAGTTGATTCATAATCCTATTGCTAGTTTAGATTTTCTTCGACCCGTAATTGTCTAGAGAAGATAAACGCAAGTAGCAATATATAGGTATTGATGATGGGACTTTGTTAAGTACTTATATGTAGAAATCAACACTAGTAGGTGATTCATGCTTTTGAGTTCATCACTAGGAGCAACCTTATCTCGAGAACTTAGAGCATTTGTTTAAGTCGAACCTAGTAAGCGTACCTCTAGGAAACTTGGCAAGTAGGAACCGGTAGTCGAGCGCTTCCGTATCCGGTGAGCTAGGAGATAATAACGGAATAGTTGAGCGTACTAATTATTCCAGGGTTGTTAGTAACATGATAATGTGAAGAATATAGCTATCTATCAATTTGGTTTGTATTCCGTGGTCTAGAATGAACCTTTAATCAATTGCATCTCATATTTGAATACATTTTACAATTTTCAGCATTTCTACAACAAAATCATCTTTGCTAAGAGTATTTGCATAACAACTTGAACTTCATACCTCCCTTGGGACGATCCTACTTACATTATACTACTTGCTAGTTAAAGAAAAGTAGAGAAATTTATTTTTGCGAGATTGACACCTCGTCAACAACAACCTCACCCAATATTTTGATTAGCAATCTATATGGACTAACTCTAATATACATTTAAGAGAATCAACTAGACAGTCAGACTCAATCTTAATAAAAAGTATATCAAGAAGTTAATATCTCTTTCTTTCGATTTGATCTATACTCAAACAAATAGAAATTTGCGAGTCTTTATCAAATACAAGGGATATAAACTTGGATGGTACCAAAGACCAATATCCAAGGATCAATCGATTTCCAATCAACAACCAAAGGTTGGATTTCACAATTGATCGATACAACGCACATCCTGTGATATTTCAATTATATAACAAAATATAATGCGAAATAGAAATAACACAAACACCAGAAGTTTTTTTAACGAGGAAACCGCAAATGCAGAAAAACCCAAGGACCTAGTCCAGATTGAACACCACATTGTATTAAGCCGCTACAGACACTAGCCTACTACAAACCAACTTCGGTCTGGACTGTAGTTGAACCCTAATCAATCTCACACTGATTCAAGGTACAGTTGCGCTCCTTACGTCTCTGACACCAGCAGGATACTACGCACTTGATTCCATTAGTTGATCTCACCTACAACTAAGAGTTGCTACGACCCAAATTTGAAGACTTTAATAGACAAATTTGTATCACACAGAAAAGTCTATGATAATAGATAAATATGTCTCCCACAGATAAACCTATGAGTTTTGTTCCGTCTTTTGATAAATCAAGGTGAACAGGAACTAATTGATAACCCAAACTTATATTCCCGAAGAACATCCTAGTATTATCAATCACCTCACAACAATCTTAATCGTACGGTAGCGAAATAAGATATTGCGGAATCAGAAATGATGAGACGAAAATGTTTGTGATTTCTTTTTATATTTCCCTATCGGAGATATAATCTCAATTCAATTATTCAATTAAACTCGTACGATAGAAAATGGCAAGATCAGATCGCTCAACTACAAGATAAGTAGTTTCGTCTGGCTTCACAATCCAAATGAAGTCTTTCAGTCGTTAACCTACGGGGTCTCGAGAAGAAACCTAAGGTTAAAGGAGAATCGACTCTAGCAAAACCAACTAGTATCACACATGAGGTGTGGGGATTAGCTTTCCCAGTTGCTAGAGTTCCCCTTATATAGTTTTCAAATCAGGGTTTGCAATCTAAGTTACCTTGGTAACAAAGCATTCAATATTCACCGTTAGATGAAAAACATGATTAGATACAAGCTAATATCTTTCAACCGTTAGATCGAAACTTATCTTGTCACACACAAATGAAATGTATTCATTTAGGTTTGAGTAACTAGTACCTAAACGTGTACACTTAGTTGGTTCACAAATAGTTAACCAATGGTTAGCCATATGAGCACTTTCATATTAACCGTATTC
The DNA here is from genome assembly GCA_023531295.1 of Papaver armeniacum. Lineage (NCBI taxonomy): Eukaryota > Viridiplantae > Streptophyta > Magnoliopsida > Ranunculales > Papaveraceae > Papaver > Papaver armeniacum. Next base: position 33,653 of record JAJJWW010011888.1, read on the forward strand.
ATCTTTCTCATAACTAGTTCAAATGACTCATAAGAACTAGTTGAAGAGTTGTTCAATTGCTTAGGTTTTTATTCATAGACACAATTGAAACAAAATCGGTTTGATTCATTTGAATCAATTCATGAACAATATACCCACGGTTTGCAAAGATTGCATTCCTTATAATTTATTGTTTTAAGTTCATGAACTACCGATTTGATAAATAACCAGCTTGTGTACGCGTACGGGTATGCGTACCTTAGCTACCGGATTTGAGTTACAAACTCAGCAGAAATTTTCGGTTCGAAAATTCCGTGGGTACGCGTACCTAAGGTGACTGGTTTACTAGTTTGCAAACTATAAACTCATCAGAAATTTTCGGTTGAAAACTTCCGCCGTACGCGTACCCAACCCGTCTCCTTCACCAATACCACATGCACACATATGCACGCACTTAGTTTCCGGTACATGGATTTATACACCAATGTGCGAACACACTATATATGCTTATATCCATAGATGGTAATCTCAACTCTAGATTTCAATCATTTAAACATTCTTCTATAATGTTATAACAATCGTTATTCAAGACTATCGTTATTCAAGACTATCATCATCAAAGCTATTTTCAAGATTGAAATGTCATCATGACTTTCGTCTCGGGTAAAGATGAAATGTGGTTAAAGCGAAAGCTTACCAACACATATTTCGAGAAAAAGATAGGCGTGTAAACTCGACTCGAAATAGCAAATGTGTATGTATGAAAACTATAATACTTATACGACTATTGTCTCAAGATTAGGAGATAGAATAGACTTTTGAGTGACAGATGAGTTCAAGTCTCCACATACCTTTTAGTCGGATGAAGTTCCACTGGTTCCTCGAGTAGTTCTTCGTCTTTGTAAGATAATCACCATGGAGTCTGGAGCTCAACTATACTTAACTATCCTAGACCGAGACTTAGTCATAAGTAAACTAGAAATCAAGACATATAGTTTTGATCACTAATATTGACAAACATGCTTGAGATAGAAACGCATGCGAGTTCGACCGAGCAATGTTTTAACAATCTCCTCCTTTGTCAATTTTAGTGACAAAGCTATCAATACATATGGATTACAAAATAGATAAAACTTTGTAGCTTCTCGTCCACATGCTCGATCTCCTTGGTGCTTCAACATTACTTGAAAACTTCGTCTTTTACATGTACTCCCATGATTCCATAGATGTTCAGTTCAGCATCATAGTTGTTGAAGTTCCGTAGCCATAAAAATGAGAAAACAAAAGCTCTCGATTATTGTTATACAGTGTCATAGTATTATTACACAACATCAAAGTTGTCATATCACAACTTCGACAACAATACTATGGTGATATGTATCACTCCCCCTTAGTCAATACTTTGTCTCAACACGAAAACCACTCCCCCTTACATAATGATCCGAAAACCATATGTATTTGTAGTGTGAACTACATATTAATTCTCCCCATTTTTGTCAATAAAATTGGCAAAGGTACGAAAACGGGATCCTAATGAAATTTCCATGGAGACACTTCAAGACCAAAGAAAAGTACATATCAACTTTGTTTAGATGCAATCATAAAGCCGAAGCTAAATGCATTCATCACGGAGTTTATAAAGATACAAGATAACCCCTCAAATATTCCACAGTCGCACTCCCCACAAAAAATTGGCAATTAAGCGCAAGTTCAAAAGAACTCTCCCCCATTTGATGTCATTCCCGAAAGAACAATAAGAGAGACCTTACTTTTACGAGAAAAGAAGGATTTCTTTGGACACCAAAAACCACAAAATGATTTTGTATCCAAAATTCTAAATTAAATTAACCAAAAGAGATCCCATGATTAATTTAATCGGAATACACAACCAAAATAACCACAAACGAATCTATGATTAGTCTAGTTGGAAATGATCACATAAGAAGGCTTACGGAGACGCACAATATATACATAAAATATGGATCAAGGAAGATCAATACTGTGGAATATACAAGGATTCATTCTATTTTCCATCACTATTTGCACAATGACATACAATAGACATAATCCTCGTAAACAAAAGATTTTAACCTATCTTCCATCAATAAATGACATAATAGGCTTAACTTTTGTTTGTCAAAAGTTCACCGATCTTGTATCAATACATGCATATCGACATATGAAAGAGATAACTTTTGACATCGTATGGGACAATAATAGTTCACGGACGCAAACACACATACCCCATAACATATTGCAATATATAAAACCATAAAGATTAATACTGCAAAAATTATCTTCCAAATAATTTTTAAGAATTTAAACAAATATACCTAAAAACATAAAGATGAAAACGTTGGACATAGCTATGTATACTCACAATAATGGCTATTTGAAACCCTAGTTATCCTTCTTAAACAAAAACCAGAATAAAAATTCTTTTAAGAAGTTTTACTAGACATTAAGATCTTTGAAAAATTCCTTGTCGTCCCCGAACTCCTTGTCGTCAACAGCCATTGGAACATATGGTTCATGGAGGAAGGAGTCAATACCAATAAACCTTCTTGGCTGATGATGTCGAACCAGGGCCTTCTAAATTTCCAATGATATTAAAACACAAGCCTTTATTTGCTGAATCTCTTTTTTTGCCAGCTGCAACTCTTCAAGAGCATCAGAGAACTTCTGAGAGTTTGAAGGAACAACTCTTGGCTTCCTCACATTCCTTCTTTTTCTTTTTATAGTTGGAGACAATTGAGATTTCTCTTTTTCCTTAGTGATTGATGGCTTAACAATCATATTGATATCTTTCCCATCAGAAGACATGGTGCTTGGAGTATCCATGAAAGCACAGTTTTGTGAGAGGAGTTTACAATCAAACCTCAACAAGCAGTCTTAAGATATAAAGAATATCAGAGAAGGAAAAAAGGAATGTAAGGTTTCTAAACCTTTAAACGGTTTGTGTACGCACAACTCACAACCCTATAAAGAGTGGAATTGTCGCAAATAACCCTCTTCTTTTGGCAAAGAGATCCTTTCCAATGTCAACAGTGATAAGAATGAAATCCAAAAAACCAAACAACACAAAGCTAGAAAACAAATTTTTTTTATTTTTATTTTTAAAGCATGAGGTGTGCAAGATCTTGTATCTTTTGAACAGGCACATGAGACAAGATGCACAAATACAACACAATTAAATTGTGTTGTGGTGAACAACAATATGTCCACCATGACCCTTTTGGACGAAATCTATGGAACCCTGCCTTTCCGTATGTTTAAGCCATATTTTCTTCTCTAATGGCCTATATTTATATTTGGAAACTAATCTCTTCGAGGAAGATAAGATCTTACATACCTTAGTTGTTTTCTCCGCTAGTTTAAGCTTGGTAGCTAGACGATCTGCTCTTCGTTGAAGTTTGTTGACATATCTCATCTTGTGTTTGTATTTGAAACACTTTGAAAACTCATGACCCTTGAGAGAACAATACGAGCATGTCAACGTATAAGATGGTTCAGGTGCCCGAGATGAGCAAGCTGCTAGGCACATAGTTGATCCTGAAACATTAAACATAGAGTTTCCAACAGAAGGGTCAATTGATTCTTCCATCTTGATTGGGCTCTCTTCTAAAAGATTATCAAAATTGATGTATGTATTGCTACAATTATCAAAATCAATATTTTCACATAGAAGAGCAACACTTGATTTTTTGTCCTCATCAGAATCATAATTGTCAGACATCTCATCAAGTGTCGCAGCAAGAACTTTGTTCCCAGTGTATTTTCTACGATTTGGGAACTCGTTTGCAAAATGACCAAATCCCTTACACTTAAAGCACTGAGGCATATCCTCGTCATCAGTTTCATTTGTGTCCCTGTTTTTAGGAGGAATACGATTATGAGGTTTGACTGATGCTTTAGGCTTATCTCTGGAGAACCGTTTACTTCTCTTCAACAGTGATAGGTGTCTAAAACACCTAATTTACTATCTAGTAGTTACGCTTTCTTTGCTATTTTTCTTGTGAATTATGTATCTTATGTGTGCTTTTGAGTTATTAGGTACTCTGGAGTCGCACGGACGAAAAGTTGGAGAAATCACCCAATCGGAGCAAAAAGGGCGAGATTGTCATTTCAGGGGCGAACACTATCTGTAGCCCAGCCAAGGTTAAGGGGCAACTCTATTAGGAGGAGTATTAAACGCAGCCAGCTGTGGTTATGGGGTGACCACATGTTATGGGGCATCCACTGGGGTAGCCCTTATCCTATTGCATGGGGTGTCAATAACATTTCCATAGTTTTAACCCTAAATCTAGATGAGAGAAACCATTTCCTCTCTTCCTTTTCTTCCGTTCTTGTCCTGATGGTGCTGTGAAATTGAGACGAGAGAATTTGAGATCTAAATGGAGCCAGGTGAGATGAATCTGAAGTAGGGTTTGAAGAATTGGTAGTAAATGAGATTTAGAGAAGAAACGAAACCAGAGATTGGTGATAAAATTGATGAAATTAGGGTTCGTCTCGCAATGAAGAATGACACTTGTGAATTAATGGGTTTACGGGTGGAATTACATGAAATTGAGTTGGTGTATGAACTCGGGTGATGGTTTGGGTTTTGAAGTAAGTCTCCGGAAGATCTGGAAAGAGGGTTTTGAGCTCTATAATTGATTATTGTTGCTTGTGAATTAACGGAGGATATGGAGTTAGGGTTTGTCGCGGCTGTTGTGGAATCGAGGAAGGGTTTGTTGTCGCCCTTGAATTGAATTTGGATTAGGAAATGGGTTCGGTGATTGAGAAAGAGAATCGAAGATTAATTTTGAGTCTGTTGGTTGAGAAATCGAGAAGATGCTAACTCGAGAGCTGCTGATGGTGAAGAGTTACAGGAATGAGAAGAAAGGATGGGTTCGTGAATTGAAGCTGGTGAAGCTGCTACAACAGATTGGAAGTGAGTTGAGTTGTTCAGGTGGAGCTTGGCATGGAGATGTAACTGGTGCAGCTGAGGGTTGTAGTGGCTCAGGTGGAATTGGAGTGTTGCAAGGAAGATGGGGCTTCAGTAGCTGTTGCAGTTGCTAATGCAAGGAGAGGATGCAGCAATGGCAGTGAATGACTCAGGTGATAGTATTTGGTATTATGAAATGAATGGCTTAAGATTGGAGATAAGGGTGTGTTGCTCAGGTGGTTCTGGTGAAGATTGCATTCATTGGTGTTGCTCTGAAGTTGCAGCTCAGAAGTGGTTGTCTGAGATGAATGGATGAAGAGATGGAATGATGGTGGTGCAGCTGAAACTGTGGCATGAGATGGTGCTGGTACTTCAATTGGTGCTGCTGATGGAGTGTTTGAGGCAACAGAGAATGGATTTGTGGTGATGAGTCTGGTGGAGCCTGTGTAGCATAATGAATGCTGAGGTACAATGAGTTGCTGGCATTGCAGGTTGTCTGGATAAGGAGTTGAACCATTTCGCAGTAGAGGAATGTGCTGTTGGCTTGAGAGAGTGTGCAAAGTATATATTGCAGAGAAGTATGGCATTGCAGGTTGTCTGGATATGGAGTTGAGCTCGAATGGGTCATTGTTGGCCTGAGCTGGTATTGGTGGCGTAAATTGTGGCGGCCTTTGGTGATGATGTTGTTGTGCGGGCAAGTAAATGAGATAGGCTGCCAATGGGTCTTCTTTGCCATGATGCCTACAAGAGTTTGAGCTGCACAGGGAGAGCAGATGTTGCAGGTCTGATGAAGCTAGATGCTGGAAGTTTGGTTAGGATATGAGGCTCGAACAGGGACTGAGCACTGAGGAATGGTTGAATTCTTGAATGGAGCTACAGCTGCTGATACAAGGGATGGCAGGATGGAGTTGTGACTATTGCGCCACAATGGTGCATAACATGGGTTATGGTATGCAAGATAACTTGGCTAATGTGACTCAGACCTGAATTGCCTGACTAGCCAGCTGACTCACATCTGAGTCATGATCAGACCTGAATTTTCTGACCCGATCCAACCCGGTTTGACCCGATTTGACCCGACCGTTCTGACCCGTTGACCGGTGACCGGTTTGACTTTGCCGGTCACCTGAGACACTTTCCGGCGACTATTCCGGCGGGATTCCGGCCATAATCCCAGTTTTCCGGCGAGCGTTTTTGGGACAATTTCTACACGGGTTTCTCTCCATGGTGGGCCGGGTGAATTTCCAACTAATGGACTTGAAGACAAAACCTAATTTTGGAAGGAGTATCCTTTATGGAAATTGAGGAATATATAAAAGAGAGGACTTCTATCTTTTTGAGGGGGATCGACCACGTTTTATTATCTCTACTTTATTCTAGGGTTTAGAACCATGAAGTCTTTTCTCTTTCTTCTTGTGATGAACTCCATGAATATGAGTACCTAAGTTTATTATTGGTTATGGAATAGTTGGATTTCACAAAGCATGATTCTTTGATTCAATATATTAGTTTTGTCTCGTAATTATCGTTTGCAATTCTCTGGAAATATTGTTTTATGATTGATTGATTGTTTTGTCAAGTTGCAAATTGGTAGAACTTCTAATCACATCTATTGCTAGTTTAGGGTTTATTATACGCAAAAGTGATATTCCTTGGATACAAGTAGCATAATATGATTATGGTTTGTAGTGATATATTCTTATGATCATATGTGAATCGTAACCTTTGTTAAATTGAATTAGTGCGCTTTCCACGTTCAATTGCTTTGATTGGCCTGATTTCATAGAACTTAACGCATCTAGGGAATTAAACTTGATTAGTGCTTTTACACGTTAGGTTGTTCCTTTAGGTAGAATTCATATTCGCATCTTTTAATGTGTTTGTTGATGACATGAGGAGATTAGCGGGATATTCTTGCGATCAAGGTATTCTAGGGTCTTTGATAAAAGTTGAGATTAAATATCAATTCTAGTTATTGTGAAAAGCATGTTAGTGAATGAAAACGAAATCCTTAACCAATATCTCTTCTATCTTATTTGTTTCTTTGCTTTTATATTTGCTTTTATTTTATTTTATTACATAAAATCGAAAATCCACGGTGTTTTATATAGGAAACCATAACAATTTGACAACCTAGACCTCTCTGTGGGATCGATCCTTTCTTGCCCTTGCTATATTTATATTTTGAGTAGTAAGAAAGTGTAATTATATTTGTGTCGCTTACGACAGCGATCAAATTTTGGCGCCGTTTCGGGGAGGAGCGCGGTTGTTAATTGTTTTTGGTTTCTTATTTTTGTATTTAGTTTTAGTTTTATTTTTATTTTTATTTTTTTCTTATTTTCTGGGTTTTAACCTTGGTTTGGGAATTATTTCAGGTGCTTATTTCTATGGAAGGAGCATATTACGTGGATGGATACGGATTTCAACCTCAACAATGTGATAACTACCAATTCCATGGGTATAATCAAAACCAATTTATTGGTTATGACCAATATTCCATGGAACCTTATGGTTTTCCTCAACAACCTTATGGCGGGGAACAACCACAAGGATGGGAGGATTCTTATGCTTGTGAACAAAAAGTCTCTAATTTTATAGATAAAGTTTCCACCTTTTTACAAGAGGAATTTCAAAAAGTTAAAGAGACTACAAACGAGCAACTCCAAGAACTTCGTGAAGGTATGACTATCTTGCGAAGAGGTATTGATCAATACAAGGAAGATATGGATAATTCTAATGTGCATATGGTTTGTGATGAATATTTGATTGATGCTAATGTTGAAAAAGGCGAATCTTTGGGGACTATTGTTGATAATTGTGTAGTTAACTCAACTCTTGATCGTAATAATGATCATTCACCTATTCAAAAGGATGAGTTAGAGATAAACAACACTAATTTCAGCGAGGAACAATCTTATGTTGACTATGATAGTGACGGTGATTATGATACATTGCTTGAAACAACTCATGGTGACATCTCCGAGGAGTCTTTTTGGGATCAAGATGAAGATGAAGAGGAATATGTCGACACTTGTGTAGATTCATCAAGCATTGATCTTAATAATGATCAAGAGCCTATTCAAAGGGTGGAGCTTGAGGATGATGCATTTTTGAGTGTTCTAGAAAAGTTTCTTATGATAAAATTTGGATCCGCAAAAGAGTATGTGCCTTACAACAACAAAGAGGAGTATGTTGAGAATGAGACCGTTATAACCAATATTGTGGAAGACCCAATTGAGCTTGCAAATGATTGTAATGATGATGTTTATGTCGATACTTTGGTTAAGGCAGAAACGGACGAAGAATGGTTGCAAGGTTTGATAGAGGACCATGATATACATGAGGTGAATAATTCAATTGAGTTTTTCAAGGATGAAGAGGATTCCGTAATACAAGAGATTGTGAAAGGTTTATCTAACCCTTTGCCTATTATTTCTTCTCCTTTACCTCTTATTGGTTTGAATGTATGTGCTTCGAGAATATTGTTGAATGACTTTGTTTCTCGATATCCTCCATTAGAGATACTTGATTCTCATACTATGCAGGTTTTGGACCAAGAAACCGTGGAGGTACCCGACTCTTATATTCTTTATACACTTCCAAGTGTGGACAAGAATAAGTGTGGGGGAAGCTTTTATCGGTTCATAGCTTCACTTTTGCTTTATTTTACTAATATTTGTGTGAAGCTAGTGTTTGCAAAACAGGTTCTATGGAAGGATCCCCAACTTTTCAGATTATTGGTGTATGGGGAATGAATCTTGCAAGAAGCTAAGTCGGGCCGTCGACTTTAAAACAAGCGCTAAGTGGGAGGCAACCCACCGGTTTTGTATCTCTTATCCTTTTGCTTTTTATTTTTGTTTCGTTTATTTATTTTTTTTACTGTTTTCATATCATATTTGCATCCCTATGTTTAATTTCATTGAGTCCGTAATCTATCTTAGAAGAGAATTATGACGAATACCTTTTCGTCAGAAAATTTCAGACTGCGCGTAGTTCAGTCCAGAGACCATAACTGTCAGACCGTTTATCAAAACACTGTGAAATTTTGACACTGTGTAGAAAACACGTAGGTGAACAACTTTTGTGAAATGGAGTTTTTCCAAATTCCTTACCAATTTGCACAGTTTTTGCGTTTTATCTGCTGTTACGTCAGAATTCAGAACTTTCGGTTTTACACATTGAGGACAATGTGAAGTTTAAGTGTGGGGGAGCATTTATATGTTTGTATAGTTTGTTTTTGACACCATTAGTGGATGGAACCATTTTGAATGCAGGAGTTGAGGAACCAATTAACTAAAAGGGACGAATATAGCTCAGAAATCACAAATTATATGATAGTTGTTACCATATCTCGGAATATCACCATATCACATTCTATTTTTATTTTTCCATATTTATCTATTGTTCTCTAAGTGCTTTGGTGGGTCACTAAAAATCGACGTGTTATTACTGCTAGGATGAAATAGAGTGATTGAGTTACTAGAAAAAGAAAAAAAAAAAATATATATGAAAAAAAAAAAAATAAATAAAAAAATAAAAATAAAAAAAAAGACCGACCAATTAGACCAAAACGGAATAAAAAGACACTTGGGAATAGCAGTATGTGTGAAACGTAGTCCCCTGTCTCCGTCGCCTAAACAAGCGTGGAATGCAGGATCCAAGGCAACTATCATGTACTTGCTGACAAGAAGCATGCGCTTGGATCCAAAAGATCTAATCATGCCGTCTAAAAAAAAAAAAAAAAAAGAAATTGGATCCAGTTTGATCCAATCATAAAAAAAAAAAAAAAAGAAAAAAAAAAGAAATTATTATTGTGTTGAATAAAGTCACTCTTGGTTCCCTTGTATATGCCAATTGATTTGATGTAGCATTCAACACCAAGTAGCTCAATCCAAGTAAGATTAGGGTCATCTTAGCAGTAACCTTCAGACAGATATGGGAAACATCGAACACTTGTGAATATTCGCCAACATCTACATCTATATCCATCTTCTTAATCTTTTCATTGTGATTGTGGTTGTTAGTTTCCGAGTATTGTGGCTTGTTCGACTATCTAATTAGAGTTTATTTACTAATATATGAATTGAATTTGCAAGGTACCTCCTCCTGTAGTCATTTTGGATTCGTTCATTGATTTGTCACAAATAGACGGAGTTTGAAATATAGGTTTTGTAGGTATATCTCTAGTAAACCTTCACGAGACTATAACTCGTCCACTAGGGACACTTAGTGGTTTAAAGGCTTGTTATTTATGCTAAAAGTGACCGTAGCCTCGACGACACGGAGTTGTTGTATTTTATTATTGTTTTGTTTGATTTGCTCGAGGACTAGCAAAGTCTAAGTGTGGGGGAATCTGATAGGTGTCTAAAACACCTAATTTACTATCTAGTAGTTACGCTTTCTTTGCTATTTTTCTTGTGAATTATGTATCTTATGTGTGCTTTTGAGTTATTAGGTACTCTGGAGTCGCACGGACGAAAAGTTGGAGAAATCACCCAATCGGAGCAAAAAGGGCGAGATTGTCATTTCAGGGGCGAACACTATCTGGAGCCCAGCCAAGGTTAAGGGGCAACTCTATTAGGAGGAGTATTAAACGCAGCCAGCTGTGGTTATGGGGTGACCACATGTTATGGGGCATCCACTGGGGTAGCCCTTATCCTATTGCATGGGGTGTCAATAACATTTCCATAGTTTTAACCCTAAATCTAGATGAGAGAAACCATTTCCTCTCTTCCTTTTCTTCCGTTCTTGTCCTGATGGTGCTGTGAAATTGAGACGAGAGAATTTGAGATCTAAATGGAACCAGGTGAGATGAATCTGAAGTAGGGTTTGAAGAATTGGTAGTAAATGAGATTTAGAGAAGAACCGAAACCAGAGATTGGTGATAAAATTGATGAAATTAGGGTTCGTCTCTGCAATGAAGAATGACACTGTGAATTAATGGGTTTCTGGTGGAATTACATGAAATTGAGTTGGTGTATGAACTCAGGTGATGACTGGGTTTTGAAGTAAGTCTCCAGAAGATCTGGAAAGAGGGTTTTGAGCTCTATAATTGATTATTGTTGCTTGTGAATTAACGGAGGATATGGAGTTAGGGTTTTTCGCGGCTGTTGTGGAATCGAGGAAGGGTTTGTTGTCGCCCTTGAATTGAATTTGGATTAGGAAATGGGTTCGGTGATTGAGAAAGAGAATCGAAGATTAATTTTGAGTCTGTTGGTTGAGAAATCGAGAAGATGCTAACTCGAGAGCTGCTGATGGTGAAGAGTTACAGGAATGAAAAGAAAGGATGGGTTCGTGAATTGAAGCTGGTGAAGCTGCTACAACAGATTGGAAGTGAGTTGAGTGGTTCAGGTGGAGCTTGGCATGGAGATGTAACTGGTGCAGCTGAGGGTTTTAGTGGCTCAGGTGGAATTGGAGTGTTGCAAGGAAGATGGGGCTTCAGTAGCTGTTGCAGTTGCTAATGCAAGGAGAGGATGCAGCAATGGCAGTGAATGACTCAGGTGATAGTATTTGGTATTATGAAATGAATGGCTTAAGATTGGAGATAAGGGTGTGTTGCTCAGGTGGTTCTGGTGAAGATTGCATTCATTGGTGTTGCTCTGAAGTTGCAGCTAAGAAGTGGTTGTCTGAGATGAATGGATGAAGAGATGGAATGATGGTGGTGCAGCTGAAACTGTGGCATGAGATGGTGTTGGTACTTCAATTGGTGCTGCTGATGGAGTGTTTGAGGCAACAGAGAATGGATTTGTGGTGATGAGTCTGGTGGAGCCTGTGTAGCATAATGAATGCTGAGGTACAATGAGTTGCTGGCATTGCAGGTTGTCTGGATAAGGAGTTGAACCATTTCGCAGTAGAGGAATGTGTTGTTGGCTTGAGAGAGTGTGCAAAGTATATATTGCAGAGAAGTATGGCATTGCAGGTTGTCTGGATATGGAGTTGAGCTCGAATGGGTCATTGTTGGCCCGAATGGTATTGGTGGCGTAAATTGTGGCAGCCTTTGGTGATGATGTTGTTGTGCGGGCAAGTACTTGAAGATAGGCTGCCAATGGGTCTTGCCGCCATGATGCCTACAAGAGTTTGAGCCGCATGTGGGAGAGCAGATGTTGCAGGTCCGATGAAGCTAGATCTTTGGAAGTTTGGTTAGGATATGAGGCTCGAACGAGGATTGAGCACCGAGGAATGGTTGAATTCTTGAATGGAGCTCTGTTCTTGATACAAGGGATGGCGGGATGGAGTTGTGACTATTGCGCCACAATGGTGCATAACATGGGTTATGGTATGCAAGATAACTTGGCTAATGTGACTCGGACTGAATTGCCTGACTAGCCAGCTGACTCACATCTGAGTCATGATCAGACCTGAATTTTCTGACCCGATCCAACCCGGTTTGACCCGATTTGACCCGACCGTTCTGACCCGTTGACCGGTGGACGGTTTGACTTTGCCGGTCACCTGAGACACTTTCCGACGACTATTCCGGCGGGATTCCGGCCATAATCCCAGTTTTCCGGCGAGCGTTTTTGGGACAATTTCTACACGGGTTTCTCTCCATGGTGGGCCGGGTGAATTTCCAACTAATGGACTTGAAGACAAAACCTAATTTTGGAAGGAGTATCCTTTATGGAAATTGAGGAATATATAAAAGAGAGGACTTCTATCTTTTTGAGGGGGATCGACCACGTTTTATTATCTCTACTTTATTCTAGGGTTTAGAACCATGAAGTCTTTTCTCTTTCTTCTTGTGATGAACTCCATGAATATGAGTACCTAAGTTTATTATTGGTTATGGAATAGTTGGATTTCACAAAGCATGATTCTTTGATTCAATATATTAGTTTTGTCTCATAATTATCGTTTGCAATTCTCTGGAAATATTGTTTTATGATTGATTGATTGTTTTGTCAAGTTGCAAATTGGTAGAACTTCTAATCACATCTATTGCTAGTTTAGGGTTTATTATACGCAAAAGTGATATTCCTTGGATACAAGTAGCATAATATGATTATGGTTTGTAGTGATATATTCTTATGATCATATGTGAATCGTAACCTTTGTTAAATTGAATTAGTGCGCTTTCCACGTTCAATTGCTTTGATTGGCCTGATTTCATAGAACTTAACGCATCTAGGGAATTAAACTTGATTAGTGCTTTTACACGTTAGGTTGTTCCTTTAGGTAGAATTCATATTCGCATCTTTTAATGTGTTTGTTGATGACATGAGGAGATTAGCGGGATATTCTTGTGATCAAGGTATTCTAGGGTCTTTGATAAAAGTTGAGATTAAATATCAATTCTAGTTATTGTGAAAAGCATGTTAGTGAATGAAAACGAAATCCTTAACCAATATCTCTTCTATCTTATTTGTTTCTTTGCTTTTATATTTGCTTTTATTTTATTTTATTACATAAAATCAGAAAATCCACGGTGTTTTATATAGGAAACCATAACAATTTGACAACCTAGACCTCTCTGTGGGATCGATCCTTTCTTGCCCTTGCTATATTTATATTTTGAGTAGTAAGAAAGTGTAATTATATTTGTGTCGCTTACGACAGCGATCAAACAGAAGATCCCTAAACTGTCTTGTGAAAGTTTCCACCTTTTTACAAGAGGAATTTCAAAAAGCTAAAGAGACTACAAACGAGCAACTCCAAGAACTTCGTGAAAGTATGACTATCTTGCGAAGAGACATTGATCAATACAAGGAAGATATGGATAATTCTAATGTGCATATGGTTTGTGATGAATATTTGATTGATGCTAATGTTGAAAAGGCGAATCCTTGGGCACTTTGTTGATAATTGTGTGGCTAACTCAACTCTTGATCGTAATAATGATCATTCACCTATTCAAAAGGATGAGTTTGAGATTAGCAACACTAAATTCAGCGAGGAACAATCTTATGTTGACTATGATAGTGACGGTGATTATGATACATTGCTTGAAACAACTCATGGTGACATCTCCGAGGAGTCTTTTTTGGGATCAAGATGAAGACGAAGAGGAATGTGTCGACACTTGTGTAGATTACTCAAGCATTGATCTTAATAATGATCAAGAGCCTATTCAAAGGGTGGAGCTTGAGGATGATGCATTTTCGAGTGTTCTAAAAAAGTTTCTTATGATAAAATTTGGATCCATAAAAAGAGTGTGTGCCTTACAACAAAGAGGAGTATGTTGAGAATGAAACCGTTATAACCAATATGTGTGGAAGACCCAATTGAGCTTGCAAATAATTGTAATGATGATGTTTATGTCGAGACTATGGTTAAGGCAGAAACGGACGAAGAATGGTTGCAAGGTTTGATAGAGGACCATGATACACAAGAGGTGACTAATTCGCTTGAGTTTTTCAAGGATGAAGAGGATTCCGTGATACAAGAGATTGTGAAAGGTTTATCTAACCCTTTGCCTATTATTTCTTCTCCTTTACCTCTTATTGGTTTGAATGTATGTGCTTCGAGAACTTTATTGAATGATTTTGTTTCTCGATTTCCGCCATTAGAGAAACTTGATTCTCATACTATGCAGGTTATGGAACAAGAAACCGTGGAAGTACCCGACTTCTATATTCTTTATACACTTCCAAGTGTGGCCAAGAATAAGTGTGGGGAAGCTTTTATCGGTTCATAGCTTCACTTTTGCTTTATATTACTAATATTTGTGTGAAGTTAGTGTTTCCAAAACAGGTTCTATGGGTGGATCCCCAACTTTTCCGATTATTGGTGTATGGGGAATGAATCTTGCAAGGATATAGTCGGGCTGGACGACTATAAAACAAGCGCTTAGTGGGAGGCAACCCACCGGTTTTGTATCTCTTATCCTTTTGCTTTTTATTTTTTTTCGTTTAGTTATTTTTTACTGTTTTTATATCATATTTGCATCCCTATGTTTAATTTCATTGAGTCCGTAATCTATCTTAGAAGAGAATTATGACGAATACCTTTTCGTCAGAAAATTTCAGACTGCGCGTAGTTCAGTCCAGAGACCATAACTGTCAGACCGTTTATCAAAACACTGTGAAATTTTGACACTGTGTAGAAAACACGTAGGTGAACAACTTTTGTGAAATGGAGTTTTTCCAAATTCCTTACCAATTTGCACAGTTTTTTGCGTTTTATCTGCTGTTACGTCAAGAATTCAGAACTTTCGGTTTTTACACATTGAGGACAATGTGAAGTTTAAGTGTGGGGAGCATTTATATGTTTGTATAGTTTGTTTTTGACACCATTAGTGGATGGAACCATTTTGAATGCAGGGGAGTTGAGGAACCAATTAACTAAAGGGGAAGAACATAGCTCAGAAATCACAAATTAACATGATAGTTGTTACCATATCTCGGGAATATCACCATATCGCATTCTATTTTTATTTTTTCCATATTTATCTATTGTTCTCTAAGTGCTTTGGTGGGTCACTAAAAATCGACGTGTTATTACTGCTAGGATGAAATAGAGTGGTTGAGTTACTAGAAAAAGAAAAAAAAAAAAAATGAAAAAATATATATAAAAAAAAAAAAAAAAAAAAAAGGACCGATCAATTAGACCAAAACGGAATAAAGAATGACACTTGGGAATAGCAAGGTATGTGTGAAAACGTAGTCCCCGTCTCCGTCGCCAAACAAGCGTGGAATGCACGGGTGATCCAAGGCAACTATCATGTACTTGCCGACAAGAAGCATGCGCTTGGATCCAAAAGATCTAATCATGCCGTCTAAAAAAAAAAGAGAAATTGGATCCGGTTTGATCCAATCATATAAGAAAAAAAAAAAGTTTTATATTGGTTGAATAAAGTCACTCTTGGTTCCCTTGTATATGCAGTTGAGTTGATGTAGGATTCAAACCAAGTAGCTCAATCCAATAGGATTAGGTTCATCTTAGCAAGATGACCTTGACAGATATGGGAAACATCGAACACTTGTGAATATTCGCCAACATCTACATCTATATCCATCTTCTTGATCTTTTCATTGTGATTGTGGTTTGTTAGTTTCCGAGTATTGTGGCTTGTTCGACTATCTAATTAGAGTTTATTTACTAATATATGAATTGAATTTGCAAGGTACCTCCTCCTGTAGTCATTTTGGATTCATTCATTGATTTGTCACGAATAGACGGAGTTCGAAATATAGGTTTTGTAGGTATATCTCTAGTAAAACCTTCACGAGACTATAACTCGTCCACTAGGGACACCTAGGGGTTTAAAGGCTTATTATTTATGCTAAAAGTGACCGTAGCCTCGACGGCACACTGAGTTGTTGTATTTTATTGTTTTGTTTGATTTGCTCGAGGACTAGCAAAGTCTAAGTGTGGGGGAATTTGATAGGTGTAGAATACACCGTATTTAATATCTAGTATTTATGCTTTCTTTGCGAGTTTTCGTGTGAATTATGTATCTTATGTGTGCTTTTGAGTTTATTAGGTGCAATGGAGTCATTTGGAGCGAAAAGAAGTGGAAATAGCTACAAAAGTGAAGTCACAAGTGGAGAAAGGCCAAAGACCCAGTGGAACTCGTTCAAATACAAGATTTCTACTTTTCATTGTGTAGAGGACGAGAAGATGAAGACGATGGCGAAAGAATGGAGTCATTCTGAGTTCGTATGAAGAAGTTATGGGCAAAACAAGAACTCATAAGCAATAAGGGCAAACTTGTCATTTCATCAAGGGCGAAGACTATTTGGAGTCCAGAGGTGGTTAAGGGGCTTCATTTAGGGTACCCCTTATCACTCAGCAGTGGATGTTACTAACATCGGGTAGCCCTTATCCAGAGGATGGTGATGATGGAGAGCACCCAATTGGGTCGGGTCTATCCATGGCCCAGATCCGGATCCAAACCCGAAATCGGATCCAGACCCACTTCACAACCAAACCTTATGTCCGAGAGAACTTGTCTCTCATTCTATTTCATTTCATTTTTCCCTGAAATTGAGAGTTTAAGAGAGGAAGAACAGATGTTGTTAATGGTGGAATTAAGAGAATTGATGAAGGAATTGGTGGGGGTTTTTGATTCATCTGATGGTACAAGCTTACACAGGTGATGATTAAAGATTTTAGTTAGGGTTTGTTTAATCCGTTTAGATGGCAGAAATTGTGAGATTAAGGGTTTGTGTTGATCTCTTTAAGATCGATTGAAGGGGGAACTGGAGCTGCCGTTGTGTGTGAAGGGTGATGATTCAAGTTAGAAGAAGATTAAAATGGGTTTTTGCTGTTTGTAGGTTTGGTTCGGATTTGAGAAGATGGTTCGATAGAATTGCAGCTCTGAGAATTAGAATGGGTTCTGGTGCAGATTGGTTGTAAGATGATGTTAATTTGATTGTTAAGAATACGAAGTGAAGAGAGCAAATTGTTGCGGTTGGAATCATAGAAGGTGGGCATGTGATGATTTGAATTGTGGATCTGAGGATGAATTAGTTATTTGCGAGTGGAGGTGATGTTGGTGCTGCAGTGGTAGAAGTGTGGGTCTGCTAAGATGGTGGTAACTCAGATGGTGCTACATTTCTTTGTGCTCGAGGCCGGAGTGGAAGCTGTGAAAGATGGAGTCGGGTGATGCTTGTTTCGGGGAAGATGGCGGTGAAGAAGTGTTGTGGTCTTGTTGGAGCCGGAGCGTGGCCCGAGTTGGTGGTTTTGACCTCAAATTGGAGTATTATGAATATGAAGATGTGAAGTTGATGTTAAGTGGAATGGGTGATAGCAAGATTAGGGGCTACAATGGAGATGGCCGCAATGCCGATGGTGCTTGGACTAGAAGCCACGCCATTGCAAATGGGGTTGATGTGATGATTTGTGATGTCTGCCATGTTGTGAGTGCGTAAGTGGATCATGATGGTGGACTGTGGAGCTGTGCAAATTGTGCAAGTGATAGGGGGGTTGAGTAGTGGTAATAGAGCGGTGAAATGCGGTTTTACAGTGGATTATGTTGCGGAGCAAGAGGCGGGGTCAGGGTGCAAGTTGAGTGTGGTATTGTGCAAGAGGATAATTGGTGTTGGCTGTGTTAAGTGCAGGTGGTCTTGAGCTGACAGGGGAATGAGTTGAAGTTTAATGGGATGAATTAGCAGGTGGCGAGGTTAAAGGCCTAGACTGAGTTACAGGGATTCAATGGAATGCAGGCAATGGACTGAAATTGGAACTGGGAGCAAGTGTAACACTGTCTTGTATGGCTTGAGGAAATGGCAGCTGAGATGGAGTTACAGGGAGAGTTGTTATATATTGATGCAGCATGAATTGGTGGCTACTCAGGTTTACAGGGAGGTATTGAGTGCAGAATGCACAGCCTTCTTGGCTGGGATTGGAAGTGGTAAAGCACCATCTTTGTGCAACAGAACTCTGGCCTGTGCAATGGCCTGAGCCAATCACCACTCGGCCAATGCAAGTCCGATCGTGACCCGACCCGACCCCGACTCATTCTCGACTCGCCCGAGTCTTGACTCGGGTTTGACTCGTTGAGTTGACCGAGCTGACCCTGAGCTTCGGGCCGTTGGCCATTGACGGGCAGACTTTGCCGGTCACCCGAGACACACTAAGCGACTATTCCGGCCGGATTCCCGCCATAATCCTGATTTTCGAGCGTTTTTGGGACAAAATTTCTACACGGGTTTCTCTCCATGGTGGGCCGGGTGAATTTCCAACTAATGGACTTGAAGACAAAACCTAATTTTGGAAGGAGTATCCTTTATGGAAATTGAGGAATATATAAAAGAGAGGACTTCTATCTTTTTGAGGAGGATCTACCACGTTTTATTTTATTCTTTGCCTCTACCTTGTATTCTAGGGTTTAGAACCATGAAGTTTCTTCTCTTTCTTCTTGTGATGAACTCCATGAATATGAGTACCTAAGTTTATTATTGGTTATGGAATAGTTGGATTTCACAAAGCATGATTCTTTGACTCAATATATTAGTTTTGTCTCATATCTATCGTTTGCAATTCTCTGAAAATATTGTTTTATGATTGATTGATTGTTTTGTCAAGTTGCAAATTGGTAGAACTTCTAATCACATCTATTGCTAGTTTAGGGTTTATTATACGCAAAAGTGATATTCCTTGAATACAAGTAGCATAATATGATTATAGTTTGTAGTGATACATTCTTATGATCATATGTGAATCGTAACCTTTGTTAAATTGAATTAGTGCGCTTTCCACGTTCAATTGCTTTGATTGGCCTGATTTCATAGAACTTAATGCATCTAGGGAATTAAACTTGATTAGTGCTTTTACACGTTAGGTTGTTCCTTTAGGTAGAATTCATATTCGCATCTTTTAATGTGTTTGTTGATGACATGAGGAGATTTGCGGGATATTCTTGCGATCAAGGTATTCTAGGGTCTTTGATAAAAGTTGAGATTAAATATCAATTCTAGTTATTGTGAAAAGCATGTTAGTGAATGAAAACGAAATCCTTAACCAATATCTCTTCTATCTTATTTGTTTGCTTATTTGTTTCTTTGCTTTTATATTTGCTTTTATTTTATTTTATTACATAAAATCAGAAAATCCACAGTGTTTTATATAGGAAACCATAACAATTTGACAACCTAGACCTCTCTGTGGGATCGATCCTTTCTTGCCCTTGCTATATTTATATTTTGAGTAGTAAGAAAGTGTAATTATATTTGTGTCGCTTACGACAGCGGTCAAAAAGTTCGGATGGTTTCTCCAACCAGGATTATAGGTTTCTGAATATGGGTCAAACTTTTGACGGTTATCAAATCTAGTGTTATTATAGAGAGCATTGGCTTGCTCTTCATTATTCTGGCCTTCCCAAAAAGGCTCCAATCTACCACTAGTGTGACCCACTTCTAAAGCTTCTAACCTTTTCGCTATTGCAGCAATTTTGGCATGTGATTCATAGCCTCCTTCTACCCTATTAACGTTTCCTCTGCCTAGAAGAATTGTTTTCTGGGGTTCCCTATTATTTTCCCATTGTTGGGTCTTTTCGGCGATTTCATGCAAATATGTCATCGCCTCATCAACTGTTTGGTTTTCAAACCTACCTGTACACATAGATTCTACTGTGGTTGTAGTGGAATAATCTAAACCCTCATAAAGGATCTGAACTAACCTAACCTTTTCGAGACCATGATGAGGACATTGGGCTAATAAATCATTGAACCTTTCCAAATACCTATACAAAGATTCTCCCTCCTGTTGAGAAAACGTGCAAATTTGCGTCCTAATAGACGATGTTTTGTGCCTAGGGAAAAACTTGTTCAAAAAGGCAGATGTAAGTTGTTCATATTTTTCAATTGAACCAGAAGCCAAACTATATAGCCACGATTTGGCTTTATCTTTCAAGGAAAAAGGGAATAACCTGAGTTTCAAAGCATCATCATCAAGGTTTCTAATTTTCAAGGTACTACAAATTTCCTCAAAGTCCCTAACATGAAAATAGGGGTTTTCATTTTCTTTCCCTAAGAAGATTGGGAGCAGCTGTAAGGTCCCGGGTTTAAGTTCATAAGTTGCTTCCGTTTCAGCTAACCTAATACACGAGGGACGAGTAGCCCTAGTCGGGTTCAACAAGGCTTTCAAAGTTGCCATTTCTGGCACTATCGGAATATTAGGGATTGTCTCCCCAGACGGACGTTCAAAAACAGACTCTTCAAAAATTTGACTTTCTAAATTGAGGTAATCGAGACGCTTAGAACTACTAGGTTTCTCTTTAACAAATCTACCTAGGGCGTCTCTTTTACGTTCAGGCATACAAAAGAATTAGGAAAGGGATTCTATGCAATCACAAATCAAGGCCGACTCAACCAAATCAAACCTATTGATTTCTAGCAAACAAAAAGCATGATGGCTCCACTTAGATTGTTTCTAGACCAGCTTCTAATCCTTCGAAAGGGAATTCGTTACAATTTAAGCAAACCCCTCTGGAATCAATCCGAGTCAAAGTAAGTTGAATAGAGGCGAGGGAAGCTCGGTGGAGCTTTGATACCCAAGGCCTCACCGGAATTACAATGCGGCGCAGTCACGCATTCAACTCACAGAAACCTTCATGAACTTTGAAGTGTGCTTAAAAGAGTAACCAATATTTTTCGAATGACTTTCCTATTAAGCTCGTTACCCTATCGGTCTTGTTCTAGTCAAAATTTTAAGGCTTAGGTTCGCGTAGGTTACGTGTTCCTAAGGCGGGCAAGAAGAGAACGGTGATGAAATCCGAACCCTTATCTTGTATGGCCAGGCCTTGCCCTTTACTAGAAAATTAAAGCAACCGTATTCAAGTCCTCAGCATATATGCAAACGAAGGAATCTAGTAACTCGCTGACAGGGGATTCGCGAGTGTTCAGAATCTTACCTCTCGTTCCAGACGGGGGATGAATCGGTTGTAGTCGACTCGGGCCACTGACTCCTATGTCAGTGTACGAACCCAAGGTGCAGAGACAATATCGTAATTGTCCTCCTTCTCTGCAAACAGTTTATATTTAAAGTACCCTTCCGTAGGGTAAAAATAAAAAATAATGTCCAAAGTCCAAAAGTCCAAAGTCCAAAAAGAAAAGAAAAGAAAAATTACAAAAATAATAAACCCTAATACAATTTTTTTTTCTTTTTTTTTCTAAAAATAAACAAACCCTAAAAACAAAATATCTAAAATAAAATTGTCTTCTTTCTGTTCTTTTCGCTTTAATCTTTCGCTCCAAGTCTTTACGAAATCACCAGACTCCTTGGCTCAATTTTCTTTATGATCCAGAACCTGTAGACAAAAGATAAATACCCAAAAACGTAAAAAAGAACAAAAATAATAAAAATAATAAAACAAAATAAAACAAAAACAAAAACAAATCTAAAACCCTAAAAAAAAGTCCGCGTCGGCGGCGCCAAAAATTGATGTGATTTTTATGTTGTTGTAGAAAGTGGTAAGAAAGATGTCGTTCCTCTCAGACTTGTGAAGGATTTTTTAGACTCAAATTCAAAACAAAAATAGAAAACTCACTAAAAATTATAGCAAACTCTGAAAAAAGATGTTATCAATATTAAAAGAAACACTGAGGCTAAGATTCCACTATTTTCCAAGTTCCAAGTGATTTAATCCAATATTTATATTCATGCAATTTTCTCATTCAAGTTGATTCTAAACTATTGCAACAAGTAGATTCTCAAAATAACAAGTGTAAATCCGAAGCATAGAACATCAAAAACCTAAGTCCAAGCATGCTCTATCAAAAGAAATCACAATTGCTTAACAAGAATCATTCAAACAATTTTCAATCGAGGCAAATAATCATATAATAATTGCAAATAAATAAATAAAATAAAATATACCACTTTTTGTTGGAAAAATAGCTTCCTCTATCGCCTCAAAGAATGGGGTTTAGCTCCTCATATTAATCATGATCTCAAAATATGTGTTTATGGCTCAAAAGATGATTAAAAGGATGAAAATTAATAAAACAGATTGCTTGCAACGCTGTAATGGCGTTACAAAGAAGCTGTTACAATGGACCGTTACAGAGACCGACTTATTTACTGTTGATTTGTCGCTGAATCTAAGACCCGTAGAACGACTGTCTTTGAAAGCCTATTGTTCTTCGTGTTCTTCCCTGTTGCAGCAGCAGAACTCGATTCTCTGAAACTCTTTATTTTGTTCTCTGTGTTGTTCTAAACCTCCCCAAAGTTTGCGTAACTCCTGCTAGACCTCTCAGCAACCTATTTATAGCCCACAGGTCGATTATAACTCGATGAAATCTCGAGAATATCTCTTTTTTTTTTCTTCGGCAGCAAGGCCCGGAATTTTCTTCTCTGCGAATCTTCTTACGCGGTTACAGGCTGTAAAATCCTTCCTAAATTACTCCAACTTCTATGTTTGATAGATACGAATCATCACAGGACTTATCTTCCAAATTTATCCCAACCGAAACCCGTATTTTTTTCTTCTCCCATTTCTTTCCAACACGATCATGCAGCCCAAGTTGATCGATCCAAACTCTTGTACCAAGCCTGTTAGGCTCTAACAGGTCCAGTCCACCAAAATCCCACGATTGAATCTCTATAAAACCGCTGAAAAATCCAACTCCAAACCAGTTTCTCGCTGCTGCCATTTTCCCGCCAATTTCTGATATTTGAATTGTTGAAGATGAGGCGCCCCCTATCCAGAGTAGGGGTGCCTTTAGCAGCTGCCTTGGGGTGTCCTGAGGATACCCCTTAGTAATTTGGGTACCCCTTATCCGTAGTGAGGGTCCGTAAAGTAGATGTCCTCCGGGCGCAACTTTTCGAGCCGATTTTTCCAAAAATGTTTATTGGCCAAAAATACCTACACACAAATAAAACACCATAATAAGTACAAAAATGAGCACTATCAATATAAAGAATCGAGACAAATTAGACACAAAAATGTGTCTATCAAGAGGTTTCACTAATTTTATCTCTGTAGGGGAGGTAACTCAAATTATGATATTCGCCAGGGGAGGTAACACAAATTACCCCATTATACTATTATCAATTTATGTTTCATAAGTTATGCATTTAATATACATATGAGTTTCGGTTTTAGATTTTTACTTTGGAAGGTAATAATTAAGATCTTGTCGACCTTTCTATGGTAAAGGTTCTCTTTTTGTTATTCTTTTGTCTTGCAGGGAACAACAAAACAATGAGGGAGAGTTATGTATTGAACTGGTGCTTAAACGTCATATCTTTGTGGGGTGAGTGGTTTTGAAAACCGAGGTAAGAATTATTTTGATAATCTCTTTCCCGATATGTAAACTAGATCGGTTTTCATCTCTGTTTGAAATATCAAAGCAAGGTAACGATTATTTTCGGTTAATTGTTTTCCTGTTAAGAAAAGATGAGTTTCGGGATCTTGCTTTTGCTTAACAAAATAAGGTTCAATTTCTTTGGTACAATTGATTCCTGATCTTAGTTTAGGCTTATCAAAACAAGGTATGATTATTCAATCCAAACCGATTCATGATAAGAATTATCTAACCTAGTTTTAGGCTTATCGAAGTAAGGAAAAATTACTTTGGGTAATTGTTTCCTTGGTTAGGTAGTTTCGATAGTGATGCTTATCTAAAATAGTATGCTGACCTTATTGCTTGATTCTTATAGGTTGTATCGAGTTGTTATGAACTTGAAGGTCCTTTAGAAGTACTTGTACTTTTTTTGTTTCTTTGTCATTTTTGTGACAAAAAGGGGGACAAATATAAGGAGTATACAACGACTTATAATCACCGAGAAAGGATATATGTGCTGAAAAGTATATATCTAAAAAAAATAGTAAAGCATTGATTAAGGGGGGGAACATATTATCATTCTATGTAGTAGTACATACTACAAAGGTGCATAACAAATATGTTCGGATTGAATAAATACCTATATTTCTTTTAGGGGGAGTAAATATTTTTGTTATTCAAGTGCTTCAACAACAACATTTATTTTTGAATATCTTCAGGTTTTTGTGCTGTTGAAACATGGACTCAAGCGTATGAAGAATGAGTCAAGAGACTGTTATGTAATGTAATATCTTTATTTTTTTAATTTACGTACTCTCCATAAGTAATAGAGTTTTATCACTAAAATTGACAAAAGAGGAGACTATTAGAGCATTCAACTTCATTAGGTTCGACTTGGAATTCTAGAAATGTTGAGACAAACACATCATCCTTTTGTTAGAGGTTAGTAATACAAGACTTTACTTGTTTCCAATTCCTATTTACGTTGCTTTCAAGTCGTTTATTGAAAACATAACATGCGAAGTTATATATATATATATATATGAATCTCTAGTATTAGAGACTTGATCATTTCATAATGATCAAAGTTTCAAGGAAGAATATACAAGTTGTATTACAACTTTGGTATATTGAATTATGAAGTATAACATCTACCTTTTGAACTTCGTAATCACTATCTTCCTAACTCGTTACTAGATTAAGTATAGAACTTTGAGTTGTAACTATGCCTAGAAAACTATGTTTAGCTACATGAGTTTAAGGAAGTAAACTTGCAAAAAAACTTGTTTTGTAGTTGAAAGGAATTAAAGGGATTTGGTGGGCCAATTCCTATTGGGTATTTATTGCAAGACCGATCCATGCCTGGGGGATCTATAGTAGGACCAGTGCTAACAGAAAAACGTATTTCCCGTTTCATATTCACTTTAGGGTTTGTGTGAATATCGGAATATGAGTTGCTATTTAGGAATATTCAATATGTCGACATAATGAGTAAGTTGAACATGTGCTAAAATCTTATTTATTAATTATATATTCAAAGATATTCTTTGATACTCGAGGTGAGATCCCAAACCGAAATATTTGAGACTCTCATTTACAGTTTTCGAATATACATGTCTTTATTTTCCCAGTAAGTAAAACATATCTCTGGAAGATATATTAGTAAAGTATACTTGTATACTAGCTAATATTGAGTTGTCATCCTTGAGAGATTTCGGTTCATTAGTTAAATATTAGTTGGAATTAGACAAAACCGAAATCGGTATTTATTGCATATCTTTTGATATTTTCAGGTATGGAAATTCCTTGGTGTCCAAACTACCTTGGTCTATAAATAGTGAAGTTTGTGCTTCTTACAACTTATCTTGGCACACGCGCTTCATTTTGTAGTTAGTGTGATAGCCGATTAATAATATTATTCGTAATACTATTCTGGAGAGGACAGTAACCTAATAAGGCGAAATCTCTTACTCCGCTCTTTAAATACTTCTATGGGATCAAGAAGCGTCTAGAAATATCATTGGTGGGAAACTAGAATCGTATTGTTAATTTAGTTTTCTATAGTGAAACCTTGATATCCACCTAGTTTGATTATTCTGAGAGCCTTCTCTTCTGACATAAGGTCACCCAAAGGATCGAAAAAGTTCAGATATGTTTTGAGATCTGAAGATAGGCTTGTGATTATCCATTGTTAACAGACTCCATTCTTTGTGTGATTTATCATAAGAGAATCAACTTATTTGTGCAGGTACATTGAAGACTAAAGATTTAAAAACAAAAAGATTTCTTATTGGTTTCTGATCTTTGTGATATACTTCGTGCACGCTTGATTGGCTGGGATCTGGCATAGCTTGTTTATCTTTGATAGACTTTCATAGCTTTTCGTTTAGATTGACGATCTATCATTTGGTGGTCTTCTTAAGGATCTGAATTTGATAGGTTGTGAACATAGATCTGGTTATCTTGATAATCTAGATATTGGTTGATCTAAACCGAACAAAGGAATTTATTAGTTTGAACGGAAGAGCCTTTGTTTAACTCAACATATGTCTCTGATTTAATTATTGAGATTTAGAGCGGTTATCAAATACAGATTAGTCCTTTATTTCAAAATGTGATCCAAAGGAGTTGAGTGGTAGAAGTCTTCACATCTTCTGAAACAACTTAAGATAGTGGACTCTATACGAAGTTGGTAGTAGTCTTTGTATATCGACTTAATTTTGAGAGTATTCAAAACTTGACTAGGTCCTAGGGGTTTCCTGCATTTGAGGTTTCCTCATTAAAACTATTGTGTTTGTGCGCTTTTACTTTTCTCGCATTAAAGTTGTTTAATTGTAAAATAATTCTCCCTACTTGTATGCTTAAGGCCATTAGACTCAAAAGATTGGTGGTGTACTTGGTACCCTCGTCTTTTCAGTAAGGACCACCTGAGATGGGTTCCCACTTCAAATGGAATGTTCACTGTTAAGGTTGCATATAAGACTATTGGTTCATATAATAATTCTGCTAATAATGTTATTCAAAATGGTTCTGTAACCTTACATCCTCCATTTCTTATAAAGATATATCCATGCTTGTTTACTCGTTCGAGAAAAATTATCTAGATTTCCTGATATTAATTCTCTTTGGCCTCTTTATAACAAAAATAATGAAACTGTCCAATATCTCTTGTTAGATTCTCACATGGCTAGAAGAATATAGTTTGTTATTGATGTTAACATTCCATGGATGATTACTAATATTTGTCAGCTAGATTGGATATTCAATGGGTTCAATATTTCCTGTCAATTCTGAGGGAAATCAAAATGGATTGATAATAATTGTAGTTAATACACTATGGAGTATCTGGAAGATGAGGCGTTGTGTTATGTTTAAAAATGCTTGTATCCAGAATAAAATTGATTTATGTCATATTAGTAAAAATATGTTAAAAAATAGGCAAGTGAGCGGTGAAATTAGAATTGTTGTGCCTTGGAGTTACCACCTACATCTTGGTCTAAGATTAATTTTATGCACGTTTCTGTAAGAAACTAATATTATGAAAACTGGACTGATTGATATAGATTATGCAAGTAGTCGGAAAGGAGCCGGATGCATACCAGCAGTAGCAATAGATGCGGCGAAAGCGGAGGCAATAGCTGCATTGGAGGGTATCAAATAGGTAGTACGACAACAAATAAATAATCTTTATCTGGAAGGAGATTGTCTTAATATGGTGAACGTCGTAAATGGTAAAATAGGAGCGGACCTGTTCAGTGGACTACCAACGACATAATTTATGATTGTTTAAAGTTACTTATGTCTTTTAATAATTGGGTATGCAACCAAGACAGATAAATGATATTGTTGGTTTGTTAGCATATAATGCTACACTTAATTAATATCCCATGCTCTGGGTAGATAGCTCGCTCTCATGGTTTTCTACTCTTAGGCCAAGCACTAGGGTAATTGTCACAACTTAAAAATGCCTCTACAAATTATCGTAAGCCAGTATTCGGAAACACAATGGTTCCTTGCGTAATTCTATGATCTATAAGTGCTTCAGCCTTATAAGTTTGCACTACCAAGTATAAACATGAATTATCCTTCAGACTGGTAACAGAAAAACTTAGGATTTTCTATCTTCAACTCTTAACACTTCCCATACAGTACTGGAGGGTTTGCCATGCTAGTATTTCAAGAGATTAAGGGAAAGACAGAATAACAAATGCCAAAGCTATGCAAACGGAACCATTTCATTGCATAAAGGAAAAGATAACAGCTGGGACTTTTCAAGCTTATATACTCGAACTAAGATTAACTCTCAATCTGCTAACAAATGGTTCTTCTACCTGTTAATGGTGGTTTTTAGTTCAAGGCTAAAATTGTAAAACCCCGTAGTTAATGCGCCGTGATTCTGCAAAGAAACTGAGCCATTTAAAAGTAATGAGTGCCTAGGACTCTTTACTCACATATGTATTGAGCAAATCAATATACTTGTATATAAAATTTATCCAAAATGGTGCATGTAGCAACAATCCCGAATATTCTATAAATTTTATTAAACTCCCGCTTGCATTATTCACTAATGTACAAATTGCCGAGTATTTTCCTATGCTATGTTCCCCAGCTGAACTCTTAATATTGGCATGACATGACAATTATTGTTCACTCGCAGCGGAGTAGCATGAATTTCCCGAAGTGTCAGTATTAAGATCTGCATGAAAATACTCAACAACACGCAAGTTGCACCACTCTCTGATAAAGATGATTCTTATGCCAACGCACAGATAATTTATCGAAAATTGTTTAATTTTGTGTCAGCTCCCGAAATTCAATTTTCTAACCTAATTTTACCTATTTGCAAAAATTAGGTTTTTTGCGCCCTGCGCGATATTTCGAACCCTATTGGTCGAAACTAAACCTAGGCAAACTAGGAAATTGATCCATCATGGAGCTAGTAGGAGCAAGAATCCTACCAAAAATTAGAAAACAAGAAATAAAGAGGAACTGCGGCAAGTAAGAGCAGCAGCAAGAGGAGGCGTAGCCGCGCCACTTGGCCGGCCGATTTGCTTCACCAGGCGCCGCCTATGGCTGGCTGGCCACGCTCCATGTTGCTGCTTGTCGGCCCCTTTTCCCATCGACTAATCAGATCGCTTTAAATACGTCACACGTACTTTTAAATAAAGTTGGAAGTTGGCTGGTCAACACGCCTAAATTCCTTAAGGAATTTAATATAGACTGCCCATGACAGTCTTAAAACGATCACGGCCGTACGTTTTGACCACTCGATTTATCAAGCTTAGACGCTCCCTAATGAGACCGGACAAGCATCATCAGGCACACCAGCGGACCCACTAATACTTCGACCAATCGAAGCCCTTCCAACTCGCCAACAAAGCCACTAACCGATTTCCCAAAGTTAGATGGCCGCGCGACTTGCGAAACCATAATTTCTGTTAAGCAGCATTACACTGCTGCCGCAAAACAATCTCGGACGTCCAACTTCGCCAGCCAAATTGACTAGCCTAAATTCAATTCCGATCGACGGACATGGAGTGGATACGCACACTAACGACCCAACTATAGCACTGGCCGGTCGAATAGTCTATAGCATGCCGCCAACACCAAAAACCGTTGGCCCAAAATGGGTTGGCCACACGGCTTTTAAAACCTAAATTAAATCAACGACAACCATTAATTGCCGCAAATCATATCGGCTGCCCAACTTCGCCAGTCGAATCGGCCGACCTAACTCCTATTCTAGGCGTTCAACAAGATGTGGCCATGATCACTGGCCACCTCCCTTCCATAAGGAACACTCGGCCACGCCGCGGTCTGCCCATATGGCTCCTAAACGATCGCCCAAAGATGACTGGCTGCGCTTCTTGTAGGAGTCTTAAATAAATTAGACGCAACCAATAACTACCGCAAATCATCTCAGCCATACAATTTGGCTATCCAATTTAACCGGTCTAGATTTAACTTGGACCGACCAATAGGATGTCAAAATGGCTACCAGCCATCACTCTCCTATAGGGACCGACCGGCCTACCTTTGGCATGCATAAATAGCTCCCAGCAGCTTCCTGAAAATGGCCGGTCATGCTCCTTTTAAGACACTAAGTCTCGCGACCAACCAAGGCAGGCTCAATACAACAATGCTTCACATGCATCGATTATTTTGAGCTGCTTGTTTAAAAGCGATGCTTTACATGCATCGAATACATACGATATTTTATGAGTATCGGCTTCACAAACAACTTAGTTATTTAACCTAATAGCGTCACATGCTATTCTTTGTGGAAAGTCTCATTACTTGGCTCGTCACACATGACTACTCGCTATCTAGCTTGCGCGTGATTGGTCAGAATAATTAGGCAAGACCCATTCAACAACTTGCTACATATTTTCTATAAAATACTCGAGACATGAAACATGTCACAAAATGGGGGATTTTCATTAGGGTATTAGTCTGGCGGTTTACAGCGTGCGGCGTGTAACACGCCCATTATGAGAAAGTGTCAGGAAAGGCGGACAGTTAGTGGCAGCAGAGAAGTAGTGGGTGTAAACTGACTCATCTTCCCTCATAGTAAGACTTGGTTTTCTATATTTTCACACGACGCCACTTCTCCATCACTCAACTACTCCCACTTCCTATGAGATCAGGGTGTGTTCAACTATGACTGATATAAATAGGTTTCGACCTATTTTGACCAACAACGATAGTTTTGGTTATCAACACAAGTATCCAGAAAAACACTAAGAACTAATAGCTTACATTCCATAAGCCAGTTCCATATTCTGATATAATTCATAAAATAGCCACTCCTTAAGAGTTAACCATTCTGATCTCAACACCTTCTTCGCTTCCCCTCCCTGAGATCAACCCTTCTCCTTCATTTTGTGGCCGAAGCAAGACTGGAACGACCATTTCTTGGTTTATGCCAGGATTGTACAGATTGATCTCTCGAATCTAAAGTACTCCCATGCAGTGCATTTGTTTAGGGTTTAGATTCGTTTCTCAGTGGCACAGAATCAGTTTTTACCCCAAAACAACTGGCGACCACAGTGGGAGATTAATCTCTCGGTTGCAAGGTCAATTTTCAATTTCATTTCAATTCTCTCAAATTCAAGATGGTGGATCTTAGGCCTGGGTCGCTACAATCTCGATCGCTAACGCTGATACTACTCATGGCGCCACTATCCATGTTGATGACACCAATATACCGCTCGCCAGCACAATCAACGCATCTTGTGGTGTTACATCCTCTACCACCAACACCAGCGGCGCAAGAAACATTCCCTCCAGCGTGACACCTCCTATCACCAGAGTCGCTGCCACCCTTCCCAATGTTTCTTCGAGCGTAACACCCCCAATTGTTACCAGATCTACTGCCACTCCTCCATCAAGACGAGAGGCTAGAGGATCCAGAGGAAGCCAACCCCCTATTACCGTTGTTGATTTGATGGAAAGACAAGAAGTTCTCGCTAAGGCTTGGACAGACATGGCTACAACTCAGAAGAGGTACTTACTTTCCTCAAGGCACTAATGGAGCGGATACTGCAAGAGTCACGTCAACCCCAGATGGAGCTGACAATGAATACTTTTAACACCCCCGGCGCAAGCACTTCAGCGGGACGCACCTTTATAGATGAAGAGGCTCGCGTTGCTCCTAAACGCCAATTGTAAAAGAATCAGCAACCCAATTTCATCACACGTGAGGATCTGGAACGACTTCTCCATAATTGAGGCAAAGAAAACCCGGCGGACAGGCACCAGCATCAACCTCCTTATCCTCCTGATGTGTAAAGAATTCCCCTTCCAAGAGGATATTCTTCTCCCCAGTTCTCCCTTTATGACGGTACTGGTAACGCTCGTGAACACATCTCTCGTTTTAGGAATCACTAGGGGAGCATGAATACAACCACGTCCTCCGCTTGAAAGAATTCTCAAAATCACTCACTGAAAGGGCGTACACCTGACTTGGGAAGGATATTTTAGCGAAACAATGAACATCCAAATGATTATGTCAAGAGATTCAAGATTTAAGCGCTAGATTGTCATGATCCAAATGTGACTGAACATCAATTGGTGGAGCTGTGTATTAATGGCACGGTACCCGTCTATCGCGCTTTACTGGAGAACCTACGCTTCCAGACATTCTCTGAACTTCATGAAGATGTCAAGAGATCGGCCACAACAGCACCAGCCTTGCTGGAAAGAACCTGCAGGCCCGCCAGGAATGAAGATACACGTGAGACTCGAGGGAACATATGTATCATCAACAAACAATACAACACTCAACCCTCTGTAAGTGTGGTGAGTGAAGGAGTAAAGAGAAAAGCTCCAGCTGCAGAACAACAGCCCAAACGTGCGGCACCAGCGCAGTAGACAACTCAAACCCGGAAAGCTTCGACTAAGACGCCTGCACAACAACAAGAAACTGGAGAGGCTGATCTAACCTTCCCGTTTCCGATTAAAGATGTGATCGAACTCCTAGAAGCATGGATTCAAGATGATGCCATCAAGCTACCTCCTCTCAGACGTCCACCAACTAAAGAAGAAACAGCAAATCCCAAATATTACCGTTATCATAGGTTCGTTAATCACCCAACCAGTGACCGCAAAAAATTGAAACGCATTTTCAAAGAGAAGGTGGATGTAGGAGAATTTCAATTAGGCACTAAGGAGTTCACAGAGATCCCATTCCTGTCAGGAGTTACATGATTTCTGGGGACTCCGTCCACAAAACCATACAGTCTATGATGGAGCATTTATGTGAGATTCTGTATTTCTCCAAGGCGCAGCGTCAAGACATATTTGCAGCTCTCAACTGTGTTGTATCAGGAAAGCAACAATAGGCGAGCTTCCGCATGCAGGGAATCAGGAGGAGCTGCTTCACCAAAAAAAAAGTGGGGAAATAATAGAAGAATACATAAACTCACGTATGTGAGTCATATGAAAGGAAGAAACTCATCCTTTGGGCCATAACGGCCGATCAAAGCCTTTTAATGTTTGAAGTCGTGGCTATCATCACCGCCTATGCTCGCCTAAAGCTCGTGGACGTAGCTACCACTACTTATGCCTCTCCGCTCATTCAAGATTCATGGTCGTGATTACCAAAGCCCATGACCACCATCACCACGCTCTCCTCGCCGTGTTCGTAGCCACCGCTCCTCCCCGCCAAGGATCGTGACTGTGAGACAGCCAAGCTCCAACCCAACCTGTTTTGTTTTCACGAAAATGCAGTCTCCTCTGGTCACAGCTTCTGCCAAGAACCGTTGCTGCTCGTTTGTTGATACCATTCAGAGCTTCACCATAGCAAAAACAACTACGAATAAAGGTAATCCGAACTTCTCCATATTTTATTTTCCCATGGAGGAAATAATAGAGTCACCGGTACGGAGGCAAGATGGTGATATCTTTATTATGGTAAACCCACCGACCATACAAGATAGAACCACGTAAACCACACTTGGGGACTGAGGCTCAACACGGAATCCATTCACTGTTGATAGACGCATTTATGTGTCTATTTTGTCCTCAATGTTTCGTATTGTTGGCACTCATTTTTGTCCTTATTATGGTGTTTTGTGTGTTTGTAGGTATTTTTTGGAAATAAATATTGTTGGAAAAATCGGCTCGAAAAAATTATTTGGACCCCCGGAGAAAAGTACTAAAGGCACCCTCATTTTGGTTAAGGGGCACCTCAGTTGGGCACCTGCTATTCGCACCCCAGTTTTGGTTATGGGGCTACCATCTTCTTCACGGGAATATGTTTTTGGCGGGAAAGTCACATTCAAATATTTATCACCTGCATAACTTTCTGTTTCGGATTTGGAGGAATTATAGCGAGATTCAATCGCTAGTTTTGGCTGGGATAGTCTTGATTCGACAAAACATGAAGGGTATATGGGTTAGAATCGATCAACAAGGGCCGAATCATTGATGTTGGATAAAACAGAGTTACACGAGTAACCCGAGTTTTCTATGTGTGATTCAGAGGTTTGCATGTGCCTTCTGCGAGTTTAACCACTTCTGGGATGATGAATGAACGTGTTTGGAGTGTTTTGACACGGGAAAACAGCGCGAGAAGATAAATCAGGAACAAAAATATCTCGAGAATATTTTCATTTACTGCCGAGTAATGGAAGAATTTTTGGAGTGATTGAGCGAGATTTCTCGGTGTTGTTAGCTATATAAAGGGTTATTATGTAGCATAGAAGGGGATGAAGATTTTGGGGCGAGTTTGGAACATCACAGAGAAGAGAAAATCAAGTTGCAGAGAGAAGTTTTTGCTGCTGCAGAACTGAAGAACACGAAGAACAGAAGGCCAAAGACCGTCGTTCTTCAACAGTGTCAACGACAGAGCACTGTGGGTCGTAGTTCAGAAATCAACAGTAACAACGGCAGGAAGGTTTTATCGTTCTTTGCAACAACTCGGTTTGTAACACTTATAACTGTTACAAACCCGGTTTTTATTTGATATCTCTCCTTTTCATCATTTGTAAGCACCTCTGAGCAATAAAATCATATTTTGAGCGTGTTTCCAACATGATGAGCTAAACCCCATTAATGGGACGACGGAGGAAGACGAATTTCATACATGGGTAAAATTATTTAATTCTTTTTTTTAGACTTTTGCATTAATTTTAATTGAAATATGATTTGAATTAATTGGTTGTCATTTAATTTGATGAGGTATGCTTAGCTTAAATGTTTTGATACATCATGCTTAGGATTTATAACCAATCTTTTAAGAATCTACCTTGGCAAAATCAGAGTCCATGTTAATTTTATTTATTGAGCTTTAATTGTTGAGAATAAATAAATTGAACCCTATGTTATGAATTCGACGAAATCCTAGTCCCAGTAACTCTCTTCATCCTGTGACAATATTTTGTATATATATATATATATATATATATATATATATATATATATATATATTCTTTATCTTTAGTATTTTCTTTTATTAAAACTTAAAATCGATTTCAACAAGTCCGAGTGAACGACAACCCTTTTACTACAACAACGAACTACATTGAAAATAACCATCAACTGTCAAGTACCTCTTCAATTCAGAAGAGACGGTCAACCGATAAGTCATAACCGTGACAAGTTCACCACTTTTCAAAGATGTAGCGTAACGATATCATCACCTCCCTGTCTGGAAGGCGCCTGTCCAACAAGCAGTATTTGGCTCAGCCATTCATAAGCGTTGTTATAAACGAAGAATTAAAGAGGAAAGTTGCGCCTCAGCAAGCCACACAGGCCAACCGCATCATGTCTGCCACACCACCTACTCAGAACTCAGAACCGCCTACCCAAGGCCTGCACGAAGCTGCGCATCAACAATCACATCGCCGACAAAGTCAGATTCGCTGCTTCTAGATTTACAATTTCCTATGGAAGGGGTGCATGGGCTGCCAGAAGTTTGGATACAATACAGGTTTATCAAGTGCGACACCCGCCCATTGATTAACAAATGACGGATCCAAAAGATTGCCGCTTTCGTCAAATCGTCAACCACCTTACCAACAAATGCAATGGAAGTACATCTTCAGGAGAAAATAGGCTTAGGATAATTACACCTGGGGACTGCCAGCACGGGATGCCTTCACGTCCCCCAACTAGGTTATTTCTGATATCAGCATCATCACTGTCAAAGCTTTACGAGCCGCAGGAATTTCTCAACATGAAGCCGTACGCGTGCAGCAAAGACACTAACAGAAGATCCAGAGATACTTATGTCCGTATCACCCCTGAGCAGATCCAGATACGACGCCCCTCAGCTGCAGGATTGCTATTAAGGGACTCGCCTGATGATCAAAAGTAAAACGGAACTACAATTTCTGTGGATGTTCCGAGATTCTTCAACAAACAAGAAAATTCGCATTGACCGTTGCATAACGCACAACTGCATACGAAGAATCACGTGAATCATACTTGGAGGATTGAAGGCTTGCATAAAATCCCCTCACCATCGAAAATATCTCCAACTCATAGAAGATAGACAACCAGGGCGCCGCAAATTTGATGAGGATTTCTTGCCCTCCTAACGTACGCCGCAGAGATATTTTCACATATCCGGCCACGTCATCGGATCTAAAGTGTAAATGGGGACTGCTCATCGCATCCTATTCCATACAAAAATCCAAGATTCAGAAGATGGTTCAAAGGATGTCGCTTGGAATGAAGTCCTTGAAGACTTGATAGCAGCACGTCGGAAACGGAGTGCCTCTCAGATCGTCTACTCCACCCAATGGCTCCGAAAGATTTTACCCATACAAGCATCCCAAGCATATCGTTATCGCAATCAGAAGGGCAAAAATGATTCTACAAGCATCCCAAGCATATCGTTATCGCAATAAGAATGGCAATAATGAGCCTATGAGATAAAGAGTCAGAATGAACGGAATTTCATTCCAGTCAATGCTCAGGAGTTTAAAGAACATTTTAGTTGCGACTCAGCAGTACAGACACCAAACAACTTAAAGTCAAGGCCTCTTGCAATTGAGCGCAATGGAGTTTGGAAAATTTTGAAATCCACTGGAAAAGCTAGACACTCATTCTTCTGGAGACAGAACCTCATTACACATTCGAGAAGATCGATGGTACAGCTTCTACACCTCATTCTATGAAGAAGAACCACACATGATTAAGATGAATTCTAACAACAGATAGACACTTCCAAGAAGTCATCATTTATATTTGGCATGTCTTTGGAATCATTAATGCCTCATGGCTTAGCAGCGGGAATATCTCCAGAACGTCATTCGCACCGAGCTAAATGTCCAAGTTTGATCAACTACTCATGGATATTACACTCACATCTAAAATACGAAGACAAGATGAACTTACCTTGCCGCTGACGATTGGCACGCTTGTGATAGAGCTGCTGACAGGTGAAGAATAGGATCCGGCCGCTGCAGACGAAAGCACGGAGCCGGACGAGCAAAAAAACACAGAAGAGGGTCGATACCCTTTTTTTATACGAACGAAGTTTCTAGAGTTCGAACAGAAGAAGGATTCATTCTTGCTCCATGAACGGGAATAGATGGCTGGGCACACCGATCATACCCCATAGCTGAGCTAGCAACACGCTACTACAAAGGTCACTGGCCGCACAATCCCGCTGCTGAAGGCCGGTTAGAATTTTCCTGGTAATATCTACCTGCTTCGTCTTTTCAGTTTTATTTTCAAATGTCACCATCTAGTGCTTACCCCGCAACAATGTCACTGTTACGTACTAAGCAGGGGACTTAATGTTGATGGTGGTTTTTAGTTCAAGGCTAAAATTGTAAAACCATGTATTTAATACGCCGTGAATCTGCAAAGAAACTGAACCATTTAAAAGTAATGAGTGCCTAGGCCTCTTTACTCACATATGCATTGAGCAATTCAATATACTTGTATATAAAATTTATCCAGAATGGTGCATGTAGCAACAATCCCGAATATTCTATAAATTTTATTAAACTCCCACTTGCATTATTCAAAGAATGTACAAAGCTGTCGAGTATTTTCCTATGTTATGTTCTCCAATTTTGAACTCTTAATATTGGCATGACATGACAATTATTGTTCACTCGCAGCTGAGTAGCATGAATTTCCCGAAGTATCAGTATTAAGATCTGCATGAAAATACTCAGCAACACACAAGTTGCACCTCTCTCTGATAAAGAGGATTCTCGTGCCAACGCACAGATAATTTATCGAAAATTGTTTAATTTTATGTCAGCTCACGAAATTCAATTTTCTAACCTAATTTTACCTATTTGCAAAAATTAGGTTTTTTGCACCCTGCGCGATATTTCGAACCCTATTGGCCGAAACTAAACCTAGGCAAACTAGGAAATTGATCCATCATGGAGCTAGTAGGAGCAAGATCCTACCAAAAATCAGAAAACAAGAAATAAAGAGGAACTGCGGCAAGTAAGAGTAGTGGCAAGAGGAGGCGTGGCCGCGCCACTTGGCCGACCAATTTGCTTCATTGGGCGCCACTCGTGGTCTACCGCCACGCTCCATGTTTTACGCTTGCCGCCCCTTTCCCATCGACCAATCAGATCGCTTTAAATGTGCCACATCACTTTTAAATAAAGTTGGAAGTTCTTTGGTCAACACGCCTAAATTCCTTAAGGAATTTAATATAGACTGCCCATGACGGTCTTAAAACGATCACGGCCGTACGTTTTGACCACTCGATTTATCAAGCTTAGACGCTCCCTAATGCGACGGTCGGACAAGAAGCATCGCACACCGGCGAGCCCACTAATATTTCGACCAATCGAATCCCTTCCAACTTCCGCCCAACAAAGCCACTAACCGATTTTCCAAAGTTAGATGGGCACGACTTTATAAACCTAATTTACAGTAGAAAGCATTACACTGTTGTCATTAAAACGATCTCGGCCGTCCAACTTTGCCAGGTGAATTGACAAGCCTAAATTAAATTTCGATCGACGGACAAGGCGTGGATACGCACACTAATGGCCCGACTATAGCATGGCCTGGTCGAATAGTCTATAGCATGTCGCCAACACCAAAACCGTTGGCCCAAAATGGGTTCGCCACACGGCTTTTAAAACCTAAATTAAATCAACGGCAGCCATTAATTGCCGCAAATCATTTCGCCGCCCAACTTTGCCGGTCGAATCGTAGGCCTAAATCCTATTCTAGGCGTTCAACAAGATGTGGCCATGATCTTTGGCCACCTCCCTTCCATAAGGAACACTCGGCCACGTCGCGGCCTACCCATATGGCTCCTAAGCGATCGCCCAAAGATGATCGGCCGTGCTTCTTGTAGGATTATTAAGTGAATTAGCGGCAACCAATAACTTCCGCAAATCATCTCAGCCATTCAATTTGGCTAGCCAATTTAACGGTCTAGATTTAACTTGGACCGACCAATAGGATGTCAAAATGGATACCAGCCATCACTCTCCTATAGGGACCGACTGACCTACCTTTGGCATGCATAAATAGCTCCCAATGACTTCACGAAAATGGCCGGTCATGCTCCTTTTAAGACACTAGATCTCGCGACCAACCAAGGCGGGCTCAATACAACAATGCTTCACATGCATCGATATTTTGAGTCAGCTTGTTTAAAAGCGATACTTTACATGCATCGAATACATACGATATTTTATGAGTATAAACTTCACAAACAACTTAGTTATTTAACCTAATAGCGTCACATTCTATTCTTTGCGGCAAGTCTCATTACTTGGCTCGTCACACGTGACTACTCGCCACCTAGCTTACGCGTGATTGGTCGAGAATAATTAGGCAAGACCCACTCAAAGAACTTGCTACATATTTTTTATAAAATACTCGAGACATCAAACATGTCACAGGCTGGGGATGTTTATCGGGGTATTGGGCCCATTATGAAAGTGTCGAAAGGCGGACGGTTAGTGGCAGCGAGAGAAGTAGTGGGTGTAAGCGACTAAATCTTCCCTCATAGTAAGACGTGGTTTTCACATTTTCACACGCGCCACTTCTCCATCACTCAACTACTCCCACTTCCTATGAGATCGGGGTGTGTGCAACTATGGTGATATAAATAGGTTTCGACCTATTTTGACCAACAACGATAGTTTTGGTTATCAACACAAGTATCCGAGAAAAACACCAAGAAGCGATAGCTTACATTCCATAAGCCATTCATATTCGATACAAGTCATAAAATAGCCACACCTTGAGTTAACCATTCCGATCTCAACACCTTCTTCGCTTCCCTCCCGAGATCAATCCTTCTCCTTCATTTTGTGATCGAAGCAAGAGTGAACGATCATTTCTTGGTTTAGGCTAGGATTGTACAATGATTGATCTCTCGAATCTAAAAAGTACTCCCCGTGCAGTGCATTTGTTTAGGGGTTTAGATTCGTTTCTCGGCACACCCAAATTTACCAAAACAAAGTAGAATCGGTTTTACCCCAAAACACTACCAAAATGAAGACCCTTTTTGAGTTCCTTATTCTCCAAGTTTATTATAGTTCCAAAATCTTGTGCTAACAGGTGCACATTGGTTGTCCATATGCAGTTTCTAAAACCATCTCAGAAAATATTTAAATAGAGTGCATAATCCTGATATCATATTTCTAAAGGAAACTAAAATTAGTTCTGATATGATCTTAAGACTTTCAAAATCCTTAAATCACCCTAATTCTTCCTTTGAACCCTCAGTAGGATTATCCGGAGGCCTCCTTCTTATATGGAAAGATGGTTTTCATTTTGAACTCTTACATTCTAAAAATATGTTCCATTGCATTGTTAAGAATGATCCCTCTAAGTCGGAATGGCTTCTCTATTGTGTTTATGGTTCTTGCAAACCAAGTGATAAAAAATAACAATGGGAGTTTATAAAGAGCTTGGGCGGGAGGTTAATTTACCCCAGGTTCTTATTGGTGACTTAAATGTTACTTTTCAATGATGAAGATAGAGATTATAGGAAACTGCGTCTAGTTCTATGTCTCGGCATGTGATTGAGAATATTTATGATATTGGTCTTACCGATTTGAGTTACAATGGGAAGGCTTTTACGGGACAAATAATAAGCATGGAACCGGGTAGGATAAAATCTATACTTGATAGGGCTCTTACTAATGATGAATGGATTTTGTCCTTCCTGATACAAAACTTTCTCATTTAACTCATTATGGATTTGATCATACACCTATAATGCTTAGTCCGTATTCTAACAATTTTGTTTCTAGTAGAAACTGGAAAATTTTTGCATGTTGGTTACAAAACTCTTCTTGTAAAGAGCAAATTGAATAAGCCTGGGAAAATCAAAATGAGGTACATGGATCAGTTGCTTTTAAATTGAACCAGAAACTAGTTTTTACTAGGAAGAAACTCTCACTTCGGAACAAGGAAGTTTATGGGAATATAGACACTAATATCAAAAGCCTGTATGCTCAGTTAGATACTCTCCATCATAAATCTGAAACTGATGATATTTCTTCTGATAAAGCTGCTGATATTTCCTCTTATGTCATTCAAGTAGATTCTGAGATTGAAAAATGGGAGGATATAAGAAAAGAGTTTTGGATGCAAAAGTCTAGAGATACTTTCTTCAAGGAAGTAGATTCTAACACAAAGGTACATCATGTAAATGATAATAAGAGGAGATCTAGAAATAAAATAGATGCTCTTAAAGATAAAGAAGTTTTAGAGCATTGCTCGGTCGAACTCGCAAGCGTTGCTATCTCAAGCTTGTTTGTCAAGTTTAGTTGCCAAAACTATAAGTCTTGATTTCTAGTCTACTTATAGCTAAGTCTCGGACTAGGATAGTAAGTGTAGTTGAGCTCTAGACTCCACGGCGTTCATCATGCAAAGACGAAGAACTACTCAAGGGCGGGTGGAACTTCATCGATAAAAGGTATGTGGAGACTTGAACTTATCTATCACTCAAAGTCTATCTATTATATCTCTTATCTTGAGACAAAAGTCGTATTGCTATATAGACTTCGATTATACACATTTGCTATTTCCTGAGTAGAGTTTATCTCGCTTATCTATTTATCGAAATATGTGTTGGTAAGCTTTAAGCTTTGGCCAAGCTCATCTTTACTCGTGACAAAAGTCATGTTGATTATTTCAATAAATTTATCGCTTTGATGAAAAATAGTTTGTGAATAACAACTATATAACATCCTCTAAGAAAGTTCAATGATTGAAATAAGAGTTTAGAACATGTAACCATCTTTGGATATAAACATAGTGTGTTATCACATTTGTGTAAAATTCCAAAACCGGGAACCCAAAGTATGCGTACATATACGCGTACTAGCTGGTTGTTGGAAATCGGGAGAGTATGCGTACCGAAATGCAGCGTCTTGGCGTAAAGTTCACGCGTCAGTGAATTTTTGCTGGAGTTTGGAAGTGAAAAATAAACTCAATCTGGTTACAAATGCAGCGTGCTGTTCGCATACTTAGGTAGGTTACTTTCTTAAAATCGGTTTGTTCATGAACTAATACATTTATATATTAAGGAATGCAATCTTTGCAAACCGTAGCTATAATGTTCATGAATCTATTTGAGTGAATCAAAACCGATTTTGCTTCGATTGTGTCTTGTATACTTCTATGAGATCTAAGCAATTGAACAACTCTCTAACTAGTTCATTTGAGTCATTTGAACTAGTTATGGTGAAGATGAATAAGGTTGATATGAAAGTGCTCATATGGCTAACCATTGGTTAACTATTGTTGAACCAACTAAGTGTACACGTTTATGTACGGTTACTCAAACCTAAATGATGTTACATTTCATTTGTGTATAACAAGCTAAGTTCGATCTAACGGTTGAAAGATATTAGCTTGAATCTAATTAGGTTTTCATCTAACGGTGAATATTGAATGCTTTGTTACCAAGGTAACTTAGATTGCAAACCACGATTTGGAGACTATATAAAGGAGAACTCTAAAACCGGGAAACCTAATCCCCACACCTCTGTGTGATACTAGTTATATAAGCTAGAGTCGATTCTCCTTTAACCTTAGGTTTTTCCACGAAACCTTGTAGGTTAACGACTTGAAGACTTCATTGGGATTTTGAAGCCAGACCAATTATTTTCTCTGCAGTTGCGTGATCGATCTTGCATCTTTCTATCGTGTTTGGGTACGATCTTTAAGATTGGCTGAGATTTATTCTAGATAGGCAAGATAAAAAGTAGTCACAAACACCTTCGTCTCTCGTTTGTGATTCCACAATATCTTGTTTAGCTACCATACAATTATGATTATTGTGAGGTGATTAATATTTATAGGTTGTTCTTCGGGGAATATAAGTCCGGTTTTATCAATTGGTTCCTGTTCACCTTGATTTATCAAAAGACGGAACAAAACTCGTAGGTATTTTTGTAGGAGAAAGATTTATCTATTCCTATAGACTTTTTGTGTGAGACAGTTTTGTTTATTAAAGTCTTCGACTTCTTGGTCGTAGCAACTCTTAGTTGTGGGTGAGATCGGCTAGTATCTTCTTAGGGATCGAGACGAAGGAGCGCAATTGTACCTTGAATCAGTGTGAGATTGATTGGGGTTCAACTACAGTCCAGACCGAAGTTAGTTTGTAGTAGGCTAGTTTCTGTAGTGGCTTAATATAATGTGGTATTCAATTTGGACTAGGTCCCGGGGTTTTTCTGCATTTTCGGTTTTCCTCGTTAAAAAAAACTTGGTGTCGTGTTATTTCTTTTCCGCATTATATTTTTGTTATATAATTGAAATATCACAGGTTGTGCGTTGAATCGATCAATTGGTAAATCCAACCTTTGGTTGTTGATTGAAATTGATTGATCTTGAACATTGGTCTTTGCAAGTTCAAGTTATATCTCTTATATTCAATCGGGC
Organism: Papaver armeniacum; assembly: GCA_023531295.1. NCBI lineage: Eukaryota > Viridiplantae > Streptophyta > Magnoliopsida > Ranunculales > Papaveraceae > Papaver > Papaver armeniacum. Next base: position 76,571 of record JAJJWW010011888.1, read on the forward strand.
TCGCAAATTATTATTTGTTTGATTGCAAATTGAATTGAGAGATTGAGATATAAACTCTTTGATATACTTTTCTTAAGATTGAGTATTTTGTCTAGTTGATTCTCTTGAAAGTATATTGGAGTTAGTCCATCCTGATTGCTGCGAAATATTGGGTGTGGTTGTTAGACCCAGCTTTTTCAAGAAGAACATTGGTGTTACGATAGAGAGTCTCGGCCTATCTTACGGCTGAACATTTTTAATGTATCGGCTCCACTACAAATCCAGCTATCAATGAAGAATTATTAGGCTATGTTCAAAATGTGATTACCATTGAGGATAATGATTTTCTTACAAGAGTACCATCTCGAAAAAGAGATTTATGACATATTTGAAGAGTATGGAACCATGGAAAGCGCCCGGACAAGATGGTTTCCCACAAGGTTTTACAGACTCAATGGAATATAATCAAAGTGGAGGTTATTCAAATGGTGTAATTTTTTTATTTAGGTTACATTAGTAAAAGAGATTAACAAGACAAGGCTAATGCTTGTTCCAAAGGTCAAGTCTCCTTCCTCTCCTTGATTAGACCCATTGCTCAAAGTAATACTTCTTACAAGTTAATATCCAAGCTCCCGGCTAGAAGATTGAAGACTATTCTAAACAAAGTTATATCTCCTCTGATGCAGCTTATGTTAGGGAAGATTAATTTGATTAGGGTTATTGAAAAGACGAGGGTACCCAAATATACCTCAATCTAATACTGCGTTTGGATACAAATGCTTCTAACAACGCTTCTCCAGTAGAAACGAAGCAAAAACATTTTGTTTCGCAAAAAGTTAACTTTTTGCTTCTAAAAGTTGTTTTGAAATCGTGTACCCAAACTAACTTTTAACTTTTTTCTTCGGAAGTCAAAAAGCAACTTCCGAATGTGTATCCAAATAGCCTATAAAACTTTTCCACCTATAAGTCATTTCTCTGAAAGTGATTGTCTATGGGTGAGTCGAGACAATACAACTAATCAGTTCACACTTAGTGTGATCGTACATGGATACGAGATCGAGACAATACGACAACAAGATAACTTGTGTGATTGACTATGGATACAAGATCGAGACAATACAACAACGAAGTATGTTTACTTGATAATAGGTTGGACTTAACCAAACACAATAGGATTGCTATCAAGTAAATAGGAATTAACGTTGTGTATTTTACTTCCAATTATAATAAAAACAATTATAATTGCGGAAATAGAAAAGTAAAAAGACACATCAAGATTTTGTTAACGAGGAAACGCAAATCGAGAAAAACCGGGACCTTGTCCAGAATTGAATACTCTAAAGGATTAAGCCGCTATACAAAATCTAAATCAACTTCGTATAGTTGAGACCAAGCAACTAAATCTATAGTTCACCTAGTTCCGTCTGTATCCCTGCGCCTCCAACTTGTAATAAGTCACGCACTTGGAACAATTCCTTTGGTTCGTATTCCAAATAGTAAAGGAACAACAAATATGTTCGGTAACAACTCTTTTCAAACAATGTGATATGAGTTTGACAAAAGGCTCTTCCGTTTATCCCAATAAACTCCTTTGTCAGGTTCTTAGATCAATCTATCTACAACTACCAAAGTAATTGTTTAGACTATGCAATCAATACTTCGAATCACAAAGAATTGTATTGATGCCGATCTACTCAACTAATCAATCAAGGTTATCACAAAGATAAACCGATTATAGTTGGATCCCCAGCCGATCAAGTTTTGTGCACACCAAAGATTATGAACTCAAATCAGAAATCTTCTTTGTCTTCAAATCTTCTTAAATCTTCAATAAACACATGCACACAATCAACTTGAATCTCTTGTGATCAATCACACACAGAACAAAGTCTGTTAACAATGGATTATCACAAGACGTCTTTAGATCTACAAAAGGTCTAAAGATCCCCGTCGAAACTTGATCTAGTTTGAGTGAATCTTATATCCGAAGAGAAGATTCTCAAGCATAAACAAACTAGGTGCAATCAAAGTTCAACAACCGTTAGTTAATCAAATCAATCGAAAACTAATAAAGCGCAATTATCTAGTTTCCCACCAGCGGTACTCGTAGAGCTTCCGATCCCAAAGAAGTCTTTAAAACGAGCTGATGCGTAAGAATTTCGCCTAATTAGGGTACTTTCCTCTCCAGAATAAGCGGCTCCACCCGGTAACAACACAACAAGGTAGTTTCTTTGGCTACGAGGATTAGTTTGCTCGAAATGCAAACTTCAATATTTATAGACCAAGGAAGTTTGGACACCAAGGAATTTCTAAAACCAAAAATATTCTCAAGATATGCAATATATTTCCAAATTCGGTTTCCATAATTCTTGGAAATACTTTGTCCAAATATTGACTGAAATCTCAATAAAAAATCTCCAATTAGTAAATGCACATTACCAATTTTTATTTTCTAAAGATATGTATTTTAATTGCTGGAAATTAAAAGCATATAAAACTAAAAACCTTAATGTTTATGGGTGAAAACTATTTTCTAGGTTTTGGTAATTTGGGGTGTGTGGATGAGAAATGAGTCTAAACCTTAAACAAATGTACTGCACGGAGTGCTTGTAGGTCGAGAAATCAATCTCGTGCAAATCCGTCCTAAACCAAGAAATGGCCGTTTCCAGGACTTGTTTCGGTCACAAAGTGAAGGAGATGGGGTTGATCTTAGGGAGGGAAGCGAAGAAGGTGTTGGCTATGTATGACTTGTATCGTGAAAGCTGAACTTGCTTGCAGGATGTAAGCTATCAGTTCTGGTGTTTGAATACGATTGTATCAACACTTGCCTCTTGTTGATGGTGGATTTTCGTTTAAGGTTAAATTTGTAAAAAACCAGAAAATCATGCGCTGACATCTTATAAAAGATAAAGCCGTTTATAAGTGGTGGATACTCCTCACTTAATTCACCAAGAATGGAGTATGTAGCAACAATCCCATTCTCGTGAATACATGAAATTCCTCCAGGTTGGAGCATGTAGCAACAATCCCTTCCCCGTGAATTCCTCATATCAGCCTTGTATTTCTGTACCCATTATCAGTGTGGCATGACGACCGAGTGTTACTCTTCTGAGTAACACGAACCTCAAGCACTATAATGAATCCATGTACGAAATACCCGCACAGCCGATTCTCGGTGTGTTATACTAGCCCGAGACCTCTCGGTGTGTTATACTAGCCCGATTGAGCCTCTCGGTGTGTTATACTAGCCCGATTGAGCATCCGGACTTGACTATATCGGTCCGGGATATGATCGATCGCATCATCCAACTCCACAAGCATGATTGGATGACCACGGATCACTTCCATCACCCCCAAGCGGTATGGAATACACACGGCCTTAGCCTGCCGATATGATTCGATCGGGTCATCCAACTCCACAAGCATGATTGGATGACCACGATCACTTCCATCACCCCAAGCGGGTATGGAATACACACGGCCGACCCGCATGGTCGACCATTGGCCTTTGCTTGCCAAGAAACCGTCCATACCAAGCATTATGGCGGAAAACCTAAATTAGGGTTTGCGGCATATTACATATGTCGCAAAAACGGTCTCAACCATCCATCTTCGCAGGTATAGATGGAGGGGTGTAGATGTAGACTCAAAGGGCCCGAGCATGTCGACACAATCACCATGTGACCGCCACGCTTGACCAATCGGTCAAAGCCAACCTTGATTGGTTACAACAAAACCGTCCGCCCAAAAGAGCATGGTCGCGCGGCTTTGAAAGCCAAAATTAGGGTTCGAGCCATCACGCGCGTCCATCTTCTCCGAAGCCACGAATGGAGGGTCACAGATTAGATTAAGCGGTGTCCGGTTATACCAAAGCATGACCACCGTGGGCCCATCTACCTCCTCTTCTGGGGTCGGCCAAGGCATATCATGCCCGGCCAATCCAAAACGCCCGCCTCAAACTCACGCGGTTACATCTCCCAAATCTAAATCGATCTCGACCGCTCAACTTCACCCGGATGATTTGAGTGGCTTAGATCACATTTTCATGGGATAATCGGTATAGGTGTGAACACCAACCTACCACCTACACGGTAGTATGATCGGCAAGAGACCAACCAATATTGGTCGCCTCAAACGCGTGCCCAAACTAGGGATATCACGCCGGTTTCCAACTCCTTTGCGGCAAGGGATTTCTGCATAAGCAAACCGATCTCAACCACTCCCCTTTGACGGTCAAATTGAGTGGCCTAGATTGCATCTTCATGAGACGGAGAGACATGGACGTGTACACCATCATGCCGTCAACACGCATGTATGGTCGGTCCTCTCAAAATCCTTCCCGTGCTTGGTTTCGACTAAGTTGAGAAGAGTGATGCTTGCGCACCTCTTTTAAAACCCTAATTTCATCAACGGCCGCATGAGATGAGTGTCTCAAACATCATCTCATCCGTCCGACTTCACTGCTTGGTTATACAACCCTCGGTCGGGAGTTGTTTGGTTAGTGAGCAGTCATTACACATCACTTTACCCACACCGCAATGCAAGACTCCGCATAAAATACACACGATACTACACAAGTATCGACTTCTCAATAACACGGTTATTCAACTCAGCATTACATGCTATCTTTCGTGGATCCACGATTCACATTCCGAGACATCAATCATGTCCGGGGGATACTTACTTTGGGGTATTGGTCTGGCGGTTTACAGCGTGCGGCGTGCAACGCGCCATTACAAGAACGTGTTAGGAAGTCATGGACGGTTAGAGATGAAGCCGGAGAAGTGGGCAAGACCTAGTCGTATGCTACCGACGCACAACTCCACCACTCCATCATTCCATTACCTCCACTTCCCACGAGAAACGTGAGTGAGGCTCAATGACTTGTATAAATAGGTTCTCCGCCCTATTTCGAAAACAAGACAAGACAACAGAACAACACAAGTTCAGTCGATTGAAACCAAGTGTTAATACAACATCGTATTCAAACACCGCAGCACGCTTGCATCAACCAGTAAGCTTGCTCATCTTTCGTTACAAGTCATAAGCAAGCCAACATCTTTCACAATCTCAACACCTTCTTCGCTTCCCTCCCTAAGATCAACCCCATCTCCTTCACTTTGTGGCCGAAACAAGTGCGGAACGGCCATTTCTTGGTTTAGGTAGGACTTGCAGATTGATCTCTCGAATCTACAAGCACTCACCTTGCAAAGTGATGCATTTGTTGAAGGTTTAGATTCATTCCTCATCCACGCCCCAAATTACCAAATTCTGCAGGAGTAATTTTCACCCATCAACAATTGGCGACCACAGTGGGAGATTGATCTCTCGGTTGCAAAAAATTGAATCCTCAATTTTTCGGTTTCATCTCACAATGTATCCTCAAGGAGTCCACAGTGGTTCGAATATCATGGGAAGCATAGCTTGAATCTTTGGAGGATGTCTTGGCAAATCAAGCCGGTATCACCGGGAGGCAAAGCAAGACATTTCGCCTTTTGAATGATATGGCAGCACAATTACGAGAAGGGATGCATCCGCTCAAGCACAAGAAATGCAGTGAATCCTTAGCTGTGAGTCACACCTTTACTAGTGGAGAAGCAAGAGGAGCACATAATCACAGGGGAATCGGAAGAGATGGACAACATGGTCCAAAGCGGAGGAAGAGACTTGTCAGAGGAGTACTTATCCGCGTACCACCACGCTCACCGGATAAAGAAAGGGAGCGTGCGCCTATGGAGCCCTACTAGAGGATTTATATCTCAAAACTCTTGCTTCTGAGCCCTAAGATTTGTCAATCCGCGTCGACTTTTCAACCGATGAAGAGATGCTTGAGGAAGGAGAAATCAATCGGGGAAATGCCGAATACGAGAGGATGGGAGCGTTCAATTCGGTCACTCGGCGGTGACATTGCGGCATCTTCCACATCCCTCCGCCTAGGCAAGCGATCCGCGATGTGATGGCACTCGCAAATCTTCCAACTTCATCTCCTCCTCCACATCAAAGCCGCTGGAGAGACATCACAACGCCCACTAACGGGAAAATCCAAACTCAAGGTACTTACATTTCCCTTCCCAAATGAAGAGATTAAGAGCTAGCTGGAGATGTGGGTGCGAAATGGAGAGGTGGAGCTACCCCGGATGGCGTCCACCTACTGATCAAGAAGTAATGGACCCGAGGTACTGTCGTTACCACCGGTTCCTTCATCACCCCACCGATGAATGCAACGCTTTGAAAGCGCATTGTTCAAGAGAAGCTTGGTCCGGAGAGATAGCTTGCAAGAGGATTTTCTTAGAGACTACTCAGGTTTGATATAAGTGAGGCTTCAAAAGGCAAGTAAGTTTTACTCAACAACTTTACAAGAAAGATAGTTTAGAATTCACAGGGACTTAGCATCCCATGTGGAAGAAAGAGGCTCGGTGATCAAACGCCATGTTTGTTTCCATTCATACCTCCCTTTACATAACATTTGCAATTTCATATGTGCAATCCTTCATGACCAAGATGCAAATCTCATTTAACATAATATCTTTCAAAAAGGTTGTTCACAAAACTATCTCAAAATAAGCCAATTCAATTACCTATTCAAAACCAAAACCAAAGTCAAAGAAAATCCTCACTATCACTCAAAAAAGAAAAGCATATAAGAGAAAACGTTATATAGCACAAATACTTGAGGAAGTCCTTCAAAGAACAACTCATCCTTCGGGCAAGGCGGCTTTCATCCTTTGGAGCACTACTGCTTCAGCTCCTCAGTTCTTTAGACAACCTCTCAACCTCTTCTTCCCGACGAGCAACACGGTCCGCGGAAGGGACTTCATCATGTAATTTCGGAGCTCCGAATCTCGGAGAACCCTTTGAAGAACCAAGGAGCATTGAAGGCATGCTCGCGCAAACACGTCCGAGATGGCACCTCCAATCTTCAATCACCTCTTCGAAACCTGTTCCACCCGATCGCGGCGCTCATCCCTGGATGGAAACTAAAGCTTCTTGGACGCGGTTGACCAATGCAAGACGACTCTTGAGCTTCGCGGTGGTAGCAATATGTCCGTGTTTCTTCCAGTTTATCGTGTACAACTTTTCAAACCGAACCACCTGAATCCACCGACCAACACATGACACTGGATAAGGGACGGTAAAGGAGGATCGAACAAAGCCCTGTGCTGCATCACGGCAATCGGCGACCATGGAGTCTTGTCACCAGGAAGCCTTTGAAGAAGTCACCACAATAGCCATACGGTCCAGGAGCTGTTCCGGGATGGGTGTCAAGGGGAGTCTCAACTGCGGCTGCCACCGTCTCTCTTGCATTCCTTGGCGGCATCTATTTCACTCTACGGGTGTTGATTTCCGTCACGACCCGTCGACAAGATCACTAAGGAAAGCGCCTTGTTCAACCGAAGCTTGCATCATCTGTCATTGTCGAAAAAGGAGCGGTGCGCTGGACTTCTCAAGCATGAAGGTCCGTACCCGAGACTTCTCAAGCATGAAGGTCCGTATGCTTGAGACTTCTCGGCATGAAGGTCCGTACCGCAGACTTCTCGGCATGATGACCAGCATACGGCCTTCCCATCTTGAATGCGTGCCAACCTTGTGAAGGCATTATCTTTCGAAATTTCCGATTCAAAACAAGGATCGTTTTAGAAGAACTTCATAATCGGAGAAATGAAAGAACCGATGGGAGGAGGTTTAAATACTCGCATATTAGAAGAATTGAGGATTACCGGACCGCATGCTTGCCTCTTAGGTCTCTCTCCTACTTGGGGACTGCAACCCTCGGCTCTTGTCCGCTTGGATGGAAGTGGCTTCAACTGAAATGCTTCGTCAAGACGTCAGAAGATGGCTCACTACGGGAATTCGTCACAACACTCTTCGAAAATTTCTGGAAGATCACAGTTGTTTCCCCAAAATTCTTTATACCTGTTGGTCACCTTTGGGTTTCTCCCAATAGGCCGTAAGGGAAGGCTCACCCGGTCTAAGAACACATTGGCGTTAAGAATTTGTGGAAGGGATTCTTCAGGAGCCCCTAATGGACGGATAAATGGGACACCCCGATCAAATCCCATCCGCGAGCGACTCTGTCAATGTTGTACGGAGTCACGTAAAATTCTCCGTTGAATAGAGACAGGACATATCTGGAATGCGGCTGCGCATGTAAATAATTTCCCAGATCTCATGGTCTTAACATCGGGTCCACGCAACACAACGCCGGGATCGTCGGCAAAGGTCTTTGGCTGAATGATGGAGGAGTGAATCGGCCCCATGGACGAAAATCTACGGAAGAAATGTTGTCAAATATCTCCACAAGTTTCGCACCCGGCTTTAGGACGCTTCTTATTCCATCGGGAGTATTCTCGAGCGCCCAGTACAAGTTAACGAGTGAAGGTGCGGGAGTAGAGCATAACTTCGAAGTGTTCCCATAAGAGCGCTGAAGAAAAGCGAAGTGAACGTGCGATTCCACCCTCTTGTACCCACCAGAAACGTGCATATCCATTGCTAAAGCATCCGGATGAGAATCTGACGATCAAGGAACAATGCAGCTAGAGGAAGAACTTCGCCTGCATGACCTTATAGCAATCTTAACAAGCTCATCTCTTATGGTCTTCTTCCCGAACCATCATCAAATATATCCCTGGATAGCCATAAAGACAGAACGCAATCACGCCCGAGCTCGTTTTCCAACTCGCGTGCGAAGACCACTCGAAACCCACCAAGTATAAAAGCATCTCGCATCCTTTTCTCCTCCTTGTCCAGACTCTCGAATTCCTCCGCCTTTTGAAGTATAGCATCATAATTACTTTGTTCCGCATCGGAAGAGCTCGTAAAAAGACTTCCTAAGCAATGAGGCGGGTTCATTAATGCGGCTACACTCTCCAAAGTAATAGTCATCTCTCCCCATCTAGATATGGGTGTGTGAGTACAAATACGCCACCGAGAAATGAAGGTGATCAAGCCTGCGGTGTCTTTCCTAATTTGAGGGTAGCGGATCCATGACCACATTGAGAATTTGTGCTTTGGTCAAATTTTCCTTAATGCCCTTATTACTCAACATGCGTCTCATCCATCCTTCATAAGAACCCGAGTGGAGCATGGCAAATCTTGAAGTCAATGGGGAGAAGGCGGATATTCATTTCTCGGAGACAAAACCTCATCACAAGCGCGGAAGAAGAGAATGGATCGGCATCCATATTTTCGAATCGGAAAGCAAGACTATCTTATGAGAAGGATGTTTCCTATTATTTGGAAAAGACGAGGTGAACAACTCATCATTGATGGGCATATCTTTGAAAGCTATCAACACTTCCTGACTTGGCACCAAAGCATTACCTTGAGAAGACATGTTGATAGGAGTTCTCTTCTTTCTACCGCAATAAGATAAAAGACAAGAGTTAGAACTTGTACAAAAGCACATGAGAAGTATAGTCACGGCAAGACACAACTCACAGCGGAGCATGCAATGGTCGGTCCAAATACCATTCAAACAGGTACAAAATTGATCGATTTTAATTCCTTAATTTTTAGTCCTAATTTATAAGTTCGATGGGCATTGATTTCAAGTTCTCCCAGTATAACTTTCAATCGGTACAAATTTAAGTTTGCAAATTTCAGTCAAGCATATGTGAATAAGACCCACGTTCAGCATACACGGCGGGCCCGCATTCATCGCATACATCACAACACAATTTTCTTTATTCGTGGGAATCATGTCTACGGGATTCAAGCTAGATGGTGGAAAAAGCTAAGCATGCACATGTCTTACAAAAGTGTTTACCTAACAAACTAGGGTTTTACTTTCTAAAAAAAAAAAAAAGAAATCGAGAACTTACCTTGAGACGGACGGCGCATGGAAGCGGCTTTCCTGACAATTCAAGAAGTTCTTGGCAACGATGTTCGGGCGGCTTGCAAGAAAGTCACGGACAGAGCTGGTTGCGACAACAAAAAAAAAGAAAAAGAAAATTCGTGAGAAAAAGAAAAGGGGTTTGGCTTCTTTTATATACAAAAATTAGAAGAATCCCAATAGAACAAGGATTCCTCTTTTGTTTGGTTTCCTCTTCTGATTCAAATACCCAAAGAAAGAAAGCCCCACAGGGGATTCCATGCAAGCATGAAGGCGTGGAAAACTAGCGATCGGCCAACACTCTTAGGGTAAACTCCTTTTATCCTTGTCTTTCTCATGTATGCATGTCACCATCTCATGCCTACCACACAATAATGTAACCATTATGTGCTAGGCGAGGGACTTAATGTTGATGGTGGATTTTCGTTTAAGGTTAAATTTGTAAAAAACCGAAAATCATGCGTGACATCTTATAAAGATAAAGCCGTTTATAAGTGTGGATACTCCTCACTTAATTCACCAAGAATGGAGTATGTAGAACAATCCCATTCAGTGGAATACATGAAATTCCTCGAGGGTTGGAGCATGCAAGCAACAATCCCTTCTGTGAATTTCATATCGGCCTTGTATTTCTGTACCCATTATCGGTGTGGCATGACGGTCTGAGTGTTACTCTTCGAGTAACACGAACCTCAAGCACTAATGAATCCATGTACGAAATACCCAAAGCCTGCCGATTGTGCAGTGATTCTCGGTGTGTTATACTGGCAGAGACCTCTCGGTGTGTTATACTAGCCGATTGAGCCCCTCTCGGTGTGTTATACTGGCCGATTGAGCATCCCAGGACTTGACTATATCAGTCTCGGATATGATCTAATCGCAGTCATCCAACTCCACAAGCATGATTGGATGACCACGAGATCAATTCCATCACCCCCAAGCGGTATGGAATACCCACGGCCTTAGCTTGCCGGATATGATCTAATTGCGGTCATCCAACTCCACAAGCATGATTGGATGACCACAGATCAATTCCATCACCCCAAGCGGTATGGAATACACAACCTGCCAAATATGCCGTCATCAACTCCACAAGCATGATTGGATGACTGCATGGTCAGCCATTGGCCTTTGCTTTTTGCCAAGAAACCGTCCATACCAAGCATTATGGGCGGAAAACCTAAATTAGGGTTTGCATGATTGGGCATATTACATGTGCAAAAGCGGTCTCAACCATCCATCTTCGCGGTATAGATGGAGGGTGTAGATGTAGACTCAAAGGGCCCGGAGCATGTCGACACAATCACCATGTGACCGCCTACACACTTGGCCAATCGGTCAAAGCCAACCGTGATTAGTTACAACAAAACCGTCCGCCCAAAAGAGCATGGTCGCGCGGCTTTGAAAGCCAAAATTAGGGTTCGAGCCATCACGCGCGTCCATCTTCTCTAAGCACGAATGGAGGGTCACAGATTAGATTAACCAAGGCCGGTTATACCAGCATGACCACCGTGGGCCCATCTACCTCCTCTTGCGGTCGGCCAAGGCATATCATGCCGGACAACCCAAAACGCCCGCTCAAACTCACGCGGTTACATCTCCCAAATCCTAAACGATCTCGACCGCTCAACTTCAGGATGATTTGAGTGGCTTAGATCACATTTTCATGGGATAATCGGGTATAGGTGTGAACACCAACCTACCACCTACACGGTAGTATGATCGACCGAGACCAACCAAGATGGGTCGCCTTGGAACGCACGCCCAAACTTGGGATGTCATGCGGTTTCCAACTCCTTTGCGGCAAGGGATTTCTGCCGCAAACCGATCTCAAGCCACTCCTCTTTGTGGTCAAATTGAGTGGCCTAGATTGCATCTTCATGAGACGGTGAGACATGGACGTGTACACCATCATGCCGTCAACACGCATGTATGGTCGGTCCTCTCCAAAATCCTTCCCATGCTTGGTTTCGACCAAGCTGAAGAGTGATGCTTGCGCACCTCTTTTAAAACCCTAATTTCATCAGCGGTCATGAGATGAGTGTCTCAAACATCATCTCATCCGTCCACTTCACCTGACTTGGTTATACAACCTGGTCGGGAGTTATTTGGTTAGTGAGGAGTCATTACCCATCACTTTACCACACCGTAATGCAAGACACTGCATAAAATACACGATACTACACAAGTATCGACTTTACGAATAACGCGATTATTCAATTCAGCGATTACATGCTATCTTTCGTGGATCCACGATCCGCATTCAGACATCAATCATGTCACAAATGGGGATACTTATTTGGGGGTATTGGTACGGCGGTTTACAGCGTTCGCGTGCAACGCGCCATTACAAGAACGTGTTAGGAAGTCATGGACGGTTAGAGATGAACTGGAGAAGTGGGCAAGACCGGTCGTATGCTACCGACACACAACTCCACCACTCCATCATTCCACTACCTCCACTTCCCACGAGAAACGTGAATGAGGCTCAATGACTTGTATAAATAGGTTCTCCGCCCTATTTCAAACAACAAGACAAGACAACAAGAACAACACAAGTTCAGTCGACAGAAACCAAGTGTTAATACAACATCGTATTCATACACCCGAGCACCTTGCATCAACCGTAAGCTTGCTCATCTTTCATGTTACAAGTCATAAGCAAGTCAACATCCTTCACAATCTCAACACCTTCTTCTTCCCTCCCTAAGATCAACCCCATCTCCTTCACTTTGTGACCGAAACAAGTGCGGAACGGCCATTTCTTGGTTTAGGCCGGACTTGCACAGATTGATCTCTCGAATCTACAAGCACTCACCATGTGGTGCATTTTGTTGAAGGTTTAGATTCATTCCTCATCCACACCCCAAATTACCAAATTCTGCAGGAGTAGTTTTCACCCATCAACACATAGAATCGAGTTTTCTTGATGAATTTAGGGTTTTAGTCTGTGAGTTTTCTAGGGTTTGTCTGCAATTTTCTCTATGATTTTTTCTTATGAAGTTTCTGATAAAGCAGAAATGGTGCGATTAAAAGAAATTGTCCATTACGTAAAAGCTTTTAATTAGTTTTTTAATTGGCTAACGTGTCGCAATCACGGAGACTGTATCGATTACAAAAGCGATTCATTTGATTGCACGTGTGCTTTAATAAAGCGTGCGAAGGTTAGTAGTGTCTTTGTACATTATTTGGATTAAATTGTACCTAGTCAACTAGGTCTGGACTAAACTGTCGTTTTTTGAGCGATTTTGGACTGAACCATTTTTTTCCCTACTAGATTCCTATTGGCGCTCGATTTATCATCCACGAGTGTAACATCCACTGTTGGATGGGTTGGATGTGGATAGATCCGTGAGTTTGTATTAAAAATTATATTAAAGTAAAAATAAAAAAAAGCTAATAAGATATTGTTTTTTGATGATTTATAACATCTTAAATCATCCTTATACAAGTATTCTTATATGTAAATAAATCCTCTTCCCCTCTCAAAAAGGAATGTGTAAAATTAAAATTTCCATAAATGAGTAATACAAAGAAGATATATAATTGGGCATATATAAATTACTAAATTTCTCATTATATGTTGCCTAATACTAAAAATACTCCTAACCTAGAGGGTGCGTGCTTCTAATAGATTTTTAGATGCATGCACCTGCACCCAATCTAATATTTTTGGATTTCAAGAATAAGTTCATGTCAAATCCAAATATGGGCGGGTTGAGTGTCCAAATGGCCAATAAATTTTGTGTATATGTTGCCTGAATAGCAGTTCGAAATTGTCCAAATATACTCGTTTCCTTTTTATTCCTTTTCAATGTGCATGAGAATAGGAACAAAATAAAATAGATATCCGAGAATTCTTTGATCACTCAAATAACTTTTACATTCTTATCAATTATTATTTAAAGGCATGTAGGGTCAACGTTGGAAGAAAGATCATTGAGGCTTCATTAACCCTAGTTTCCTTTAGATAATGGGAAAAAAAACGGTTCAGTCCAAAACCGCTCAAAAAGCAGCAAGTTTAGTCGAGACCTAGTTGACTAGGTACAATTTAATCAAATAATGTACAAAAGACGCTACTAACAACCATGCGCTTTTATTAAAGCACACGGCAATCAAATGAATCAGTTTTTAAGCGTGCATGAGTCTCATGATTGCGACACGTTAGCTCATAATTAAAAAACTAATTAAAGCGGCGAACGGACAATTTCTTTAATCGCACCATTTCTCGCTTTATAAACCGAAAACTTCAAGAAAAAAAATCAAAGAAAATTGGACAAACCTAGAAAACTCACAGACTAAAACCTAAATTCATCAAAACTTCGATTATATAAAGCATCATTAGCATAATGTTGAAAAGAAACAAAGTAGTTTCTAAGAATAACACACCAATAGTTGAAGATTAAGATCAGGCGAAGAACAAAATCCATCACTAGCAGAGAGCGAAATCGCAAAATCGCGTCACCAACGACCCAGAGATCAAGTCGGCATCAAAAGATTCAACACAAATTTGTCAACCATTGAAGAAATTCCAAAATCGACAGAGTCCAAAACGAGATCTAAGAGAAGTTTGAAGTACTAACATCAAAATCGGAGGCAAAACCTCAAGAACATCACCAATTAAGAATAAACCAAAGCGGCAAAGCCTTCAACATCAAAGGCAACGTACCGAAACATCGGCCGAGCTAATAAGAAATCAAACAATTCAAAGACTTCAACAACTGTTAACATAAAAAAGGTAACAATTCAAGTCGATTCTGTATATTTTGAGCAATTTTTATGATATTTCTTGTATGTGTACCAATCATACACCACCATGCCTTTGCTTTGTGTTTCATGTGCGATTACATTTTTATGATATTTCTTGTATGTGTACTCAATCTGTACACCACCATGCCACTTGTAGTGTTTCATGTTTTGATTCATACTTTTAAGAGCAATTTTATCTTGTTTTGTTGTTGGTGTGTACACATCTTTACACCGCCATGTTGTTGGTATACTTCATGTCCCGATTCTACTGTTTTTAGCAATTTTTTGAGAATTTGTTATGTGTGTGTAAATCTTTTGGTACACCAGCATGTTGTTAAAAGGCTTCATTTCATGGTATGTATGTTTTGTAGCAATTTTTGTGATATTTCTTGACTGTGTGTAAATACTGGTACACCAGCATGTTGTTGCATTGCTTCATTTCATGGTATGTATGTTTTGTAGCAATTTTTGTGAGCATTGTTGTCTGTGTATAAATACCGGGGTACGGAATTGTTGTCTATGTGTAAACTGAGGTTGAAGTATGATGAAGAAACTTGATCAAAATCTCTGAAACTGTTAAATCGCTTTCCCAAATCAACTCTACGAGTTGCATCACATTTTGAATTCAAGTTGAGATCCAAAAGTTTCGATTTCAAAATCACACTTTATATAGAAGGAATCGTTTGAGGTTAATTATGGTATATCGAAAAATCGAAAAATCGGAAACTCGGGACTCGTACGTGGTTTTGGACTAAATCGTCCAAGTTTGGACTAAACTTGTTAGGCGGGTTTTTTTTTTTGATTAAACCGATCTTGGGCTTGGATGGATGGACTAAAGAGTCCTAAGCCCAGTAACTTTGGGACTAAACGTCAATTTCTACAATCTAGTATCCGCCAATTAGGTGAATCGTATGTGGGTGGCACCGTTGCTCATCCCTAATGGATCATCGAAATGTAAAAGGTCTGAAATATCCTTGAATTATCTAAATTGACTCTTAATTTTGTTCCTAAAAGAAATTATGTTTTCTTTTTTATTATTTTGATGTATAATTAAGTTTATTTTATAAATCCTAAATTAAGTAAAAAGTTTAGAGAACATGTAGCAAAGTCAAATTGCGAGTATGGCCAAAAAACATACAGTCAAATCAAAAACGAAAATTCTTAGTTGATCGAAGGATATTCTTTAAATATTTAAGTGATTCACAGCCATGTGGGACCTATATAGTTGGGTAAAAAGTACCACTCATAAAACCTCGTGGTGGGACCTTAAAACGGTGAAACGTGGGAAATTTAGCGGAATTTTCTCGGTTAACCTACATTCAATATGGTTGGATCCCCCAAGCTTTCGTGCATGACATAATTGAGGACCTATGTTATTCCATAGAGTGGGAATGTCATTGTCTTGAATCATGCAGAACAACCACTAAATAAAACTCACACCGGATCGAGTGCAATTATACTCATATATAAAATACTGAATTTAGTAGAAGGGTGATAAATACTAAGATGATCTAAGTACATCCAGTAAAATTATTCTAATTATGAAACTTGAAATATTTAGTCCATCAAAGCATTAATCTGAATCAATTCTTGAGTGCAATTCAGTTTCTAGGTTCCACAATTAGGAAAAGATTAAATTAGTACTTGACTTAATATGTCCAATATAATCTCTCATGTTAGAATGTTGAAATAATCCCTCAAAGCCATTGTAGTTGAACAAGTTAGAAGAAACAATTAATCGTAGGATGGTTCAAAAATCTAGGATGTGAAATTGATCGGTTTAGAGGGTAGGGCGTGTTTTGTGTGTAGATATTTTCATTCTCATTCCCATACATATGCCATACCTATGTATGAATTCTATCAGCACGAAAATTCACTCCAATCCCAACCAGCGGATAACCATGAATGACATTAACTTGTTAGACGACTGTAGCACCGACAAATACCCAAAAATGACATTAACTTGTACATATTATCTGCCTATAGTTGTATAGGTTCATATTTTCTATATATACCATAATGTTCAGAACTTGAGATAAACATAAACTTAGACCTATAATCTCCTCCATAATACGGCAGCACAGAAGACTGCAAGGAACCCTTTACTAATCCTATATTTGATATTTCCCTTATTTGAAATGGAGGTGATAGCCATTTTTATGTATCCGGTAAGATTGATGGACAAGTCTTATACATAAGGTGTTGGCAATCTTGCGTAAGTACTGCAATAAAACAAACAGAGAAGAAGAGAAACGCAAACCCAATTAGACAAAATCAAAGTTGAGGCAAGGATTATATCCTCTGGCCTTAAGACAGACTCACCCCGCACTGGTGCTTACGGATAATCAATGTCTGTCTCCCGAGGATACAATGACTTTCTTCTCGATGTAGTAGTACTCCAAACTTCGAGAAACGGCGAACCAAACTTTAAGTGATGAACTCTCTCTTTTACAAAACCTTAATGATTTTAGAATGCAGTGAATGAAAATTGGGTTTTATGATTGATCTGTTGTTTTCTAAGTGTGTGCAGGGTATTTATAGAAATCACTAGTACCTCTTCAATAAAGAGTCATGATGTTTCAAGTAACTCTTCAACGAAGAATCATGATTCTAAAAGGATTTTCCAAAGGGATGTGTCTCTAGAATTCCAATTTGAATTCCCAAAGGGTTGTCTCCCTTTCACGCCTGGTTTTAGGTTTCTTCCCTTTTCAAACTTGAAATTATCTTAATAGGCCAACATAGGATTAAGCCCATAACTACTAAACCAGCCCAACACCCAAATCCAAATGGTACTAGTTAAACGAATTTTCCATTCGAAATTGGATTCAATTTTCCAACACAAGGTCAATTGAAGGATCAAATTAACTAGACCAAATACTGGTTTTTTCTAATTTCAAAGTTTACTGTACTCCAAATATGTTTGTAAATCACATGAATTAATAATTCAAACATTAAACATCCCAAACTCTATCATAGTAACATCAAATGACTAAAAAGACAAAGTACTCTGAATAAGGAAAAAGACTTCTCTTAAACATAGCCCCACAATTATTAATCATAGCCCATCTAAATAAGTGCTTAAGCTAACCAAACACACTTTATAATCATTCTATATAGCCCATAAAATTATATATGATTATTATATATAGCCCAAAATAAAAATACAATCACTAAATCTTTAAATCAATATCAACAACAAAAAAAAAGCTAATTATATATGTAAGATATTTGATATAATTAACGTTTTTGAAGAACAATCAATACCCTCAATCAATCTTAATGTAATCATGATTGAGAAGAAAAAAATCATCTTAGAGATTCTTTTGTTTTTTGGATTATGTTTATGGAGTTCTAGGAGAATGGTGATACGAAAAAAAAAAAAATCTTAGTTTGTTCCATTTCGATTGATGTTGTTGTGAAGTTTTTTTTAAGAGAACAATTAGAATATACATCAATTTTAATATAATCATGATTAAGAAATATTATTTTAGAGAAAAAACATTTAAAATTTATTTTGTTTTGGGAAAAAAAAGTAAGAATCAAAGTTTATATATGATTGTTCAATTTGTGATAATACTAAGAACAATAATCAATTTTAAGTATGATTAACAAAAAAAGTTAGGGTTTATATTGATTTTGAGTAAAAAAAAGAGATTTAGGTTGAATTGTTAGTAAAAAATTTTGATTTTTCATTTTAACTTTTGACTTTTCATTTTAACTTAAACTTTTTGGGCTATGGTTAATAAATGTGTGGGCTATATTTAAGAGAAGCCAAAGAAAAATATCTGAATCCTCTACTTACTTTTCCAGATCATCTATCTAATGGTTCAAAACATCCTTAGTACATAACAAA
Source organism: Papaver armeniacum (assembly GCA_023531295.1). Lineage (NCBI taxonomy): Eukaryota > Viridiplantae > Streptophyta > Magnoliopsida > Ranunculales > Papaveraceae > Papaver > Papaver armeniacum. The sequence goes on from JAJJWW010011888.1 coordinate 94,984, forward strand.
TTGGTCTTTGTCCCTATAAAACCTCACAAAATCAACATCCTGGATTTGGATAATCCTTTACCCAATTTATCCATACATACATACAACGATTGACATTTTGGATCAAAATCGCCGAATTACAGAAATCCAAAATTCAAATAAATCCTAATACTTAACCTAGTATTTTTGAGTTATGTTTCCAATTGTTAAAGGTCAAAAAACAAAACCGGATAAGGTCAAAATCATCATGATAACAGAGATAAAACTGCGGTTAGATACAAAATCTGTATACGTTCATATTTTCTATACACTGTATATGATCACTATAACTTCGGTTAGATAACAAAATCTGAAAACCAGGGATGCGAAATTAGGTACCTTGGGATTTAACAAGGGATCAAGATTGGAGACCCATGTCTCTGAAGCTTGCTTTCTTCTGATAAATCTAACTTGCTATGCTCATTTTCTCTTCGCACAAAGCAGCTGCTCCTTGTTTATCTTACCACCCTCAACTCCCTAGATGTAAGACGAAGTACAAGTAACAGCTCTACTTCGTCTAATGTGGGAAAAAATATATATATAGTAATTGAGTGCTCTCTTAGAACCCACACACTGCAACAAGAAAAGCCGTTTGGTCAAACTTTGAACACTGGAAATCCAAATCATGTCTAACACGTACAGGCAAGAAACTTTATTCACGTATGAGTATCATTTCCAAAAAAAAAGATAACGCATGGAAGCAAAAATACAAAAGTTGGTAACAGAAAACAAAAGGCAAGACCTGATTCTTTGGGGTGATACATATTTAATTTCTCGATACATACGATGTTGGGACAGAGTTGCGCAGAATTTGGTTGCTGAAATGAAAATATTAGATACACTCCAGTGGTCTAAATTTGTGCTTCCAACTAAACTTAGGGTGGGGATATCGGTCTTTCGTATCTGAAAATATTTTCCGGCGTAGCTAGCCATAATTTTACTCCCTCAGTCTAAAATAAAGAGAAGAAAAGATTTTTGTCAGTCACGAAAATGTGGAATTAAATACCCTTATTTATGGTGTATGGATATGACTATAATTTTCTTGACTTTCTATAATGGTAGTAAAGACCTTAATTACGTGAGGGAGCAGTGTACCTAGTGTGAGTAATTTTTAAGTTATGCAGTAATAAAAGGAGGAGGAAAAAAAAAGGATGATGATAGAATATGCAAGCTTTGTAGCGTAAGTGTCATCGTTATACTTCGGCTTTTGGCCTGAAATTTTGAAGGCTCCATTAAATGACACACCAACACTTTAATACTTGCATTCATACAACACCGGGAAGCAAGTGCAACCATATATACTTGCCCAAGCACCAGTATTTCTATAAATTTTTGATGAGGGGCCAACAATTTGTCATGGTTCCCTCCCTGGACCTGCTGGTGAGTTAAAAGTCCGATAATAAACTTTGTTGGCCTTTTAGGTCGGTGATTATCCAGAGAAAAGACCTATTTGAGGAAAATGAAATATGAACCTTTTGTTTGAAGAATCAAAGGGTTCTAATGTGTACTGTCTCGAAACTCTGTTGGCCAACGTTTACTTGATGGCCTGTAACCTTAATTGTGTTTTATCTTGCTCTCTCGTCAAAACTATTAATATCAGCTAGGCAGTTTGCAACAGTATATTCATTTACACTGTGTTTTGGATGTTCTCTAAGTTGATTGAGGGTTTTGATAATTTATCACTTTTATTCATGAAGTAGAAAGTGTTTCTCATTTGCAGTTACTATATTCGTTTAAACTCCATGTTTCTTAAGTTGCATTGTTTGTTGATGACCTGATTTTACGGGTAATATTGTTCATATGATTGAACAATTCAAAAGATATGATGACGAAATATGAGATGAGTGACATGGGATTGCTCAATTACTTTCTTGGTATTGAAGTACATCAATGTGAAGATGGAGTTTTCATTTCTCATATAGCAAGTATGCCGAAAAGGTGTTGAAGAAGTATGCTTGGTTGAACTCCTACGTCAACACCACTTGTAGTGAATGAGAAACTCAATGAAGACGAGGGAGAAATAAAACTTGATGACACTTACTATAGAGATTGGAAGCTGGTAGTACCTTACGTACACAAAAATGAATATTAATTTTTCTTCAAGTATGCTTTCTAAATTCATGAGTTCACCTAGTCATTTATGAAAAAGAAAGGTTACCAAGTACACCACCAAATTTTTCGTTCGGAACCTTTGTGGATAAAACCTAGTACAATTGCAAGTAGACTAACTGAATGATCCTCCAAAATATGTATATAGAGTTTATATCTCTACCTCTTCTTAAAAATATGTATATAGACAAGGGATTCATGAACTTGATTCCTAAGGTTCGATCACAAAAAACAATATCCAAGATCAATTTATTCATATCCAAATAATACAATCTGAATTTTGCCATGTAATAAAACTTGTTATCTATCTTCCAAGATACGGATTTTACAAGAAACGAGTCTCATAATCGATTATAATTAGGTGGATGTATCTACTACGATTGAATACGTAGAACTTCCGTAAATCCAATTATAATGATAAAAAATATAATGCGGAAAAGGAAAAACAAAAGACACCAAAGTTTTGTTATCGAGGAAACCGCAATTGCAGAAAAACCCCGGGAACTCGTCCAGATTTGAACAACAAATTGTATTATGCCGCTACAGACACTAGACTACTATCATACTTTGTACTGGAATGTATTTGAGACCGAATCCACCCTCCAAGTAATTCAGTTACAGTCGCTCTTCTTACGTCTCATGAACATCGCAAAGCTCTAAGAAATTGATTCCCTTAACTAACGTCCTTTACATCCTAATAGTTTCTTTAGTCGAAGTGAAGACTTTTGATACCAGTCTTCATCTAATAGATAAGCCTATTTGATTTCCCATTAGATTATAGATCGAGTTTTGGAAATATGTTTGCAATACACATAGATAGCGAAACCTAACAATCCGGAACACTTGAACTCACCTAGATGAGAAGCCTGGATTTTTTGCCACCTCTCAAGAACAATCTTAAAATTGTAAATTAAGACCAGTTTTCATATATCTATCTGGAGGGAATCACAAAGTATAAGACGAAGAGAACTTTACGATTTCTATCTATCTTGCCTGAAAGAGATTATGAAAACATCAATAACAGAAAATCAAGATCAGGATACAAGAACTATCAAGTTAAAGATAGTTATACATGGCTTCACGATTCCCAAAGCGAATTCCTTCAGTCGTTGACCTAATTATGTTTCTCATAGGAAACTTAGGTCAATAGAGAACTACTCTAGCAATCAACTATGACACAAAGTGTCAGGGATTGAATTTCCTAATTGAAAGAGCATCTCTATTTATAGTTTTCCAAGACTTATGGTTTCTTAGATTTCAAGCTAATTAAGATAAATTGAGAAATAAGTCTTGAAAATAATATATAAGAATATACACTATGGCACGGTTACAGAACCGTGTATAATGATTGTTGGTTTGGAAAATATGCCATATGAACAATAAGCAATTTGATATTCATTTAAGCACCTAAGAATTTAATCACGACGCACACATAAGTTTTTAAGTGATTATTGGAGTCTTAGAAGTGCTTAACAGAGTCATAGCGATACTAAACATATTTAAAAAAAAAAAAAGTCTTTGAGCATCTATTAAATTATGATGCGACCGTTGTGGTAGGCTTGGGAAGTGGTACATTTTATGCCTACATGTTAAACCGCAACTGCACGGTATCTACAATATAAAACAGGGCAAATACGGGTCGATCCACAGAGACTTGTGGTGCTGTAGAGTTGATCTAGGGCTTGGCTTAACTGAATTCTAGCATGTATGTAACACAGATGTAGGTTTTTAGTGTCGAAAAGACTGAGTTTGTTGTTGTGACAGTGAACTAAGGTAACTAAATGGATTGTAACAATGTGGAAAGCACCAGGGTGGTGAATCCACCTCTAGTCCTATTCTAAGGCAAAACATACTCCATTCATGTCTTATACCTCCCTTTGAAGGCCTCGGGTGGAGGAATTCTTGAAGAAACTATCTAACTCACTCTAGTATAGCTTGTCTTTTCATTACAAACTATCACAAGCTCATTTGGTTTGTTGGCTAACTAATTACTCCTAAAGTAATTCAACTGATTTCACTAACTTACTCCTAGCATAGCTTGTCTTCTTATAGTACAAACTATCACAAGTTTGTTTGATCCATCCCTGACATACAATTACTCATCTCAATTAAGCACAACAAGACACAAATTTTGACATGAGTTAACTCAACATATGAACAGGGGTTTCATCAAACACCCTGGCTGATGGAATTAAAACATAATTAAGATACAATAAAACACAAATAAAGCTAAGATGGTGCTCTGGCTAGCCCAGGCATAAGGTGTTTCACACACCTCTCAAACCTATTTATACATGCACAGAATTCCCAAAACCCTAATTCTCTCAAAACAACAATTAAAATCATACCCTTTCGCCCATCTTTTGAATCGTGCTCTCTCTTGTCAAATCGTCCATGCATCGATTGTTGTACAAACCCTAGTTTTCAACCATCTCAACCCTAGCTTCTAGGGTATGGGAGAAGCTATGGATGGAGATGGGTGAACCGAGGGTGGTGGAGAAGGTGGCTGTGTCAGGCGAAGGAGGTATGGGAGAGTCCATGGAAGGTAAGGTGGCGTTGCAGAGCTTGGTCGGGAGAGATGGTGAAGCTCTGCAACTGTCGGGGCAGAGAGAAGAAATAAGAGAAGAAAATAGGGTTAGGTTTTGGCTAATGGGATTATATAGGTAGTTGTGGTGTTGAGCGGGTGCAGCAAGATTTGATGAGGAAGCTGTAGCGAGCATTGGATCTCGGTGAATCCGATGCGTGGCCCGATGCGAGATCTGAACGGCTCACGGAGAATCAAGCTGCTTTGGTGTTGAGCGGGAGCATCGAGTGTTGATGGGAAGGATGGAGCGACCGTTGGATGCAGCTGGGTGAGATCTGAACGGCCGAGGGGGAACGGGTTCGGATCCGGGTCGTGTCTAGCTCAAGCCCATGTCTTGTAGATGAGTTGCTACTTGTTGGGTTGCAACTGTTGCGCGCGCGGGCTTTGGCTTTCTACTCCATAGACGCTTGTCTCCCATTCTTCGCTCTTTTGTCTCCTCAATTTCTCCGAGCTTTATTTACTACCTAAAAACACAAAATTAATTAATACAAATATTTATTCTTGAAAACAAAGAAAACACAGAATCTGGGATAATATCTGATTTCTGAGTACAAAAAGATGAATTAAATGCCAATAAATAGATGTATAAATATGCAATATTTGGCACTCATCAAATACCCCAAACCGAATTTTACTTGTCCTCAAGTGAAAGCGAGAAATGAAGAAATCCTAACTATACCCCTGTCGCTTAGGTCTCTCGAATGCATTTAGCGTATGCACTAAGCCTTTAAACCCCTAGGTGTCCCTAGTGGACGAGTTGTAGTCTCGTGAGGGTTTACGCAGAGGTGTACCCACAAAACCTTCTCCAACTTGAGTGAAAAGAGTCTCAAGCATCCAAGGAGCTATGAGGACATAGAGTTTCTGCATGCTAATAACAAGAAGTTAGAACTACCAAAGAACGCATTCTCATCCTTAAGTGCTGAGCGAGAAGTAACCATACCATATGAAAGAATTCGGATTCGATTGTGATCATAAGCCTCGACTTCTGCCTCACCATTAGGGTTTTATGATAATTGCACTCAAAATGATCGCTTTTTAGTCTCTCATGTGTAGAAAGCAGGAATAAAGACGTAAATCCCGCACACGTTGTAGGTAAGAAGGATAACCTTCCGAAATAAATTCGGAGACTCCACGAAGTGTGGACAAAAGAATCTTTTTCGATGATCTCTAAGAAAGGAAATCAACCATTAGCAAGGATGGGAGTACTCACTTACCTTCTCACCCGATCAGCAATTAACATCATTCTCTCATAGGAACCATAGAAACGTCTTCAATCTTCGGTCTTCAACTGTAGATGACGAACTTCTGAACTTCCTAAAAACTTGAATTTTTTTTTTTTTTTTTTTTTTTTTTAAGTACATGAAATGAAAATAATAATACAACACAATTATTTTTTTTTTTTTTTTTTTTTTTTTTATTTTTTTTTTTAGAGTACAATAAAACAAATAAAACTCAATTTTTCACAAACTTCATTAATTCTCATCCTATTTTCTTTTCTTTGCTTTGTTGCTTGTAAACCTTGGACTATATCAACTTTTCTTCAAATATTCTGATAATGCTCCTTCTTGACGATGATGTGTTTTAGCTCAACAAGATCAACAAATTTTCATTTATGCACCATAAATAGCCACTCAAGTCTGTCAACAGGTTTGCATAAATTCGCAGGCCTACACAGCACAGTTAGGCACAGAGCAGATGAGGTGAGCTGTCTCAGAACATACAAGCGCAGAGATTTCAGATTTGAGCAATACCTAGCAAGGTTCTATCATGCAATCAATGCTCAGCATTCACACATGGTAATACAAAGTTCAAAGCTACAGTGATATCGGGGTTTACAGCTCATTCACAGGCTAGCCTCTGAATTACATGTGATAGGTCATTACACTATGCTTGTTGTGTCTCATAGGTGCACAGGCAGAGATGCTCAACAGTTTTTTTAGTTATGCATAGCCTAGAAACAAATGTGATATAAAGCTCATGAAGGATGTGCCAAGTTCATACATGCATATATCATGATCTATTTCAACTCGAAATACAGCACAAGAGACATCAAACTCGGCTAACATGAACTCATTGAGATGAAAACTAGCGATTGCATGGGCTCGAGCTTTTGCAGGTCTTATCATGCAGTTATGAGGCACAAAGTGTAGCATATTCATCTATGAAGGAGCCACTCACCTGAATCCCTATAAATTGCAGGGGCTGCTCAAGTTATGCGCCTTTCTCTTGTCTCCTTGGGTTGCTCAGCAGAGGATGTGGGTACCTGTTGCTCAGAGGGAAAGCTAAGTATTTAAGGATGTGCAGATTAAAGCAAAGAGAGTATAGTACATTGCAAGTTTCAGCTATCACAGAGAATGATGCAGCTAAGTTGTTGTAATGCAGTGTAATGCAGCTGAGTTGTTGACAGCTCAAGCCACACAGAGAATGATGCACTATGCAAAGATGTTATGCAAGCTAGCAAGAAGCACTAAGAACATACATATATGCAGGTATGCAATCAACTAATATACAATTAACAGTAAGTAATGGAATATGCAGATAAAGAAAACAAAAGTGCAATGATGTAATATGCAGTAGAGGATGCAATGCAGAGAAAGAAACTAACAGGTAAATGCAATGATATACTAAGTTACAATAATTAAAGGGCTAATATGCTAACAGTTAAGAAAAAAAAAACTAACAATTAGGACTACTGACTAGTATGCTAAGTTACAATAATTAAAGGGTTAGAAGAAACAATATAAAGCATGTATATACGGGGTGAGTAGAATTAGGTGAAGATAAGCCAACAATCGACAGGGCACACGCCAAGTCCCCGGCAGCGTCGCCAAAAACTTGGTAGGCTTGGGAAGTGGTCTGTTTTATGCCTACATGTTAAACCGCAAGTGCACGGTATCTACAATATAGAAACAGGGCAAATACAGGTCGATCCACAGAGACTTGTGGTGCTGTAGAGTTGATCTAGGGCTTGGCTTAACTGAATTCTAGCATGTATGTAACACAGATGTAGGTTTTTAGTGTCGAAACGACTGAGTTTGTTGTTGTGACAGTGAACTAAGGTAACTAAATGGATTGTAACAATGTGGAAAGCACCAGGGTGGTGAATCCACCTATAGTCCTATGCTAAGGCAAAACATACTCCATTAATGTCTTATACCTCCCTTTGAAGGCCTCAGGTGGAGGAATTCTTCAGCAAACTATCCTAACTCACTCCTAGTATAGCTTGTCTTTTCACAGTACAAACTATCACAAGCTCATTTGGTTTGTTGGCTAACTAATTACTCCTAAGGTAATTCAACTGATTTCACTAACTTACTCCTAGCATAGCTTGTCTTCTTACGAGTACAAACTATCACAAGTTTGTTTGATCCATATCTGACATACAATTACTCATCTCAATTAAGCACAACAAGACACAAATTTTGACATGAGTTAACTCAACATATGAACAGGGGTTTCATCAAACACCCAGGCCGATGGAATTAAAACATAACTAAGATACAATAAAACACAAATAAAGCTAAGATGGTGCTCTGGCTAGCCCAGGCATAAGGTGTTTCACACACCTCTCAAACCTATTTATACATGCACAGAATTCCCAAAACCCTAATTCTCTCAAAACAAGCAATTAAAATCATACCCTTTCGCCCATCTTTTGCTTGAATCGTGCTCCTCTCTTGTCAAATCGTCCATGCACATTTGTTGTACAAACCCTAGTTTTCAACCATCTCAACCCTAGCTTCTAGGGTATGGGAGAAGCTATGGATGGAGATGGGTGAACTTAGGGGGGTGGTGGAGAAGGTGTTTTGTGTCGGGCGAAGGAGGTATGGGAGAGTCCATGGAAGGTAAGGTGGCGTTGCGAGCTTGGTCGGGAGAGATGGTGAAGCTCTGCATTTGTCGGGCGAGAGAGAAGAAATAAGAGAAGAAAATAGGGTTAGGTTTTGGCTAATGGGATTATATAGGGTAGTAATGGTGTTGGCCCGGGTGCGGCAAGATTTGATGAGGAAGGCTGTAGCGGCGTTCGATCTCGGTGAATCCGATCGTGGCCGTCTGCGAGATCTGAACGGCTCACGGAGAATCAATTTGCTTTGGTGTTGAGCGGGAGCATCGAAGGTGTTGATGGGAAGGATGGGGCGGCCGTTGGATGCAAGCCCAGGTGAGATCTGAACGGCCGAGGGGGAACGGGTTCGGATCCGGGTCGTGACAGCTCAAGCCCATGTCTTGTAGATGAGTTCTTACTTGTTGGGTTGCAGGCTGACTTGCGCATGCGGCTTTGGCTTTCTACTCCATAGACGCTTGTCTCCCATTCTTCGCTCTTTTGGCTCCTAAATTTCTCCGAGCTTTATTTATTACCTAAAAACACAAAATTAATTAATACAAATATTTATTCTTGAAAACAAAGAAAACACAGAATCTGGGATAATATCTGATTTCTGAGTACAAAAGATGAATTAAATGCCAATAAATAGATGTATAAATATGCAATATTTGGCACTCATCACGTTGGTACAACGGTTCGTGAACCGTAAGACTTGTTCACGAGTCAGGATATTATGGTTCGTGAACTGGTTTTGCCAACCCTACAAGACTCTAAAAATCGGTTGACCAAGGTTTCTAAGCGGGTTCTCCAATTGTCAGCATGAAATACCAACTTTAAAAATTCAATTCACCACGGTTTGTGAACCGGGTTCGTGAACAGTTAATTCTCAACTGAATTTACGGTTTGCGAACTATTGGTTCACTAACTTTCATGTATTTATGAAACTCAGAAATCTATGGTTTGTGAAATTGTTCGCAAACCTACCCTTAACCCAAATATTAGAAGTTATGAATTTATTTTTTTTTGATGTTTGAAACATTCCCAATTGATCAAATATACTAAAGGCACCCCAATTTTGGCTAAGGGCACCCCAAAATTGTGTTAAAAATTCCCTAGAAATCTTGTAGAAAACACCCACGGGAATGGCTAAAGTCACCCCAAAATGGATAAGGGGCACCCAATTACTATTGCCACCCCTAGCTGTTGGATAAGGGGTGACCTTTTTCAACAATTTGAATTTAGAAACTGCGGGAAAATTGGGTTTTAAGGCAACATATTTAGGGTTGAAGATTTGAAGGTGTTCTACTAAGATTCAAGCGTTGTAATCATTTGAGTATCTTCTTTTCAGCCTAACATGACTAGTAATGGGTTCGGTTTGGATTGGAATTGGCTAGAGTCGTGGATTTGAATTAAACCGATTAAGGCAATATTAGGGTTCGATATTTGGAGTTTTTCGGGAGAGACTCAATGGCTCAAATCATTTGGGATGACTTGTATCAACTAAACAGGGTTTTTATGGTGGTGGTACTCGAACCAGTTGGGCTTAATAATAAGATTCTAAAGAAAAAAGTGTGACTAGGCATTCTCGGGTTTATTTGTGATAGTGGCTGGCAGAGTTTTGGCAAGTTCAAGGTGAGACTCAATGACGAATTAGTATTGGTTTAGGCCCGTTTCATTAAAACAAGCTTGGTAAGAGTCTTGGATTCGAAGAAAAGGAAGTTTCCACGTATTAGACCAAAATAGGGAAGAGAAATATTTTCGATATTCTGTTGAGAGTTATTTGGGAAATGCGTGAAGATATAGCGTGTTTGACAGCTTCTGAAACATGTAACGAATGTATTTGGATGGATTTGGTCCACTGCAAACGCGTGAAGACAATATAGAAGGAAAGAATCACGTGAAAATTCTTTGAAAATGATCCGAGTAAAGAAGATTATTCGCCTTTTTTACGAGAGATTGAAGGACTCTACGAGTATAAAAAGGCTGCACGGGGATCAAGAGAATGGGGACGAGGAGGTGGGATATAACGAAAGCTAGGATCGAAGAAATCGGCGGTGGCGAAGTGCACTCTGCATCTGTTACTCAAGAACACGAAGAACACTGAGCCATCCAGAACAGTCGCAGAAGCAGTCGTTTATACAACGACAGAAACTGTATATCGTTTTATAGTACCAGTTACGAAATACTTTTTGTAATTGTGTTGTTTTGATTGTTGAATACCTTTAGCGACTGGAAATCGTTGCTGAATACAATGATTAATGAATATTCTTCCATTTTTCGATCAATGAGCCTGACATTTGTATTCCCACTATAAGAAAACTTCGAATAGTTCACCAAAAGAGCCACTACACCCATTTTTTGGTCCAGGGACGGAGCGAGGAGTTCAAGTTGGGGGGGGACAATTTTTTTTTTTTTTGACAAATTCATAATGGAGTATAAATTAACAAAAAGAGAAAATGTAGTAGAGGCTGTTTGTATGAAATTGCCATGTCTTTTCATAGTTACGGGTGTTAGGATCGCAACCAAAGAGCGTTTGTGCAAGAGGAATCTCAGGTTATTTATATTTTAGAACATAACCACTATCTGAAACAGTGAATGTTATATAAAACAACTTAAACCAAGGCGTATGGACTTTCTAGAGTTGCACCGAATGCCTTACACCGTGTAAGTCCATGTAGCTAATCTTTAGGAATCTCCTACCTGTAGCACACAACCAACATTTGAAACAAATGATTCTAATTTACCTAAAATATGTAGTACGAAAAAACTGATTCTAATTATCATAAACAGCGTGAACATTTTCCCAATCTAATTTTGGATGCTTACGCAATACAGTACAGCTCCATTAAATTATCCCAAGAGACTATAGAAATGAGACATCCTTTCAAGTGTTACTTTTTTACTACTTTAGTACTACAAAGGCAGTCTCGGGTAAACAACTAATCACACACCTTTCAAGAGGTCCTTAATATGATGTTTGAAAGGGCTGCTCAGTTGGGGCATCTTGGTGGTTTCTCTGCAGCTTTCAATGGCACAAAAATCACCCACCTTCAGTTCGCGGATGACACTTTAGTGTTCATGGATGCTCAGGTTAATCAAATTAGGTATTTGAAATACATTTTACTTTGTTTCCAATATGCTTCAGGGCTGCCTACTAATTTCACAAAATGCAGTCTTTTTGGTGTTGGAGAGTTGTCTAATTTGGAAGAATTAGGTGAGGTTTTGGTTGTAAAACCGAAGCCTTTCAGATTACTTATTAAGGGATGCCCTTGGGAGAAAATTCAAGATCTTCTTATAAATGGGATAAGATCATTGAGGCTTGCAAGAAGAGATTGGCAAACTGGAAAAAGGGATTCCTCTCTGAAGCTGGTAAGCTCACCTTGATAAAGAGTGTTTTGCTTAGCTTACCTGTTTACTATTTCTCTTTGTTTATGGCGCTGAAGTCTGTCATCAAGCAAATTGAAAAAGTTATTCGCAATTTCTTATGGGATGATTGCAATGGAGGAAGAAACACCATTGGGTCAAGTGGGCGTCTGTTTGCAAACCTTTAGCTAAAGGAGTCTTAGGCATAAGAAGGTTGAGTAACTTCAATAAAGCAATGCTAATGAAATGGTGGTGGCGTTTGGGAAATGAAAAAAACTCGCTATGGTATAAGATCATAAGTGAAAAATATGGTATTGCTGATTTGGGTTGGAAAACAAAACAACCAAAGGGTGTGTATGGGTGTTGTCTGTGGAGATATATTTTCTCTGTTGTCACAAGCTTTTTTAATCGAGGCCTTGATTTAAGCTTGGTAGTGGTGAAAAAGTTCGTTTAGGAAGGCCGTTGGAATGACGAAGGTACCTTTTCAACCCTCTTCCTAACTTGTATCGCCTTTTTCTCTTAAAGGTTCTCCGTTAAAGATTGCTCTTCAACTTCAAATAATTGTTTATCTTGAAATCTTGGGATTTCGCGTAGAAGATTATCGGACATTGAAATAGAGGAACTTTCTTCTCTTCTGCTTATTCTTCAAAATTGCTCGTTAAATAATTCTGCGGAAGATGGGTTGTTTTGGAAAGGTGAAAAATCTGGGATTTTCTCCGTCTCTTCAGCTTATGATGCCGAAGTTGGTGATTTTATTGGGGCTCCTTATCCTAAGAAAAAGATATGGTCCACGAAATGGCCTCATAAAGTGTGTTTTTTCCTTTGACAGGCTTCTCTTTGCAGGCTTCCAACTTTGGATAATCTGCACAGTCGGGGGAGCGCTTTGGTTACTTCATCAGGGAATCCAAACCCCAATATTTGCAAGCTTTGCAACCTCGCTCCTGAAGATACGAACCACATTCTCTTTACTTGTCCTTACTCAGCAAAAGAGTGGAAGTACTTCCTTGTTTGCGCTAACTACAAGGGGAGTTTGAAGAACTCTGTTTTGGAGGTTATCAAATGTTGGAGATGTAATAATCTCTACTCAAGGGAATGAGTTATGGACTAGAATTCCAGCTAGCATAACTTGGTGCTTGGGGAAAGAAATAAATGCTCGCACTTTTGAAGGGAAGCAAAAAACTTATGAGGATCTTATCAGGGACATCAAAATCCAAACTTTACATTGGGCTCACTCTCATCCTAGCGTGAAAGGGATTTCAGTTGAAGATGTTATTTTTAACTGGAAACAAAAAAAATTTGAACCTCATTAGTTGGTTTGTTGTTTGTTTTGGGTGAATCTTTTGTTTAGATTCAGTTTCTTTGTCTCTGTTTCTTGAGACTTGGTTGTACATTTGTTTTTTTCCTTCTTAATACATTTTCGTCCTTATCGATCAAAAAAAAACAAACTAAGACTCTAATTATTTGAACAACAGAATATATTTTAACCAGTTGCAATTTTAACTTCACATATTTGTCCCTCGTTTACATTAAATTCCAAATTGAATAGACCTATATATGTAATATCATAAAACTCAGTGGGGACTTTGTTGTCCCCACTAGACCTTTACTAACTCCGTGCCTACTTTGGTCATCCAATTTTAGACAAAAAAAAAGTGGTTGTTGGCAAGCTACTCGAGGAGGGTGTCTTCGGTCCGACTATGCACTCCCATAGACTTTAGGACATTGAACCATCGGAGCTTAAAAGATCAGTTGTCACAAGTTGCAACAAGAAGTTGGAAAGTTACCAAGGAGTTGCATTTTTTAAGCCATCACAATTTAGAATCGGTATATGGAATATTAAAGTTGGTGGTTACTACGTGATTCCTCTAATCATATAACTACTAAACTTTGTATTTGCTGGGTAGTTGGTCTAAGTATTCAGCCACTAAACCGGTGTTGTGATTGGAGTAGTAGGAATAGTTTCATTTGCTTATAGTTGCAATTAATAATTGAAAAAAAATAATCAAAGTCAACATTTAATTAAAAGTGGTAACCCTTATGTTTTATTAACCTAGCATTTTTAGGGCGATCCCAAAAGAATTAAGGGCGACACAAAAAGACAAAATAGGTTAAAAATACTTATATGCCCCTTCATAATCGGTAATTTAGTTTTTTTTATCTACCGATTGTAAAATCTCAATTTTTGGGAAACTCTATATTCAGTAGTTATATGAACTATTTTGACTACCGATTATAGGCTCAACCAAATTAGAAAAATAGAGGATTTTTGCAAAATCTCATTTTGGGGCAATTCTATATTCGGTAGTTATATGAACTATCTTTGACTACCGATTATGCTAGGATTTCGGTAAAGAGGTCCACTGTATAATCGGAAGTCAGGATACCTTCATTTACTACCGATTATAGGCTCAACCAATGCAAATAAGTTAATTAAAGCAACCAACCGATTGAAGTAATATATCATTACAGTTTACATGGAAGATGCATACATGGATGGAAGATGCACAACATAAGGATTACCACTTTAACACGTTAATTAAAGCAACAAATTTGTAATCTCATAAGACAAGAAATTAAAATAGCGTAAACAAGTAATACTTTCTGGGAGGTTCATTATCAAATTCAAGAAACTTCTCCATCAATTCAGTATTTGATACAACAACTTCATCACTTCCATATTCTTCTTTTTTAGATTTATTAGTAGTTGCACTTCAAATTCTTCAGCATCACGCTTAACATTCCACTTTTTTGCGCATAAAAAACCCCACATATGCGATGCACATGCTTGAATTTGATTATTTTAACAAAACCAAATTTGATAATAATGAAAAAAAAATCCTAAAATACAAATTTATTATTCTCACTTTTAAAAAAAAAAAAAAAAAAAAAAAAAAAAAACGAGGGCTTTCAAAAAGGCTAATGATCCCCACAACTATTGGCGTGAGCCGATAGGAGGCATGGACCGTACATAGTAGACTTCTTTTTTTCGCCCATTGTGCAAGTTCATGAGTGATAGGTGTAGAATACACCTTGATTTAATATCTATTGGGTACGCTTTCTTTGCTATTTTTCTTGTAAATTGTGTATTTTACGTGTATTTTGAGTTTTATAGCTACTTTGGAGTCATGCGGCGAGAAAAAGAAGAAGAAATTATCCAAAATTGAGAAAGAAAGGCTAAAGGTCATTTCATCAGAGAATACTATTGGGAGCCCAGCCACATGTTAAGGGGTGGCCAGATTTTGGTTAAAAAAGAAGTGCTAAAAGCACCCAACAAAAAACTATGAGGCACCCAATCTGTGGGTGTATTCCAGCAGTGGGGTGTACCATCCTACCCTAGTCTACAACAATAAAACTCATTTCTCGCATTCATTTCTTTCATTATTACACATCTGAGATTAGGAAGAATAATGGCTGTGCAGCAGCATGAAAATGAAATAAACAGAGATCCAAAATTACAGCTGCAAATGGAAATTGAATTGTTCTTTGTGAGGAGATAGAGTGTTGAGATCGAACTGAATAATATATTTGAACTGTGTAAGACGATACTGAATCCAGGAGATGTTATTGATGGAAATTAGGGTTTGCTACCATTGATAGTTGAAGAATTAATGTTCTCACAGAATTGAAATTGAATGGGTTTTTGGTGGTGGTGGTTGAAATCCAGTAATGCTTGAATCTCGAGATGGGTATGGTGGAATTTGAATTAGTGTTTGTTTGAGCAGGATGAACTGAAGGTGAGAATCTCAGATAAGGAGGAATAACAGCTATTGTCGCTGCTGTTGGTTGTATGCCGGTGGGATATATATTAAACGGATATGGAAATGGATAGATGGGTTTTCAAGGAATTGAACCAAGAATGATGCTGGTGGTGTTGTTGAATCTGGGTAGTGGTATGAGCAATTCAGGAAGATGACGATGATGTTGTAGATTGTTGTTGCTCAATTGAAGCCGTGAAATCAAGATGGCTTTGTCAAATCTAAGAAGAATTAGAAGCCGAGATCGAATCAGTTGGTGGTGTATTTCAGTTGGTAGTGGCTTGGTTCCGATGGTGGAATTACAGAATGAGCTATGGATTACAGGGAAGATGAAGGTGGTTGAAGTAACTGATGTGGATTATGGGAAGAGCTGAGATGGGTGCAAGGAAGTAGAAGATGGAATCTGTGTTGGTTCTGCTGGTTATATAGGTTAGAGTTTTGAAGGTGTTGCACACAAGGAAGGAGCTGATGGAATTGAAGTTATACATAAAAATGGATTGTGTTGTTGCTAGAAGAGAATGAAGTTGTTAATTGCTTGACTAGATGTATGCTAGGATTTGTTATAGGGTGGCCTGAAATTGGCCTGGAAATGTGAGAAAACAGACAGAACTCGGCCGACTTTGTACTCTGGCAATTCAAATAAGCGATGACCGATCTAGCCTAACTCAGCCGAGTAAGCCAACGCATCCTGACCAAGACAGATGACTCAAAGCTGACTAAGACTCGCTCCTTTGACCCTTGACTAACGGTTTGGCCCTTCTGACCATTAACTCTAACGGAACTTCAACGGAATATTATATCGACTGAGGAAAATCTCAGTTAACCGGCGACGACTTTTCCGACATATTTCCGGTGGTATCATGATTTCTCCGGCGACCCAACTTGTGCATAATTTTGTGAAGAGTATTCTAGAATCATGGGTGTGAATACTTGGATGAGGAATTTGGAAGAGACGTGGAGGAACTTTACAAAGACAAGGACTTGGAGATTGAATGGGAAAGGGATTCTATTCCTAAGAGGATTGCAAGGAAATTGAATCCTATAAATAGAGAAGTTTTGTACTTGTATCTATACACTTTTACACCTCCACACACACTACACTTTGGTTTTTGTTTGTTTTCTCTTTTCTTTATTCTTTGAGAACTTCAAACCATGAGTAGCTAATTTTATTATTGATTGAGGATGAATTCCTAATTCTTAACATGTTTTGAGTTTTGTTTTAAATCTACTTTGAAGTTTTCATATGATTATCGTTTTTTTTTTTTTGCTAATAAGAATGTTTATGCTTGATTGATAGGTCGTTTAGGGTACGCAACTAAATTGATTTGATAATTGATCTAAAGCTAGTGAAAGTTAGGGGATAAGTAATCGTTTCTTGACTCTTTACATAAGTAGAAAACACGAGACCTTGCGGAGGGATTCCTTGGAGCAATTGTGTGTGAAAACAACGCTAGAAAGTGGACCGAGCAAATTGTGTCTAACTACTAGTATCAAACCTAAATTCATAAATCTTAATGCGTTCATTGAATTACATCTTGTAAGCGAACCTCAAGGTGGTTCTATAGAATAGAATCTGATAACCAAGCGGACCTGTTACTCAGTGAAAAGAGGAATTTTGGGGTTAGCTAAGCGAACCTGATATCCTACGGTTGGTGATAATCTGTGACTAAAAAAAAGTGGAAAAAAAACATAACTTGAATCATTGTTTTGCAACGAAGAACGATTCCTTGTTCTTATCTTTTTTATTGACCCTATAAATTGACGGATCCATCCGCATCCAACCCATCACCCATGGATATTAGATTATGGGAGATAGGTCTTCTGCCGATGGGAACTAGTATCTACCATTCGGTGAACCATATGTGGGTGTCACCATTACTCATCCCAACGGGTCATCGAAAATGTATAAGGTCTAAAGTATCCTTGAATTATCTAACAAGACTCTGGATTTTGTTCCTAAAGCAATTAAATTCCCGTTTTTATTTTAGATGAACAAATAAGTTTATTTTATGAATACTAAATTAAGTATAAATTTTAGAGTACGTGTGGAAAATTCAGATTGTGAGTATGGACATAAAACATATAACCATATCAAAAGAAGATAATTCTTGGTTGACCGTAGGAAATTCCTTAAATTTTTCAGTGATTCACAGCAATAATGGACCCATAGTCTGGTAAAACTACCTGTCATAAAACCTCGTGGTCGGGACTCAAAAATGTGAAACGTGGGAAATCTTACGTAATTTTCTCGATTAACCTAGATTCACTAAGGTTGGATCCCGCGAGATTTCCTGCATTACCTAATGCCAAGACCAACGTTATTCCCTAAAGTA
Source organism: Papaver armeniacum (assembly GCA_023531295.1). NCBI lineage: Eukaryota > Viridiplantae > Streptophyta > Magnoliopsida > Ranunculales > Papaveraceae > Papaver > Papaver armeniacum. The sequence continues at coordinate 112,966 of JAJJWW010011888.1, forward strand.
TGAATGTTACTTTCTTGAATCATGCAGGACAACCCCTAAATGCTACTTATGAGGAACAATCCCTAAATGCAACTCACGGTAGATTGAGTGTGATTATACTCATATATCAAATACTGGAATTTTGAATGTTATTAACTTACCAAAACCATGAGCAAAATGGTGAAAAACACTAAGATGGTTCAACAACGGAATGTTGGTCGAGAGGAAACAATAAAATTATTCTAATTATGAAACTTGAAATAATCCATCCATCGAAGCACCGACTGAATCAGTTCTTGATTGCAATTCAGATTACTGATTTGCAATTAGGAAAAGATTCATTTGGTAATCGACTTAATATGTCTAATGCAATATCTCATGTTAATGTTGAAAAAGTTAGTAGAATATTTATTTATATGATGGTTCATATGTGCATAGATATTCTCATTCTCATCCCTATACCTATACATATAAGATACCTGGAGATTTTATGAATTTGCTTATTTTTCAGTTTATTGTAAATTCTAATGAGATGTAAAATAGTGGACATCACTATACACCATCAGCATGTGAATGCATTAATAATTAGTCTATTGCCTATTCGGTTACTTAAATAACCGTAGCAACCAGCAAATTAATCAGTTGTGTGATTCCTAGGATGGAGAATCTCATTCACTCTCAATCGTTGGTAATCGACTTAATATGTCTTATACGATTAATTCTCAGTTTATTCACTCTAGACGATGAATTCCTAATTCTTAACATGTTTTGAGTTTTGTTTAAAATCTACTTTGAAGTTTTCACATAATTATCGTTTGTTTTTGCTGATAAGAATGTTTATTCTTGATTGATAGGTCGTTTAGGGTACGCAACTAAATTGATTTGTTAATTGATCTAAAGCTAGTGAAAGTTAGGGGATAAGTAATCGTTTCTTGATTCTTTACATAAGTAGAAAACACGAGACCTTGCGGAGGGATTCTGTGGAGCAATTGTGTGTGAAAACAACGCTAGAAAGTGGACCGAGCAAACCATGTCTAACTACTAGTATCAAACCTAATTTAATATATCTTAATGCATTCATTGAATTACATCTTGTAAGCGAACCTCAAGGTGGTTCTTTAAAATAGAATATGTTAACTAAGCGGACCTGTTACTCAGTGAAAAGAGGAATTTTGGGGTTAGATAAGGGAACCTGCTATCTTACGGTTGGTGATAATCAGAACTAAAAAAAGTGAAAAAAACATAAATTGAATCATTGTTTTGCAACGAAGAATGATTCCTTGTTCTTATCTTTTTTATTGATTTCAACTTTAACTTTTGATTGCTTTATTTATTGATGTCATCCGTCCTAGAATCACCATCAACATTACTGGAAGAGAAACGAGATATAAGATCTTGAGTATCTCTTTCAACTGTGTAAAGTGTTGCTCCATTACTTTCTTTAACACTGCCCAGATAGCTCTAGCGTCCCCCTCTTCCGCTGAATTGACTTCAAAAACCATAGCAGCACAGAAAGAAGCTTTGCTGGTGAGATCCCTCATCACATATCCTGATCCATTGTTTAGAGAAGAATCATTAAAGGCTCCATCAATATTGCATTTTATCCACCCAGTTGGGGGGGGGGGGGGGGGTGGGGTGGGCATCCAAGTATCCTGGTAAAAACAATGCGAGGAGGGAGGCTGATGGGTATTCGAAGATCTTTAGAATATACTAATTTTGCAAAAATCAGTTGTGCATTTTGAAAGATATATAAGTTTAAATTTTCACCCTTGAATACATATGTATGGTATTGGTTGATATTTAAGGTCATATTATTAATATCAGGGTTAGACCAAGACTTCACCAAAAATACCTCTTTTATTTATGTTGGTATATAAGATAAGATGATATGTATCAAAATTAAACACTATATATGATTATATTCGATGGTTTATAACAAAGGGAATACAAATGCAACATACATCATAAGCATTAACAAGTTAATGTATCGAAACCAGAAGAAACCCATGTCCGCAAAATCATCAAGACAAAAAAAAAAACATTAGACAAAACCTAGTCCCAAAAATATAAAAAACGAACCTAAAATTAAGTAAAAATTTAAATCAACAACTTACTTGCTTCAGAATGTTAATGAACTCGTCTCACATAAAAATGAACATGCCCATGATAAAAGTTAAATAACTTTATGGATAAACACCTCTCTTGCAAGAGATAAATTCCTCAAAACTTCAATCGTAAAACAAAGTGATTCTGTTAAATATACAATCACATTAACATAAAGATCATGGCTTCCACAACAAAACCAAAAAAGAAATGAAGGTCGTTTCTCCTCCATCATCTTTCTTGTCTCATTCATTAAAAAAATTAGAACAAGGTATGATCCAGGGGTTGCTGCTATATCATATTTCATTGAGGACTTATTGGAATATGTTACATCTGTAAAATTTTAAGGAAAATAAGAAAGATTCAGGGTTTTTTTCACTTATAAGAAGTTAAGGAGAGATAAAAACTGTGATGAGGAAGAGATGCGGGGATGAGAATTAGAATTAGGACTTTTTCTCTCTCTTATTTTTTTATACAATATATATATATTTTAGGAAATCATCTAAACGATATTTGGGACTAGTCCATGTACTATATGATAAAATAATATAGAAAAAAATGACATAATTCTAATTCTAATCTCCGCCTCTCTTCCTCCTCTCATTTTGTAGCACCCATACTTTTACTATCCCGCATGCTCAAATATGCGTCATGGCCTTGGATGAACCTTCATCTGAAGCTTTTGCTGCATGTTTTTCCTAAGGCCAAAATGGCGCAATGCGGAGGCATATTGGTCAACGGACAATATCGCACCAAATGGGTGCAAGTTTCAGTTGTCCTAGACCCAGTATCGCATCACTATGGCGCATTTCGTAGGCTATACTTTCCAAGAGACAATATCACACCATCATGGTGCACACGTCATTTGGGAAGCTGGCCTAGAGAAAAGTAGTAACACAATGGCGCATCACATAAGGTATATTGTCCAAGGGCCAATATCATGCCACTATAGGCATTATGGAGGACACATTCGCCAAAGGCCAATATTGCATCACTATGGTGCATCAGGACATAGCAGGATTGCCAAGGGAATGTGGTGCCATCATGAGGCAACATTCGAGTTGGCTTACATGGCGAAACGGAAACACAATCATCATGGCGTTTTATTCAGAGATACACTGTAACGATCATGAATAGTGAAGTGAGCACGTCAAGTATTCCCCAATTTTGATTTATAGAAATGACTATAAAATAAAAATAGGGAGGGCTAGTTGGTTAAAGGTGCACATAACGAAAACGTGCCTAAAACCTCATATTTGAAGTATATGATGCCGAAACATCATTTTGGCAGGTGGCTTGGTCAATAGAGATTTATGATTCTTAGGAATCTAATTTACAGTGTTGTTTATTAATGATGCATTGTGCTTCAGATGCAAAGGACACCGGCCTTGCAATTCGAGTTGGATTTAGTCACTTGTCCTTTTGAGGATAAACTACGGTCTATGCTTGATCCATTCTCCTTAGGGAACGTAGACATCCGCAATGACTTGCAGAATTGAAAGTCTAGCACATTGACGCTCATACCATTTAATTGTGAGGACACTACGTTCACTCATATCATCTGGATTAGTAAGAAGATGCTAGGAATAATTGGTGTCGTATTCGATAAGGCAAGTTGTATTTCATTTACAAAACAAGGGTAAGTTCAAGTTGGAAAGGTATGGAATTTAAGTTCAGGGAAACACGCTTGCCAATCATGCTTGCAAAAAAAAACTGGAGGCACATTTGCAAGATGCAAAGGGAAGCTCGAAATTCCGGTTAGCGGCGTCGAGTGACGCAATGGGTCGTGACGCTTTAGGAATAATTTTTCGGTCCATCCCACATTTTCTACCTTCCCTAAAAATTCATAACTTGAAATCCTTCTCATTTTCCTCAAAACTATACAGATATAACACACACCTTTAAGTCATCAATGAAATTCGTTGTAGCAGCAACCTAGATAAAATACATAAGAAAGACGATGAAAGAGTATCTACTTGTAGTCTCAAATATAATCATGAAATGCTTCAATATGCCAGAATCATTCTCACGTGGAAACATAGAATCTAGAGATTGATGGGTTATTTCGAAGTGATTGTGTATTCTAATAGTGCATGCAACAATATATGTGTAATCGAAGTGAATGTGTACTCTAATAATGCATATCAGTAATTCCACGGTACATGGACCCATTAAACCCATAATTCTATTTATCGTAATTGTTAGACTTCCCGTTAATATCAAAAACTATCCATGAATCATGTCATTTACAAAGAATCTTCCAAAATTTCTTGCATTAGTTCGAACTTTCCTTTTGTACTTTACAAAACTACTACTAATTAGAATCCATGTTTAAAGTGTAAAACTACTTCCATATGATTCTATCTCCGCACATTGCATCTTATTCAAGGGTAAAACCGAACTGGTTTTATGTAAAAACCACCATCTTAAAATTTATTTATCATGAATGATGTTAAATTCGAAAGATAATCATATAGAACCAAAATGATCATAAGCGTTAGAAAATTTTCATTCTAATTCTAAAATAATATTGAACTCAATAACCTAATTATGAAATCAGACCAAACCTAAAAACATATCTCCTTAACTAGTTTTTTACGAGGCTATGATTCATGGAGACCAATATCCTGAGAAACTGTTTGTATTATATTCATCATCCTTTATCCAATTTTTATCCTACCCGAAATTTTTGGTAAGGTCACGAGACAATACAACATTGGAAGACCGTCATTTAAAAGGAAGAGTGTTGTGTTGGTTGTTGGCAAATTTAAGTCTGGCTGACCCACCATTATTTGACTAAGACAAGTAATGGTGAGTCATCCACACTTTAGTTAGCTGAATACTTGCACAACATAATGACACCCATATTAAAAGTTCAGTTTCGAAACTCTCCCTTTTAGAGTGCCGGAACAGCCTCACTGCCTTTAGAGTGCCGGAACAGCCTCACCCTTTTAGAACTAAGATTTTATTTGAAGTAACTCCTTCATAGGCTGCTGGTCCTTTCCTTTTAAGATCTAATCGAAAAATTTCATTTTAACCCGCTATCATTTTTTCATATCGTCCTTCAACAATACATGACATACAACTTAAAGAATTAATTTCTATTTTATGTATAAGTATTTCAAAATAAATTTCATGTAATAGTGGCACCAAGTTGATAGTCGTTCTTATAAAAATATTTAACATATCATATATATTGCATCTTATTTTTCTTAATCCATAATGATATCGAATTTTTTGAAGAGAATTAGAAGCATAATTTTAATGTGGAGGAGGTTTCTTCATCATGTAGATTGTCCTCGTATAATAGCAAAAATATTTCAATCCTTACTTTCGATCAGGATGATCTACATGACGAGTAAACCCTTACTAACAATTAGACATGCTTCACAACTCTTCAAAGAAACTCAGTTTATTTTTACACTATTGAGCCGAGCAGTAAATATGAATGCCAGATTGGCCTAGAGGTTTCTTAGGCTGGCTCTAATCGTCACCCAAGATTCAAGCGAAATGTTGGATCCACGTCACCAAAATGCATCGACCGGACGCGGTGGGGATCCAAGATTCTATCTCGATACGCGGTTGAAGATTCATAACACGCAGATTGGGCTGCGTATTATGGGAAAACTCAAAAGCTCGGTTGCTAACTGCGTATTGGTAGTCCACGCGCATATTGAAAGCTGCGTGTGCTAGAAAAACCTTAAAACCAACAGAAGCCACATCTCTTCTTCTTCCTTCTTTCTTTCACTCTTCTTCCTCAAACTAAACTCATAGAACTTCACTCAATTAAGCGATTTAAGAGGTTTTGTGTTGAATGAGCTACAATCTTCGAAGTGTTTGTTACATCAAGCGTGGGGAATCTATTGATGTTATTTTTGGAGATTTCATCAACAAAGCAACCCAAGGTATGAAATGTTAGTTTTGATTGATTGAGATGAATTTTGATTTCGTTTTTAGTTATGTTGGTTTGATTTCGTCCATATTTTATCAATCATCTTGATTAGTTTGATTAAGCAGCAGGAAATTATTTGATTTCTTTAAAAAATTGAAATGTGATTGCTTAGGGTTTATGGTATTAGGGGTTAATTTGGGTGAAACATAAATTCATGTTGTGGGAGATTATTGATTTATTGGTTTAATTGTGTTTATGGTTTGTAGAATGTATTTGAAGTTTGTAAAACTACAAAGCATGTCAACAAATTTATATTGAGCATTTTTGCAATAAGTTTTTAGCATTAAGTAACTCATATGTGGTATTGAGTTGATGTTGAGATGATTATATGGTTGAAAAATTAGGTTGCCAATATGCTTTTATTGGAGGTTTTGATTAGAGCATTTTGCAATGAGTATGAGGATTAGATCAATTATAAATTTGAGTTTATGTTTAGATGATTGTAGAGTTGGAATTGATGTTGTTAATATCATTGTGATTGAGAAACACAAGATGAGCAATGTGCATACCTCAATGTGATGTGAATATGAATGTGGGAATTCATATGTTGAATGTGCATAGATTAATATATGCGTTTGATTTTTGTTATTCACATATTGATTGTGCTTCCCTTACTCTTTGCATTTTTAGATAATGGAGTATGTTGATTGGTCTAGGTATGAGAAGTTATCCCAACTATCTTGGTGTCGGACGATTTACAACATAAGGCCGATAACATAGTTGATAAGCGAGGACGGAACATTTAGGAGTAGTTGGACCAACTTAAATAAATTTTACAAGATAGCGGTGAGAAACAGCCCCGTGCAATTTTTAATTTTTCAATACTGTGGTTTAGAGTCCATATTCCAATTTAATTTTAAGTATGGGGATAAGGGATTAACCGAAGCTTTATGTGAGAGGTGGTGGAAGAAGACTAGAACTTTTCACTTCAAAGAGTTTGATATAGGTTTGACTCCTCTAGATTTCTATCGGTTGACTGGGTATTCCAATTGGAGGAGGTAAGCCAATCCCGGAATTACCAAAGGAAACAATTATGGCGCAAGAACTAGAAGTTATGGATGCTAGGTATTTCGGGTGTGTTAGATGTTATGACACATAGAAGACTACGAGAATCAAAAGCCTTAAGGCTGGCTCTTATGGAGTCCAACATCCAAGATTATTCCCTGTAGAACCGTCGTTTATGGGTGAATAGTTAGCATGACACAGAATGAGTGCTGCGTTTAGCTTGGATCCAAGTTGGAAGTACCCAAGGTACGCAGTTTCAAACTGCGTATGGAAAAATCATAACACGCAGATTCTAACCGCAAATCAAAGAATAATCCACAAAATATTCTTCTGCACGAGAAATTTCCTAAGTTAGTGGTAACTGCCTAAGTTGAGTCGTATGAGGGTTTGCAACTACAAAACTGTGTTATGTTTAACCAGAGCTCAATTTGATAAAGTATACGAAAAATACTCGGCGTTTAGCATTATAGTGTAAACCGGGTGTAGGAAAAAAGGTCAAACAAATATAAAACATCCACGCAGTTTGTAACTGCGTATAAAGAATACACAGTTTGAATCTGCGTGCAACACAATTTCTAGATGCGTGCAGAAGAATATTTCGTGGATTATTCTTTGATACGCGGTTAGAATCTGCGTGCTATGCTTTTTCCATACGCAGTTTGAAACTGCATACCTTGGGTACTTCCAACTTGGATCCAAGCTAAATGCAGCACTCATTCTGGATCATGTTAACTATTCACCCATAAACGACGGTTCTACAGGGAATAATCATTAGATGTTGGACTCCATAAGAGCCAACCTTAAGGCCAGTTTTCAGATTATGTAGTCTTCTATTTGGCATAACATCTAACACACCCCGGAAATACCTAGCATCCATAGCTTCTAGTTATTGCGCCGTCATTGTTTCCTTTGGTAATTCTGGGATTGGCTTACCTCCTCCAATTGAAATACCAGTCAACCGATAGAAATCTAGAGGGGTCAAACCTATATCAAACTCTTTGAAGTGAAAAGTTCTAGTTTTCTTCCACCACCTCTCACATAAAGCTTCGGTTAATCCCTTATCCCCATACTTAAAATTAAATTGGAATATTAACTCTAAACCACAGTATTGAAGAATTAAAATTGGACGGGGTTGTTTCTCACCACTATCTTGTAAAATTTATTTAAGTTGGGTCCAACTATTCCTAAATGTTCCGTCTCGCTTATCAACTAAGTTATCGGCCTTATGCTGTAACTGTCCGACACCTGGAGATAGTTGGGATAACTTCTCATACCTAGACCAATCAACATCATTCATTATCTAAAAATGCAAAGAGCAAGGGAAGCACAATCAACATATGAATAAAAAAAATCAAACGCATATATTAATCTATGCACAATCAACATATGAATTCCCACGTTCACATTCACATCACATTGAGGTATGCACATTGCTCATCTTGTGTCTCTCAATCACAATAATATTAACAACATCAATTCCACCTCTACAATCATCTAAAGATAAACTCAAATTTATAATTGAGCTAATCTCGTACTCATTGCAAAATGATCTAATCAAAACCTCCAACAAAAGCATATTGGCAATATAAATTTCAACCATATAATTATCTCAACATCAACTCAAAACCACATATGAGTTACTTAATGCTAAAAACTCATTGCAAAATGCTCAATATAAATTTGTTGACATGCTTTGTAGTTTTTCAAACTTCAAATACATTATACAAACCATAAACACAATTAAATCAATAAATCAATAATCTCCCACAACATGAATTTATGTTTCACCCAAATTAACCCCAAATACCATAAACCCTAAGCAATCACATTTCAATTTTTTTAATGAAAATCAAATAATTTCCTGCTGCTTAATCAAACTAATCTAGATGATTGATAAAATATGGACGAAATCAAACCAACATAACTAAAAACGAAATCAAAAATTCATCTCAATCGATCAAAACTAACATTTCATACCTTATGTTGCTTTGTTGATGAAATATCCAAAAAATAACATAATTAGTTTCCCACGTTTGATGTAAGAAACCCTTCAAGATATATTGTAGCTCATTCAACACAAAACATCTCGAATCAGTTAATTGAGTGAAGTTCTATGAGTTTAGTTTGAGGAAGAAGAGTGAAAGAAAGAAAGAAGAGATGCAACACTGTTGGTTTTAGGTTTTCTAGCACACGTAATTTCGGTCTGCGCGTGGACCGGTCAACACGGTCAATACGCAGTTAGCAATCGCGCTTTTGAGTTTTCCAAAATACGTAGGTTCCAATGCGTGTTACGAATCTTCAAATCATTATCGAGATAGAATCTTGGATCCCCACCGCTCCCTGGGCCGATGCATTTTGGTGACGTGGATCCAACATTCGCCCTTGAATCTTGGGTGACGATTAGAGCCACCCAAGAAAAAATCTCGAGTGGCGAGAATTTGGGACTCACTTTACCCATTACTCATCCCAATGAAAAAAGAAAAACTTCGCAAATCACTATTAAATTTCCGGCCGCTTGAGAGAACATCCTAGAGGATACTCGTGAAAAGACTCAATGATAGATTGTGATGCCGTCCATCATTGGGATAGGTCTTTGGGTAAAGTAAAACCCAATCACTCGGGTACAATTTTTATTATAGGATTTCCCTAGACCAATCTAACATTCTTGTTAAATTTTCTCTAAGAATATCACTTTACTCGGAATAGAAAGGGTCAGATCAAAGAAGAAAATTTGAAACTTACTACTCCATGCGTACCAGATATATAGACATAGGGAGTCAATCCTCCTACATTAAGGAAATTACTTTACTTCCAAAAATTCTAATATATGTTTTTTAATTTAAGAGAGCCGACCCCGCCTTTTATATATGTGGTACGAAATGAACATATTTTTTCTTGTTTTACCCTTTGTCGTATTCCAAACGCAATTATTTGTGCACTACTATTAAGGGTGTCTGTGGAAAAATTTATCTTCGTAATAGGATTCTGTCTATCTAATGAGACAAATAAATCTGAAATTCCTTTATATAATAGGCAGGATTATGTCTATCTAATGAGACAAATAAAATTTGAAATTCCGCCTATAAAATAGGTAAGAAGGGAGTAGATATATGCATAGATGCTGCAACCAAATTTATAAGCTGACTTGGTTATTGGTGAAGATCGTCTACCCAGAAACTTGGATATACCCTCTCTACACTGTACCCATCCAAAAACATGGATATACCCTCTCTACACTGTACCCACCAATATAATTGTTATATATGTAATATTCATTGCAAAAATGATTTATATCATGTTGGTTAAATTTCACGGATTATCCCGATAGAGAAAATAGTCTAAGAGCAAGGGCTATGGAGTGAGTGTTCTCATTCAATATGAATGAGCATCACTCGATTTGGTCAAATTAGGTGCTACTATGGAGTGAGAATACTCACTCACTCACCAATAATCATCCATACACTCATTGGAACGAAAGAGGGGTGAAAGGGGAGACTAAGCGGCTGATATTTAGCCGTTTGGGAAAAAAACATGTTGAGCGGCTAAAGATATGCCTCTCAAACCTATTTTAGAGTTTTAAATTCTTAAAACTCTTGGATACGGGACCCACCGTTAGGTTTTATTATTAAAAAAATCTGCGAATAGGCAAATATTTAGCCGCTTGGGGAGAAAAAATCTCTCCAAACGGATAATCATTAGCCGCTTAATCTCTTTATTTTGGACTTCCATGGTCAGAAAAACCCTCTTTCACTCGCCCTCGCTCAATTTGGCAGTGAATGAGTGTTAAAAACACTCATACCATAGCCCTTGGTCTTAGACTTACACTAAATTCACCCTTTATTTAACTACCGGGTTGGGATGGACGTCACTTCATTTTCTTTATGGAATAATTTATCCTGATAGAGAAAATAGACTGAGACTCCCGCTAAATTCACTCTCTATTTAACTATCGTGTTGGGACGGACCTCACTTCATTTTCTGTATGGAATAATCCATGAAATTCAACCCGCATGATGCAAGTGATGCAAGTACGGTACAGCAGTTTCAAAAAAAAAATGTTATCAATATTACAATCTTCTTCTATCTTTTTTCCGACCAAAAAAAGAACGATCTTCTATAAGAAAAAATTTAATATCAAAACCGAATGAAACCTTCGAATTTTATGATTTAAGTGACTTATTATACCAGACTTGCATCTGTGTACGCTTATTTCTGCTCTTGTAATTAAATTGAACTTTAAGATCTCATCTAAAGAATAAACAAGAAAAGAGTGAATCTTGTGATTGATTTTCAATTTGATCTTGGCTTGATTTTCATTTTTATTAAAGGAGCCAACTTACTAGCAGCAGATCGTAAATGGTAAGAATAGAAGTGTCTTCCCATTTTCAATCTATTTTTGAATTTGAGAACGACGAAAAATAATATGTAGAGTTAATATAAGAAGTCAGAACTCACATTTACACCCGCAGATAGAGAGGGCGCATCCAAGTTTTGGCATAGGTGATCTGCCCCGCCTGGAAAGGAAAATATAAACCGCGAAAACTGAAATCCACAGCTTTTAATGAATAAACCTATATCAGGCAAGTTTTGCTTCTCCAAAGAGACATAAGAAAAACATCCCATAAGATTTTACTGTACCAACCAGAATACCGATTTAACAATAGAAAGATTTTAACAACGATTGTAAAATTAGGTACCTTAGGATTCAACAAGGGAACAAGAAGGAAGACCCATCTCTCTTAAGCTTGCTCAACTTCTCTTTCGCAAACGCCCAAGAGATAACTTCAATGCAGATGCAGTCCAGATAACATCTCTCCTTGTGCTGGTGTTGGAAAACATATTATATTCAGCAGATTCAAAATTTCGATCAACTCTATAAAGCAACTGACTAGTGCTCTCGTTGAACCCCACGTACTGCGACTAGAAAAACATCTGTCGAACCAACATCGGAATCCAAGTCATTTCTAACACGTACCAAAAATAAATTATTTCGAGGTATGAGTATCACTTTGAAACCCAACTATATATAGCAAAAAGACAAAAAGCAAAAATGCAAAAAAACAAACAACGATTCTATGTGCGGATGTTTTTGGATCCAGTACTTCTTTATGGACCGAGAAAACCAAACCAGCTCAAAACCGTCAGATACAAATTTTTTTCTTTTCTATGGGTCTCAGTGGGCCCGTGCTTTTAGAAGACGTGCAGGGGTGGGTTTGTGTCTGGCAGTTTTGAGCTGGTTTTTTCAGCTCGGTATTTAAAGAATTTTTGTTTTGGATCCCATAACTATGAATATGCGGTTTTTTTTTACGGTTTTCCCAGCGGTTCATTCCTTAATTATTTTTGAAACACAAGGTAAAGCTTTTCTCGCTTACATATTGCTTGGTTTCCCACTTACAGCTCTTGTCGTCCCTTAATTATTTTATCAACGATATTTATTGGACCGAAAATTTAATTCACTCTTTAAGGTTAAAATTCACGCTTGCACTAGTTAATAGATACAAATTTGAATCGGTAATTCGCAGTCTTAAAATTGGAGGCTGATCAATCACTTGGGCGCTGCAGTTACAAGTGGAAACACTCTTCTTCATCTCGGATAACCTCTCTTTGGTTTAAGCAGCGAATGGTGGATCTAATTCCATCGATTAGAAAAACTTTCATATACAAATGATTGTAAAAATGGCTTTCAACAATTTAGGAAATCTTTATGTAAACATGTAAATCATAAGGCCTCTTCCTATGCACATGCCAAAACATGGTATTTGGCATATATGCACCCACTATGGGTATGCTAAATCGCCAAACTCATATGCCAATATGTTATTTCTGCATATAGGCATACGCGACAGAAGTTTCCAACAGCGATAGAGTCTTCGTCGCCGATGGTCAAATGATCGCTCGATGGTCATCACTGACAAATGATACCAAGCTTATCGCCGATACTATGATAACCGCTCACCAGATCTTCATCCAACGGCTAATATTTCCCCCCTCTATAAATACCTAATTTTAATCTCATTTCAACTCACACCAGAATTTCTTAATCTCTTGAGAATTTCTCAATCTCTCTAGAATTTCTTAATCTCCAATTCTTTTCATCACTCTTCCAGTTCCTTAGAGAGCATGGTCGATAATATGAATCCTACCGAGGCATGGAAAACCACCGTATTATCCAAAATCGAAGAGCCGCTTGTCGTGCAATTGTAGACAAGTGAAACTAGGAGAAGTCAAATTAGGAGATGTCAAGTGAGGAGAAACCTAAAATTCAAAACCGCATGTAAGATGAATGTATTTGCAGAATTATATTGATTTGACAATGGAGCCGATTTGATCACCAACTATTGTGGGAAAGGATTTTTTTAAATTTCAAGAACAAACAATGAACCTACGCGGTCGTAGTGTTTCGATTTGGTTCGACGCTTCCGTATAATTGCGTGAAGTTACTAGGTATGTTGCTTTACTTCAACGAGAAGGTCCAACCTTGAGAAGTGGTGAAACCACGGTGGAATTTCTCAGAAAGGTGTCGTGTGGAATATCGCCGCATCTACGGGCAAAAATTCCATTTTGAAAGTTGTTTCGAGGTTTTAAGATATTTGCCCCAATATTGTCCAACATTTGTGTTGTAATTTCAATATTTGTAATTAATATTAATTTTGTGTTTTAAGTTTAAATATTTGTAATACTTTTAATGTTTAAGAATATAATTAATTTTAATTTTCAACAATATTCACAAATTTTCAAATTCATTAAACTTCACAAAATTAAAACTTCAATATAATTAAAATAGTCATTTTACAAGACATAAAACTAGACAATAATTGTAAAGACTCTAAAAAATTTTTTGGAACAATGTTCTTCATCTTGTTCATCTTCTTCGCTTTCACTAAACTTCCAATCAATGCGCTCATGAACGGAGTCTCCTTTGTTTATCTTCTTCTTTGGCTTCAAATTTGTTTTGCCTTGATTTTCCTTGCCTTTAACCTTTCTTGGCCTTCTCTTGGTTGCGGTTTTGACTTGGTTGATATCCAAAACTTGGAGACTTCTTTGCTTCTTACTTATTTCTTTGAATCTATCACATATCTTCTCAACGGCACCTTCAAGTACTACTCTTAAAAATCAAGTTGTGTTGCCGAATCAAGTTGGGTTAATTGTGCCATTTGGATCAAATAGAAGAAATAAATTAGATTGAGAAAAGAGAATAATAGATTGAGAAGAAGAGAAATTTTTTGTGTAAAAAATTTGAGGTAAAAGTGTTGAGTTTGAAAGTTACCTATTTATAGCGATGAAGAAATAGCCGTTGCCGCTAGATGAATATCGCTGGGAGATATTAACAATATCACAATCGATAAAGACTTTATCGCTGGCGATATTGTCAATATCGCTCGCTAGGGATTCGATCGCTCAGCGGTTTCCCCATAGTGGCAACTTTCTCTGTAAACTTTCTCTGTAACATAAATCATGTTTGCCTTTAAAAAAAAAAAAAGAATTGGAGGTTGATCACTGGTTAATCTCGTAATTGTCGGGACAAGTCTTGACAGAAGGTCACGAACATTGATTGAGGGACAATACGATCAATTAGCAGTAAAATTAGTTTTTTTATCTAGTGTGGTTTTGTGTTAAAAACAAAAATAAATGATTAAATCATGATTACAAATGGAAAAGGATATATTCCTAAACAATTTAGGGGCATATTGGAAATAAAGGTGGAAATAAAGGAGACACCCAGTAATGAGACCTCTCTCTTCTATAAGTCCACCATTAAGATGATATATATGTGTAGCCCAAAATTATGATTTGGACGGTTATAAACAAAGATTCATGTTAGATTGTTTCATTTATTTACGAAAATGATATTTTTAGTACCTAAACGTACTTTTTTTTTTTTCATTTTCTATAATTGCATAGATAGATATAAAATTTTCACGTTTCACGCCCTATCAAATGTCCTTCCAAGTTTCACTCTTGATCTCATTTCTAGTTTCCATTACTTTTTTCAAATTTTCACGAAGAAGAAGAGATGTCAAAATTCGGATTAGTCGTTTAAGGAATTTTTGGTCGTAGCCCGTATTAAGAAGATACATCCAACAAGATGATAATTGAAACTCAATTATCAATTCTCATTCAATGTGACCCCACTTTTTGTTGATGTGGATTGCTATGGTGAGAGTATTTGAAAATATAGCATTCTCATTCATGCTCGCTCAACGTGAATCAAGGAAAGAAATATGTTTACCCCTTAATCAATGAACAACCATAACCACCCCATTACTCTCTTTCCGCATTTTTTTCATCGTCTAACCGCTCCCTTAAACAAACCCATATTCTCAACATTTATTCTTCATTCACCACTGCTCGATCTCTTTGAATGTTTTCTTCCCATTATTTTGTTCTTCGCATCTACGAAGATGGTTTAGGATTTCAATCTCATCAAAGATCGCCTAATCGATATATCCAAAGTCCCAAGAGGTGATTCTCTATCTATACCTATGAAGCAAACTTATTAAACTAATCTTTGATTTTATGATTTAAACTTCCTTTATTGAACTTTTTAGTGCTTCGACACAATCTTGGGTTTTTTATTTTCACGTTTTTGCTCAAGGCTTAAGGGAAGGAAGGAATCAAGACGACTATCAAAATCTATTACACATCCCGATAAAGCCAAGATCTTCGCTTTTCATACCAAAAAGGTTTTGGTTTCCTCCATTTAATTTAGGCTATTAATTAGGGCCGGCAATGGATAACCGATATCCGGGATCCGTTTCCGATTATTCGAAATCCTATAGGATTTTATCCGCTATATCGGATATCGGATATCCGGATCCGATAACTTATCGGATATTTTTCTTAACCTATCGGAATCGGATTGGGCTATATCCGATTGGTTAATATCCGATATCCGATAAGGTAGGGCGATACTAGTAATTTTCAATACTACCAATACTAGTAATGTCCGTCCAACTCTCGCAAAAAGAAACAAACCCATTCCATTGCCTTCATTCTTCTAATTCTCGACACCATTTTTTATACAAGCTCCTAAGAAATCCTTCCAAATGCAAGCCACAATCTACACTTGCAACTACCGCACCAATCTATATCTCCCATTCTCTCGACCATCTCAATTTCGGGTTCTTATCGAACCAATAGCCAAGCATAGACAAAACCATTTTCTTCTTATGCCTTATAACAACTTCTTCTCCTGACCCAAAGATCGTGTTCTCCATTCTCCGAACTTCCTCATTCAATGACTCGAAACTCCACCAAAAATCCACTCTTGTCTCAAAGACCTTCACGGACCATAGTTTGCTGCAAATACCCCAATACCAATCAATGCTCTTACTTGAGTTTAACATGCCTCCATCGGCCGACCACAACATCACTTCCATCGATTGACAGACACATACTCACCACCGCTTCCATTCTCAGACAACCAAGCTCCGCCATGGCAGTCAATCACCAGCACCATCATTTCAGCCGAACCAAACCATTAAATCAAACCACGGGACATTTCTTTTCTTTGCTGCTGTGCATTTTTCTTCTCTGTCAAATTTTAGCTTAAACTTAAAACTCTGTCAAATTTTAGCTTTTGCTTTCGTTCCCATACTAATGGATATTAACGGATAAAATCCGATATCCGATAGCTTAACCTTAACCTTATCGAATTAGAATTTTTGGTATCCGTCGTGATATTATCGACACCGGATATCCGATAATCCTTAACCTTAACCTTAACGGAATTGCCAATATCCGCCGGATATCTATCCGTTGCCAGCCCTACTATTAATTTTGTGGGTTTTCTCAAAATTTTCAATTATGTGTAGTACAATTGGATGCATCGATTCTTCTTAATTTTCAAAATTATATGAACCGGCGCCATACACAAGTTGGTTTGGTTTCTATTATTGTATTTTTAGATTTTTCAGCTTCTATTGTAATCGTTGTTATTGTGACTTTTTCACAATTTTCCAATTGATATGGTTAGTTCAATTGTTTCATTTCTCTCATGGATATTAGATAAACGATTGCACCCATTAGTTTGCATTGTTCTTCTTTGTAACATTTGATATAATGCAGTAGTACTATGTCTCTTCTTTTCACATATCTATTTGAAACTAATAGAGAGATATAAGATCTCTCACACTTTTGATTTCAAGTTGATCTCTCTAAGCAATATTTTCAATTTTTTTATTATTTTCAAAGAGCAAACCTAACGCGCTTTAACCTGCTTGTTAAAATGCTTAGCATAATTTCATCCGAATTCCGTTGTTTTGTGATATAATCCATAACTCGAGGCTAAGATTCGGGTAACTATTCTTATATTTTTTCAATACTTTTCTATTTTTTTTTTGTTTGTTTCACTTCTAATTTTTTTTTGTTTGTTTTGATTTTATGATTTTCATGAAATGAATATACATTTTTCATGTTGAAGAATAGAAATGGATTTGCAAAAGCACTTATGAAAGCAATTCTTATATATTGATTTTCATATCGTGAAGAATACTGTTAAACTTTCTTTTACAAGACTTCCGTTAGTATTACTAAACTAGCTAGCTCCTTGGATATAGAAAGATAATACTAAACTAGCACTTTGGAATTAAACGCACAAATCATAATAGCATGAACCATGAATTATTTTCTCTTTTAATTAGATGCTTGAATGTCCTGATTTTTTCATGATACACTTTGCCCAGTAGTTGTTTGTATATTATTACTTGAAGATCCGTGAGGATCCATGATTAAGTATTAGACTATTAAACCACGTTTTTTATGTGATACAATTTAGGTCTATGAGAAACTCCAAGAAAAGGGTACCTTGATTATGAACGAGTTTCAATTACATATGAAAGTCACCAAAAGGGGCAGGATTATGTAAGACATTCGCCAAATTTAACACTAATTTGTTCACTATTGAACAATGCCAAATTATGGAAGTTGCTCTGGAGTATGGAAGTTGGAACACACACATTGGCACTGTCATCAAATCTTTCTTTGGTAAATTTTCTATGCAACTTCTCACAATTTTGTTACTTTGAGTGTCATCCATTCATTGTGTGGATAATACACAGAGGGTACACTCTTTACTTCTTTTAATTACCTATACATTGTGGTTATAATACTTTGCATATCGATTGAATTAAAAACTTCTTATCTTATTCTGTTATTGCCTCCAGAGTTATAATGTGAATGTGTTGTCATATATGGATGTTATAATCATTGCCCAACATTGACTGAAATAGTTTTTCATAAATGTTTGTACACATAGTTTTTGAACAAAACAAGGCTTATCTTCATTCTTTCCTTTCACCTCGAGCTGTAGATACAGATTAGAATGCAGGCCAGGTGTTTGACCCCCAAAATTTTTGTATGCTAGACTAACTACAGAACAAGGCTCATAATGTATGCAGAATACCCGAGCATTTGGGCCATAAACCCAAAGTGATTTAGATGTCTTGATAAATATAAATTAGACTAAAAATTAAAGAAACTTTGTTACACTTACAAGGAATTTCATTGGGTTGAAAGGAAACGGCATACAGTTTGTGCATTGGCAAGATCAGTCTTCCTTTAATGACATTCCCGCGCCTTTCTTTAATCTTCTTTATGGTCCACTTTTTCCATGGTTGGGATTGACCCGTTCACCAAATACTTGGTGGCCACTTGTTTGATGGGCAACTTACCCGGAGGGAGCTTTGTCAGTTTTGTGTTGAGAGTAGTTAAGTGTTCCCTAAATTTAGGAAAAGACGTTACAATCCCAGACCACAACATTATTGTGGTTCCTGAACCAAAGGAGAAGAGGTAATATTAGAGCTCTAAATACATTGATAGTTCAAATAAACGAGATAATCAAACACTTAATCCTTTGTTCTATAACTAGCAATATGATTATAAAATTCTAGTATAACACGCATGCGCGATGCGCCTGCCATTATGTTCCAAATAAAATTAAGTTTTATTCTTTCAATCAATAGTCTCCACCTATCTTTATGTTGTGAACAATCAATTAACCGATGTAATCTAAGAATCTTTTAACATAGAAAATTGACTATTGCAGTAACCCCCAAAAAAAAGATACAACACGGACATTAAAAATCAAAACCAATGGGTTTATTTTCACTTGCCATTTATTACAACAACTACCAAACCCGATCGGACCCGATTTCTTCTTCAAAAACCCGGCCCCTCTCCATAGAGGAAGTCCGATTGCCATGCTTGAAGTACAGAACATCTCGACCATATAAGGAATCGGGTAAAAATGCTAAGTTTTGAGGGGGAAGCTTTGTCACATTGGTGTCTCCGCCATCTTACCTGCAATTCTCGCATACTCATTCACTGAGGTCCACAAAAATTAGTTTGGATTTTATTTGGTACTCCATGAAATTCGGCTCCCGCAATATTGACATTTACACAAGAACTAACATAATTCATGCCAAATTTAGGGATCGTGTAACATATATCAAGAGTTATTAACCAATGTCATATAATTGGCCCCGTCGAAATATCATCATATTATTGAGAAAAGTAGAAAACTATTCATAAACTCTTTTAACGCGAGTTCAAGTTCAAACTCCAGAGTCATCGAATATATCAATGTAAAACCTCGTTATTGGCATATAAGGCACGTAAGTCGCCGAGCGTAACACTGCCTCAAAAGTATATAGGTGAAGTAGCTAATAGTTGTAGTATAAATGCATGTTATTCAGTTTGTTTATGGTAATTTCGTACTTTATGCGCCGGATTTCTTTGAGAAGCCATGAAACTTATAAATTGGACGTACGGTAGAATCTAAAACAGGATCTCAGTATCAAAACTTTTAAGTCAGAACATAGTAACAAACCCGCTTAGAGACTTCGATACGGTATTCTCCCGAATGACAGGAGTTTCCACTTAAAACAAATGATTATCATGTAACACATTCGTCCCATTTCAACGATCAACTAATCAATTGTTCGAATTAGTTTAATCTGGAAATTCAATCGCAACGACTAAATGATCAATTTATCCCACATAAGATCTAAAATAACATTTCCTAACGGTAACGGACATAATAAACCTAAATTTATGTACATTTGAGATGGAAGTTTAAGTTATAATCTTACCCAATTGGGGTCTGCGTCAGTTCAAATTCAAATCTGTGATTGTATTCTAGTTTTTACTAATCCTAAATTTCACTTTAAACTAAGGAATCCCAAACAAAATTGCCCTAAATTTTAGTCCTTTGCCAACAATCCGTTTAGGTACTATGAAATTGCAACAACACAATACCTTGGTAAAGAAAGTTCATAGAAAGTCCAGAAAGTGAAAACTAAGACATTTTTTTTTTTTTTTGATATTGAAAGGAGGTTCACAGAAAGTCTAGAAAGTAAAAACAAAGACGACGATATACAAATGATAACAGTGAAAGAAAAGATTCTAAACACCAATACATTGACGACACATACATTCAAAGTACCAAAGTATGACCAGGTGTGGAGAGACAGAGTTGGGGTTTCACGAATCACGACAAGGGTTTTTTTTTTCCACCTTTGTATGTGTCTTGGGGAAAATAACTACATTTCACACGTGAAATCAGATAATTGAAGTCGGTAATTTGACCATAAGCTATGGAGTTTTTTTTTCGAGTTCTTTTTACGGTTTAAATGCAAAATTAATACTAAGTAAACTAAGCTTGCTCTTATAAGGATACATTTTTTATATTAGATTGAAATTACACGGGGGTATGTAATACCCATAGAGTCTGCTATTACAATAAAATTGATAGACTGCGAAATTGTATGTTCCCAAACTGTTGTTGTGAGTCTCCCTATGGAGCAATCATCCGCTGCTCGATTTGCTAAACCGTCTACATCGATATATACCATGGGGCCTCTATATCTGAGGTCAAAAATCTCATTAAATTTTCTGAATCCGTTTCAAATTGGACTTTTCATAATCTATCCATCAGATTACCTGCTGAATTATACCATAAAAATATTACATTAGACATATTAAGTCGATTACCAACTGCATTTGTTTTTGATTAAAAATCATTTTACCAAGATTTGTAATTTTATGATAGAATGTTGAAATAATCCATTAAAAACCCATCCTTGTAGTTGAAAAAGTTAGAACATACTATTATTCATAAGATGGTTTATCTAAGGATATATAAGATATTACAAATCATTAATATTTTTATTAGTTTTTCTTTTATTTTTATTTAAATATGATTTTAATACGGATCCACAGATTCGTCCACATCCTACCATCCATCCATGGATGTTAGACTGCATGTGAAAAGACGAATGTTGATGGAAATCTAGTACCTCCAATAGATGAACCGTATGTGGGTGGCTCTGTTGCTCATCCCTAATGGATCATCGAAAATGTAAAAAGTCTTACTTATTGAATTTGGTTAAGTATCCTTGAATTATCTATAAATATTGATCATCATCTTCCTGATGATTCTGGTAAGTTGATAGTATCCAAATATAACTCACAGCGAATCAAGAGCTATATGAAATGAAATTTGGAATGCTACCAACTTATTAGAACCATCAGCAAGATGATAATCAATATTAAGGTGATGTAAGTGCTTCTGACATTATTTCAATTACAAAACTTTTCATAATCTATCCATCAGAGCACCAGCTGAATCATACTATAAAAGATTACATTAAACATATTAAGTCGATTACCAACTGAATCTGTTCTTGATTAAAAATCAGTTTACCAAGAAATGTAATTTTATGATAGAATGTTGAAATAATCCATCAAAAACCCATCCTTGTAGTTGGAAAAGTTAGAACAAATGATTATTCATAAGATTGTTTATCTAAGGATATATAAGATATTACAAATCATTAATATATATTAGTTATTGTTTTTTTTTTATTTAAATATGATTTTAATACGGATCCACAGATTCATCCACATCTTACCATCCATCCATGGATGTTAGACCGCATGTGACATGTTGAATGTTGATGGAAATCTAGTACCTCCAATCAGATGTACCGTATGTGGGTGGCTCTGTTGCTCATCCCTAATGGACCATCGAAAATGTAAAAAGTCTTACTTATTGACTTTGGTCAAGTATCCTTGAATTATCTAAAACTATCTATTAATATTGATCATCATCTTCCTGATGATTCTGGTAAGTTGATAGTATCCAAATGTAACTCACAGCTAAACAAGCGCTATATGAAATACTAAAATTTGGAATGCTACCAACTTATTAGAACCATCAGCAATATGATAATCAGTATTAAGGTGATGTTAGTGCTTTTGACATAATTCCAATTACAAAAATTTTCGTAATCTATCCATCGAGCACACTGCTGAATTATACCATAAAAGATTACATTAGACATATTAAGTCGATTACCAATCAACTGCTTCTTGATTAAAAATCAGTTTACTAAGAAATGTAGTTTTATGATAGAATGTTGAAATAATCCATCAAAAACCCATCCTTGTAGTTGGAAAAGTTTAAACAAACGATTATTCATAAGATGGTTTATAAATTTAGGTCGTGAAACGAATCGGTCCCGCGAGCCGTCATACATTACCTAAATGCGGGTTCTACTCTATTCATAATGTATGAATGTTATTGTCCTGAATCATGCAGAACAAACCCTAAATGCAACTCACAACGAATCAAGCGCTAGCATACTCATATATGAAATATTGAAATATGCAATACTATTAACTTACCAGAACAAACACCAAAAGAGTGATAAATATTAAAATGATATTAATACATCTGATAGAATGTTTGATGATAAGAAATAAGAAAATTTTCCAATTATAAAACTTGTGATCATCCTTCCATCGGTACACCAAATGAACAATCGCCAAATGTAACTCACATTGGTTCAAGCACTATCATACTCATATATGAAATTTTGAAATTTGAAATACTATCAACTTATCAGAGTCACCAAAATGGAGATAAATATTAAATTGATGTAAGTGCATCTGACGGGATGTTGGATGATAAGAAACAAGGAGATTATTTCAATTACAAAACTTATTATAATCCTTCTATCGGAGCACCGACTAGATTCTACCATAAGAGATCACATTAGATATATTAAGTCGAGTACCAATTGAATCGATTCTTGATTCTCAATTAGTCGATAAACTTATTTAGAATCAAAACCGATACTGCTGGGTACCCGAGTTAATATCTCAAATGTAATCTCTTATAATAAAATGTTGAAATAATTCATCAAAACCCATCATTTCTAGTCGAAGAAATTAAAAGCTTGTAGTTGAAAAAACTAAAGAAAAAATACTTATTCACAAGAAGGTTCAAAAAACTTAGATCCTTGTTTTTCTTCCTATTTCTTTGATGAATAATTAAGTTTATTTTATAAATTCTAAATTTACCGTCGTTGTAAAAAAATTCGAATATGTGCGCCAAAGTAAAATTGTGAGTATTGCAATCAAATTAATGTTTCATATTACTTAAAACACTTATAATTATAATGGTGATCTATAAAATGATGTAAATCCGTCCGACATTATTCTAATTATGAAACTTTGTATAATCCGTCCATCAGAGCGCTGGATGAATTATACCATAAGAAAATTACATTAGACATATTAACTCGTTTACCAACTGAATCTGTTCTTAATTGAAGGTCAGTTTACCGAGTGATTTACAATTAAAAACAAATTCATTTGGCACTCGACTTAACATGTCTAATGTAATCTTATTCACTATAGTTGGGTGTCGCGAGCTGTCCAGCATAACCTAAATGCGGGACTTCTTCTATTCCTAACCTATGAATGCTTCGGTCCTGATTCATGACGAACATTCTCTAAATACGACTCACATCGGGTCAAGCGATATTATATCCATACATGAAATATTAAAATTCTCGATATTATCTACTTATTGGAGTCACCAAAATGGTTAAAAAGATGTAAGTGCACCTGACGGAATGTTGGATGATAAGAAACAAGAAGATCATTCAAATTATAAAACTTGTTATAATCCTTCTATCGGAGCACCGATTGAATTCTACCATAAAAGATTACATTGGATATATTAAGTCGATTACCGACTGAATCAATTCTTGATTGTGAATTAGTCGATAAACTGATTTAGAATCAAAAACTAATACAGTAGATAGCCGAGTTAATATATCTATGTAATCACTTATAATAAAAAAAAATTTCATCAAAACCCATCCATTATAGTTGAAGAAGTTAAAAAAAAAAATATTCACAAAAGGTTCAGAAATATATGGTGTTAAATGAATCAGTTTCATAGAGGGGCTTGGTATGTGTATTCGCACACCCATCATCAAAAGGGTTATAAATATTAAGATTGTGCAGGTGCATCCAACAGAATTTTGGATTATAAGAAACCAAAAGTTTATTTTAATTATTAAACTTGAAATAGTCCATCCATCGAAGTACCAAACGAATCGCTTCTTGAATGCAATTCGCTTTAATGATTTGCAATTAGGAAAAGATTCAGTAGGTACTCGACTCAATCCCTCAAAAATCATCCCTTATAATTAAAAAAGTTTGAAGAACCAATTATTCATAGGATGATTGAGAAATCTTGGGCGTGAAATGAATTGGTTTCAGGGGCGTGTTATGTGTATAGATATTCTCATTCCCATAGGGAGATATGTATGAATCTATTTGTTTCCAATTTATTGGGAATTGTAAGTAATGATACTGAAAACAACGGATGTCTAATATATTAAGTTTGTTGATATTAAGAGACTGAATTGTAATGAGACAGAAAACAACGTGGTCACGTGAATCCACTCCAATCCGTTGCTCTATTCCCTAATCCCTATTTGATATAGATATTAAGTTTGTTGATGATATTGGAAAAAGCCTTCATTGTTATTTATTTTTATTTTTTGCAGAAAGTTAAATGTAAAATTTTGGAAGGGATATGACTTTTAGCTCTTAATAGATTATACTTTCTATTGAATAAAAAAGTTTGCTCTATTCCCTATTCAGATAATTAGACGACTGTAGCAGCCAGCAAATAATCATAATTGACATCAACTTGTACTACTTATATAGACGATCATATTTCTTATGCTCCGGTCCGGATGCTGTATAAGTTCGCTATAACTTCGGATTAGATAAAAATC
This sequence comes from Papaver armeniacum, assembly GCA_023531295.1. Classification (NCBI taxonomy): domain Eukaryota; kingdom Viridiplantae; phylum Streptophyta; class Magnoliopsida; order Ranunculales; family Papaveraceae; genus Papaver; species Papaver armeniacum. Next base: position 138,106 of record JAJJWW010011888.1, read on the forward strand.
AGGAACGCAAAATTAGTTACCTTTGAATTTAACAAGGGAACAAGATTGGAGACCCATCTCTCTTAAGCTTGCTTTCTGATCCTACTTGCTAATTTTATTTTCGCATCAAAGCAACTGTTCCTTGCTAACCCTTACCATCCTCAACGCCCAACTTTCAATGAGTCCAAATAATAGCTCTCCTTCTTGTGTTTTTGCAGGCCACGTTTTCTTTTCCAGCTTTTCTTCTTTTTACGCAGTTCCTTTATGTTTAGCATTTTCTGAGATAAGTTGGAAAAGAAAAGTATGAGTAAATTGGCATATGAAGAGTATAAACTACAAACAATACAAGAACGGCAATTACTTGGGAGGAAAAAAATGAACTTGTGCATCATTTTTCTAGACGCCATTGAAACTTATTATTCAAGAAGCATCCCGCAAAATTTTCCTGATTCCACCACAATGTGCATTCATTCTTCGTATCTACTATCTAACTATATTTTGTATACATTCTATATACTATATGTTCAGAACTCTTATCAGATAACAAAATCTTGATTTAAGATTGCTTTCTTCTGATATATCTAACTTGCTTCCCACCAAAGCAGATGTTCTTTGCTTATCCTAAGCATCCTCAACGCCCTAGATAGATGAGTACAAGCAACAGCTCTACTTGTTCTGATGTTGGAAAACATATAATTTCTGCAGATTCAAAATTCAATCAACTTTGGTATCTACTGCAGAAAATAACCATAAATGGCATTAACTTGTACATACTATCTACCTATATTTGCATACATTCTATATGCTGTAGTTCAGAAAACCGGGAATGTAAAAATTAGTTACCTTTAACAAGGAAACAAGATTGAGACCCGTCTCTCTTAAGCAACATTTTCAATCTCTGAGGTGTGGTTTATGTAGCAACTAACTAGCGCACTCTTATAACCCAACACAGTGCAACAAGACAAATTATTCGGTCAAAGTTTTAACATTGGAAACTCCAAATCATGTCCAACGCATACGCATGAAGCAAAAATACAAAAGTTGGTAAAAGAAAACAAACCAAAACGTTTTTCTGTTTCTTGTTTGCCGACACATATGCCATATCAATGTCCCGATACATCCAATGTTGCGACAGAGGTGCACACGATATGAAAACACCTAAATTTCTGTATATTCAAATTTGAATTTGCGCACCTCCTAAGTCTATTGTGGATGTGAATCTGTGAAGGTCAAAGCGTGAGATGCTATCAGTACAGGTGGCGCTCTGAGTGCAAAACCATATCAAGCTCCTGTTTTAGCTGTTGGATCTCCGATGGTGGAACAACGACTTAAACAATTAACAGATGTGAATTATCAGCACCAAACAGTTTAGCGGTAACCCAAAATTTTCAGTTTAGAGCTGCATCTGTGAGTCACAGTTTACCTATGAGTTTGAGGAAGGAACCTGTGAAGTCTCAACTTACCGCTTTGAGGATATTTTCTTTGGATGTGAAGAGGCCATAAGACCTTTACGGACATTTAGAAGTTATGCCAAACCTTTACACTTTTTTTTCTTATTCTTTTTTTATTTCATCAATACAGAATCTATACATTTCATAATCCATATATAGTTACCAAGGAATGCGTAGTATGTACATAACAAGACATGCATATTGTTATTACACCATAAGATGTTCGATTTCTGCTGTGAACGAGCCTTTTCACAATAAGTAGGAACGAGCCTTTCCACAATAAGTAGGAACGTAATTGTAAATAAGGTTGTCAAGGACATCCCTAGTTCTTGGCCTGTTTAAGGACTTTCTTGCCTCACTGATAAAATAGTTTGCAACATGTTGAGTAACTTGAACTGCATCTTCCGAGTGGGGAATGGTCGAATACCCCCATTCAAAAGCATTTTTCTCTGGGTGCCACTGGACAGCAGTGATAGGATAATCGCGTGCTTGTACAGTTGAGACGTATTCCTTGTTGTCTTCATCGACGCATGTAGTCAACACCCTGAAAAAACTACACAATGCAGAATTCTGCCGAAACCTCTCCGGTGATACTCCCCACTTGTGCAATTGCATGACAAGACAATCTGTAGTTAACTTCTGTAGCATCTCAGGAGAGAACCGTTGGAAAACGGTGCCTTGGATATCGATAGGCTTGCTGAATTGCAGGGTAGATGCATGGTTATGTGCGCTGAACTTTTCAAGAATGTCAGCATCTTTGCTAATAATCTTGCATAATAACTCGAAGCCTAAGCATATGGCAAATAAGGGAAAATGATCACCAGCGTCATTCCTCTCCAGAACTCTCTTAAAAATCCCTTCAACAACCTCATAGTACAAACCACTTTTTTTCCAACCCCCAGTTAAAAGCACTCCATTAACTAAGTTGAGTTTTTCATACAGAATCTCTTTGGGTTCATTGTAAATGAAAGGAATCACACGAGCACCAGCAGATTCGATAAACTTAACGTAAGAAGCAGCTATGTAGGAAGCGTTTTTATCCTTATTTAACCTTCCTGAAGCACCATCACCAGGATGTGATAATATCCCTATAACTGGTCTGTAATATAAACTAGGATCAGGAGCAATACAATTTCCTATATATTTTACATCAACTCTATATTTCTCATCTTCTCCTGGTAAATCAATAATCTTCTTATTATGATTAGCTTTTAGTGAATTCAAATAATTCTTTAACGAAACCAGTAGAGGTACCCGTAAATAATCCATTACTACTTCTGGATAAACAACAAGAAGACGATGAAAGAAGAAGCTACTGATGATTTTATTTGGCTTGTTTTTTCTGAGTATAGATCGCCAGCCAAAGAGTTACAAAGAAATCGAGCATGTGCATTGCTTTTGAGTCTTGAATATAAATCAGAGTTTGAGAGAAAAATCAAAGTAAGGAATTATTTTGATTGATAAATGGGAAAAGGTCGTCTGTGGATAATATAATTATTATCAAAGGTCGGTCCACTTTACTCCCTGAAGAAGAATTCCACCCGAAGCTGAGTATTTCTTATTACATTATTATAGCCTAGTATATATCTATTTGAGTATCTAAAAAAAGTAAAACCCTTCTCGCAAGGTTTTTCATCCTTTGTACGTTTTGGATGATAGTTGATTCTTGATTGAAAGGTCGGTCCACTTTACTTCTTGTCAAGTTGAAGAAGATTTCCACTGGGTATTTTTTATTACACTATCATTGTGTAGTATTTCTTATGTTACATTATTATAGTCTAGTATATTTTATTATCTATTTGAGTATCTAATAAAAAGTAAAACCTTTGTCGCAAGGTTTTTCATTCTTTGTACGTTTTGGGTGATAGTTGATTCTTGATTAAAAGGTCGGTCCACTTTACTTCTTGTCAAGCTGAAGATTTCCACTGGATATTTTTTATTACACTATTATTGTGTGTAATAGTTAATTGTGTGTAAGGATTTTGTTCTTCACTTCTTTGTAATTTGTGTGTAATAGTTAATTGAATAAGAAGCATTTATATCAAAAACACGTTGTTACGGGGAATTTTCTTCGTCGTTATAGATGAGTGGTGTTTCAGAAGGGAATGCGAATTCAGGTAGCCCATCTTAGCTCTCATATTAGGCCAGAACCAATTCGTCTGAACCCTTACTTGTAGAATGATTTTTGGGCACCATATAATAAGTACGTCATAATCGCCACAAAAAGGAGTGGTGTTCAAGAACCGCTTTATGTTAGCTAGATGGTGTACACTAATAGGGTTATGTGGCAAACTAGACACACATACATTATTTGTATTTTATTTTGTAATACTAGTAGGAAATTGAATTATCAATCTCAAATATACACGAGCCAAGCTCGCTGATTTATTCCAATACCCGACTTGGAGATTGATTTTCATATTTAATGTCGCAATTCGATTCCTTACAAGCAAGAAAAAAAGAACAGGGAGAAAAAAAATCCAATTTTCATGAAGACTCGAACAACGAACTTCAAAAATAAGAATTAGTTTTCTTGAATAATTAGGTTGTCCTAATAATAACCAGGAACCTGATTCTCATAATTGAAGTCAGTGGTCAAAATCTCCGTGTAAAAAAAAGATCAAAATAAATATATCTATGTTATCTAACATGGAACCAAGGGGATACAATAAAATTTGGATAAAACTTAACAAAATACTTTATAATTATGGAAAAGATAGGCCAAATTTAAGAAAATGATAATATTTATTTTTAAAAACATAGGACTTTTTTTTTTTTTTTTTTTTTTTGATATGCGAAAGCCGGACCCATGCCCTACCCGAACCCAGCTAGTTGGACCGGCCTCACTGTCAAACCCAACACCGCTAAACCCACTAAACAACTAATATATTACAAATATTTACGATGATGGGATCGAACCCCGACTTCATACTTACCGGAATTGATAGGATACCACCGAGCTATGCTCTTGAATCCTAAAACATAGGGAGTATTAATGAGAAGAAGCCATCGTAAAATGCATTAGCCAAACAAAGGAGATATCTCCGTCGCCCTTAAAACCTTCTCCCAAAAACCAATAACCCTTCTCGCAAGGTTTTCATCTATTTGAGTATCTCAAAAAACGTAAAACCCTTCTCGCAAGGTTTTCATCCTTTGTAATGCTTTGAATGATAGTTTATTCTTGATTGAAAGGTGGTCCACTTTACTTCTTGTCAAGTTGAAGAAGATTTCCACTGGGTATTTTTTATTGTTGGGCCTCGGTCACCGCCTTATGGCTCAATAGTCTAGGTGTCCCCTTATCAAATGGGGGGAGTTAAGTGGTTGCCTTGTTATGTTTACAAAAGGCATTAGGAGAAGTGTTTTTTCTTCTTATGAGTTTATCTTCTTCATTTTTGTGAGGAAAAGAAAGAGAGGCAATAGAAAAGAGAGTGAGTGAGGGAGAAAGGTTAAGCCACCATTTTTGGTGAGATTGAAGTTATCTTGAAGAGAAGAAGAAAGGGTTCTTAGCTAAGGATATATAGGTTGTTGTGGTGAAGATTGATTTATCAATTTCCACATCTCTTCAAAGGGGGAAAATCTAGGTTTGTTCAAACTCTAGTAGTAAGTAATCTTACTCTTGCTATTGTCAAATTGATAGTGAATCTCATCTTATTGGTGAATGAATTGTTGATCCATCCTTAGGGGTGAGTGTAATTAGGCAAATAGGTATCCAAGTGTTATATGCACCTTGAAGTTGTTGTTATCCCCAAATTGGGAGAATTGTGTGTAACCCATTGTTGTTATAGTGGAAGATTTGCCCGTGGTTTTTTACCCTTCACCTTGGAGGGTTTTTCCACAATTGCCGGTGTTGTGTGATTGCTTCTATATTGCGTAGTTGTGTTATTTCCGCATTTGTATGTCATTGCTTGTGTAGGTTTCAGATTGCGCATAGCGGCTCGGATTTGGTAAGTCTCCCCTAACAAGTGGTATCGTGAGCTGTGTTAAGCTAACTCGTGCAATGACAAGCTAGTACTAGTAATAGAATGGTCAATTTGACCTATGAGAACTTTGTGATATGGAAGGCGAAGATGGAAGACTGGTTATATTGTAAAGATCTCTATGGTCCAATAGAGAATAAGGGAGTGAGGCCCGAGAAGACAAGTGAAGATGATTGGAAAGTTACTAATCGTGAAAGCAGCTTGGTTTCATTCGCTGCTGGATTGATGATGGTATTTTTCATCATGTGGCTAGTGAGACACTAGCATATTCTTTGTGGACCAAGTTAGAGCAGATATATGATCGCTAGCCTCCTTGTGCAAAAGCTCTTCTATTCAAAAGGCTTGGAAAGTCGTGCTACAAGGAAGGGAGTTCAATGGCGCAACATTTAAATAAAATGAAGGGTATTATGAATCGCTTACATCTATGGAGCTGATAATTCCCGAAGAGATTCAAGCTTACTTGTTGCTAAATACTTTACTGCAGCTTGGGAGCCATTGAGGAATTGTCTCAGTTGATCTGCTCCAGACAGGAAGTTGAACAAGACTGTTGCTACAAACAGTTTGCTGAATGAAGAAGTTAGAAGAAGGTCGTTAGACTCATCTCATTCAGAAGCTCTTATTACAGAAAATCGGGGTAGAAGAAAAGACAGAAGACAAGTTGGTCGTAGCAAGTCAAGGGGTAAATCAAAGTCCAAAAAGAACATTGAATGTTGGAACTGTCATATGAAAGGTCATTATTCAAATGAATGCAGAAGTCGAAGAAAGAAAACAAGAAGGGGAAAGGAAATGATAAACAAGACAATGATGTTGCAAATCGTTGCAACAGATGGTGATATCATTTTATTCTCGATTGTAATGATGTTTGTGTGAGTTCTGCAGTGTTCCGATTTAGAGTGGATAGTTGATTCAGTGCATCTTATCATGCTACTCCTTATGAAGATGTATTTACCTCCTACAAGGCCGGTGACTTTGGGTCACCTTAATGGGAAACAAAGTGGTGTTGCTAAAATTATAGGAATGGGTGATGTGAAAGTTGAGACCAAAGGTTGGCTGCACATTGGTTCTCGAGATATGCGACATGTACCAGATCTTCGTTTGAATCCAATGTCACCCGGAGTGTTAGATGATGAAGGGTACAACAATCACTTGGGTGATGGAAAATGGAATCTAAGCAAGGGCTCCATGGTTATTGCAAGAGGCAAGAAGTGTGGCACATTGTACAAAACACAGTGAAGGTGTTTAAAGGTGAGTTGAATGTTGTTGACAAAGATTCAACCTCCGAGCCGTGGCATAAAAGACTTGGTCATCTTAGTGAGAAGGGAATTCAAATCCTCACCAAAAGACAAGTCTTGCCAAAGGCCAAAGGTATGCAATTGGGTAAGTGTACTCATTGTTTGGTTGGTAAACAAACTAGAGTTTCTTTTTCATAAAACTTTACCCAAGCGTAATTTCCGATATTATTGATCTTGTTCATTCCGACGTATGTGTACCTTTAAGGGTCAAAACACTTGGTGGTGCCTTTTACTTTGTTACTTTATAGATGATGCTTCAAGGAAGGTTTGGTCATATGCAATCAAGACCAAAGACGATGTTGTTCCTGTGTTCAAGATGTTTCACAGCATGGTGGAAAGAGAAACATGTAGAACCTTGAAGTGCCTTCGCTCTGACAACGGGGGAGAATACATTGGACCACTTGAAGTGTATTGCAAGAGCATGGGTATACGTTCAAGATCAAGACTCCACAACATAATGGTGTTGCAGAGAGGATGAAGCGCACTATTCTTGAGAGAATCAGTGCATGTTATCGCATTCCAAGTTGCAGAAGCATTTCGGGGTGAAGCAATGAATACTGCCTTTGTGTATTTGATCAATCGATCTCCTTCAAGACCGCTAGATGGAGAAGTAGCAGAAAAAGGTATGGAGAGACAAAGAGCCTACTTATGATCACTTGAGAGTGTTTGGTTGCAGTGGCTTTTGTTCATATCCCAAAAGATCGAGATCAAAGCTTGATGAAAAAGTAAAGCAAAGGTGTGTTCCTAGGCTATGGGACGAGAAGTTTGGTTACTGATTTTGGGATCCATTTGACAAGAAGGTTATCAAGTAGGGATGCAAGATTCTTGAAGACCAGACTATTGAAGACTTTGAGAAGATTGAGATGCCAAAGCTTCAAGATGATATGACCTTGGATCCAAATCCAGCTTGTTCATACTCTTGAACAACATGATGATGATGTTGATGGTAATGGAATGAAGAAGAAGAACACAATCATGAAGATGAAGCTCATGAAGATGTTCCAATGGGTGATGTTGAGCAAGAAGTGCAACAACAACCTTAAGCTGAGTTGAGAAGTTCCAGCAGGACCAGATTACCTTCAACAAAATATACACCACATGAGTATGTGATGCTCACAGATGCAGGTGAACCAGAGTCTTATGAAGAAGCTCTAAGTGTTCCTGAAAGTCAGAAGTGGTTGAAATCCATGAAAGAAGAGGTTGGTTCTTTAGATGAGAATGACACTTTTGATTTGGTTGACAAGCGTAAAACCAAAATTCGAAGAACAAGTGGGTGTATAGAATCAAGACTGAAGATGGTAACTCGTAACCAAGGTACAAAGCACGCTTAGTTGTGAAGGGTTATGAGCAGAGAAAGGGTGTTGACTTTGACGATATTTTCTCACCCGGTGGTGAGATTTCCTTCTATTCGGGTTGTCTTGGCAATAGCCGCTAGTTTGGATCTTGAGATAGAACAACTAGATGTCAAGACAGCATTTCTTCACGGTGAGTTGTAGGAAGATGTGTATATGGCACAACCCGAGGGTTTTGAAGTCAAAGGCAAAGAGCACATGGTGTGCAAGCAAAAGAAGAGTATATATGGTTTGAAGCAAGCTCCTAGAAGATGGTACAAGAAGTTTGAATCGTTCATGAAGGAACATGGGTACAAGAGAACAGCAGGATCATTGTGTATTCATTCAAAATTTGTCGATGGTGATTTTCTTATTCTTTTGCTATATGTTGATGACATGCTTATTGTTGGCAAAGATAAGAAGAAAATTGATGAGTCAAAGTCGATTTGAGCAAGTCTTTTCTATGAAAGACTTGGGTGCAGCAAAGCGTATTCTTGGCATGGAAATCACTCGTGATAGGAAAGCAAGGAAGTTGTGGTTATCACAAGAAAGCTACATTGAGAATGTGTTGCAAAGATTTAACATGGACAAGGCCGAGCTTAGGTAAGTTGTCCACTTGCAAACCATTTTAAGTTAACTCGTGATCAATGTCCCGTGAATGATGTTGAGAAACGGAAGATGGAGAATATTCCTTATGCATCCGCAGTTGGTAGTTTGATGTATGAAATGGTGTGTACAAGGCCGGATATAGCTTATACAGCTTGAGTGGTAAGCGATTTCTATCAAATCCCGGTCCGAGCATTGGGAAGCAATGAAATGGATACTACGGTATCTAAGGGGTACTTCTAATATGTGTTTGTGTTATGGAGGTGACAAGCCAGAGTTAGTTGGCTACACGATTCAGATTTGGCGGGTGCTCAAGACCGGTCTCAAGTCGACATCGGGTTACTTATTTACCTATGCGGGGAGCCGTGTCTTGGCAATCCAAGTTACAAAAATGTATGGCATTATCTACTACAGAGAGGCAGAGTACATTGCAGCTACGGAGAGTTGCAAGGAGATGATATGGATGAAGAGGTTTGTTAGAGAACTCTGGTGTGAAGCAACAAAGGTTCATCGTTTATCAGTGACAGCCGTGAAAGTACCATCCATCTCAAAAGAATTCGAGTTTTCACCGAGGTCCAAGCACATCAATATTAGGTATCAATGGATACAAGAAGTTCTCGACGAGAAGATCTTGTATATTGAGAAGATCCATACAGATGACAACGGTTCTGATATGATGACAAAGTCGCTACCAAAATACAAGCATGTGTATTTCTGCAGCAGGGCAGGTTTGGTGGTGACGGGTACCTCGCCATAAGTCGTGAGGGGGAGATTGTTGGGCCTGGTCACTACCTTATGGCTCAATAGTCTAGGTGTCCCCTTATCAAATGGGGGGAGTTAACTAGTGGTTGCCTTTGTTATGTTTACAAAAGGCATTAGGAGAAGTGTTTTTCTTCTTATGAGTTTATCTTCTTCATTTTTTGTGAGGAAAAGAAAGAGAGGCAATAGAAAAAGAGAGTGAGTGAGGGAGAAAGGTTAAGCCACCATTTTTGGTGAGATTGAAGTTATCTTGAAGAGAAGAAGAAAGGGTTCTTAGCTAAGGATCTATTGGTTGTTGTGGTGAAGATTGATTTATCAATTTCCACATCTCTTCAAAGGGGGAAAAATCTAGGGTTTGCTCAAACTCTAGTAGTAAGTAATCTTACTCTTGCTATTGTCAAATTGATAGTGAATCTCATCTTATTGGTGAGTGTAATTAGGCAAATAGGTATCCAAGTGCCATATTCACCTTGAAGTTGTTGTTATCCCCAAATTGGGAGAATTGTGTGCAACCCATTGTTGTTATAGTGGAAGATTTGCCCGTGGTTTTTTACCCTTCACCTTGGAGGGGTTTTTCCACGTAATTGCCGAGTGTTGTGTGATTAATTGCTTCTATATTGCGTAGTTGTGTTATTTCCGCATTTGTATGTCATTGCTTGTGTAGGTTTCGTATTGTGCATAGCGGCTCTCGGATTTGGTAAGTCTCCCCTAACATTTATTACACTATCATTGTGTAGTATTTTATATCATCTAGTTGAGTATTCAAGAAACAAAACAACTCTTGTCGCAAGGATTTTGTTCATTGTAATTTTTGGGGAATAGTTAATTGAATAAGAATCATTTATATTAAAAGTCTGTTATGGTGAACATAAAATTGGTTAAAAAGACCAAAATCAACAATTTTGGGTGAAAAGGATATTTAGATTTAGATATCATTTAAATAGATAAAATGTAAAAATAGCCGTGATGTAAACAGCTTCATCCCGTCCATTTTCAAATACTTTTTCTTATTTTTAATTTACATCACGATGCATCCAGCTTCATCCTTACTATTTTTGTTTAAGTCAGGATGAATCCAGTTTCATCCTTGCTATTTTTTTTTTGTGTCCATTTCACCCATACTAATTTTTACTCGTCTATTTGAACCGTATTTTAAAAATATTTGGACAAATGACCCATTTTCCGTGAATTGAATAACAATCATTTATATTAAAAGCTGTTATGGTGAATTTTCTTCGTCCTTATAGCTTAAAGCTTTGTTGGCCGGTTCGTGTATTTTTTTTTTTAGGAACGTTTCTTATCAAAAAAGCATACAATCATATTAAGTATTTAGGGTTAACTCTGGAATATCATATCATCATCCCGGCCGTCCTATAGATTTTGGGTGCCTTAGGAGAACGTGATATATGGGTTTTTTTTTATGGTTACTAAATCAAAGATAAAGTTGGAATTTTAATTTAGAGAGGAAAATTATGTATCTAAAGCGATAATTTGGATCCAATTATGCGGCCGAAGGCCGTTAAATTTGTTTCCAACATTTTAAGCTAGATTTTGGTTTGTAAACTTGTTATTTGGCACCAAATAGGCCCCCAAAAATTAGTTATTAATTTGGAAAATTAAAATATTAGTGACATTTATAACTGATACATAAAATTTAGTACTCCCTCCGTTCCACTTTAGATGATGTCTTTGGAGTTTTCACGCAGATTAAGAAATGGAGAGATGTGAAGAATTTCCATTTATACCCGTGGGAAAAGTCTTCAACCATTAATTGTTATTAGTGCATTTAAAAATAAACTTATAGTTCCAAGACAAAATGTAAGGGTGTTATTGGTAGTTTGTGGAAAATATGAAAACTTTCAAATATTGTGAAACAAAAAAATAACCCTAAAATATCATCTAAAATGGAACGGAGGGAGTAACAATTATATTGTTGTAATATAATGTCATCTTAACACTGATAGTGTTACAATTTATCTATTAGTTTAAAAAATGGGACCCCAAAAATTTGGGGCCTAGGGCGTCCCCTTTGCTCGCCTTGCCCCAAAGATGGCCCTGATCATCCCTCTTATATTAACAAAAGTCGGACATTTTTACAGTTTGTTAGCTTTTTTTCGTTGCAGTTTAATTACTTATAATTATATTAAGGTTCTAACATAATTATTTTATATTTGAGGTTTTTCTTATTCATTTCTTGTAAGCGAGCATGTAGTCACTATTTTAATTTGAATGAACTCAAAATTGAACCCTCGGGACCTGAAATAAAAGTACATAATTTAACTAATTATGGTTTTATACGATTTTAAGTGGTCCAAAATCAGTTTAGTCCATCTATATTTAAGGGAATTTTATCCGGTCCCTTAATTTATTGTACAAAACAATTCTATTAATCTCTTATTTTCTCTCACTTTCTCAAATCACTCTATTTTTCGTATTTAATCCTTTTTATTTTTCTTTTCTTTTCTATTTAAAAAACAAAGAAAATGAAAACATAAAAAAGTTAAATATCTCTCTCAAAATATAAGTTTTTTTTTTTTTTTTTTTTTGGGATTAACAACCTCGTTTTCAAATTAATATATATTTTCTTCATCCTCAATTACAAGAGAATTGGTTGGTAACCGAGCAACAAGTTGGGCATCAATTCCTTTCGAAATAACAACCCCAATTCTATGAAAAATAAAATTACTAACTTTCATATTGAAGTCATAGCTAGCTATACAGAACCAGAGTCTATTCAGAAAAGCAACAAAATCCTCACCGAGCTCTCCAAATGTAGTGAAGGCCAAAACCCCAAAATGTTACCCCGAGATCTACATTTTTCAAAATATTTATTGTGTTTCCAGAATCGCATTAGAGATAACACCCACCAAGCACAAGAGCAACACCACCAGCAAAGGGAGAGACTCCAGTAACATCAAAGCAAGTATCTTGACCATTGTTCCAAATGCATAGACCATTACATCCGCAGGTCTTAAGGCGGAATCATTATAGCCGAAAGATCCAATGACACCTCTTTCCGGCAGCACACCGATTTGTAGCAAGCATCCGCTAAGTGTCACGCATTAAATCATCAAGAAACTTCATCCCAACTTATTTGGCACAATGTAGTGTGTGGTCGCCATAAATATCCTTCCTTCCTTACAACAAGGACACGCACTACCTTCCTCAAAAAGTGGGATACCCATTCGGTAACATAACACTGAAGAAAACTGGCATGGCCCAATGTTTTGATTCAACCCACTAATAGGAATAACTAATAGATAGTCTTGTGCATGTTTGATTTTGTTACAATCCCGAGAAAAACAAGTCGCTCGAGACATGGAATACTTTTTGGCAAGATCTTTCTTTCTTTTACAACATCGAAGTAAAGAATCGCCAAGGTACTCATTAGTTTGGGGCGGTATCTACGATGATGAAAGAGGAAGGGAGGGAGCCACAAATTTGTATATAATTATCAAGCGCGCACCGAAAAATGGGGCTAGTACTAGTAATAAGGGTTTTTGTCAAAATGTTGTTTTGCAAGTTCTTAGTCTCGAGCCCTGGATGCCACAAAGCAATAGTGGCCGAGTCTTCCTTGGTATAAAGGCCTAACCCCCAACTCGAAAAGGGAGAGTGGCTAAGCGTTGATGTTGTAAAGACCCTCAAGCTCGTCAACGCCATTAGACTAGTCAAGAGACGTCTCACCGCTAATAACTCTAATTAGTTTAACACGAACGTTAATTAATAGAAATTAATCTAACAGCGATCTAGATACGAAGCTAGTATCATTAGATAGATCTCAAAAAGTTACGCCGAATGGACTACTCGAACGTGTCATTCAGATATCAGACGGAGAAGATATCATCAGTGTTGTTTGAAGAAAAAAATAGTCATTTGATCCAACCGCCTTGGCTTCCATTATCTTCCTGCCGGTGCCTTTAGCAATGATGGCCGTCCTTATCTCTAGATCGAGCAGATAAACTCGGTTTTTTTTTCTATTCTTCTTCATTCTTCTTTCTTCTTCTTTTTCTTCTGCTTCTGTTCATCGCATTCGGTGATTTCGTGTAATGATTCTGTGATCGAAATCAAAGAGAACTTATGGGAAACATTAGGAATTGATAGTTGGTGGTTATGTTGTTGTTAATAGAGTTCGAGAGAAGAAAGATCGGATGCGGCTGTAAGATTTGAATTAGGATTTGAGATTGATGTTGAGATTATTTAGGAATTGATAAGTCAAACGAGATGTTAACAGATGAAATTAAAAAGGTTGTTGTTTAGTTGGAGTTGTAGTGATGTTTTGAGTTTGATTCGAAATTGAAGAATTAGGGTTTGTAAGAAGAATTCTGGGAGGATCTAGAAAGTGAAGCTGATGTTGTAGAATATTGATGATTAAAGATGGGTTTAACCTAATTTCAGATACGAGGTTGAAGAATAACGTGAAATTGAGAGTAAAGGTTTGGTTCTGTTTTAATGAAGATTGATGGGATTTAGCTATGGTGAACTGAATGATTAAGGAAGAAATTATGATGGATTGATTGAGTACAATCATTCTGAGGTAATTGTCTTCTAAATTGATTTAATAAAGTTATTTAATCTTCTCAATTGAGTTTAGATAGCTGATATTCGAATTGTTATTTGAGATGAGTATGGATTTGGAAATGAACTAGTTCCTTTATGGGTTAGAGGGTTGTTGGAGATGAGTTCTAGATGAATGTTATGTTTTGTAGCATCTTCTTAATAGAATTTCTAAGTAAATAATTTAGATTCTTAGTGCCTCTTTATTTAGTTAATCTCTTGGATTAGACAGCTGCTAGCTTTGGCGGCGCTACAGATGTAATGGCCCAAACCCAGTCTAAGGTAATAAGAAAGCGAAGATACTGAAACAAGTAATTGGCATACCTTGCTTGAGCTTGTCGAATAGCATTAGGAATAGTCATTCACATAGAAAAGTATAGGCGTGAAACACTAGTACAACTACGCAAGAGAAGCAATTCACATTGTGGGTCATGTAGTTTACGAACATAATCCATCAAAGCTACTATTTTATCCACTTTTTTTCAGCACCATCTCGGAAGAGAATTGCAAGTTCAAACTGACAGGAGCCCCTAACAGCTTAACACCATCAACTATCCTCTCAATATATTCATGAAAACCCTCAAATTCCAGGATCGGTGGTGGGCCAAAAACTTGATCTTGATATGTTCAACCGCAAACCTCTAGTAAGTCCCTCTTCTTGTATGATCTTAAGAGATTTAGAAACCTCCATCGTCTCACCAACTAGAGTGCCATCATCTAAGTAACATGCATGTAACTCTAGGTTACAGCTGCTATCAATCTTACGCACAAGAGGATATATAGAAAGGGAAAAGAGTAAGGGACCCAAAGGATCACCTTGTTGAACTCCCTACATTGAAGCTAATAAACTGTCCATGTAGTATAGGCAAGATGGTTTTGCATAACAAAATTCAACCCACCTAGAAATGGATGGACAAACGCTTCTAGCTTCAGCAATAAGTGTGGTGTGGTTCTGTCAACTAAATTGAAAGCGTTGATGAAGTCTACCAGAACCATGGCCATATTGCTTTGCTTACCTTTCTCCTCTAAAATATTGTTGACTGAATGAAGGATGCCCTCCCCTCCACAAGGATCACCTAGTCCAAATTGGAAATCTCCCAAATAAGCGTCCATTTCCTTACCTATTGAAGTCAATAACTAACTTTGGAACCAATCTTCTCCACACCGTACCAACAGTAATGGGTCTCAAACCTCCGTCGGAGTTTTAATGGGTATGGGTCGGGTTGTGCACTTTCTATGAACTCTCCTAGCTTAGTTGGGCAAGATCCCTCAAGACATAGATTAACCGAGTCTAGTAATGGAAGCGAGCAAGTCATCTTCCACAAGCAGTCGCATGTCCTCTTATAGCATCAACCAGGTGTTGTGCTCTTAAACCATCTCTGCAACAAGTTGTGCCCTTGGGAAAGCTTTTTAAGCCACCTAGAACATGGGAGGAACCGACGAGACCGCCGTAAAGATCGATATGCGTCTCTCGGGATGAAGGGTGGAGGCGCAAAAGGATGCTTGAGCTGTAATTCATGTAATGTTTCAGGAGTAGGGGGGTCTACACCACCTGAGTTGAGAACCCTGATGGTAGCAGCATAACGACCGCAACTGATTTTCTTGTAAACATCAGTCAAGTTCCCAGTTTTGCGCTTCTTAGCCTATTTCTTAGTGCGAGCTTTAGTGGTGTGTAGTCATGTTTTCTCCAGAAGCTTGGAAACTAGAATAGCACAACCATTAGTTTCTCTCCAAGTGCCCATGGCATGGTTTAAGCAAGATATTTGCATCTTCTTGCGATTTCCAAATCTTTCTTCTTGAGCCTTAGAAGGGGTGAACACGCCGAGTGTGCAGATAGGGAGCAGAAGTAATTCAGTCCATGAGACTAAATCTTTAGGTCTCTGCGATACTTTTTCTATAGTGGACTTTAACGCCCTAGAAAAATTCAACCTGCACTGCACAGGAATACAAGAAATAGTTCGGACTTGTGGCTGGTACAAGTGATTAAGCAACTCTAAATAAATCTTTTCCAGCCACTGCTTATATGATATCACCGTCTAAACTATGAACCAGCCCTGAGCTAGGCCTGACAATACCCATGATAGGTATTCCTTCAATAGGGATCAAGCAACTTCACCAAAGATGATACTTGCAAGATTTATTCAAAGAATACAGGTGCATACAATTGGAACATAGCCACTGATTGATCTGAAAAGTGTCTCCTCCATAGTATCATAGATATGAGCCAAAGTAGATAATCTCTCTCTGCACGCGTTTTTCCCTTCAACTGAATCCATATACATAGACTTAGGATGCTCAATAATGGAACTCTTAGCCGACCCTCTACCACTGCCATTACAACATCCATCACGAGCAGTGAAATCTATTGCATTGAGATTCAACATTCAAAACCCGTGATAGAGATGCAAAGAAAAGCATTAGTCCGTGAAGAAGATGCGGGATGCAAAGAAGATGCAATCGAAGCCCTAGGCATGGAAATCCATAAGAGAACCAAAGCCCCTGCAAAGAACCCTAACCGAGATGATAAAGTAGTATAAGCACAAGATAGGGAATGCATTCGAAAAGAGAAGAACAATCATGATTGAATGGTATTAGGTGTTGTTGATTCCGAGATCAAACACAAAGAAGATGGATCGAACAATTTTTTGGGTTTTGGTCGCCCAAAAATAGCATGCCCTTGGAAAATATAAGTCGAAAATTTTTTTTTTTTTTTCAAAAGCTCTTGACAAGATTTATACAACCAGTACCCATGGTATAATTTAAAGATTTAATCTTCATGGGTATTAGTAATGATAGTCCATACTAGCAGTTTATTTTATAGAATAATAAACTTGTATAGTAGTTCATATTGTAAAATAAACCCGTATGGGAGTTTATTTTAAAGATATTTTGTAAAAGGGTCGTATGTTTTGAGCCTAATTACGGTTTGGGTCGTAGAAGATGCAGATGATGCATTAGGTCGAAGACTTACTTTTGACGGTCTAATTATTACCAAAATATCATTATTAAATAATAAAATGACAATTTTTACCAATTTTAGTTTAAAACTTACAGAGACATTTCGTTTAACACTTTCATGCATATGCAAACATTTTTTTTGAACCTAAGAATAGATAAGGGAAAATTTTACACCTTCTACATCCCCGATCGTTGTTATTACATAAGTCGAAATACTAAACCGGGTCACAGAATTGGCATCACAGATATAACATGATATTGTATTTGAAGTCGAATATCGACATGAATGTTGGATATTTTCAAGGTTTTCCGCTACGCAGAGTTTTCGGTGATCGACCTGACCGGTCAGGTCGTGGGGGTCTAGGGGGAAACGCCCCCTAGCAGAGTCCGAGACAGCGTCTCGTGGAAATTTTTTCTGGTTTTATTTTAGAAAACCTAGAAGTTTCCATTCAGTTTCAATTCAAATTTGAACGGATGCGTCTTTTCCCATGAGTCACCATTAATGGTGTTTTGGAAGCGTCTGTTGGTAATGAAACGACATTACCAACAGGCATGATTATCACTATAAGTAGCGAAGATGTTCTCCCATTCCAACACATCAAAAGCAATCTGTTTTCTTCTTCTCTAATAGCATCATCAAATTCTTATACAAAGTGTGATTCTTGGTCGGGTCAAGGAAGTACAATCCTTGAATTGACACGGTGTTAGGGCTTCATTGAATCCTCGAAGGCATAATTCGAGAGACTTGTTGTACTAAGCCAAGTTAATTGGGAAATGTCAAATTATTGTCTAAAAGAATCGGAAGAGCCTTGAAGTCGTGGGTACACCATTGTTTGGTTTCGTTTTTTGTTTATTCATCTCTTGTAATTAACCCAATTTTCAACAATGACAAGGGTACCGCTGCATTTGTATTGATAGGTGCACGAATTCAAAATTTCTGTTTAAACATTATCATATCAGTAACTAGATTTAGTGACTTGATGTAATGTTAAGAAGTAAAATAATTAAATAAAACAAGTTTTGATCCGTTATATACATAGAGTTACCCTTACAATTGTCCTGAATTGTTTTTACTAATATTTGAGAAATACACTAAGAATTGACTTTAATTTCTCTTACAACTGAAAAAGATAAAGATCTCATAATTAATATGTTCAATTTCGGTTTCCTAGAAAATAAATGAATTTGGAGAACTCACATTCATAATTGAAAGTTGGGAATCCCAAAAATTTGAACCCATCTTCATGTAACCAGCCACTTGTTTGTCTCTTCTGTATCCAATTGTTGCTTCATTGAATATCTCTGTATCAATTGGTTAACGAATATATCCAATGTTGAAAAGCTTGTTCTGAAATTGAACCCATTTTGGAAAACCTCATCTCCAACTCCCGTGTTAGCACCCATGAGAACATAACAATTAACCCGATTGTTCTAGAATGAACTACTCTGGTAGTTAATTCTGTAGACTGAACTGGTGTGGTAGTTCATTCTAGTAGTCATTTTTTAATATGAACTCATATGCTAGTTCATTTTATAAAATGAACCCGTGCGATAGTCTATACTAACAGTTCATTTTTTAAAACGAACTCGTATCACTAATCTAAAAGGGATTATTAATTACGTTTTTATATGACAGTTTAAGTACGTGAATAGATTATCACTAATAAATTTTAAGTACGTGAATAGATTATGACAGTCTAGAGTTTAAGTACGTGATATAACATGAAAATAGTAGGGTCCATTACCTAACACATAATAATCGTCATTTAAAGATGTGATAATTACTTGAATGCGTGATTTATAAAATAACAGTTCGAATCCGAGATATATTATACGTTTATATACACCCAGTTCCGCTTTTTTTTTCACCCTAAAAGTGGCTAGCCACTTTGTAAGGACATATTCCTAGCTATAAGTCCAGAATTGCAGCCACTGGATTATTTGTCGTACACATTCACATGGTTTGTTATGGGCCCAATTCCATCAAGCCCTATATACTCGATGATGAATCAACTAAACTCTAGACTGTTCTTCAGACTTTTCTTCCCAAAAAAACTTAGATCCTGAAAAGTCTCGTCTTCGGTTCCTCCGAAAAGAAAAAACCCAAATTAAATCTTCTCTCGCCACTTCAATCATCAACTGAAAGCAGTAAATCTCATTAAACCTTATCAATTTGTGTGTGCTCGATGTGTAATTGGTCTGTTTTATTTTTAAAAAGTTTGTTAAATTTGGGAGTTAGGGTTTGAGAAATGTACGATGATAAGGTGATAGTCTAAATGGGATATTTGAAGAAC
Source organism: Papaver armeniacum (assembly GCA_023531295.1). NCBI lineage: Eukaryota > Viridiplantae > Streptophyta > Magnoliopsida > Ranunculales > Papaveraceae > Papaver > Papaver armeniacum. The sequence continues at coordinate 157,307 of JAJJWW010011888.1, forward strand.
CATGATAAGGTGTCCAATTTTCTTATTTGATCTTCATATTCTTTGTTTAACAGTGACTGTGATTCCATCTATAGAGAACCAATTGATATGGCTTATTTTCCTTGTTTTGCTCAAATCTGGTTTTTTTTTTTTACTCGAATTTGCTCAATCTGTTGGTACCACTTTATATATTCCATTACTTACTTGCATTCCTCCTATTTACTCATTAACAAGGAATAATACATAAAGCCTCTTCAAAGGTTAATTTCATCATTTGTTTTGTTTTCTATGTGAAAGTCCATCGTAGAACTCATGTTATCTGATTTGGTTATGAATAAACTGATGAGTATGTGCAAAGTGTTTGGTGAAATGCATCAACAAAATGAAATTATTTTATGAGCACCTGTATTTTAAATTACAAAGCATTTTTTTTTATTCTTCTCAGTTTTGTATTCATCTTTACACAAAATAGTAGGACAAGTTAGTTGATATTAGTCAGTGATTTTTGTGAAAGACAACATTACAGTTTTGAGAACTCTTAATATTAGAAAATGAGTAGTAATCGATTGGTTATACCTCTCAAATTCGAGTTCATATCCACTTAATCTAGCACCACCACCATGACACTACAATACCAATACAACCGCAACCACCTTGACCATAATACAACATCACCACCACCACCACTACCATGTCAGTAACCACCTCTCCAAAACATCAACACCACCACTGCACAAATGCTATTAACTTAGAAACTTAGATGCCATCTTTTGGTATGTGGCGGTGGTGACGTGGGGGTGATGCAGTAATGTTGTCGTTGGTGGTATTAAGAAATTTAAGCTCATTGATGTTATGGCCCTTCGAAATGCCTAAGAGAACAATCTTGGATGTTTATAGGTAATGTCTCTTATTCATAGCTAGCAGCTGCTTGAAACTTAGGTGCCATCTTTTGGTATACTGATGTAACACAACTATGATCGTGGGTGATGCTTACAAGCTTTGGCACCAAGTCCTTCTGCAAACTTGCTTGTGATTTTGTTGAGGCACTTGTTCATTCAGATATACCCATGATGACTATAATAAATAACTTTATTGTTTTCACCTGACTTGTCTCTTTGTTTCATCTTTTACTATTGAGTCTGCCAATGAATTATGATCTTAGCTAACGGTTAAAAAGCCAATGTTTCAAGTATCAACCTCATTTGATTCATAATCTTAACAATGTACATTAATAGATTGCATGTTTTCCTTGTTTTCAAGATTTCTTCCGAAGGACTCACTCGCCAACTGTGAGGTTTCGTTGGCTGATGAGGATCAAGTGTGCAAGAAGTTCAGACTTAAAGTTGAAGATGTTAAAAGAAAAATGCTCGTACCAATTTCTATGTAAGTAACAATCTACGGTTTCATCTCTTATTAATGATTTATTTTGATACATATATTTATAATTTTTTATTCAGGGAATGGATTTTACCACAGACAAGTTGAGATCTCTTGTAAGAAAGTGGACGACATTGATTAAAAAGCATATTGATGTCAAGACAACAAACAACATCACCTCGAGGACATTCTAGATTCACCAAGCAGCGAGATAAACAAGTCAAGAGAACCTGTTATGCCCAATCTAGTCATATTCTAGAGGTGAAGTTATGTCTTTCGATTTCAACATTTTATGTTCACGTTCTGCAGTAGATTCACCAAGCAGTGAGACAAACAGGTCAAGAGAATCTATTATGCTCAATCTAGCCAGATTTGTGAGGTGAAGTTGGGTCTTTCGAATTCAACATTTTCTTATAATTTCATGTGATTCATTATTATTTCCTGATTGTATCATCAGTACTTTGTATTGTCAGATTCTTCACAAGATGGTTGAAATCATGGTAAACCTGGCCTCTTCATGTGATCTTAAAGAATTCATCGTTGAGTGATTGGAAAGGATATTGGGAAGGCTACATCAAGCATTTACCCATTAGAATGTTTTTCATTAGGAAGGTCATGATCATAAGTTTGATAAATTATGAATGCAAGTGCTATGTTATGCGACATGGAAGGAGTAGTTGGAGATATTGCAAGAGGTGACATGACTAAGTAGCCAAAAACTTATGTAAATCTTGTAGGAGAGCTACCAAATTAGGGTGGCAAGATAAGGTGACAATCTTAGTAGATGGATTTGATTTTAATGTTTAGTATGCAATTCTGTGTTTCTATAATTTGTCTTTCAGGTTTGTATTTAGAGATTCTATGTGTTGAATGTTATTTTTGATATTAATATAAAGTTCTTTAAATTGCAACTAAGATTTAAACCGTTTCATTTAATATTTTGTTTTCAAAACTAGTGGAAAAATTTGTTTCAAAATCAACCAACTTTTGAATCACCCGATCTGAATACTAATGTCTGAATAGCCATATTTGAATACTGATGTCTGAATCAGTAGGAATTTACATAGGACAGACATCAACTGTTATTAAATTTAACATACGATAACCGTGATACTAAGTAATAGATTATTTCCGTGGCTAAAAGTCACATATTTTATTTGTCATACTTAAATGACGTTTTTCGATTCGTTATTTATTAAGAGTCACACCAAATAAATAACGGTTCGAATGACAGGTGAAAATCGTGATAAATCATGTTTTATAATAGATTTCATGTGTCATTTATAGGCCCTTCTGGACTAGTGTATGATAGTTCATTCTAACAAGTATTGTATTTTTTTTTCCATAAAGAGGATAATTTAACATGCAATATAATGATAATTATGATTCTGAGTAAACTTAATGTACTACAAGAAAATCTACCTATTGCTACACTATATATTGTCACACCTTCAATATAGGTGTTGCAAAAGAAAGCTTATAATCACAATACTTTTCAAGTGCATCTAAAATCTATAATTTACTGCTACAAAATGAAACTTTTGCCACACAACTGTAGCAACAATATGAAAACAGTGTGGCAAAAAAAGTATACTCTCTTGTTCCATTAATAGAGAGTTGGTGCAGCAATATACTTCTTTCTATATAGGTTATCGTGGCACTAGTATGGGTTTATGCCATAACCATTGGGTGCTACAATAGATTAAGTTTCTTGTAGTGACGTAAGAAGCTACTATATATGAAGTATTTTTATCCTCATTTAACCTTCCTGAAGCACCACCACCATCACCAGGATGTGATAATATTCCTTTAATTGGCCTGTAATATAATGGTCATATATATTGAACACCAACTCTATATTTCTCATGTTCTCCTCGTAATTCAATATAGTCTTATTCTTATTACATTTAGTTTTTAGTAAATTCAAATAATTCTTTAATGAAACCAGTAAAGGTACTCATAAATAATTCATAACTAATTCTAGATTGAAAAGAAGAACAAGAAGCTAACATGATTGATTTTGCTTGGATTTTTAAGCAATGATCGCCATTTGTCAAGAGTTACAAAGGAATCGAGCATGCCCGTTGTTTTTAAGTATTGATTATAAATTAGAGTTGGCTAGAAAAATCGAAGTAATAAATTTTTTTGATGCATTGATTGATAATGGGGAAAGGTCACTCCATGGATAATATAATTATATCGAAAAGTTGATCTACTTAACTTCTAGTCAAGTTGAAGAAGAATTACATCATAAGTTGAATATTGTTTATTACATTATTATAATCTAGTACTTTTTATTATCTAGTCTGGTTGAGTATCTGAGAAAAATAAAAATTCTTCCCGCAAGTATTTTTATTCGTAAGCTTTTGGTATTTATTCTCAGTGTTTTCGACCTATTTTTTGTCGTTTCAGGCGGTTTTTATTCCTCATTAGGGGACAAGTTTTTAAAATGGTAGGTTCATGATTTTTTATTCTCCTTTTAAAAATATTCACTATTCAACACGACATCACTTTTGAGTTCACTCCCACGGGATTAGGACATCCAAGTTCATTTGGATCTACAATTTAATGGGAAAATATTATTTTATTCAATAGCATCTCTTATGAAAGAAGATTACAATCGGATTAAATGGTCGGAATTAATTCTGGAATATACCATATTCCCTCTCTTATACATCAATTATTTTTTGATATTTTTGTTGGTTATTACTCTTTCTCTTCACAGTTTTCACTAAGAGAACATGCAATCACTATTTTGATTTGAATGAATTTAATAAGAAGAAACAAATTAAATAAGAAGAAACAAATTAAATAAGAAGAAACAAATTATTAACTAATGGTATATATGTATATCGATATAGTTAATTGAATAAGAAGTTTTGGTATCTTTCGAGACATCATATAGCCGTTTTGGACGATTTTTATTTCTCGATGTATGGCTAGTTCTTGATGATACGTACCATCGCAAAACAGAAAGAATTTGTCATTAAAAACAAAAGAAATGAAATTCATATATTACAAAGATAACGGTCAAAGGTTAAATAGTATATAACCCAAATTCACACACACCCCACACACTTACAAAAACAGAAATACAATACAAATAATGACACTCGCAAATTTTGCCAACACCTTCCTCGGGGTGAAGGGGGCACACGAAGCTTGGATCGAAACAAACCAAATTGTGAGGACCATGCATGACTCCTTTGTGTAAACATCTGCAATCTAATCAAAAGAAGAAGAAGAAAAAAGTCATCCAATCGTCTTGACAAAGTGATAATCTATATGCACATATATCATCTTTGAATTTTCGGCATGATTAGAAGCAATGGAGATAGAGATGATGTTTTCACAGCCAAGTACTGTAATTGAAGGAAGATGAAAGTGAAAATCTTGGAGAACATATAAATGAACCGAATAAGCTCAGATTAAGGTGTGAGATAGAGTCCGATATTCGACCTTTGTGGATGAATGATTTATTATTGATTGATTTTTTGAAGATCAAGATATTGGATTTTGACAAAGGAAAATGTAATAACCGCCTATGGATAATATATCATCAACACTATCGGCCCAATTTGCATCCGAATATCCAAGAAGAAAAGACGATCATTTCTGAAGTGAATTCCATAATCAATTGTACCTTTGAAATATCTCAATATTGTCTTAGATGTCACAAAATGATTATTTATAGGATGTTGCATAAACCGACAAACAACATTTACTTGTAAGTGCAATATTAGAAGGCTATGACATGAGATGTTGATATTGATAAACTACATGTTCTCAATTTTCAGACTTGTAGGAAAAAACATACAACAACCCATAATTAACCACAAGTGTATATAAGTGGTAGTCATGTTTACAGATGCCAAAATTATTTCTAAAGTATAGCTACCTTTGATGTTATCGAGTTATTATCTTTATAATTCAATAGGTAGAATATGATGAATGAGTGGACTTTTATTTAATAAAATGGTTCGTTGAATTGTGATATCCATAATTTGAAATCAAAATTTATCAATTAGCATCCGTATTTGCTGATAAAAAATATATGATATTTTGGTTATGGATAAAAAAAATTACCAGTAAAAAATATATGATATTTTGGTAGAATATGATGTAACCAAATTTCGACCTCAAATTGTACATATTACCATCCAACGACTTTACCGCTCTACTACAAAAGCATCTAATCTTACAAATCATACTTTTCTATTTTTAGTAAAATAAAATTTATGTAGGAAACCTACACTATAACAACTTTATCAAACCAAAGAAATTAAAAATATGTTAAAAATCTATGAAACTAATATGAGTTGTCTATAAATTTCTGCTATAACTTGCTTAATGAATTCTTTTTAGGTTCAATAAACAATCTAACAATAAATTGGTTACAATATTCTACAATTAAAATGCAATTAATATAAACCCTATAAAACTGCTATTATTAGATTGTCTGTTAATCGACAAAGAAGTCTACCAATCTCTAATTTTGGGATTTTTCCAATTAAAATTAGAAAAATTTGAGTTTGGGTCTAGTAATGCAATAGCTTTGCACCTGGGTCCTAACTTTATCCAGCTTTGAGTTTGAATCCTAGTGGTGCCGGTCAAATAGTTAACCCACTACTGACTAGTTGACCGTTTATAATTTAATCTTTAGGTACATGATAAAAATCCTAAAATATTATCTCAAAATACCTAGATCTGATCTATAACAATACTCATCTCTGAGGTATTTAAAAAAAAAAAAAAAAAAAAAAAAAAAAAAAAATTAAACGTTATCCGAATTTTGAGATCTTAAATACTACTCGTAAGATGGAAAAAAGGTATCATGATTATGTTCATATGATATTCCTAGACACACATGCTTAACTCTTTTTTGATCATAAAATGAACGAAAATGTTAATGATGAGTCGTCCATTCTTTAATCCAACTCTATGCCATGTTAGTGCAATTCTAGTTTGCTCAATGACATGTAAACTCTTGAACCCAGAGTGGATGCCAAACCATTTTAATAAAGAGTTTGGAAGATGCTAGGGGAGACTTACTAATCCGGCTATTACACCATAACCCACAAACAATCAAATACAACATAAGCGACGAACTAAATAAATCACCACGACAACAAGATTTACGTGGAAAATAACTCTTCGATGTGAAGAGTAAAAAAGCATCGGAAAACTTCCACTATAAATAAATAACGGTTGCACAATTTCTCTAAAATCTTAGGTAATATAACTTCAAGGTGCATATAATACTTGGATAATAATTTGCCTAAATCACACTCATCACCACTAACGACGGATCAACAGTTCATTTAGCTAATAGGTAAGATTCAACCAAACATTAATAACAAGTGGAGAGATACACTTGAACCATAGAATTCCTACCTTTGAAGAGATGTGGGAATTGAAAGTTTAATCTTTGCCAATACCAATCATTTGAACATGTTATGCAAATGAATTGTTGATCCACAATTGTTAAATTGTGCAAATCGTTATCCAAGTGCTATATGGACATCAAGTTATATTATCTCCATATTTAAGAAAAACTATGTAACCCATTATTTCATCATAGTGGAAGTTTTTCCATGCTTTTTACTCTTAACATTGAAGAGAATCCTTTGTTTGTAGGTGAAAATGGTTTCGCCGATTTGGTAATTCATGGTGTGCAGGTGAGAAACAATTTAAACCTTAAACAATGTACTGCAAGGGAGTACTTTAGATTCGAGAGATCAATCTGTATAAGTCCGGCCTAAACCAAGAAATGGCCATTCCAGACTTGCTTCGATCACAAAGTGGGGGAGAATGGGTTGGTTTTGGGGAGGGAAGCAAGGAAAGTGGTGAGACCATAATAGTTGATTACGGGAAGAGTAGTTGGGTTACTACGACTTGTTATCTGAAAAGTAAGAGAGATAACAAGGTGAGCTAGCAAGTAAGTATTTCTGAGTGTTGTATCTCCGTATTAACTTGTTGTTCAATGGAAATAGTTAAGACCTATTTATACAAGTCGAGTAAAAACTTACTGGTCTTATTAAGGAGTGGGAAGTAAATGGGAGGAGGTGGTAACCGTATGCATGGAATTGATGTTCCATAAAGTGGTTAACGCATGAAACTGGTTTTCATGAAACTGCTAACGTTATGGAATTGATGTCCCATAAAGTTGTTAACGCATGTGCTTTATGTTCCATGAACGTTTCACACATAAATTCCCGTATTTATTAACCGCCTCACCCTTATGACACTTCCTTATGACGGGCGTAGTGTACGTGCACGCTATAAACCGCCAAACCAATACCCAAAGAGTATCCCCAAGTTTGTGTTGATGTCTCTCTAATGTGGCTTTTTGGAAAACATGTAGCATGTTGTTGTGGCTTGGCAAGTCAAGCTCGGGAAACTTGCTACCATGTGTCGCCCGGTAACCTTGGATGGATAGGATTTTCTCCCGGGTGACCTTCGACGGTGAGGGCCAACGATATTTTCAAATGGCATCTTGAGAGGAGGGCAACCGTTGATCGTTGCACGCCTTCGTTTTGGTAGCCGTAGTGAGGGCCAACGTGGTGGCCTTGGATGGCTAGGAATGGGATTGGCATGTCATTGGCATGGCAAGGTTTGTGTAGCCAAACTTAGGTTTTCGGGCCAAAGGTTACCATGTGTTGTCTAGTAACCTTGGATGGATAGGATTTGCTCCCTGGATTGAAGGGCAACCGTTGATTATTGCACACCTTCGTTTTGGTGGCCGCGAGTGAGGGCCAACGTGGTAGCGCGTCTACGTTGGCATGGAAAGTTTTGGCGTGGCCAAACTTAGGTTTTCGGGCCAAAGGTTACCATGTGTCGTCTTGGATGGCTACGATTTGTTCCTGGGATTAAAGGGCAACCGTTGATTGTTGCACTCCTTTGTTTTGGTGGCCTCGTAGGGAAGGCTAACAGGGTGGCTCGGCTAGGTTGGCATGTCGTTGGCATGGCAAGGTTTGGCGTGTCCAAACTTAGGTTTTCGGGCCAAAGGTTACCATGTGTCGTCTGGTAACCTTGGATGGCTAGGATTTGCTCCTGGGATTGAAGGGAAACCGTTGATTATTGCACACCTTCGTTTTGGTGGCCGCGTAGTGAGGGCCAACGTGGTGGCGCGGCTACGTTGGCATGGAAAGGTTTGGCGTGGACAAACTTAGGTTTTCGAGCCAAAGGTTACCATGTGTCGTCTTGGATGGCTAGGATTTGCTCTTGGGATTGAAGGGCAACCGTTGATTGTTGCACTCCTTTATTTTGGTGGCCGCGTAGGGAAGGCTAACAGGGTGGTGCGGCTAGGTTGGCATGCCGTTGGCATGGCAAGGTTTGGCGTGTCTAAACTTAGGTTTTCGGGCCAAAGGTTACCATGTGTCGTCTGGTAACCTTAGATGGCTAGGATTTGCTCCTGGGATTGAAGGGAAACCGTTGATCGTTGCACGCCTTCGTTTTGGTGGACGCGTAGGGAAGGCCAACATGGTGGCGCGGCTAGGGTGTGGTTAGGCTTGGCATGTGGGGACAAGGGTTCGCCTTGGGCGTGGCTAGCTTTGGCTAGGTGCGATTTTGGCTTGGCATGTGGGGCCAAGGGTTTTCCATGGGCGTATGCCATGGCTAGGGACAAGGCAAGGGCGTTTGGCTTGGCATGATGTGACTATCACGGCTAGGGCCAAGGAAAAGTGCGATTGGCATGGCACGGCTATCTTGGATAGGTTTGGTTTGGCTTGGCATGTGGGGACAAGGGTTTTCCATGGGCGTACGACGTGGCTAGGGCCAAGGCAGGGGAATTTTGCTTGGCATGATGTGACTAGCATGGCTAGGGCCAAGGAAAAGTGCGTTTGGCATGGCACGGCTAGCTTGGCTAGGTTTGGTTTGGCTTGTCATGTGGGGCCAAGGGTTTGCCATAGGCGCATTGCGTGACTAGGGCCAAGGAAAGGGCGTTTGGCTTAGCATGATGTGACTAGCATGGCTAGGTCCAAGGCAAAGTGCGATTGGCATGGCGCGGCTAGATTGGCTAGGTTTGTTTTGGCTTGGCATGTGGGGCCAAGGGTTTTGGGGCAAAGGTCGTTTGGTAACCTTAGACGCCCGTGGATTTGCTCCTAGGATTGAAGGGCAACCGTTGATTGTTGCACGCCTTCATTTTAATAGCCGCGTAGTGAAGGCCAGTATGGTGGCACAGTATGGGGCCATGGCGAGGTGTGTTTGGCATGGCGTAGTAGGTGTGGTCGGGCATGATTTGCCATTGGCACGGAGGTGCGGCTAGCATGGATGGCATGCTTTGGCGCGGTCGGTGTGGTCGGCATGATTTTCCATTAGCACGAGAGGTGCGGCTTAGCGTGGTTGGCATGCTTTTGGCGCGGTCGGTGTGGCTGGCATGATTTGACATTGGCACGAGGTGCGGCTAGCATGTTTGGCATGCTTTGGCGCGGTTGGTGTGGTCGGCATGATTTTCCATTGGCACGAGGTGCGGTTAGCATGGTTGGCATGCTTTGGCGCGGTCGGTGTGGGTGGCATGATTTTCCATTGGCATGAGGTGCGGGTAGCATGGTTGGCATGCTTTGGCGCGGTCGGTGTGGGCTGGCATGATTTGCCACCGGCACACGTGGGAATTAGGGTTTGGCTTGTCGTAACCCTAATTTGAAAAAGATACCCCGATAATTATTTAGGGACACAATAAAGGTTTGTAAATGTTCCTAGTAAATGCTTGTTACTTTAAATGTTGTGACATCACTATCTGCTAGGGTTTAGTGTTTTACGATTTTAACCCTAAGCTAAAAACCACCATCAAAATTAAGTCCCCTGATTAGCTCGGAACAGGTGCCTTGTTGTGAGGTAAGCATATGATGGTGACATACAAGGACGGAATCGAGGTGTAAATCATTGCAAAGATGGTCAAGAGAATCCGACTAACCTTTTTGAGTGGTAAAGAGAGTTTTGGCTTCCGTGTTGGCGTCCCTGCGTAAGTTGTACTGGGAATGCAGACCGTGGAGTGGAGAGATGAAAGTTACCGGCTTGGTCTGGTCGTACAACTCCAAGGCAAAGGGGGCGCGGTCTTGGAAGGCGACGAAGTGGATGGCTTGGCTCGAGGGCCAAGAGGTGGCGTGGTCTTGGTAAGGTAAACACGCGTGGATGATAGGGTCGCGACAATGGAGTTGGCGGCTTGGCATAGTAAGGCCTTGGCAAGACGAGACGTACACGTACTCGCCAGGCGTGGTGGGGCCGGCAATGGAGCGAATGGCTTGGCAGGGGGGCCGCGGCAATGGCATGGTGGAACGTGCAAGAAAGGCTAGGCGTGGTGGGGACGTGGTGTGGCGTGAGTGGTCTTGGACGTGGAAATTGGTCTTTGCGGGACCGGTTTCCTCTTTTCCTTCCTTGGCTCAAAATTGGAAATCATTTTCTTGTTCGAACTCCCAAGTATTACGCGTATAAAACGGATGGCTGGCCTCTCCCTTTGATTCACGCCCTTATTGTTTCTTCTTTTGTTGCTTGGTAGCGGTGAAGCGGGGCGAGCGGATTAGGTATGTCTTCCAAGACTTCCTCTGTGACTTGATTTTTCTTTTGTTTTCTTGTGTTGGTGAAAAAAAAACTAGTTGTAGGCGTACCTTTTTATGACCTTGTAGAACATGTTGGTGTGGATCCTAGACACAGGTATGTCTTGCAGGCGCTCATAGTAGTTCTTAGGCATGAATACCATAGTAATGTTGACCGCCTCAACTCGTTGTGTAAGGTAAGCACGCGATAGTAATTTGCCATCCCTTTCCCACGAAAACCTAGTTTTTAGGGTTTACTCCTTGTTTTGTTGTGGCCGTGGGCATGGTTCCCCTGGTGGGTCACTCCTCCTCGGTTGGAAAAGAATTCTATGCCGCAGGGTACGGCCTTGAAACAAACTGGCTTGCGTCTTGGGTGAAAATAATTTTCGTGCGCTTTCCGTAATAATCTCTCTTCGTATTGTTCCGTTGTAGTTGCTTGGAAAGCGAAAGTACTGTGAGAGAATCTTTATTATGACGTCGCTTGAGAAAAATTCTGCCATACCGAAGGATGTTGGTAACTCCAAGCCAAACGTGGATGATGAATTCTTCACGATAGTCTCCGCCAGAGAAGTCCACTTAAGCATGCGCCACACGTTTCTGGACCGGTTCGAAGAGTGAGGGAGGGGACCGTCGGTTCCTCCCGAAACGAATACGGTTTTGCCTTCGAGAGGAAAGAGTATTCCACCTCTCTTATTGATTTCAAAATCCCGGTGAGTCCACTACGTTCGTTTGATAAATGGGTACACTTTATGATAAGTCAAGAGTACGTAAGAGCTAATTTGACCAAGGCGCAAATCATTGATGATGTAGCAGCCTTTGCATCACTTCAAATTAGGAAAGACATCCCAAGCTTGGTTGCTTTCATCTCCAGGTGGTGTCTAGATACTCATACGGCCATATGTAGGTGGGGATAACTGACCATATCCTTAGAAAGTGTGGCTATCCCTGCTGAAATCTTCACATGACAGAAACCTTAAAACCAAGTTTTCTGATGATGAGGAAAAAATGCTTACCGCCCTGGTTGCAAAGTCGAAAGGGTTTGTCCGAGAGGAGAACGAGACGAAGTGTTTCTATGCCTGGTGGAGTGGTGAGATGAAAGTTACCGGCTTGGTTTGGTCGTACATCTCCAAGGAAAATGGGGCGCGGTCTTGGAAGGCGACGCAAGTGGACGGCTTGGATCGAGGTGCCAAGAGGTGGCGTGGTCATGGTAAGGTAAACGCGCGTGGATGATAGGGTCGCGACAGGTGGGGGCGGCGGCTTGGCATAGTGTGCCTTGGAAATACGAGACGCACACGGACAACTAGGCGTGGTGGGGCTGCGGCAATGGAGCGAATGGCTTGGTAGGGGGCCGCGGCAATGGCATGATGGAATGTGCAAGGACGGCTAGGCGTGGTGGGGACGTGGTGTGGTGTGAGTGGTCTTGGACGTGGAAATTGGTCTTTGCGGGACCGGTTTCCTCTTTTCCTTCCTTGGCTCAAAATTGGAAATCATTTTCTTGTTCGAACTCTCAAGTATCACGCCTATAAAACGGATGGATGGCCTCTCCATTTGATTCATGCCCTTATTGTTTCTTCTTTTGTTGCTTGGTAGCGGTGAAGCGGGCGAGCGGATTAGGTATGTCTTCCAGTACTTCCTTTATGACTTGCTTTTTCTTTTGTTTTCTTGTGTTGGTGGGAAAAAAACCTAGTCGTAGGCGTACGTTTTTATGACCTTGTAGAACATGTTGGTGTGGATCCTAGCCACAGGTATGTCTTGCACGCGCTCATAGTAGTTCTTGGGCATGAATACCATAGTAATGTTGACCGCCTCAACTCGTTGTGTAAGGTAAGCACGCGATAGTAATTTTCCATCCCTTTCCCACGAAAACCTAGTTTTTAGGGTTTACTCCTTGTTTTGTTGTAGTCGTGGGCATGGTTCCCCTGGTGGAGAATTCTATGCCGCAGGGTACGACCTTGAATCAAGCTGGCTTGCGTATTGGGTGAAAATAATTTTCGTGCGCTTTCCGTAATAATCTCTCTTCATATTGTTCCGTTGTAGTTGCTTGGAAAGCGAAAGTACTGTGAGAGAATCTTTATTATGACGTCGCTTGAGAAAAATTCTTCCATAACGAAGGATGTTGGTAACTCCAAGCCAAACGTGGCTGATGAATTCTTCACGATAGTCTCTGCCAGGAGAAGTCCACTTAAGCATGCGTCACTACTTCTGACCGGTTCGGAGAATGAGGGAGGGGACCGGTTGGTTCCTCCCGGAAACATAATACGGTTTTGCCTTCAGAGGAAAGAGTATTCCGCCTCTCTTATTGATTTCAAAATCCCAGTGAGTCCACTGCGTTTGTTTGATAAATGGGTGCACTTTATGATAAGTCAAGAGTACGTAAGAGCTAATTTGACCAAGGCGCAAATCATTGATGCTGTCGCAGCCTCTACATCACTTCAAATTAGGAAAGACATCCCGAGCTTGGTTGCTTTCATCTCCAGGTGGTGTCCAGATACTCATACGGCAATATGTAGGTGGGGAGAACTGACCATATCTTTAGAAAGTGTGCCTATGCTGCTGAATCAGGAAACCTTAAAACCAAGTTGTCTGATGATGAGGAAAAAATGCATACCGCCCTGGTTGTGAAGTCGAAAGGGTTTGTCCGAGAGGAGAATGAGACGAAGTGTTTCTATGCCTGGTGGATGTCTCAATGGTTTTCCGATGAGCTGGCATCGGATCAGAAGAATAGTACACCCCACGTCGCGGCATTCTTGGCTCTCTGGTTATCCCGGGATATTTTCGATGATGGCTCTGGTAAGTAGGAGATAAGGCTGGAACTCATCAATTTTTCTATAAGATTGGCGAAAGGAGTCGTTCTCCCCATTAGCGGCTTGTTTCTCGGTTCTTTGTACACACACTTGGATCATTTGGCTATGGACATGCGTGCTTCAAACGGTTACATGAAAGTGGATTCGTATGTTCATGTTGCCTTTCTCCAAGCGTGGCTATGGGAGCATTTTGAAAGATATGCTCCTAAACCGTTGGTTTCACTTCCCGCTTCTTGGGGTAGTTCGAGAATACTTCGCTGGTCGAATAGGCGCCCAAGAGATGGCTCAAACCTGGCTAATTTCCTTGATAACTCGTGCGCCGCTAATTTTCATTCATGGGCCCCATTGTGTACATCCATAGCGCAGGTTAATACTTTTGCTTCTGCTCCAAAAATGTCTTTGCTTTCTGATGGAGGGAATCTGGGCGCGGTGAGATTGTATTCATGCGAAGTTGCACATATGGCTATATAAAGTATTTTTTTCGAGGATCGTGTCAGGCAGTCTCTTATAATATTGAGCGAGCAGCTCGGCATATGGGTTTCGACCAAGGGGTCCTTCTCGTTCGTCAGCTGGCAGCTCTAGAGGATCCATTATCGGACGTTCTTGATGCTAGTGTTCTTGCGCCGGGCAGAAGTCTCCTTTTCTTGCTTTCGGAACGAAATCCGTCGACTACCTCCAAGTATAACGCATTCTGGCAGAGTGAATTCCTCGTCATCGAGGAATTTGTGAAAGCCGTAGTGGAGAACACTCATGGTAGGCCTTCTGCCGAGATTTTAGCAAAACATCCGTTGTTGAGGGATACTTCTTTAACCAAAAGAAAATCCGTCGGTCTGGACGTGGACAGTCCCCAAGTAAAGGAGCGAAGGTCTAAGAATTGTGCAGGCGATTTCTAGTCAGATTCCACAGCTCTACCGATTTTTAGTTCATCCAACATGAGGGTACGTGTGATTTCTTTCTTGACTTCAGCTGGATCACGTATATCCTTGTTTCTTTTCTGAGAACGTGTTTTTGTATCTCGTCCAGGGTTTCAGCAGCACGAACGCCTTTGCCAAACTTGCAAGTAGTCAGAAAGCATCGTTTTTCGAAACAGAGGGTGGGGGTGTCGAGTTCATCCATGGTGATGGGGATTCCTAAAAGGATGAAAGTTCAGAGTCCATCGATGGCAAGAGTAGTTCTTCCGATAACAGAGCTTAATCTTCGTCTAATCAGTCTGAAACTGAGTCGGTGAGTCCCCTCCATGTTTTTATTCTTTCCCCTTTTTTTTCTTTCTTTGCAGTAAAACTAAATTTTGATTTTTAGGAGGAAACCGTTCCTGGGGATGATCTTGAAGTGGAAGACCACCATAGTAAAGAGGTAGCCGTACTTCCCACTGCGGAAACTGTGCCAGCTAGCGACTTGGGCATGGAGATTCATCGTCCCGAGGGCGCTTCCGTGACTCAGGTGGAGGAGAGCACTTCTGGGGGTGAAATCGTAGTTAGGGATCTCCCGCCGCTTGTTGATTGATTCTGTGTGCCACCTTCAATCCTCCGTATCTGGCCCCCTTCCTAGGTCATGTGTTGATTGGTGGATTTAACATTCCAGCTAAATATGCGACATTGTACACCAAGATTTGGGAAAGCTATGGTCACATTGCCACGACTAAGAAGATCACTAGTCGACATGCGTTGGTCAAGCGTGTGGAGGAAGCCTTGTCTTCGATTGATGAGATGTGCAACGTGACTGGTCATATAATTTCTGATGATGTAATCTCGAGCTGGAAGTTCCATCGTGACATGTGCGTGGGCTTTGAATTCAACGTTCCTTGGTTCGTTGAAGGTCTCTATGATGTTGAAAGGTCGTTGGCCGGAGCAGTTGAAGGTCCTCCAAAGAAGGAAGCGGAATTTAAGAAGTTGTGCATGAATCTGAAACTTAAGAGGGCGTCCCTCCAAAGCACGAGGGAGGCATTTGCCAAAAGGAGCAAGCCGCTATTGGGAAACTTCCCTTGAATATATATCTGTCTTCTGGACCTCTTATCTTTAGGGTTTTTTTTTTTTGAAAGGCAAATGAGACACCTGGTTTCGGTTTTTTATTTTCTGATTTTCTCGGGTTAATAGATAAATGCAACCTTGACGGTTTTGGATTATATTTTATTTTTATTTTGTTTAGAATTGAATTGTCCTTGACTATGAATGAAAATGACGCAGACATCCCAGGAAAACCATGGAACCGTGTGTTGGCAGATGACATGGGATGAAACATGGCTATAGGTTTTATTAGAACTTGAGAAAGCAAACCACGTATTTTTGTCTAGATAAGACTTACTTGGTTTCTCGGGTCTTCTGATGAGAATAAACTTTCCGGGTGTATGACCAAGTTTTTTTTTTTCGAGAAACATGGTCATGGGAAGTCCCCAGTCTTCTGAGTCGTTTCTCAGTTGTCTGATAACTGCGTCGTTAATCCCTGGGCGAATCATTTTGCTTCTATCCTATGAGAAGTCCCCAGTCATCCCTTGTCGTGTCATGACTGAAAATCGAGTTGTCGAGTAACTGAGTCGGAGTGGATCGCCTTCCTCTACCATACTGACGTCTGGGTCGAATAATGAGATCACTGGATGAAAATTGACATTGTAACCGAAAAATCGAACCTCCCGCTGTGGTCGCCAATTGTTTGTAGGTGAAAATGGTTTCTGCTGATTTTGGTAATTGCGGGTGTGCAGGTGAGAAACAATTTAAACCCTAAACAATGTACTGCAAGGGAGTACTTTAGATTCGAGAGATCAATCTGTACAAGTCCGGCCTAAACCAAGAAGTGGCCGTTCCAGACTTGCTTCGGCCAAAAGTTGAGGATAATGGGTTGGTTTTGGGGAGGGAAGCAAGGAAAGTGGTGAGACCAGAATAGTTAATTCTGAAGAGTAGTTGGGTTACTACGACTTGTTATCAGAAAAGTAAGAGAGCTAACAAGGTGAGCTAGCAAGTAAGTATATCCGAGTGTTGTATCTCCCGTATTAACTTGTTGTTCAATGGAAATAGGTAAGACCTATTTATACAAGTCGGAGTAAAAACTTACACTGGTCTCATTAAGGAGTGGGGAAGTAAATGGGAGGAGGTGGTAACCGTATGCATGGAATTGATGTTCCATAAAGTGGTTAACGCATGAAACTGGTTTTCATGAAACTGCTAACGTTATGGAATTGATGTCCCATAAAGTTGTTAGCGCATGTGCTTTATGTCCCATGAACGTTTCACACATAAATTCCCGTATTTACTAACCACCTCACCCTTATGACACTTCCTTATGACGGGCGTAGTGTACTTCGCACGCTATAAACCGCCAAACCAATACCCAAAGAGGATCCCCAAGTTTGTATTGATGTCTCGAATGTTTTGGAAAACATGTAGCATGTTGTTGTGGCTTTCCAAGTCAAGATTGGAAAACTTGCCAGCCTGGTGACCTTCGACGGTCGAGATTTTGCATCTTGATAAGAGGGGTAACCGTTGATCGTTGCACGCCTTCGTTTTGGTAGCCGCGTAGTGAGGGCCAACGTGGTGGCGCGGTTAGGATGGCATGCCAATGGCATGGCAAGAATTGGCGTGGCCAAACTTCGGGTTTCGGGCCAAAAGTTACCATGTGTCGTCTGGTAACCTTGGATGGATAGGATTTTCTCCTGGGATTGAAGGGCAACCGTTGATGGTTGCACGCCTTCACGTAGTGAGGGCCAACGTGGTGGCGCGGCTAGGTTTGCATGCCAATGGCATGGCAAGGTTTGGCGTGGCCAAACTTAGGTTTTCGGGCCAAAGGTTACCATGTAACGTCTGGTAACCTTGGATGGCTAGGATTTGCTCATGGGATTGAAGGGCAACCGTTGATTGTTGCACGCCTTCGTTTTGGTGGCCGCGTAGTGAGGGCCAACGTGGTGGCGCGGCTAGGTTGGCATGCTGTTGGCATGGCAAGGTTTTGCGTGGCCAAACTTAGGTTTTCGGGCCAAAGGTTACCATGTAACGTCTGGTAACCTTGGATGGCTAGGATTTGCTCATGGGATTGAAGGACAACCGTTGATTGTTGCACGCCTTCGTTTTGGTGGCCGCGTAGTGAGGGCCAACGTGGTGGCGCGGCTAGGTTGGCATGCTGTTGGCATGGAAAGGTTTTGCGTGGCCAAACTTAGGTTTTCGGGCCAAAGGTTACCATATGTCTTATGGTAACCTTGGATGGCTACGATTTGCTCCTGGGATTGAAGGGCAACCGTTGATTTTTGCACACCTTCGTTTTGGTGGCCGCGTAGGGAAGGCCAACAGGGTGGCGCGGCTAGGGTGTGGTTAGGCTTGGCATGTGCGGCAAGGGTTCTTCTTGGGCCTGGCTAGCTTTGTATAGGTGTGATTTTGGCTGGGCATGTGGGACCAAGGGTTTGCCATGGGCGTATGGCGTGTCTAGGGCCAAGGCAAGGGCGTTTGGCTTGGCATTATGTGACTAGCACGGCCAGGGCCAAGGCAAAGTGCGATTGGCATGGCGCGGCTAGCTTGGATAGGTTTGGTTTGGCTTGGCATATGGGGCCAAGGGTTTTCCATGGGCGTATGGCGTGGCTAGGGACAAGGCAGGGGCGTTTGGCTTGGCATGATGTGACTAGCATGGCTAGGGCCAAGGCAAAGTGCGTTTTGCATGGCACGGCTAGCTTGGCTAGGTTTGGTTCTGCTTGGCATGTGGGGCCAAGGGTTAGCCATAGGCGCATGGCGTGACTAGGTCCAAGGCAAGGGCGTTTGTCTTGGCATGATGTGACTAGCATGGCTAGGGCTAATGGAAAGTGCGATTGTCATGGCGCGGCTAGCTTGGCTAGGTTTGGCTTGGCTTGGCATGCGGGGCCAAGGGTTTTGGGGAAAAGGTCGTTTGGTAACCAGACGACCAGGATTTGCTCCGGGATTGAAGGGAAACTGTTGATTTTTGCACTCCTTCGTTTTGATAGCGTAGTGAAGGCCAGTAAGGTGGCACGGCATGGGGCCATGGCGAGGTGCGTTTGGCATGGCGCAGTAGGTGTGGATGGCATGATTTTCTATTGGCACGGAGGTGCGGCTAGAATAGTTGGCATGCTTTGGCGCTGGTCGGTGGTCGGGCATGATTTGGCATTGGCACAGAGGTGCGACTATAATAGTTGGCATGCTTTTGGCGCGGTCGGTGTGGTCGACATGATTTTCCATTGGAATGAGGTGCGACTAGCATGGTTGGCATGCTTTGCGGTGCGAAGCATGGTTGGCATGTGGCCGGCATGATTTTCCATTGACACAGAGGTGCGGTTAGCATGGTTGGCATGCTTTGGCGCGGCATGATTTTCCGGTGTGGGTGAATGATTTTCCATTGGCACAGAGGTTCTTAGTAGAATGGTTGGCATGCTTTGGCGCGGTCGGTGTGGCTGGCATGATTTGCCATTGGCACATGTGGGAATTAGGGTTTGGCTTGTCGTAACCCTAATTTGAAAAAGATACCCCGGTTATTATTTAGGGACACATTAAAGGTTTCAGTAAATGTGCCTAGTAAATGCTTGTTACTTTAAATGTTGTGACATCACTGTCTGTTAGGGTTTAGTGTTTTACGATTTTAACCCTAAGCTAAAAACCACCATCAACACCTTCACGTAAATCTTGTTATTTTGGTTGTCTTTATTTCATCGTGTATAGATTGTTATGTATTTGATTGATTTTGTAGATTTCATATTATGCATAGTGATTTGGATTTATAAGTCTGTATCAAATAGATGACACTCATTTTCAGATGGATTTTAAAAATGGCAATTGCCTTCCAAAAATGACCAGCTTGACATTTTGTTACGTCGTACGTATATTACAATTTAGCTTTGGCAACGGCTATTGTGAGAAAGTTTGTATGTTATATCTTGTACTATTATGGATGGTCTAAGTGATACCAAATAATTTATTTAATAATTTAATTACTAGGATATCTAAATAGGGGATAAAACTAGCAAAAGCGGGCAAGACCTTGTCTCATTTTGAGTGGTGTTTCAGAAGGGAATAAGAATTAAGGTAGCCCATCTTAGTTCTCATGCTAGGCATGAACCAATTCGTCTGAACCCTTATTGTTAAAATGATTTTCGGACACCATGGCATAAGTACATCTGTTAGAGCACTGCTCGGTTGAACTCGCAAGCGTTGCTATCTCAAGCTTGTTTGTCAATGTTAGTGATCAAAACTAAAAATCTTGATCTCTAATCTACTTATAGTGATGTCTCGGACTAGGATAGATTGTGTAGTTGAGCATTAGACTTCACGGAGTTCATCAATTGAAGACGAAGAACTACTAAGGAGAGCTTGTGGAACTTCATCAACAAAAGGTATGTGACACTAAAACTCATCTATCAGTCAAAAGTCTATTTCTACTCTATCTCCAATATTGAGACAAAAGTCGTATTACTATAGTATTCGATTATACACATTTGGGATTTCGAGCTGAAGTTTAAACACATATTTCTCGAAATATGTGTTGGTAAGCTTTTGCTTCCAAACCAAGTTCATCTTATATTCTTGACGAAAGTCAAAAGATGATCATGTGAAAATCGCTCGAGTAACATCTTACATGGTTTGTGTGATACAATCATTTGGTGTAGACTTGGAATGTTTCATTATGATTATTTCAATAACTTGAAAAAAAATTTGATGCTAATAGTGTGTGAAAACGGCTATTGTCATCCTCTAAGAAAGTTTTAATGATTGAAATAGAGTTTAGAACTATTGGATTATAAAAATAGTGTGCATTCTTGCATGTGTGTGATCTATGACCAGAACTAGAGTATGCATACACGTATGCGTACTTGTAGTTGTGAAATTCTGTGTACCAAGTACACATACCTGTACGCATACTTGCGTAAGGTATAGGTCCGGGAATTTCTGCTGGGTTTTGGAAGAGTACTTGGTATGCGTACATGTTCGCATACTGCCGAACCCAAACTCAGACCGGCTACTTAGGTATGCGTACACATATGCAAACTTGAGTGGTTAAAGTTCTAAAATCGGTTTTCTCATGAACTAATATGTTTATATATTAAGGAATGCATTCTTTTCAAACCGTAGCTATAATGTTCATGAATTGATTCGAGTGAATCAAACCGATTTTGCTTCAATTGTGTTCTTTTATACTTCTATGAGAATATAGAAATTGAACAACTCTTTAACTAGTTTCATTTGAGTCATTTGAATTAGTTATGGTTAAGATGAATAGGTTGATATGAGAGTGTTGATGAGTGCTAAATAGTGCATATTTATACACCTTTTTATTGGCATTTTACTCATCTTTTGCGCTTAGAAATCAGATATTATCCGCATTCTCGTGTTTTCTTTGTTTTCAAGAATAAATATTTGTATTAATTAAATTTTGTGTTTTTAGGCACTAAATAAAGTCCGGAGAAATTAAGGAGCCAAAAGAGCGAAGAATTGGAATCAAGCGTCTATGGAGTAGATAGCAAAGCCCGCGCGAATCGGTTGCAACCTAACAAAGAAGACATGGGCTAGAGCTACCCATGACCCGGATCCGAACCCGCTCATCCCGAGCCGTTGAGATCTCGCCCAGATGCATCATACGGTCGCTCCATCGCTCACATATATTTCTCGATGCTCCGCTCAACACCAAATCAACTCAATACATCCTGTTCTCGGATCTTCTCCGGCTAAATCCAATGCTCGCCGGTGGGCGCATCGATCATCGATGTCCCCGCTCTCAAATGAAGTTACTAACACCCTATACCCTAATCGAACAAGCCTATTCTCTTCCTCAATTTCTCTTTCTTCTCCTCTGCTCTCTCCCCGCCTCCATCACAGCAGCGAGCTCGCTTCCTCCACCGTCTTCACCCATACCACCACCGGAACCACCTTCGCCACCAACCCATCATCTCCGACACCCCGACATCCGCACCCTCTCTAGCTTCACTTATCTCTCGCCTAGCCTCTCTCGGAAACCCCTAGAGGCTATGTAAGAGATAATTGAGGCTAGGGTTTTTCTCTTACATCAAATCAAGAGCAAGGGAGTCTCGTGGAATCGCAGGAGAGCCAACAGCAAATTCAGAGTATGGGTTAGAGTTTGTTCGAATTATTTTGCATTTAATTTTTATTTTAAATATAAATTAGGGTTTGTAGTTTTGGGTAATTTCTGGCATGTATAAATAGCAGTGATGGGTGTTGATAGAAAGCATGCCTGGTCTAGCCAGAGCACAAGTTTAGTTCAATTTGTATTTTAATTATCTTTTTATGTTTTAACTTAATTGCCCAGGGTGTGTGATGAAACCCCTGGTTTTTATGTAAAGCATGTCTATCTTGGTATGATTCTTGCCGTGTTATTTTGTGTAGGATTAGTGTAACTGAGGCCGCTAATAACCCGTGATAAGTCGATCTTGTAAGAAGACTGACTCATACTAGGGGTTGATTAGCAAAATCAGTTAACAAAAATCATTTTTAGACTTTCATGGGAAAGCTCAAGAACATAGTTTAAGTAGATGCCTTAATATAAAAATGTGTGTGGTGGAATCAACCACCCTGGTGTTCTCCAACTAATCATAATCTCTTTAGTTACCTTAGTTTAGAGTCATGACTCAATTTCAGCCGTATCGGCAAAAACCTCCCGTTGTTACTCACATTTCATAGAAACTCAGCTTGAAGATAGCCCTTGATCAACCTTAGAGCACCACAAGTCCTTGTGGATCGACCAGCACTTCTGCGTCTCTCCGATAGACGCCCGTGCACTTGCGGTATAACATGTAGGCTTAATTTTATACACATTCCGTGGCCTACCAAGTGTTCATATAGCTAACCTTGGTTAACTACCATTGAGCCATCTTGGTGTACACGTTTAATTACTGTTACCAAACCTAAATGAAGGTACATTTCATTTGTGTATAAACAAGCTAAGTTTGATCTAACGGTTAAAAGATATTAGCTTGAATCTAATCAGGTTTTCATCTAACAAAGTGAATATTGAGTGCTTTGTTACCAAGGTAACTTAGATTGCAAACCCCGATTTGAAAACTATATAAAGGGAGAACTCTAGAATGGGAAACCTAATCCCCACACCTCCGTGTGATACTAGTTGTATAAGCTAGAGTCGATTCTCCTTTAACCTTAGGTTTTTCACGAAACCCTCGTAGGTTAACGACTTAAAGACTTCATTGGGATTGTGAAGCCAGACCCAACTATTTTCTCTATAGTTGTGTGTTCTGATCTTGTTGTTTTTATCGTATTGAGTACTATATTCTCTAAGATTTGCTCGAGATTTAATCTCCGATAGGCAAGATAAAATAAGTAGTCACACATATCTTCGTCTCATCGTTTGTGATTCCACAATATCTTGTTTCGCTAAATGATTAAGATTATTGTGAGGTGATTGATATTTCTAGGTTGTTCTTCTTGAATATAAGTCCGGTATATCAATTGGTTCATGTTCACCTTGATTTATCAAAAGAAGGAACAAAACTCGTAGGTATTTCCGTGAGAGACAGAATATATCTATTCCATTAGACTTTTCTCGGGTGAGACAGTTTGTTTATCAAGTCTTCGACTTTGGTTCGTAGCATCTCTTGGTTGTGGGGAGACATCATCTAAGGGAATCAAGTGCGTAGTATCATGTTGGGATCATAGACCTAAGGAGCGCAATTGTACCTTGAATCAAAGGTGAGATTGATTAGGGTTCAACTACACCCAAATCAAGTTCATTAGCAGTGACTCAGTGTCTCAGAGGCTTAATACAATACGGTGTGATGTTGAAAGTTGGACTAGGTCCCGGGTTTTTCTCGCATTTGCGGTTTTCCTCGTTACAAAATTCCTGGTGTCTTGTGTTATTTCTTTCCGCATTATATTTTGTTATATAATTGAAATATCACAAGTTGTGTGTTGAATCGATCAATTGGTAAATCCAACATTTGGTTATTGGTTGAAATTGATTGATCCTTGAACATTGTTCTTTGGTACCATTCAAGTTATTTCTCTTAAATTCAATCGGGCTAGCAAATTCCTATTTGTTGATTGTAGATTGAATTGAGAGATAGAGATATAAACTCGTTTATATACTTTATCTAGATTAGTCCGATTGTCTAGTTGATTCTCTTGAAAGTATATTGGAATTTTTCTATTGTATCCAAACGAATTATTGGGTGTGGTTGTTGTACCCGCTTTTTCAATTGGTATCGTGAGCGAAGTGTAAACACGTTTAAGACCTTATAAGTCGTGTTTGTGACCAATATGGACGATTGTTATAATCGAATTAATAAAGATCGGGTCTTTTAGATATTTGGACATGATTGGGACCACCCCAAGTTAAAATCTGTTTTTGGATCATAAATCAGTCCTTGTTTAGCTTTTTTTTCGCGAATTAGCCCATAGTATAAACGAAGTAGGAACCTTAATGACATACCCCAAAGTTAATTCCAGAGCAGTTACCTTCACAAATATTTTTACAACTAGGTTGGTAGATACTGATGAATGAATATTTGCTTCCTTACTGGAAACGGTAATACATTAAAGGTGAGATTTACATTTTGAAACAGAAATGTACTTCCTAATTTAATTATTTAATGAAAATATGTTAAAGACCAAGTCTACAAGAAAAATGAATAGATGCTTCTACTGAAATGGTATTACATTATGAGATTTACATTTTGAAATCCAAATGTACTTCCTAATTTAATTATTTAATGAAAAATAAATAAGAATTGAAGTAGCCGAGAAAAATGATAAGGAGGCTATTCTTGGTGCCTATTCACGCAATAAATACACTGACCCTTTGGTTGCTGAAGTTAAAAGCTTTCAGTTGTATTTGAAGTGAGTCTTAAGATTGACGGATACAATATAATTGTGGAGGGAGATTCCCAACAGGTGGTGTATATTCTTTTTAAGAAAATCAACGTTACTCCTGGAGGATTCAAAGATTACATCGATGAAATATGCAGAGAGGTAGAAATGAACTCGGTTGGGTTCAATTTTTGTTCCAAAGAGAGTCAATTCCTTGGCTCATGCTCATGACTAATGCTAAGCGTCATGATGTCCAAACTTGGTGGAGGAGCTTCTTAAGTCCCGTTTCTCTTACTAACAAGTATTGCTCATGCGTACGTCACACAAAGTAAAAAAATTGATCTTTTGGTGATATATTTTATTACCCATTTTTTTGGTTTACCAATTAATTAAAATTGAACCAAGCGGCTTGTTTCTCAGTTCTTTGTACACACACTTGGATCATTTGGCTATGGACATGCGTGCTTAAACGGTTACATGAAAGTGGATTCGTATGTTCATGTTGCTTTTCTCAAAGCGTGGCTATGGGAGCATTTTGAAAGATATGCTCCTAAACCGTTGGTTTCACTTCCGCTTCTTGGGGTAGTTCGAGAATACTTCTCGGGCTGGTCGAATAGGCGCCAAGAGATGGCTCAAACTCGGCTAATTTCCTTGATAACTCGTGCGCCGCTAATTTTTCGTTCATGGGCCCCATTGTGTACATCCATAGTGCAGGTTAATACTTTTGCTTCTGCTCCAAAAATGTCTTTGCTTTTCGATGGAGGGAATCGGGCGCCGGTGAGATTGTATTCATGCGAAGTTGCACGTATGGCTATATAAAGTATTTTTTTCGAGGATCGTGTCGTGGGTCTCTTATAATATTGAAAGCGGCTGCAAGATATGGGTTTCGACCAAGGGGTCCTTCTCGTTCGTCACTGGAAGCTCTAGAGGATCCATTATCTCGGACGTTCTTGATGCTAGTGTTCTTGCGCTAGGGGTAAGTCTCCCTTTCTTGCTTTCAGAACGAAATCAAGAATTTGTGAATTCCTCCAAGTATAACGCATTCTGGCAGAGTGAATTCCTCGTCATCGAGGAATTTGTGAAAGCCGTAGTGGAGAACACTTCGTGGTAGGCCCGAGATTTTGAAGCAAAACATCCGTTGTTGAGGATACTTATTTAACCAAAAGAAAATCCGTTTGCCCGGACGTGACAGTCCCCAAGTAAAAGAGCGAAGGTCTAAGAATTGGCAAAGGCTTTCCGATCCAGATTCCACAGCTCTACCGATTTTTAGTTCATCCAACATGAGGGTACGTGTGATTTCTTTCTTGACTTCAGCTGGATCACGTATATCCTTGTTTCTTTTCCGAGAACGTGTTTTTTATCTCGTCCGGTTTCAAAGAAGACGGTAACGCCTTTGCCAAACTTGCAAGTAGTTGAAAGCATCGTTTTTGAAACAAAGAGGGTGGGGGTGTCGAGTTCATCCATGGTGATGGGGATTCCTAAAAGGATGAAAGTTCAGAGTCCATCGATGGCAAGAGTAGTTCTTCCGATAACAGAGCTTAATCTTCGTCTAATCAGTCTGAAACTGAGTCGGTGAGTCCTCCATGTTTTTATTCTTTCCTTTTTTTCTTTCTTTGCAATAAAACTAAATTTTGATTTTTAGGAGGAAACCGTTCTGGGATGATCTTGAAGTAAAAGACCACCATAGTAAAGAGGTAGTCGTACTTCCCACTGCGGAAACTGTGCCATCTAGCGACTTGGACATGGAGATTCATCGTCCCAAGGGCGCTCATGACTCAGGGTGGAGGAGAGCACTTCGGGGGTGAAATCGTAGTTAGGGATCTCCGCGTTGTTGATTGGGATTGTGTGCCACCTTCAATCCTCCATATCTGGCCCCCTTCCAGGTCATGTGTTGATTGGTGGATTTAGCATTCCGACTAAACATGCGACATTGTACACCAAGATTTGGGAAAGCTATGGTCACATTGCCACGACTAAGAAGATCACTAGTCGACATGCGTTGGTCAAGCGTGTAGAGGAAGCCTTGTCTTCGATCGATGAGATGTGCAAACGTGAATGGTCATACAATTTCTCGATGATGTAATCTCGAGTGGAAGTTCCATCGTGACATGTGCATGGGCTTCGAATTCAACGTTCCTTGGTTCGTTGAAGGTCTATGATGTTGAAAGGTCGTTGGCGTGGAGTTGAAGGTCCTCTCAAAGAAGGACGGAATTCAAGAAGTTGTGAAGGAATCAAAACTTAAGAGGGCGGCCTCCAAAGCACGAGGAGGCATTTGCCAAAAGGAGCAAGCCGCTATTGGGAAACTTCCTTGAATATATATCTGCTCTTGGACCTCTTATCTTTAGGGTTTTTTTTTTTGAAAGGCAAATGACACCCGGTTTCGGTTTTTGATTTTCTCGATTTTCTCGTGTTAATAGATAAATGCAACCTTGATTGTTTTTGGATTATATTTTATTTTTTATTTTTGTTTAGAATTGAATTGTATTTGGCTGAATTAAAGTGACGTAGACATCCCGGGAAAACCATGGAACCGTGTGTTGCAGATGACATGGGATGAAACACCAGCTATAGGTTTTATTATTACTTGAGAAAGCAAACCACGTATTTTTGTCTAGATAAGACTTACTTGGTTTCTAAGGGTCTTCATGAGAATAAGCTTTCCGGGTGTATGACCAAGTTTTCGAGAAACATGGTCATGGGAAGTCCCAGTCTTCCGAGTCGTTTCTCGCCTGTCTCATAATCGCATTAAATTAATCCCTCGGGCGAATCATTTTGCTTCTATCCTATGAGAAGTCCCCAGTCATCCCTTGCCGTGTCATGACTGAAAATTGGTAGGCCTCGAAAGTGTATGTAAATTTGACCTACGTGTAATACCGCAAGTGCACGGCGTCTATCGGAGACGCGGCAAGTACGGGTCGATCCCACAAAGGACTTGTGGTGCTCGATATTGATCTAAGGCTGCTCTACAGGTTTCAAATGGTAACAAGTGACAACAGGGGTTTTGCTGTCACTAACAAGTAGTGAAATGTGATATGAACCTAAAGCTAAGGTATAAATAAATGACAGGTGGTAAAAGTATGCTAAGTCTTCAAATCCACCACTAAATTCCTAGTGTGTGCTCAACCGAGTTGAGGTTTCTTGTTCCTATGGTAGACAAGTGAGTCGTGTCAATTCCATCACCTAGCTAAGGAGTTTCTCCTTGTGATACTTGAATGTTCAGCTAGGGTACTAACCCGAGCATTAGTTATCTAATCAAGTATAACTAATCAAAGGAATTAGCCTATAATTCTAAAGCTTGAGTCTAAAGATACCCAACCCAAGTATAACCTAACTACAATGCATCCATGGCATTGGCATGCATTGTGAGAGAAGAGAGTTAGATGCTAGGATTGAAATTATCTATATGATTTAAGCCCTCAAGAACATTCAATGAGTTAAACACATTTGGGAATCGGGGTTTCATTAAAACCCAACAATTAAATTAAAACATCAAAATAAAATAAAAAGAACAAAATTAAACCTAATTGATCGCATTGGCTAATCCAAAGGCAGGCTTTTACACAAACCCCTCACCGCTATTTATACATGCAATACCTTCAAGAAACCAAACCCTAAATTACTTTTTTAAAACAAATTAAATGCAAAATAAAGTACCCATACTTTTATAGCTCCGACTCGAGCTTCCTTCTTGTCTAATCATCTCGAGAACTCCATTTGGGGTTGATTGATCGAAACCTAGTTTCAATTATCTCTTTACATAGCCTCTAGGGTTTCGAGAGAGGCTAGGCGAGAGATAAGTGAAGCTAGAGAGGGTGGTTGTTGGCGTCAGGTCGGGGAGGGTTGTTGGTGGTGGTGATGGAAGAGGTGGTCGTGGCATGGAAGGAGGTGGTGTTCAGGGAAGAGCAAGAGCTCTGCTCGATGGAGACGGAGAGAAGAAGGTGAGAGAAGGAGATGAAGATAATAGGGTTTGTCGATGGGGGGTAGGGTGTTGGTCAATTTGTCGGTATGAGGCATGAACAATGGAGTCATGGGAAACGGCCCAGCAGGAAGGCGTCGGATGGAGTCGATGGATATCCGAACGGCTCGTGAGGAGGTAAGCGGTTTTGGCTTGATCAGTGTTGGGAGCAGCGATCTATGATGCACGTGGAGGCAGCGACCATTGGATGTGGAAAATAAAGATCTCAACTGACGGATGAGCGAGTTCGGATCCGGTCGGGGTAGCTCTAGCCCAAGTCTTCCTTGTCAGTTGCAACCGATTTGTTACGCAAGCTTTTGCCATCTCTGCTCCATAGATGTTTGACTCCAATTCTTCGCTCTTTAGCTCCCTCGTTTCTAGGACTTTATTTATTACCTAAAAACACAAAAATTAATTAATACAAATATTTATTCTTGAAAACAAAGAAAACAGAATATGGGATAAATCTCGATTTCTAAGCGCAAAAGATGAGTAAAATGCCCATAAAAAGGTGTATATATATGCACTATTTGGCACTCATCAAATACCCCCAAACCTGAATTTTACTTGTCCTCAAGTGAAACAGAATTTAGGAAATCCTAACTATACCCCTGTCGCAGGTCTCTCGAATGCATTTAGCGTATGCACTAAGCCTTTAAACCGCTAGGTGTCCCTAGTGGACGAGTTGTAGTCTCGTGAGGGTTTTACAGAGGTGTACCCACAAAACCTTCTCCAACTTCAGAGTGTAAAAGAGTCTCAAGCATCCAAGGAGCTATGAGGACATAGAGTTTCTGCATGCTAGTAATGTGTTAGAACTACCAAAGAACGCATTCTCATCCTTAAGTCTTTGAGCGAGAAGTAACCATACCATATGAAAGAATTCGGATTCGATTGTGATCATAAGTCTCAACTTATGCCTCACAATTGGGTTTTATGATAATTGCACTCAAAAGATCGCTTTTAGTCTCTCATGTGTCACGCAGCGGAGTAAAGAGAAATCCCGCACACGTTGTAGGTAAGAAGGATAACCTTCCGAAATAAAACGGAGACTCCACAGAGGCGTGGACAAAAAGAATATTTTTCTGATGATCTCTAAGAAAGGAAATCAACCATTAGCAAGGGGTGGGAGTACTCACTCACTTTTCACCCGATCGGCAATTAATATCACTCTCTCATAAGAACCATATAAACGTCTTCAATCTTCGGTCTTCGGTCTTCAAATGTTGATGACGAACTTCTAAACTTCACAAAACTTGACAATTTTTTAACTTTTCTACTCAAATTCCTTGTTGTTTGATTTTTTTTTTTTTTTTTTTTTGAAGTCTTCTTTACCATGGTGGTAGCAAAAATAAACTACAATATTTTTTTGATTTTTGATTTTTTTGATTTTTTTTTTTTTTGACTTACAAAAAGTGAAAATAAAATACAAATAATGACACAACTAACTCCATGGACAAAGGACTTTATCACTCAATTTTCCACAACTTGTATTGTCTTGATTTTATAAATTTTATTAATTCTCATCCTATTTTCTTTTCTTTGTTGCACATAAACCTTGGACTATATCAATTTTTCTTTCCATATTCGATGATGCTCCGTTTGTTGACGATGATGTGTTTCTATGGGTCTTGGCGATTGATTGAGAGAGAGAGAGTGATGCTAAGCGCAAATCGGTATTTAGAAGAAGTTTTCATCTTTAGACGTCACCCTCATGATTGACAAAAACTAGCACTCAAGAGATCAAAAGTAGTCTTTGAAAATGGTGCCAAGTTGGGTAGCTCACCATTCCTACCGGAATTTACGTACGGTGACACACACTCTAATGACTTTAATAGAAAGTTGCAAAAATTGAAGGTTGGTGCCTCACTTGATGTAAAATGGGTAGTCTCCACTATGGGTGATCACAATTCTACTACCGAATATCTAAACATCACCTAATTCGCTCTCCGGTATGGTTAAATCCAACTTTAACGCTCTAATCAACTAAGGAACCCGATTGCGTTTTCCAGTATTTCCAAGTTCTGTTATTTCGGTCAGATTCTCTATGTAAACATAGCTAGAAGCATGCTAGTGACTCTAAAATCTCTAAAAGTTGGAGGTTTTTATTTGCAAAAGTTTTGAACTTTTTTTTTTTTTTTTTTTTTTTTTTTTTTTTAAGATGAAAATAAAGGGTAAAATAAAAGACTAAAAACTCTAAATGCAAAAATATGCAAATGCACCCCCAAACCTAAATCAAACATTGTCCTCAATGTGTCTTCATATAGAAAAAAATTAAACAGTCACATACCGAGAGAACTATGCTGATAAGAGAAAAGGGAAGAGATTACCAGATGTCTCAGAGAGCGAGGTTGAGCTTCACTAGTCAAGGCTAGAATCCAACATTCTCAACGGAGATCATATCGGATTAGCACAATAAATGTACAAGAAGACTCAACCGATCAAGAAAAGAAAATTTAACAAGTCCTAAAAAGTCCTAAAAAGAAAATTTAACAAGTCCTAAAAAGTTGAGGGTTAACCCAAAAAAATAATGTACTAAAAACATCAACATGAAAATGGGCTTTGGTTTATGTGGGAATTTGGTTTGTGTGGGCTGATTGGTCTTGTGGGATTCTTTGGTTTATTGGGTTTTTTTGGTTTGTTGGGAAAGTACAGCCCATTTGATGTTAAACAGCCCAACAGTGTGGGTTCTAGCCCAGGTGATGTGGGCTCAGATGGGTGTTTAAACAGCCCAAACAGTGTGCTTATGTGGGCTGAAAGTTCGTAGAGCTAAGCCCAGAGTGGGCTTCGACTTATGCGGCCTCTGTGTGTGAACGACTTTGGATTGTGTGGACTAATTTGGTTGGAAACAAGTTTGTAAGTAGCCCAAATTTGTGCACTGACCAAATATGGGTTGGGCTTAGATTTCT
The DNA here is from genome assembly GCA_023531295.1 of Papaver armeniacum. Classification (NCBI taxonomy): domain Eukaryota; kingdom Viridiplantae; phylum Streptophyta; class Magnoliopsida; order Ranunculales; family Papaveraceae; genus Papaver; species Papaver armeniacum. The sequence goes on from JAJJWW010011888.1 coordinate 188,612, forward strand.
GACCCAAAGTTGTATGAAAACAAAGACACGGTTTGTGTAAACAGCCCAATGAGATGGTGAAGTTTGTGTAGATCGGGCTAGGCCGGGTCTCGGTTATGTGGCACAGCTTAGTTTATGCACCTAGTGAGGCACATTCACAACACAAATCACACACAATTTCGAAAGCACTCGGGGTGCTTGCACATCACGCCTTAGGATGGCAAAGAGCAACACAAGACAAACTGATTTAACTAGTGTACTCACAAAGACGGTTTGCAACTTCAACACAACACACAACTCACAAAGAAGGATTGGCAGCTGACACAACACAAAGACAAATTTGTGCAAACTCTCCAATGTAAATGACACAACACAAGGGGTTCAAGCATGCATAAGGGGCTCAACAGTTAGCTCCCACAGTGGAACCTCAAACTTGCGGCTACGAGGGCACTTTGCGAGGTCCAGCACAACTTGGCTCACCGGGGCAGATTGGTTATGCACAAGGCTAAGCTCACAATTCAGCCTCAGCATTGCACCAATTTGTGATATTGCAAGTTTGAACAATGTTTAGCACAATGATCGGCTTATCATGCAAAGCGGAGTATGCAAAATGGGCTAATGGCTCGTGGCTTGGGGTATCAACAAGTCACGGTGCAAATGGCTCACTAAGGTTTACAGAAGCATACCTGGTTGAGCGAGCTTCAGTGGCTCATGCAACTCGTGTGTATGCAACACCTAGCAGGAAGCTAATTTCTCATGTGATCATGGCTCAAGAGATTCAACAAGTCACATGATATTCAAGGTCTATTTCCGATTATGCACGAGATATGGTTGACACCAAGCTTAGGAATGACAACACAAGACAAGTCACAGAGCATGCAAGGGATGTCAACGGGGTTAGCAAGCGTTTGGATCACAGTACAACCAGGGATGGTGACCTAGCATGGTGGCTAGTGCATGATGCAAATTCTTGGCTAGATGGCGAGACACTTGGCTAGATGGCTCATACAAATTCTTAAGCAAGGTTTAAAGAGTTATGCTGGGTGGCAGCCTTACAAGGTCCGTTATCATCAACATTAAAAAACTCGTGCCAAGCACGAGAATCGGGTACACGAGAATGTGTGCAACTCTCAAAGACAGAGAACACAAATTCACCAAATGTAACTCTCAACAGGCTCAGCAGGTGCAGATGCCTCACACAAGGTCTCACACAGGCCAGTGCGAGTGCGCCTTTCAACACGGCTCAAGATGTGCAGAGCAGTTGTACTCATCACCGTGTGCCTGCATTAAGCACAAAGACTCGCAGTGGATGGTTGTTTGTAAGCCAGATTACGGCTTGCCAAATGGGTTATGCACAGCTACTTATCATGTGAACGGGGCTTAGCATGTGACAGTTCTCGGCTCATGCATGGGTTATACATATGCCTACATGGAAAATCATACAAATAAACATGCTAGAACATCCATTCATTCATGTAAGCAAAGAGTCACAAATGCACATACAGAGATGCTTAGTAATCATGCACAAGTTATCCTGGCTCAAGATTACAAAATTTTTAAATGGCTCTCAATCTGGCTCAACTCACGGCTTCGGGGGTGAGGTTGAGCACAACAGGTTTTACACAAGGCACGTGGTCATTGGCTCGGGGTTATGTAGTAGACCAAAGTGCATCTTAAGCTCTACAGGCAGATGAGTGTGCTTGCTCAAGTCACTCCAACCCTCATTCAAAAGCTATAGTCACACACACTTTGCATAATTTGTTGCACGATTGACGGAGTCTGAGCAAATAAGCAAAGCTTGGCCTTTACAAAATACCACCGGTGTCAACAAAGCCGATTGTTGTCACTCTTCATGTGTCATGCTCTAAAGTTTTAGGGCAGATGGGTCACTAATGGGTTAGCTAAAAAAATTCACGATTGCAAATGTGGTCGACGGGTAATGCTCAGGGCAGATGACAACTAGGTTTTAAAGCACAGGCCTTTTAGGCTGGGTAGAGCATGCAAAGGTATTAAGATGCAACACTGGGTAGAGAATGATACTAACTTGTTTTAGCCACAGTGGCTATGCTCAGCTCCTTGTCTTACCCTGGGGTTGGCTCAACTTAATAGTTTGCACAAGAAGACAAGCTCAAGTTCTGGCTTTCCTTGGTTTTCCCTGGTTGGCAAAGACAGCGAAGACAAAGAACACAAGCAACACACGGTGCAGTCAACTCAACAACAAAGTTCAGTTCGTATTTTCACAGGTTATACTAACAGATTATGCAAATCGAGAATTTATTTGACCGAAAGGATCAAAAGTGACAAGTGATGCGAGCTACGGCCCTAGGATGCTTGTAGTTCGGGTCAAACGTAAGATGCGGAGTGAGATTAATCAAATGCAAGAACACATGGATTATACTAAGCTAAAATGTAAAAATAAGGACACTACTAGTTAAGTACACTATAAGTTATACTAAGTTATCCAAGAACAAAAGGAAGATTACAGATGTATGATGCAAATCAGATGGAATGATGAGTTTATACTAGAATTTCTTAAATGACAAATGCGGTTTACAAAAATTAACTAAGTTATATTAATCACAGACTGAAATAACTAAGTAAAATGGATATATACAGGGGAGTATTGGAATTCAGCAAAGCAAGCAATGGATTGACTCAGCACACGCCAAGTCCCCGGCAGCGGCGCCAAAAACTTGGTAGGCCTCGAAAGTGTATGTAAATTTGACCTACGTGTAATACCGCAAGTGCACGACGTCTATCGGAGACGCGGCAAGTACGGGTCGATCCACAGGGACTTGTGGTGCTCGATATTGATCTAAGGTGCTCTCTACCGAGTTTCAAATGGTAACAAGTGACAACAGGGTTTTGCGATCTGACAAAAAGTAAATGTGATATGAACCTAAGCTAAAGGTATAAATAAATGCTTGATGGTAAAAGTATGCTAAGTCTTCAAATCCACCACTAAATTCCTAGTGTGCTCAACCGAGTTGAGGTTTCTTGTTCCTATGGTAGACAAGTGAGGTGTGTCCAATTCCATCACCTAGCTAAGGAGTTTCTCCTTGTGATACTTCAATGTTCACTAGGGTACTAACCTGGAGCATTAGTTATCTAATCAAGTATAACTAATCAAAGGAATTAGCCTATAATTCTAAAGCTTGAGCTGCAGCATACCCAACCCAAGTATAACCTAACTACAATGCATCCATGGCATTGGCATGCATTGTGAGAGAAGAGAGTTAGATGCTAGGATTGAAATTATCTATATGATTTAAGCCCTCAAGAACATTCAACAGAAGTTTAAACACATTTGGGAATCGGGGTTTCATTGAAACCCCAACAATTAAATTAAAACATCAAAATAAAATAACAAAGAACAAAATTAAACCTAATTGATCGGCATGGCTAATCAGCAGCGTGCTTTCTACAAACCCCTCCATTCGTTATTTATACATGCAATACCTTGTCAAACCAAACCCTAAATTACTTTTTTAAAACAGAAATTAAATGCAAAATAAAGTACCCATACTCTTATAGCCTCTGACTCGAGCTTCCTTCTTGTCTAATCGTCTCAGAACTCCATGCTGGGGTTGATTGATCGAAACCCTAGTTTCAATTATCTCTTACATAGCCTCTAGGGTTTCGAGAGGCTAGGCGAGATAAGTGAAGCTAGAGAGGGTGGTTGTTGGCGCTGTGTCGAGGAGGGTTGTTGGTGAGGTGGTGATGGAAGAGGTGGCTGTGGCGGGGAAGGTGGAGGTGGTGTGTGGGAAGACGAGCTGCCTTTCTGATGGAGACGGGAGAGAAGAAGGTGAGAGAAGGAGATGAAGAGAATAGGGTTTGTCGATGGGGGTATGGGGGTGTTGGTCAATTTGTTGTGAGGCATGAACAGCGGAGTCGATGGGAATGGCCTAGCGAGCGTCGGATGGAGTTGATGGAGATCTGAACGCTCGGGGAGGAGGTAAACGGTTTTGTCTTGATCTTGGTGTTGCACGGGAGCAGCGATCTATGATGCACGTGGAGGCAGCGACCATTGGATGTGGAAGATAAAGATCTCAACTACGGATGGCGGGTTCGGATCCGGGTCGTGGGTAGCTCTAGCCCAAGTCTTCCTTGTTGGGTTGCAAGCGATTTGCGCGCTGGGCTTTGGCTATCTCGCTCCATAGATGTTTGACTCCAATTCTTCGCTCTTTAGCTCCTCAGTTTCTCCGGACTTTATTTATTACCTAAAAACACAAAATTAATTAATACAAATATTTATTCTTGAAAACAAAGAAAACATTTCTAAGCGCAAAAGATGAGTAAAATGCCCATAAAAAGGTGTATATATATGCACTATTTGGCACTCATCAAAAATCAAGTTGTCGAGTAACTGAGTCGGAGTGGATCGCCTTCACATACCATCTTGACATCCGGGTCGAATAATGACATTGTAACCTAAGATCGAACCCTGTTTGTGGTCGCCAATTGTTTGTAGGTGAAAATGGTTTCTCGATTTCGGTAATTGGGTGTGCGAGTGAGAAACAATTTAAACCCTAAACAATGTACTTGCAAGGGAGTACTTTAGATTCGAGAGATCAATCTATACAAGTCCGGCCTAAACCAAGAAGTGGTCGTTCCAGACTTGCTTCGGTCAAAAAGTTGAGGAGAATGGGTTGGTTTTGGGGAGGGAAGCAAGGAAAGTGGTGAGACCAGAATAGTTAATTCTGGAAGAGTAGTTGGGTTACTACGACTTGTTATCAGAAAAGTAAGAGAGCTAACAAGGTGAGTTAGCAAGTAAATCCGAGTGTTGTATCTCCCGTATTAACTTGTTGTTCAATGGAAATAGGTAAGACCTATTTATACAAGTCGGAGTAAAACGCACCCTGGTCTCATTAAGGAGTGGGGAAGTAAATGGGAGGAGGTGGTAACCGTATGCATGGAATTGATGTTCCATAAAGTGGTTAACGCATGAAAGCAAGTTTCATGAAACTGCTAACGTTATGGAATTGATGTCCCATAAAGTTGTTAGCGCATGTGCTTTATGTCCCATGAACGTTTCACATATAAATTCCTGTATTTACTAACCGCCTCACCCTTATGACACTTCCTTATGATGGCGAGTGTGCTTCGCACAGATGTAAACCGCCAAACCAATACAAAAGAGGGATCCCCAAGTTTGTATTGTTGTCTCGAATGTTTTGGAAAACATGTAGCATGTTGTTGTGGCTTGGCAAGTCAAGCTTGGAAAACTTGCCAGCCTGGTGACCTTCGACGATCGAGATTTTGCATCTTGAGAGGAGGGGTAACCGTTGATAGTTGCACGCCTTCGTTTTGGTAGCCGCGTAGTGAGGGCCAACGTGGTGGCGCGGTTAGGATGGCATGCCATTGGCATGGCAAGGCTTGGCGTGGCCAAACTTTGGGTTTCGGGCCAAAAGTTACCATGTGTCGTCTGATAACCTTGGATGGATAGGATTTTCTCCTGGGATTGAAGGGCAACCATTGATGGTTGCACGCCTTCACGTATTGAGGGCCAACGTGGTGGCGCGGCTAGGTTTGCATGCCATTGGCATGGCAAGGTTTGGCGTGGCCAAACTTAGGATTTCGGGCCAAAGGTTACCATGTAACGTCTGGTAACCTTGGATGGCTAGGATTTGCTCATGGGATTGAAGGGCAACCGTTGATTGTTGCACGCCTGCGTTTTGGTGGCAGCAGTGAGGACCAACGTGGTGGGCGGCTAGAGGTTGGCATCTTTGTTGGCATGGCAAGGTTTTGCGTGGCCAAACTTAGGTTTTCGGGCCAAAGGTTACCATATGTCGTCTGGTAACCTTGGATGGCTGTGGATTTGCTCACAGGATTGAAGGACAACCGTTGATTGTTGCACGCCTTTGTTTTGGTGGCCACGTAGGGAAGGACAGCGGGGGTGGCGCGGCTAGGTTGGCATCCGTTGGCATGGGAAAGGTTTGGCGTGGCCAAACTTAGGTTTCGAGCCAAAGGTTACCATGTGTCGGAAATGGTAAGCTTGGATGGCTACAATTTGCTCACGGGATTGAAGGCAAACGGTTGATTTTTACCTCTCGTTTTGGTGGCGCGTAGGGAAGGCCAACGGTGTACTGACTAGGGTATGGTTAGGCTTGGCATGTGCGGCAAAGGGTTCGTCTTGGGCACTGGCTAGCTTTGTATAGGTGTGATTTTGGTGGGCATGTGGGGCCAAGGGTTTTCCATGGGCGTATGGCGTGTCTCAGGGCAAGGCGGGCGTTTGGCTTGGCATTATGTGACTAGCACGGCTAGGGCCAAGGCAAAGTGCGATTGGCATGGCGCGGCTAGCTTGGATAGGTTTGGTTTGGCTTGGCATATGGGGCCAAGGGTTTTCCATGGGCGTATGGCGTGGCTAGGGACAAGGCAGGGGCGTTTGGCTTGGCATGATGTGACTAGCATGGCTAGGGCCAAGGCAAAGTGCGTTTTTGCATGGCGCGGCTAGCTTGGCTAGGTTTGGTTACGCTTGGCATGTGGGGCCAAGGGTTAGCCATAGGCGCATGGCGTGACTAGGTCCAAGGCAAGGGCGTTTGGCTTGGCATGATGTGACTAGCATGGCTAGGGCTAATGGAAAGTGCGATTGTCATGGCGCGGCTAGCTTGGCTAGGTTTGGCTTGGCCTGGCATGCGGGGCCAACTGTTGATTGTTGCACTCCTTCGTTTTGATAGCCGCGTAGTGAAGGCCAAGATGGTGGCGCGACATGGGGCCATGGCGAGGTGCGTTTGGCATGGCGATAGGTGTGGATGGCATGATTTTCCATTGGCACGGAGGTGCGCTGAATAGTTGGCATGCTTTGGCGCGGTCGGTGTGGGCGGCATGATTTGCATTGGCACGAGAGGTGCGGCTAGAATAGTTGGCATGCTTTTGGCGCGATCGGTGTGGCTTACATGATTTGCCATTGGAACGAGAGGTGCGACTAGCATGGTTGGCATTCTTTAGCGCCATTTATCGGGTGTGTTGGTATGATTTACCATTGACACGGAGGTGCGCTAGCATGGTTGGCATGCTTTGGCCAGTCAGTGTGGTGGCATGATTTGCCATTGGCACATAGGTGCGGCTAGCATGGTTGGCATGCTTTGCGCGGTCGGTGTGGGCGGCATGATTTGCCATTGGCACAGAGGTGTGGCTAGCATGGTTGGCATGCTTTGGCGCGATCGGTGTAGGTGGCATGATTTTCCATTGGCACAGAGAGGTGCAAATTTAGCATGGTTGGCATGCTTTGGCGCTGGTCGGTGTGGCTGGAATGATTTTCCATTGGCACAGAGGTTCGGCTAGCATGGTTGGCATGCTTTAGCGTGATCGGTGTGGGCCGGCATGATTTGCCATTGGCATACGTGGGAATTAGGGTTTGGCTTGTCGTATGAAAAAGATATCCCGGTTATTATTTAGGGACACATTAAATGTTTCAGTAAATGTGCCTAGTAAATGCTTGTGACATCACTGTCTGTTAGGGTTTAGTATTTTACGATTTTAACCCTAAGCTAAAAACCACCATCAACACCTTCACGTAAATCTTGTTATTTTGGTTGTCTTTATTTCATCGTGTATAGATTGTTATGTATTTGATTGATTTTGTAGCTTTCATATTATGCATAGTGATTTGGATTTATAAGTCTGTATCAAATAGATGACACTCATTTTGAGGATGGATTTTAAAAATGGCAATTGCCTTCCAAAAATGACCGAGATTGACATTTTGTTACATCGTACGTATATTACAATTTAGCTTTGGCAACGGCTATTGTGAGAAAGTTTGTATGTTATATCTTGTACTATTATGGATGGTCTAAGTGATACCAAATAATTTATTTTATAATTTAATTACTAGGATATCTAAATAGGGGATAAGACTAGCAAAAGCGGCAAGACCTCGTCTCATTTTGAGTGGTGTTTCATAAGGGAATAAGAATTAAGGTAGCCCATCTTAGTTCTCATGCTAGGCATGAACCAATTCGTCTGAACCCTTATTGTTAAAACGATTTTCGGACACCATGGCATAAGTACATCTCGTTAGAGCACCGCTCTGTTGAACTCGCAAGCGTGCTATCTCAAGCTTGTTTGTCAATGTTAGTGATCAAAACTAAAAATCTTGATCTCTAATCTACTTATACCGATGTCTCGGACTAGGATAGATTGTGTATTTGAGCATTGGACTTCACGGAGTTCATCAATTGAAGACGAAGAACTACTAAGGAGAGCTTGTGGAACTTCATCAACAAAAGGTATGTGACACTAAAACTCATCTATCACTTGGAAAGTCTATTTCTACTTTATCTCCAATATTGAGACAAAAGTCGTATTACTATATAGTATTCGATTATACACATTTGGGATTTCGAGCTGAGTTTAACTCGCTTACATATTTCTCGAAATATGTGTTGGTAAGCTTTTGCTTCAACCAAGTTCATCTTATATTCTAGAAGAAAGTCAAAAGATGATCATGTGAAAATCGCGAGTAACATCTTACATGGTTTGTGTGATACAATCATTTGGTGTAGACTTGGAATGTTTCATTATGATTATTTCAATAACTTGAAAAAAAAAATTGATGCTAATAGTGTGTGAAAAACGGCTATTGTCATCCTCTAAGAAAGTTTTAATGATTGAAATAGAGTTTAGAACTATTGGATTATAAAAATAGTGTGCATTCTTGCATGTGTGTGATCTATGACTGTAACTAGAGTATGCATACACGTATGCGTACTTGTAGTTGTGAAGGTGTAATTATTTACACATACCTGTACGCATACTTGCGTAAGGTATTGGTGCGGGAATTTCTGGCCGGGTTTTGGAAGAGTACTTGGTATGCGTGACACGTTCGCATACTTTGAACCCAAACTCGGACTCTACTTAGGTATGCGTACACGTATGCAAACTTGAGTGGTTAAAGTTCTAAAATCGGTTTTCTCATGAACTAATATGTTTATATATTAAGGAATGCATTCTTTTCAAACCGTAGCTATAATGTTCATGAATTGATTCGAGTGAATCAAACCGATTTTGCTTCAATTGTGTTCTTTTATACTTCTATGAGAATATAGAAATTGAACAACTCTTTAACTAGTTTCATTTGAGTCATTTGAATTAGTTATGGTTAAGATGAATAGGTTGATATGAGAGTGTTCATATAGCTAACCTTGGTTAACTACCATTGAGCCATCTTGGTGCACACGTTTAATTACGGTTACTAAACCTAAATGAAGGTACATTTCATTTGTGTATAACAAGCTAAGTTTGATCTAACGGTTAAAAGATATTAGCTTGAATTTAATCAGGTTTTCATCTAACAGTGAATATTGGGTGCTTTGTTACCAAGGTAACTTAGATTGCAAACCCTGATTTGAAAACTATATAAAGGAGAACTCTAGCAACTGGGAAACCTAATCCCCACACCTCCTATGTGATACTAGTTGTATAAGCTAGAGTCGATTCTCCTTTAACCTTAGGTTTTCACGAAACCCTGTAGGTTAACGACTTAAAGACTTCATTGGGATTGTGAAGCGGCACTCCAACTATTTTCTCTATAGTTGTGTGTTACGATCTTGTTGTTTTTATCGTATTGAGTACTATATTCTCTAAGATTTGCTCGAGATTTAATCTACGAGCAGGCAAGATAAAATAAGTAGTCACACATATCTTCGTCTCATCGTTTGTGATTCCACAATATCTTGTTTCGCTACCATATGATTAAGATTATTGTGAGGTGATTGATATTTCTAGGTTGTTCTTCTTGAATATAAGTCCGGTATATCAATTGGTTCATGTTCACCTTGATTTATCAAAAGAAGGAACAAAACTCGTAGGTATTTCTGTGGGAGACAGGTATATCTATTCCATTAGACTTTTCTGTGTGAGACAGATTTGTTTATCAAGTCTTCGACTTTGGTTCGTAGCATCTCTTGGTTGTGGGAGACATCATCTAAGGTAATCAAGTGCGTAGTATCATGCTGGGATCATAGACCTAAGGAGCGCAATTGTACCTTGAATCGGTGTGAGATTGATTAGGGTTTAACTACTGAGTCCGTCCAAGTTCATTGGTAGTAGACTCAGTGTCTCAGAGAGGCTAAATCTGATGTGATGTTGAAAGTTGGACTAGCGGGGTTTTTCTGCATTTGCGGTTTTCCTCGTTACCAAAATTCTGGTGTCTGTGTTATTTCTTTCCGCATTATATTTTGTTATATAATTGAAATATCACAGGTTGTGTGTTGAATCGATCAATTGGTAAATCCAACATTTGGTTATTGGTTGAAATTGATTGATCCTTGAACATTGGTCTTTGGTACCGTTCAAGTTATTTCTCTTAAATTCAATCGGGCTCGCAAATTCCTATTTGTTGATTGTAGATTGAATTGAGAGATAGAGATATAAAGTCGTTGATATACTTTTCTCTAGATTGAGTCTGATTGTCTAGTTGATTCTCTTGAAAGTATATTGGAATTTTTCTATTGATTGCCAAACGAATTATTGGGTGTTGTTGTTGTACCCTCGCTTTTTCAATTGGTATCAGAGCAGGTAAACACGTTTAAGACCTTATAAGTCTGTGTTTGTAGCGATCTGAATATGGACGATTCTGTTATAACTGAATTAATAAAGATCGGGTCTTTTAGATATTTGGACATGATTGGATCCACCCCTGTTAAAATCTGTTTTTGGATCATAAATCAGTCCTTGTTTAGCTTTTTTTTCGCGAATTAGCCCATAGTATAAACTAAGTAGGAACCTTATTGACATACCCCAAAGTTAATTCCAGAGTAGTTACCTTCGTCAAATATTTTTACAACTAGGTTGGTAGATACTGATGAATGAATATTTGCTTCCTTACTGAAACGGTAATACATTAAAAGGTGAGATTTACATTTTGAAACAGAAATGTACTTCCTAATTTAATTATTTAATGAAAATATGTTAAGACCAAGTCTACAAGAAAATATGAATAGATGCTTCCCTACTAAAATGGTATTACATTATGAGATTTACATTTTGAAATCCAAATGTACTTCCTAATTTAATTATTTAATGAAAATAAATAAGAATTGAAGTAGCCCAGAAAAATGATAAGGAGGCTATTCTTGGTGCGGCTGTTGCTGCAATAAATACAACTGACCCTTTGGTTGCTGAAGTTAAAAGCTTTCTAGTTGTATTTGAAGTAGCCCACCCAGAAGATTGACGGATACAATATAATTGTGGAGGGAGATTCCCAACAGGTGGTGTATATTCTTTTTAAGAAAATCAACGTTACTCCTCGGAGGATTCAGCATTACATCGATGAAATATGCACGGAGGCCAGGCCAGAAAATGAACTCGGTTGGGTTCAATTTTGTTCCAAAGAGAGTCAATTCCTTGGCTCATGCTCTCGCAGCTAATGCTAAGCGTCATGATGTCCAAACTTGGTGGAGGAGCTTCTTAAGTCCCGTTTCTCTTACTAACAAGTATTGCTCATGCAGACGTCCACACAAAGTAAAAAAAAAAAAATTGATCTTTTGGTGATATATTTTATTACCCATTTTTTTGTAATAAAATGTAACTACATTTTAACGTGAAATTATAGATATTACTGTCCAACGATTTTATCACTCTATTGGTCACAACTAATCATGTAAATATGTTTTACAATTTACAAATCTACCCAGGTTAAACGAAAAACTTAATAATGGATTAGTCAACAAGTCCCTATATTAAGATGATTTTATCCTTTACGAACCCCAAAAGATTAAAAAAAAATACATTATTATCATATATACCATAACTCTAATAAATACAGGACTTAGACTAAAAACTACTCACAATAAATTAATGCATTTTATAAAACCCTATACACAATTAATTGCAAAGATGAAAAACTGATAAGAAAAATCGTAGCTATTTGGTAAATAACTTGTATATTAGAAAAAATACCAAGGATTAAACCCGGATTCATCCCGCTAAACCAAAAAGAGCGTAGATGAAATGGATACATCCCGATGTAATTAAAATAAGAAAGAATTTAAAAATGGGGGGGATGAAACCGGTTATATCCTGACTATTTTTATATTTTTTTCCATTTAAACAGTATCAAAATCTAAATGTCTTTTACACAGAGAAATTATTGATTTTAGTCTTTTTAACCAATTTTATGTAATTATTTTGCGGGGATAAAGAGAAAAAAACGGCATAAAAATTCTTGTGGCATAAAATATCTTCTCTGTTTTTTTTTTTTTTCCTTTTTGGCTGAGTTCCAATTTAAATACATAACTAAGTTCCAAATTACCTCCATGCCATTATAATTAATTTTGTTCTTTCCTAATACAATATAGATGCAGATAAGGACAAAACATACACCCTCATTATATAAAGTCAAAGGCGAAACTGGAAAAAACTTTCAAACTACTCCCTCCGTCCCATTATTAAGTGACCTAGTTTAAGTTTGCGCAATTTTTAAGCCAAGCAAGGGAAAAGAGTATATTTAAGCATTTTTTACAATTATACCCTTATGGATAATAACTAGTGAAATTTTGAAATGATTTATCTCTCAAACTACACCACGGATGTTCGCAAACTTCATACCATTGAAAAGCATTTTAAAATACCTACGTAATATAAACATGCCTATCAAATTATGCATATTTCTTATATTTCTTATAATCAATTAAAAGGATGATTTTAGAAATATCTCCTTGTTTAGGCCTTGTTTGGTAAAATTTATGATTATCTATTTATGATTATAGATAATCATAAATTGATAAATGATTTTGATATAATTATTTTAAAAATAATTTTTTCCAAACATTTTTTTTTTCGGATAATTGATTATCTTAAAATGATGATCTTAAAAAGGAAAGGAAAGAACAATGATCTAGGATATTTTTTTAGTCCTATGTTGTTTTTTTGTCTCTCTCTTGATAATTTAAAGAAAATTAGAAGAAAAAATTCAATTTGAGTTCCTTTGAAAAAATAATTGATTATAATAAATTTTCAAAACAACTTTTTCTCGTTTATGAAAATATTGGATTTTTTCAATTATGATTAAAATAAACAATTATTATAATGGTTACCAAACGCATATGTAATCCATTATAATCGCATAATGGATTATATGTTTGATAATCCATTAAAATAATGGTTACTAAAACAGCCCCTTAGTGATATAGGTCACTTAATGGTGGGACAAAATCTAAAATTAAATAGGTCACTTATTAGTGGGACGGAGGGAATATTATATTTTTTATTTATTTTTTTTGGCTGAGTTCCAATTTAATATAGAACTAAGTTCGAAATTACCTCCATGACATTATAATTACTAATGCAGATAAGGACAAAACATGCCAATTTTCCAGCCGTATAAATTATCATTTTGCCCTCATTATATATAAAGTCAAAGGCGAAACTTAGGGCTGCCCGGGTTCGGTTTGGTTTGGTTTTCTGCCAAACCCAAGGATCAAACCAATATCACTTGTAAGAAAACCAAAAACCAAACCAAATCATGTTCGGTTTAGAATATTAGAAACCGTAACCATCCCACCAGGTTTTTTGGTTTTTCCGGATTTTTCGGTTTTTTTTAATAGACTTTCATTTTTAACTAAGTAAATCAAAATTGTAAAGCAAATCATCATAATAAAATATATTTTGAGCTATAATTTCTTTATTTATGGAGATAGTCATTCAAATCATATATATTATACATATATAATTCAATATTTTTTTTTTGATATAATTGTCTCTATATATTATACAAATCATACATAATTCAATATTAGATACATTTTTAATAATTTTTTATTATTTATGGATATACTCATTGAAGTGTAAATATATTATACTATAATGAAAAATTCGGTACATATTATTATGGTTTTTGTCGGTTTTTTTGGTTCTATCTCTCGGTTTTTCTTTAGCTTGTTTTTTTTGGATTTTTGGTTTTTTTGTGACATCAAACCAAAACCAACCACCTAGAATCGGTTTTCTCGGTTTTGGGTTTCTTGGTTTTTGGATATTCGGTCTCTGGTTTTCTGGTTTTTTTTTGTCGATTTGGACCAGTTCGGTCCGGATAGAAAAACCAACCATGGGCAGCCCTAGCGAAACTGGAACAAACTTTCCAACTTCACAGACCGTAGTTGTTATACATTTTTTTTTTGGCTGAGTTCCGATTTAAATATATAACTAAGTTCCAAATTACCTCCATAACATTATAATTAATTTTGTTCTTTCCTAACACATACAGTATAGATGCAGATAAGGACAAAACATACGAATTTTAGCCGTATAAATTATCATTTTGCCCTCATTATATAAAGTTAGGGGTAAAACTGGAAAAAAAATTAACAACTTCACTTGACCTAGTTGTCATGCATATATGTTTTGTAAATAATACTTCTAAAACTACAGAATTGTTTTTTATACCACAAGACAACTGGGGTTAGTGAAGCTGTAAATTTTTTTCCAGTTTCACTCATTCCTTTATAAGCATGGCTAGTTTAAGACCTACCTCAATTATTTGAGGCCTCCCATTTTTATCACCCAAGATCAAAGAGATAAAGGTGACTAAAAGAGAGATGGGTTTTTAATTTACTTCAAAAGGACCCATTTTTTCTTCTAGTGATAAGCCTCAAATAAATGAGGTAGGCCTCAAAATAACCAGGTTTATAAAATAGATTACACTAATATCTATATAAGGGCTTAATAATTATAAGGCTTGAAAATTATCTTATTTATTTTGTCGATACTTATATGCATACATTAGGAAAAGAGGAAATCAATGATGGAGACGGAGGTGGTTTGAAATAAAATTAGTTAATAATTTATTGCAAAAATTTATTATCAACCCTCCTTATTCAAATAAAAATTATTTTTGAACCATGATTTTAAACCACGTAAAAACCGCCCCCTCACACTAGACCCATATTTTCCTTGAAAAATGGGGCCCATCACTCATGTGTGTGAGCAGTTTTTATGTGGTCTAAAACCATGGTTCATATAGAATCATTATAATTTAAAACTATAGTGATTCTAGTAGGCCAAAAGGAAAAAGAATTCACAATGCAGTCCAACATAAATGACAATTGGGTTATCTCAAGTATGGATCCATCAAAAATGTGAAAAGCCTTATCTAGTCGATTCAATGATTCAATGATGACAAATTGACCGTGGGTTCAATCCCGCGGTCTGTCCTAACCGAGAGAGTCACAACAGACTGCCGGATTAGACCCACGGTCAATCTATCATTCCTGTATCTAAGTTGTACTCTGCATGATCCTGTATCTTATTGACCCTGCTCAACATCCTTGAACGACTCCCCTCTCCCAAACACTAATAAAATCATTTTGTGACTCCTAAATTAACCTATGGTGCGAAAAGATTGTGTTACTGGCGATTAATACTAGAAAAAGCTTGGGAATTATTTATGAGACTTGGATCCCCATTATTCTTCCACTTTCTTAACTCCAACCCTTTAACAACCTATTCATGTAAGAACCGTAACTTAACAATAATTCAAAATTTCCTTATGATGAACAAGGTTAGACTAGTGAAGATAATCAATTGGAACCAAACTGATTATAAGCACCAGAAAATTTGCTACCTCAAGTTAACTAAGATCAACCATGACTGTATGTGATCTTAATTACTACTAAATGATGAAACGAGATCCAAAAAACAAACAATTAATGCTTAATCTTCTACTTAATATAATCTTTGTTCTTTTATCCATCTCTAATCTCCCAATATAGTTTTACTTCCAACTAAATCCTCAAACAGACGTCTTGCGCCTAGTTTTCTGAAAACTCAGTCAAAGAAGTGTTTGACAGACCTCATTTAGATCGACTATCACCTCCTAATCTTCACCGGTACATGACATTCACCCCAAAAGATTAATACATATTTATATATTAAGCTTTTTGGACGAATGCCACGTACCGGTAGGGCTCAAAACTAGGAGATGATAGTTATCTATGAAAATGAAGTACAACTTATCATATCCTTCTTAATCGACGACAGTGAATGTGTTCAAAAAGAATTAAAGGAACAACCTTTCAAGGGGTGATGTTTTCTTCATCATGTAGATTGTCCTCAGATAATTAAAATTATTTTAATTCTAAATTTCAATGAGGAAGATCTACATGACAAGTAAAACACCCTCGCTGATAAGCAAACATGCTCTGCATCTTTCAAAGACACTAACTTACACAGACTGTTGAGCTAAGAAGTAAAAATTTTGACCCTAATCAAACTACCATACATACTGCAAAAGGATTTCTTTAGAACTTAAAAAGCAAAAAATAGACCACAAAAAGTAGTGAATTCTAAGATCCAGACCTTTATAATATAAAATTAGTCGAGGCAAATATCATGTGGCCCAAAATCAAACCACATTACAAACATTTGCTTCTCCGAGGGATATAAGAACACCATCCCACAAAATTTTCCTGATTCCTACCATATGTTTTCATTCTTTGTTATCTACTGTAGCAAGCAGCAAATAACTAAAAATGACATTAACTTGTACATACTACCTACCTATATTTGTATACATTCATATTTTCTATATACTACTGTATGTTCAGAACTTCGAATTAGATAACAAAATCAGAAAACCAGTGATGCAAAATTAGGTACCTTAGGATTTAACAAGGGAACAAGATTGGAGACCCATCTCTCTTAAGCTTGCTCTCTGATACATCTAACTTGCTCATTTTCTCTTCGCACCAAAGCAACTGTTCCTTGCTAATCCTAATCATCCTCGATGCCCTAGATATAACTTTAATGTCAATGAGTCCAAATAACAGCTCTACTTCTTCTGTTGTTGCAGGCCACGTTTTCTTTTTCCACCCTTTCTTCTTTTTACGAAGTTCCTTGATCTTTAACATTTTCTGAGATAAGTTGCAAACGAAATGAATGAGTAAAACGATATAACTGACTAGTATACACTACAAACATGTCACTCAATACAAGAATGGCAATTAATTGGGAGGAAATAAATGAGCTTGTGCATTAATTTACTAGAGGCCGTTGGAACAAATCACTTGAGAAGAAAAACAAAATGTAATTCAAAAAGCAATTTAAAAATGAACTATTGGTTGTGACTTTATAAAGCAATTGACTTGGAACCCACATACTGCAACAAGACAAACCATTTGCCAAACCTTCAACATTGGAAATACAAATCGGGTCTACTTGCTAAAAGAGAGTTGCTGTATCATGTCCTTTACAGTGGATAGGGGACCTACACTATCTCCTAAAGAAAGATATACAATTATTGGCTAACTTTCTTCATTCTTAGTGGAGAGGACTGTGGTTAATAGACCTAAAAAGCCCACAGCTAACACAATTTTAATTGTATTTATAGAGGTAATAGTTATGGAAAAGCTGAAGCTTAAAATACAACCCTAGGATATATTTACTAAAAGAACAGTGACCAGGTAACTAAGGTATGAGGTACATCTAGTGCTGAAAACTATTTCTTGAAAAGTGAGGTGGCAAAAGATGGTTTATGAAGAAAAAGTAGGATGAATGGTGGATTGATTTAA
Source organism: Papaver armeniacum (assembly GCA_023531295.1). NCBI lineage: Eukaryota > Viridiplantae > Streptophyta > Magnoliopsida > Ranunculales > Papaveraceae > Papaver > Papaver armeniacum. Next base: position 206,098 of record JAJJWW010011888.1, read on the forward strand.
CAGCGCAGAAGTGTAAAGTATATAATCAGGCTAGATATTTGTGGTTGGATTACCTTATCAAGGGCAGATTGAACAAGTTGAAGAGGACTTGCAATATGATTCTGACCTCCAAATAAACTAAGAATTTTACTTTCCTTTTTCTTATCCATCTTCAAGAATGCATGAAAGGTCAAAATCGAAGTCTTGATTATTTCAATAAGGTCAGAGGCAATGACTGGTTCATCTGACTCTTCTTCATCATCATCCTGTTCTCCTTCCTTCACTATCTTCTTGGCAACTAAAGAAAGAACAAAAGCATTAGCAAAGCACTTCAAACATAGTACAGTAGCAATAAACAGTTTTTACTCTGAACTGGTTAAAAATGACCCCTACTATTTCGAGTCAGCTAGTTTAGATTTCTACATCAAGGCTGAGTTCATTAATATATGTAGCTGCATTACCTTGAATGCTTGGAACCTGAAGCATCTTGGTAAAGGAACTTCTTGTTCGAGCATAAATTTCAGGACGGAGACCTTGCTCAAATGGCTCGTTTTCAACAAACCTTTGCAATAAAACCTGGAATTGCTGGAACAGCTGAGCAACACGGCTGTAACAGGTAGGGTTTTCAGGATTGGACAAAATCTTCTGGCTTAGTTGTATATACTGACAATGAAGAGCCTCCCAGCTTAAGCAAATTTGCGCTACATATGCAGTCTCAAGATCTTGGTACGGATCATCTTGCTGAGGCTGCAGGTACTCTTCCTCACCATTTTCTTGAGGATGCTCCTCCTTTTTCTTGAAAGAGAGGGATCGAAAAGTAGAAACGAGCTTTTGAGATGCAGATCTTGGAGATTTTGATTGCAACTGCGTGCCTGCATATCAAAGAAAATGCTTCCATGAATTGAGTATTCTTAGTCAAAAAACTATCAGTACTCAAGGGAACAGGAATTAACCATCATATGCAGTTAAACCATGGTGGTTAGAATAAAGTAAATCTTATAGGCCCCAATCTAAAAGAGCAAGAAGCAAATGCAAGAAACATATGTCCCCTCAACATACACAAATGATTCCACTAAAATCATAAAATGTGCACACATGATGAATCTAAAGCATGGTGGATCATACTGCCATAACTTTAATGACCAACAAAAATACAATGGTATGGCCTGAACTCAGAAAACAAACTCCCCTTGATTAGACACATTTGCTTACATATATACAATGTTCTACAAACGACATTCTTATTCATACCCCAACAGAAAACATCAGTCTTTAGTTAACAAATTCCTGCCTTAAACAACTGAACATCCACAAACACTGATCTAATATGCTGATGAAGTACTAAAATAACAAAATTGATAAAATGAGCACAATAGCAACCGAAGTCGAATGCAAGAGGCACATAAATGATAACAAAATCTGAGTTGAAATTGTGTTTTTACCTGAATCGTTCAATCTCTGAACAATCATTCGGTCAAAGAACAACATGAGTTCACAATACTTATCATAACTCGAATCGAAACTACAAATCTGCAGCTGCTGATTAATATCCCCCATTTCTCTGAACCCACCACTAGAATTTGTTGTCTCATCATCCTCTTCTTCAGGTACTGATTCTTCAGGAATCAAATTCATAAAACTGTTCCTCCTTAATTCTTTCATTCTCTTTTTCACTTCATTCAATATGAAATCATCATCATCATCCTCTTCCTCTTCATTCACAGGATTCTGATTCCCATTTCCATTCCCATTCTCCATTTTCATATCCTCTGGTGCTGGAACTGGTTGATCCTCTAAATCTTTCTCTGCAACGGGTTTTCGGGCTTTTCTAAATCCTTTCACTTTGAAGAAATCCATTGAAAATGCTCCAAAGAGATGATGAAATCACGGATTTAAAGAAGAACCCTTAGATTTGTATAGTACTTAAAGTTAAAAAGAAGAAAACTTTCGGTATTCAAAAACAGTGCTTTTGAAGATTGTAAAAAGTTAAAGATACTCCACTTGAAAGATCAGATGATACTTCTTGTTTACAGAATCAAATCTGGATTCTAAAACCCTAACCACCACTTACAGAGTGATTAAATCACTGAAAAACCCTAAAAACAGAGGATAATAAAATCTTCAAAATCTGAAACTCCTTGGAGAAAATAACAAGAACCCTTTGCTGTAATCTAAAATGAAACCCCAAATCTTCACAAAAGTTCAAATCCTACACTCACACAGTGATTAAATCCCTGAAAACCCCTAAATAAAACAGAGTTTCACGAAAAACCCCCAAAATTTCTTCAAAATCTGAAGTTCATTTCTAAAATCAACAACAACCCTTTACTTTAAACCAAAATCAAACTCAAAATCTTCATAAAAGTTGAAACCCTTTCACAAGATTAGCTCTTCTTTTCACTCATTTCATCTCAAACTCACCATTTTTTTCACACCCTCCAACACCTCCTCCTGAAACAATGTGATGGGAGGAACAAGAAAACACAAAAGTTTGGTTTATGTTCCAGAGAAACCCTAGAAACCTGAGAGACAATAAATTAAAAATACTCAAAACAAGCCATAAAATGAGTATGAGTAGGAGGAGCACTTGATTAATTTCCATTTTCTGATAAAACATTTTATTTTAAATTTAAATGTTAAACTTTAACTTTGGATTCCAAAACGCAAAACCCTAGAAAATATAGGCAGGAGGGTACAGACTCATGTCTTTCTTTCTTTTAAGCAGAAACAGAGAGAAAGAGAGGAATCCTGTCAGAGGGATTCACAAGGCCCAACTACTCAAATCAGGAACTATTTTTGTTTTTTCCTTTGATTGCTTTTGTTTGTGGGTTTACTAATTTCTCCTTAAAAAATCAACATAATCTTGACTTTTGTGCTTTTGCACATTGTAAAAATTAATTTCAAAAGTTAAAAACCAAAAAAAATTACTGCAAAAGAAAGTTGTACCTATTTTTCTTAATTTAACGGTGGGTTTTGGCAGCACGTAAAAATCACTACTCCCTCCGTCTCACTATTAAGTGACCTAGTTCAAGTTTGCACAATTTTTAAGGCAAGCAAGGGAAAAGAGAAGTCAGTTTGAACTCCCTCCGTCCCAATTTTTTTTTTTTTTTTTTTTTTTTAACTTTACTTCTGGGATTGGTTTCAGTTTATCGTATCCAAAGATGCATAAGTAAAATAAGAAAAGCTTACAGCGCCTTTGGATGCACACTCAGAAGTTACTTTTCGACTTCTGGAAGTTAAAAAGTCAGAAGTCAGTTTGGCAATAATATTTTAGAACGACTTCTAGAAGCAGAAAAATCAGATTTTTGTGAAGCAAAATAGTTTTGATTCTGACTTTTGTTTCTAACTTCTACTTCTGGAGAGGAAGAAGTCAGAAGCAGATTTGTATCCAAACGCGCTATTAGCTTCACATTTGAGAACTCTTTTTCCTTTTGATATATTGGCGGTTCTTTCGGTAAGGCAAACAAGCCAGTTTGCCATTTTTGCTCCCGTTATGGCACGATAAAGTGATAAACATCACTGCCTAATTGGCAAATATGCTACTTAGCCAACCAAGGTGGAGTCTCAAACGAGCGATAACGTCTTGACTGCTCGGTAGAAACTACATTGTGAGGTCAAGTTTACGCCACCAGCGGCCTGGACTTGATCGCTCGGTGTAGTCTATATCGCCTGGTAATACTTCATCTGACGGCTACAAATCCATCACCATATAAATACTCAGTTTCAACATCATTTCAACTCACACCTTTTCTACACTTCTCAACTTTTCATTCACATTTATTATAATCTACAAAAAATCACCATGGACAGGTCATTTGTGGGAACAATATCGGTGATAGTTGGGATACAACTATGGACAGGTCGTTTGTGCTCGAGTGGGAGAGTATGATGAGTGGTTAGGACAGATATTTAGCCCCGTTTGGTATTGCTTTTTTTCAACCAAAAGCACTTTGTAACAAACTTGTAACAAATTTTTACGAAAAATTGTGTTTGGTAAAAAAAAATTCAAAGTGCTTTTGGAGAGAAGCACTTTCATTTTCCGATTTTTAAAAGCTAATTAAAGACTAGCTTTTAAAAGCGATTTTAGTGGACCCACATAATTCGATTTAGCAATTCTCTATTTTAACCTTGTTAATTTATTATAAAGACATGTTTTACCCTCAAATATTGTACATTTGACATTATAATTCTAATTTAATTTTATTTCATTTTTTTCATTTTTTATTTAAAATAATAAATACAATAATAATTAAAATTATTATATAAAATAATAAAAAAAATTAATAAATATTAAAATGAAAAATGAAAAAAAATAAATATTAATAAATATTTTTTAAAAAAATAATAATATTTTCATAGCAAACCATAATCATAAATTTTTTAATGAAATAATAAAAACAATTAAAAAATTAAAAAAATATATATTAATTATATTTTATTAAATATATTAAAATTAGAAATATAATATATTATAATAAAATTGTATTAAAACTAATTTTTGAAATATGTCTATTTTCGTCATTAAGTACATCACCAAGCACTTTTAGATACCGATTTACCAAAGACGATTTGTTAAACAAGTGCTTTTTAAATTATAGTTTACCAAACGTCATGCAGATTTATTTTGTGCTCGCACAACACAAAGACAATGTAAAAGCGTTTTTCTAAAATTCACAGCAATACCAAACTAGCCTTTTGTCTCGCATGAGGCACAAACGTCTACATTATATCGACGCCTTTTTAGCATTTCTAGAAAAATCTCTCTAATTAACCATGCTCGGACGGGAGTGATTCAGTAATGGATGAACTTCCCGGATTCTTCTGTTGGATGACAGTTGTGGACCCGTTAAAATAAAAATCCCACAATGCTGGATGACTGCAGTGGCTAAGTGGGGAAAGTATCGGTGGAGGGTCGGGTCTGGTCATCACACAATTCCATCGACAAAAGAATAATTGGTGAAACCAGTGAGAATATGTTAACTATGTTAGAGCAATGCTCGGTCGAACTCGCAAGCGTTGCTATCTCAAGCTTGTTTTTCAAGTTTAGTTGCCAAAACTATAAGTCATGATTTCTAGTCTACTTATAGCTAAGTCTCAGATTAGGATAGTAAGTGTAGTTGAGCTTTAGACTGCACGGCGTTCATCGAATGAAGACGAAGAACTACTCAAGGGAACTTGTGGAACTTCATCAACAAAAGGTATGTGGAGACTTGAAATCATCTATCACTCAAAAGTCTATCTACTCTATCTCCTATTTGAGACAAAAATCTTATTGTTATATAGACTTCAATTATACACATTTGGTATTTCGAGCCGAGTTTATCCCGCTTATCAATTTCATGAAATATGTGTTGGTAAGCTTTTGCTTTAACCAAGTTCATCTTTTATTCTTGGCGAAAGCCAAAAGATAATCATGTGAAAATCTCCTTGTAACATCTTACATGATTTGTGTGAGACAGTCATTTGATGTAGACTCGAAATGTTTCGTATTGATCATTCGATCACTTGAAAATTGCTTTGAAGCTAATAGTTTGTGTGGGACAACTATTGTCATCTTCCAAGAATGTTTAAATGATTAAAATAAGGTTTTAGAACATGCAACCATGATTGGATATAAACATAGTGTTTATTCACATTTGTGTAAAGTCCAAAACTTTTAAATGATTAAAATGAGGGAACCATGGTATGTGTGTATTCACATTTTTTGTAAAGTCCAAAACCGGGAACGTATTGGTTGGTTGTTGGAAGTCCGGGAACTAAGTATGCGTACCCGTACGCGTACTGGCGGAAGTTCAAGTTCCGTGAATTTCTGCTGGAGTTTGGAAGTGTAAAATGGTATGCGTACCCGTACGCGTACTGGCGTAACCAAACTCAGTCCGGCTACTTAGGTATGCGTACACGTTTGCATACTTAAGTAGGTTATGTTCTAAAATCGGTTTGTTCATGAACTGATACATTTATATAATAAGGAATACAATCTTTTGCAAACTGTGGCTATAATGTTCATGAACTGATTTGAGTGAATCAAAATCAATTTTGCTTCAATTGTGTCTTGTATACTTCTATGAGAATATAAACAATTAAACAACTTTCTAACTAGTTTCATTTGAGTCTTTTGAACTAGTTATGATAAAGATGAATAAGGTTGATATGAAAGTGCTCATATGGCTAACCATTGGTTAAATATTGTTCAACCAACTAAGTGTACACATTTGGGTACGGTTACCTTTATCTAAATGATGGTACATTTCATTTGTGTATAACAAGCTAAGTTCGATCTAACGGTTGAAAGATATTAGCTTGAATCTAATCAGGTTTTCATCTAACGGTGAATATTGAATGCTTTGTTATCAAGGTAACATTGATTGAAAACCCTGATTTGGAGACTATATAAAGGAGAACTCTAGCAACTGGGAAACCTAATCCCCACACCTCCTATGTGATACTAGTTGCGACTAGAGTCGATTCTCCTTTAACCTTAGTTTTTCTAAAACCCAGTAGGTTAACGACTTAAAGACTTCATTGGGATTGTGAAGGCAAGCCCAACTATTTCTCTATAGTTGCGTGTTCTAATCTTACTGTTTTCTATTGTGATTGAGTACTATCTTATTTAACATTTTCTCGAGATTTATCTCCGATATGCAAGATTGAAAAGTAGTCACAAACATCTTCATCTCATCGTTTGTGATTCCACAATATCTTGTTCCGTTAATCGATTAATATTATTGTGAGGTGATTGATAATACTAGGTTGTTCTTCGGGAATATAAGTCCGGTTTATCAATTAGTTCATGTTCACCTTGATTTATCAAAAACGGAAAAAACTCGTAGGTATATTTGTGGGAGACAGATTTATCTATTCAATAGACTTTTCTGTGTGAGACAGATTTGTTTATCAAGTCTTCGACTTTGGGTCGTAGCAACTCTTAGTTGTGGGTGAGATCAGCTAAGGGAATCAAGTGCGCAGAATCCGGCGTGGTTCAAGAGGCGTAAGGAACGTAACTGTACCTTGATCAGTGTGAGATTGATTAGGGCTTAACTACATTCCAGTCCGAAGTTAACTGGTAGTAGGCTAGTGTCTGTAGCGGCTTAATACAGTGTGGTGTTCAAATATGGACTAGGTCCTGGGGTTTTTCTGCATTTACGGTTTCCTCGTTAACAAAATTTCTGGTGTCTGTGTTATTTCTTTTCCGCATTATATTTGTTTATATAATTGAAATATCACAGGTTGTGCGTAAGTTCAATCAATTGTGAATCCAACCTTTGGTTGTTGATTAAATTGATAGACACTTGGATATTGGTTTTTAATACCATCCAAGTTGTTTCTTATATTAATCAGGCTAACGGATTTCTATCTGTTTGATTTGCTGATTACATTAAGAAATAGAGGTATAACTCTTGGATATATTTCTTGACTGAGCTCACTTTATTAGTTGGTGCTCTCAGAATTATATTGGAGTTATTCCATACAGATTGTTAAGCGAAATATTGGGTGTGGTTGTTAGACCCCCATTTTTCAATTGGTATCAGAGCAGGCAAACATGTTTAAGACCTCATAAGTCTGTGTTTGTAGCAATCTGACTCTATGGACAGAGGAGCTATCTCTATAAACGTACCACCACTCTTCGATGACTCGAATTACTTATGGTGGAAAATTGCTATGCTTGCCTTTCTTCAAGCGCGTGATTTTCAATCATGAGTTTATGTTGTTAATGGCTATAATCCTCTGGTTGTTACAATAGGCACAGTAATTGTTCTAAAGGATATTGGTGATTATGATGACGTCGAGATTCTTGCTGCAAAGCAAAATTCTGACGGATTGAATGCAATCATCCATGCCATTACCGTAGATCTTCAGCACCATGTAACTACGTACACTCGGTCTAAAGATGCTTGGTATATCTTAGAAACCGTATTTGAAGGGAATACCTGTGAAAAAGAAGCTAGGCTTCAAAACCTAAATTCTGATTGGGAAAACGTTCGTATGGCAGACGAAGATTCATTTGATGAGTTTAATCACAAAGTGTGTGAAATTGTTAATGCATCTTTTGCGTTGGGTAAGACTATTCCTGAAAAGGATATTGTGATGAAAATTCTCAGATCCTCGCTATCTAGATACGATTATAAGAAACATGCCATCGTTGAAGGAAATAACCTTGATGTTCTTTCCATAAATACTCTTGTTGGGAAGTTAAAGATCTTTGATCACGAGCATGTATCCAAATCCGGAAAGGATATTGCTTTCAAAGCACAAAAGAACACTGAATTACTTGATAAAAGTAAAAGTGTTGGCATCTCTGAAGATGATCCTTCTGAGACTGATTCATCAGATGAAGATCTTGACAAGTCATCTCTTTGATCACAAGACAATTTAGAGATCTTCTTTTGAAGAGAAGTAAATGGTTTACTAGAGATAAATCTAAGTGATCAGTTAAACCCCATAATCGTGTTATATCTAAAAACAGGGATACCGACGACACTGATGATGAGGATATGCCACATTACTTCAAGTTTAAAGGTTTTGGTCATTTTGCCAATGACGAGGATATGCCACATTACTTCAAGTTTAAAGGTTTCGTAGAAAATACACTAGGAACAAAGGTCTGGCTGCAACTCTTGATGAAATTCTGATCATTATGATTCGAGTGAAGATGAAAAATCAAGTGTTATGCTCCTTGCTGAAAATATTAATTTTGATAATGTAGCAATACTCACATCAATCTTGATATTTTTTCTAGAGAAACTTTTTCAACTATATTGGAGGATAAAATGGATTTTTCTCTATCTACTGGAAATCTTTCGTCTAATGTTTCAAGTACCACAATTTGTCTAGTAGCATGCTCCGTTATGGTGTCTGAACCATCCTCCAACTTGACATGTTCTTACTGTACTCTTAAGGGTTACAGACTCTCTACTTATTTCAAGTACAAGCATAAAGTAAGATATGTCAGCAAACTTCAACGGAGAGAAAATCGATTAGCAACCAAGCTTAAACTTGTTCATAAATCGTCCGAGGTATGTAACTAAATCCCTCTCCGAAAAGGTTAATTTCTAAAGAGCCAATTAGACCTCTCCGAAAAAGAACAAGGTCTAAGCATTCTGTGGAAGAAGTAGTTAGGAACTCTTTCCAAAAGGCTCATGGTGCACAAATCATTGTTCACCCCAACACAATTTAATTGTGTTGGCCGTGCATCTTGTCTCATGTGCCTAATTTCAAAGAGACAAGAGTGATGCACATTCAGGTCTTAAAAAGAAGAAAAAAAAATCCTCTGGTTGTTTTTCTTTTGTTTGTTTGGGTTCAATAAAAATTGGTTGATCCTTTCATATCACAAATTGGTACTGAAATGGTTTTTCCTTTTTCATTAAAAGAAAGGTTAAAATTGACAATGCTACCTTCTTTAGGGTTGAGAATTGAGTGTAAGTGAATCCTTAGTTTGTATAAAGGTTCCGTAACCCTACATTCCTTTTTCCTTCTCAAAACAAAAACTCTTTTCATCACAAGTTTGCTTGTAGAGCTTGTTTAGTGATTTTCTCTCACAAACCCATTTTTATGGAGACTCCAAGCATCATGACTTTTGATGGAAAAGATGTTAATATGATTGTTAAGCCGTCAATCATGAAGGAAAAAGATAAATCAGTATCTCCCTTACCCTCAAATTTGAAAAGAAAAATGAGGAATGTAAGAAAACCAAGGGTTGTTCCTTCAAATCTTCAGAAGTTTCCTGGTGTTCTTGAAGAGTTAAAGGAAATAAGAAAGAAGATCCAGAAAATAAAGGCTTTTGTGTTTAGGACACTTGAAATTCAGAAGGCCCTGGTTCGGCATCAGTCAAGAAGGTTCGTTGAAATTGACTCCTATCTCCATGAACCTTATGTTCCAATGGCTGTTGACGACAAGGAGTTCGGGGACGATAAATAATTTTTCAAAGGTCTTAATGTCTAGGGAACTTCTTATGAGAATTTATTCTCGTGTTTTAAGAAGGATAACTAGGGTTTGGAATAGCCATTATTGTGAGTACACATAGCTATTTCCAACGATTTTTCATCTTGCAATGTGTTTAGATTTATTTATTTAAATTCTAAAGTTTATTTGGAAGATGATTTTGCAGTATTAATCTTTATGGTTTTATATATTGCAACTTGTTATAGGATATGTGTGTTTGCGTCCGTGAACTATGATTGTCCCATACGTGGTCAAAAGTTAAGACTTTCAGATATCATTATGCAAATATTGATAAAAGATTGAATGAACTTTTGACAAACAAAAGTTAAGCCTATTATGTCGTTATGCAAATATTGATGGAAGATAGGATGAACTTTTGTTTACAAAGATTAAGTCTATTATATGTCTCTATGCAAATAGTGATGAAACATAGAATATATATTTGAATATTCCGCAGTATTGGTCTTTCCCTGATCCACATCTTTGTGTAAATATTGTGCGGCTCCGTAAGTTTTCTTATGTTGAGCATTTCCGATTAAATTAATCATGGGTTCTCTTGTGGTTAATTTAATTGAGTATTTTGGATACAAATTCATATTTCATGTGATTTGTTAATGTCCAAAGAAATCCTTCTTTTCTTATGAAAGTAAGGTCGCTCTTGTTGTTCTTTCGGGAATGACATTTTATGGGGGAGAGTTCTTTTTGAACTTGTGCTTAATTGCCATATCTTTGTGGGGAGTGCGGCTGTGGAATATTATAGGGGTTATCTTGTATCTTTATAAACTCCTTGATGAATGCATTTAGTTTCGGCTATATGATTGCATCTAAACAAGTTGATATGTTGTTCTCTTTTGGTCATGAAGTATCTCTATGGAAATTTCATTAGGATCCCACTAGTTTTCGTACTTTTGCCAATTTATATTAATAAAAAGGGGGATAATTACTACAAATACATATGGTTTACGAATCATTATGTAAGGGGGAGTGGTTTTCATGTGAGATGAAGTATTGACTAAGGGGGAGTGATACATATCACCATAGTATTGTTGTCAAAGTTGTGATGTAATTGAACTTTGATGTTGTGTAATAATACTATGACACCGTATAACAATGATTGAGAGCTATTGTTTTCTCATTGTTATAGCTACGGATCTTCAACAACTATGATGCTGAGTTGAACACATTTAGAATCATTGGAGTACTTGGAAGTGACGAAGATTTCGAGTAATGTTGATATTAGAGCATGGCTCGGTTGAACCCACCAAGCGTTGGTATGTCAAGTTTGGTTGTCATATTTTAGTGAACCAAAACTCATGTTAAGAGTCGCTTGATTATGTACTAGAGTCAACTTCGTATAGGTTAGCTTGAAAGTATTAGGATATGAGACATTACAAGTATTGCGAAGTCTTGAAGATGTGAAGAAGCAAGGATCTACAACGACAACAATCATCCTTCTACTTGAGGTTAGTGATATTTGACTTGAATTGTTTCATTCCCTAACGTATCTTTCAAGTCATGCATATTGAAAACAAAACTGCGAAGCATATTTGAACTCTAGATAGACATAGTATGAAGGAATACAATACGAGGTTTATTGCTTAACCATTAAACTTTGTAGATAAGACATCGCCATAATCATCTGAATGATATCGTAATTATGTATGGGTATGAGGTGAGGATTTCATCCTAGGGAACAATTTTTTACATGTGTTCTAAGGAAGTAAGTTCATAAACTTGTTTGTGAACCGAAAAGGAAATTGCCGGGTGTTATTGGTTTTGTTATTCATTGCATATCTTATGAACAACCAATATGTGTGATTGAGTATAACCGTTCACAACTTATTTGTGTTATTGGTATACTATTCACAAAGGCCTGACTTATGTATTGGTATGACTTTTATTAGTGAAACCGATCTTAAGTAATCACATGAGATGGTATGATCGGGTTTGTGATTTTATGTCTGACCAAATATGGGAAAGGGGAACCGATCCTAGTAAGAGGTGAAGTACATAACAAAAGGGAACCGATCCTTGTATGGGGTGCAACAAAGTTTATAGCAGAAAGGGGAACCGATCCTATGGACATGTGCAATACATATAAATTAGATACCATATATATGTGGGGAACCGACCATAATACCTAGTCAACTCAATTTTGGAAAGCTAGTGTGACTATGCACAGTACTCACATGGAAGGTAGAACCAAAACTTGTTTTGGTAGAACCGTTAAACCCATGATTGTGATTGAATGTTTGTTTGATCAATCGCATAGTTCTTGAAAGTCAGATGAACCAATTCTAAACTTGTTTGGAAGAGTGGCAAATCGGTTTCAAGGTTGTAAGTGTGAAAGAGAACTTACAAAGTAAGGATGTCGACATACTTTGAACACGTGCTATGAATGTTTATTTCTTTAATTGTTCAAAGTTATTCCTTAATAGCTAAGGGAAGAGAATCCCAGGATCGAAACATAAGTAAGTTAAGAATATTTTAATTAAGGTTATTAATTTCATTTTGTAGGGAAATATAAGAATTAGTAATGTACATTTACTAATTAGATTTTCCGAGAGATTTCGATCATTATTTTTGGACAGAGCATTTCCAAGAATTATGGAAACCGAATTTGTGCTTTAATGAATATTTTGAGAGTATTTTCTGTTTTGGAAATTCCTTGGTGTCCAAACTTCATTGTCTATAAATACTTGAAGTTTGCCTTTCTAGCAAACTAATCCTTCGTAACAACAGACTTCCTCATTTGTTGTTGTTACTGGTGTAGCCGCCTATTCGGAGAGGAGAGTAACCTAATTAGGCGAAATCTCTTACGGCCGCTCAGTTTAAATTCTTCTTTGGGATTGAGAATCTCTAGCGTGTACCGTTGGTGGGAAACTAGATAATTGCGGTTTATCTTTTGTTTTCGATTGATTTGATTGACTAACGTTGGTTGAAATATGATTGCACCTAGTTTGTTTATGCTTGAGAATCTTCTCTTCTAATATAAGATTCACTCAAACTAGTTCAGAGTTTCGACAGGGATCTTTAGACTGTTGTTAGTTCTAAAGACGATCTTATGATAATCCATTGTTAATGACTCGTCTGTGCGTGATTGATCACAAGAGTTTCAAGTGATTGTGTGCAGGTTTTTATTGAAGATTTAAGAAGATTTGAAGACAAAGAAGGTATTAAAGATCTGACTTGGGTTTATAATCTTTGGTGTGCACAATACTTGTTTCGGTAATAGAGGATCCAATTAATAATCGGTTTATCCTTGTGGTAGATTGGATTGATTAATTGAGTAGATCCGCATCAACACAATTCTTTGGATTAAGAGTGTTGATTGGATTAATCTTAAACGATTACTTCGGTAATTGAACATAAGATAGATCTAAGGACCCGACGAAGGAGTTTATGTTAAGATAAACGGAATATCCTTTGTCCGACTCATATCACTTGAATGAAGAGAGTTGATACCAAACAGATTTGTTGTACATTTACTGTTTGGAATACCAACCAAAGGAATTGTTCCAAGTATGTGACTTATTTATAAGTTGGAGGCGTGGGAATACAGACGGAACTAGGTGAACTATAGGTTTAGTTGCTTGGTCTCAACTATACGAAGTTAGGTGTAATTTTGTGTAGCGGCTTAATCCTGAGAGTATTCAATTATGGACAAGGTCCCGGAGTTTTTCTGCATTTACGGTTTCCTCGTTAACAAAATCTTGTTGTGTCATTTACTTTATATTTCCGCATTATAATTGTTTTATTATAATTAAAGTAAAATACACAAACGTTAATTCCTATTTACTTGATAAGTGAATCCTATTGTGTTTGGTTAAGTCCGAACCTTTTTATCAAGTAACATACTTCGTTGTTGTATTCTCTCGATCTCTTATCCATAGACGATCACACGAAGTGTGAACCGATTAGTTGTATTGTCTCGACTCAGTCCATAGACAATCACTTTCGGAGAAATGACTTATAGGTAGGAAAAGTTTTAGCTTGAGGTATATTTGGGTACCCTCGCCTTTTCAGTTGAAGAACCAAGGAGATCAACCATTTGGATGAGAAGCTACAAAGTTTATTTATTTTGTAATCCATATGTATTGATAGTTTTGTCACTAAAATTGACAAAGGGGGAGATTGTTAGAGCACCGCTTGGTCGAACTTGCAAGCGTTGCTATCTCAAGCTTGTTTGTCAAGTTTAGTTGCCAAAACTATAAGTCTTGATTTCTAGTCTACTTATAGATAAGTCTCGGATTAGGATAGTAAGTGTAGTTGAGCTTTAGACTCCACGACGTTCATCGAATGAAGACGAAGAACTACTCAAGGGAACTTGTGGAACTTCATCAACAAAAGGTATGTGGAGACTCGAACTCATCTATCACTCAAAATTTTATCTACTCTATATCCAATTTGAAACAAAAGGCGTATTGCTATATATATAGACTTCAATTATACACATTTGGTATTTCGAGCCGAGTTTATCTCGCTTATCTATTTCTCGAAATATGCGTTGGTAAGCTTTCGCTTTAACCAAGTTCATCTTTTATTTTTGACGAAAGTCAAAAGATAATCATGTGAAAATCGCCTTGTAACATCTTACATGATTTGTGTGAGACAGTCATTTGATGTAGACTCAAAAGGTTCGTATTGATCATTCGATCACTTGAAAATTGCTTTGAAGCTAATAGTTTGTGTGAAACAGCTATTGCCGTCTTCCAAGAATGTTTCAATGATTGAAATGAGGGTTTAGAACATGTAACCATGATTTGATATAAACATAGTGTGTATTCACATTTGTGTAAAGTCCAAAACCGGGAACCATGGTATGCGTACACGTACGCGTATTGGTTGGTTGTTGGAAGTCCGAGAACTAAATATGCGTACACTTACGCGTACTGGCGGAAGTTCAAGTTTCGTGAATTTCTGCTGGAGTTTGGAAGTGTAAAATGGTATGCGTACACGTACGCGTACTGGCGTAACCAAACTCAGTCTGGCTACTTAGGTATGCGTACAAGCTTGCATACTTAAGTAGGTTATGTTCTAAAATCGGTTTGTTCATGAACTAATACATTTATATAATAAGGAATGCAATTTTTTGCAAACCGTGGCTATAATATTCATGAACTGATTCGAGTGAATCAAAATCGATTTTGCTTCAATTGTGTCTTGTATACTTCTATGAGAATATAAACAATTGAACAACTCTCTAACTAGTTTCATTTGAGTCTTTTGAACTAGTACTTATGATAAAGATGAATAAGGTTGATATGAAAGTGCTCATACGGCTAACCATTGGTAAACTATTGTTGAACCAACTAAGTGTACACGTTTAGGTATGGTTACCTTTATCTAAATGACAGTACATTTGATTTGTGTATAAAAAGCTAAGTTCGATCTAATGGTTGAAAGATATTAGCTTGAATCTAATTATGTTTTCATCTAACGGTGAATATTGAATGCTTTGTTATCTAGGTAACATTGATTGCAAACCATGATTTGGAGACTATATAAAGGAGAACTCTAGCAACTGGGAAACCTAATCCCCACACCTCATGTGTGATAGTAGTTGCGACTAGAGTCGATTCTCCTTTAACCTTAGGTTTTTCTAAAACTCATTCGGTTAACGACTTAAAGATTTCATTGGGATTCTGAAGCCAGGCCCAACTATTTCTCTGTAGTTGCGTGTTATGATCTTGTTTTTTTCTATTGTGATTGAGTACTATCTTCTTTAAGATTTGCTCGAGATTTATCTCTGATAGGAAAGATTGTAAAGTAGTGACAAAATCTTCGTCTCATCGTTTGTGATTCCACAATATCGTGTTTCGTAATCGATTAAGATTATTGTGAGGTGATTGATAATACTAGGATGTTTTTCGGGAATATAAGTCCAATTTATCAATTGGTTCCTGTTTACCTTGATTTATCAAAAGACGGAACAAAAATCATAGGTATATCTGTGGGAGACAGATTTATCTATTCAATAGACTTTTCTGTGTGAGGCAATTTTTTTTTATCAAGTCTTCGACTTTGGGTCGTAGCAACTCTTAGTTGTGGGTGAGATCAGCTAAGGGAATCAAGTGCGCAGAATCCGGCGTGGTTCAAGAGGCGTAAGGAACGCAACTGTACCTTGATCAGTGTGAGATTGATTATGTCTCAATTACATTCCAGTTCGAAGTTAACTGGTAGTAGGCTAGTGTCTGTAGCGGCTTAATATAGTGTGGTGTTCAAATCTGGACTAGGTCCTTGGGTTTTTCTTCATTTCCGGTTTCCTCGTTAACAAAATTTCGGGTGTCTATGCTATTTCTTTTCCACATTATATTTGTTTGCATAATTGAAATATCTTAGGTTGTGCGTAAGTTCAATCAATTGTGAATCTTGTTAGAGCATAGCTCGGTTGAACCTACCAAGCGTTGGTATGTCAAGTTTGGTTGTCATATTTTAGTGAATCAAAACTCATTTAAAGAGTCGTTTGATTATGTACTAGAGTCAACTTCGTATAGGTTAGCTTGAAAGTATTAGGATATGAGACATTACAAGTATTACGAAGATTTGAAGAAGTGAAGAAGTAAGACTACAACGACAACATCATCCTTCCACTTGAGGTTAGTGATATTTTACTTGAACTGTTTTTGTGACGGCCCAGAATTTTTTTTTCCTTCTAGTCGGCCGTGGAGTTCGGGCAACTGACAAGTTCCAAATTATCCGAGCTGCCATTTGAGATGCACGGATTGAAAACCAGTTTGTAAACAAGAGTAAAAGTCATGCTATTATTAAACATAACAAAAGAAGTTTCATTTACATAAACCAGTTAACCAGTTTGTCATAAAACCATTTAAACATGATTCACACTTACTAATTAAAATACTCTTTTTACAAACAACAAATTCAATAAGAAACAACAGTATCATTTTTTCACAAACTAAAACAATAGGAAATACAATATCCTTTTTCACAACCAACCCAGATACACATGAATATACATGAACACAAAGTGATGTACTCACTTTGACCCCCAAAGCTTAAGCAAGCTTACTACCTCAAGCCGACCTCAACTTCCGTGGAAAACAAAAAAAAACAAAAGGGTGAGCCACAACCCAATAGAAAGTTAACGATACGATAACACGAGTATAAGAAATGCCCATATACAAATAACGATAAGATAACGAATCGATTAAAGCATAAACAATGCATTAAGTTGTTGAGCACATCCAAATCGAAGTATCAAAGGCCTTACAAAGCCAATACACAATCGAAATCATATAAAACCAGTGAGTTTGCAATAATCTACTGTGAGAGTCCGAATAACTAATTGTCGTAGTTTATCAGAAAACTAACCTATCGTCCCAGACGATCTTCCGCAGGTCACCATTAATATGGATTTCCCCTTGTGGTCCCGACAAACTCATCAGTATGGTTCGTAACCAAAAGGATGCTCAACGTAGTTCATAAATAGTTCGCAAACATCGTTAAATACGAGTATCGAACAAAACAATCAACAAATATTGCTTCATAAATTAAGAAAGCGACTTACCTTAGCTTTTACCACATAAACAAGATCATAAATACATTAAAGTATTAAATATTAGAGCTGGGCATAAGCTCATAATCAATAAGTTCATTCAAACCAAGAGTTTGCACGAAAAGATCGTTTAAAACCACTTACTCAAAGATATTACCATGGGCTTCGTTTCAAATCAAAATGTGATAAATCTTACCATTTTAGAAGCCGGAGAATACCTCCTTTCACGCAAAAATCATTAACAATAAGAATAAAATCAAATAGTTCATATAACAAGATATTTAGGCATAAGACAACAGTAGAACGTTTCTGAAATTCAGATTGTAGAGCCTGTTTTCAAATAATTGTGTAGACTTTGTTACACAAAGAAAATGAGTGTTTCTTGGCTCATTTTAAATAAGAAAACATAATATTTCAGATAAAAATGGTAGGAAAAATCAATGAGTTTTATATCTGTGTCAAAGTGTTTCAGCAAAACAGGACATAAATCACGTTTCTCAGAAAATTGCAGTTTCGGCAGTCTACATTCAAAAACTCGTACAAAATTCATTACAAACTGAAATTCAGAAGTTTTGGTTCCACTAGAAATCTGAGAAACCTCACTTTGACATAAAAATGATAACCAAAAGTAATAAAGTACATATCTATGTTTAAACATCTCAATAAACCAGGACAGATGTGCAGTTTTTCTGAAATTTCAGTTTTGATAGTATGTAATCAAAAATTCGTGTAAAATTCATTACACAATCGAATTTAGCAAACTTGGTCTTGTTAGAAAGATGAGAGACTCCTATTTTAAATTAAAATAATTACCAGAAGAAATTAGGTATATATATGATTCTAAAAGTATCAAATAAACAGGACAATAACCAAGCTCTTCAGAAATTATAGTTTTGGAAGTCTATACTCAAAAATTCACCCACACTTCATTCCTTATCGGAATCCATTGATTCTTGGCTATTTTTAATGAAGAAAAGGCCCTCTTTTTCATAACAAATATAACAAAAAATAAGAGACACATGAACTGGGTGATAAGTTATGATATAGCAAAGCGGAAACGATTTGAAATAAATCAACACGCGGAGAATCCACTCCGGTAAATAGGACCCAAGTATGATAAACAACTCCAATCCAGGAGCAAAGCGACGATAAACGATCAAGACGATGATCAATCTCTCAAAGAGAATAAAATGGTTTTAACCCAAATGGTATTTTCATTAAACGAGCTCGCAATCTGATTACAATGATAAATCAGATGGCTATTTATAGCCTCCAAACATTAAACCTAGAAATATAGAACATTCCTAAATTAGCCTAGAGAATATATTATTCTCATAAAAACAAGATAAATATCACAAAGAAACTAATTATCCTAATAACTAAAATACTAAAATTAAAAGATATCCAAGATTTAGCAAAATCTTAGAGTGCACGTGAAATCCTAGGATATTTCCCATATCAGGATCCCCCACTGAGACGAAACTCGTCTCGAGTTTATATTGGAAATGACAAATCGAAGAAAGAGTATTAGTATTCCCACATCCTTTGAAACAGCTTGACCTCGAGTTGTGCATAGGAATCACCAAGTGTTCGCAAAAAGAATTAGAAAAAAACACATAAGAACTTGAAGTTTGTGCTGCGTGTTGATTGGTATTTGGCTTCAGATGTATAAACTCCCATAAAGAGGATGACCGGACCTCACAGTATTTAGCAAATGAGTCTTTGTAATGCGAAAATGATTTGCGGCACCCATTTTTCGTGCACCCAATGCACCCACCCTTAGCTGGCATATCCACATGAACACGTCTATTTCCCTCGCATCATTTTTTCCCTTATGTTTTCTCTGTCACTTTTATAAGTTCTCTAATGGAAGTTCAGGAAGATGTAGGGGAAAATATCGTCGCACAATCCAGTCATGATCAGATTTTGAACAGTATAATTTTACCATGACAACAAACCCAAGAAACAGGGTTAGGGTATATAAGGGTAACGACAAATTATTCAAAATTGAGATAAGAAAAATATAATCAAGTTTAGTCCTTCGATTTTTGGATCAAAATTAAACTAAATAGATAATTTTTGGGGTGTCATGTTGGATTTTCAATTTACAGTGAATTTTGTGACAACTTGAATGCGAAAAATGGGTCTCTTTTCATGATAACTTCAAAAAACTATTGATTACTTGACATAGTATTAAGGTAGGGTTCAAACAGAAGGACAATATTTTTTAGGTATTCTGCCATTAAAGAACAGTAAAAGAAATGATAAATTCTCTAAGGAGAAAGATTTTTTTTCCTTTATCTGTTTTGTTAAATCTCTTTTATCCCGCTGTTCGACTCATCTGTGAAAGTCTTTAGATATGGATTTCACCGTTGCCGTGCAAATCGATTCTTCTATCTGAAAAAATAATTTGATGTGCTTGAGAAAACTAAGAGAAGAAAATAAGATAAACCAATTGGGCTGCTTAGATGGATGCCAGATAAGGATGGGTGCAATGGGTGCAATGAAGATGGGTGCCACAAATCACGGTTGTTTGTAATGGTAGGGAGTAGATAAACCAGCATCCATTGACATGTTGGCCGAACCTAACACGTCAATATGGTGAGAAACATTAATCCCAAACGTACCAGGAAGTGGAACTAATTTGTAATGTGCCGACACATCTCTTGGTAGCACAATTTCGACAGCTGCTGCTTTTAGTCCCCTTGATTGATACGGAAAACTGCCTTCACCTAAAGTATCAAACTTGCTGGACTTCATGTGTGATGTTTCTTATTTTGTCTTATGACTTGGTATAAGATTTACCTTGGTCCTCCCCCACTTAAATTCGTATGAGTTGTCGCAACTGTTACGAACTGCACTAACATCTAATAGCCATGGTTTTCCCAGTACAATGTCACATATATTCATGTCAACTACTTCATGAAAGTTTGAGTTAGAATAGCACTCACCAAATTACAATGAAAATCTGCAAACACCAACGGAAGTAATTGCTCCTCCGTAGTTAAACCACTCAATCTGATCGGAATAAGGATACCAATCCATTTCGAGACCTAGCAACTCTACCATTTTTAGGGACACCAAATTCTCTTCACAACTACCGTCGATCACAAAACGACATATTCTACCATTTGTAGTTCCGGAAAACTTGGACAACTTAACATTAAGTTCTTCCATCATAAAAAACTAACTCTTCATGGAACGAATGTGAAGTCTTCACTGAGAGTTACTTGTATTTAAAAATATCTTGAAAAAGGTCAGTTGATTTTATGAACGAATATTAGAACAAAGAAGCTAAAACTCTTTAGTTTATTGTATCGTAATCAAACATACCACTTTTCCCCAATAAACACCAAATCAAAACCCTTGATTTCCAAAATCAATAAGCAACGGATGAGTTAAAGATGTTACCAAACCCGAAGTATCCACGAACGAGATGCCTCCCTTTTCTCTTTATCTCGTTATCACAGACCGACAATAAAGGTGCTTGACCAAGCAAGGAACCCTAACTAGTTGAAACTTTCCTCCAACGCCTTCAACTTTTCAAAACAAGATCAGACGATTTTTTTTATTTTTTTTTTGATTATTAAAATACCTAGATTTCACAGGACTCCTCGACTGATTCTTCTAGGTAAAACCTATAGATGTACAACACAGGAAAAAAACCTGCTCTGGTAACCACCTGATATAGCACAGCGGAAACGATTTAAAATAAACCGACACGCGGAGAATCCACTCCGGTAATCAGGACCCAAAGATGATAATCAACTCCAATCCAGGAGAAAAGCGACGATAAACGATCAAGACGTTGATCAATCTCTCAAAGAGAATAAATTGGTTTTAACCCAAATGGTATTTTCATTAAACGAGCTCGCAATCTGATTACAATGATAAATGAGATGGCTATTTATAGCCCCCAAACATTAAACCTAGAAATCTAGAACGTTCCTAAATTAGCCTAGAGAATATATTATTCTCATAAAAACAAGATAAATATCACAAAGAAACTAATTATCCTAATAACTAAAATAATAAAATTAAAAGATATCCAAGATTTAGTCAAATCTTAGAGTGCACGTGAAATCCCAGGATATGTCCCATATCAAGTTATCCCAAAAACAGGACAAAAAACTGTTTCAAAAATCTCTGAAATGCTTTAAATTGAGTTTCAAGAGAAAGTAAAGACCAATTCCAATAAATTGAGAATACCCATGGCTAATTTTTAGAAGTAATACAATTTTCATATCAAATAAGAAGAAAACCCTAACTTGTTTCATAAACCCTAGAATCAAATTCAAAAGGAACAAGCATGAATTCATTTTAAACATCACAAATTCATCACATAGAGTTTTATAAGAATATGAATAAGATTGAATTCATTGAACATGTAATCAGACAATTGGAATCATAAAAATCAATACAAAAACACTTTCAAGAAGAATTCCCCCTACCTTTTGTGTAGTTAAAGCTTCCAAAGCAACCAAATCAAATCAATTGATCAAACGATGTAAAACAAGCTTCAAATCTCAAGTTTCAAATTCAAGTTTTGTGATCAAATCTCTTTTCTTTGATGTAGGAAGAATAGAAATCAAGAAGAGTTGATTTTTGTAATGAAATCAGTTGGAAAAGATTATAAAAGAAGGTAAAAAGTCCGAAATACCCTTCTTTCAACACAAACAAGACACATACCCCTTAGCATGTGTCGATCTTTCGCAAATTTCAACTATAAAAATCTATTAAAGTCCGTTCACGCTAAGGACAGGCTCACAGAAAGAGAAATATAGTTTCTCAGGTAAAACACAACTAGGTTTCACCCTCCACATTGCGCTAATCATAGTCTTCCAATCCAAATGGATTGGGCTCGCACCCTAATACTTTAGGAAAAAGAACGCGGGTATTACAGTTTCATTCCCTAACGTATCTTTCAAGTCGTGCATATTGAAAACATAATTGCGAAGCATGAATGATTATACTCTAGTTAGACGTAGTATTAAGGAATACAATTAATACGAGGTTTATTGCTTAACCATTAAACTTTGTATATAAGACATCGACATAATCATATGAATGCTATTGTGATTATGTATGGGTATAAGGTGAAGATTTCATCCTAGGAAACAATGTTTTACATTTGTTTAAAGGAAGTAAATTCATAAACTTGTTTTGTGAATCGCCAGGCTTATTGGTATTGTTATTCATTGCATATCTTTTGAACTACCAATATGTGTGATTAGTATAACTAACCGCTCATGACTTGTTTATGTTCTTGGTAAAACTATTCACAAAGACCTGACTTTTGTATTGGTATAACTTTTATTAGTGAAACCGATCTTAAATAATCACCTGAGATGGTATGATCGATTTAGTGTTATTGGTATGACCAACTCTAGGCACAGGGGAACCGATCCTATGAAGAGGTGCAATCTATCACAAGAGGGGAATCGATCCATGTATGAGATGCACCAAATTTCTAGATATTGGGAACCGATCCTATGAACATGTGCAACACGTTTTTAGACATTGGAAACCTATCCTATGGACATGTGCAACAAATACAAGTTAGATACCATATATATGTGGGGAACCGATCCTAGTACGTAGTCAACCGAATTTTTGGAAAGCTAGTGTGACTAATCCAGTACTCACATGGAAGTATAACCGAAACTTATTTTGGTAGAACCGTGAAACCCATGATTGGTGATTGAGTGTTCTTGATCAATCACATAGTTCTTGAAAGTCAGATGAACCAATTCTAAACTTGTTTGGCAGTGTGGAAAATCGGTTTCAAGGTTGTAAGTATGAAAGAGAACTTACAAAGTAATGATGTCGACATTCTTTGAACATGTGCAGTAACGCTTATCTTTAATTGTTCAAAGATATTCCTTAATAGCTAAAGGAAAAAAATCCCGGATCGAAAATAAGTTGAGAATCTTTTAATTAAGGTTTTTAATTTTATTTTTGGAAAATGAAAAATAGTAATGTGCATTTACTAATTGGAGATTTTCTAAGAGATTTTCGGTCAATGTTTGGACAAAGCATTTCCAGGAATTATGGAAACTGAATCTGGAATATATTTCCAAAATTTGATGCGTGTCGTAGGTGCAATCAAATTAATTCGATATTTCCACTTAATTAAAAATAATATAATGGAAGTCAAGTTCGTTCCCACGAGGAGCAAGAGATCTTAGTTGTAAAAGTTGTCACAAAGGGGGGTGTAAAAAGCAAAAGAAAATAAACAAAGCAATTAAAAGACAAAGTTGAAAGCAATAAGAGAGACAAGATCAAGGAATCCTTCTTCGTTACGAAACAATGAATCAAGTTATGTTCTTTTCTACTTGTTATTAGTCACAGATTATCACCAACCGTAGGATAAGCAGTGTACGCTTAGCTAGCCCCAAAATCCCTAATTTCACCGAGTAACAGTCCGCTTAGTTATCGATTCTATTCAAAAGAACCACCCTTAGGTTCGCTTACAAGATGTAATTCCCTGAATGCATTAAGATCTATGAATTTAGGTTTAGTACTAGTAGTTAAACTCGGTTCGCTTGGTTCACTTTCTAGCGTTGTTTCTACACACAATTGCTCCACGGAATCCCTCCGCAAGGTCTCGTGTTTGCTACTTATGTAAAGAGTCAAGAAACGATTACTTATCCCCTAACTTTCACTAGCTTTAGATTAAACTAACAAATCAATTTAGCATGCATTCTAAACAATCTATCAATCAATCATGAATGTCATTAAGATCATTCCTATTAGTAAAAACAAACGATAATCATGTGAAAAACTTCAAGATAGAATTAAAAACAAAAACTCAAATCATATTAAGAACTAGGAATTCATCCTCAATCAATAAAATTAACTACTCATGTTAAAGAGTTCACACAAAGAATAAGAAAAGAAAAGCGTTGTGTGTGTAGAGATGTGTGTGTGTAGAGAGGTGTCTAGAAGTTGTAGAAAACTTCTCTATTTATAGGCTTCAATATTCTCCAAATCCTCCAAGGAATAGAATCCTTTTTCTTTTGCAATTCAATTTCCAAATCCAAGCTTTTCTCAACTCTTCCACCTTCTCTTTCCAAATTTGAGTCCAATTCTCCATCCAATTCCTAGCCCAAGTCTTCACACCCATGAGAGAAGTCTATAGAAAATTTGGAATTTTTGGCTCGCCGGAAAACTCGGGATTGTGGCCGGAATTTGACCGGAAAACCTCACCGCCGGCCACATGAAAATTTCTCCGTCAGTGGAATATTCGACGGAATATTCCGTCAGTCCACCGTTAGGACTAACGGTCAAACGAGTCAACCGTCACCAATGTTAGTCGGGCGGGTCAAGGCAAGATGAGAGTCGGCCATCGAGTCGCCCGAATCAGACGAGTCAGCTGCCTGGTTGGTCTTGCGAGTCTTACTCGGGGATGAGTCTAGTAATGGATCGGTCATCGAACTCGGCCCGGATCGGTCATCTCCTGTGACCGAGTTGACTCGCCAGTAATGGAAAACCGCCGAGCTCATTTGTTTTCTCGGCATTTCAGTAGCCGAGTTCAAAGCCATTCTTTCCTTCATTCCCGTTAAGAAATCATCCTAACATACATCTATTAAGCAACACATTCTTCACCGCCGCATCGCTTCATTTTCCCCGTTGAATTGCACTCCTCAACACCTTCATAACAAGCCACCCTTGTTCACGACTCAACACTACTACACCCCATCCACCCGCATCGCATTCTTGCCAATTCCTCGGTCTTGCAAGATCGCCCCGCCTAGCCGCAAAAAGACCAATGCCGATTCTAGCAAAACTACAAACCCATTTGCTCATACATTCGACTCTCGACTCACATGACTCTTCTTAGTTTCACATCACCGTAAAGCCTTTAATTTTACTCTCAATTATTGAACGATGTGAGATCAATTCCTTCTCAAATTCCGCTCTTCATCTCTGAGGTCTCTTATCTCTTCTCAAACCCATCCTACAACTTCAGACAGCACCAATCCCAACTTGCTTCAATCTTAGATCGAACCCGTTGTCTGATCGAACCCATTCATCACATACATTCAGCTCACAATCGACGACAACAGCTATCAACATCACCTCCAGATCCATTACCCGATCGATTACGGCCACATCAAACTCTACCAATTTCTTCAATCGACTGGCCATCATCTCGATTCACAGACCCAACAGCAATCACCATTATCAGTTCTTCTCATACCCTCACAATCGACTCGAGCCTCAGATCGCGACCACCACCATCACAGATCGAACCCATCTGTTTCCCTGAGCTTCAACCTAACCGAACCCATCATTCAATCAATCTCGCTCAAACCCAGTCTCAGCATCACGTCTCAATCCCTAAACTGCTTCTCGAATCACCATCTCCAATTTCTCGATCTGTTCTTGATTTAATCTCTCCTTCAATCACTCGGACTCAACAGCAGCCATGACTGCTCGATTAACTTCTCAGTTCTCTGAACCATCGATAGCAACACCATCACCTTTTTGTATTTCTCATCAACATTTCCTCTCGATCAACAGCGGCAGCCATGGCTGTTTTCTTTCTCACATCAGGTGGAGCAGAAATAAAAGACTGATTGAGAAAGAGAATTTTCTTCTCGTTATAGGGTTGGTCATGAGTGGGGCGGATATTCAGCATACGTCATTTGATAAGGGATACCCAGTTGGCAATCCCATAAGTGAATAACAGGTAGATGCCCCTTAACCTCATTGGCCTGTCTTTAGTGCTCCTCCAAGAGAGTAGCCCTTAACCTTGGCTGGTCCGTGTTTAACACTCCTCAAATTGGGTTGCCCCTTAACCTCAACTGGGCTCCATATATCAATCGCCTGTAAAATGACCTTTTTGCCCTTTTGGCTCAAATTGGGTGATTTCTTCTTCTTTTCCTCCGTGCGACTCTAAAGTAGCTATAAAACTCAGAACAAGCGTAAAATACATAATTTACAAAAAAAATAGCAAAGAAAGCATAAACTACTAGATAGTAAATTAGGTGTATTCTACACCTATCAAATTCCCCCACACTTAGACTTTGCTAGTCCTCGAGCAAATCAAACTAAAAACTCACAATTTCAAAGCGTTCAAGCGTCCTAAGCATCCAAAGAGTTATGAGGACATAGAGTTTCTGCATGCTAGTAATAAGAAATTAGAAATACTAAAGAACATATTCTCGTTCTTAAATGTTGAGTGAGAAATAACCACACCATAATGAGAGAACGCGTGTTTGAGAAACGATCAATAAGCATTTCGCCTCGACTTCTGCCTCACCAAATAGGATTTTATGATAATTGCACTCAAAGACGGCTTTTTATGGTTCTCACATGTGTGCAGGTAGGAATGAAGAGAGGAATCCTGCAACACGTTGAATGGTGGGAAGGACATCTTCCGAAATTTTGAAAAACCCACATCTTTTAATATTTTGAAAAACCATTTTTCTAACGATCTCTAAGAAAGGAAATCAACCATTTTTATCGAGGATGAGATTACTTACTTACCTTCACATCCGATCGCCAATTATGATAACACCACTCTCACGGCATCCAATAGAAACGTCTTCCGCTCCTCGTCTTTAACTTCTTGGTCTTCGGTTTCAACTATTGATGATAAACTCACGAATTTCATAAATTCTTTAACAATTTATAACTCCTTAAAAATCCTTGTCGCTTGAAACTTCCTTATATATTTTCCTTCCCCACGGCTTATTAACAAAACAAATATTTCTCTTTTTTTTCTCCTTTTTTTTTTTTCATTTTTTTTTTTTTTTTTTTTTTTTTTTGAAACAAGAGAAATTAAATACAAAATAAACCATGGCCGTGGAGGAAGTATTTTACCACTTGATTCTTCACAACTTGTATCGTCTTGAAATCATAAACTTCAAAAATTTTCACCTTTTACTTTTCTTCGCTTTCATGAATAAGTCTTCATACTTGGATATAAAATTACCTCATTGTAGTGTAAGTCTTCAACATATATGTAAAATCCCGCTCTTTGTATGTTGCTTTACTTGAGTTTGAAATTTGCTCTTTTTCTCGTTCCGTTGCTTATAAACCTTAAACTTTTCCAACTTTCCTTGTAGATTTTGGTGTCGCTCCTTGTTGATGATGAATGTGTTTCTATGGATCCGTTGTTGTCGAGAGAGAGAATGGTGCTAACTGCAAATCGAACTACAAGAAGGAAGCTTTCATCCATGGACGTCACCCTCATGATTGACAAAATTAGCACTCAAGAGATCAAAGAGTAGTGCTTCTATTGGTGGGAGGTTGGGTAGCTCACCATTCTACCGGAATTAACGTGTCGGTGACACACACTCAAAGAAGCTCTTTAGTAGATGGAAAATTTCTGGTTGGTGCCTCTCATGATATGAATACGGGTAGTCTCCACTAATGATTGATCAAGCAACTCTAATAACGCATTTCTCCCTGCACCAAATTCGCATCACCGGCATGATTAAATCCATTATTTAACACTCTAACAAACAAGAAATCCGAATGTAGTTCTCTAACATTTCCAAGTTCAATTATGTCGGTCAAAATCTCTATGTAAACATACCTAGAAGTATGCTAGTGACTCTAAAATATTTTAAAAGTTGAAATTTTTAAGTAAAACTTTTTTTTTTTTTTTTTTTTTAAAATTTTTAATTTTTTTGTAATTTTTTTTTTAAAAACATGCTTAACCACTCCCCCACACTTAAACCTTACATTGTCCTCAATGTAATTGAATCCTCCTAGTAAAGTCAAGGTGGGAAATTTTAACATGATAAGAAACAAGAAAAAGAAATAACAAATAAAAAGCAAAAAGATAAGAAATACAAAACCTATGGGTTGCCTCCCATTAAGCGCTTGTTTTAAAGTCGACGGCCCGACTTAGCTCTTGCATGATTCATTCCCCATATACCAACAATCGGAAAATTTGAGGATCCACCCATAATACCTGTTTTGCAAACAATAACTCCATACAAATATTAGCATAAGAAAACAATAGTGAAATTATCGCTCGATAGAAATTTCCCCACACTTATTCTCGTCCACACTCGGAAGTGTATAAAGAACATAGAATTGGGAACTTCCATGTATTCCTCTTGGCAAACCTGCATAGTGTTAGAATCAAGTGTTTCCAATGGTGGATATCTAGAAACAAAATCATCCAAAAATACTTTCGAAGCACATACATTCAAACCAATAAGAGGTGAAAGAGAAGAATCAATAGGCAAAGGGTTAGACAAACCTTGCACAATCTCTTGTATTATAGAATCCTCTTCATCCTTAAAAAATTCAAGTGAATTACTTACCTCTTGTATATCGTGGTCCTCTATTAAACCTTGCAACCATTCTTCGTCGTTTTCTACCTTAACCAAAGTCTCGGCATCATTAAAATCATTCGCAAGTTCAATTGGGTCTTCCACAAAATCAATGAATGTGGTTTCATCCTCTAGTATCATCTCTTCAACATTCTCATCATCGGAATCGGGCCATTCTTCCCTCATATAATCTTCCTCGGTATAAATTGTAAGATCTTCTTGTGAGGGTGTTACTTCGTTTTACAACAATAGGTAAGTGATATCCAAACTCCTCCTTTTGAATAGGTGAAGGATCTTTATTATGATCCGGAGTTGGAATAACTTCCTCATTGTTGCAACGTTCATACACTTCCGCTGACTCCCATCTTTCCCTAAGAAATTTTTTCCAAGCAATAAATGCATCTTCCTCAAGATCTACCTTTTGAATAGGTGTTTGATCATTATTAAGATCAAGGCTCGAGTAAGCTACACTAGCGTCATCAAAAGTCTCTAAAGGTTGGTTAATTTGATCGTATATTTTCTCCGAATTCCTTTGAATTTCTCGATGTGATTCTTGAAACTTTTGTTGAAGATCCCCAATCATGGCAGACATCTTATCTGCAAAACTAGAGAATTTCTGATCATAAACAAAACTATCCTCCCATCCTTGTGATTGTCCACTTACATACCCGTCATAAGGTTGTTGATATGTATGAGAATATCCATAATGTTACGTAGGAATTTGATCATAGCCAAAAGATTGGTTTTGATTGTATCCTAAGGATGGTTGGAAGTTGTCATAATGTTGAGGTTGAAAACCGTATTGATTGTTGTAATATGCTTGCTCTTGTCCACCATACATGGAAAACTGATACCTGAAATAAGATTCAAAAACTAAGTTAGATACGGTATAGAATCCAACAAAACAAGAATAAAGCAAAAAGAAAAATAAAAACAACTAAAATCATCCGTTGCTCCCCGGCAGCGGCGCCAAAATTTGATGCGTGTCGTAGGTGCAATCAAATTAATTCGATATTTCCACTCAATTAAAAATAATATAATTGAAGTCAAGTTCGTTCCCACGAGGAGCAAGAGATCTTAGTTGTAAAAGTTGTCACAAAGGGGGGTGTAAAAAGCAAAAGAAAATAAACAAAGCAATTAAAAGACAAAGTTGAAAGCAATAAGAGAGACAAGATCAAGGAATCCTTCTTCATTACTGAAACAATGAATCAAGTTATGTTCTTTTCTACTTGTTATTAGTCATGATTATCACCAACCGTAGGATAGCAGTGTACGCTTAGCTAGCCCCAAAATCCCTAATTTCACTGAGTAAAAAGTCCGCTTAGTTATCGATTCTATTCAAAAGAACCACCACGAGGTTAAACAAGATGTAATTCCTGAATGCATTAAGATCTATGAATTTAGGTTTAGTACTAGTAGTTAAACTCGGTTCGCTTGGTTCACTTTCTAGCGTTGTTTCTACACACAATTGCTCCACGGAATCCCTCCGCAAGGTCTCGTGTTTGCTACTTATGTAAAAGAGTCAAGAAACGATTACTTATCCCCTAACTTTCACTAGCTTTAGATTAAACTAACAAATCAATTTAGCATGCATTCTAAACAATCTATCAATCAATCATGAATGTCATTAAGATCATTCCTATTAGTAAAAACAAACGATAATCATGTGAAAAACTTCAAGATAGAATTAAAAACAAAAACTCAAATCATATTAAGAACTAGGAATTCATCCTCAATCAATAAAATTAACTACTCATGTTAAAGAGTTCACACAAAAGAATAAGAAAAGAAAAGTGTTGTGTGTGTAGAGATGTGTGTGTGTAGAGAGGTGTCTAGAAGTTGTAGAAAACTTCTCTATTTATAGGCTTCAATATTCTCCAAATCCTCCAAGGAATAGAATCCTTTTTCTTTTGCAATTCAATTTCCAAATCCAAGCTTTTCTCAATTCTTCCACCTTCTCTTTCCAAATTTGAGTCCAATTCTCCATCCAATTCCTAGCCCAAGTCTTCACACCCATGAGAGAAGTCCATAGAAAATTCTGGAATTTTTGGCTCGTCGGAAAACTGGGATTGTGGCGGGAATTTGTGGGAAAACCTCACCGCGGCCACTGAAAATTTCTCCGTCAAGTGGAATATTCGACGGAATATTCCGTCGGTCCACTGATTAGGACTAACGGTCAAACGAGTCAACCGTCAGTCAAGCATTGAGTCGGCGGGTCAAGGCGAGATGAGAGTCGGCTCGAAGTCCATTGAATCAGGACGAGTCAGCTGCCTGGTTGGTCTTACTGAGTCTTACTCGGATGAGTCTAGTAATGGATCGGTCATCGAACTCGTCCGGATCGGTCATCTCCGGCACCGAGTTGACTCGCCGTAATGGAAAACCGGCGAGCTCGTTTGTTTTTCGGCATTTCAGTAGCCGAGTTGGGCCATTCTTTCCTTCATTCCCTGGTTAAGAAATCATCCTAACATACATCTATTAAGCAACACATTCTTCACCGCCGTCTTCGCTTCATTTTCCTTTGTTGAATTGCACTCCTCAACACCTTCATAACAAGCCACCCTTGTTCACGGCTCAACACCGCTACACCCCGTCCACTCGCATATGCATTCTTGCCAATTCCTCGGTCTTGCAGGCATCGGCTCTGCCCTGGCGTTAAAGACCAATGCTTTGATTCTAAGCAAAACTACAAACCCATTTGCTCATACATTCGGCTCTCGGCTCACGGCTCTTCTTAGTTTCACATCACCGAGAAAGCCTTTAATTTTACTCTCAATTATTGAATAATGTGACATCAATTCCTTCTCAAATTCTGCTCTTCATCTCTGAGGTCTCTTATCTCTTCTCAAACCCATCCTACAACTTCAGACAGCACCAATCCCAACTTGCTTCAATCTTAGATCGAACCCGTTGTCTGATCGAACCCATTCATCACATACATTCAGCTCACAATCGACGACAACAGCTATCAACATCACCTCCAGATCCATTACCCGATCGATTACGGCCACATCAAACTCTACCAATTTCTTCAATCGACTGGCCATCATCTCGATTCACAGACCCAACATCAATCACCATTATCAGTTCTTCTCATACCCTCACAATCGACTCGAGCCTCAGATCGCGACCACCACCATCACGAGATCGAACCCATCTGTTTCCCCGAGCTTCAACCTAGCGAACCCATCATTCAATCAATCTCGCTCAAACCCGAGTCTCGGCATCACGTCTCAATCCCTAAAGCGCTTCTCGAATCACCATCTCCAATTTCTCGATCTGTTCTTGATTTAATCTCTCCTTCAATCACTCGGACTCAGCCCAGCCATGATTTGCTCGATTAACTTCTCGGTTCTCCGAACCATCGATAGCAACACCATCACCTTTTTGTATTTCTCATCAACATTTCCTCTCGATCAACAGCGGCAGCCATGGCTGTTTTCTTTCTCACATCAGGTGGAGCAGAAATAAAAGACTGATTGAGAAAGAGAATTCTCTTCTCGTTATAGGGTTGGTAATGAGTGGGGCGGATATTCAGCATACGTCATTTGATAAGGGATACCCAGTTGGCAATCCCATAAGTGAATAACAGGTAGATGCCCCTTAACCTCATTGGCCTGTCTTTAGTGCTCCTCCAAGAGAGTAGCCCTTAACCTTGGCTGGTATGTGTTTAACACTCCTCAAATTGGGTTGCCCCTTAACCTCAACTGGGCTCCATATATCAATCGCCTGTAAAATGACCTTTTTGCCCTTTTGGCTCAAATTGGGTGATTTCTTCTTCTTTTCCTCCGTGCGACTCTAAAGTAGCTATAAAACTCAGAACAAGCGTAAAATACATAATTTACAAGAAAAATAGCAAAGAAAGCATAAACTACTAGATATTAAATTAGGTGTATTCTACACCTATCACATATCTTGAGAATATTTTCGGTTTTGGAAATTCCTTGGTGTCCAAACTTCCTTGTCTATAAATATCAAAGTTTGCATTTCTAGCAAACTAATCCTCAAAGCCAACAAAACTACCTAGTTGTGTTGTTACTGGTGGAGCCGCCTATTCAGAGAAGAAAGTAACCTAATTAGGCGAAATCTCTTTCGGCCCTCGGTTTAAAGACTTCTTTGGGATTGAGAAGCTCTATTAGTACCGTTGGTGGGAAACTAGATAATTGCGGTTTATTATTAGTTTTCGATTGATTTGATTGACTAACGGTTGTTGAACTTTGATTGCACCTAGTTTGTTTATGCTTGAGAATCTTCTCTTCGATGAAGATTCACTCAAACTAGATCGAAGTTTGACGGGGATCTTTAGACTATTTGTAGATCTAAAAGACGTCTTGTGATAATCCATTGTTACTGAGACTCAGTTACGTGCGTGATTGATCACAAGAGATTCAAGTTGATTGTGTGCGGTGTTTATTGAAGATCTAAGAAGATTTGAAGACAAAGAAGACTTTGAAGATTTCGATTTGGGTTCATAATCTTTGGTGTGCACAATACTTGTTTAGGTTAAAGAGGATCCAACTATAATCGATTTATCCTTGTGGTAGATTGGATTGATTAGTTGAGTAGATCGGCATCAATACGTTTCTTTGTGACTAAAAGTATTGATTGCAAAATCTTAACAATTACTTTGTTAGTTGTTGATAAGATAGATCTAAGAACCTGGCAAAGGAGTTTATTGTGATAAACGGAAGAGCCTTTTGTAGAACTCAAATCACTTGGTTTAAAAGAGTTAATACCAAACAGATTTGTTGTTCCTTTTTACTATTTTGAATACGAACCAAAGGAATTGTTCCAAGTACGTGACTTATTACAAGTTGGAGGCGTGGGAATACAGATGGAACTAGGTGAATTATAGGTTTAGTTGCTTGGTCTCAACTATACAAAGTTGGTTTGATTTTGT
Organism: Papaver armeniacum; assembly: GCA_023531295.1. Classification (NCBI taxonomy): domain Eukaryota; kingdom Viridiplantae; phylum Streptophyta; class Magnoliopsida; order Ranunculales; family Papaveraceae; genus Papaver; species Papaver armeniacum. Next base: position 239,726 of record JAJJWW010011888.1, read on the forward strand.
ATAGCGGCTTAATCCTGAGAGTATTCAATTCTGGACAAGGTCCCGGGTTTTTTTTTTTGCATTTGCAGTTTCCTCGTTAAAAAAATCTTATTGTGTCTTTTACTTTTCTATTTCCGCAATTATAATTGTTTTTATTATAATTAGAAGTAAAATACACAAACGTTAATTCCTATTTACTTGATAGTAATCCTATTGTGTTTGGTTAAGTCCGAACCACTTATCAAGTAAACATACTTCGTTGTTATATTTTCTCGATCTCGTATCCATAGACGATCACACGAAGTGTGAACCGATTAGTTGTATTGTCTCGACTCAGTCCATAGACAATCACTTTATGGAGAAAGGACTTATAGGTGGAAAAGTTTTAGATTGAGGTATATTTGGGTACCCTCGTCTTTTCAATTGATTGACACTTGTATATTGGTTTTTGATACTGTGCAAGTTGTTTCTTATATTAATCAGGCTCACGAATTTCTATCTGTTTGATTTGCTGATTACATTAAGAAACAGAGATATAACTCTTGGATATATTTCTTGATTGAGATCACTTTATTAGTTGGTGCTCTCATAATTATATTGGAGTTAGTCCATACATATTGCTAAGAGAAATATTGGGTGTGGTTCTTAGACGCCCGCTTTTTCAAACTAGATCTCTTGGGGAATAAAGAAAAGGAAACCGAAAATATTTTTGTTTCTTAAGTTGTTTTCGCATCGTTATGGTGTTGTAAAATTTAATGAAATGTAAAAAACAGTTAGGATTTGAACATTAGTTTTAAGAAAAAATTTATCAATTAAAAAATACAATTGTATCAAATGCTTGAAAAGAAATTACGTCAATATACTATTGATTTCCTTAATTCCCCTAATTTCTTGACCTATAAAGATCCATATCCCTAGGTAATTTGTATCCGACATGACAGATAATGCACCCATCTGAGTATGAGATGGTGGTTGAGTAGCACCAAAATCATCTCCAAAAATTTGAAATGGTACGAATGGTTAAAATGCTAATACGGTTGTGGCAATTGGGTTATATAAAGATTAGTTTGCATAAATGCATCAATGTTCGAGTCACCACCAGGGGTTTGTACCCAAGTTGCTGCTGGACTCAATTTGGCTCTAACGTTCGTTCTCCTTTTCCTGCATTTTTTCAAATCTATGATCTTTTAGGTACCTTAATTAGTTCCATTAGATCCAACCTTTTAATCCTTTCAATCCTGCCTTCCTCCTTTATCCATCCCTAATCATGCATACTACTTATCGTTACACCCAAATATAGCGATTTTTTTTTAGGTTTTCATTCAAAAATCATGTTCCTTCATCACCCATCATCCTAACTGAGTTCTTTCCTCATGGTTCGACTCAAGATGCTTTCCCAATTCCTCTTGCAAAATGATTTCATTCTGTGCTTTTTGAGACAGCTAAGAATGGAGATGCAGGAAGGAAAACCTGGAAATATGAGGAAAACAAGATCTGGTTTATGGTAAATAAAAAGTCTAATAGTAATGGATTATAACTTTTCGTTTTGCTCTCTAAGCCAAATACAAAAGCGGATCCACTCTCCTTCTACATTCCTGCTGGTAATTGTTATGAAGGATGGATTTCTTTAGCTACTGTTATGGAAGAAATTCTACACTTGGTAACATCTTTGAACCATTCGACATTAATCCAAACATCCATGCCAAAATACGATCGTTCTTATGCTCAACTCCTTTTATCCAAGCACACTCCTATCATTCCATCAAAACCCATTCCATGTAATCCAAAACCTGTTCCAAAAGTCACCATGCCATATCCTTTCTTCTGTGATAGAATGGCAGCCAAAACATCTGTGTCTTTGGCAAAAAAACCAGCAACTATCAATATACAATCTGTAAACATGCAACAATATTTGGGAAATTGGAATACTGCATTTGTGGTCTCTTCTTTGCTACCGGTGGAATCTTGGGCAGGGATTAGTAAAGCTCTGCAGTCAAAAATACAGTGTATTAAGCCATTAGAGCTTTTTCCAATGAATTTTTGTCAAGCTATCGTGAATATGGATCCTAATTATGAGCGGGAATTTGTATTTCACATGGATAATGTTAAACTGTTTGTTTTTCGGTGGAGTAATCATCAATGGCAAGCCAACCCAAGAATGGCATCAGATTTCCACCTTGAAATATTTGGGGTCAAATATCAATTCTGGTCATCAGAAGTAATGCAGAGTCTGGGAAAGTTATGTGGGATTATTCTCTTGATTGATCCAGCTTCTTTGAGACTTCAAGATCTCACAACAATAAGAATGAAAGTTAGAAACAACAAAGGAATAAATCACATTCCTCGTGCAATTAATCTGGTCACAGACTCAGGTATATTCATAACTCATATTTTCATTGCCGGATCACCAAGAAATAACAACCAGAACCCTAATCAATAATCACCGGGCGATTTGAATCTCCAGTCAAAATGGCAATCAAGTTCAGCAGGATTTACGGAAATATCAAACAAATCTCGCGAGATAGCTGTATCCATGCAGAACTTATCAATAGCCCCGGATTCTAAGCCAGAGGACTTGGTTGACACGCAAAATTATGTGATATCTTCACAACGGACATCTACGCGTCTGGGGTCCAAGAATAAAAAAATAGGCAGGGGCAAATCTAAGTCTAAAAAGAGAAGAGTCTCTAAGCAGGTGCTGGAACAAGTATGTGTGGTACATAATACCCATACTACGTCTGACTTCTCTCATGACGTCAATGAGGTGATTGACATGGAAGTTGACATTCCACCTGCATTCAAAGTTTCTGTGGATGCTGATTTTGAGTCTTTGCCCTCCAAGTTACCCGTACGTGCACAACCAAAGCCCACCAAACATATAAGAACATTCTCGTAGAAATTATATGCAATTGACCTGCAGCCTGTTCCTAGGTCTGTAAATCCAGTGTTTACCATACCTCTTTCTTCCGCACATATATCTACCTCTACACCAATTCTAAGCACACCTCTACACCAATTCATTAAGCCCACCACAAAAATCCTAGCCACCTTCCAAACACAAAAACCCATCTTCCATTCCTTCCATATTAATATAAACCCTAACCACCAATACTCGGTCCCAAACTGGATTATTGCTGAAGTGCAAAGATTGTTCAATCTTGGCATTCACATGGGAATTGGTTTTAGTGATATGCCTAATCACTCAAAGAAATTCTTATTGACTAATATTTGTAATGATGGTCCAGTTCTTAAAACGAATGTTGTTTGGCCTATTGCACCAAAAATAAAGAAGGATTTTGCTGTTCAAACTCTGGTTTCTTTTGAAGGGGTTCAAAGCACTTCGATTCATGAACCTAAGTCTAGAGTTATTCCTCTCGGGGGTTTGAAGGATACTTTTATGTCATATTTGGAAGATGAAGATAATGGTGAAGTTTCTGATGTATCTTCAACAACTACAACACCTACATACCCACCTGGTTTTGAGCCATCCATTGAAGATATTCAAGATGATGATTGCACTACTTCTCTCCCATTGGTAGCACCAAAAAGGCTTGTCACTGAATGTAAGAGACTTGGTTTTGCGTTGGAAGACATTAGCAACCTTAGATCAATAACCAGAAGAAGTAAGAAAATTTTGGGTTCAATATGTGATAAATGAGTCTACAAATTCTTTCATGGAATGTTAGAGGGCTTTGCTCTCCTAACAGAAGACTCATTATTAAAATGATGATTCAGTTAACTAATGCACCAATAATTATTCTTCAAGAGACCAAAATAATGTACTGCTCAGATTATGACATTCTCCAAACCCGTGGAAGTTCAAATTTTGGCTGGACTTTTCAACTGTCCTTTAGGAGTTCTGGAGGAAAGAAAATCTTGTGGAATAAAGATCTTGTGGACGTTTCAGACTCTCTAGTGGGTGACTATACTTTATCTATTCTTTGTACAAATAAGAGTGATAATTTTGAATGGGTTCTCACGAGTGTTTATGGACCAAACAAACCACATGAGAGGAAAGACTTCTGGGTTGAGCTGGACAACATTTGTAGACTCTAGAATCTTCCATGGTGCTTGGGTGGTGATTTCAACACTATCACAAAGTGTGCTAAAAAAAAGGGTTGTTCAAAGATTACGAAGAGTATGGAAGGATTCTCTAATTTCATTTATGATCATGATCTGATAGACCTCCCACTAAAAGGTGTCAGGTATACATGGTCTAATGGTCAAGAAAATCCTATTATGTCTAGACTTGACAGATTCCTTATTTATCCTTCCTTTGAAAAAACTACCATTTTGTCTCTCAATCAGCCAAAGCTAGACCTACCTCGGATCACATACCTATCCTTCTTGATATTTCTGATCCTTCCCGGGGACCTAGTCCTTTTAGATTTGAAATTATGTGGTTCTTGGAGAATGGATTTATTAATTTGTTGGAGGAGTGGTGGTTATGTTTTTGTTTTGCAGGTAGTCCAAGCACAATTCTGTGGTGGAAGCTGAAGGCACTAAAGGAGTGGAATAAATAAACTTTTGGGCATACTACTGCAAAGTTAAAGAATATTCTTGCTGAAATTCAATCTTTTGATACTTTGGCTGAAGAAGACTTATTATCTTAAGCTCAAGTTAGTGAGATAATGCAGCAAAAATCTGAATTTGAGAGGGTTACACACATGGAAGAAGTATCTTGGAAGGTAAAATCTAATACTAGGTGGTTACAATAAGGTGATAGAAACACTCATTTTTTCATGAGTAAGGCTACTGCAAGGAGGAGACATAACAAAATCAGGCAACTATATTAATGGGAAGCTTGAAGATGATAGGTTCAAATTGCATAAGCACATTGTGGATTACTACAAACACCTTTTTATGGAGGAGGAAATCATTAGGCCAGAGTTGGAAGATGTTTTTTTTATAGCATTAATGCAATAGAATCAGACATACTTGATGCCTCTTTTTCTGAGGAAGAATTATTACAAGATATTAAGGTTTTTGGACAAGACAAAGCTCCTGGGCCTGATGGATATCCAGTGATGTTTTTCTCAAGGTGTTGGAGATTTCTAAAAGCTGACATTGTGGCCACAATCCATGAATTTTGTGAGACAGGTGGCATTGATGTGAAACATAATACCACTTTTATTGCTTTGGTGCCAAAAAAAGATCATGTGGAGTCTATTAAAGATTGTAGGCCAATTTTCTTACTTACAAGTACATACAAAATTGTGGCAAAAGTACTGTCTACTAGATTAAAACTAGTAATGCCAAAGATTATTTCTCCAGTGCAGTGTGCTTATATAGAAGGCAGGCGAATTTTTGATGGTACTCTCATTGAAATGAACTTATAGATTTAAGGTTAAAAGCTGGTAAGTCTGGTGTTGTTTGTAAGATTGACCTGGATGTTTAGTAGTGAATCACCTACATTATGCTGATGACACAATCATTTTTGTGGACAATAGAAAAGAGGAACTCACTAATCTGTTCTTTATTCTATATTGTTTTGAGTACATTGCAGGACTAAAGGTCAACACTTCAAAAACAAGGATGATTGCAATTGGAGATGTGCCAGATTTGAATGAGTGGGCTAATGATTTTGGTTGCAGGACTGACAAGTTGCCATTCATGTATTTGGGGATGCCTCTTGGTACAAAATCCAACTGTAAAACTATTTGGACTCCAGTTCTTGAGAGGGTGGATGCAAGACTTTATTTTTGGAACAAAATCTCTCTTTCAAAAGTAGGTAAATTAGCCCTTATAAAGCACATAATTAGTTCCCTTCCTATGTACTACTTTTCACTTTTGAAAGCACCTATTTCTATCATTAATTCTCTGGAAAAGAAGATGAGAGACTTTCTTTGGGAGCATAATTCTGGCAGCAAGTGCTCTCACCTGGTGAACTGGAAGATAGTCATGGCAACTAAAGAAAAGGGTGGTTTTGGAGTTTTAAACCTAAGACTAATAAACCTGGCTTTATTGGCTAAATGGTGTTGGAGGTTTAGTAATGATAAGTTTCACTTGTGGTACAAGCTTATTGAGGAAAAGTATGGCATCAATTTCTCTTTTTGGACTCCAGGTTCTATTCAATCCCCACATGGTGTTTCATGTTGGAGAAACATTGCAGAAACATGGGATTTGATTACAAGGAATTATGCACTGTCTGTTCATTCAGGTAGAAATATAGCTTTTTGGCATGATATGTGGTGTGGTGGGTCATGTTTTACGAACTCTTTCAAAGATTTATACAAGATTGTCAGGTCCAAGAATGCAACCCTGTCTGAGCATATCAATACTGACGGATCTTGGAGTTTTGATTTTAAGAGCGCATTCTCGAATGATGATGCTAATTCTTTTGCTGCTTTACTTGGAATCATTATCTCAACAACACCCACTCTTGATACTTTAACTGATACAAGAAGATGGCCTCTTAATCCTAGTGGCATTTTTTCTGTCAAATCACTGTATGCTGAGATGATAATCAATGAGGGTGTTGATGGTTTTCCACACCAGTTTGTTTGGGTTTCGGCTGTGCCTCCAAAGATAAACTTCATACTTTGGTGCGCCGTTCATGGAAGATTGAATTCACAGGATATGCTGCAGCACAAAGGTATGTATATTTATAGTTCATGCAGTTTATGTGGTGATGTACCGGAGACTCAGGATCATATTCTTTTGCATTGCAAAGTTACGCATAAGGTTTGGTCTTCTATTACTCCTAATGATAACTGGGCATGGGTCTTCCATGAATCGATAATGAGCTTGGCTTTGACATGGTCTAATAATACTTTATCCGGTTATGGAAAGGTAGCCTGGGTATTATGGAGAGAAAGAAATTTCCGTGTTTTTGAGGAGAATTACAGCTTCAAAACAGACGCAAACTTGTGCACAAATGCAAAGGCTCAAGTGCTATCATGGGCTGCTAGTTCTGAAAATAGGTTGCATTTAAATTCAACGTACACAGTGCATAACTGGAGTATCGTTTTTTCTTGATTTTCAGACTACTTCTGGTAGTATTTTGTATATTCTTTTAATCTTAATGAAATCTCTCTTCTAATAAAAAAATAAAAAAAACTACCAGGAGTATGTACCTCACATATTTCCATGTCAATGTCTTCATCACCTGGTGCTACTTGAGACTTTTCCACTATATTTGGAGTAAAATGACGACTTCTTTAACTTTCACCATCGGGACTGGAACATCCACAACCATGACTTGAACCTACACCACCATGACTTGAACATATGCCACCATGATGTGTAATTATGTCATCGTGAGTTGGACCTACACCACCACCACACGACTTGCAACTATATATGTCATCATGACTTGAAATTGCTGGAGTGACACGCATTTTAAACACCATCGTGCTACCCCCCTGGTTCTACATCTGCTCCAAGTGAAATCTATGAAATCCCTGTAGAAGATGACTATATTTTTTCAACTCACATTAATACTGCTCAAGTGTAACTCACTTCACATCCCACTAAAATTGTGGCAGACCTGACGATGAAGCAATTTGACTACTAGGAAACATATATGCGACGCCCGTCGGTAATGGAGGTTGGGAAGGAAAATAACTATCATTAAGTGGCATCTTACCTAGTACTGGAAAATCCACATTATGTACCCAATTTTTGTGGTTGCATAAAAATATTTGGTTTGAAAATCATTGTAATCCAATTAAGATAATCAATGTAACACCCCGTATTTTTAGCATGGCGCATGCTAAAAGATGCGCCATTTGCTTGTGATGAAGCTTCATCCAAAGCTTCCTTTGCATGGTGAGATGCATTTGGCCATGGGGCATATATGGTGCCAAGTAAGGCACATCGCATATGCATATTGGCTAAGGCCAATATGGCATTGGTTGGAAGCTACATTGGCCAAGAGCCAATCTTGCAACAAATGATGCATTAGGTTAGTTGGGTAGATGACCTTGGAAGTGGACGGCCAACATGGCCGGACATCGGGTTGGCAGAGGACGGCCAACATGGCCGGACATCGGGTTGGAAGAGTACGGCCAACATGGCCGGACATCGGGTTGGAAGAGTACGGCCAACATGGCCGGACATCGGGTTGGAAGAGTACGGCCAACATGGCCGGACATCGGGTTGGCAGAGGACGGCCAACATGGCCGGATATCGGGTTGGCAGTGGACGGCCAACATGGCCGGACATCGGGTTGGCAGAGTACGGCCAACATGGACGGATATCGGGAAAATACATGGCAACGGACATGAATAGTAAACGGGCAGTTGATGAAATATTTTTGGTCCCCTTTCCATACTAGTAGAAATTCCATTAAGACATATATAGGGAGGGGTAGTTGGTTGAAGGTGCATATGCGGACTATGTACCAAGTAAGCTTCATAGCTTAGCGGGGAAAAGTATAAATGATGCCCAAGGCTCATTTATAGTTGCGTAACCTCGCGAAGAGGGCATTTGATGCTTAGGCATCATTATGCCATATTGCGGACCAAACATGCATCACTTGGATGCATTTCGACGGAACGGCCTATACGGACTAGGCCATTTCCATTATTGCTTGGACACGCCCATGCAAACGAGTTGGCTTAAGTTTCTGTCCCTTCGTGGATGAACTACGGTCTGTGCTTGATCCCTTTAGAGTAGGGAAGGGTACGTAGGCAGCCGCAATGAGTTGCAGCATTGCCGGTCCAGCACTTTGTCGCTCATATCATCTAATTCGGAGATGATTGCGACATTCTGGCCCCTCATATATATCATCTAAGCTCGGTAGCTCGACGCCAGAGATGATTGTGGCCATACTTGATGAGGCTTAGTTGCATGCCAGCAAGTGGATGCTCATACTTCCTATCAAGCTACAAAAAGAAAGCTATAGCCTATCTGGAGGCGAAAAACCCGAGTGTCGTAATTTAGCACAAGAGGAGTCCATTTTGATGGGAAACGGCCCAAAGATCAAGACATGTTGATCTATAAATCCACATGGTCACCAGAATTTAGCCAAATTCCATCGTTTAGGGCCTCAAAAGGCCGTTTTCTTAAGTATTAAGCAAGTTTTTGCTTTCTTAATAAACCCTTTGCAGAACAAGGGTAAGTTGGAACGGTGTGGAAGCTAAGTTAGCTGCATTATGTTCCACGATCATGCTTGCAAGGGCGAATGAATGTGCATTTGCCTAGCTTTAAAGGCCCGAATCGTAGCTTCATCATGGCGCATCGGGGAGATTACTGCCTGCGGGGCAACGCGCCAAAGGCGTAATTTTCCGGTCCGTCACAATCAAAGTCATCGTGAGGCACCTGGATCAAACCAGTCTCTTCCAAAAGTTGACCGTTCCTTATCAAATCTAACCAATGATCCTGAGAAATTATCCCGGTTGGAAAAGGGTTGATGGCTATTACCTTTTTGTTTCTTACCTAAAGAACGTGTCATTATCCTAGTATCAAACACCATGTCCAACAAAAAAGGAAAGTATAACGCAATTCACTTACATCCAAAGTGTAACATATTCTGGGTTACCACACCTCCGTACTCGTCAATTGATTGATACGGTATGACAAACAAGTTTTCAATTGTTTTACACAGTTGTTGCATCATCTAAACCATATGATTTTTTTGAGCATCATCAACCTGACTAGCCTTCCAAATATCGACTTTGTACTCATACATGATTGGAAAAATGAAGGTTTTATTGTGAAGATCAGTTCAAATACCGAAATAAGTATATCACCAATACTGTAGATAATAACATAGTACATTTACCCCTTCAAAAATTAGATTCATAATTAATATATTGAACAACGAAAATAAATTGTGGTTCTTACCTCCAACAATCCCTTAAGCATGATTATTAAATGTGGGTACCAATCTATATAAAATAATCCTAGATGTTTGATTTCTGGATTGGTACCCAACGTAGCAAGGACGGTACCCGGTTCTAGCAATCGTGAATAAATACATCCAGAATTTCTATCGAACACGAAAATTCTCCGAAGTTTATGTAAGGTTGAGATAAAAATGCATACCCACAGTCATATGTTAATATTTTTATTAAATCTTCTAACGAAATGAGAAAACCAATTAATATCACTAAGCTAGCATTTGGGAATATAATTTGGCATAGTACATATAACAAGAAGATACATTCAAGCTAGTCATAATGCTCAGTGAATAAGTAATTTATTTGGGCTTGCATGTTATCTTTCATTTTTCTTATAGCATAATGCTTTACAGTAGACCCATGTCCATGGGTAGTAATAATGTTGGATTGAGTGCCTAGTTAGCAATTCGGATTTTGGTAAATATACGGAACAACAAACGTACGAGTACTGTTTCGATTCGTAAAAATCAAATTCAGTTAAAAATCCGGTACCAGTTCATGATTCGACAGTAATTCAGAACGTATATGTATGTGTATAGTTTTTTCTAGATATATGAATTCGGTATTGGTCATAATAAGAAAAGAAGTGGGAATGCCTTGACTTAAAACCGCAAAGAAAGCCGTGGTTCTCGTTCTCTCCTCGAATGCAAGAAATATTAGTGGAAATTTAAACTTAGGAGAGACATCGTGTTTCGCTCAGAAAAGTTTTTTTAAAAAAAGATACCATGTCTCGCTTTCGTATTTTTCCCAATTTAATATAAAACTAATATCTGGACTCATTATGTATTTAAAATAACTAAATCCAAAAATTAGGAATAATACATTTTGTTAGAGCACTGCTCGTTCGAACTCGCAAGTGTTGCTATCTCAAGCTTGTTTGTCAAGTTTAGTTGCCATAACTATAAGTCTTGATTTCTAGTCTACTTATAGCTAAGTATCGGATTAGGATAGAAAGTGTAGTTGAGCTTTAGACTTCACGGCGTTCATCGATTGAAGACGAAGAACTACTAAGGAGATCTTGTGGAACTTCACCAAAAAAAGGTATGTGGAGACTTGAACTCATCTATCAGTCAAAAGTCTATCTACTCTATCTCTTATTTGAGACAAAAGTCGTATAGCTATATAGACTTCGATTATACACATTTGATATTTCGAGCTGAGTTTAACTCGCTTACATATTTCTCGAAATATATGTTGGTAAGCTTTCGACTTAACCAAGTTCATCTTATATTCTTGACGAAAGTCAAAAGACGATCATGTGAAAATCGCCTGGTAACATCTTACATGATTTGTGTGAGACTGTCATTTGATGTAGACTCGGAATGTTTCGTATTGATCATTCGATCACTTGAAAATTGCTCCGAAGCTAATAGTTTGTGTGAGACATCTATTCCCATCTTCTAAGAATGTTTCAATGATTGAAATGAGAATTTAGAACAAATTAACCATGATTGGATATAGCACAGTATGCGTACTTGTATGCTAACTGTTGCAAGTTATTCCAAGTCCGAGAACCATGGTATGCGTACCCATACACGTATTGATTGATTAATGAAAGTCCGGGAATTTAGTATGCATACCCGTTCGCGTACTGGCATAAGTTCAAGTTCCAGAATCCAACTGAGTTTGGAGGTATGCGCTTAAAATCCAAACTTAGTCTGGCCACTTAGGTATGCGTACCCATTCGCTTACTTGACTAGGTTATGTTCTAAAATCGGTTTGTTCATGAACTAATACATTTATATAATAAGGAATGCAATCTTTTGCAAACCGTGGCTATAATATTAATGAATTGATTCGAGTGAATCAAAATCGATTTTGCTTCAATTGTGTCTTTGTATACTTGTATGAGAATATAAAAAATTGAACAACTCTAAAACTAGTTTCATTTGAGTTATTTGAACTAGTTAAGATGAATAAGGTTGATATGAAAGTGTTCATATGGCTAACTTCGGTTAATTATTGTTGAGCCAACAAGGTGTAAACGTTTAGGTACGGTTACCCATATCTAAATGAAATCACTTTTCATTTGTGTGTAACAAGATAAGTTCGATCTAACGGTTGAAAGATATTAGCTTGAGTCTAATCAGGTTTTCATCTAACGGTGAATATTGAATGCTTTGTTACCAAGGTAACATTGATTTCAAACCTTGATTTGAAGACTATATAAGGGAGAACTCTAGCAACTAGGAAACCTAATCCCCACACCTCCTGTGTGATACTAGTTGCAACTAGAGTCGATTCTCCTTTAACCTAGGTTTTTCCTAAAACCATTATAGGTTAACGACTTGAAGACTTCATTGGGATTGTGAAGCCAGACCCAACTATTTTCTTTGTAGTTGCGTGTTCCGATCTTCATTTGTTTGTTATCGTATTGAGTATTATCTTCTTTAAGATTTGCTCGAGATTTAATCTCCGATAGGCTAGATAAAAAGTAGTCACTAACATCTTCGTCTCATCGTTTGTGATTCCACAATATCTTATTTCGCTACCATATGATTAAGATTATTGTGAGGTGATTGATATTACTAGGTTGTTCTTCGGGAATATAAGTCCGGTGTATCAATTGGTTCATGTTCACCTTGATTTATCAAAAGATGGAACAAAACCCGTAGGTATTTCTGTGGGAGACAAATTTATCTATTCAATAGACTTTTATGTACCTTTGGTTGTTGATATAAATTGATTGACACTTGAACATTGGTCTTTGATACCGAACAAGTTGTTTCACATAATAATCAGGCTCACGAATTTCTGAAAATGCGGGGGTACAACAACCACACCCAACAATTCGTTTGGAAATCTGAGAGGACTTACTCCAATATACTTTCTAGAGAATCAACTAGACAGTCAGACTCAATCTAGAGAAAATTATATACAAGAGTTTATATCTCTATCATCTAAATTCAATCTGCAATCAACAAATAGAAATTTGCGAGCCCGATTGAGTATATGAGAAGTAACTTGAACGGTAAAGACCAGTGTTCCAGGATCAATCAATTTCAATTAACACCAAAAGTTGGATTTCCTAATTTATCGATACAACGCACAACCTGTGATATTTCAATTATATAACAAAATATAATGCTGAAAAGAAATAACACAGGCACCAGAATTTTGTTAACGGGGAAAACCGCAAATGCAGATTAACCCCGGGACCTAGTCCAGCTTTAAACACCACACTGTATTAAGCCGCTACAGACACTAGTCTACTACCAATGAACTTCGGGTTGGACTGTAGTTGAACCCTAATCAATCTCACATTGATTCAAGGTACAATTGCGTTCCTTACGTCTCTGATCCCAGCAGGTTACTACGCACTTGATTCCCTTAGCTGATCTCACCCACAACCAAGAGTTGCTACGACCAAAATTCGAAGACTTGATAAACAAATCTGTCTCACACAGAAAAGTCTATTGGTATCGATAAATATGTCTCTCACAGAAATACCTATGAGTTTTGTTCAGTCTTTTGATAAATCAAGGTGAACATGAACCAATTGATAAACCGGTCTTATATTCCTGAAGAACAGCCTAGTATTATCAATCATGATGGTTGAAAAAATAGAAACAAAAACTTATCTTTGAATTTAGTGGTTGTTCAAAGATGTCCACGACTCTGCAACATCCTTTTTCCTCTCATTGCAACTACTCTCCTTTCAGAGTTCAGATATTGTTCAATTCCAACACTGAAACAACAAGGAAGTTTAAGGATATGATTATTATATATTCTAGGTATATCAATTAATACAACAATTCCAATGGTATGCCGGCTAGGAACCAACATTCCATTTCACTTTAAATGTTTAAGAAGGTCATGCTTAAATTTATAAAATGCAAATCTGGTAATCCATTTGCCAACAAATATACATTTAAACTAAAAAGGCATTCTAAAAACCAACTGGGGTTTCGAAAGATTATAATTGGGTGGCTTAGTTTCGATGAGATGTTTTCAACCTGCATTCTGGTAAAAGAAAGAATCCCTAGAGTCTCCCTTTTTTATTTAACGAACACGATAAAAAAGACACGCGGAGTGTTTCCTGTTCTTTAACATCAATGTAATTCTTCATACTTCACACCTCTCCTGAACCTCGAACCTCTCTTGAAACTACACATGAAGTGACAAATTAAATTGCAATCCCTTTCATACCAACTCGACCTGCTCTGCCAAACTTGCAAAGAAAAAAGAAAAGGAGATACTACTAAGTTTAATGGAACTGATGCAGTACTACAATGTCGTAGAAAGTAATAGCAAACACATCAATTTAACAAGACCGAAAGTAACTACATGAAATCTAAGAAAAAAAGAGATTGCATACCTTTCTTCCCGAGACATTCCAGAACGGGTGCAAATTCATAGGAAGTTGCACTCGACATGAAGCACTCTTTTTTTTTTGTAATTCCTTGTGGGTTTTGATGTTAAAACTACCATTGAACACAACAACTTTAGTATCAGGCGGGGTAAGTGCTCAAACGCTCAAACTCGTGCCAGATCCGAGGTTTAGATATAAGCATTAACATAAAATGATCAAAACCTTCATTACTAGAACAACAGAAAAGAAAAAAAAAAGGGTTTGTGATATGGAAGTTTAGTATGGATGAAAACCTGGTAAGCCAACTCTGGTGTGTGCACACAAAATTAGAACAACAACTTGTCCAATGACAGCTCAATTTGCTGCATTATACAGGATATAGACAACCGTTTTTCCCATCCAAGATTTTGCATGACATATAACATCCATAATCAAAAATAGCTTGAGAAATGCATTCATGTTGAACTGATTGAGAACCAAAAGAAAATTATAGCAGAGGAACCTCAGTGAGTAAGATATGATCTCCAAGAGGCGAGAACTCTAATGGAAATGGCAACAAATAAATTTTTTGCCTCCAAAAATAGGAGTGCAGCACTAGTGTTATTACCTGCAAATCAAACAATACACCTCAGAATATAATTCCAATAACGTGAACTAAAATTACAAAGAAAATAAAATTCAACCCCCGTAGTACCTATGTACTCAACTTCAAGTACCAACATGACTAAATCAAAACTAGCCTAGTGAACCAAAATCGTATAAAACTTAATACAAGCAGATAAAAAAAAAAAGCTAATCCAAATAAAACTTTGTTAAATCAAAAGCATAAAAGAGTACAAGTAATAGTAAATTACCTTCAGATGGATATATGCTCAAATCCCAAATCTACAACTGCTCTCAGAAGCTCCGACTTCAATACAAAATATCTCAATTCAGAATTGTTTATTGCAACATACCCCTACACCATTACAGAACATTCAAATCAGACTCCAACTTTAAATTTTAAAGTTTCATACATACTACAAATTGAAAAATCTTCCAATTTCTAGGGCTTGAGGAAAATTCCAAAAAAATAATAAAAAATTAGTCACATAAATCCAAAATCGTATCAATTTCACTTGCAAAATGTAACTTTCAAAAATCCAATTTCATAGAGAAAATTTCAACTTTCCTCTAGCAAAATCATTCTCAAAATACCAGAATTACATCAATTTTATTAGAAAAATTTCTCATTTTTAGGGTTTTGAAAAACCCCAAAACAAGCTCAGTCTCAAAAGACCATTCAAAAACCCAAATCAAAGAATAAAAAAACAGAAACTAAATAAAACCCGTAGGGAAAATCTATCCATTACAGAAAACAAACCTCATAAAACAACGAAATCTTTCTAAGAACCCTAGATTTCTTCTCGCAAGATATGTATGAGAGTTTAATTTTTGGCAAATCTCTTTGAAGAAGAATAGGAAGCAAAACCTAATACAGATTCATAAGAGACTTATTGTTATGATTGAGAAAAAAAATCTATTAAAACATAGAGAGTAAGTTGTGAGAGAGAGAAGTAAACGAAGAATTGAAGGATGGCGTCTAAAGGAGTATACTGCTGACCGAGATAAAGATAAGAGAGAGGATTATAAAAGTTTCTTTCTCTCACAGACGTTTTTCAACTCTAATTAGGGCTCTTATTTTTTACAAAAATACCCCTAAGGAAACTATCGTGTCAGAGATTAGTTTTACTAAAACGACTGTGGCTCACAACACCTATAGTTACAGCTACTAAACAACAGTTGTATTCGTGAAGACCAGGAAGTGGTTAAAAATCCATTTTCCACTAGTGATATCTATATGAAAACCTATGCATTTGAGTTCGACAAGAACTCATTATAACTTCAGACAAGCATTAACAGCTAACTGTTTTACATCCCCTATGAGTTTTGATCTTTCTCCATGAAATGATATAGCTCATAAGCATATATCTTGGATTAGCTCATAAACATGTATCTATGAACATTAACCTTGAAGCATTTAATCTCTGAAATTGTGTTTGTTGTTTATAAATATTAAGCTGAATATGTGTAGGTTCTGAACATTTGCTTCAACTGAACTGAGTGGTGAAGTTACAACAAATTAAGAGAACAATAAAATTGGTACAACATTCAAAGCTTGCTGGAAGACCAGCTAGTAAGAGTCATGGTGAATAGCTGCAAAGCTTTAAACCGCGTTTGAGCATCTTGGCTGTCAGAGGAAGATTCTCAATGATGAATTGATGGTAAACCTTGCTCCTGAGTTAAGCCAATTCGTTATCTTAAGCTTGTAATATGAATATAGGTTAACGTTTTTCGACTTAATTAGTGTTAGAAGTTTTTCAGATTTGGAAGTTGCAGTATTTTTGTTAGTTGAAATTGGTAAATTGAATACACCTTTCAATACAAATTGAGTTTCAAAGTCATTATCAATTCAATTTTGTTAAATAAAGTTTTGAAGTCATTATTAATTTAATTGTGGTTCAGATTCTATTTTTTGATTCAGTTGATTCAGCTGAATCAAAATCAATTTTTTTTTATAAAATATCTTCAATAAAAACTAGTGTGTCTATCAGTACTTATCACTATTGATGAAAGTGGTTTTTTTAAAGAATTCAACCTTTGCCAGACACAGTCGTTTTGAGAAAAACCACTTCTAGATTACTGCTGATGGACACAGTCGTTTTTAGCAATATAACTTCTTGTCCTTAACTTCTATTTTCCACAAGTGTTCCCACCTTTGTTGATGACAAACCTCTCCTACCAGAATCCACTGATTCATCATTTGAATCGATCGTTGTTAATATTGACTAACTGTTAACATAAAAACACTCTAAGAATCTATCCAAGGGGTTCACACAATATTTCATAACATAATATTGGAAAGCTCTCTCAAGGCACTACAACTTTGTAGATGGAACTGAAAACTAATTCGAATCAGGGTTCAAAACATCAAATAAAGAAATTGGCATAAGCCTAAACTCAATGGGCCTGATTCGGCCAGCCCAATGATCTGACTCCACGAACGTGTTCATTTCCATAATTTCCCAGCAATTTCAGCATGGAAGTGCTATGTTTGCGTTGCTGTAATTTCTAAAGCATAAAAGAAAACCAATCGTGTGATAGCATTCTAGAAAGGTCTCACAACACTCTCCAACTTCTTAGCAGACACCCTAAGCTAGTTCAGACTTTGAACATTCCAAAATGACACGGCAAAACCACATCAAGTGCTGTCTTTCAGAAATACCAGTCGCTGACTGGCTATGTTTTATAACTTTCAAACTGCAAATCCAAATGCCATATATGATCAAAAAAAAAAGTAGAAGACCCAATGTGCATCATATTCTGAATGCCATATATGATCAATACCATTACCGCTTGCGATTGGTGTAGGAATTCGGCGATTATGAAGTATTTAAGCTACTGCTTCCGTTATTAATTAATAGGCTGGTTTTGTTTTTAGAGAAAATTAAGGAAATTAAGAGAACTAATCATTGAAACTGGTTCTCATGACACTTGTCAGCAAAAGAAGTAAAGTGAAATGGTCTACATGCTTGTTATCAAAAGAAGTTAAGAGAAAAGTGATATCAGAAAACTAAAGTAACATTTGACTTTCCGAATTAGGAAACCAGCCTATTTTTTTGAAACATCTATTTATAGAAACCAGCCTATTATTTAGGAACGGAGGGAGTACATGTTAGTCTAATAATTTTAAAAATTTTTACAACCATGATGGCCTACTGCACTGCGTCTAGTTGTTACATCCCCGTCTGCACTTAATAGAGGTGGTCTCGTCCGTCCTTTTGGTATTTATGGTACCTAACCTCTACCATAAAGAATTCCAGTAAAGACTTGCACCACTCTAGCTGGATATGGGCACTCTCTGTCCCACAAAGTTATCACCGAATTAAATAGTTGAAGTCGAAACTGAACGTGAAAGATTAAATAAATAAAGATATGGATTGCATTGTGCAACAAATGTCTTCAAAATGTTAGCCCGCTTTCTGTTCTGTTTTTTTTGCTCGGTACGTTAATAATTTTTGAAACTATTATTAGACATTTCGAGGATATCAGTAGTTGCAGTTGGATGTCGGACCAACTCATTAATTAAAAAAGTAAGAACAAAAACGAGCACTGCGTGGGACTATCCCGGTATATCTATATAAGATGGCTTCCTAGACTCCCTGAATAAACTCATCTTCTCAAAATTTTCCTCTTAGTCTCTCTTTAGCAATCTTTTTTTAATATCAATCTCTCCTCAAGGAACAGCGATGGTAATCAAAGGGACTTCAATCATTTACCAGAAAGATTCAACAAGGGTGTGTAGTTGCACACCCTGCTAAACCGGATCTCAAGCCTAAATTTGCCTAAATTTTCTGAAATTTTGGAACCTAAGCCTATTTTTGCTATCTTACGCCCCTACAAATACTTTGCTTCCCCTTAACAAAGTTTCTGGCTCCGCCCCTACTGTTTTAACATCATCTTCATCAGAAGTATCAGCTCGTCATGGAACTTATCCACATGGATATATCACTAAGCGCACAAAGGCTTACTCCAACCTTCTTATTTCTTTCGATCCTTGCTGAAATTGTCAGTACCATCTTCCTTGTAGTGTTTATTGTCTTTGCAGCCATCCTAAAATTGTCCATGCATTTTGTAGTAGCTTGTACTATAGTTTATCGTAAAATGCATCACCGGCAAACAACCAGCAGCTTGGAAGAACAACAAGGAAGTGGTGGGGTTAGGTTATCATCAAGTGACCTACAGAACCTTTCTAGTTTTGAATATGAAATAGTTGAACCTACTCATCAAGATTGCATTGTTTGTTTAGAAAGGTTTATAAAAGGTGAAAGTTGCAGAAGTCTACCAAGATGTAACCATGTTTTTCATGCTAATTGTGTAGATTCATGGTTGATTCACGTTCCCTCATGCCCACTTTGTCGAAAATCGTTGTTAAACCTTGAGAATTGATATGGTAGAGAATAAATTCATTCTTATTTATATGTGGAAGTATACCGGGCCGGTCCTGAGATTTTTTTTGCCCGGACGAATATTTTTTTTTTTTGTCCCCATAAAATTTCTTTTGATACTTCTACCTTCATAGACATTTTTCTATTTTGTGATCCTGACACTTGCTTTCATTAATTGTAGGCATTCCTAGATAAACCAGAATCAAAATTAGTGTGTAAAACTATGAAATGAACGAATACAAGTACAACTGACTTAATCATCAATTTCAACTTGAAAGTACCCAGAATGAACATGCCATAATATTTATAGAATGTGCAATAAGGGCATACAACCTTTGTTAAAAGTGGAAATCGACCGTAAGTTAAAATTCTAAAACCATTCAATAAATATACGCATAACTTAACTAATTGCTAACAATAACAACTGATGATTACCGGGTATTTTTTTACCTGGCGAGATTGGGGTATACTCAAACTAATTGGGGTATACCCAATTTTAAAGGGACACTTTTTGTGGGTTTTAGGGGGAGTCCTAATGGGTAAGTTGCAAAACTACCCTTACCCATTAATAATCTTAATTACCCTAAATCAGTTTTTTATTCTCTTCATTTCATCTTCTTCTCTTCTTCTTCTTCTTCATCTTCATCTTCCATCAACCAAAGCCATATAAAAATCTTCAACTTTGATTTTCCAAAAAAATTGTTGACTCTACCAGCGAAAACAAGACTATAAATGATGTTTAAACTCAAACCCATCATTGTGTTGTGTGATTTGATTGTTATATTAGGTTAGAAATCGAAAATTATGATTTCTGTGTTTTTGGTCGGCAAGGTCGTAACATGCATATCTTGCCGACTTTTCATAATAGCCATGGCGGCGACTGTAAATTTTTCAACAATTAGGCGGGGTATTTTTTTGAATACCTTGCCAGGCCAAATACAAATTTAGGAAGGGTATTTTTGAATACCTTCTTAGGCCAAAAATGTAGGAAGGGTATTTTTGAATACCTTGCCGGCCAATAAATTTTTTATGTCATCTCCAAGTATGTCAAAAAACAAAAGTCGGCAAGGTTGACGATGAAGATCATCTAAGGCCACTTTTGGCCTAAGATGATCTTCATTAGTCGACCTTGCCGGCTTTTCATACTTTAATCGAAAGTGTTGATTTATTCTTTGATTTTGAGTATGATTTCATATAATGATTTGCAATCCCCATTTTAGAAGTATTTCGGTTGTGTGCTTCATTTTCGTTGCAAGAGATATTCTCAAAAAAAAAAAAAAAAAAAAATCATCAAAAATCATCCCACAAAAGTTCAATCAAAAACAAAATTTCATAACTTAAAATTCATAAGTTTTAATCTATTCAATCAATTTAAACTTAATTAATTAATCTAATCAAAATTTTAGTAATTAAACGAGGGCAATTTTGCCATTTTGAAAATACTAGGTTAAGGGGTGGCTTGGTTTTACTTCAAAATGACCCTATTTTGTCTTATTGGGTATACCCCAATCTCGCCAGGTTCTTTTACCCCTTTGTTTGATCATTATGTTAAGAATTTACACTTTCAATACACACAACTTCTTAGATTTTGATATGTAGATCAAAACTAGATGAATAGTATTATAAAAATCATTGATTATGATAAATTAAACTGCATATCAAAATCATAACACAAAGCAAAAGATAAAAGGAGAGACGGCACTAGCGCCTATATCCACGGAAAAACCTAGTAGGGTGAATTAGATTACTAATCAATAATTGGGATGACTTACAATATGATTCGTATATATAGGAATAACAGGAATATTCAGTCAACCCTAACAGGATAATGAAAACTAATTATCTTGACAAGCTAGATTAAGCTTATCTAACTTTGTTACACAAATCTTGTTACTGACTTGGTCTACAAATCCTTTTGTTGACTTGGTTTTCTTGTTACTGTCTTGCCAGATATTCTAATACAACTACAATCAATTTTTTTTAAATTAAAACATTAATGGCCTAAAAAACATCGATTCCAGCCTATATTGTAAAAGGCGGGCGCTCTCCTAAGCGCATTAGGTGCCCAGGGGCGCCTAAGAAAAAAGACGCCTTCTACAGTTTTCCAATGATTCCTTGGCTCGCCTCTAGGCTGCTTTAACGTCACTAATGGTATACTTAAATTGACATGATTGGGATTAAATTCATTCTTACACATATGTGGAGCACACATATTTTTTTTTAAAGCATATAAAGTTTTCTGAAGACAGCTATTGCTTGTGAACAAAAAGCTATTGCTTGTGAAGACAGCTATTGTTTTCTGAAGACAGCTATTGCTTGTGAACAAAAAGCTACAGAAACTAGTTTGGGCAATACTTATTAAACCCTGCGAAAATCTGGGATGATAACTATCATACAAAATATCAAGATAATCATTTTCTAAATGTGGCACCTGATATTGTATGGATATATACGAAGATTGAGAGGGTCTGCTCGGGGAGCTGGCTCAATGGCTTTAAATATGCCAGTAGGCAGGTTTTATCCGGTGCATGCCATGTATCTTAAAAGAAGAAGATAAACTACCTATTAGTCACAAAATTTACATCAGAAAACAGAATATTCGTATCTGTTAGGTATATATACTAACATCTTTAACTATTTTTAAAGTCTTCTGGAAGCCCATGCCATGTGTAAAAACGAAGTATATAGTATTGCTGAGAATATACACATTAGTGCTTAATGCTAGAATATTGACAAAGATTTGGCCAGAGTAAACATTCGCGCCAAAAAAGTTAAACTTGACTTTAGCCCATTCCCTATCCCAACCCAGAGCACTATTAGATTTTCTCTCATAATTTTGCTCAGGATGTGCAGAATTTTTTTTGATCAGAAGAGAAAAGATTTTAGTAAGATAAAGAATAACAAGGTGTCTACCAAAGGTGTCTAGAATCACTTTATAATATAGTCTCTATATCTATACATATATAAGACTATTCATAGCCGTTCTCCCCACGGGCCTATGCCATGTATCATCTCAAAATTAGAAGTATAACTACCGGTTGGTCACAAAGTTTTCATCACAAACATTCGTAACTGTTAGTTACATATACCAACACATTTAGCAATTGTTAATAAAAAGTCTATACTCTTTCTAGGATAGCCGTTAGTCAATTTTTTTTGCATGATTTACCTCAAGGAATCAGAGATCCTTGCAAATTGGCCATATGTGTACTTCCAACACTGAAAAATATATACGCGCCATGTCGGCATTAGTTCTTCTCAGTAATCAGCGTGTCTGCATGCATAGTGCTCCTCAGACCTCTAACATTTATTGACATCTATCAAAGAATTCTAGTAAGCTTGCACCTCTCTAGGTGTATATTACGAGGACTTAAACATCTCCACCTATTGCTTCTGAGAGAAGACTTGGTAATTGGCAAGGAATTTATCTACACCAAGCTGGTAGAACTACAATGGTTAAAGTTGTACTTAATGCTGTTCCCATGTATCAGATGAGTACTTTCAAAATGCCTAAGACATTTATTAAGAAGCTTGATTCACTGCAAAGGAAATACTGGTGGGGCTACAAGTCTAATAGAGGGTTAAACTTAATTGCTTGGCAGGATATGAGTTTATCTAAAGATCTAGGAGGTTTGGTTTTCAGGGATCTGGAGATGTTAA
Organism: Papaver armeniacum; assembly: GCA_023531295.1. Taxonomy (NCBI): domain Eukaryota; kingdom Viridiplantae; phylum Streptophyta; class Magnoliopsida; order Ranunculales; family Papaveraceae; genus Papaver; species Papaver armeniacum. The sequence continues at coordinate 262,510 of JAJJWW010011888.1, forward strand.
ACCATGCTCTTCTCAAAAAAATTGCTTGGAGAATATGTCGAAACTCAGATCATTTGTTAACTAGAATTCTCAAAGCAAAGTATTTCAAGAATGAAGAGTTTCTACATCTTGAAGGGGAAAGAAGTAATTCTTCATGGACTTGGAAAGGGATTGAACTTGGTCTTTCTAAACTTCAACAACACTAAAATATGGAAGTTAACAATGGCAAAGGCACTATAAAATATGGATTGACAGATGGATCATTGGACTTGATATCAAAGTTGAGACAATTCATCCATCACACCTCCAATATGTGTTTGTCAGTGAACTGATTTTACCAGAGTCTAATAACTGGAATATTCCTCTTCTCAACATTCTTTTCCATCCAGATATAGTGGATATGATCAAAAATTTGCAGCTCTCTCATGATGAACAAGATATAGTTAGATGAAATCCTTCAAAAGATAGCATTTTCTCTGTCAAGTCTGCCTATAATAAACTCACAGAAACTAGAGTTCAAAATCAAGCTGCTTTAAATGACATTCCAACATCAGTATGGAAGGCTCTCTGGAAAATGAAGTTACCACATCGTGTTAAATTATTCATATGGAAATGCTTGAAGAATATAGTTCCTACAAGAGTTAGATTATCTCAGGCAATGCAAGATATTGAAACTCGTTGTGAGGTCTGTAAGCAAGAGGATGAAACTCTTTTTCACATACTTATTCGTTGTTCCCATGCTAAGGCAATATGGCGTGCCAGAATTAGGGTTGTCAAAGAAATGACATGCAACTCTTCCCATAGTTGTCAAAGAAGTGACATACAATTCAAACCAAAGTTGTCAAAAAAGTGACATACAACTAAAGCAGAAGTTTTCAATGAGATGACAAATAACTCTAACCATTGTTGTCAAATAAGTGACATACAACTCAAACAATTATTGTCAAAGAATTCACATACAACTCTCACCATAGTTGTCAAAGAAATTTCTACAATCCCAACAAGTGTAGTGTATGAGTTATTTTCACAACCTAGTTCAGAATGTAGGAGGAGATGATATTAACAACTGGAGAAGCTTGTTAATGGTTGGGAGCTGGATAATTTGGAAGGAAAGATGTGACCGTGTCTTTCAGGATAAAACACTTAATCCTGTGAACACTGTCTTAAGGATTCAATATTAGCTGATTAGTTACAATGTCTCCACTCAGGATAGTTCAAATGATAATTTATGATTTATCTGTTGTTTCTATGACTCCTGAGATTATTCATAGAAATTCTGTATGTCTGCAGGATATCTTGGATGAAGCAATTATTTTTAAATTCTTTGTAGATACAACTTTTGATGAAAATACTAATGAGTGTGGTTCTGGCATTTTCCTATATAATACTGCAAGTACACGCGTTGGGTTCAAAGGATCTCATGCAGCTGGAATAATTGGTGCAGAAGTAGGAGAATGCAGAGCTGTTCTTGAAGGGTTGAGATGGGCAAAGGAAATGGAACTAGACAGAATTCATCTAGTAGCTGATGCTGAGACTGTCGTCAACTCGATCAATAATGGCACTCTTTTTGTGAGATGGGAGAATAGGAAGATCATTCAAGAGATTAAGCTTTTGCTTAAAACTTTTAATTTTTGTAAGATTTCTCATGTCAGTAGGAATTTAAACTCTATAGCTGATTCCATTTCGAAAGTAGTTAGAAGAGATAAACTTCGCATTGAAGAGTTCGATCATGATGTTATACATCTTGAAACTTTGTTATCCAGGATTTTAGTCCCTGGTATTTCTTAATAAATACATTCTCATTTTATCTAAAAAAAAAACATCTCCACCTAACGTGAATGAGGCTAAGGTCGGAGGACATAGACATTCAGTTTAGCCTCAATAGGCAGAAAACAAATCTAATTGTTATGATTTGTAGTTATCTCAAATAACCACCTAGATTTATTCATATCCCATGAGATTTGTAGTTATCTTAAATAACTACTTGGATTTGTACTTATCTTCCCAATATTTGTATATATATATCCCGAAAAATCCATGTTTATCTTCACTATATTTATTTGTTTTCTACTTCAATGTATATATATACAACTATCACATACCTTGTAAAATTGGCAGCCTTGATTCCCTCCCGCTTCCGCTGAACACATCAGTGTCATATTATTATATACACCATCATATGCAGTTTTGTTCACTAACAATTTATTCATATATTGTTGAAAAGTCGTATTTTTAATTTAACAAGGTATGTGATAGTTGTATATATATACATTGAAGTAGAACATATCACTAATTTCGTAACTATCCATATTATCTTAACCATTTGAGAAATGACCACGTCTAAGTACCCGTCGGTGCTACCTAACATTGACATCCAAACAAACAAGTCCAGTAAAGAGTTGCACCAGGGCCGTACCAAGATTTTTAGGGACCCTAGGCGAAAATCGAAAATAGGGGCCTAATTTTTTTTTTCAACGATTGTTTAAAATAAAAAGACCGATAACATAAGTATGTTTCCAAAAAAAAAAAATATATAAAATCTGAATTAAACAATAAAGGAACAAAAAGAGAAAAACATGTACTGATGTATAATTTTTTCTTGCTCTATTCTTTTCTCCAATCCACTAAAACTAGTCCAACATTCAATTGTTAATTATGATTATGGGATTGCCGATTGTGAATCAACTCTTCTAAAAACGTTGTTAATTATTATGAAACCCTAACTAGCAATTGACCAAAAATAGTACTGTCCACTTCTGAGCTTAAAAAATCTATACCCATATTTATTTATTTTTTGAAAAGAATCTATACCCATACATTGATGTCATGTAGATTTAAACATAAATAAAAAAAAAAATTTAAAGAATCCTCTGTTAAAATAGTTCTAATCGACTTACCGTGCCGAGGTGAATGCCTAGAGATGCATAGACAACCGTTCCACGAATGACGAAATCAATTTGTGTGAATGGATTTAGCCAGTTAAGTTTTTACTTTCGCATATACTAGACAGTCGGATGGGCTAAAAATACAATGTTCCCACAAATGACAAAATAAATTTGTGTGAATGGATTTAGCCAGTTAGTTTTTTACTTTTGTATATACTAGACAGTCGAATGGGCTAAAAATACAATGTTCCACTGGGCCAAAATAGTTTCGAAATGGGCTGACAATAGTTTCTTTTTTTCTCTTTTTCACTCTGGCAGGCGAATACACAGGTATTAGTAGTATACATACAAAATAAAAAATGGGGCCCCCTATCATCTTGGGGCCGTAGGCAATTGCCTATGTTTCCTATAAGCTTGGTACGGCCCTGAGTTGCACTCCTCTAGATGTATATCATGAAGTGGTAACATCTCCACGTAATGTTAGAGGTGCTAAGTTAAGATATGGGCATTCTGTCCCGCAGAGTTATTATCGAATTAAAATAGTTGAGGTCAAAACTGAACGTCCATTCCAAGCTAATTAGATCTAGAAAGATACTGGTAGAAAATATGTATGCCTCATTGGGTCATTGAGTCATTGTCATGTGAAACAGATGTCTTCGACATGAACATTAAAACGACTATTAGATATTCTCCAGGATTTGCAGTTGGAGTGTTGGACCAGCACATTAATTTTATGTATAAAAATTATTCCCAGAATGAAAATGAACCCTTTTTTTTGGGGCACACATTTTAATTAACAATTGATCCCGCGTACGTATAATAGATCTCGTTCCTCGTTGCATAACTCCCGGTAAAAAGATGAGATTGTAATGTCATGTGCCTGATACTATTCCGAGCTATATAAGGTGGCTTGCTAGACCCCCTGAATAACTCATTTTATCTACAATTCTTCTCTCTTATTCTCTTTTTTTAGCAAAGCTTTTCTTGGTGTAACCAAAAGGATAAGCTTTACTTTCGATCTCCTAGTAACAGTGATGATATGCAAACAAAGGGATTTCAATCATTTGCAAGAAGCATGAAGGTATACCTAAACGTCGATCAACGTAATTATTCTCAGTGTTCAACATCATCATCATCATCATCATTATCATCATCAGAAGTATCAACTCCTCCGACAACTCCTCTAAGTCATGCAACTCATCTACACGACCTTCTTATTTCTTTCCTTAGTGAAATTGTCAGTACTATCTTCCTTATAGTGTTTATTGTCTTTGTAGCCATCATAAAAGTCGCCATACATATTGTAGCGGCTTGTACAATAGTTTATCGGGAATTGCATCACCGGCGAACAACCAGAACCGCCAACACCATGAGCTTCAGCGGCTTGGATGAAGAAGGAAGTGGTGGTGTTAGGTTATCGTTAAGTGACCTACAGAACCTTTCTAGCTTTGAATATGAAATGGTAGATGAACCGACTCAACATTGCATTGTTTGTCTGGAAAGGTTTGTACAAGGTGAAAGTTGCAGAAGTCTACCAAGATGTAACCATGTTTTTCATGCTGGTTGTGTAGATTCATGGTTGATTCACGTCCCATCATGCCCACTTTGTCGTCAAATCGTTGTTAAACCTGAACCTGGAGTGAATCACTTACTGGCGGATTCACCTGGTAGCAGTGCATAGTTTTCTCGGAAAGATGTGGTTCCGGATGTCAACACCAAACAAAAGTCAATAATCGCCGAAAGTTTTACATCCAATAAAAATAACAAAAATTGCAGCTTCAACTAACCACAGTTTTGGAAATTTTGTGAGAAAATATCAAAGAAGAATAACTACCTATTAGCCACAAAGTTTACATCAAAAATTGCAGCTCTAATTAGCTGCATCCACTATTAACACGATAATTCTTGGTGTACCGGGAGCCTAGTTAGCAATTCGGGGTACGGGTAGTAGTTCGGGACGGCATACGTACGGGAACTATACGGATTCAGGTAGGTCGGATTCCGTCAAGAATCCGGTCAACGGTTCGTTGTTCGGACAGTAGTTCGGAACGACATGCATATTCGTTTTATAAATGTGAGTTCGCACTTAAAATTCGGCTTACATATATGATAAATTGATAAGTATTATGACCTTATTACGAGTCTAATTTTATTTGTATATGATTTAAAGATGAAAAAAATATATTTTAGCGTGAGTATCTAATAAGAAGTAAACAATTTAATCGCATAAATGTATTACAAAGTGAGTTTATAGACTTTTAAACAAAAATCAACACATAAAACACTGGTTAAACAACTACCGATAGAAAATTTTAACTGAATAATTGTATTTAAATATAAAATATATACAAAATTAAACAAAAACCAATCAACAGAAGTCTGGTCAGAGAGTTACCTACGGGAGAGCGAGGTTGGGCGTTCGAATCTAGTTCGGAAGTATCATCCGGATTCGGTCAGTTCGGATAGGTTCGCAAATTATTCGTGAGGTCCATATAATCCGGGAACTAGGTTCGAAGTTCAAATAGTTCGAAAGTATCATTCGGATTCGGTCTGTTCGGATACGTTCGCAAATCATTCCCGAATGATTCGGAGAATTACTAACTAGGACCGGGAGCAAATCCCGGGCCAATCCCGTGACTCACACAGCAGGGAACCACTTCACCGTACACCCATCCCAATGCAGAGAAGTATTCCTTCTCAACCACCCTATCCCCTCACGGGATTACACCCGGGAGAAGCCCCGGTGTGTGTAGCAGTACTCCTATTAACATGCTTGAAGTCTTTCCGGGGCCTATGGGATGTGTAAAAAAATGAAATGTTACTACCTGCGAGGGACAGAGTTTAAACCAATATATATATTGCACGTAATCTTTGATTGACCGAGGGTTTATGCGGCAAACTCCGACGTGGAAGAAAATTGAGCCCAAATCTAATCAGAATGGTTTCCCGAATTATACCATTAGATTCCCTTCTGAGATTTTGCTTAGAATATCTAGAACATATTATCGATCAAAAAAAAAAAAAAAAAAAAATCTACAGTATATATATTTATATAGACTATTCGAGTCGGAGGTGTAAAACGTGCCGGCCCGGCACAGCCCGGCACACGAAGTCGCGTGCTTCACGTGCCATGTGCCGTGTTGTGCTGTGCCAACGATTTATACGTGCTGTGCTTTACTAGTCAAAAGCTAGGCACAACACAGTCCACGGGCACATCACACGAATAAACGTGCCGTGCTGTGCCGTGCTGGCACACGTGCTATAAACAATTTGAAATCACTTAATGTATACATTAATTCAGACATTATCACAAGAATTTAATTAGACAACATATCATTTGAAATTATTTGAAGTAAAATTAACAAGTTTATTCAATAAAAAGAAATAGCCCATCAAATATAAAATTGGATTATTGTTATGTAAATTAATGTTCTAGTTAAATATAGGTGACGACATTATAACAACGATATTGAAATATATTTTCCAAATATTAAGGTATTATATGTGTTGTTATAAATAAGCCAACATAAAATGTTAAAAACTAGCTAGGATAGTGACTTTTTAATGTGATGTATTATGCCTTGTTATATGGTGTATTTGTACATGTTATGACGTGCTCTCTTAACGTGCTGTGCTGGGATAGGCCACGTGCTTATCCGTGCCGCGTGATGTGCTGTGCTATTGTGCCAATTAGTCAAACCCAGCACGTCCCATTTAACTAACGTGTTGTGCCGTGTTGGGCTAAGTCACGTGCTGGGCTGGGCTGTGCTGGGCTGTGCTCGTGCTGGCACAGCCCAATTTACACCTCTAATTCTAGTAGTAACATAGATAACTATTGTTGTTAAAGTCTCTCCACGGGCCTATGTCATCATGTGCCAAAAAGAAGAAGTACAACTACCTTTCAGTTGCAAAGTTTACATCGACCAACACATTTAGGTATAATTAAAGTCTCTATACTCTCTCCAAAAGAATCACCGACTCTCCTAAAATGGTCATGTCATGTGTGCAAGTCCGACACTCATAAAATATACGTGCGCTGTGTCACCATTAGTTCTTCTCAATAGTCACCGTGTCTGCGTAGTGCTTCTCTGACCTCCACCCAAAAAAAAAACCTAAAATGAAAGAAATGAAATCATATTTTTAGAAACTAGACCAGTTTAATTGACATCAAGTAAAGACTTGCACAACTCTAGTGTGCGAGGACTATAACATCCCCACGCAATGTGAACGGTGCCAAGTCCGGGTATAGGCATTCTGCCACGCAAAGTTATTACCACATTTAGTAGTAGAAGTCATAACTGAACCAGTCCTATTATCAGTTCTGAAAAGAAACACTTATAAAATATGTTTGGCTTAGAAACAAATGTCTTCGACATGTATATAAAACTATTATTAGACGCTTTCATGGATAGCATTACTTGTAGTTGGAGTGTTGGATCAACACGTTAATTTTATGTATAAAATATGTATGGCTTATTGGCTTGTGAAACAAATGTCTTCGGCATGTATATAAAACTATTATTAGACGCTTTCCAAGATAACAATACTTGCACTTGGACCAACAAGTTACTTATATCGCGTTCTCATTTGGATGCACACACAAAAGTTGCTTTTCGACTTCTGAAAGTCGAAAAATCAGAAATCTATTTGGCAATAATATTTCAGAACGACTTATAGAAGCAGAAAAGTCAGTTTTTTATGAAGCAAAATAATTTTACTTCTGAGTTCTGCTTCTTCAGAAGCAGAAATCAGAAGCAGATTTGTATCCAAACGCGTTATTATATATGTATAAATATAAGTCATCCACTTGATAGAAAAATGAGCATAGCGTGGTGTGCTGTCCCGGTGTCTATATATATATAAGGTGTTTCCGACTCCATGAATACCTCATCTTCTTATCTTTAAGTTTTTCTCTCTTTTCTTCTCTTTTTTAGCAAAGCTTTTATTGTATCAATCTCCTTGTAACGAACAGTGATGATAACCGAAGGGATTTCAATCATTCGCAAGAAGCATGGAGGTCTAAACGTCGCCGATCAATATAATTATTCTCAGTGTTCAACTTCATCATCATCATCATCATCATCATCATCATCATCATCATCATCATCATCATCATCATCATCATTGATGAGTGCCAAATAGTGCATATTTATACACCTTTTTATTGGCATTTTACTCATTTTTTGCGCTTAGAAATCAGATATTATCCCAGATTCTGTGTTTTCCTTGTTTTCAAGAATAAATATTTGTATTAATTAATTTTGTGTTTTTAGGTAATAAATAAAGCTCGGAGAATTTGAGGAGCCAAAAGAGCGAAGAATTGGAGTCAAGTGCCCAAGGAGCAGAAAGCCGAAGCCCGCGCGCGCAACAGTTGCAACCCAACAAGTAGCAACTCATCTACAAGACATGGGCTTGAGCCAGACCCGACCCGCGACCCGGATTCGAGCCCGTACACTCCAAGCCGTTGAGATCTCTATCTTCCACATCCAATGGTCGCTGCCTCCACGTGCATCGAAGATCGCTGCTCCCGTGCAACACTAGATCAAGCCAAAACCGCTTACCTCCCTGAGCCGTTCAGATCGCACCAGCTTCATCCTACGCTCGCTGAGGCCTTCTCCATCAATCTTCGATGTACCCGCTCAACACTGAATCACCCATAACCCTATACCCTATTCGACCCAATTCACTTTCTCTCCATCTTCTCTTTCTTCCTCCCCCGTCACTCTCACAGAAAGCGAGCTCGCTCTTCCCCTTCTTCACCCATACCACCCTCTCGCAACATCACCTCCGCCACCATCTCTCCCTCTCCCGACACCAGCCAACAACCACAAAGAACCCCTAGTTCTAGTTGTCTCTCGCAGAGCTCTCTCATAACCCTAGAGGCTATGTGAGAGATAAATAAAACTAGGGTTTCACCTAATCAAGCAAGAGGAGTTCGAGCCGATTTGACAGAAGAGGAGAAGCAATCAGAGTATGGGTGCGATTGCTTTTGATTTATTTATCTTTAATTTCTGTTTTTGAGAATTAGGGTTTGGTAGTTTTCATTGGCATGTATAAATAGCAATGAATTGGGTTGATAGAAGGTATGCCTGGGCTAGCCAGTGTGTCAATTAGGTTTAATTTTGTAGTTTAATTTTCATTTTGATGTTTTAATTTAGTAGCTAGGGTTTCAATGAAACCCTAATTCCAGTTGTGTTTTAACTCTGTGAACCATCTTGAATGCTTAATGTTATCAATTGTCTTCAATTACAAATAACCAATGCTTTTCTCTCACAGTGTATACCAACGCCATGGATACACTGTAGTTAGGTCTCAACTGTGTTAAGTGTATTGCAGCTCAACCTTAGATACAAATGCTGATTCCCTTGACTAGTTGTACTAAATTAGACAACTAGTGCTCGGGTCAGCACTTTAGCCATTAATCGAGGCATTACGGGGAGAGATAGGTGGTGGAATTGACACCCTGCCCTTATCAATCACAGGACAACAAGAATCTCAACATAGTTAAACTCACAATAGGAGTTAGTGGTGGATTTATAGACCCTGGCATATCCTTTTGTCACTGTTTATACCTTAGTTTAGGTTTATTTCATTTCATCCCAGCCGTATCGGCAAAACCCCCCTGTTGTTACCTTGTCACTACACATTTTCACTTGAAACTCAGTTGAGAAAGCCATTAGATCACCTTAGAGCACCACAAGTCTCTGTGGTTCGACCCGTACTTGCCGCGTCTCCGATAGAGGCCGTGCACTTGCGGTATAACATGTAGGTCATAATTTACATACACTTTCGAGGCCTACCAAGTTTTTGGCGCCGTTGCCGGGGACTTGGCGTGTGTTGAACTGATTTGATAGCTTGCTTCGCTGTTTTTCACTCACCCTTGTACATACTTGTTGTGTAATATTACTTGTAGTACATTTTTACTGTAACTTAGCTAAAGTTTTTCTCTTTCTGTTTCTTGCATGCTTTACATTCTTGCATCTTGCATTGCACTTTGTATTGCATCATTAGCATAGCTTAGGGTAGCTTGTATTGCATCTTGTAACTTACATTTGTTAATCATCATCACCTCTTCCTGCACTTGTATGAGAACTGAGCCCTCCTTTGAGCTCACAGGTACCTATGAGCTGTTGAGCAAACTGCAAGTCAGCTGTGTAGTTGTGCCTACTGTGTTGCTGCACTGCTGAGCAAAACCTAGGAGGCCAAGAAAAAGCGCAGGGCCTGAGTCACAAAGCTCTGAGCACAATTCAGGTAAGTGACTCCATGCATGACCTGTGAACTAGGTTAAACTAGCATACACCCTTGTGTAAGACCTCGTTATGCTCAACATCCGAAGTCTCGCTAGTGTTTGTGTGTAACATACCATGCCCGTATGAAAACTTGAGCTTGCAAAACCCGGATCAGCCCCCGCAACTCACGGTATTCATTTGAGTGCTCCCCGATCGCTTTGGATAACATGCATGTTAATGGGTTGTTTTATTCTTGTGTTACCTGTGCCATGTGCCACGAAGCACCAGCCCTGTGCTTTGTGTGAGACCTAGCTATAAACTGCTATAAATGGCTATGATTGTGCTGTCCTGTGCATAGACTTTGCATCTGAACCCAATTTCAGTTGAGCTGGGCTTCTTACAAGCTTGCTCTCTTTACACGACCTCGAGTCAAACTCCAGCCCTGAAGTCGTGAGTCGGACCGTAGTTAGGCTACAAGTTTTGAGTGCTAATTTGGACAGCCAAGTTGGCCGAGCTACCCCAAGGAAGTCGGTTAACCCCTTTGAGCCATTATGCCTCGTGTCTTGTGTGTACTTGTGAAACCTTGCCTTGCATTGCCCTTAGCTGCAGTGCCCTGAAGCTGTGAGCTTGAGTGAAAACTGAGCTTTGATTGCATGATAAAACTGTGTTAGGCATTTCTCACACCCTGAAATATTTGCACTGGTAGGTTCTGTGACCTGGTTGTCTAAGTTGTAACTAGCTCTAAACCTTGTGTGACTGTGAGCCAAACTCCAGCCCCCGAGCCGTTGAGCTTGTGCCGCCTCTTGGAAAGCCGGGTTATCTGCTAGCCCTTGTTGTATCTCGCCCTGTAATCTGTGAGCTCCGCCCCTGTAAACCCTGTCTTTGTGTACTTTGCAAAAGCAACAACAAGCTCTCTTGTATCTTCGCTAATTATTGAATGAATTAATTGCCGAGAGTGCTGCTAGTTGAATGAACTGTTAAACCCGCTAAGCGTTACTCATCCGCAAAAGCTGTGTGCATCAATCTGTGGCACTTAAGCAAAATCACTACTCTGTGCAACTCTGCACTTGCAACCAACTGGGTTTCTAATTTGCAATCTGCACAGGCCTTCCCTGTGCTGTGCACTGAAGTGAAACACTCTACCCACAGCAAACCAAACTGTGCTGTGTTGATAGCACAGGTAGCCCTAAGCTTACCAATCTCTGCACAGAACTGAGCCACAATCACTGGGCTCTGTTCCTGTCACATCAAACTGAGCCCACAGTATAAACTGGGCTCAACACAAACTGAAGCCCACCCATTGGGCTCAACCTAAGCTGCAAAACAACTGAGCCCACAAAAACTCAAACTGGGCTAACTGAATCTGGGCCGCACTCAACCTAGGCTTTGCACAATCACTGAGCCGTACAACCACATCATCTGGGCTAGAACCCACACTATTGGGCTGTGCAACTGGGCTGCACATGTTCATACTCTGGGCTGTGCATTTTCATAATCTGGGCTGTGCATTTTCATAACCTGGGCTGAAGCCCACAGCAACCTGGGCTTCCCACATAAACCAAAGCTCCCAACAAAACCAAAAGAGCCCACATAAACCAAATGAAACCCAATAAACCAAACTAAGTCCACTACAACTGGGCTTTGAGTTCAATTTGAGTTATTAAATCATGTCAGGATTTTGGTCTGCATCTGGGGATGGAAACAAATCCATTAGAGAGCTTGCTTACGGGCACGCTTCACCATATGAAACCCCATAGACCATAATGATTTTAGGGCATATTATGAGCCTTCTCGTGGCCCCGACCTTGAGTACTCATACCCTAACCATCATGAGCACATGTATCAGTCACCACAGTGGGGAGTTGAACAATCTTATACTCCCCCAACTCCTAGTTTGCAATCAATAATGGAAACACTCATGGAGCAAAATGCTAGGCTTGAATTGAATGCAATACATGACCATCCATATAGCAACATGCATGATCATCCCTTCTCTAGTGAACCATGTGCACAACCATTTAATGATTATTCATATGAAACATGCATACCCACTATTGAAGACTCTCCCTCCATTGAACAATGTCACATGTTCTTAAAGATGAACCTGATTCATTTAGAAAAAGAAGAATGGAAGGCAGTTCATGATAGAATGATTATTGTCCCTAATAAAGAAAATCTTGAAAATAGTGTTTCTCTTCCTACTCATGCAACGAACACTGAATATGAACCTAATCTAGAGGTAAATGAGTATACTAGAAATGCTAATAGGGAAATGCATTTTTGTTATGATGATGATGATGATGAATATGATATGTTAGAAGAGCATGTGTATCCAGAAAATATGATGGAATCTTTTGGTTCAGAGACGTTAGGCGTCTCTTCTGTGAACCCTATGAATGATACCTCTTCTAACATTCATATATGTGATATGGATTACGAGCTTGGCTTTGTGAAATTCTTCGGTGAATGTGAGCATGCTTCACAACTTGTTTGTGACTTAGGACAGGATGAATCTTCCGTTGACACTAATGTTCTTTTGGATCATGATATTATTGTTGTGTCTCGATTCCCCGCCCATATCACAATATGTTGCCTGCTCGATGATTATGACATGGTGATTGATGAATTGTTCTATCTTTGGTGAACATGATTTACCGTCTTCGACCTTAGGAAAGTGTGTGATGGTACAAATGATTTTAAAAATGAAAACAACCTAGATGTACCTAACCTCTCTCCTGAGTCACAAATTGATACTCCTCCACCCAACCTAGGTGTAGTTTGTCACAAAATTGCAAAACCAACTTTTCTGAAAATGCCTAACTTAGGCCTAGAGCTTTGTGCTTCCCAAGTCCTCTTGGACTATTTTGCATCAAAGTATAACACTTTTAAAGAGCCACAGTTGGAATGTGTATGTCTGCCTGTTTTTAGCAAAACTCACTTTGAGTTAGACCTTTTGCATGATGTACCTTTAAAATTGCAAGATTTTGTGTTCACAAGTTTAGGTTTGGGGGAAACTCCTTCACATCTGCAGTCTTACTTGCACTATCATATTATATTTGTGTAAGGCTGTTAATGTGTGTACATATTTTCTATTGGGTTGATCCTCAACTCTTTAGATTGTTAGTTTATGGTGAATTTTCATTGTATATATCCAGTAGGACTTGTTAAATTTTCTTTTCTTGAATCGGTTGAGTCTTCATGCGCATATATTATGCTAATCCGATATGATGTCCGTTGAGAATGTTGGATTTTTCCTTGATTAATGAAGCTCAACCTTGCTCCTGCCGACATCCGGTAATTTCTTCCCTTTTCTCTTATCAGCATAGTTCTCTCGGTATGTGACTGTTTAAATTTTTTTCTATATGTAGACACATTGAGGACAATGTTTGATTTAGGTTTGGGGGTGCATTTGCATTTAGAGTTTTTAGTCTTTTATTTTATCTTTTAATTTAAAAAAAAAAAAAAAAAAAAAAAATTAAAAACTCTTTTTGTACAAACCTCCAACTTTTAGAGATTTTAGAGTCACTAGCATGCTTCTAGCTATGTTTACATAGAGATTCTGACCGAAATAACAGAACTTGGAAGTACTGGAAAACGCAATCGGGTTTCTTAGTTGATTAGAGCGTTAAAGTTGGATTTAACCATACCGGAGGGCGAATTAGGTGTTGTTAGATATTCGGTAGTAGAATTGTGATCACCCATAGTGGAGACTACCCAATTTACATCAAGTGAGGCACCAACCTTCAATTTTTTGCAACTTTCTAGAAAAGTCATTAGAGTGTGTGTCACCGTACGTAAATTAGGGTAGGAATGGTGAGCTACCCAACTTCGCACCAATTTCAAAGACTACTTTTGATCTCTTGAGTGCTAGTTTTTGTCAATCATGAGGGTGACGTCTAAAGATGAAAACTTCTTCTAAATACCGATTTGTAGTTAGCATCACTCTCTCTCTCTCAATCAGCAAGACCCATAGAAACACATCATCGTCAACAAACGGAGCATCATCAGAATATTGAAAGAAAAATTGATATAGTCCAAGGTTTATGTGCAACAAAGAAAAGAAAATAGGATGAGAATTAATAAAATTTATAAAATCAAGACAATACAAGTTGTGGAAAAATTGAGTGATAAAGTCCTTTGTCCATGGAGTTAGTTGTTTCATTATTTGTATTTTTATTTTCGCTTATTGTAAACAAATCAAAAAAAAAAAAAAAAAAATCAAAAAAAAAATCAAAAATCAAAAATCAAAAAAATATTGTAGTTTATTTTTGCTACCACCATGGTAAAGAAGAATTTAAAAAGAAAAATCCAAACAACAAGGAATTTGAGTAGAAAAGTTAAAAATTGTCAAGTTTTGTGAAGTTTAGAAGTTCGTCATCAACAATTGAAGACAGAAGATTGAAGACGTTTCTATGGTTCTTATGAGAGAGTGATATTAATTGCCGATCGGGTGAGAACGAGTGAGTACTCCCACCCCTTGCTAATGGTTGATTTCCTTTCTTAGAGATCATCAGAAAAGATTCTTTTTGTCCACACCTCTGTGGAGTCTCCAGATTTTATTTCGGAAGGTTATCCTTCTTACCTACAACGTGTGCAGGATTTCTCTCTTTATTCCTACCTGCACACATGAGAGACTAAAAAAGCGATCTTTTTGAGTGCAATTATCATAAACCCTAATGGTGAGGCAGAAGTTGAGACTTATGATCACAATCGAATCCGAATTCTTTCATATGGTATGGTTACTTCTCGCTCAGCACTTAAGGATGAGAATGCGTTCTTTGGTAGTTCTAACTTCTGTTACTAGCATGCAGAAACTCTATGTCCTCATAGCTTCTTGGAGGCTTGAGACTCTTTTACACTCTGAAGTTGGAGAAGGTTTTGTGGGTACACCTCTGGTAAACCCTCACGAGACTACAACTCGTCCACTAGGGACACCTAGGGGTTTAAAGGCTTAATTAATGTAGAACCTGTTAGGAAGAAAGCAATGCGGAGATTGCAGGTGATACGAAGAGACGAAAGAGATACGAATAAGATGAAATCAAAGATTAAGAATAAGAGAATTGATAGAATTGATAAAGATAATAATCTTGATTGAATAATAATAATAAGGTGTATCTCTAAAGAAGAAGGCGTAGCCTTTAAATAGGTTCACAAGAATCGTAAAACAGGAAAGCTAACTAAACTAGGAAAGCTAAAAGACTTGCAAAGCAAGCAAACGAAATAAAGGAATGAAAACAACTTGTCAGAGTTGCTTTACTAGAATGGAGGCAACTAGTCATAGTTGCCTTAGTCGAAAAAGGGGATCAACTTGTCATAGTTGATGCTGTCTTGAAACAAAGGATGTCCTACATCAGTCCCCCCTTCTTGAAAGAAACTCGTCCTCGAGTTAGCTAATAAGAAGAACTTCATTCTCCATATATTGCTTTAGGCTTCGAGTAGCAGATTCCATGGAAGTAGCA
The DNA here is from genome assembly GCA_023531295.1 of Papaver armeniacum. Classification (NCBI taxonomy): domain Eukaryota; kingdom Viridiplantae; phylum Streptophyta; class Magnoliopsida; order Ranunculales; family Papaveraceae; genus Papaver; species Papaver armeniacum. The sequence continues at coordinate 278,062 of JAJJWW010011888.1, forward strand.
GATTCCATGGAAGTAGCAGATTCCATGGAACCACAACTTGAAATAGCCGAGAAATGTTCCTCAAAGTATCATGAAATGTGTGTTTACGTTTTCCGCGGTCAAACACAAATTTCAAAGTCGAATGTGGTGGTAAAAATAATCATGCCAGCAGCAACCACCATGAGTACGTCATAAGTATTTCCCAGATTTTTAACTTTGTACCTCCACTGGTTTAAGAATTGAAACAGAATCCACCAACCAAGTCTTCTGTCTTCAACATAACGTCTGGCATCAACTGTATAATCCAAAAGTTCTCCTACCAACAATGATGCAACAAAGCGGTGAAATGAATGTGATAGTCGTTTCAACCAAGTTAATAGTACCTACCGATTGCTTTTCTCTTCTTTCAACTCGGTTGACCCAAAACACTTCTTTGTCAAGCTTAACATTATATGCGATTCGTGTTGATTTTCCACGATCAAAAACCATAGTATGAACTCCCAGTAGTTGAATAGTGGACCATACGAGGGAATGTTGCTTTGAAGTAGTATTAATACTTGGAGCACAAATCCACGAAGGTGTGTTGCTTCCGGAGACACGTCTGTCCAAGTAAGCTCCCTTTCGTGAAGAATGACCATAGTCTGTTCAATATGTTCATGTAGAAATACAAAATCTTTCACGTGCTCCATGTCCATCTTGCGCAAGCTTATCATGTATGGTGACTCGATACAAGCACACTCTATAACTTCAAAACCACTCAAGTCATAATCGGCACCTGAATAAGACAACACTTTTCCTCTCTTGTAGTAGTTTTCAAAGTGATAAGGAGATGTGAAATTGAGTAGAGCTTCTTGATTGCTTGCAAACTTAGAAAACAGAAAACCACTTAACTGTGACTTCTCCTTACGGTCTTCAAGACTGACCACCATGATCTTTTCTTGAAATTTCAATGGTAAAATTAAGAGACTCTTTGAATATGGAGCATCCACATACCTTTGTCCGTAATCTGTGTTGTCACCAGCTTTTCTAAACTGACGAAAGGTGTGAGAGAAACATGAACTATGCAGTGCAAATTCTCTTTTCTCCGCTGTTTGCTCGTCATCGACACCAGGCTTGGAAAAGATTAAGATCTTCTCGTAATCTCTAAGCTCAAAAATATCTAGTTCTTCATCAACAACACCACTATCGAACATAATAAATGAAGAATTTCCTCCAGGCTCCCAAGTAAAGTGCTGAAAACAATATTTAATGTTGTTGCATGTCTCGAGCTCATCAAATTTTTCAATCCAAGCAAGAAAAACTCTACAAATATATTTGTTATTGCCTGTCCAAAGTGTATGAAAGAGTACTGAATGCATGTTTACCACCAGGTTTCTACGACCAACCTCGTCGTCTTCCACCGGCTCATTCGTGTAACTGCAAAATTTCATTGTGAAAAAGTATGATATCCTTCTCGACATTTCCAGGAAAAGGTACCATATTCTAACCACGAAGAAGAGTAGAACTGTCGCTGCATGCACAAGGATTAACGAAAAAAATTCGAAGAACTTGAAAATTTTTGGGAAGTATTTCTTCATTCTTCCACCAGTTCGAACACAATGATTCTCCACAGTATATGGGCCTGTTTGAACAAGAAGTAAATTCATAAAATCATCATAGTACACCGGAGTGATAAAAACATTTGACAGTTCACGGAAATTCTTGGTATCATCTGTCCACCATGGAAGAGCAGTCTGATTTCCGCTATACTTTGGAAACATAAGACCACCAGTACATGACCTCTCTTTGGAAAAATTATCTAACCAGGTGGAATATAGGATAGCCTGTACAAAACCGTTGACAGATAAATTGAATTCCAAAAATAATTGAAACCGTAGTGCAAAGAAGGTCCTTCATGTAAGCAACATGGCATTTCTTGTCCACATAAAACGTAATCTCCGTTGAAGTATAACCAAATTTCTCAATATCAGGTGCAAGCATATTAGTCTTAGTAAGTGTTTGCTCAAACTCATTCCTCGGATATCTATTCATCCATCCAGAGATGCCCAGAAATTCAGTAACATAAATCCGGTGATGAAAAATAGATTTTACTGGTAACTGTAATTGAAAATACCGTGGATCATCCAAGTACGGACGCAAACGGTCATCATAGATACATGCAGTAGCAGCTCTAACATGAAATCCAATGCCATGTATTTTCCGTTGATCATCATATAGCGATGCTGTCACAGTGGTAGAAGGAACTTTAGGAAAACTCCATCCAATACCTTTCGGTGTAGACCATTCTTCAAACGTCTCTTCTATGCAAAACTTATCATGCGAAGGAACACTGCACATGAGGCTTTTCAAAACCGTGAAAAACCTTACAGCTAAAACTTTTCTACCGATGTAATCTTCAATATATACATATTTCAGAGGTAGTTGTTCACAAAAATGGACATACATATCAGATGACACCAAAGAATTCTGCTGGGTTAATTCCATCAGTTGAACCTTGTTAGGGTTTGCATTCAATATCATTTGTTTATCCATTTGTTCAAAAGCTTGATTATTATCAGCAACAGATAAAACATGCATATCAAAATCAGTAGTTATCAAACTAAGATTCAAAGACTTACCATTAAGTTCTAACGAATCATGCGAAATCTCTTCAACTAAGGATGTATTGGGAACAGCCCTAACACCTTTAGATGATGACAAATCCTCTTGATTTGATAGCGAAACTTCGTTAATATGATTTGCATCATTCTTCGAGATGTTGATTCAACACGATCCATGCCAACAGCAATAACAGTATTGTTTTACAGTTGAAGAAAAATCCTCTTGAGTCAACGAAACATCGTTATCATTAAGTGATTCCTCCTCTTCGTCGACCAGTTTTTCTTCTTGCTTTACAGAGTTTTCTAATAAAGATATAATACTTGTTTCCAACTTTGCTAAAACAGTTTTAAGATCAACAAAATCAACTTTTGTAATTGGATTTTCACGTTTAGCTAAAGCAAGCTTTTTGCGTTCGGCTTGACCAAAGCAAACTTTTCACGCTTTTTACGTTCAGCTTCATTCTTTTCACGTTTAGCTCTAGTAATCAAATAATCTTCAAGCTTCTCCAATCTTTCTTTTGCATCTTCTCTGACACAATAAAGTCTATCTAGTTTCTTTTCATCTTCTACACGACGATAAGCTATACGATGATTGTTCAAGATTTTCTCGTTATATGTTTGAATACTTGTTGATAACTCAAGTCTGAGCTGCAAAAGGTCTTCCCTATTTACTTTCTCCATGATCAAAAACGAGAACAAGAAATCTAGGTTTTTTTTTTTTTTTTTTTTTTTTTTTTTTTTTTTTTTTGATTAGGGTTTGAGTTTGCGGAAGCGTTTATTGGATCGGTTTCTAGATAAGAATCTAAAAACTATGGCTCTGAAGCCAACTAATGTAGAACCTGTTAGGAAGAAAGCAATGCGGAGATTGCAGGTGATACAAAGAGACGAAAGAGATACGAATAAGATGAAATCAAAGATTAAGAATAAGAGAATTGATAGAATTGATAAAGATAATAATCTTGATTGAATAATAATAATAAGGTGTATCTCTAAAGAAGAAGGCGTAGCCTTTAAATAGGTTCACAAGAATCGTAAAACAGGAAAGCTAACTAAACTAGGAAAGCTAAAAGACTTGCAAAGCAAGCAAACGAAATAAAGGAATGAGAACAACTTGTCAGAGTTGCTTCACTAGAATGGAGGCAACTAGTCATAGTTGCCTTAGTCGAAAAAGGGGATCAACTTGTCATAGTTGATGCTGTCTTGAAACAAAGGATGTCCTACATCATTAATGCATAAGCTAAATGCATTCGAGAGACCTACGACAGTGGTATAGTTAGGATTTCTTAATTTCTGTTTCACTTGAGGACAACTAAAATTCAGGTTTGGGGGTATTTGATGAGTGCCAAATAGTGCATATTTATACACCTTTTTATTGGCATTTTACTCATTTTTTGCGCTTAGAAATCGAGATATTATCCCGCATTCTGTGTTTTCCTTGTTTTCAAGAATAAATATTTGTATTAATTAATTTTGTGTTTTTAGGTAATAAATAAAGCTCGGAGAATCGAGGAGCCAAAAGAGCGAAGAATTGGAGTCAAGTGCCCAAGGAGCAGAAGTCGAAGCCGCGCGCGCAATGCAGTTGCAACCCAACAAGTAGCAACTCATCTACAAGACATGGGCTTGAGCAGACCCGACCCGCGACCCGGATTCGAGCCCGTACACTCCAAGCCGTTGAGATCTCTATCTTCCACATCCAATGGTCGCTGCCTCCACGTGCATCGAAGATCGCTGCTCCCGTGCAACACTAGATCAAGCCAAAACCGCTTACCTCCCTGAGCCGTTCAGATCGCACCAGCTTCATCCTATGCTCGCTGAGGCCTTCTCCATCAATCTTCGATGTACCCGCTCAACACTGAATCACCCATAACCCTATACCCTATTCGACCCAATTCACTTTCTCTCCATCTTCTCTTTCTTCCTCCCCCGTCACTCTCACAGAGCAGAGCTCTGCTCTTCCCCTTCTTCACCCATACCACCCTCTCGCAACATCACCTCCGCCACCATCTCTCCCTCTCCCGACACCAGCCAACAACCACAAAGAACCCCTAGTTCTAGTTGTCTCTCGCAGAGCCTCTCTCATAACCCTAGAGGCTATGTGAGAGATAAATAAAACTAGGTTTCACCTAATCAAGCAAGAGGAGTTCGAGCCGATTTGTGAGAAGAGGAGAAGCAATCGAGTATGGGTGCGATTGCTTTTGATTTATTTATCTTTAATTTTGTTTTTGAGAATTAGGGTTTGGTAGTTTTCATTGGCATGTATAAATAGCAATGAATTGGGTTGATAGAAGGTATGCAGGCTAGCCAAAGTGTGTCAATTAGGTTTAATTTTGTAGTTTAATTTTCATTTTGATGTTTTAATTTAGTAGCTAGGGTTTCAATGAAACCCTAATTCCGATTGTGTTTTAACTCGTGAACCATCTTGAATGCTTAATGTTATCAATTGTCTTCAATTACAAATAAGCAATGCTTTTCTCTCACAGTGTATACCAACGCCATGGATACACTGTAGTTAGGTCTCAACTGTGTTAAGTGTATTGCAGCTCAACCTTAGATACAAATGTTGATTCCCTTGACTAGTTGTACTAAATTAGACAACTAGTGCCTGGTCGACACTTTAGTCATTAATCGAGGCATTACAGGGAGAGATAGGTGGTGGAATTGACACCCCGCCCTTATCAATCACAGGACAACAAGAATCTCAACATAGTTAAACTCACAATAGGAGTTAGTGGTGGATTTGTAGACCCTGGCATATCCTTTTGTAACTGTTTATACCTTAGTTTAGGTTTATTTCATTTCATCCCAGTCGTATCGGCAAAACCCCCCTGTTGTTACCTTGTCACTACACATTTTCACTTGAAACTCAGTTGAGAAAGCCATTAGATCACCTTAGAGCACCACAAGTCTCTGTGGTTCGACCCGTACTTGCCGCGTCTCCGATAGACGCCGTGCACTTGCGGTATAACATGTAGGTCATAATTTACATACACTTTCGAGGCCTACCAATCATCATCATCATCATCAGAAGAAGAATCAACTCCTCGAAGTCAGCTTGCAAGTACTCATCCACACGGTAGATACATGATTAAGTGCACAAAGACGTATTCTAATCTTCTAATTTCTCTGCTTAATGAAATTGCCAACTCTATCTGCCTTGTCGTGTTTATTCTCTTTTTAGCAGTCATGAAAACCGCAATACATATTGTAGTAGCTTGTACTATAGTTCATCGGAAATTGCATCACCGGCAAACAACCAGAACGGCAATAAGCACCACAAGCGTCATCAGCTTGGAAGAACAGGAAGAAAGCGGTGGCTTTAGGTTATCGTTAAGTGACATACATAACCTTTCTAGTTTTGAATATGAAATGGGTGTTGAACCTGCTCAAGATTGCATTGTTTGTTTAGAAATGTTCATAAAAGGCGAAAGTTGCAGAAGTCTACCACGGTGTAAGCATGTTTTTCATGCTAGTTGTGTTGATTCATGGTTGATTATAGTTCCCTCATGTCCACTTAATTCATTTCTTACATTTAATTTCTTGCTCATGAAGTTATAGTGTCACTAAAAATGACTAAAACGACAAAATCTAGTTCGTTGCAATTGCAATTTCTTGTGACGGTTAGAAGTTGTCACCATATACATATTTGTAACCAAACAAGCTGATGGTCACTAAAAATAAATATAGTGTCAAACATTTAGTTTCGTCACTATAAAATCAGGTAGTAACGAATTAATTTTGATAGTATAAACTTTTCTTTTGTAACGAAATTTATAGATTATCACCAAAAAGATTTTATGTCAATTTTTTAGCATCATCACAATAGAAATGGTGACAAACATATATAATCACAAAAAACTATTAGTGATTAGAAATTATTTCGTCTCTAAATGAGGTCACTAAAAACTTATGAGTGACGAAACCCGAAACCCGTCGTGGAAAACCTAACAACAGTGACAAAAATTATTTTAGTCACAATAACTAAGCTTCAGCAATGAAATATTCTTCGCGGCAAAAACTATCGTCACCAAAGCCATGTTTTCTTGTAGTGATGGGAAAGTTTTTGTCTTAGATGGTGTGATTCAAGCAACAGAGAGAGGGATGACTGCTCCTACCAAGAAATGATTGTTCACCTTCCCCTGTGCTCCGTTCCAAACCCTAAAAAGGTATTGGTTATTGGAGCAGGTCGTGGTGGTGTTCTGCGAGAAGTGGCTCGTCATTCTTCTGTTGAGCAAATCGACATATGTGAGATTGATGGGATGGTTGTTGAGGTTTCTAAGCAATTCTTCCCAGACCTGGCTGCTGGGTATGAGGATCCTCGGGTAACCCTCCATGGAGTTGCAAACTGGTCTAAGGGCTTGGAATGTTTTATGCTTACATTCTCAGAATGAATAAAATAAAGAGTCATTTGGTCGGTCTATTTAGGTTAGCTCGTGAAGCCAATAAGTAGAACCATTAACAGCCGAACGCATTGAGGGTACAAGTAATAATGATGATAATGAAAAGGCACCCTTGAAGTTTTACAACAAAGAGATACATTCAGCTGCATTCTGTTTGCCGTCTTTTGCGAAAAAGGTGATTGATTCAAAATACAAGTGATCAGGGAGCACATAAGTCGCAAAGCACATATGAGCTAGTTGTGCTGGTCTTAACTGGTGCTATTGTCGTCATTTCATGAGTGTAGTGGGGATATTGATAGATGACAGAGTCATCAGTTGACGAAGTCTAGATAAGTTTGTTTGATTATCCCTCGTATTCAGGGATCCGTTGTAACAAATGATGATGTATATGTACACAGTACCAATGAGAAAGATAAGTCTTCTAAATTCTTTTACGACTGTGTGAAATTTGTTATGCTTACTTTCTCAGCATGAATAAAATAAAGAGTCATTTGGTCGGTCTATTTAGGTTAGCTCGTGAAGCCAATAAGTAGAACCATTAACAGCCGAACGCATTGAGGGGTACAAGTACATTTGGAAAAGCCGAATTGGAGATCAAGAAAGCCAATGAGACGGAGACGACACACAACCGCACTAGTGCCAATCTGATAGTCACTTTCTGTTCTACTACTACTAGTTGGATGTACTATTGAGTCATTCCTTGTGAAACAGATGTCTTCGGCATGAATATTAAAACGACTATTGATATTCTCCGGGATTTGCAGTTGGAGTGTTGGACCAGCACATTAATTAACAGAATAATGAACCCTTTTTAATATTAGATATTCCCAGAATGAAAATGAACCCTTTTTTTGGGGCACACATTTTAATTAACAAATGATCCCACTATCACGCGTAAGTATAATAGATCTCGTTCCTGGTTGCATAACTCGTAAAAAGATGAGATTGTAATGTCATGTGTCTGATACTATTCCGATATCTATATAAGGTGGCTTGCTAGACCCCCTGAATAACTCATTTTATCTACAATTTTCTCTCTTATTCTCTTTTTAGCAAAGCTTTTCTTGGTGTAACCAAAAGGATAAGCTTTACTTTCGATCTACTAGCTAGTAACACTGATGATATGCAAACAAAGGGATTTCAATCATTTGCAAGAAGCATGAAGGTATATCTAAAAGTCGATCAGCGTAATTATTCTCAGTGTTCAACATCATCATCATCATCATCAGTATCAAATCCTCCGACAACTCCTCTAAGTCATGCAACTCATCTAAACGACCTTCTTATTTCTTTCCTTAGTGAAATTGTCAGTACTATCTTCCTTATAGTGTTTATTGTCTGTGTAGCCATCATAAAAGTCGCCATACATATTGTAGCGGCTTGTACAATAGTTTATCGCAAATTGCATCACCGGCGAAGAACCAGAACGGCCAACACCATGAGCTTCAGCGGCTTGGAAGAAGAAGAAGAAAGTGGTGGTGTTAGGTTATCATTAAGTGACCTACAGAACCTTTCTAGTTTTGAATATGAAATGGTAGTTGAACCTACTCAACATTGCATTGTTTGTCTGGAAAGGTTTGTACAAGGTGAAAGTTGCAGAAGTCTACCAAGATGTAACCATGTTTTTCATGCTAGTTGTGTAGATTCATGGTTGATTCAAGCTCCCTCATGCCCACTTTGTCGACAAATCGTTGTTAAACCTGGAGTGAATCAATTACTGGCGGAGTCACCTGCTAGCAGTGCATAGTTTTCTTTCCGGGGCCCATGGGATGTGTAAAAAAATGAAATGTTACTACTGCGGGGCACAGCGTTTAAACCACTATGTATGTATATGAACTATGATTTTGGGCATACCAAAATCTTTCTAGGCATACTGAATAAAAACAAAAAGGGTTGTGAAATAACAAAATCAGGTATCCCCTTAACCCAATTTTTTTGTAATGGCAAATCTACCCTTTTCGTATTAGTGCTAGTAATCTGGATTAGTGATTAATTATTTTGTTTAGTGATTAAGATAATTTTCAGAATTATAAAGGTTGTTTAGATGAAAAAATAGGGGAAAAAAAATCAAAGTTTTGTTTAAGAAGGAGAGAAAGAAGGAGAAAGTGAGAAAATTTTAATTCTTGATTCAATGGAGGATGAGGAGGGTCATAATTCATATAAAAAACCTAGGAAAATACATATCAACTATGACAATGATTCTCAAATGGCTGATTTCTTAGATTATGAGAATGATTTTACACAAACTCAAACTCAAGCTCAAGCTCAAACTCAAGCTCAAGCTCAAACTCAAACCCAAACTCAAGATGATGATTTTGATGAGCCAAATTCAGATGATGAGCACATATATGAGGAACCCAATGCTTCTAATACACAGGTACACTTCTATCTTATGCTCAATCTCACTTTTATAGCTTGAAATTATCAAAAGTTTGGATTTTTGCTTCATGGTTCTAACGAACCGAGTTCGGATCGGCTCACATCTATGAGCCGAATCAACCAAATCATGAACGGTTCGGCTCAATGAATCTGTTTACAAAGATGCGCTAGAACCTATAATTTTCAATTCCCACCCTTTTGCTAGACTCTAGTTCGGCTTATATGAAAGTTTCATAGTAAGCCGAACAACATCCTGCATTGCCCGGAATAAGAAAATTAATGGTTCGGCTAATATATTAAAACTATTAAGAGCCGAATATAAATTTGTTAATTTTTGGGTAAAATATTGTTATTGGTTCGGCATATATTGATATTATCGTATGAGCCGAACATAACTATTGTTCGTGGTTCGGCACATATTTAGAATATCGTATAAGCCGAACATAAATATTGTGTGAGGTTCGGCACATATTGAGAAAATCTTATAAGCCGAACATAAATACTGTGTGTGGTTCGGCACATATTGAGAGTATCGTATAAGCCGAACATTTCTATTATATTCCTTTTCGGACAATTAACCTTGTGATATTCTCTTGTAGATCGTGCTTGGACCCATGGAAAATCAACCTGATCCCGTAGATATTATTCACGAGGATACCAAGGATCACTTCCAAAATGATTTGGTATGTAAGAACTTTTTGTTTATCTTAATGTTGTCGGAATATTCCAATGTTTTTCTTACAAATTATTTGTTTTGGAATGAACGTAGACATGGAAAACTAAACCCAAGTTCTTGATTGGCTTGAGGAACATGCGATGAAGGTAAATTGTGTACTAGTTAAAGGATGCAAGGCCGATGGGATCGGTTTGAAATGATTTGTGAGCGTAGTGGAACTGGCGCAAGCAAGGTTAAAAAGGGTTTAGTATATGTTGGGAAGACCAGGGAGAAAGAATAGGACGAAGACGAAGAAAAGAAATTGCCCTTTCAAGATCGTTTTCAACCTCAAGAATAAGACCATGAAGAAAGAAGATCAATATTGGATAATGAATAAAGATATGGATTGTCGTCATAACCACCCACGTCCCAAAGACCTTCATGGACATGCGAAAGTAGCGCGACTCAAACCCGACGAGATGCTAGAAGTGGATAAAATGACACGAGCACGTTTGCCACCTTCTAGGATTCTTAGCAAATTGAAGGCGGACAACAAGAATAACAAGTCGACTATGCAAACTATCTACAATGCAAGACAAAAGATTAGAAGACTCAATTTGCAAGGTAGGATGGTGATGCAACAAGTAATGTGGTTAGGGTGAATAATAACTACGTTTGCCAAAAGAAGTTGGATGACTTCGGTCAAGTCACACACCTTTTCATTGCCCACCCGGAATGCGCCCAATTGGCTATATGCTTCCCACAAGTTATTATATTGGATTGCACGTACAAGACTAATAAATATGAGATGCCGTTGATGAACATTGTGGGGCATACTTCGACAAAGGCACCGTTCACCGTGGCTTTTTGCTTCATGAAAAACGAGAAGAAAGAGAGTTATGTTTGGGGTTAGAACAATTGAAGTTAATTTTAGGAAGGTGCTCTTCCTAAAGTGTTCGTTTCCGATCAAGATTCATCGTTGATGTATGCTATTAAGAAAGTATTTCCGGATGCATTCAATTTTTTTTGTCGTTTCACATATGGTGCAATGTGAGGAAAAAATTCCAACCGATAATTCAACCACTTAAGTTGAAAGAATTAGAGAATATTGCTAAACTACGGGTTGGAGACACGAGTAAAGAAAAAGAATGAATTCTTGAAAGCATATGAACATAATGAGATGTTGTGGGCTTCTTTCCATCGCGAATGGGAAGCTTTGATATGGTCAATCACCGAGGATGTCTATGAAGAAAATTTTCAAATGCTTATTAAGCATTGGAAGACCGCCTACCCCGATGTCATTACTTACTTGGTCAAAGATGTGCTGGAACCTAATAAAGAAAGGTTCGTGAGTTGTTTCACAAATCGGCACAAACACTTCGACAACCAAGCCACGAGTATGGTAGAGTCGGCTCATTATCGGTTGAAGAAGAACCTTTTTGGATGTGTTGACACTTTTGTCACGGTTTTTGATGCAATTGATGAATATTTCAAAAGTGATGTTGTGAGAATTAAAGCCGCGTTCGAGCATGACCTTATGTTTAGACACAAGCATTATGGTAGTAATTGGCTTGGTGAATTAACTTATAAAGTCTCCCATCTATGCATTGACTTGTTGATGAAAGAAGTGGATTTGATTAAGACATTAGGCGCCAACTTGGAGGAAGAGTGTGTTTGTAAAATGAAGACATCTATGGGACTTCCATGCCGCCACGACCTACTTCGTTACAAGGATGGGGTCATACCATTTGAGGATATTGATCATTTTTGGAAACAATTAAGCTTCGATCCTCTCCCAACCGAAGACGACGAGGATGATTTAGAGATATGGGACACGACAAATGGGAAAAAGTTAGCGGAGATGTATAGGAATATGTCCCGAACTCAAAAGAAATTCCTATGGGACAACATGATGCCGGTCATGTATCCTTACACCCAAGAAAATATTTTGGAACCGGAAAAGTGTGAACCGAAAGGTAGGAAGAGTAAGAAAATGAATAATTTTCAAACTAGACAAGCTAACAAGGAACTATTGGCTAATAAAAGGGATCCATCCGGCGTTGAATACCATGATGCAATGTATGACAAGGCAAAGAAGGAAATTGAGAAGTTGATGAAGGAGGAAGAAGTCAAAGTTCCAAAAAAACGAGGTCGTCCGAGTAACAAAGAGGTGAATGATAATGATAAGGATAGCAAAGAGGATGCCAAGGGGAAGGCTAAGATGTATCCTTCACAAACTAAGATAAAGGAGAAAAGGACCGTACATGAAATTGGTAGGATGAGAGGACCCAAAAGAGATAAGTCCGGTAATTGTTTGAGGCCTATCAATTTTATATACGATAACTACTTGGAAGATCTATCGCCAATAATTCATGAGCATATTATAGCAATGGACGACGTGCAAGGTGATGGAAATTGTGGTTATTACGTCACGGCGGAACAACTTGGTCCTTTCATGGATGGCAATATTCCGGTGCCCCCTGAAAATGAAGTGAACTATATTCGGCAACGACTGTTACAAACCCTACGTAAAAACAAAGAATTCTATAAGACAATGATGAGAACAGGTCCAAGAGGAGATGCAGGGGTGGCAGCGGAGTACGTTGCATTCGAACGTCATTTGCATGGGGATATTGTCATTACCGAAGAACATTGGATGTCAATGCCCATTTGTGGGTTTTTAATAGCGGAGACATTCGATTGCGTCGTACATTGTTTCGCATGGACGGGTAGTAGCTTTACTTACGCGCCTCCAACAAAACCTTGCAATGATGGTGTAAAGGATAAAAGACTTGTTCTAGGATTTGTTCAAAATTGTCATTTTATCGGCCTCAAACTTAGACAAGGTTGCCCATTACCACCCTTGATGAGTGCAGCCTTTTGGCCTAGATTTGCAAATAATTTTGCGATGGATTGGTGTGGAAATTATGCGACGGAAATGGATCTTTGGAAATCTTTGAATGTGCAACCTCCAAGTGGACAAGTAATTATGTTTTCGAGTGATGAGGATGAAGATGATAAGCAAGAGATAAGTGAAGATGATGAGAACGAGGTCAGTGAAGAGGATGAGATTCGTTTAGGATCTCCATAAAAATGTTTCATGGATTTATCCACGTATTTTGTGTTTTATGATTTTGGTATATGATGGTGATGATATTTTGACTAGAATTGCAGTTACATGTACCCTCCAAGATATGATGAGGATGATATTTTGGTACAGTATTTCAATGCAAGCCGAACATGAACAAATAAAAAATCCAGAGTTACACAGGAGAAGGTTCGGCTTATTACATGATTTCAATGCAAGCCGAACCTGACCAAACAAAAAAAAACAGAGTGTTCCTGTCAGGTTCGGCGTATCACATGATTTAAATGCAAGCCGAACCTGACCAAACAAAAAAAACCAGAGTTTTCCTGTCAGGTTCGGCTTATTACATGATTTCAATGCAAGCCGAACCTGACCAAATAAAAAATTCCAGAGTTTTCCTGTCAGGTTCGGCTTATTACATGATTTCAATGCAAGCCGAACCTGACCAAACAAAAAAAACCAGAGTTTTCCTGTCAGGTTCGGCTTATTACATGATTTCAATGCAAGCCGAACCTGACCAAATAAAAAATTCCAGAGTTTTCCTGTCAGGTTCGTCTTATTACATGATTTCAATGCAAGCCGAACCTGACAAAACAAAAAAAAACAGAGTTTTCCTGTAAGGTTCGGCGTATCACATGATTTCAATGCAAGCCGAACCTGACCAAATAAAAAAACCAGAGTTACACAGGAGAAGGTTCGGCATATAACTAGCATTATAGGACAAGCCGAACCATCTAATTTAAGATTCGGCGCATAACTCATATTACAGGATAAGCCGAACTTAATAAATTCAAGGTAATAAGTGATGTGACTCAATAATGTTGTAGAAAGTGGTAGTAAGATTGTCGTTCACTCAGACTTGTAAAGACTCGATTTAAGAAAATACTAAAAACAAAGAAAATATGTACACAAGTTTTGTCACAAATATCGAGAGAACTGAGACTCAGGATTCCACCAATTCTTATACTCATGTGCTTCAACTGTTAATTCTAGACAATTATAGCTTATAAAATATTGACTCTTTCTTTGCCAAAAATAGATTTTTAGAAGATTGATTTGTACATCACTAGCATGACGCATCAAAAGCACTTAGACCAAGCATACATCATCATACGACATCACAATCAATTAAGAAAAATCTTAAATCAATTTAAAATAGTGCAAAAGTCATAAAAGAATTAATTAGAATTACCACATGCGAAAAGAATGGCTTCCTCCATTGTCCCAGTGTTGGGGTTTAGCTCCTCATATTATTCACGTGCTCAAAATAATTGTTCATAGCTCAAATAGGTGAAAACAAGAGAAAACTAATAAATCGGGCGGTTCGCAACGCTAAATAGGTATTCTGAGAATCAAAGACTGCCATTAATGGCTGACAAATAAGACTGTTATAGAAGAGTAAGACTGTTGAACAACGATAGTTGCTTGTCTCTATCGTTGTTTCTGAGACTGCTTCTGCGACAGACGTTGGTAGTCTGTTCTCCGTCTTCTTCTTCTTCTCCACCTGCTGCTGCGCAACTCTGCAGATCGTTCTGTTGATCTCTGTAGCTGCTCAAAACCCTCTGCTCGGCCCCCAAAACTCCCGACTCCCGACTCCACGTTTAGGTCCTCTCCCTTGCTATTTATACACATCCAGACCCTAAATATCTCGAGTATCTTGATTTTTCTTCCTCCAAAAGTTACGGCTTTTTTTTTTTTCCCTTGAATATCTTCACGCGTCTCTCTTTTATCGAATCTAACACACCTATCCATCCTGTTTAATCGTAACAGGCTTATATCTCAATCCAACCAAGCCAACAAATCCGAGAAAAACTCATCCAAATCCACATCAGGCAGTCCCGTGAACTCCACGCCTCTGTTTACTTCCAAACTTCGTTTTCTTCCCTTTTATTCGTATAGAAGATCATTACCGAGCCTGTTGAACCTTATCGGGCCTATCCCGATCCAATCCGCGAATAAATCCGACCAAACTCTCCTCAAAATCAATCCAAAACCCGGTAATCTCCTCCTCCCTGTTTAACTTCGTTTCGATGATCCACCCAATTCTAGCCTATCCAATCAATCATACTAAGCCCTGTTTAGCTAAATCAAGTCCGATCTAACTTTATACAAACGATTGAATCTCCTTCACGATCGCTTAAAAATCAAACCCTAAACTGTTCATTCGCCATTTGCTTAACAAATTTCCCGCCAAAATTTCCATTTGAAATGTGGAAGATGACCTCCCTTATCCTCGATGGGGTGCCGATAGCAGGTGCCTTAGGGGTGTCATGAGGGTGCCCTTAGTAATTTGGTCACCCCTTATCCAAAATGAGAGTCCGAATAGTAATTTTCTCCCACGAGCGCAAAAACCACTTTTCGAGCCAATTTCGCCGCAAAAGCTTATTTCTCCAAAAACACCTACAAAGACATAAAATACCAAAATAAGCGCAAAATCGAGTACTAACATTACTGAGAATTGAGACTAAAATAGACACATAAATGCGTCTATCAAATACCCCCAAACTTATTATTTGCTAGTCCTCGAGCAAATCAAATCTACAAAATAAAATCCTAACTCAGCATCGCGGGCAGCATCGTCGATTGCATTTAGCATATGCAATAAGCCTTTAAACCCCTAGGTGGCCCTAGTGGCCGAGTTATAGTCTCGGGAGGGTTTACCAGAGGTGTACCCACAAAACCTTTACACTCAAGACCCTAACTATCTACGCAGAACCTTGGAAGGCACTAAAGAATCTCCTTGGTTGGCATACTTATTGACTACAGGAGGAAGTACCCTGATGCGAAATTCCAATTGTTGTACACGAGTTTGCACTCAAGCATACTAAAATTCATATATAAGTCACAGAGCTCTACTCATATAGTCACACTATGGACATCAATACCCGGAGTCAAAACTAATCACATGGATAGATAAAGAAGATGGATATATAGAAAAACATAGATGGTTTTGATGTTTACTAAGTGATCGATGTTTCCCATATCTGTCTGAAGGCCTCCGCCAAAATGAACCTATCCTAATGGACTGAGATACTAGTCGACTAATATCAACACACCGGCATATACAAGGGAACCGGTGGTCGACAATCCTAATTCTAGATCAACATGCGGCATATACAAGGGAACCAAAGGTCGTTTATTCACTGAACATTAATATTTTTTTTTTTTTTTTTTTTTTTTTTTTTTTATTTAACGCATGATTAGATCTTTTGGATCCAAGCGCATGCCTCTTGTCAGATTACATGATAGTTCCCGTGGATCCCGCATTCCACGCTTGTTTAGCGACGGAGACAGGGAAAACACACACATATTGCTATTCCCAAGTGTTAATTTTATTCCGTTTGGTCTAATTGGTCTAGTCTTTTTTTTTTTTTCAACTTTTTCTTTTTCACTTTTTCACTTTTTTTTTTGGTATCTCAATCACTCTAATTCACCCTAGCATTGGTAACAACTTGAATCGTGGGACCCACCTAATCACTTAGAGAAACATAGTTTAAAAACAATATAAAATAAAAACAGAAGTGAAAAGGACTCAACGAGATTGGTGAAACTATCATGTTATTTCTAACACCCGAGCTACGTGCTTTTATGAATAGACTCTTTAGATGTTTCCATCTAATCAGTTAGTTCCTCAACTCCTACAACCAAAATGCTTCCATCCACTTAGATTGGTTAGTGCCATCCTTAGTAAACATAAATATCTAGGCTCTGGAGTTTATTTATCGCAACTAACAGTTTCTCCCATACCCCAAACTTAAATCTAACATTGTCCTCAATGTTCTAAAGATAAAATTAAAAGCATGAACAAGGAGAAACTGTTACCATTTGAAGTAAAAGAGTTAAGGAAAGATATTACCGTGTCGCATGAACATGGGTTACCTCCCAAGAAGTGCTAAGTTTAAAGTCTTGACCGGACTAAGAAAGGATTAGTCACCTCATAAAATCATAAAGTAATAGCCGAAAAATCGTGGGTCATCAAAACCAAATAGAGCTATCACAAATAATAGGAATCTCCAACTTGCCAAGAAAAGTAACAAATAAAGCACTCCCTTGTCTAGTTTCTGTGTAAGACAACTACATCTAGCCGTGGTTCTGTGTTCGGGCTCTATGACTGGGTCCAAATAAAATATTTTCATGTCTTTGGAATTCCTCAAAGCTAAGGTCAGTTCGGGTTGTAAAGTCTCAGTAAAAACTCAAATAAGAACTTAGAAGCACATAATAATAACCTGAATAATTGCGGATCCTTAAAGTCAATCAGTTTTGACTCACACAATTGACCACGATGGCGGCGGTCAATCATAAGAAAACGTGTCGATACTAATTCCCTAAAGTACTTAGGCTTAGTCTCAGAACTTAAAAACTGACACATTTTGAACTCATACATTCCCACAATTGGTTGAAAAATATTTGGTGGGAAAACAAAATCAATATGGGTATCATAGCCTGGGCTAACCACATCAACCCGGAGGATGGGTTTCTAACAATTGAACTTCCTTATGGACATTACTAGGTTCGGGAAAACGTGTATGAAGATAATCTTTTAAAATGGTTGAGGCACATATGTCAAGTCCCAAGTGAGGGACCTTTCTAAGAGTTAAAGCACATGGAGAATGATAATCACCCCCAAACTTAGAGTTTTCGGTGTCTCTAGAAAGACTAGTCACAACTTCCTAATTTCAAGGTCATCTGATTCCTGAAAATGGTCAATTGATTCTTCTAAGTCGGGTTCATCCTCACTCATCTCTACGAGTTCATTTACTTTTTCTAAGTCTATTGTTTCTACATCGCTAGACTCAAAATATACCCGTTCCTCTAAACCATAATCGGCTTCGTAATCATAAGGAAAAACTACATCGTCTAAAACGGTGGTATCTCTAGTCAAATCCTCATCCTTTTGAATAGGTGAATAATTATTAAAATTATTTGGATTCAAACTAGAAATAATATTATCGTTGTTAAGCTCAATTGGAGTAACAAATT
Organism: Papaver armeniacum; assembly: GCA_023531295.1. Classification (NCBI taxonomy): domain Eukaryota; kingdom Viridiplantae; phylum Streptophyta; class Magnoliopsida; order Ranunculales; family Papaveraceae; genus Papaver; species Papaver armeniacum. The sequence goes on from JAJJWW010011888.1 coordinate 296,140, forward strand.
CCTGATCACTATGCCTACTTATTTCAAATTCTTCATCAACACTATCCTCATCATAATCATCATAATAATAACATGAAAATGGTCGAACCTCATCTAAAGTAGTGTTACCAATTTTATCCTCGTCATCTTGATTATGCAAATAACTATCCTCATTTTCAAAGGTACTATTGGAAACACTATATTGGAAATTAAGCCTATCTTGAGCAGCTCTTTCCTGGGCCTCTAACAACATTTTCTGAGTCGACTCACATGACTTCCTGATTTGATCTAGGAAAGAGGGTTCACATGTTTCATTGCTTTCGTCCATAACTAAGTTATTCATTTCTGTTGAACTACGTGTTGACTCAAGTAACTTTTGTGTTGACTCAGCTAACTTACATGCGGACTCTAGTAGAGAGGAATTTTGCTCGTATGACCCGTGTGAGTGTGGATAGTAATTGGGCTCATCATGGTATGAGCCATAACCTTGAAAAGGCTGATGTTCCCAACCACTATTCACATTATGGTCAAAGTAACGTCCATTTTGAAATTCAGTCCGATATTGGTTGTATTGGCCATTGTAATACCAGTTCGACATTCTATTCGCAGGGGTGTGAGTTGTCACACAGAATTAAAACCCACTGACAGGGGATTCGTGGGTGGATAGAGTCTTACCTCCCGTACCAGACGGGCGATGAACCGTTGAAGTCGACTCAGGCCACCGACTCCGATGTCAGTGTACGAACTCGAGGGGCCGAGACAGTATCGTAACTGTCGTCCTTCCCTGCAAACAGTTTATATTTAATCTCAACCCTTCCTTAGGGTTTTAAAAATAATGTCCAAGTCCAAAAAGTGTCCAAAAATAAAAATGTCCAAAAAGGAAAAGAAAATTTACAAAAATAAAACCCTATTTACAGTTTCTAAAAAAAATAAAACAAAATAACTATATACAAAATCTTCTTCTTCACTCCTTTCAGATTCCTCTTTTCTTTCCTTCTTTGGCGATGCTTTTCTTTTATAGAACTTTTTCTTTCCTTGTAGCTTCGCTCCAAATCTGAAAAGAATCAAAAAATACCAAAGGCGTAAAAGAGAACAAAAAATAAAAAAGAAAAATAAACCTAAAACAAATCTAAATACAAGTCCGCGTCGACGGCGCCAAAAATTGATGTGACTCAATAATGTTGTAGAAAGTGGTAGTAAGATTGTCGTTCACTCAGACTTGTAAAGACTCGATTTAAGAAAATACTAAAAACAAAGAAAATATGTACACAAGTTTTGTCACAAATATCGAGAGAACTGAGACTCAGGATTCCACCATTCTTTATACTCATGTGCTTCAACTGTTAATTCTAGACAATTATAGCTTATAAAATATTGACTCTTTCTTTGCCAAAAATAGATTTTTAGAAGATTGATGTACATCACTAGCATGACGCATCAAAAGCACTTAGACCAAGCATACATCATCATACGACATCACAATCAATTAAGAAAAATCTTAAATCAATTTAAAATAGTGCAAAAGTCATAAAAGAATTAATTAGAATTACCACATGCGAAAAAGAATGGCTTCCTCCATTGTCCCAGTGTTGGGGTTTAGCTCCTCATATTATTCACGTGCTCAAAATAATTGTTCATAGCTCAAATAGGTGAAAACAAGAGAAAACTAATAAATCGGGCGGTTGCAACGCTAAATAGGTGTTACTGAGAATCAAAGGCGCCATTAATGGTCGACAAATAAGACCGTTATAGAAGAGTAAGACTGTTGAACAACGATAGTTGCTTGTCTCTCGTCGTTGTTTCGAGATCGTTATGTACGTTGGTAGAAACATTCTCCGTCTTCTTCTTCTTCTCCACCGCTCGTCGCCGCAACTCGCAGACGCCTCGTTGATCTCTCGTAGTCGCTCAAAACCTCTCGCTCGCCCCCAAAACTCCCGACTCCCGACTCCACGTTTAGGTCCTCTCCTTGCTATTTATACACATCCAGACCCTAAATATCTCGAGTATCTTGATTTTTCTTCCTCCAAAAGTTACGGCTTTTTTTTTCCCTTGAATATCTTCACGCGTCTCTCTTTATCGAATCTAACACACCTATCCATCCTTGTTTAATCGTAACAGCTTATCTCAATCCAACCAAGCCAACAAATCCGAGAAAACTCATCCAAATCCACATCAAAAATCCCGTGAACTCCACGCCTCTGTTTACTTCCAAACTTCGTTTTCTTCCCTTTTATTCGTATAGAAGATCATTACCGAGCCTCGTTGAACCTTATCTGGCCTATCCCACCAATCAATGAATAAATCCGACCAAACTCTCCTCAAAATCAATCCAAAACCCAGTAATCTCCTCCTCCCCGTTTAACTTCGTTTCGATGATCCACCCAATTCTAGCCTATCCAATCAATCATACTAAGCCTCGTTTAGCTAAATCAAGTCCAGTCTAACTTTATACAAACGATTGAATCTCCTTCACGATCGCTAAAAATCAAACCCTAAACTGTTCTCGCCGCTTAACAAATTTCCCGCCAAAATTTCCATTTGAAATGTGGAAGATGACCTCCTTATCCTCTCGATGGGGTGCCGATAGCAGGTGCCTTAGGGGTGTCCCGAGGGTGCCCCTTAGTAATTTGGTCACCTTATCCAAAATGAGAGTCCGAATAGTAATTTTCTCCCACGAGCGCTCAAAAACCACTTTTCGAGCCAATTTCGCATAAAAGCTTATTTCTCCAAAAACACCTACAAAGACATAAAATACCAAAATAAGCGCAAAATCGAGTACTAACATTACAGAGAATTGAGACTAAAATAGACACATAAATGCGTCTATCAATAAGTAACTAACTAACTGGTACGCTATTGATTAAAACATAAAATTCAAGGTGTCCATAACACAATCCAAGCACCATTACAAAAAAAGTTCACCTAAAAGTCAAGCTGTTTGCAACACCATAACAATGTACTTAATACTTTGTAAAACACTAAAAATAACTTGGCAAACTTAAATGTGTGCTTAACGACGACCTTTCTTGTTAGTTCCACGACCACCTCCTCTTCCTCCTTGGCGTTCATCTTCCGACGCATCATCCCTAGTACCACCTCCGCTTGTACCTTCACCAACTTGTCGAGACCTCTTAGTAGTAGGCCTTTGTGTGGATTCCTGGTCCTTGTCCTTTGTTTATAATTGCATCCCACTTGTTGTAGAGGTATTTCCTTCTTCAATAGTCATAGGACTTTTGCAACCAAGTTTCTTCTTCATTTTTTTCAACATCTCCCTACCCGCACAACCTATTTTCATTTGACAACAACTTCCAACCGTGAGTAGGAAGACATTTTTACCATTAACTTATATATGCAAGAGTATAAAGTGAAATCATTCTTACCATTATCTTGAAAGCCATCACTATTTCTTCGGAAGTAGACTTGGCAGAGATCTTGATTGCTTTGTCCTTCGCCTTATCAGCTTTCTTTTGACTATTCTTATTGATAATGAAGGGATGAGAAATCTGGTTATACCAATCCATGTAGCCCGGATCCTCTTCACATAGATCATCACCTAAAGGTACTAACTTCCCAACATCTAATTTGTTTGTATCTAAATTATTCCAATACTCAAGAGTAGGGTCGGGATCATACTTTGGTTCCCATGATGAAGTGGTGCTTTTAGTTCCATTACCACCCTTTGGCATCAACATGAATTTCTCGTCAAACAAAGGAACCTTTTGGATGCATCCTAATTGACGAAGTATTCTCCGAGGATCGTATATTACATAACCACCGGGATAAAACAATGGACCATGGTACATAGAAACTGCATATCCTCATCTTCAACAATTTCATCATCTTCATCTTCCTTCACATATGGTTGAAAAACGACGTCATCAACACCCATTGTATCTAACTTCTCCCTCAAACTTGCCACCAACTGTTTTTTGTTCCTTTTCTTTGAGTCCTCGTACTCGTACCTTGCTGCTGTTGGCTCAGTATCAACCCAATCGACATCCTTTTCAAATACTTTAGCCAATTCCAAAATTGGGAAATGGTCATATACCCACACCTATATCCAAATAACCACATAACTAACTTAAAATGATTGCATTAATAGAAACAGAACAAAGATAAATTGTTTGCTTTGACACAACTAAGTAATAAAGAAATTTGAAAAATCAGTGCATTGTTCGGCTTAAAACACGGGATGGATTATAAGCCGAACTATTGAAGACCAATGGTTCGGCTTATGTGTGACCACCAAACATAACCATACCATCGATGACCCAAAAAATTCAAGTTTGACGTCGAGAATTACCTGAAGCAGAGTGAAATTTCCTCCAATGTTTGTGCTTGTCAACCCAGAGGCGCGCAAGTTGGTCCAACGGGTAAGCCAATGAAGCCGTTTCCCAAGCATACTTGTTAACGGTTTTAATATTCTTTACCAATTGGAGATAATTAGCATTTACCTTGTTTCCGGTAAGGTCAGGAAAGATATCTCTTCCAAGAGTATAAAGTAAGTATGCGGTTCCGACTTGCTTCACTTTGATCTCGTCCATTACCAACACCCCCTGCTTTACTTTCTCTTTTGTGTTCTCAAATTCCTTTTTCAAGTTAGTTAGCTTGATCTTCTTATTCTTCTTATTCCTTCCACCAGGTATGAAAACGGAATCGACATCTTTTAGATCGACAAAACTCCAACTCAGTTTTGTTTGAACTCCAACCGAGAGTTTCCTCGAACAAATTGTACAACTCTTCCCAACTCATGTCATAATAATCAGCATCCACGCTTCTACCCCTTGCTTTAAGGCCTGTAATCTTACTAGCTTCATCAGGAGAGATTGTCATCTCTCCAAAAGGTAATTGAAACGTGTAAGTCTCTCGGACAAAATCTCTCGGCAAAACAGAGGCTGTCACACTATCATATTCTTGATGTCCATATTGAATGGCAGGCCATAAAGCAGCAGGATTATACATAAGCAACCACCTCATCCACCTCTTCGTAAAGATTCCATTCCGCCGCCTCCGGTGTCTCAATACTCCTGACCGCACGGTGGTGATCGTGGAGTCTCATAAATCTTTTTTGCCCAAGATTTGCGTAACCAATCAACACATTTCCTCCATCTTCCTAAGACCATGAGGCTCACCATCCGATCTAGGTGAAATTACATCATCTTCAGCAGGAATGTGAAAACTCAGAGTCCGTTGTTCCGCAACTTTGTTCTCCGACGATGGTTGTGCAACCTTCTTACCTTTCTCGGGTTTTCTTTGGGGTTGTGTTTCTTGAATATCATCAACTTCTTGATCATCATAAATACCTTCTTCTTGTCTTCCAACTCTTCCAACTCTTCCATCTACTTCTTCAATGTCAGTTCCTCTACGGTTCGCTCCCAATTTTTTCGTACCTCCTCCTCGAGGATCGGGAGTTTTAGAAGTAGAAGGTGTTACCTCCATCCCCTTCTTCTTTTTAGCTGCATTGTTCCTGACATAAGCATAAAAACTTATAAGCCTAATACTTCGAACAACAAAGGAATAAAAACTAAATGAAATATGAACTATATTATCATTACAGAATATAGTTCGGCTTATATGCACTAAATAATTCCAAGCCGAATATCAATACTCGGCACAAAACTACCATTATCGAGTTCGAACCCTATTTAAGAATTAAAATAATTATTCGGCGATAATTATTTGACAAAATGAGCCGAATCTCAACAATTTCAAAAAAATGAATTCTAACTACACATATTCTACTCAAAACAAATAGTATCGAATAAGTTTCTAATCTATACTTATGAATTGTAACATATGTTCTAGCATGATAATAATATCATAGGATACGCCGAGCCTATACACTAGAAAAATATAGAAATTCTACAGATACATGTTCGGCTCACATCTAATTGTATCGAATAAGCCGATCCTAAATATTCGCTCAAATCTCATCTAAACTTTTGAGCCGAACTGTTCATATGCATTTTCGTAGTTGATTTCAAGAACAGTTCACAGACATCCTGGAAGTAACATACGCCGAACCTTACCTCAGAATCGCCGCAAAACCCATATTTTTGACTATTAAACCTATTATACCAATCAAAAACATCAAAATATGAGATGGGTTTGTAGAAACTTACTTTCTTATTCTCATTTCGGGTGTTGGTTCTTCACTTTGTTCTTAAGTTCGATTTGTGGTTGGATTTCACTTTGTTCTACATCTTCATCTTCAATGAAGTTCTCTTCAATTGGTTCTTGTAATGGTGCTTCAATTGATCTATTAGAACGCGTTACATTTTTACGACGACCCATTATATAGTAGAGTTTAATCGACGATCAATTTTTCATGAATCGACGATTTTCAATTTTCACGGCGATGCGAAAGGCAGAGGAGGGGAGGAAGAAGAGGGGAGGAAGAAGAAAACTATAAGAAAACTGTAGAAAACTAATTTAGTGTTTTTTGTTTTAGGTTTTTGTATTAGGGTTAGGGTTAGATTAGTAATTTAGAAGATTTAAGGGCATATAGGTAATTGAACTACCCATAGGTACCCCTTATAAGGTCACCCAAGTTAGGAATATTACTTTGTATGCCTAGAAAGATTTTGGTATGCCCAAAATCATAGTTCATGTATATTGCACGTGATCTTTGATTGACAGAGAGTTTATGCGGAAACTCCGACGTGAACAAAAATTGAGCCCAAATCTAATTAGGATGGCTTCCCAAATCACAATTAGATTTTCTTCCGAGATTTTATTTAGAATGTCTATTATCGATTAAAAAAAAAAGTCTAGAATCTATCTATCTATACATATATGTATAGACTATTCGAGTATTAGTAACATATTGCTAAAGTCTCTCCACGGGCCTGTGTCATCATGTGCCAAAAAGAAGCAGTACAACTGCCTTTCAGTTACAAAGTTTACATCACAAACCAAACACAACTGTTAGTTACATCAACCAAGACATTTAGGTATAATTAAAGTCTCTACACTCTTTCCAAAAGAATCAACCGACTCTCCTAAAATGGTCATGTCCGTAAGTCCGACACTCATAAAATATACGTGCCCCGTGTCACCATTAGTTCTTCTCATTACCTCTTGTTGGAAAAACTGGGTTGCAATAGAAGATGAAATAAAACATGAAGAGATTGTTGTACTCCAAACTTTCAAGGCTCATACGATTTCTTTTAGACAATTATTTCTACCCTCCCAATAAATTGGCGATTACAACAGGTATGTGAAATAATGCCTTCAGGATACAATGAAAGCTCTACAACGGAAATTGAATTCAAGGTTTGTACCCCTTGATCAAATCAAGAACACATGTGAACAAAACTTCTGATGATGCTTCAGAAAACGAAAGAGAGAAAACAGAAAAGGTTTTTTTCGATATATGTTTACAACGAGTTATGGGAGATGCCATTTATAGAGGTTTTCGCATCTGTTAGGAATAGACATCTTTTCACCAACAGGTTTCTCTTCACGAAACGATGAGTCTCTTCCCTTGGATAGCGCCGTTGAAAATATTCCAACACCTCTATCCAAAAACCTAAATGAAAAAGTGAAAGCATCAAATGAAATCGTATTTTCGGAAACTAGACCAGTTTGATTGACATCAAGTAAAGACTTGCGCAACTCTAGTGTGTGAGGACTATAACTTCCCCACGCAATGTGAATGGTGCCAAGTCCGGACATGGGCATTCTGCCACGCAAAGTTATTACCAAATTTAGTAGTAAGTCATAACTGAACCAGTCCTATTATCAGTTCTGAAAATAAAACACTATAAAATATGTTTGGCTTGTGAAACAAATGTCTTTGACATTACTTGTAGTTGGAGTGTTGGACCAACACGTTAATTTTATGCATAAAATATGTATGGCTTATTGGCTTGTGAAACAAATGTCTTCGGCATGTATATAAAACTATTATGAGACGCTTTCCAAGATAACAATACTTGCAGTTGGACCAACAAGTTACTTCTATATATATATATATATATATAAGAGTCAACCACTTGATAGAAAAATGAGCATATATATATATATATAAGGTGTCTTCCGACTCCCTGAATGAATACCTCATCTTCTTATCTCTAAGTTTTTCTCTCTTTTCTTCTCTTTTTTAGCAAAGCTTTTCTTATATCAATCTCCTTGTAACGAACAGTGATGATAACCAAAGGGATTTCAATCATTTGCAAGAAGCATGGAGGTCTAAACGTTGCCGATATTCATAATTATTCTCAGTGTTCAACATCATCATCAGAAGTATCAACTCCTCGAAGTCAGCTTGCAAGTACTCATCCACACGGTAGATACATGATTAAGTGCACAAAGACGTATTCTAATCTTCTCATTTCTTTTCTTAATGAAATTGCCAACTCTCTCTGCCTTGGCGTGTTTACTGTCTTTTTAGTCATCACAAAAATCGTAATACATATTGTCGTAGCTTCTTCAATAGTTCATCGGGAAATGCATCACCGGCAAACAACCAGAACGGCAATAAGCACCACAAGCGTCATCAGCTTGGAAGAACAGGAAGAAGGTGGTGGTGTTAGGTTATCATTAAGTGACATACAGAACCTTTCCAGTTTTGAATATGAAATGGGTGTTGAACCTGCTCAAGATTGCATTGTTTGTTTAGAAGTGTTCATAAAAGGTGAAACATGTAGAAGTCTACAAGGATGTAACCATGTTTTTCATGCTAGTTGTGTTGATTCATGGTTGATTCAAGTTCCCTCATGCCCACTATGTCGACAAATCGTTGTTACACCTGGAGCGAATCAATTAATATGCACTGCCGGCGAATCGTAGTTACTCGTTCTCCATAGACGGGTATTGCTCATGAACAAGAACTCAAGAAGACACTATATATATATATATATATATATATATACAATCCATTTTTGTAAAGATATGATAATAATAATCTGTTTGAAACATTATGACAATACTTTTGAAGCATCATTAGCCTAAATTATGAACGCCAAATTGGGGTATAAAAAGAAATTGGGATATAAGAAAATGATAAAAAGTGGATCCAGATATCAATTCTGGGTCACTCCTTATCTAAGTATTTTACGTAATACCTAATCTACCCCTCACTAATCAGGATTAGTGATTAATAATAATTTGTAAAATCATAAGATTTTTTATAAATGATTAGTGTGTGTTTTATTTGAATTTGGGTTAGTGAGGTGAGAGTAGAAGAAGGGAAAAATATTTTGAGAGAGAATTTTTTTGAGAAAAATGGAGGATGATTGTGAAGAGAGAATTGTCACATCGAATCTTTAGCTCAACTACAACAAGGAGCATATCTTGAATCTTCAGCTAACGACAACAATTCTCAATTGCAACTCTTTGTTGAGCCAACACCCTTGAATGGTGATTTTGATGAGTATGGAGAGTTTCTTGAAGAACCAACACAAGAAAGTAAACTTGCACAACATAGTAGCATCCCCAACACACAGGTAAAGCTGCTAGGATGTTGAAATTCGAATTTTTTCTTGAAACCCGCCATTTTTTCAACTGAAATACCTAGGTGCCGGCATGGTAGTTGTATGAAAACCTTGCCGGTAGTAAGGGTACCGGCATGGTATTCATATTACGAACATGCCGATAGTAATGGTACCGGCATGGTATTCATACTACGACCATGCCGGTAGACCGATATCCCCCATTTTGAATATTTATCCGGCATTGCATTCTTCTAAACAACTATGCCAGTACGCAGTTAACATTTTTACCTACCAAGGAATATACTACGGAATATGCAACCGACATGGTTGCATTTATAGGTTACCATGCAGGTACTGCATGGAAACATACAGGAAACAAACACCATCCCAAAACTAAAATCGGCATTAAAACTTAATAAGCATCAATGCCTAAAACGGGTACCGGAGTGGTACCATCAATATCGATAATGCCGGGCACCGAAACCGCGTTGAATATCAATAATTGCCAATACTAATTGTACCGGCTTGGGACATTAGATTACGAGAATGCCGACACCCTTGATTCCGGCGTTGTTTTCTAATGAAACATTTATGCCGGGATAGGTTTCAAATTTGGTATTCCGTTTTGGTTAACTTAGACTATGCCGGAACAATGGTCGAGCATGCCGGTACGGGTTTCCGTAATTGTGTTTTAATTTTGTTTGGAACTAATTTTCATTCGATCTTTAGGTGGTGACATATATTTATCCAACAAATGCAAAGCCGCTTTATCGGGATACATTGGAATACTATAAAATCCCTCCGATATGTGACCAAAGAATACTTTTCACCTAGTATCTTGAACTTTACTAATGGATTGCTAGTAATGAACCTTCTAATGAAAGCGAAATTGTTCTTATGTAGGTGTTTATAGGTGAAAATCGTTTCTGTCGATTTCAGTAAATTCGGTAGGTGAGTGAGAAACTGATTCAAACCCTAAACAAATGTGCTGCACGTGAGCACTTTATAGATTCGAGAGATCAATCTGTACAAGTCCGGCCTAAACCAAGAAATGGTCGTTCCGGACTTGCTTCACCACAAAGTGGAGGAGAAGGGTTGATTTGGGGAGGGAAGCAAAGAAAGGTGTTGAGACCAGAATAATTCTGGGAGAGTAGTATCTCGACTTGTATCAGAAAGTAGAAGCTTGGGAAGCTTGCAAGAGATGAAAGCTTTTGGGAGAGCTTGCAAAGTTGACTTTCTGAGAGTGTAGTATTTTTCTCCGACCGAGACTTGTTGTCTGGTGGAAATAGGTAAGACCTATTTATACAAGTCGAGATTAAAACGCACCCGGCCTCATGAAGGAAGAGAGTAAAGGGTGAAATAATGAGAGGAGGTGGTAACCGCAAGGTGTTTATGGGTGAAAACGTTTTCACCATTATTTCCTCATTTATTTGACCGCTTTATTCCTTTTCACGCTTTCTTAATGTGAGCGTAGTGTACGCCGTAAGTCGTGACCGCCAAACCAAAACCCCGGAAAGCATCCCCGTTTGTGTTGATATCTCGAGTGTTGGTTGCACCTTGAGTGCAAGTGGCGCTGCTAGTGGCGCGTGTGGCATGTGCGGAATGCCTTGGTGGTAGGTTGCACGATTTGCAAGTTAGGCTACCAGCATGTGTGTTTGGCATGTGCGGAATGCCTTGGTGGTAGGTTGCACGGTTTTCAAGTTAGGCTACCAGCGTGTGTGTTTGGCATGTGCCAATGGCGTGTGCGAAATGCCTTGGTGGTAGGTTGCACGGTTTGCAAGTTAGGCTACCAGCGTGTGTGTTTGGCATGTGCCAATGGCATGTGCAGAATGCCTTGGTGGTAGGTTGCACGGTTTGCAAGTTAGGCTACCAGCGTATGTGTTTGGCATGTGCCAATGGCATGCGTGGCCGTTAGGGCCGTGGCCTTGGTAGGAAAAGCTACCAGCGAGCATGTTGGCATGTGCCAATGGCATGCATGGCCGTTAGGGCCGTGGCCTTGGTAGGAAAAGCTACCAGCGAGCATGTTGGCATGTGCTAATGGCATGCGTGGCCGTTAGGGCCGTGGCCTTGGTAGGAAAAGCTACCAGCGAGCATGTTGGCATGTGCCAATTGCATGCGTGGCCGTTAGGGCCGTGTCCTTGGTAGGAAAAGCTACCAATGAGCATGTTGGCATGTGCCAATGGCATGCATGGTCGTTAGGGTCGTGGCCTTGGTAGGAAAAGCTACCAGCTGAGCATGTTGGCATGTGCCAATGGCATGCGTGGGTCGCAGGCCGTGGCCTTGGTAGGAAAAGCTACCAATGAGCATGTTGGCATGTGCCAATGGCATGCATGGCCGTTAGGTCCGTGGCCTTGGTAGGAAAAGCTACCAATGAGCATGTTGGCATGTGCCAATGGCATGCGTGGCCGACTTGGCCTAGGTTGCATGGTTTGTAAGCCTAGGGCGTTATATTTGGCATGTGCCAATGGCATAGCGGCTTGGAAATATGGCTTGTGGTACGTGTTGGCATGTGCCAATGGCACGTACGGCCAGGTTGACCTAGTTGCACGTTTTGCAAGCCTAGGGTGCTATATTTGGCATGTGGCAATGGCATAACGGCTTGGAAATATGGCTTGTGGTACGTGTTGGCATGTGCCAATGGCACGTACGGCTAGGTTGACCTAGTTGCACGTTTTTGCAAGCCTAGGGCGCTATATTTGGCGTGTGCCAATGGCATAGCGGCTTGGAAATATGGCTTGTGGTACGTGTTGGCATGTGCCAATGGCACGCACGACAAGGTTAACCTAGTTGCACGTTTTGCAAGCCTAGGGCGCTATATTTGGCGTGTGTTAATGGCATAGCGGCTTAGTTTGGCATGGTTGCCAATGAGTGCGATATGTAGTTTGGTTTTGGAGTCGCTGCCATGGTGCGCAGTGTGCGACTTGGTTTGGCATTGTTGCCATGGTGCGCAGTGTGCGGCTTGGTTTGGCATTGTTGCCATGGTGCGTAGTGTGCGCTTGGTTTGGCATTGTTGCCATGGTGCGCAGTGTGTGGCTTGGTTTGGCATCGCTGCCGTGGTGCGCAGTGTGCGGCTTGGTTTTGGAATTAGGGCTCGTGTCGAAAACCTTAACCGGTATTTTGAAAAAATACCCTATTAATTATTTACACCGAGTTAAATGCTCTTAGTTAATGTGTTGTGGGTAACACTAGGTCATGGGGTTTTACGATTTTACCCCTTGTTTAAAAACCACCATCAACATTAAGTCCCCTGCTTAGCTTGGAACAAGGGCTTTGTTGCGAGGTAAGCATAAGATGGTGACAGATTATCAACAGAAAACCGTAAAGAGAATTGAGGAGGCTTGTCTGACCTTTTATAAATAGGATTTGGAATCCTTGCCTCTGGTAGTTTTGCACAAATCGGGAGGCTGGCACAATTGGTGGGGCGGTGCAACTTGGGCGACGTTGGGAAGTTGGCGTGAGTTGGGAAACCGAGCGTGCTAGGCTGGTGGGGACCGGCAAGGGCAGGTGTGGAAGTTGTGCGTGCTTGCAGGCGTGACTTGGGGCGGTCATAGGGAAGTCGGCACGGGTGGTGGGCCGGCTTGGGCGGGCTGGGAAGTTGCGTGAGTTGGGAAACTGAGCGTGCTAGCTGGTGGGACCGGCGCAGGGTGTGGAAGCTGTGCGTGCTTGCAGGCGTGACTTGGGCGGTCATAGGGAAGTCGGTGCAATTGGTGGGGCCGGTGCAACTTGGGCGACATTGGGAAGTTGGGCGCCCTTGTGGGGCCGCTTCTTACATGCACGATTTTGGTAAAAGGAAATCCTTCCCTATTTCAGAATCTTCACGCCTATATATATAAAGTCCCTTTCTCCCATCTTGCACTTTCATCTTTTCATCCTTTCCTATCAGCGGCAGAGTCATAAAGAAAAACGGCCTCCGTGCATGTCTTCCAAGACTTCCTTTTATGTAGGTGTAAACCCTAAGAGTAGGCGTTTTTTTCTTTGCGCATATAATTTCCCCGCGTGTCTCTTGTAGAAAATATTGTATGTATGCAACCAAGGGAAATACCAGATATATTATTCGAACCCGTAGGAAAGTGTTCCATATATTATTTTGAACCCGAAGAAGGTTACCGCAGACGCACTTGAGCCCGTATAAAATATCGCGTATATAATTTTGAACCCTGAAGAAAATACTGCGTGTGCAGTCTTGAACCCGTAGAGAATACTGTACATGAATCCCGAAGAAGAATACTGTATATATGCACCATACGACTTCGAACCCGCAAGAAATATTGTATATATGATTTTTTGGTCCTGAAAGAAATACTGCGCGTGCAATTTTTGAACCCGTAGAAAAATGCTCCATATATAATTTTGAACCCGAAGAAGGATACTGTAGACACACTTGAACCCGTATAAAATACCGCGTATATAGTCTTGAACCCGAAAAAATATCGCGATATAGTCTTGAACCCGAAGAAAATATCGCAGATATAGTCTTGAACCCGAAGAAAATATCGCGTGTGCGTTTTTGAACCCGTAGAGAATACGCCCTTTTTTTTTGTATTTCGTGTTTTCCTTTTGTCGGGCGCGGTTATGTGTCAGGGGGATAATTTTTTTTTTTTTTTTTTTTGTGTGCAGATATCTTGTTACTAAGTTGTTATTAAGAAATCCGACAAGATGTTACCTGAACAAAATTTCGCCTCATCGAAGGATGTCCATAATTCCAAACCAAACATGGATGATGAGTTCTTCACCAAAAACTTGTCTCGCTTCGGAAAAATCACCAGTGTTTCGTGCCAATTTTGTTAATCGGTGGTGAAGATGAAAAGAAGACACGCCTCGGTTCGCCTGCAGAACACCATACGGTTCGCCTTCAAAAAGGGGTATACTCCTCTTCCAACATTGATTTCGTGGATGTGTCAAAGCCCATTGCGTTCTTTTGATAGATGGGTTGAGTTCATGGTGAGTAAGGAGCACATAAACACCAACCTGACTCGAGCGCAGATTATTGATGTTGTCAGAGCTTCAGTAAACCTCCAGATTAGGAAGGATATCCTGGCTTGGTTGCTTTCATCTCCAGATGGTGTTCGGACACCCATACGATCATATGTAGATGGGGTGAGATAAATTTCTCCTTGGAGAGTGTGGCTCTCTTGCTGATACTTCCGGTAACTGGGAATCTTAAAACCCAATTATCTGAAAGTGAGGTGAAGATGCGGGTAACCTTGCCGCTAATTTGGGAGATTACGCTCGAAAAGACTCCACTACGAAGTCGAAGGATTCTGTCCGGAAAAGAGGATGAAAGGTACGTTTATAGCCGGTGGATGTCTCAATGGTTTCCGGACGAGCCGGAACTCGAATAAAAGCAAACGATCTTCATGTTGCAAAGCATTTTTGGCTCTCTCGTTGTCTAGAGACATTTTTGATGACGGTTCCCGCAAGAAGGAAATAAGACCGTAGTTGCTAGCGATTGCCGTGAAGTTAGCAAAAGGTGAAGTTCTTCCCATTGGCAAGCTATTCCTTGGTTCCCCGTATGTGCATCCGGATCACCTGGCCGCGAACATGCGTAGTTTCGAATGGTTTCATGAAAGTGGATTCATATGTGCACGTTGCTTTTCTCGCAAGTCTGGTTATGGGAGCACTTTGAGAAGTATGCTCCGAAACCGATGCCTTCGATTCCCGCGAGTTGGGGGTTCCCGAATTCTTCGATGGGTGAACAAAGGCCCAAAGGTTGGCATGAGCTTGGTTAGTCTTCTTGACAAGTCATATGAAATCGCCGCCCGTGGGAGCCGGTCCATAGGTCGGGGTGACTCAAATTGACACCTTTGCTTCGCTCCGCTCATGTCTTTGTCTTCCGATGACGATTTGAGCGTTGGTGAAAACTTGTTCATTCAAAGCTACTTGCCCAGGTTATATACCGTCTTTCTTCGTGGGGTCTTTCCGATAGCCGTTTTACAATATTGACCGTGCTGCTCGTCACATGGGTTTCGATCAAGGGGTGCCTCTTGCTTACCACCGGTGATCCCTAAGGATTCATTGCGTGCCGCCTTAATGCTAGCTCCTTGAGTCGGTATCCGCCTTCCTTCTTTCAAATGGGAAGAGTAATCACGACCTTCGGCTATAATGAGTTCGGTGCGACGAGTTTATTATGATCCAAGATTTTGTGAATAATGTGGTTGAGAACGTTCGTTGTAAACCTTCCCCAACAGCTTTGAAGAAGTATCCAATGTTGAGAGATCTCAGCGAAAGTTGCCTAGCAACTCCTGAAAAGTCCCTGTGCCAAGGAACTGAGAACGAGGAATCGTGGCCGGCGGTTCCGGACGGTTTCAAAAGACCCTCCCTCGCCTCTCGTGTCTTTCAGCTTCTTCCAATAACAGGTATGTGTCGCCTCTTCGTTGGTTTGTCTCAAAACACGTGAATTTCTCGCTCGAAAACATGTGTCTTGTTTCCTCCAGGGCTTCGGTAGTGTTAATGCTTTCGCTTCCCTTGCACGTTGCCAGGAGACGGCAATTTCTTCAAAGAATTCCAGTAGCATTGAGCCTTCTCATAGCGGTGATGAGTCGGAGAAAGAAGAAAGTTCGACAAGTGAGAGTGATTCCTCTAGCAAAGACCGGCTCTTTTCGGGAAGTGGTTCGGTGAGTTTCGCGTTTCTTTTCTTTCTTCTTCTCGTTTTCTTCTTTTGAAAAATGTCTAACTCAAGTTCGCAGGAGGAATCCAGGTTCGGAGGATGATTACGGGGTAGAGTCACACGAAAACTTGCTTTTGGTGACCACCACCGGTGACTTGGAGATGGGCGTTAGCCAATTGCGGGGCACATATGTGGTTCAAACGATGGATGATTCTCTCGATGGTTGCTGTCGTAGACATGGAAGAAGACCCTCCGCGAGTAGTGAGGCCAGGCAGGCGCCATTTTTGATCCCCCGTACTTGGTTCCTTATCCAGGTCATGTGTTGGTTGGCGCTTCGGCGTGCCGGCTAAGCATGAGGCGTTGTACACCGTAACTGGGAGAAGCACGGACATATGGCTACAACCAAGAAAGTCACTAGTCGATTTATACCGGTTAAGAGTATGGAAGAGGCTTTATCTTCCATTGAGGATATGCGTGAGGTGACCGGTCACACCGCTTCAAGACGTTATTGCCGATCGGGAGCACCATCGCGACGTGTGCGTAGAAAAGGAGTTCAACACTTCGTGGTTTGTCAAAGGCCTTGCCGAGATCCAAAAGTTGAAAGATGCAAAGAATCGAAAGCCTTTCGAGGAGATTGCACGACAGAGATGGAAATCTAAAAGCTTTCCAAGATGTTGACTATGAAGAGAGTGGCTCTTGAAGATGCGAAGTTGACTTTCTCCAAGAAGAGCAGACTTCTGTTGGATGATTTTCCTTGAACGTTTCTCCGTTAAACTTTCATTTAGGTTCTTTTTTTTTTTGAAAGACATATTGGATGTATGGTTCAAAAACTTGACCTTTGATAGACAGCTGGTAGCTTTTTAGGGTATTGGATTATTTCTGGGATGAATGGTTTTGATAATATGACTCTGATTATGTTTTGGGAAAGGGATATTGCTTTTATGAAAGTGTGTGCTAGCAATAGGCACAAGACTCAAAGAGATGACGGTTTTACTAAGAACCTAAAAATAGATTGTATATCTTGCCCATCCTCGAATTTACTCACTTCATAGGTTTTGCGAACACGCCCTATCCATGTAAAGGCGGTTTTTTGTCATGGTTTTCTTGGTTGCATCGCAAAGAAGTCCCCAATCGCCGGTAGCATCTTCAACGAGTCCTCAGGATTGAGTAATAGCATCTTCAGCAAGTCCCCGCTTTTCTTGTGTAGTTTTTACAACTAGTAACCGGGTCGTCTGGTAGTTAAGTCGGATTGAGTCGCCTTCCCCTACCATCTTGACATCTGGGTCGAAGAACGAGACCGATAGTCTGATATTGTAGCCGATAGATCAATCCTCCCGCCGTGGTCGCCAATTGTTTATAGGTGAAAATCGTTTTATTTCGATTTCAAAGAAATTCAGAGGTGAGTGAGAAACCGATTCAAACCCTAAACAAATGTGTCTGCACGTGAGCACTTTATAGATTCGAGAGATCAATCTGTACATGTCCGTCCTAAACCAAGAAATGGCCATTCCGACTTGCTTCACCACAAAATGGAGGAGAAGGTTTGATTTGGGGAGGAAGCAAAGAAAGGTGTTGAGACCAGAATAATTCTGGGAGAGTAGTATCTCGACTTGTATGAGAAAGTAGAAGCTTGGGAAGCTTGCAAGAGATGAAAGCTTTTGGGAGATCTTGCAAAGTTGACTTTCTGATAGTGTAGTATTTTTCTCCCGACCGAGACTTGTTGTCTCGGTGGAAATAGGTAAGATCTATTTATACAAGTCGAGATTAAAACGCACTCTCGGCCTCATGAAGGAAGAGAGTAAAGGGTGAAATAATGAGAGGAGGTGGTAACCGCAAGTTGTTTATGGGTGAAAACGTTTTCACCATTATTTCCTCATTTATTTGACCGTTTTATTCCTTTTCACGCTTTCTTAATGTGAGCGTAGTGTACGCTGCAAGTTGTGACCGCCAAACCAAAACCGGGAAAGCATCCCCGCCTTGTGTTGATATCTCGAGTGTTGGTTGTACCTTGAGTGCAAGTGGCGCCGCTTAGTGGGCGCGTGTGGCATGTGCGGAATGCCTTGGTGGTAGGTTGCACGGTTTGCAAGTTAGGCTACCAGCGTGTGTGTTTGGCATGTGCCAATGGCATGTGCGAATGCCTTGGTGGTAGGTTGCACGGTTTGCAAGTTAGGCTACCCGGGTGTGTGTTTGGCATGTGCCAACGGCATGTGCGTGCGAATGCCTTGGTGGTAGGTTGCACGGTTTGCAAGTTAGGCTACCAGCGTGTGTGTTGGGCATGTGCCAATGGCATGTGCGGAATTCATGGTGGTAGGTTGCACGGTTTGCTAGTTAGGCTACCAGCGTATGTGTTTGGCATGTGCCAATGGCATGCGTGGCCGTTAGTGCCGTGGCCCTGGTAGGAAAAGCTACCAATGAGCGTGTTGGCATGTGCCAATGGCATGCGTGGCCGTTAGGGCCGTGGCCTTGGTAGGAAAAGCTACCAGCGAGCATGTTGGCATGTGCCAATGGCATGCGTGGCCGTTAGGGCCGTGGCCTTGGTAGAAAAGCTACCAGCGAGCATGTTGGCATGTGCCAATGGCATGCGTGGCCGTTAGGGCCGTGTCCTTGGTAGGAAAAGCTACCAGCGAGCATGTTGGCATGTGCCAATGGCATGCGTGGCCCACTTGGCCTAGGTTGCATGGTTTGTAAGCCTAGGGCGCTATATTTGGCATGTGTCAATGGCATAGCGGCTTGGAAATATGGCTAGTGGTACGTGTTGGCATGTGCCAATGGCACGTACGGCCATGTTGACCTAGTTGCACGTTTTGCAAGCCTAGGGCGCTATATTTGGCATGTGCCAATGGCATAGCGGCTTGGAAATATGGCTTGTGGTACGTGTTGGCATGTGCCAATGGCACGTACGGCCAGGTTGACCTAGTTGCACGTTTTTGCAAGCCTAGGGCGCTATATTTGGCGTGTGCCAATGGCATAGCGGCTTGGAAATATGGCTTGTAGTACGTGTTGGCATGTGCCAATGGCGGTGGTTTTGCCAAAGTTGACCTAGTTGCACATTTTGCAAGTTTAGGTGCTATATTTGGCATGTGTCAATGGCATAGCGTCTTAGTTTGGCATGGTTGCCAATGAGTGCGATATGTAGTTTGGTTTTGGCGTCAGCGCCATGGTACGCAGTGTGCGACTTGGTTTGGCATTGTTGCCATGGTGCAGCTAGTGTGCGGCTTTGTTTGGCATTGTTGTCATGGTGCGCAGCAGCGGCTTGGTTTGGCATTGTTGCCATGGTGCAGTGCAGCGCTTGGTTTGGCATTGTTGCCATGGTGCGCAGGTGTGCTTGGCTTGGCATTGTTGCCATGGTGCGCAGTGTGTGGCTTGGTTTGGCATTGTTGCCATGGTGCGCGTGTGCGCGCTTGGTTTTGGAATTAGCGTTCGCGGTCGAAAACCCTAATCTGGTATTTTGAAAAAATACCCCTATTAATTATTTACACTGAGTTAAATGCTCTTAGTTAATGTGTTGCGGGTAACAATAGGTCATGGGGTTTTACGATTTTACCCCTTGTTCAAAAACCACCATCAACAGTAGGGAATAACAGATCGAAAGGAAGCAATCGCTTGGGCTAAAGAGACGGCTCTTAAGAACATGTGTGTGTTGGTGAGGAATACCGAAGGTTCAAAGAGGCGTTTTGAGATGTCTTGCGATGTAGAGAAGTGGGAAATACAAGGAGAAGAATAGCCACAAGAGAAAGGATTATGTATATCCAAAGAAGACTAATAGGGTATGCAAGACTCGTACGAGGAAGAATAATTGCCCGTTTAAGCTTGTATTCCGTTTAAATGACATGAACCATTGGGATTGTGAGGTTTTGTGTGGCTGTCGTAACCACCGGGATCCGAAAGATTTCGTTGGTCACTCCTTAGTTGCGAATCTAAACTCCGACGAGTTCGAGGATGTAAAGAGATTGACCAAAGCATTTATCAAACTGAGACAAATTCTCAGAGGCTTCAAGGAAAAGGATGAGACTAACGTGTCTTCTCTACGTACAATTTATGTCGCACAAGCAACTATTAGAAGGGTGAAATGGGAAGGGAGGAGCGTTATGCAAGAATTTAAGAAGATAGTTTGGGATCACAACTACACGTGTATCATTAAAACAGGGACGGACGAGAATCCCCTTTAAATATTCATTTCGCATCCTTTGCTCTCACAATTGGCAAATACATGTTGTGGTGTTCTTTTGATGGATTGCACCTACAAGACAAACAAATACAATATGTCGTTGTTCAACATCGTGGGGCAAACCTCGGACAAGGTAACATTCACATTGGCTTGGTGTTTAATGGAAAACGAGAGGGACTATAGTTATCATTGGGCATTACGACTATTGAAATTGTTCTTCCGGGAAAATCAACTTTCGAGGGTCATCGTAACCGATAACGATGACGCATTAATGAAATCAATATCCGACGTCTTCTCGGACGCACAAAATTTCCTATGTACATATCATATACGTAATAATGTGATAAAAACTTGCCATGCCTTGTTTAAACCCGCAAAGGCGGATATTAAGAAGAGAATGATGGTACAACTAGAGGAAGATGTTCGAAATAACAAACTATCCCCCGAAGAAGAAGAAGATGAGAGAGGCAATATAAAGGAGCGAGTGGACAAAGAACATGTGGAAAATCATAAAAAGTGGTTGGAATTTCTAAGAGATTGGGAGAAAATTTATTGGTCTCTTACCGAGGTTATGTACGAAAAGAGATTGGAAAGTTTATTGTCGATTGGAATGAAGTTTATCCGACTGCCGTCTGGTATTGTCGGACTCAATGGTTGATAAGTTCAAGGAAAAATTTATGCGTGCATGGACAAACCGGTATAGACACTTCAAGAGTGAAGCAACTAGTGCAGCTGAGGACGCTCATGGGAGATTTAAAGATCTCATCCAAATCCTGGCCAAGGCAATGTGGTCACGGTCACCGAGGCAATGGAGCAATACTTTAAGCAAGCTATCAATAGGATCAAGGAGGCTTTTGAGAAAAGCTCAATGGAAAGGATGACTCAATTTCTTCGTTATGGTAAGTTGCTTCAAGGAATAGAATTCAACGTCTCTCATTGGGCAATAAAACATATGATGAGACAAATGGAATATGAGAAAAATTACGGAAAACCGGGTGATGTGTGTATTTGTCCCGACATGTCTTCATTGGGTCTTCCGTGTCTTCATAGGCTTGTGAAGTATGAAGAAGTGATACCTATTGAGGTTATTGATTCGTTTTGGAAGCAACTATCTTTCGACCCTCCCCCTTCGGGAGATCCTGGGCAATCTCCGAGGGATACACACGAAGCAAAGGAATTCTTCGAAGCTTACTCACGTGGCACCTCGGTAAGCCGGAAAGTCTTATTGAGCCAACTAAGTCTAATTACTTGTCCATGGATCGCACAAAGCGAAGAGCCAAGAAAGGGAGCTCCAATAGGTAGACACAAACTAAAACAGAAAGGAAAAAAACAAAGGGTAGAATTGAAAGAAATGACTCAATGTGAAGAAGAACTCGCGGCGAGTAAAACGAGATCTAACCGCATGTATGATTTCAGAACAAAGGTTCGTGGAAGCGCAGGTTCCAAACAAAAGAGGTAAGATTTCAGAACAAAGATTCGTGGAAGCGCAGGTTCCAAACAAAAGAGATAGGCCGAGGTATCCGGATTTTAATTAGTACACCATCCTGCACACCTAGACTTCCCATCATCCGCATTTACGTGTAGTTGAGCTTATCAATTTCAGTAAATAATTAAGATGCCAAGTACTTAAAATTTGGACACTCAAATTGTCAAATATGTATACAACTGTAGTTCACTTGACATCTCATTGAAGGAATCACATTCTGTAGAAACTAGAATATACAAAACGGAAAACGTTAAAATTACAACAAAACGGGGATGTAGCTCAAATGGTAGAGCGCTCGCTTTGCATGCGAGAGGTACAGGGTTCGATACCCTGCATCTCCATATCTTTTTTATTTTTATTTCTTTTTTGTTTTCGTTAAAACCAACAATCTTCTCTTCTACTGCCTTGGAAGTGTTTTATCCTCCTCCTCCTTGAATCTTGATACAGCCAGCGACGAGCAGAGACCTACACCATCACCAGTCCACCGCCACTGTCTAAACAGCTCGCCACCACCTTCTTCTTCTCTAAAAGTAAAAGCAACACAATCGGCACCAACTTTTTCAGTCATAGAGGAGGAATTTCGATGAAAATGGTTGACTAGAAAGGTATGCTGAATCGTTTTATCTTCCTATTCGTCTTTCAATTTGAGAATATGTGTTAGAATTTCAGAAATTTGAAAGTTAGGGTTTCATAAAGTTGAAAACACTTACGGATTTTTCAGAATTAGGTTGATTTAGATAGTAATAAGAACTAGGTTTAGGTTATTTTTGGTAAAATTATTCTGATTAATTGTTAATTAGGTTGATTCTAATTTATGGATGAACTGATTTTATGTAATCTAGGTAAATAAGAATAAATGTATTGCACTTCTGTCCAAGAAAACGGTTCCAATTTGCAGTTTCAGTGGTGTGGATGTTATCTGATATGTTCATTCTCATGAAATCCTACTCGTTAAAGTACAAAAGACTACCTAGTTTCAAATGCTTCTTATGTTACCAAGTAGAGTACTATATTAGCTTCATCTTTTGTATCGTCGAAGTTGGAACCATCAGCTGTATAAGGTTAACATAAGTTCACTAATTGGATTGAGGAAGCCTAATGAACTGTTACCTGAGTTCAGATTAAGGTTCTGAACAAATGCTATGCCTTTCTATGGTAGAATGGCCACTTGTGTTCTGGACTTTTAGTTTAAATGGTACGACTAAGAGCGATTGGTATCAAAGAGCTAACTATAGGTACATCTTTGTAACTTCTATTTTTATAGAAAAAGAATGTTATGCACAGTGCTATCCTGTTATCTCCGTACCATTGGTTATCTTGTGGTTTATTGTCCAGTTGGCCTTTGTTTTTCCATTTCATTGTTCTCTGCGTTATCAAAATTACAGGCTTAGGGCATTTGTTTTGGTTGCCCTGTCTTTTGGAACATTGTTTTTAGCCTTTTTGGAGACTACGTAAGTCAACAGACATTAGACAACAAGTTTAGGAATAACTGAAGGATTCAACTTTCAATACTATTTCCAACTGCAGATGTAATCTGTATAGAGTTTACTTATCCACATATTTTACATATTAGACTTGTCAAAGACTCTACATTGATGTTGACCATTTGTTATCGTTTTTGCTAGGTTCAACTTGGGAAAGGAATAGCCACCTCAGTGATACAAGGAATTCTTTCTTTCGGAGAGGGTTTTGCTGATTGTCTTTCGGTTGGCTGGTCAGTTTTTCTCAAATATCATTTTTGGCGACATTCAAGGTTCGTGAGGTATGACCAAAATGAGTCCGAAACAGGAAAAGTGTGAGAATGGGAACGAGGGCACTTCAGCCAGAACAAGACCTTTTACATTCGAGGAGATTATGCTGAGAAGGAAAAAGAATAAATCAAGTTCAGAAGTCGAAGCGGAAGATCAAGAGTCGGAGAATCTTTTGGTGAAGGGTGATGATGTAACAATTCCAAATCATTCCGAACTCGGTGAAGCTCATGAAGAAATCAAGACTAAAGCTTCAGACGAAAATGAGAAGATAAGTTCCACAAGGGAACAGGAGAGTACCCCTGTGGAGGAGGACCGGTTAGGTAGAAAAGATAATGAAAATTTTGATGCTAAAAGCTGCTTAGTGGAGAAACTAGACAAAGAGGTCAGTGAAGGGACTAAAGAGGAGAAGAGTGAAATAGGTAGTCATTTCAGTAGTAGAAATGAGGAAGCTAGGGCTGAGTCAGAAAATGAAACTGATAAAGATACAAAAAGTAGAGTTGAAGGGGATAAGAAGGAAAAACATAGTCATCCCCGAAGCAGAAATGAGGAGAGATTAGAAGATAACTTGGAGAATGAGCCTGACAAAGATACAAAAAGTAAAGGTAAAAGGGATAAAAATGAAAAATCTCGTCATTACAGAATCAGAAACGAGGAGATATCAAGAGATGACATGGAGGTTGAATCTAACAACGATATAAGAAATGGAGCTGAAGGGGACAAAAATAAAACACACAGTCGCCGTGGAAGTAGAAAAGAGGAGAGATCAACCGATGTTTCGGAGAATAAACCTGATAAAGATATGGAAAGTAAAGCTAAAGTTAAAGCGGATAGAAATGAAAAATCGAGTCATCCCAAAAGCAAAAATGATGAGATATCAAGAAGTGACTTTGAAGTTCAACCAAAGAAGAGCTCTTGGAGAAAGGAGACATCTTCAGGCACAGAAAAGAGGAAATCTGACACTGAAAGTAAAAGAAAGCAACGCCCAGGTGGTGATGAGAAAGATAGTTCTGAGGTAGACGGGAATGCTGTAAAGAAACACGATTCCGGAAAAAGATATGACTCAGAAACTGTGGGAAGAAAAGGTAGAAGGGAGTCATCTCCATCTCACTATGATGAAGAGAGGCCAAAAAGAAGAAGGTCAAGGAGTCGTGAAAAAAAAGGATAAAGATAGGAGGTCAATTTCTGATTTGCCTAGGGAGCACAAGCGTACTTCTTATAAGGAGCGGGAGCATGAGTCATCTAGGAAGTCGTATCCTGATGCTGATAAGAACAAAATGTCAAGCAATAGTGGGTATGGAAGTAGCCATTATCATCGTCATGGTGGGCATGAAAGTAGGCTTGGTGGCTATTCCCCTAGGAAGAGAAGAACAGATTCAGCTATTAAGACGCCTTCCCCTACCGCCCGTTCTCCAGAGAGGAAAAATGCTGGTTGGGATCTCCCACCTACAGGAACTGACATCAGCTCTGCTGGTTCCATGCTCTCAAACATACAAAATTCTCATCAAATCTTATCCTCCAGTGTAAATGAGGTGTCTGCTGCTGTTCTTGTTAAATCAAATTCAGCAACGAAAAAAGCTGTATCTTCCGGGTCTTCTTCAAGTACCCTATCAGCGTCAAAGAATTCCACTGCTGATAATGTTCAACCAACATCTCCAAGGAGAAGGCTCCTTGTAGAGAATGTACCAACTTCAGCCTCTGATAAATATGTAATGGAGTGTTTCAATAACTTCTTTCTGTCATCAGGTGCTTATCACATTCAAGGAACCCTGCCATGCATTCGCTGTTCTGTAAGTGGATTTTTTTTCATGTACAAAAGGAAATTAATTTTCTCTTTTTCTTATTGACATTTCAATGGCTATATGTGTGGTGTATATTAGATGAATAAAGAGAAGAAGCAAGCTCTTTTGGAATTTCTTACACCAGAAGATGCCACAACAGCCCTCTCTTTTGATGGTAGACTCTTGTCTGGATTCAAAGTTAGACGCCCGAAGGACTTCGCAGAATCAGCAGTAAGATTGTTAATTATGTCTTGATCTTTTTTTCTACTTTAGTAAGTAATAATTTCCAATAGATTGTTTGATATTTATGTTATGTTAGCCTAATCTTTTTCCATTACATCATATTGGATGATGTCATCTTTCTTTTTCCTTCCAATTATCTTGTTTGACACATAAATGGTCCTAGGCTTGTGTTGTTTACACCTTGAGGTTGGCTAGGAAAGTGTACTGGTTTAGTTGGTGAGACAAAAACAAAGATACGGCTAGTCAATCAGGATAAGAGGTCTATATGAGGTTAAGGTCGTCTTTTAAACTTTCATTGCTAAATTCATGAGAGAAACTAATGCACACCCCCGAAGCAAATGTCTTCTTGTGGATGCTAATAGAAGAGTGAAGCATTTTTATCACTGTCATGGCATCTTGGTTCGTGCCTTTTGTGCCTCTTTCCATACTAAAAATATAAAGTTTCTTTCAAATGTTGAATTAGTAATTATTTTTGACATTATCTTGTGGTTTGTAGTGATATGTATTTTACCTAGATGTATTACGATATGTAGTGAAACTTTTATATATGTCTTCTAAGCGAGTCCTTAGCCATGAAATCAATATTTGCTTCAGTTTTTGAACTCTGATTCAGACTTGTGTTATTGACAGAGTTCGTCGACTTATTCCTGTGCAAACTGGCAATTTGACAAAACTTCCATTTGTTGCTAATTTCTGCTTTCACTGTCAATTTTTTAGTAATTGTGAATGATCTGTACCACCAGCAACAAAATAAACTCTAACCTAGCAACTATATCAAAGCATGATAATGTCAAACTGTAGACCAACATAGAATCTTATATGACTTCCTTGTGCCAGCATCAGAGTGGCAATCATGTGATAATTTTTTTTCCTTAACACTAACACCTCGTTTGGTTGGAAGAAATGTGATAATTTTTCTGGAATTGAATTCTCAAAAAATGAGCCTTTGTTGAGCTAATTCATTTACTTTTGTTTTTAACATGGAATCATTATGACCAATGCAATGGAAATCTATTATTTTGGAAAATGATTTAGAAATCAAAATTCTCAATTACATAGTGTTGATTTGTTGTTTGGTTCAACGAATTGACCAATATTTGATCTGAATTCAATTGAACCAGACATGAGCACCATTGTTCTTTGTGTCGTAGATTAAAACCTTATACTGTTTATGTGTTGTTTAGTTTCTTTATGTTTTGCTGGGATGTCATGTATCAGTTTTTCAGTATTTGATTTATATCTTTAGGAATCTATAGGAATTTATATTAGTACATCACAGTTTCTGCAGTAAATTGTGGTTATAATTAGAATAAAAATACATGATGTTAGTCATTTATTTCTTTAATGTGTAGTCAAGGAGGCAGCAACAGTGGTAATCTATATTAGGGCATTTCAGTTTTTGAGGTTAAATTGTGGTTATCATTCATGTAGTAGGTTCTCAGAAAGTTGCTATTTTTATGCAGACTGGTGTCTCGCAGAAGCCAATGGCAGTTGTTGATGAAATTTCTGACTTCGTAAAGGATTCACCTAACAAGGTATGCATTTGGTGCTAGGCGTAGTACTCCGGTCTCTAGTCTGTGGTTGACTTTTATCAAGTTTTATATTTCGAATTATGAGTTTTTTAATAACTTTTCTTGATGCCTAAGAGCATTCGAGAACATATTTATATGCATTTTTTAATCCAGTTCTTTATTTGTTAGTTTTCTAATATACTAATTTTCCAGTATTTTTTATTATACCGAATTATGGTTCTTTATTTGTTACTTTCTGCCTGAATGTGAATCACCCTTTTCTGTTTCATCATGTCTCATGCCTCATTAGGTTGATGAGGGTGAATGTTTGGAGGTGTTTTACACTTGATATTTACTAATTTTGAACACTTCTATTATTGAACATCGGGCTGTTTTCTTTGCTTTTCCCACATACTTGCGGGAGAATCCTTTGTGAACTTTTCCTTTTGCATGTTTCTTGTTGTAGATATTCGTTGGTGGAATTGCGAAGGTTCTTTCGTCTGATATGGTAAGTGATCACATACAGGATATTGTTCATTTTTCAAAATATTTTATTTCTTCCTCATCAATGCCCTTCAATGTGGTGTAGATTTTATATAACCTAAAAAAAATGTCTCAACACGATGCTATTTCCAGGTAAAGGAGATTGCTAGTGCCTTTGGAGCATTGAGAGCTTATCATTTTGAGGTTAATGAGTCTGCCAATGAAGCCTGTGCTTTTTTGGAGGTATAAAACATTGTTATGGTTGCTTTTCTTTTCTTTTGTTTTGCGAATATCTATTTTGGTCGATTGCCAATTTAGTGTGACCTAAGAATTTTGTTTATCCTTTGTGCAATCTTATGCTTCAGTATGTCGACAAGTCAATTACTCTCAAAGCATGTGCTGGATTAAACGGGATGAAGTTAGGAGGGGAAGTCTTAACCGTCGTTCAAGCTACTCCTGATGCATCTATTTCTGGGGTAATGATCACCACTTTTTTCATCCTTGTTAAAGAAAGTCTCAAGTATGGTAAATCTTTTTTTATTTTGTTGTCTCTTTGTTTAATCAGGGCATTGAAGAGCAACGACGTTATGCGATTCCTGAGCATGCAAAGCCTCTACTTTCGAAGGCCACAAAAGTTCTGAAGCTACAAAATGTGGTAATGTTTTCAGAGCTAATTATCGTGTTACATTCATATACTAGCTCAACCTGCTTTTCTAACAACAAGGTTACATACACATGTAGTTGAAAGAGGAGGAACTATCAACTCTGTCGGGACAAGAAGTGGAAGAAGTGTTGGAAGATGTACGCTTGGAGTGTGCAAGGTCCCTCTCCCATAATTTGTTCCCTATCAATGAAATCAACTGCGACACTTTTACTTAGTTTCACTTCGTTACATGTTAACCCCTCTCTTGTATGCAGGTATGGCGCCGTAAAATCTATTAATATTGTAAGGAATGTTGACAGGCCCACCACAGCTCCTGGTGACATCATCAATCAGGCTAGCCTGATGAGTTCTTCACCTCAAATAGAGAATGTCTGTAACGTGAAGAAAGTGGAGCCCACAGGTGTAGAAGTTGATCCGAACTCTGGAGAAATTAGCGGACCAGCGGCTCTAGGTGATGTCAGAGAAACCCTAGTAGATGGTGCAGATGCAGCAAATAGTATTCCGAACCATGCCGGAAATGAAGAAGATAAGCGGGATACTACTATTTCTACAAGTTACCTTGGCTGTGATACAGTATTTCAAGAATCCCCCTCCCAACAATCTGTGCAAGCTATTAATAGTAGCGATGATTTTCCTTCGCCTAACAACTGTTGCACTGAAAACAGTACCGTTGTTGAGGAGGAAGAATTGAAAAAAGGAGAAGCAGACCTTGAATTGCAGGAAGCTTCTATCGAGTTGAATGAGACTTCTACAAAGGACTCCAAAGACAATAACGAAAACATCGACATGACTGATATTTTTGAAGTAGGGTGCATTCTTGTGGAGTATGCAAGAACAGAAACCTCGTGTGTAGCAGCACACTGCCTTCATGGACGACTCTTTGGGGATAAAACTGTGACAGTGGGCTATGTTGACCATGACCAGTACATGTCTAGATTCCCTAAATGAGGATTTGTAAATAGTGGTTTTTATGGGGTCTAGTGGCTTGTCATACGGAGGGAAAATTTAGTAGATGCCATTTTTGGGTAGTTGTACTCCTGTGAACGAGTGACTCACATTTTTAAAGTCTTCCAGATTTCAAAGAATGGTATTTGGGTACTCCACTCTTTCTTTGATAAATATTGTAAAAATGCAGCCATGGATGGAATAACTGAAACATGAGGAAGAAGCCTAAGCAAAGAAGCAGGATTATGTTATCGGTCCTTTTTATGTGTAAGTGAGGTAAAGAGTTACTATGTTGCATTTCTCATTATCTATTATTCTTTTTTCTTAGAACTTTTTTCGATGTATTCCTTATATTAGAGTGAAAATCGTGTTCTGCATCTTTCTACATACAAATTTAGTTAACTTTTCTGTCATTGTTTTTTTAATAGATTAATAGGATCATCCCATCTATGAGGTTTTTTGAAAATATCAGAAGTCATGTTTATAATTAAATAGTGCTCTGTACATGCATGCAGTCATGCCAGACTTCCATGATAGAATGTTTCGTAGAATTACAACCTTCATGATTAGATTGGGGATTGATTTGATTTTTTCCTTCCTCTTTGTCTATAAAATATAAGTCAAGTTCTAAAACACTTCCATAGACATCCTATATTCACATTCACTTTGGTTGTTGTTGCAGGTAATCTAGATTTATGCTTCTTGATTAGTTGCTGAAGTTTGGAGCTCCTGAAACTCTGTTATTGGACTAGACAGCTAGTTGCTCTTTTAGTATTTGGTCTTAAAGGTCTTACTGAGGTTAGCATTTTACCATGTTAGTTTTTAATTTGAGGATCTTACTTTATTGTTGTGTTCTGTGTTCATAAAGTGTGAAAAATAGCATACTGAATTTGCATATAATATCTCTCCACCATAAATACATATCAGTCTTTCAGAATGCATGTCGACTTGTGAATCTAGAAGGGCCATAATTTAGTATATGCAGTAACAAATGTTAATAATATATCATGAAAATGGTTGCTTCTCATGTTTACTCATTAGTTCTGGTGTAATTTGGATTTGGTTTCGCAAAGTGATAATGGTAGGTACATTTGTCTTTAACTAAGTAGAACCCACAAACCATAAGATCAACCTGCAGACCTGTGTGGTACGTATCAACTGGGTATGCTATAGACATGATAACACCCGTCTAGTAACAAAATAGTTAGACAGGTTATACAGTTGTTCAAGAGCTATTTACCCTCTTAAATAGCTATTTATACAGGTTATCGAGATATAGATTTTGCCTTATTCATATTTTTGCTCTTAAATAGCTATTTTCACTCAGATTTTTTTTTATCTTAAAGGGCTATCTTAATTCAGATTTTTTCTTGATTCAGTTGTTGCTCTTAAAGAGCTATTTACAGAGACATTTTATCCATAATCTATGTAGTTGGGATAAAAATCTGTTTAGGTAAATGTCTGAAGCAGCTGTGAGAAGGCTGCATTGCAGGAGTTGTTTCAATTGTCCCTCTGTGCAACCTTTGCAGAAATCTTGATGTGCTTTAATAGTATTCTGTAGTTCAGGTGTAAATGTTTCAGCTGCACTGCTCTTGTAGTAATCTCAGAAGAGATAGTACGACACATTGAGAGTTTGCTAGATAAATTGAGATTGATTCTCAAAGATCTTTCAGTTTCTAGCTTTTTTCCATGTTACCCGTAATAAGTTAGTACCGTAACAGATTGTTTCAGATCTATCTTTTGTTAAGAGCCGACTAGCACTAAGGTCAGTAAATTAGAAATAGTTTCTGCTCGTGTCATCGTTCTTAACCCTTGATCCCTGAATTGAGATTAGCAGGGGGTTCATTATTATTGCTTTATCTCAAAGGGGAAGGGAGCGGGGGACGTTTAGCATTTTCGAAAGAAACTGTCCAAGCCCACCTGTTGGGCAGGTTGCAGTATATTTATTTCCAAGTATGTTTTCTATTCACCCTTATAATTCTTTTACCCAGAACAGTCGCAACATTAGCTCTAGCTTGAACAATGAACATAGAGTAGCAGCTATTACATAGCGAGTGATTAACGAAATTTAGCACAGGGGTAATCGCGATGACAATCACCTAAACTTGAAACACTAGCTAATTTTCTCTTGGAGAAACATGAGCCCACAATGGATTCTTCATGACAACATGAACTCTTGTTTCTCTGACAAATCTATATCATTCCCAACCTTGGCCGTCCACTTGAATTCCTTGATGAAGTTAGCAACAAAATACTGCAGATGAAGCATTGCCAAACCAGAAGCAGGACACATTCTTTTCCCAGCTCCAAATGGTATCATCTTAATCTCTTTGTTCCCTGTTACATCTGATAATTCTTCATTCACACTGCCATCTTTATACAAAAATCTCTCAGGTTGAAACACCATTGGATCTTCCCAAACTTTTGAATCCCACCCGATTTCTGATACCATGACATTCACGGTAGCATCTTTTGGTATGACATATCTTTCCAACCCTGCATCCTGAGTAACTGCATGAGGTAGAACAAAATGGCCTGGTGGATGTCTTCTTAGTCCCTCCAGAATTACAGCTCTCAAATACGGCAGTTTTTTTTAAATCTTCTTCTTTGATCTCACCATCATCTGATATTTTTCTGATTTCATCATATAATTTGGATTGAATGTCTTGATGTTTCACTAAATTAGCCATAACCCATTGTAAAGCTGTTGATGTAGTACCAGCAACTGCAGTCAAAAACTCAGAACATAAAGTGCAACAATTTCATTTTCTGTCAATTTTTTTCCACCTTCATCAGGCAATTCAAGCTTCAATAATGAATCAACATAACATAAACCTAAAACTTTCTCATGATTTTCAACCCTTTTCAATTCTTTTTTTATACTTTCTTTGATTAGTTCCAACACCCATTTTCGAGCTGGTTAAAATGATTTGATCTTTGAAGGATGAAGAATCTGAAGATTAAGATTTCTCCGGAGTAGTCTCCATAAAGGACCATCAGAAGCACTGATATTATGCTTGTTACTTGAAAATCTTTTGAACGTTGCTGCTTCCGGTGGACGGGCAGCAAAATCTGCTCCATTTTGAATTAAGGCTTCCTGAGCCAGACTTGAGGTTGTAATGAAGATTGATTTACGATGACTGATCGATAAAGTGATGATCGGTCCATATTTTGTTTTCAGGTTTCTAACAGTTGGTTCTAAATCTGCAAATGATTTTGTAAGCCACTGCAAATTTGTTATGATTGGGATTGAAATAGGACCTGGTGGTAACTTTTTAGAGGTTTTAAGAAGATTGAATACCTCTTTTGGGATTGCACAAAAGGAGAGTGTAATTAGGATTATCAACCAAATACGTTCTTCCATTTGAAAAGATAAGATGGAGGGATTACAGCGAAAAGTTAAGATGGAGGGAATTACAGCACATGTTGTCACTATATAGATGAACGGTTCAAATTCTATTAGAAATTAAGGTAGCAAAATAGTCCCCACCAAATAGTCCCCACCATTTTTGAGTAGTCCCCAAAAGAACTGTTCAAATTCTATTAGAAGTTAAGGTAGTAAAATTAGCCTTATAGAGAATTTTGGGCTTAGAAATGTGGCCCAGTTGATCTTACATTCATAAAAAAATGATTTGAGTACGGTTGAAACTCCATTCATTAAAACTCATCATTTAATACTCCCTCTGTCCTTTTATATCTGTCCTAATGTCCACTCTGTTTATAGACATAATTTTTTCTTAAACTATCAAATATACCTTTTATTTTTAATAATTATAAAATCATATTTAATATCAAAATCTCAAATAATATCACCATATATAAGGAAAAAAACTTACTCAATATTTTTATATTAATTGTCGTTCTTTTTTTTTTAAATAAAAACATTTATGAATAGTTATAAAATTCCTAATAAACCTTCTAATTATTTCTTAAATTTGCTTTTATTTTCTTAAAATATTTCCTAAAATAATAATACTATCAAATTTAAGCTAATAATTTAGTTTTGGTAATAATATAACATTAAATAGGCTAGTCAAGGGCTAGTCATGATATTTTATATGATTTCCTTAATATGTTGATAAAGTCAAAGCGGGCTCTTAATTTAGGACGGAGGGAGTATATATGTTTTATACCAGTAAAAAAGTATAGTTCTCTCGCTCCAATTAGGCTTACAAAAGCTTAATTTATAGAGTTTTAACTATATACAAACACGTCAAAATACATGAGAGAGTCCAGTGCCTCATCATCTACCAGGTCTGGGATATCTTCCTGCTAGTGAAATAGTTATGGTCAGAATTATTTCGTATTTCAACGAGAACGGAAGTCCTCATTTACATTACTCCCTCTGTTTTTGGAAAATAAATACTTTCACTTTTTCAATTTAGCGTAAAAATATGCCAAATTGAAAAAAATGAAAGTATCTTTTTTCCAGAAACGGAGGGAGTATATTATTGATTGAAATGGATCATATGTTCAACTCGATACCTGTAAGATGTCTTTGTCGGATACGGTGAAGAGTGAAGACACCAAAAGTCATTTTGTTGGTGCACCTGAAGTCGAGCCCATGGAAATGTTGATAAAAAGAAGAAAGAATGGAGATGTGTATGGCTACAACAAAATGACTTTTGGTCTTTTCATCATCTGCTGGCAAGATAGATTTCGAGACCATAGTATTCGGACCCAATTGTCCACTTTAATCCTGTGGTGCGCCTACATTGCTGCAGAATATACTTAGTTGGAAAAACATGTCCAGGTGATCATAAAAAAAATTGGTTAAAAGTTTGTGAATACCAATTATCTAGTTTCACAACCAATTAAGTAAAATGATGAATCAACATACAAAATGAAATACAAAAGAAAATCATTTGTATAGATGTAAACTGCATGCAAGTAAATAGACATCAACACAAATAATTTAACGTGGTTTGGCTAAGCCTACATCCACGGCAAGGTAAAGGTGTGTTTATTATGTGTTTGCATTAGTTATATTTGGTAAGAATAACTCCATTCATATGAAGTCATGTGAGTTGCAGATGGGAAAAAGAGAAAAGAAAGAAGTCCCCTTCCTAAACCTGATCGCTTTTCTTTTGCCACGTGTTCAGTATTGATCACGGTGTCTAAGGACTTTTGTGTAATACACCACCCCACATTTCTCCCTTATAAGCAAAAGCGATCAGGTCGTAAAACTCCAGTTGTAGATGTATATTTTTCCTGTAGTGTCCTCTGCATAGAAACAAAGAGACTGAGTTGTATGTCACATGTTTATATAAATACACAACATTTAAAGGTTAAAACAAAATTTAACTAATGCTACTGAATGAGATGATTGATCCATGAGAATGACTATTGAAGGGGTTAAAACAAAATCCGCCCACTACATTTCCGAGCCCGCTCATACCTATTATACAAGTTGGTCTAACCCAAGTTATATGATTGGTATGAGCTGACTTGGAAATTTAGTATGCGATTTTATTTTGTACTTACTATTGGTCATGGGTTAAAACTATAGGATCAAAGACAAATAGAACGATGGTGTATCCCTAAATGCAAGGATCTTTTGATAGACGATAATTCGACCTTTTCAAAATCAAATTGGAACACAACATGTTAATGAATTATTCCTTCAAAATCAATGAATCCCTAACACCGTAATCAAATTCAAGGATTGTATATTTCCTTGACCCAACCAAGAACACAATGTTCTAGGGTTCTGATAATGTATTAGAAACGTCGAAAAAATAAGTTTAATGTGTTTTCAAGAGAAATAACCATCGTTATTTATACGCGATATCATGTCCTTTGGAGATGCTTGTTTTGCAATAACAAACACCTTTAGGAGGTGATAATGGTGGCTATTGGTAGAAACGTTGTCTCGCACTCTGTTATAGGTGTTAACCCTAAACCCGCAACCTGACATGTCAGGTCGACCAAAATCTTGAGGGGACTGACACCCTCGCTCCGTTTTCGTACCGGAAAACATAGTTTGTACAATTTGAAAAATATCCAACACCAACGTGTTATAATATAAAAACGAGTCTTGTTATTGGGAGGGAAAGAATGGTGGGGAGGGAACCGTATCTTTTCGCTGAGGGATTGACTTTTCAAATTACAAATGAAATGTCTAAAATGTCCTAATAGTTAATTTTACTAACCAAATTGGTATGTAACGAATGGTGAAATAACAATAGTAATCAACATCGCTAACCTAGAGATCATTTAGAGTGATCAAATCATCAGGCAGACAGGCACGTCGTTACTCACCAAGAAGGATTTGAGAAGTGCTTCCTGGAAACAGTCTGTTGATGTTAGAGAGTCCCCCATTATAGTTCTGAGCAGCACGTGAATTTCCTAACTCGCAGAACTGACAAATGTACAACCATGGCAGAAATGGGCTAGCTTGAACCAACTTACCTATAACAGAAATGTACAACACACCATTATATGTTTACTGTTGTGACGACGTACCTCTTCAGTTTTGAAATACTCGGTTAAGTATGGGAATTCATGTATCACCACATCCTCATCGCAATCAGAACCTCTATCAGGAACTACCTGTACACTTGCACAAGTATAAAATTAGCAACAAAGGACATATATCAAGAGTAAATGATACACTTTGTGTCACTGTTTATATGCATATAATAAACAAAGAGACTGATTTGTATGTCACATGTTTATACAAATACACAACATTCAAAGGTTAAAAGAGAATTTACTAAAGCTACTGAAGGGGACGATTGATCCATGGCAATGGCTACTGAAGGGGTTAAAATAAAATCTGCCCACTAAATTTCGGAGCCTGCTCATACCGATTATACAAGTTGGTACAGATGAGAAAAATAACAACTCTTACCCAAGGAGGATCCACTAATATAGAACTCCAATCTACGAGTAAATGAGAAGAATAACACCTCTAACCCAAGTTATATGACCAGTATGGGCGGACTCGGAAATTCAGTATGCAGTTTTTATTTTGTACTCTGTCCCTATTATATAAGCAGAATATTGAATTTTTCTAGTCCCACTAAACAGGCGTAACTCCAGTTTCAAGAAGACTTTTGACATATATTTCGTTATTCATGTTGTATGGGAAGTTGTAGAGAGAACAAGACCAAACATTAACACGTTTTTATCATCCAATTAATACATCATTTTCTATGAGCATTAATCCCTTTGACCTTGCAATAATTAGTTCGTAGTCAGTATACATCAATTTTTGCTGTGATTTGAACTTATTTTTCATGTACCATCTTTTGTTATCAATTTACGAACTATTGCAAACAGCCATCGCAAAAGATCCAACAAATTAATATCTTTTTACCAATTAAGGATATTCAAAATCATGTAAACCTCGCAACTCAGTTCACGACTAACATGAACTACTGTTATGATCAAGATACTCCTAGATTAGTACAATTTTTTTTTTTTTTGGAGACTTCCTAATGTATTAGAAAAAAGTTATAATTTATAAAAACCGAGAAACTCTTGATCCCTAAATAAAATTAAGACATCAAATTAATCAATTTTGAACTACCACTTCTAGCTCCTATGTTTATAAACAAAGAGACTTGGTTGTATGTCACACGTTTATACAAATACACAACATTTGAAGGTTAAAAGAGAATTTACTAAAGCTACCGAAGGGGATGATCAATCCATTGGAATGGCTACTTGAGGGTTAAAACAAAATCTACTCACTATATTTCCGTACCTATTCATACAGATTATACAAGTTGGTACAAATGAGAAAAATAACATCTCTTACCCAACGAGGATCCACTCCTTAAGGTGATGATATATAAAACTCCAATCTAGAAGCAGATGAGAAGAATAACACATATAACCCAAGTTATATGACCCGTATGAACAGACTCAAAAATCCAGTATGCAGTTTTTATTTTTTATTTGATATTGGTCATGGGTTAAAACTAGAGAACCAAAAACACATAGAACAATGGTATACTCCTGACTTCAAAAAAATTGTTGTACAATAATTTGACCTTTTCAAAATCAAATTGGAGAACAACAGGTTAATGAATTATGCTTTAAAGAACAGAACAAAAAGCCAGGATTTCTTTACAAGGGGGTTAAGCCAATTTTTTTTAAATGCAAACGATTGCAATGCCAATTAGCAACTATTTACTGTCCGCCACCATCTAAAAATGTTTTTCATTCAATTAGTACACCATTTTATTTGAGCATTAATCCCTTGACCTTGCAATAATTAGTGCGTAAGCTCAGCATAAATCAATTTTTGCTCTGATTTTAACTTATTTTTCATGTACCAGCTTTTGTCACCGTGTACCAAGTCTTACAAACTGCAATCGCAAAAGATCCAACAAAATAATATCTTTTCACCAATTAAGAATGTTCAAAGTCATCTAACGCTCACAACTCGGTTCGCGACTAACATGAACTTCTGTTTTGATCAAGAAACTTACCTAGATTAGTAAAAACTTTTTGGAGAATTCCTAATGTATTTGAAAAAAATTATAACTTATAGAAACTGATGAGAAACTCTTGATCCCTAGGTAAAAATTAAGATATCAAATTAATCAATCAACAAATCTACCAAATATAATATATAAACAAACCCTAAATTTTAAATATGAAAGAAATATAATGTAGTTTACAATGTAAAATATCTTCAAAAATATAGTATCACTTACTTGATCTCCATATAACCAAGGCACGGTGATGATCAGATTTCCGTGTGAATATATATCTAACTCTCTTGTGCACTTTCTGTTTCTTCTTCTTTGTTTTGCTGCTTAAAAATATTATTAGCAAATCAGAAAAGGAAAAAACTTGAACAAAAAACAAACGTGTTTGATACCTTCAAGAGGTGACAACGGTGGATTTTGGCAGAGACGTTGTCTCGCACTCTACTACGGGTGTTGGCCCCTAAACCCGCAACTTTACGTGTCAGGTCGACCACAATCTTGGGGGACTGGCGCACCATGCCCCGCTTTCGTACCGGCAAACAAACCCATCTCTTTCTCCTCCTCTCCTGGATACCCCGAGAGCCTTTACCTAATTGATGAGCTATTTATGATGATTCGGCAATGAATAAGATTTGATGAATGGTTTGATTATGAAGACCGAGTTGTAGGCTATTTATAGATTTGAAGTTCAACCAGTACTATAGGCTTCTCCAACCATTAATTGAGAATTCGATGACTTAGCGAGAATTGGAGTTGATACCTCTCGTCTTTGGAAATGAAACTTACTTTTTCTAGTCAAACGGATTCCATTCCATTCCATGCGAAGAAGATGACGGAATACATGCATTTCTCCAGGAATATGTCCCCTAAAGCATGAATATTATGGGACACGTAAATACCGATAAGTTTTGACCACATTGGGCCGAGCTGATTGTTGGAAATGATCCACTGACACCATGCGCGACCATAATCTGACATGATACTGATTTCCGTGGGACTCAATTCTATTTGTACTGTTTTTACCAACCTAATGAAGATTTCTGGCGAACAGGTCGTCTAAAAGTCCAGCCATGATACTGATTGCCACAACCACCAGCAATACACAAGGACAAGGAATCCTTAAATTATGTTGAGAAACTGAAAAATAAATAAAGTGGTATAACGGTACTCTAGCAATGTATGTTCCGTTCTTTGTAATACCACCAATGTTAAGGTCTAAATCTATCTCCCTATCCACCCT
This sequence comes from Papaver armeniacum, assembly GCA_023531295.1. Lineage (NCBI taxonomy): Eukaryota > Viridiplantae > Streptophyta > Magnoliopsida > Ranunculales > Papaveraceae > Papaver > Papaver armeniacum. Next base: position 334,876 of record JAJJWW010011888.1, read on the forward strand.
TCGGAACCGAATAAAAAAGCTAAGCTTTTAATCCCAAATATGTTGGGGTAGGCTAGAATTGAAAGCCAGGAGAGCGGTTCACCTTGCTTTTTTCAGCATTACAGCAGAAGTATGCCGGATGACACACTGTAACCGCGCTTCAAGAATTCGTGAAAAGGCCCGAAAGAGGAAAGGGAAAGGTCATGCGTTCGCTGATTGCACCGGTGGTCAAGATGTGTTTAGAGGACCGGAGATTAGAAATCAGCACGTGGAAATATGTATGGGCACCCGATTGGGCCCTGGGAACATGGCCTTCGCTGAGCATATGCCAGTTAGGTGACGGCCTAGGGCCCCCAAATCCTGGTCGTTATGTATAAGAGATAGTTACGGTCTATGCATCTTTTTTTATTTTATTTTAGTTTCGCGTCAAGTATTTAAATTTCCCATCAAATTCTTTTTTTGAAAGTAAAATTGAATACCAAAAGAGTGTTTATCCTTCGATTCAATCCCATTTGAAATGGTGAGTGAATCAGCCGAATTAACAGCATCTGAAGAAGATAGAACAATGTTTTGCGGATTACAACTGAGTTGTGCTTTGATAGAGTCGTAGGAAATTGAAGGTGCTAAAAATAAAGTTCCCATCAAATTCACTTTACTATTTTTAGTCAAAAATGCTTAATTCACCGAAAGTTTTACAATTCGCTGTGTTAACCTTACAAGTTTTATGGTTTTCACTTTCTTCCCTAATTGAAAAACAAAAAGCATTGTAAACTTTTATCATTTGTAGTTTAGTTTTTTTCTTCTTCTTTTAAATATTGTCCGATTTACAGACTTTTAGATGAGCAACAAAATCTACATAGTTATTGTGTATGAATATGTTGCAAGTCGGGCAATGGACAACAACTCTTTTAAACGGCGCCTATATCAAGCTTAAAAATTATCTAAGGATTCATATTGCTCACAAGAATGACGTATGTTCGAAATTGAAATTTCGGGAAATCTTTTGCTTGCCCAAAACAGAAAAGCAAAAGAAATTGTCGATAGAGTTTAGCCTTCGCCTACTCAGGGTCTATAGATTTTGTCTTGCAGCATCTAATGCCATATATGTCACCTACAATAATTTTCGAGTGTATAAATCACCAGTTTCATCCCCTAATGACTTTACTACTGTATTATTATTATGATATCAGCATATTCATATTTAAAATAACTTATTTAATTTTGTTTGTTTGTTTTTTTTTTTTTTTTTAATCGGCAAAAGTAAGAATTTTCATTGAGAAAGCTAAAAAAAGCAAAACAAACAAGAAGGAAGAAAAAAAAATCCAAGCTAGGCCAAACAAAAGACCTGGCAAACCCTAAGCCTGAAGGCTCCTAGGCTAAAAAGCCAAAGAAAACAAAAACTTAAATTACAAACAAGCTATCTCAATTAGGCTTAGCTTGATATCTAGATGAACTCCCTGCATTGATTCAGAATTTTTACGCCAAAAATAAACTTGAGCTTTGATTTGTTCTATAATGCGATCGAAGTCCGCTATTCCATCATTAAAGATTATATCATTCCTATAGTTCCAAATTTCCCAACTTATTTAATTTTGTATACATAGGCAAAATCCTTACACTTAAAGTATACCGAAGATTACATCATTTACTCATTAACATACGCATTTACTTTTCTATCAAATCTTATCAATACTGAAATCAAGACAAATTTATTGACTGGTTAAGGGGTATTGATTGAAAGCAGAAGACTAAACCACCGTCTTACTACTCTGGACAAACCCACAAACTACGATCTTCTAGCTTGGGTTCTATGTCCTCTACCTCGACTGTCCTTACAATTGCCGCTCATACTTTCACCTCTCAGTCATACAGGTTCTCTCTGCGTCCTTTTGAGTGCTTCTTCTTTGTGAGAAGATGACTAGTTAGCCTCTCAAAATCACCATCAGAAAAATCTTGCTACTCCGAGCATTCTTCTACCAACACTTTATCTTACATGTTCTTAGCCAACATTTTAAGAGAACTGGAAACTTTTGTTGCGACTTTAGAGGATTCAAGACCAAGTTGCAGGCATATAATTAGTGCACCCTTGCTGATTCCAAGGCTTCCACGTGCTTCGCCTGCTATCTCTCCTCTCCAAATCCTAGGGGATGCTAGCTCTTTCTTCCAATTAGTTGTGCTTTATTCCCCAAACGTACTGATTTTCTTGATCCCTGGGTGAATATTCTTGGTCTCTTACGTGAAAACCCCATTGAGCTAAGTGACACCAAAGTTTCAACATAAGCTACTATATTCCATTTGTTGACATTTGGAATGTGCTCGATGTTGGTAACTTTAGTTTCCTGGCTCACCAAGTCATATATAACGAAACAAGTATCTCTGCCATTAGTCGCGGTTGTTGCCAATAAAACTTCACCATTCCTGAATTCCCATAATATTTTCACATAGTTTATGGAGTTTGCAAATTCCGCAGGGAGCTGAGCAGTGAACAACTTAGTCCACGATTCTCTCACTTTGTAATCCTTCATCATCCAAACTTAAATATTAGAACCCTCATTACATAGCAGTATCATGCAAAGGCACCCTTGTAAAACACCCAATGGCTTGTTATAACTGTAACTCTTATTGCCAAATAGTTCTAAGACCTGTTGACTAAGTGGTACTTCCCTGAAGTTCTCGTCATTGATATCAAAAGCTAGAATACACATCTTCTTGTTTTCAAGGTTCGTCGCTATCCAGTGAAAAGCTCCACATACGAATATTACTTCAGCCTTATTGCGAAAACCATTAATTTGGTAAGGAAAAATGTTGGGCAAGGTTTTCCAAGAATGAGAACTTGATGTATAGACCTGAACTTGACAACCATAATAAACTCCATAAAAATTAATACCATAACAGGTAGCTTTCACGATTTTGTAATCATTGGTATCGCGATCATAACCAAATCCATATGTAACATTGCTTAAGCTGTATTTTTTCGCTTGCTCGGTTTCAATTTCTGGATCTACTAGTTCCTTGAACTCTTTAGTGGATGGGTTCCAAAGGCAAAGAATATTGTAATTTTGAAGGCTTCTCAGCATTACTAATCCATTACATGAACTAATAATGTCAATATCTAGACTTGTATCATCAAACACCGTAGATTTGAATGGAGAATCCATCTTAACACACTCATAGTAGTCATCTTCGAATACTGATAATGAGGATTTTGTGGTATGTGTGTAAAATTCATGGGCGTTTCTATCTTTGATAGAAAGACAGTTTAGTTTTTCTCTGTGTTCATGTCTCCTTTTCGTAAAATTAGGGTCTTTAAACAATTTATAGCACCAGTATTTGCAAACGCACCTGAATCTGCATAAAGATTTTACTGGTAACATCAAAAGTATGTTGACAATGATATCATCCGGGAGGATCGGCATGATTCTTTTCTCTTCTGCAGCTGCTACTACCGGTGTTCTTCTGTTTCTCTTGGTATTCGTCATACTTTTCAAACTGTAAGAGATACGCAGAGAAACAGACGGAAAATTTTTAGTTGTACAGGAGGTGAACATATATATTTATATATACTCTGTGAATTTCCAAATACGAACCTCTTTCTATAATTGGTGAATTTCCGAAAACAAATAATCATCTATTCTATGTCGGAAAAAGTATTCCCCAAAACAAAAAAAGTGGATTTGACATATGCTATTGCTAGGTTCTTTATTTATTTTCGTTAGGGACTTACCCCAACCCAACGTTATTATCCCAACTACAACCTTTTTTTACTGTTCGTAATTCCAAATTAACTCCTCATGCGTGTTGTTCTTGGAAAATTGGTGTTTTGTTGAACCAATGTCGTATCTGCGAGTTCTTATGCAAGAATTTTAGCTTTGCGATGTTAGTAAGTGGCATTGGTGTTTTGTTGGACCAATGTCGTATTCTGCAAGTTCTTACATGCAAGAATTTTAGCTTTGTGATTTTAGTAAGTGGCAAATTTGAATAACTTCCGTTCTCTGGCTCGCCGGGTCATACGTAATAAAATGAGTGTCTTTCTCGTAAATCGTGGTTGTTATAACATTCCCACATAAAATTTCCCCATTCATGAACTCGTTTTGAATAATTTGATCTTCTAAAAATTAAATTGTTGTACATGTACTTAACCGCTTCGTTGTGGCCACAAACCCAACGCAGGTATGTGGGCACCCATTAGGTCTCGATGTTAACTTTGCATGCGAGAGGTACATGGTTGGATGCCCTGCATCTCCAAATTTGTTTTGGGAAAATTAGGCGCAGGCCCAAAAAAAAAAAAAAGTATTCTTATTGTCAGGCACACAATTAATTTTAGATAAGGTGACACCCAAAACTATCCAAAATTATTAAAAATCAATACATAACTCGTTATGCATGCTATTTTTCAGGCATAACTCGTTATGCAACCTAATTTTTCAGGGGTATAATTGACAACGTAACTTGGATATAACATATCTAAAAATCCGCGCCTTGGAATTTTACAAATTTTATATCGTTGGAAATATTTTTAAGAGAGCTACACAACGAGTATAAACAACAATATCAAATTTTTATTTTTCACGAAAAAGTCGGAGGTGATCATTATTTTAGGGAAAATTTTCGAAAACCGACTACATATTCATTATGCAGCCTCCAAAAAAGATGCATAACACAATATGCAGACGCATAACGAATTATGCAACCATTTTCTCGACTGCATAACAAATTATGCATCTGGATAACAAAGTTATGTAACCATTGTTTTGGTTGATTTTAGTCCGTACATAAAATAAATTGATGCATAATTGGTTATGCAGCCATATTTAAGGATGCAGATCAGGTTATGCAACAATTTTCTCGATGCATAAAATATGCAACAATTTTCTCGATGCATAATGCATTATGCAACCGTATTTTGGATGCATATCAGGTTATGCATCAATTTTCAATTTCACACAAAATAACAAAGATGCCGGATAATGTGTTATGCATCCATTTTTTCGACTGCATGACATGTTATGCACTCATAACAACATCTTATTCTTCTTTTTCTTCGTTGTTCATCATCCAAGCTCAAATAAGATTTATTATTATTCCCTGTATTTTCCTAATCTCAAATCAACTTTTCTTCCTGTTCTATTTGATTGAAACAATTACAAAACACTATCTCCATCTCAGAACACATCTCATATCCATCTTCTCAATCATAATACCTAATTAAAAAAATCTATTCATACATCTTTCGGAAATAACAAACAACAAGATCTCGATTCATCTCAGAACATCACCTCAAACCCTAACTTTTGATTTCATTCATGTATTGTTTCCAATCTTCATGTGATTATACTGTCTATCAATATTATTGATCGTCAGTCACAGTTGGGAGGAAGAAAAGAAAAATAATTGAAGAAGAAATTCCTGTGAAGAAGAAGAAGAAGAAGAAGAAGAAAAGATACGAAGAAACCAAATTTTATAAATTGTGGGTTTGGGAGAAATTTTCTCACGAAAATTGGGTGCACGCGTAAACTTTTCCGCCCGTGGGTTTCACGGTGTAGAAAATCTGTAGAATGGGTCTCCCTGTAGTTTTCACATTTGTTTTATTTCATGTTGTATTGTTAAATCCGCTAAAAACCAAACAAAGATGGACATAAATATATTTATCAGGTTTGCATTATTCATCCCGGAGGCATTCACGGCAACCAAGTTACTTAACTACGCTTTTTTAAAAATCTCAAGGTTAACTGTGATGGGGATAAAACCCAAATGTTAGAGCGCTCGCTTTGCATGGGAGAGGTACAGGGTGCGACACCCTGCATCTCCAAAATAAATTTATTTATTTTTATTTTGTTAATTTCGTTAAAAAACCCACTAACGATCGACATAAATATTTTTTCAGGTTTGAATTACTCATCTTGCAAGCATTCCCCGCAACAAAGTTACTTAACTACTAATATAAGTTTTGTTTGCAACCCAAAAAACAAAATGTTGCAAGCATTTTAATAAACATGCATATATAATTAGTGCACCCATTTCGCTGGCTCCAAGGCTTGCACGCGCTTCTCCTCCTAAGTTATCTCCCATCTCTAAATGCTCTTAGCTGTGCTTTATTCGCCAAACGCACTGATTTTCTTGATCCTTGGCTGCATGTTCTTGGTCTCTTATGAGACCACCCGATTGAGCTAAGTGACACCAGACTCTCAACATAAGCTACTATGTTCCATTTTTCGTTGTCTGGAGTATGCTGGATCTCCGCAACTTTAGTTATTTGACTCACCAAGTCATATATAACAAAACAAGTATTTCTGCCATAAGTTTCAGTTGTTACAAATAAAACTTCACCACTATTGAATTCCCATAGTATCTTCACATAATCTACGGAGTTTTTAAATACCGCAGGAAGCTCGACAATGAACATTCTTGTCCAGGATTCTCTCACTTTGTAATCCTTCATCATCCAAACTTCAATATCAGAACCATCTTTACATAGTTGTATCATGCAAAGGCACACTTGTAAAACACCCAATGACTTTGTATAATTGTATTTCTTATTTCCAAATAGTTCATTGACCTTTTGTGTAAGTGGTATTTCCCTGAAGTACTCGTCATGGATATCAAAAGCTAGAATACATTTTTCTTTTTTTTGAAGGTTCGTCGCTATCCAGTGAAATGCTCCACATACGACTATTGCTTCAGCCTTATCGTGAAAACCTTTAATATGGTAGGGAAAACTTTTGGGTAAGGTTTTCCAAGAATGAGAACTTGCTGTATAGACCTGAACTTGACAACCATGATAAACTCCAGAAAAATTACAACCATAACCGGTAATTTTCACAATTTTGTAATCATCGATATCCCGATTATGGCCAAATCCGTACGTATCACCGCTTCTCGTGACATTCTTTAAAGACGCTGGTACATATTTAATTTCTGGAATTTCTATTTCATTAAACTCTTTAGTAGATGGGTTCCAAAGCCAAAGACTTCCATCGACAAAGTAGCCTTTCATCATTATCAACCCATTACAAGAACTAAGAATGTCAATCCTTTCTAGACTTTTATCATCAACTACTTGAGACTTGAATGGAGAATCTATCTTAACACACTCATAGTAGTCATCTTCAAATGCCAAGGATTTTGTGATATTATTATACATATAAAATTCATACTGCGCATGGGCATTGGGTTCTTTTAATACTGAAAAGCAATGTACTTCTTCGCTTTCAAAGCTGTGTTTACGACGACTTTTAATAAAATTAGGGTTTTTAAACAACTTATGGCACCAGTATTTGCAAACGCACCTGAATCTGCATAGCGACATTACTGGTAACATCAAAAGTATGTTGACAATGATATCATCTGGGAGGATCGGCATGATCCTTTTTTCTTCTGTATCTACTACTACTGGTGCTTGTATTCGTCTCTTTGTCTTGGTATTCGTCATTCTTCAGACTGCGATGAGATACGCAGAGAAACACATGGAAGGATTCTCGCTCTGTATTTTAGTTATACAGGAGGTGAACATATATATTTATATATACTCTGTGAATTTCCAAATACAAACCTCTTTCTATAATTGATGAATTTCCAAAAACAATTTAAATCATCCCGGAAAAGTATTCCTAATTTTTTTTTGGAATTGACGTACGCTAGGTTCTTTATTTATTTTCTTAAGGGACTTATCCCAACTACAACCTTTTTTGGGAAAAAAAAAAACAAGCAAACTCGGCAACTGTTTACATGGCGGCGGACAATATGCAATTACATCATAACTACACAGTATTTATCTTACACTTATATATACTTACGGATGAGTTCTTTATCAACAGTTATGCGCAAAATGTAAAACGTTTAGTAACCTAACCAAGCAGATGGGATCCTAGTTAGCTATTCGGAATTCGGAAAACGTACGGAACGGCAAACGTACGAGTATTATACGGTTTTGTAAAATTTAGATTCGGTCCAAGATTCGGTCAACGGGACGTGATTGGTCAGTAATTCGGAACGGCATACGTGCGTGTATAATTCGATTTATAAATGTGAGTTCGGCTCTGAAAATTCGGTATCTATATATACTAAATAATTTATATTTATAAGGTCATAGACCAATTTTTATGCATATTTGTGAGTTATTTAAGGAAAATATAAAATTAATATGATGATATTAATAATATATACAACATTAGTTATCCAAGAGGATGTGGTATAGTGGTTTAGATGCTTGGTCAGTGAGTTTGAGATCTCTCTCACCTTCACCTTCAAATTTTTTCAGTCATTTTTATTTCATAAAAATTACAACAACGTCTAATATTAAGGTCGTGTATGCCTGGAGGCAGTAAACCCCAAAAAGTGGGCCTTTAAAAACGTAAAAGCTAAAGAATTTATGACGAATTAAGCGGGCATATCATTCGGGATTCGGGATACGTAAAATTCGTGAACGATTCGCGAATAATCCGGGAATGCCACATAATACGCGACTTGGGTTCGGAGTTGCAAACGTACGCGAATAAAACTGTAAAATTCGTGATACGGAAACTAGGGATGGGATTGGCTTAAACCTTAACTTAGCACATGCCAATATGTCGTAGTAGTCCATTCCATCCAAGCAATCTAAAATCTGTAAAAAAAGCTTCTCAAATACCCTCCATTGAACTTTGTAAGATCGCGGGTATGGAAGAAAAACCTGCAAATCAATTACAGGGAAAAACGGAATACATAATTAGTTTGGCTTGAAGAGTTAATTAAAAAAGGAATTGATTCGTGGTTTTTCGGAATACAGTTTTTTGGTCTATTAGCCCTTGGATTTGAATTCCTGGGTGTAAAAGACTTGTAAAACATGGATGTCGCTCAAAAAGACCAAATCCAAGTTTCATGGTTTTAATATCCTTGATGGGCATCCTGCTGAAAAAGCGATAACATTTGATCCCGGGTTACATATATGTCCCTCCTCCTTTTTAATTATGAGAAAAGGGGATTTGAGGTTCATCTTCTTCAAGCTTCCATCGTTTGTTGTTTATCTTTGGGTCTATTAGTAAGAAATTTCATTTCTCATGGAAGCTAGCTGTTCTTATGGAGTTTGACAAAAGAGTTTTGGGAAGGGTTCGACACGGTGGTGCTGGCTGGGAAAGGAAGATGGAATTTGGGGCGTCTTTGCTTGTGATTGAATTGGATTTTTAGGGTACGGCTGGTTGGTATGGAGCATTTTGATTGAGGAGGAACTGTATAGCAACATCAATGGGGTGATTCTAATTCAATTTCGAAGAGAATAAAGGCAAGATGATGGATTAATCAAATGGGTTTTTCTTTTTTCTGGTAGTTTTGGTCCTGAGATGTGTACACGGGGACTTGAAACAGATGATGTTTATGGTTGCAGTTGTTGTGAATGGTCATGTGCTAAGATTAAATGGGCAAGACATGTTTGAGAAATTGTCACAGTAAGGATCATGGGTGAGATGGCCTGTATGTTTGTTGATTGATTGGTAATTGAGGCTGTAAACAGACTGAAGCCGGTGGTCTTCTTCTCATACCGATGGAAATGGGAATAGCCCATTTTGATGAACTGGTGGTGCCAGAGAATTGAGAAACCAATGTGGTAGCTGTGTATGCTTTTCGAGGGACTGTCATGGGTTAAATCGGTGGTGAAATGATACGTATGCAAGCAGACGAGAATGGTGCTTTTGGTTGTTTCCATGGTGTCAATTTCAGAGATGTCGAGATGGGTGATTGGTGGTGGCAATGGTTATATGTGTGAATTGGTTCTTCCATTTGAAGGCAGTGGTGGTAGATGTGACTGTGTGAATGTGGCCAAACATGGAAGATTCACATTTCTGTTCTTTACCAAATACGTGAAAATGGAAGTTGCTATTAAGACATTACCAGGTTGGGTTTCTTCTTTTTCAAGGGTTGGAGTGACAAGGGTTGAGAAGGTGTAGCCGTGAACTGCTTTTTAAATTCGGGTTAAAAAATCAATAGATGCACACGGGAGTGCATATATGTATTTTTCGGCGAGAAAAATAGGTTTAGCCTAGATGCACCCGTGTGCATAACGTATATTTTTTGAATTTTTTGTTGTTATTATTTTTTTCTGTAACATTTTTGTTTTTGGTTGATATTTTGAAAGCTAATGTGATGATAATGGTGGTGGATTTATCTCTCGACACCATGAACTTGTGATTTTGTTGAGTATAATACATTGTAGGTGATTATTAGGATAAAACCTAGATTTATCCACGAAATACACACGATGCATCGGAGTGCATAAAGCATATTTTTGAAGAAAGTAGGGTTTGACCAAGTTGCACTTGGATGCATAATGCGTATTTTATATTAAATAAATTTTGGCCAAGTTGCACCTGGGTGCATAATGTGTATTTTATATTAAATAAATTTTGGCCAAGTTGCACACGGGTGCATAATGCATATTTTTGTATGAAATAAATTTTGACCGGGTTTACACAGGTGCATAATGTATCTTCGGCGTGGTTCAAAATTGAATTTTTTTTTTTCGAATTTCCTATTTACAATGGATCTTGTTTTGTAGAGATTTTCGAGTCCTTTCCAAAAATATAAATTTTGTCGAAATCCGACTTATATTTTGGAAGTTAAGATATTTTTCGCGATTAATTTTAAATTAGAGAGAGAAAATAAATAGGAGAAAGAAAAGGATAGAATAAAGAATAAAATCTAAAGGAAAGGGTATACATGGCTAATATTTTTGGTGTCTTTTTCACCCAGACCAATAGTTTAGCAGTCCATTACTCCCATACTTTTTGGTCCGTGGCTATATGACCCATTTTCCGTTTCGGAATATATGAGTCTTACATCTCCCTCCTGACAAGATGCCTACAAGCAAAAGAAACGTTTTCTAACTTTCATCCAAATTGTCAATAACTGCTAGCCAGATTAATGTACAAACATAGAATGCAAATACCAATTATAAGAACGGCTGGTTCATAAAATGGTGCATTGGTGCCAATTATACACTAAACATAAAGATTTATAGGACCCATTTCAATATATTCACTCAGGAATTATTACATACAATTCGTGTTCAAGTATGAATGAAATTTTACATCTTACTCGATCCTCGAGGAATAGGGCCAGGCCATGTCTTCAAAAGAGCACATTTCCATAAACATTCACCTCGAAATAGATTTGCCCAATGTTGTTTAACACATGCTATATGAACCCATTGTGACACCGGCACACAAATGAAAATTTCAATCAACAGATGATCTGGTAATTTCCCAAGTTAGAAAGTGGTTTTCGGGGAATGACTTCCACACTTAAACTTGTGGAGTCGAGATGTATTTATACTGATAAAGATACAACTTAGGTGTTACAACTTATTTGCTATTCAAACGCTAACAGAATGCTATTCTAATGCTAACAAAAGAAACGTAAAACTAGCATGAAAACTTTCCCAGTATACTCGTTCTTGTTTACCCAATCTGTTGTGAATCTTGAGCTGCTGAGCTGTTAGCCTTAACACCTCCCCTCAAGTTGTACTATAGTTGACGGACGTGCAACTTGCTTCGAATGCTAGGCGCCGACAGACCCTTAGTGAAGATATCCGCCAGCTGATCTCTTGAGCTTATAAACTTGACAACATGCCGTTTATCCGCCACTCTTTCTCTGACAAAGTGATAGTCAATTTCGATGTGTTTAGTTCTTGCATGAAACACCGGATTCGATGTCAAATAAGTTGCACCTAGGTTATCACACCATAGAATTGGTGTGTGATGCACAACACATAGTTCCTTCAATAAAGACTGTATCCACATCATCTCAGAGGTTGCAATAGCAACACCCCGATACTCAGCCTCTGTGCTTGATTTCGAAACAGTAGCCACTTGTTGAGTGCCTGTCATCCAAACTACACGCTTGATGCATCGGAGTAAGCTTGGAGAACAGTCTTTGCTTCGTTTCAGATGCAAGCCATAATCAACTGTACTTTTCAGGTAGCGAAGAATTGTTTTAACTAACTCCTAGTGCTCCTCATATGGATCATGCATATATTGACAAACCTTATTAACTGCGACTGAGATATCCGGCCTTGTTAGATGTAAATACTGTAGTGCACCAACAACACTACGATGCAATTTAGGATCAGCAAACTTCCTTGTTCCAACTTTTTGTATTTTAGCATAAGGAGATAGCGGTGTGCAAACAGGTTTTGCACCATCTAGCTTTGTGAATTTCAGAAGATCCGTAACATATTTCCTTTGAGTCAACACCAGCTCATTAGTATGTCTCAGAACCTCTACACCTAGAAAATAACTTAAATCACCCATATCCTTCAAGGCAAAAGCTTCTCCAAGGTCAGCTATCAATTTTTGTATCTGATCTGGATGTGAACCGGTGACAATGATGTCATCAACATAGATTAAAACATATGTGATAGAGGTAGCAGTCTTTAAAAAAAACAGGGAACTGTCAGAGATGGATCCCTGGAACCCTAATGTCTGCAAATAAGTGCTGAGCTTAGAAAACCAGGCCCTCGGCGCCTGTTTAAGTCCATAAAGTGACTTATGTAGTTTGCAGACATGGTTTGGATAATCTGGATCCACATAACCAGCCGGGTGCCGCATATACACATCTTCCTCTAACTGACCATGGAGAAAAGCATTCTCCACATCAAGCTGCTTGATATCCCACTGATTCATAACAACAATAGAGAGCACAAGCCGTATCGTGCATGGTTTAATGACAGGACTAAACGTCTCCCCATAGTCCAAACCTTCCTGCTGATTATAACCTTTTGCAACCAGACGAGCCTTGTACTTGTCTATAGTGCCATTCGGGTTCTGTTTTACACGATACACCCATTTTGAACCAACAAAATTCATGCCCTTCTTGTATTTCACAAGAGAATACGTACCATTGCTAATCAGAGCATTAATCTAAACATCCATGGCTGCCTTCCACTTGGGGTTTTTTGAAGTTGTACTGTAACATGTTGGCTCCATATACTCTTCATCATGAAGTGGGTGCTTGGAGGCAGTTAAACATAGCTTCTTGATGGGTTTTACAATACCATCCTTTGATCGCGTCACCATTGAATGAGTCATAGATTCACGTCGAACTTCAGGGGCTGCAGATGCAGCTTGAGACTGTGATGTTGAACCTGGTGACGAGGCTGTGCTAGCTGGACTGTCATATGGGGATATTGGTGACAACTGCGGAGAGTGTTGGGATGCTGACACGTTGGGAAAGCTTGCAGAGATGCTTCACTATGCACTGGTGATTGTTCAGAATTTGTTCGTGAAGAATCTTGTTCATAACAACGAACAAATGGTGGTGACAATAAAACAGAAGTGCTTGTTGGAATTTTACCTTGGAAAAGCTGAGAATCCTTCTGCTGATGAGACTGAAAAGGGAATTTGCTTTCTTCAAATCGAACATGACGAGATATGTAAACCCTGTTGGTTTCTCTATGAAGACACACATACCCTTTGTGCGCATTGTTATACCCTATGAAGTAAGATCAGGGGTCTAGTTTTGTAGCATTGTATTGTCTAAGACATGGATAAGCCAAACACCCGAAAACATGCAGGAATTTGTAGTCAGGTTTTAAGCCAAAAAGAAGCTCTAAAGGGGTTGAACTTTTAGATGCAGATTTAGGCAGCCTATTGATCAGAAAGCACGCAGTAGTAAAGGCATCACCCCAAAAATTTTTTGGCATATGGGAATGATACAACAAAGCAAGTCCAGATTCCGTGACATGTCTAATACGTTTTTCTGCTATCCCATTTTGTGGAGAGGTATGTGTACAAGAGAAACGATACTGAATTCCTGATGCATTGAGGTAGGATGTAAACTTTTTGTACTCTAAAGCGTTGTCCGACTGGAAAACTTTAATTTTATGGTTTGTCAGGTTTTTTAACTTGTTTGTGAAAATGGATAAAAGTCTGCATTGCATCAGAACGTTGTAAAGTGGAAACACCCAAGTAAAATGAGAAAAGACATCCATTATGAGAAGATAGTAACGAAAACCATCCCTAGATTGTTTATGTGAAACCCAAATATCCGACACAACCAAACTCAAGGGTTTGTCATAGACAGTACTACTCAAGGAAAAAGACAACTTCTTACTCTTACTGAGATGGCAAGAATGACAGTACTCAAACTTTTTATTGGAAACAGAAATGGAATTTTTAAGACAAATCTGAGACACAGTTAGGATGACCTAATCGTTGGTGCCATACTGGGATGGAAGTTGAGACATGAGCTTGCGGCTTAACAGGGTTGTCCAGCATATCTACTCCTTCAAAAATGTACAACCCATTCCTATTCAGTCCTCGCAGCAGAATGATCCCCGTGAGATTTTCCTTCACAAGGAAATAAGAATTGTGAAATTCAAAGAACACATTGTTATCTTTACAAAATTGGCACACAGATAACAAATTAGTTTTTATCTTAGGGAGATGATACATGTTATTCAACTGAAATGATCTTGAGTTGTGTGTGAATGATGCATTACCAACATGAGCTATGCCAAGAGAATTACCATTGCCAACATGAACCATTTCTGTACCATCGTATTTATGGGGAATAGTCAAGTTTCTCATATCTGACGTAAGATGGTGAGTGGCTCCAGTGTCAGTGATCCAATCATTTCCATGTGCACCATTTGGAAGAGCAATATATGTAGCAGGCTGACGAGGTTGATTATTGCTTGGTTTATAACGGAACCAGCAGCGATCTGCCTGATGATTATCTTTCTTACAGATCTGACATGGAATCTCAAACTTAGGAGATTTTCTTTGAGATGGCATTGCCGAATTGTTGTTGGGATGAGGTGGTCCATGATGTGAGTTGTTGTAGTGGCGTGGCGCAGATTTGCTGGAGGAGCCACGGTTGGCAACAACAACGTTAGATATGGGATGTTGAATAGCATAGAGATGTTGTTCTTGCCTCAAATCAAATGTCAGAAGGTGCGCATAAAAGGTTTGCATATCCAAATCTTCGACAGTGCTGAGCGCAGTGACAATCGGATCGTATGTTTGATTCAATCCATTTGTTATGGTGCTTCATCTCATCGGCATTAACAATATAACCGGTAGATGCAAGCTGAGCAAACAATGCTTTAGCATCATTAAAATAAGCTTTTAGGGTTTTATTACCTTTGTTCAGGGAGTGAAGTTGCTTTTTCAGGTGCATTTGATGAAACTTCGTTTTTGGAGCAAAATCTGCCTCCAAAGTATCCCAGACCTCCTTTGTTGTATCTAAACCTCTAACAACCCCTAAACCTTCAGGAGTGAGTGTTGAGTTGAGCCAACCAACTAGCAGGGAATCTTGTTCTTCATACTCAGTGAAATCAGGGTTCACAGCAGTAGAGTTTGGTAAGGTTTTAGGTGGTATTGATTTTGTGCCATCAATGAAGCCAGTTAAACCATGGCCCTTCAGAATGGGTTTGAACTGTGTCTTCCACAGTGGATAGTTTGTTTCGGTTAATTTTAGTGTTACCAGATGATGAATCTGAACATTTCTGAGTTGATTGGTTGTTGTCATTATTTTTGTTTTTGATAGGGTTTTTTTTGTTTGGTTTTAGGTTTTGGAAGCGGAGCTTGGATCGAGGATGATACCAAGTTAGAAAGTGGTTTTGGGGGAATGACTTCCACACTTAAACTTGTGGATTCGAGATGTATTTATACTGAGAAAGATATAGCTTAGGTGTTACAACTTATTTGCTATTCAAACGCTAACAGAATACTATTCTACTGCTAACAAAAAGAAACGTAAAACTAGCATGAAGACTTTCCCAGTATACTCGTTCTTGTTTACCCAATCTGTTGTGAATCTTGAGCTGCTGAGCTATTAGCCTTAACATCCCAAATGTATGATCCATTAGAGCAAAACCACTGGTGTTAACCTCCATGAATCAAATTAAAGTATTTTTCTAATCTTCAATGAAAATTAAGAATCCAAATCAGAAAATGCAAGAAACAGTACAGTTACTGCGAAACAGTTACTGCGAAAATTAAGAAATTCAAACAAAGACGATGATGCTGAAGACAAACTGTAAGTGAGAGAGAGAGAGGTGTCCGACTCTGACTCTCTGAGCTAATCAATCAGCTTGTGGTGGTGAAAAGTGAACGAATTTTTATCGTTAAAGTATTTTGCGGCCAGCTTTATCGTTACAGCATACTAGTACAACTAGATCTGGCCCGTAGGTTATTTTGTGGGTCTGGTCGAGAAGCCCCAAACATCGACGTAAATGATAAATTTACCGACACCAAATCCCGACGGGAACAAATTGTGGTGGGCCCAAACACACCCACTTATTTTCCCCAGCTGGGTTCGAGGGGTTGTTTGTCTCGGGATAATAAACTGGTGGGTGCATCATCTTCTGAACCTTGAGTGTCCGAATCATAAAATGGTACTTAATTTACCTAAGTGTTCACAATCATACAAACATACTGAAAACAATAACCAAACCAAAAAAGGAAAGAAATTAGGTTTTGGGGTGTTTAAACACAACACTGGTGGAGTAAATTATAGTTAGGATCAGGCGCAATTTAATTTCCGCGAGGAATTGAGCGAAACAGATTAACGTATAGTTATACGCTTGTATGGGGCGTAGATAAAACTCACATCTGATATCTGTCGAACATAAAAATTACGCCTTAAAAGAAAAAACACGCCAGTGAGCGCCCATAAACTAGTGCAGATTGAATGTTCGCCACATGAGGCGTAACTTAAATATACGCCCGGTGAGGCGTTGATATAATGTCCGCCCCGCACAAGCGTTTAATAATACGTTCACCTAATGTGGCGCGGAGTTTATATTTGCGCCTGATGGGTCAAACATTAATGCTACGCGTGGGTGGAATAGAATTTTAATTAACTCCTGACCATGAAACGAAATTTAAATTTATACCGCGTTCCAAACATAGATAATATTTATGTCTGATATAAGATGAACTTTTAATTTCGGCTTGAATATACATAGTTTTACTCCATATAACCAAATTTACTCTGGAACCCTAAAAAGAAACACCGAATATAGTTTTACTCCATTCGACTGCAATGAATTCTCGACCAAATTTAGTTTTGTACCACCTTTTACTCGTCTATCGTGGACTCTTTAGGTATATTCATTCGAATAAATTTTTCATTCAAGCTATTTATACGAAATATTTTATTAAAATTGACATATATTACAACGAGTTATTTTTATGCATATTTAGATATCCAAGTGGGGAAATTAGAAGACCGCTCTATCGTCTGAATATTCAGACTACCAAATTTAGCTATTACATGTGCTACTTGATGAATATCTCTTTACACATACGATAGAGCAGTATTATAACAAGAAATTAGGGTTACATGTGCTACTTGATGAATATCTCTTTACACATACGATAGAGCGGTATTACATGTGCTACTTGATGAATATCTCTTTACACATATGAATATCTCTTGATGAATATTCATACTACCAAATTCAATCGCCTAAATCACCATTAAAAATTAGGGTTTTCAATTATGGTTTTCAATTTCTTGCTGCTTCTGAAGATTTTTCTCAACATCTTTTCCCAACTTGACTTGACTGAACCCTACTGAAGATGTTTGTATTATAACAAGATCTGATGGTGCTTCTACTTCAATAACTACTTCTGTCACTTGTAATGCTTTTTGTTCTACAAAATTTGTCAGAGTTTATAATTTTTTTTGGTTGCTGGCAACATTGCTTTTCGTGCTTCTGCTGATACTTCTGGAGTTTTATATTTCTAACCAACTGGTGCTATTTCTACTTCTTTCGGTTTGGGGGTTCCATGTCCGACCATTACTACATTTGTCTATTACCTCTACTTCTGCATGTGATATGTCTTCTTGAGCTCCTGCGACTGCTGCTATTGTCCATGGTGTTGCTGATGTTATAGCGAAGCTGCAACTTACTTCATTTTTTTGTTTTTTTTTGTTTGTTTACTATTGTGTCAGTTTGAGAGGGTGTAGTACTATTTTTTGTTTTTACTTGTCAAACTCTTACAATGTCTGCCTGTAACGTTTGAGGGGGGTGTATTAGGAATATAGGGTTCAGTCAAGTCAAGTCCTACTGACTTGACTTGACCAAGTCTGTTGTTATAAAATGTATCTTCCCTGTATCTGTAAGGGTTACTGAAAAACAATACTGTAATACCAATTCTAAAGATTTTACACATATGTATAGCACGAATATTCCCAGCAATTGAAAGACCTTAAAATCTTCGAAAATTAAATTCCTAGTTGTCCACTTTATTGCTTTTGATTTGATAATCTCCTTCCATATGTATAGCACAAACTCGTTTATTTTAGTTCCATAATACTATTTCTAATACAATTTCAGCCTCCACTAGCTCAGGGTGTATACATTTTCTCTTACAACATCTAATGCCACATATGTGACCTGCAAAGATTTCGAACCCATGTCACTAAGTCCGATAACTTTACTATGGTATGATTATTGTGACATCGGCATATTCACAGTTTTTTACTACATTTTATCAAGTTATCTCCAATTAAAAGTAAAGTAACTTCTTTAATTTTGTATATGTACGCAAAGTCCATACATTTGAAAGTATACCGAAAATTACCTCATTTTCTCATGAACATGCCCATTGCTTTATTTCTCCCTCAAATCTTATCGATACCGAAACCAAAATAAAATTATTTTTTGGTTAAAGGGTATTGATTGAAAGAAAATATAATTCTCTATTCATTTGAAATTATTAATTAGATTTTTTTTCTCCCCCTTTTATTGAAGCCGAATCTTTCTGTAGCTTAAGCTAACAATCACCACACAAACTTAAAGACCCAAACAGAGATTTTACGATCTCAAAGAACGAAAATCAAGCCAAACCCTATTTTCATGACCATATCAATAGTATGATTAAAAATTATGAAATCCTGATTAACAAGAATCCACTACACCAAACTTAGTGATTAACAACGGTGAGTGGCAGTTGCAAACTGGGGGTCAAAACGGTTCATCTCTATTGCGAAAATCGATGTTGCAATTTTTGCAATGGCTACATCATCGTTGCAAATTTTCTTAACTGTTGCAGCGTGAAAAAGTCGCTACTGTCTCAAACAGTTGAAAAAGTAGACGGTTGCAATAGTTCACTGCTGAATTTTTTTGCAACACCAACTGAAAATGCGGGGTATAAAAAATACACCCAACTTTTTTGTTCGACAACCTGTATGGGATAAACCTTAATTCTGAGCGCTACAACTTAATGATACTCAGTCGACAAAAAATATTACTGTGTTTTATCTCTTTCTCTACACAATCAATAGTTAGACAGAAACGACTCTATGAACCTAATTATAGCGTGAGAGAGCTTGGATGATTCAAACGTTAATATCCAAGATCAATCAAGTCATATCCAACAAACAAAGTTGGATTTATCAACTGTGACTGATTAACGCACAACTTGTGATATTTCAATTATATAAACAAAATATAATACATAAAAGAAATAACACAGACACATCTTACCGTAAAGTAAAATCACACATCTAACCCAATAACTTCCGAAGTCTCGGAAGTTTCTAAAGCATACCGTAGAAATATACATCCATCATATCAAACTCTTTGAATTTAATTGAAGTTAATTTTTGGTGACATGTTTATTGATTTCGCGTTTATTCTCTTTTCTCTCTTATCGGATCCTACAGTTAAATCACACACCTTACCCAGTAACCTCCGAAGTCTCTGAAGTTTCTAAACAATACCATAGAAATATACATCCATTGTATCAAACTCTTTGAATTTGAAGCTAATTTTTTGGTTACATGTTTATTGATTTCGCGTTTATTCTCTTTTTTCTCTTGTCGGATCCTACAGTTAAATTGCACATCTTACCCAATAACTTCCGAAGTCTCTGAAGTTTCTAAAGCATATTGTAGAAATATACATCCATCGTATAAAACTCTTTGAATTTGAAGCTATTTTGTTGGTGACATGTTTATTGATTTTGCGTTTATTCTATTTGTCTCTTATCGGATCCTACAGTTAAATCGCACATCTTACCCAATAACTTTCGAAGTCTATGGAGTTTCTAAAGCATATCGTGGAAATATATATCCATCATATCAAACTCTTTGAGTTTGAAGCTAATTTTTTGGTGACATGTTCTTTTTATGATTTTCTAAGCTCCAACAAAAATGAGAGCCTTCTCAGATGTATAAGACCATCATCTACCATTTTGAATACCAACGGTTGAAGATTAAAGGTTGAAATTAAAATTTGTGGATGGTCAAGTTTCGTATTTCGGTACTCTCACTTTTGGTAGCTAGGAATGTAGATTTTTGTATGAGAAACATGTCACAAAAATCTTAACTTTATATTCATCATCATTAAGATTTCTTTAAAAAAAGGTGTCATGTTATGGTGATGTCATTCTAACCATATCATCAGATACTTCCCCATATTTAAATTTTTATTTATATGGTTTACAAATTAATATGGTTGGTCGTAAAGGAAGGTGATACGTGAAGATTAAAGTTCCACTGCGATCGACATTAATATATTACTTAGGTTTGCAACAAATATCTTCCACGCATTCCTCGCAACCAAGTAACAAAGCTTATTTTTGAACCCCCAAACGGAAAATGTTGCAAGCATCTTAACACACAGCCATATAACTAGTACACCCCTGCTGGCTTTAAGGTCCGCACGCGCTTCGCCTGCTAAGTTATCTTTCCTCTCCAAATGCACGGGGACGATAGCTCTTTCTTCCAATTAGCTGTGCTTTATCCGCCAAACGTACTGATTTTCTTGATCCTTGGGTGCATGTTCTTGGTCTCTTTCGAGACCAACCGATTGAGCTGAGGGACACCAGACTCTCAACATAAGCTACCATGTTCCATTCGTCTTCTGGAATGTGTTGGATCTTTTTAACTTTAGTTCTTTTGCTCACGGGATCATATATAACTAAACAAGTATCTGAGCCATAACCCGTGGTTGTTACGAATAAAACGTCACCATTCTTGAATTCCCATAGTATCTTCACATTGTATATGGAGTTTGTAAATACTGCAATGAACAATTTAGTCCACGATTCTCTCACTTTGTAATCCTTCATCATCCAGACTTCAATATTAGAACCATGATCAGATGCTAGTATCATGCAAAGGCACCCTTGTAAAACACCCAATGGCTTGATATAACTGTAATTCTTATTGCCAAATAGTTCATAGACCTGTTGAGTAAGTGGTACTTCCCTGAAGTTCTCGTCATGGATATCAAAAGCTAGAATACATGTTTCTTTGTTTTCAAGGTTCGTCGCTATCCAGTGAAAAGCTCCACATACGAATATTACTTCACCCTTGCTGCGAAAACCATTAATTTGGTAGGGAAAGATGTTGGCTAAGGTTTTCCAAGAATGAGAACTTGATGTATATACCTGAACTTGACAACCATGATAATCTCCAGCATAATTACTTCCATAAAAGGTAGCTTCCACAATTCTGTAATCATCGGTATCCCCATTATGACCCAATCCATATGTAAGACCACTTCTCCCGATACCCTTTAATTGCGCCGGTACATATTTAATTTCTGGGATTACTATTTCATTAAACTCTTTAGTATATGGGTTCCAAAGGCAAAGACTGTTATCCCCATAGAAAACTTTACGGTTTATCATCATCAATATCAATCCATTACAAGAACTAAGAATGTCAATCGTTTCCAGACCTGTGTCATCAACCACTGGAGATTTAAATGGAGAATCCATCTTTACACACTCATAGTTGTCATCTTCAAATTCTGATAACAATGAGGAACTTGTGATATGCTTGTAAAATTCATGGACATTGCGTTCTTTTATTGAAAAACAATTTAATTTTTCGGTTTCAAAGCTGTGTATATCACGACTTCTGATAAAATTAGGGTCTTTGAGCAACTTATGGCACCAGTATTTGCAAACGCACCTGATTCTGCAGATGGATTTTCCAGGTAACATCAAAAGTATTTTGAGAATGATATCATCCGGGAGGATCGGCATGATTCTTTTCTCTTCTGCATCTGCTACTAACTTAGTTTGTAAGGCCATTATTCTTCTCTTTCTCTTGGTATTCGTCATACTTCAAACTGTAATGAGATGCGCAGAGGAAATTACAGATGAAAGAATTCTCGGTCTGTATTTCAGTTATACAGGAGGTGAACATATATATACATACTCTGTGAATTTCCAAATACAAACCTCTTTCTATAATTGATGAATTTCCAAACACAAATCATCTATCCTAAAACAAAAAAAGTTGATTTGACGTACGCTAGTTTCTTTATTTATTTTCGTTAGGGACTTACCCAACCCCAACGTTATTATCCCAACTACAACTTTTTTTTACTGTTCGTAATTCCAAATTAACTCCTCATGCGTGTTGTTCTTAGAAAATTGGTGTTCATTGAACCAATGTCGTAGTTAACTCCTCATGCAAGAACTCTAATTTAAGACATTAATCATAGGTTTTTCGCTTGCTTTGTGATTTTAGTCTGGGACGGACCCAAAAATTATTGTTGGGTGGGGCTAAACTATTGAAGAAGTCTAAGTAAAACTGTGAAACGGAAACTGTGTAAAAAAAATGTCATACGGAAGTCTAACTGAAACTGGAGTACAGGAGAAGTTCTAGAGAGTACCTTTTTCTTTATGTGCAAATTAGCCATCGGCATTCAAATGAACCCATCACTTAAAGAGTTACCCCTAATTTGATAAGCTAATAAAAATTACAAATAACTTAACTATACATTTAGTTCTCATAAGGGAATTAATTAGGTGAACCAACACAAACTTTTGATAAACTTCGTTCAAAATCGAATCAAAGGTTTGATATGTCTCCAAATCCCGTTCAAGCTCTCTAACTCTTCGTCTCAGTTATGGCAGAAAGCAACTGAGAGTTCTTTTCAATTTTCAATCGATTAAGATACAGTCAAAAGGGAGTTGGTAGTGGTCTAGGCAGTGGGCTATTGTTAATTTACAGTGTGGGCTACAAATATAATTTCTCATATATGCATGTAGTAAAAAAACTTCTCCACCTGTGAGGGGGCGGGCTAAAGCCCCACTTAGCTCCCTCATAGTAAAGTGGCAAATTTGTATAGCAATGAAGATGATACATTTAATCTGTAATCGATACTTTTACATATAAGGAAAATTTTCTATACTAGTGATTTGGAGACATTAATATTGGTTAGTTCGAATTCTCACAAAATTTCACATGCCTATTTGGTTTTTTAATCTGTAAGAATCTAAAAGTTAAACGCAATAGAAACTGTAGCAAGATGGAACGCTTCTTAGTCCAACCACTTGAGTCCTCTCCAAATACTAGTGGATGCTAGTTTTTTCTTCCAGTTGAGCTAACTGATAGTCTGATACCGGACTCCCAACATAAGCTTCTATATTCCACATGTCTCCTAGAATGTGCTGGCTTTTCGTAACTTTCGTTCTCTGGCTCGCCGGGTCATATTGTACATAATAAAATAAGTATCTTCCTTATAAATCATGGTTGTTGTAGGAACAGAATCTCGCAACAGTTATGCCTCAGCGAAGGCCATCGCAGAGTGTTAGAGAAGTGATGTAGCGAATGACGTCAGCCTAATCATGAGGAAAGTGCGAAGATTTTGCGAGATAGAATTTAACTTGCGAAGAAAACCCTTGTAAGCTTGCGAGAATGACGCAGACGAGATCCGAAAATAAAGGTTGGTTTAGCTGTCGTCCACTATGTAATATCCTATATAAAGGACCAAGCAGATTTGAGAGAGGGAGAGATCTTTTGGAGAGAGGTTGGAGAGAAAAAATAGGAGAGAGAAAGTCTAGAGTTATTCTGATTTCGTTGTACTCTTATTATTCTTGTAAGATTCTTCAGAAAAATAAATAAAACTTCGATAATTGATCGTGAAATTGGATTGGATCATTGTGTAATCTTGTAGGGGTGTGGTTGTACGATACCTGCAACTACATATTGGCGCTAGAAACAGGGACTACAATTTGAAGATTATCTGAAAACAAGATTGAATGGGGATATTATGATTTGACAGAATTTGAAGCAGTTGGTGAAGAATCTGTGTGGTGAATAACAGGTTATTGAAATCAGAAGAGATGATGAAGCAAGTTAGTAAACCGATTAAGGAAAAGATAATCAAAGTCAAAGAAGACGGTAGGAGATTGGAATGTAGCTTAATAACGAAGACAATGATTAATGAGTTTCATGAAAATATCAAAGGAAGAATACATAAACGAGATTTTGAAGAAAACAAAATTATGACAATAGAAAAGGTGTCACCATTGAAGGAGTGGGAAAAACAGAAAATTACATTCACAACAACAGAAATACCGAGAGAAAATTTAAGTCACACAGCTCTGTTGGTAATCACAATAACTGCAGCACGAAAAGAAAAGGACGAACCAGCGAAGTTTGTAGAAGAATGGGCTATGAATAGAACTTTAGTAGATACAGGAAGTTCAGTCGACATAATGTTCTACCATGCATTCAAAGGGATGGGATACAAATATGAAGAGATGACTTGTCCAACATATCATATCCATGGTTTTGGTAAATTTACAACAAAACCTAAAGGAGAAATAGTGGTGCGAATATTGCTAGGAGAAATTGAAACACAAGTGACATTGTGTGTGGTGGATATGGAGTCTCCTTACAACATGTTATTGGGAAGACCATGGATACATGCAATTAAAGCGGTAGCATCAACATTGCATCAGTGTATAAAGTTTCCTATGCCTAGCGGAGTAGGTGAAATCAGAGGGGACGTTAGCGATGAGAAAATGTGTCATCGGGTGGAAGTAGAAAATTATGAAGGACGTGCAAAGAGGCGAAAAATTCGCTGAAAAATGGAAACAAAGGCAAGGAAAGAAGAAGAATTTAGAATTTACATGATAAAAGAAAAAGAAGGAAAAGGAATACCAAGCAAAATTTCGCAAGGAGGAGATAAATCGATAAAAACAATAAAAGAGCAAACACCAATTGGAGAGTCAAAGGCGGTTTACACTGCAGCGGAACCAACAAAAGAAATAAATATTGGAACTGAAAAAGAACCAAAGATGCTAAAGATTGGAACTAAAATGGATGCAGATGAAAAGGAAAGAACAATCAATCTCTTGCGAGAATTCAAGGATGTCTTCGCGTGGAGCATGGATGAGATACCTGGGATAGATCCTTCGGTTGCATGTCATCATTTGGAAGTTAACAAACATGCAAGACCCTTCAAGCAGAGAATAAGAAAAATAACAACAACATACGATCCTCAAATAGAAGAAGAATTGCGAGAAGATCTTTGGTGTTGATGGTGGTTTTTAGACAAGGGGTAAAATCGTAAAACCCCATGACCTAGTGTTGCCGCAACACATTAACTAAGAGCATTTAACTCGGGTGTAAATAATTAATGTGGGGTATTTTTTTCAAAATACCAGCATTAGGGTTTTCAAACATTTAACCCTAATTTCAAAACCAAGCCGCACCCTGCGCACCATGGAAGCAATGCCAAACCAAGCCGCATACTGCGCACCATGGCAACAATGCCAAACCAAGCCGCATACTGCGCACCATGGCAACAATGCCAAACCAAGCCGCACTCGCGCACCATGGCAACCATGCCAAAACAAGCCGCATATCATGCGCACCATGGCAACAATGCCAAACCAAGCCGCATATCTGCGCACCATGGCAACAATGCCAAACCAAGCCGCACTCTGCGCACCATGGCAACCATGCCAAACCAAGCCGCATACTGCGCACCATGGAAACCATGCCAAACCAAGCCGCACCCTGCGCACCATGGCAACAACGCCAAATTCCAAGCCGCTATGCCTTTGGCCCACGCCAAATAAAAATCAAAAACTTAAAATCAAAAAACAAAATCATATCCCCCATTTCCATCTCCACTTCTTATTAATCTTATTTAGTGGTGGAGCTTTGAAACCCAAATATTTCCCATTCCCTTTCAAATTCTAAACTCTCCCTACTCTATATCAAATTCTCTTCTCTTCACTTTGGAAACCAACTTTTTTTATTCGGAAGTGATGAAGATCATCTTGAAAGTGATGATGACCATGCGGTACCATGTTAAGATATGGTCTTCATCAATTCCAAGATGGTCTTCATCACTTCGCTTTGAATTTTTTCGGTATTAATTAGTCCACCCGGCATGGTGGGTTGATATGAAAACCATGCAGTATTGTTTTCCCGGCATGGTCTTCATATCAACCGACCATGCCGCAAAGATGGGTCGATTAATACTGAAAAAATTCAAAACGGAATTGATGAAGACCATATGCCGAACATGATACCGGCATGCTCAGAATTTCCTATCAATGCCGTAGTCAAGTGAAAAAAAAATCAACATTCGGATACTTTTCATCCTGTTCCTAAGATAGAAATTTAAGCAAAATACTATGCTAGGAACATGTACCGCATGCTCGAAAACTAGATTACCATGCTTTGCATTGCTCAAAACCAGAAAAAAATCAACATTCTGAAGATCAAAACCAAAAAAAAATCGTAACATGCCGGAACATGTACCGGCTACGTCCCCCCAAACCCCCCCGGATAGTGGAAAACCATTTATGAACATTTCCAACAATTGCCCGCATGGGTTTTTGGTTGAATACCATTCCGGCACCAAGCTTTTTCAGCTGCAACAATGGTGGATTCAAAGAAAAAAATCAATTTTTCAACCTCTTATTAGCGGTAATTCTCTCATCACAATCATCTTCCATTTTCAAAAAAAGAAATTCCTCTCAAATATTTTTTTCCCTCCTTCTACTCTCACCCAAACACAAATAAAAATACACACTAATCTATCCCCCAAATACATAAGATTTTCCCCCAATTATTATTAACCACTAAACCTAATTAGTGAGGGGTAAACTAGGAATTAAAAAAATAATTACATAAGGGGTGACCCAGAATTGCTATTGGGACTCCTATTTTGTCTTGTAGCTATATCCCCCAATTAGTTTTCATATCCCTCAATTAATCATTCATAGATACGTATGGTGATAATATTTAAGATATTGAATTAAGTTTATATTAAAAATTATTTTACGATTATAAAAAATAAAGGGTATATTTGATAGTCTAAGGGAAAATATGTCTAGAAACAGAGCGGACAGATAAAAAAAGACATACCAAAGTAGAAATTAGGACAGATAAAAAAAGACAGAGGAAGTACTTAGGTTTGCAACAAATATCTTCCACGCATTCCTCGCAAACAAGTAACGAAGCTTCTTTTTAACCCCCAAACGGAAAATGTTGCAAGCATCTTAACACACAGCCATATAACTAGTACACCCCTGCTGGCTCCAAGGACCGCACGCGCTTCGCCTGCTAAGTTATCTCTCCTCTCCAAATGCACGGGGACGATAGCTCTTTCTTCCAATTAGCTGTGCTTTATCCGCCAAACGTACTGATTTTCTTGATCCTTGGGTGCATGTTCTTGGTCTCTTACGAGACCAACCGATTGAGCTGAGGGACACCAGACTCTCAACATAAGCTACCATGTTCCATTCGTCTTCAGGAATGTGTTGGATCTTTTTAACTTTAGTTCTTTTGCTCACGGGATCATATATAACTAAACAAGTATCTGAGCCATAACCCGTGGTTGTTACGAATAAAACGTCACCATTCTTGAATTCCCATAGTATCTTCACATTGGATATGGAGTTTGTAAAAACTGCAATGAACAATTTAGTCCACGATTCTCTCACTTTGTAATCCTTCATCATCCAAACTTCAATATTAGAACCATGATCAGACTCTAGTATCATGCAAAGGCACCCTTGTAAAACACCCAATGGCTTGATATAACTGTAATTCTTATTGCCAAATAGTTGATAGACCTGTTGAGTAAGTGGTACTTCCCTGAAGTTCTCGTCATGGATATCAAAAGCTAGAATACATGTTTCTTTGTTTCGAAGGTTCGTCGCGATCCAGTGAAAAGCTCCACATACGAATATTACTTCACCCTTGCTGTGAAAACCATTAATTTGGTAGGGAAAGATGTTGGCTAAGGTTTTCCAAGAATGAGAACTTGATGTATATACCTGAACTTGACAACCATGATAATCTCCAGCATAATTACTTCCATAAAAGGTAGCTTCCACAATTCTGTAATCATCGGTATCCCCATTATGACCCAATCCATATGTAAGACCACTTCTCCCGATACCCTTTAATTGCGCCGGTACATATTTAATTTCTGGGATTACTATTTCATTAAACTCTTTAGTATATGGGTTCCAAAGGCAAAGACTGTTATCCCCATAGAAAATTTTACAGTTTATCATCATCAATATCAATCCATTACAAGAACTAAGAATGTCAATCGTTTCCAGACCTGTGTCATCAACCACTGGAGATTTAAATGGAGAATCCATCTTTACACACTCATAGTTGTCATCTTCAAATTCTGATAACAATGAGGAACTTGTGATATGCTTATAGAATTCATGGACATTGCGTTCTTTTATTGAAAAACAATTTAATTTTTCGGTTTCAAAGCTGTGTACATCACGACTTCTGATAAAATTAGGGTCTTTAAGCAACTTATGGCACCAGTATTTGCAAACGCACCTGATTCTGCAGATGGATTTTCCAGGTAACATCAAAAGTATTTTGACAATGATATCATCCGGGAGGATCGGAATGATTCTTTTCCCTTCTGCATCTGCTGCTAACTTAGTTTGTAAGGCCATTGTTCTTCTCTTTCTCTTGATTTGACGTACGCTAGTTTCTTTATTTATTTTCGTTAGGGACTTACCCCAACCCCAACTTTATTATCCCAACTACAACCTTTTTTGACTGTTCGTAATTCCAAATTAACTCCTCATGCGTGTTGTTCTTAGAAAATTGGTGTTCATTGAACCAATGTCGTATTCTGCAAGTTCGAATGCAAGAATTGTAATTTAAGACAATAATCATTGGTTTTTCGCTTGCTTTGTGATTTTTGTAAGTGGCAAATTTGTATAGCAATGAAGCAGATACATTTAATCTGTAATCAATACTTTTACACGGTCAATGCCCAAAAGTGTACCCTTCAGAAAGCTATTTACTAAAAATGTCTAGTTTTTTAAAAATTCCAAAAAAGGTATAATGTGCACACATTATAGGTGTGGATTCATCATATTGGGTACACAATGTCAAGCAATGGGTACACATTCAAACATTTTACATGTATGGAAAATTTTCTATACTGGTGATTTGGAGCCATTAATATTGGTTAGTTCGAATTCTCACAAAATTTCACATGCCTATTTGGGTTTTTATTCTGAATGAATCTAAAAGTTAAACGCAATAGAAACTGTAGCAAGATGGAACGCTTCTTAGTCCAACCAGTCCTCTCCAAATACTAGTGGATGCTAGTTTTTTCTTCCAGTTGAGCTAACTGATAGTCTCCTGGAATGTGCTGGCTTTTCGTAACTTTGGTTCTCTGGCTCGCCGGGTCATACATAATAAAATGGGGAAATTAGGCTAAGGCCCAACCCATGGATAACCAATAATATGAGTCCCTTAATTAAAAGAAGTTTAAATCTAGGACCCGAGTTATTAAAAGACATTCATGCCCTTTTATATATTGTCAAGCCCCAAATTAAATAAAATTTAAATTTAAGCCCAAAATTATTAAATCTAGGCCCAAAATTATTAAAGTATACTGTGAATGTGTAAACAGAAGTTACACATGCATATGTCATGTGTATCCAGAAGTTACACTTCCTTATGACATGTGTAATGCAAAGTTACACATCAAAAAAATAGACATTAAAAAGAACGCATACAAAAAATACATGTATTACTTTAATATTCATTTATAATAATTTTTTAACATGTGTAACTAGAAGTTACACACGCATCTGTCTAGCGTAATTGAGAGTTACATATGCATTTATCTAGTGTAATTGAGAGTTCTACATGCATATGACTTGTGTATTCAGCGTCAACTTCAATTCTAGCGAGACCAATACCACAAATAAGCAATTAACTTTTATGAATTTATCGGACACCTGAAATATAACAACAAACAAACATGAACCAGTGTCAAAAGAAAAATGCAAAATAATATTGTTCAATATTTATGAGAACAACAAAAAATAGTCCAGAAGAGTGCTCAATGTTGATAATAGTTACAATGAACAGACATATGAACCAATGCCAAAACAATAATGCAAACAAATATTATTCAGTATTTAAGAGAACAACAAAACTAAAAGAGAAGAAAAATTGAAGATGCATCTGGCTAGTGTAACTAGCAGTTATACATGAAATGACATGTGGAAAAGCTGAAATATACATGAAATGACTAGTGTAACCTGAAATATAACTAGTAGTTATACATGAAATGACTAGTGTAACTCTCAATTAGTGTCGAATCCGAAAAAAGAACAATTAAAATATACACTGAAACACTACATAAACACTATTTCATGGGACTGTGTCACCTTGACAAAAAAAATTCCCGATGCGAGCTTCTTAAACAACATAAATTATGGAACACATTAAAAATATGAATAAACTATAAAACCAATTTAAAAGCAATCAGAAAAATAGGACTACAAAAATGGATGTGTACCGGGAAGTTACACATCCATATGGCTTGTGTACCTGGCATATGTACTTTTTTGGTTGTAATGCTTGTTTATTTTAGCATGTGTAATTAGTAGTTACACATGCATGTGACCAATGTAACTAAGAGTTACACATGTTAAATCATTCTTATATCCTATGCAATTCAAAGCCTCTAATTCAACCAAAAAACCCAAAAATTATAATACAAGAAAACAATATTTTAAATTGCATATTCAATGGATTGTTTTAAATGAACAACATTCTTGGTTCAGTTTAAATATGTCAATATATCTCATGATATCAATTGCCAAAGCTAGTCTATTAGTCAAGTCCGATGAATTACTTATATAAGTTTCAGATGAAATAAACCAAAGGTACTGGCATTTAAAAATCGAAACACAAACCTTGATCCTTGTACTTCTGATACTATTGAGCAAGATCTGTGTAGTTTGAGGTAGTCAATCCACTACAAAAAAATAATTCAAAACCAAATAAAGCAATATTATTGCCAGCACTATTCAATATTTTCCAGCACACATTGACCATAAATGAACGAAGAATCATATAGAGACATATCATCGTGTAAGCTTACACCAGATAACTTGTGTAACTGAGAGTTACACATGCATATAACATGTGTAATTAGGAGATACACATGCATCTAACTTGTGTAACTTTCAGTTACACATGCATATGACTAGTGTAACTAGGAGTTACACATGCATATGGCTAGTAGTGATGGATGGATGGATAAATTCAATAAAATATGAGATGATGATCAGGTTTGCAAACTGATTAATCAAAGGCACAAAGACAGAACACAAGCATACCTGACTTCACCAGTGAAAGCACCTCCTTTCTTCACCGCCAGAAGACCACTTGAATCTCATGATACAATGACCTTTTAGCCGAGGTAAGGAACACAAATGGAGGACTGACCATAACCTTTGTAAAAAAAACATTCCCAACTACATTTAAATACTTCTAATCCATAGAAATATCAAATGTAATAGCGTATTCACAACATTTATCAGCTCATCCACTCACCAACAACATCTATGGATGCAATTTCAGCACCGTTAGTGTGTCAATAGTCTTCTACACTTGGTCCTCAGTTCCATTCTGAAATTCCACAATTACTCAATTGTGAATTCCACTTCCTAGTCCCCATGTCATCATTTCAGAGCCAACTCCAATTCCAGGAAGACTATCCTACAAAATACCACAAATAAGCAGTCAATTTTATTAAGTTATTGGCAACTGAAGAATAACAAAAATAAATAAGATTTTATGAGATTAAAGAGAATAATACACACAACAATGTAAAACCAGTTTTACATGCACTTGACAGGAGTTACACATGTATATGACTAGTGTAAAACAGACATGCTAATTGAAAGAAAAAACATACTCAAAACTGGAAGAATTATATTTATATGTAACTGCGAGTTACACATGCTAATTGGATGTGTAAAAGCAAGTTACACATGCAAATTGGGTGTGTAGACGAAAGTTACATATGTTAATTGAAAGCAAAAACAGACTCAAAACTGGAAGAAGTTATATTGATGTATAACTGCGAGTTACACATGCTAATTGGATGTGTAGAAGCAAGTTACACATGCAAATTGGGTATGTAGACGTAAGTTACACATATTGTATATCATCACATAAAAAATTAAACGAAAAACCAACTTCACTATCAGATTCAAAACATAGATGTTAATGAAAAGAAATCATGAAGAAAGTTTGAGAATCATGATGTTGAAGATGATGATTAGTAGTAGGAGTAGTTACCATGAAGAAGGAGTTTTGGGATTGTACCAAACGGTTGAACTTGTGACTCCTCTATATCATTTGAGAGAACCTACAATACACAACAACACGGATCTGTACCATCAGATTAAAATCAAATAGAAATAGTATCAAGAACGAAAACAAATAGAATTATCAAAAACATAGAATCAAACAAATCGAAACTCAAAAACAACAACAACAAAAATTAAAACCTACCTAAATACATAATTGTAAAATTGATTGGTTTCAACAATAATCTTTTGCGATACAAATAAGAAACGTAGAAAATAAAAAAGGATGAATACCTTACCTGAACTAGCTTGAATCGACTGAAAATTTAGCTCGTAATTGATGATAACAAATCGATTTTCAGATATATATAAACAATTAAATGTAAAATAAGAAGAAGAAGAAGAAGAAGAAGAAGAACAAGAAGAAGAAGTAGAAAACCCTAAGAATATCGCCAGAAACAACATCAACTTGAAGAACAAATACTGAAATAGAAAACCTAATCGTTGATTAGACATCACGATTTGAGGATTGAAAAACTTCATTGAATCTTTTGTTGTAGTTTGATGTAACTTCGATCAAATCTATATAGTATTGTCGATGAAGAACCAAATCGTAAACCATAAACGAGACCAAATCGGAAGAAAAAAAACCCTAGAAATTATTTTTGGCAGAGCCGAGAGAGAGAGAGAAACAAAAATGAGAAATGAAATATCTTCTGAATTTCCTCTTGTATTTATTGAAAAGGGAAAAATTGTCATTACGATAATGCATAAATTGAAATTATGGGCCACATCTGAAGAAAATTTTATTTTTTGGGCCTAGCAATATCATTAATTTTCCTAAAGTATGGAGTTGCCAATGAATGATCCATTTAATGGGGATTCTATATGTTGAACCCATATAATAGGATGGTTATAGTATTTTTCACTAATAAAATAAGTATCTTCCTTATAAATCGTGGTTGTTATGAATAAAATTCCCCTATATTCTTGAACTCCCATAGTAATTTCACATCTTGCAAGCTTTCCTCGTAATGGTAATGCGATCGAAAATTATACTCCCTTTGTTTTTCGAAAAGTGATACTTTCACTTTTTCATTTTAGCCTAAAAATAGGCCAAATTGAAAAAGTGAAAGTATCTCTTTTCCAGAAACTGAGGGAATATTTTTAAACGTTTGCATTATATATCTTGCAAGCTTTCCTTGTAACCAAGTTACTTTAGTAATCTTCTTGTTGAACCCCACAAAAAAAATGTTGCAAGCATCTTAACGTGAACCCCTTGCTGACTCCAAGGCTTGCACGAGATTTGCCTACTAAGTTATCTATCCTCTCCAAATGACTAAGGGATGCTAGTTCGTTCTTCCAATTATCTGTGCTTTATTCGCCAAACGTACTGATTTTCTTGATCCTTGGGTATATGTTCTTGGTCTTTTACGTGAAAACCCAATTGAACTAAGTGAGACCAGACTCTCAACATAAGCTACTATGTTCCATTTGTTGTCTCCTGCAATGTACTGGATCTTCTTAAGTTCAGTTTTTTGGCTCACCAAGTCATATACAACAAAACAAGTGTTGCTTCCATAAACCGTGGTTGTTAACAATAAAACTTCACCACTCTTGAATTAATAGCACAGTAAACTGTATTGTGTCTGAGTGTGTGTCATGATAAGAGTAGTATCTAGTACAACATAGTAGGGGTCAACAATCAAAGTTGATCCAAGGTCTGTCATGCTATTCATGTGAGTGATACTATGTAACCGTGTGAGTCACACGTGAGCTGTAGGTGTCTGTACAGGTTTGAGTCTGAGTATAAATTCTCCTGTAAGAACTCAAATGAATGTTGTTGAAATTGTGAATCATTTCACTCAGAAAAATGTGGATATCAAATTTTATTATGGTATCATCGAGGGGGAAGCTTAACTGCGTCGATCCTTGGACCTAACCTAAAATTTCATCACCACAACCACCATTAAATTGATCTACTGCTGCTGCTGCTGTTCTTCATCAACTTCTGCTGATGCTTCATCCAAAATAAAATTATCAGATCTAATTAGGTTCGCCATTCACTAATTATCGAATCTCTATTGTATTTTGTGATTATTACAGTTGTTCATGAAGTTAGATTGAAGATTCATGAAGTATTTGGTATGGAGTATGTTCTTGGAGTTTTTGGTCGAAATTAGGGTTTTGTTTTGATACCTGTTACGTCAACAAACAGGATTAAGCATGTATTTTAGATCTAAAATTCAATTTTAGGGTTTGAGCTCTTGGTTATTTCAATTTCCTATTTGTTGTTTGGATTGAAATCTCTTACCTCATTAACTACAATTGAGTCTCTGTTGGTAGTCTCCAAATTCATCTTTAGATTACTTTAGATTTGATCTCATGTGTTCAATTTCTACATCACTAGCTCAACTACATCCAATTTCATCTTCGACCTAAGATTTCCATCATGATTAGCTTGTTTTACATCTAATTTCTTTATCAAGATCTGTTGTTCTTGTTCCCTTATGCCGAAAGGGTCTGAGTGTGTTCTAGTCCACTACACCAAGGTATAGTTAGGGCAAAAACTTAAAGTCATTCCACCTGATTGGATTCAGCAGAAGGTTGAGAGTTTGTGGGTGAAAATTGATGCTGCACATAGTGCTTAACGGCTCATTCTTCATACTTCCAATCTCAATTCTTATTTCTAGGCAGTCCTCACTGCGGTGTTGAAGCGTTTTGCGTTTTTAATGATGTTTCTAAGTTTGGACTTTGAATTGGAGTTGGTGTGTTATATAAGTACAAGTTGAAGTTCTATTTGTTGATCTTGTATACACCTAGTATGCAACCTAGTTTTCAGCTTGCATATGTGTTCAATGTGCAACCTATTCTTCTTCTCCTTTTCATGCTCTTCGAATAATTCAGTTGAAGTTCATCTTCAATGGTGCTTTTTACTTTTGTTTCTTGTGTGAGTTGAATAATGCAAAGTGCTATGGCCTCATGGAAAATAATACAAGGTACTTTTGTGAGTCCTTCAATAAGATGCTTCGGGTCCTGATTATTGGTAATGAGAGACCAAGTGAACGAATAATGGAATAAAAGTACTATTGAGGTTTGAAGGCAAGTGCAGCTCTATAATCCTTCTTAGAATACAACGACTACAACTGAGATCATGGGTCTTTTGCTTCTTTTGTTGTTGGTTTGCAATACAATGGTATACTTCAGCTCATGTGTCTGTTGAGGTCTGGATGTTGATTCAGTTCCCATCTGTTGCTTGTACCATATGCTTCTGTGATACTCTCTCCACCAACTAATGTTTTCAACTGCTGCTGTTTCATCTTGCTACTGCTGCTCAACATCATTGTCTTTCCAGTATACTTCTGGTTCACAAGCTCTAGTGCAGATTCTTGGTGGTGTATTGTTAGTCTCTATGTTTTTATTCTCCTTCTGAAACAAATTTGAGACTTCACATGCTACTTTATTGGGATCTGCAAGTGTATTTTCAGGTTGTTATTTCTTCAACTTTGGCATCTCCAATCATTTTAATAGTGCCTTCTCAGATTACTTCTATTTGCGTCAAGACCTGCACCTGCAACAACTACTGGATTGAGTTTCTTTACTGGTACTTCTACTGCTACTCTGCTATGCCTGCTACAGCCTCTATTTTTCCTTTTATTTCTTCTCTTACAATGAATTGTAATGTGTCTGAGTGTGTGTCATGTTAAGAGTACAATCTCAAGTGTTCTTTTTCAAGACCACTAGATATTGAGGGAGGGTAATAGCACAGTAAACTGTATTGTATCTGAGTGTGTGTCATGATAAGAGTAGTATCTAGTACAACATAGTAGGGATCAACAATCACAGTTGATCCAAGGTCTGTCATGCTATTCATGTGAGTGATACTATGTAACCGTGTGAGTCACACATGAATGACAGTGAGGCATGAGCCGTAGGTGTCCATGTGAGTTTGATTCCCGAGTATAAATTCTCGTAAGAACTCAAATGAATGTTGTTGAAATTGTGAATCATTTTACTCAGAAAAGTGTAGATATCAAATGTTATTATGAATTCCCATAATATTTTCACGTAGCTTATGGGGTTTGCAATTGGCACCAGTATTTGCAAACGCACTTGAATCTGCATATCAATATTACAGGTAACATCAAAAGTATGTTGACTATGATATCATCCGGTAGGATCGGCATGATTCTTTTTTCTTCTGCATCTCTTACTGCCGGTGTTTGTAACGCTTCTCTTTGATTTTTGCTCTTGGTACTCGCCATACTTTCTAACATTAATGACATACTCATGGATGGAAATAGATGGAAGGATTTTCAGTTTGTATTTAAATTATACTTGCAGAAGGTGAATATATAAATACTCTGTGAATTTCCAAATACGAACTTCTTTCTATAATCGGGTGATTTCCGAAAACAAATCAATCACTATCCCGAAAAAGTACTCCTGGGTTTGACGCTTGTTTATATATTTGCAACATGGCATGGGCGGATGATGGGCCTTTCCCTGACGGATCTAAAGCCACTAAACTTGGAACCGTTTTTTGGGGACCAGCCTTTTTTTGGGGGACCATGGTTTTATAAGGCCATCTACCCTCTAATTATAAGGGATGTCCTAAAGTAGTGACATTACCAATTTGTCCTTAACCCTAATTAAAATTAAAACTAAATTAATAACTACCATCCAATTAACCTAATCCTAATTTATTATCAAAAACCAAAAAACAGACCCTACCCTAGTCGCACAACATCGTCTTCTCTTCTTCTTCTTCTTCCTCCTTTCCACATCGTCTTAATCGATTAATCGTTGATTCATAAAATTTTCATCGTCGATTAATAAATCAACTATAAGAATTGTTCTTCGAAAGCAAACCAAAAGACTTCAAGGAGACGGTCCTCGATTGGGACATCTAGCAAATCAGCCGAGTGATTTTGAGATTCATAAAGAAGTGGAACAACCAAGTGAAGACATAATCCAGTATAATAGACGCCTACAGAAGCCTCTTTCTTCCATGGGACCGATTCGCAGGTATTTTGCAAAAAGCCCATTACTTTTAATTTTATTTTGATTCGTTTAATTGAATAGAAATCATCAAACTAGGGTTCAAATGGAAGTTACAGTGCATTGTTCGGTTAGGACGAGTTTCCAAAAAACCCTAGTTTGTTAACCGAACTTCCTGAAAGGAAGAACACGAAGAACAGTTCGGTTCTTTAGGATTCAAAACTAGGTCACCGAACTGTCAGTTCAGTTAGTTCGCAAAGAAGCCTAAATTTTTTTCTAACCGAACTGCCAGTTCGGTTAGTTCGCAAAGAAGCCAAATTTTTTTTTCTAACCGAACTTAACAAATTTTACAACAATTTGTTTTTACACATAACCGAACTCTGCTATTTTGGCCGCTAATTTGAGTTTTTATTTAACCGAAATGTGCTATTGTGTTCGGTTTGTTCGCATAAAAATCTCAAACTATTCAGTAACCGAACTTTACCGGGAAAAAAAATGTAACCGAACTCTTCAGTAGTTGCAAACATGCTGAGTTCGGTTTGTTCGCAAAAAACCTTGACAAACCGAACTCTTCATTAACATTTACCAATGTTGAGTTCGGTTTGTTCTCAAAATATCTTTGGTAACCGAACTATACTATGGAACACAAAATTAGAGTTGGCCTATTTTTCGTGAACTATTTTGTGAACTATTGCTATTAACCATACCTTATGCTGAGAACCCTTATGTTGCATCTGATTTAGTGAATCATTTAGCGGTTAAGCTAATATCTTTTGTTTTCTTGATTAGTGGAAGAGGCAAAAAATCAAACAAACCTTTACTGGAAGATCTTAGAACTCCCACCCCTCGAGGCAAAGTACATTGCGATGCCGGTCACCGTGGAACCTATAGACCCTAAATTTCGGCTACATTTCGGCCAAACCGAACATAACACTGTAATCCTATTTATAGAGTTCGGTAACATGTCCGTTAACCGAACTTCAAAAAACCTCCATTAATGGCGAGTTCGGTAACCTGCGTGTTTAGAAAAAGTAACCGAACTACACTTTGAGATGAGTTCGGTTACATGTTCTTCACACATGGTAACCGAACAAGCCCAAATCTACTCTAAAAATTCACATTTTTTTTGAAAATTTGGACCAATTCAACCAACATTATCTAAGTTTAGAGCATACACCGGGTACCCAAATAGTCTTCCTCCGGTTGTGGTTGGTAAAATCCATCGTTTTCACCATCTTGATATTGGCTTTGGGGAAGAATACATTCACCATCTAAGAAATAATCCATATCCGGATCATTGTGAAGATTGACATATACTCTAGGAGAGGAAGGAGATGAAGATTCAGATGAGCTATCATCAATTGAATCATCACTTGAATAGTCTAGATTATTGAACTCAAAAAAAGTTTTATTTTCCATGTTTGTGTTCTTCATCTTCTCTAACTTTTCTCTCTCAATAATTCTACTTCTTTTTTAAAAAATTTTATTTTTTAATCTCAAATCTTTATTCAAATTCATTTCACTAATCACACATCACACTAACTAACATTAACACTAACTAATCATTAACAAAAAATAATAAGAGGGTAATTTAGGTATTATCATAAATATCTAGATAAGGGGCGACCTAGATTTACTTCTAATATCTTACCCAAAATAAAAGAATGATCCCCCCAAAAAAAGGCTGGTCCCCAAAAAACAGTTCTAAACTTGCGCTCCCTTGGAGTAATGGCTTCGGAAAAACAATCACCCACTACCAAATCGAATGAGAAACCAAGTGAAGAAGTAATTTTTCGGCCGTGAAAAAGATTATTTGAAATTAGGCTAAAGCCAAAAACAAAAAAAAAAATTTATTGTCAGGCCTAAAATATTTGCAGGTTTCTTGGCATAACCAACTATTCGAGCCATGTAAGATGACATCATAATAAGAATCCGTGAGACCCATAATTACTTGAAATCATGAAAAATATATGTGCATCCTCATTTTTCAGGAATATAATTAGCAAGTAAACTAGAATATAACATATTTAAAAATCCGCGTTTTGAAATTTAATAAATCTCGTTGGAAAGCTTTTAAAGAGACAACGAGTACAAGCAACAATACCAAATTAATTTTTTTTTCAAAAAAGTCGGAGGTCATCATTAGTGAACCCCTTGCTGACTCCAAAGCTTGCACGCGCTTCGCCTACTAGGTTATCTCTCCTTTCGCCAAACGTATTGATTTTCTTGATCCTTGGGTGCATGTTCTTGGTCTCTTACGTGAATACCCGGTTGAGCTAAGTGAGACCAGACTCTCAGCATAAGCTACTATATTCCATTTTTCATCTCCCGGAATGTGCTGGATCTTCGTAACTTCAATTTTTTGGCTCACCAAGTCATATACAACAAAACAAGTGTTGCTTCCATTAACCGCGGTTGCCACCAATAAAACTTCACCATTCTTGAATTCCCATAATATTTTCACATAGCTTATGGGGTTTGCAAATACTGCAGGGACCTGGGCAATGAACAATTTAGTCCATGATTCTCTCACTTTGTAATCCTTCATCATCCAAACTTCAATATTGGAACCCTCATTACATAGTAGCATAATGCAAAGGCACCCTTGTAAAACACCCAATGATATGTGATCCATATTGTCAAATAGTTCATAGACCTGTTGAGTAAGTGTTACTTCCCTGAAATTCTCGCCATGGATATCAAAACCTAGAATGCACGTATCGTGGGTTTCAAGGTTCCTCGCTCTCCAGTGAAAAGCTCCACATACGAATATTGCTTCTGCCTTATTGCGATAACCGTCAATTATATACGGAATGTTGGGTAAGGTTTTCCAAGACTGAGAACTTGATGTATAGACCTGAACTTGACAACCATGATAAACTCCAAGAGAATTAAAACCATAACAAGTAGCTTTCACGATTTTGTAATCATTGGTATCGCGATCATAACCAAATCCATATGTAACATTGCTTAAGTTGGTTATGTTTTTTTCTCCATATTTAATTTCTGGAATTACTATTTCCATGGACTCTTTAGTAGATGGGTTCCAAAGCCAAAGACTTCCATCGACAAAGTAGCCTTTCATCATAATCAGACCATTACAAGAACTAAGAATGTCAATCCTTTGTAGACTTTTATCATCAACTACTTGAGAT
Source organism: Papaver armeniacum (assembly GCA_023531295.1). Taxonomy (NCBI): domain Eukaryota; kingdom Viridiplantae; phylum Streptophyta; class Magnoliopsida; order Ranunculales; family Papaveraceae; genus Papaver; species Papaver armeniacum. The sequence continues at coordinate 375,368 of JAJJWW010011888.1, forward strand.
TTGAATGGAGAATCTATCTTAACACACTCATAGTAGTCATCTTCAAATGCCAAGGATTTTGTGATATTATTATACATACAAAATTCATACTGCGCATGGGCATTGGGTTCTTTTAATACTGAAAAGCAATGTACTTCTTCTCTTTCAAAGCTGTGTTTACGACGACTTTTAATAAAATTAGGGTTTTTAAACAATTTATGGCACCAGTATTTGCAAACGCACCTGAATCTGCATAGCGATATTACAGGTAACATCAAAAGTATGTTGACAATTATATCATCCGGAAGGATGGACATGATTCTTTTTTCTTCTGCATCTCCTACTACCGGTGCTTGTAACGCTCCTCTTTGTGTCTTTCTCTTGGCATTCGTCATACTTCAAACTGTGATGAGAAATAGATGGAAGGATTTTGGGCTTGTATTTTATATATACAAGGAGGTGAATACATATATACGAACTTTCTTTCTATATAATTGGTGAATTTCCAAAAACAAATCTTCAATCCCCGTAAAGTAATCCTAAGTTTGACGCTGGGTTCTTTCTTGATTTTTTCATATGGCATGGGCCTCTACCCGCCCTCCTGATCTAAAGCCACTGCTAGGGGTGAGCATGGGCCGGTATGGACCGGTTTTTGCCTCATCCGCATCCAATCCTTCACACTACGGATTTTAAATTTGGCATCCGCATCTAATCCAAATCCAACGGATTTGCATCCAATGGATGCACGGATTGGATGCGGATAATCCAATGGATTTGTTTTAATTAAAATATATAGTAAAGAAAATAAGCTGACACAAATGACTCCTTATAAAACCTACATATCCAATATATTTATACAAATATAAAAATGCCATGTACAACACCCCAAGCAAACATCTTAAAAATCCCTAAATGATCCATAGTATTTTCTAGAACTATATAAATTCCCTTAATTTAACGGATATGGATGTCCAACGGATTTTCATGGTTGCATCCTGGCCCGATCCGTTGTCCGTTGGATTTCAAAAATTCCATCCGCATCCAACCCATTAACGAACGGTCCGGGCAACCATCCACAAATGAACGGTTGGTGCCGGTTAAATCCGCGGATTACGGGCCAAATTCTCACCCCTAGCCACTGCTCCCTTAGGGACTTCTCCCAAGCCCAACCTTTTTCTCAAGCAAACTCGGCAACTGTTTACAAGGAGGCTGACTATGTGCAATTACATCATAACTTATATACTTACAGATGAGTTCTTAATTTATGCACAAAATGCAAAATGTTTGGTAACCTAACCAAGCAGATGGGATTGGCTGAAACCTTAACTTAGCACATGCCAATATGTCGTAGTACTCCATTCCATCGAAGCAATCTCGAAAATCTGTAAAAAGCTTCTCAAATACCCTCCATTGAACTTTGTACGATCGCGAGTACGGGTATGGAAGAAAAACCTGCAGATCAATCACAGGGAAAAACGGAATACATAATTACAAAACTCGACTACAACAGAACATGTATCCACTGCATTCTAACATTTTACCAAATTCAGACTTCTAGGCTATCAAGACACATATTGTGCTACCCAATATGAAAACATGGAAGCAAAAGTTGAGAACACACCGATTATGACTCCGTGAAGTATTCCTGAAGCAGGAGGCACTACTGAAAGCTCAAGCTGTGTCTTTAGAAACAAATAAGTGTGTCCCATAATCTCATCAATCTCACCATCAAATGCAAATATGTGTTTGCTAACATACAAAGCTTCATACCTCCTGTAATGTACATATGTAAAATGCAAATACTACGCCATTGTTAGGTCAATTACTCATCATAAAACCATCCAAATAAAAAAAATGAACTTTTCGAATGGAAAACGTTCTTGATTTATTTCCCTCAAGCCGCAAACAGTTGGGCTGGTTATTAAGATGGTGCATTGGTGCTAATTATGATATCTAGGATCCATTTCAATATATTCACTTAGGAATTATCACATACAATTCGTATACAAATTATGTTAAAGTATGAATGAAATTTCACCTCTTACTCGATCCTCGAGGAATAGGACCAGGCCATTGATCTCCTTGGTCAGCTGAAGGCCATGCCTTCGAAAAAGCAGATTTCCATAAACATTCACATCGAAATAGATTTGCCCAATGTTGTTTAACACATGCTATATGAACCCATTGTGACACCGGCACACGGATGAAAATTTCAATCAATAGATGATCTGGTAGTTTCCCAAATGCATGATCCATTAAAGCAACATCACTGATATCAACCTCCATGAATCAATTTTCTAAATCAACAGATTAAGTATCAGAAATTTCAAAGATTAATTAGCCTGATAAAACAGAAACAATGCTCTCACTGCAGTCTGCAAACCAAACCCTTTTGCTATTTAATGAAACTTGAAACCCCCACGAGTCAGATCAAAGTATTTTTCTACTCTTGAGTGAAAATCAAGAATCAAAATCCCAAAATTGGAAGAAAACAATCACCGAGACACTCACTAAAATGCGTTTTTTCTTCCCCTCCATTCAGTTCACGGGAACAAGATGAAGACAGATTGTAAGAGAGAGACACCTGAAAGAGCCTTTGAGTGGATATCAACAAGTGGAGAGACAAAGAGACAGAGAGATGGAGTTTAAGTGTCTGGCTCTCTGAGCCAATCAAACTTGTGGTGGTGAAAACAAAGAAAAAGAAGTAATGTATAGATTGTTGTGGAACTAGAAAATAGAGAAGAAAAGACACAAAATAGAGACGAAGAAGGGGAGAAAATCTTATTAGATGTGTATAATAGACTAACATTAGAGCCTCTATTTATAGGGCTAGACACAAGGGCATCCCAGTAATAAATGGGATTTACCCTAGATATTCTTAACATAATTACACGTTTATAACACTCCCCCTGATGACATTGTGTCTAAGCTAATTGCCTCGTTAAAACCTTGTCAGGAAATTCCAAAAGGAAAAAACCTGATCGAAGGGAAAATAGTACAATTGCGAAAACTTATAAAAGATTTGGACACGCAAATGTTGCCTCGTTAAAACCTTGACAAGGAAAACCCAGTGGGAAAAACCTCGATGAAGGAAAAAGAGTACAACGTGATAGTCCAGTAAAATACCTTCTAATTTGATACTCCCCCTGATAAGTACTTCAGTTAAATCTTGGCTTGCAAATCTTTGAGTCGTAACTTTCCAATTTGATAAACGTATTTCTTGAATACAGAAGACTTTTGTTCCTTCGTGAAGAAAATTGCTACTTGATTAAGTCTTCTTTTGTGTAAGTCTTCTAACAGTAATTTTCTCGAGTCTCCATGCTTCTTTAAATACATTGACGACTTGTGTCTTGGGTTGCTAGATTCTTGGAGATGATTTGCAGAAATAGTTGATGTAGTCTCTTCAACAAAGTGCCAAGATATGAATACCATATCATATGTGAAATCGTATTTGTGAGAAGGAAATCCAAATTATTAGGAGATGACTAAGTTGATTTGGTTTAATCAAATGTGGGCATCCACTAAACAACCAAATTGATACAACTCCCCCTTGGATGACCATCATGTTGAATTAAATTGCCTCACTAAAACCTTGCCAAGAAAACCCAATGGGAAAAAACTGACGAAGGAAAAGAGCACAAATATCAACACTTTGAAAGAAAATTTAACGTCAACGAGATGTTGCCTCGTTAAAACCTTGTCAGGAAAACCACATGGGACAAAACCTGGAACGAAGGAAAAAGAGTACAACGTTTGACGATTAATGGATGCTAACCCAACTATATGAGTTTTATATAAAACAAGCATCAAAATAATAACTCTAGTCTATACGAAAGACGAGTTTATGCTAGCATAATTCTAATCAGATTTAAGAAAAGAAAATAGAATTTATGCTCCAAAACGTGGATTTTTTGTGTTTCTAAGGACTTCTCAAGAGACCTATAACGTTGAAATCATCAACTAATTAATCCGTATTTTTGATTTTGTATCAATTTCTATAAACACATAGAGGATTGTTGAACTGACATAATCGAGTCGGGTGGTCGCTAAAATATAATTTCAATCCTATAAGGATTACAAATATGAATATGTTTTATGGATACATATGAGTCATTCAAAGACTACCACGAAAAATGCATCATATAAAGAGAACTATTATTAAACCAACCTAGGGTTTGAGAAAAAAATAAAACCTCAAATCGCTTTTACAACGAAAATATTTCTCATATGAAGACGCAATATGACTACACCAACCTGTAATTCATAGGCTTGGAACGTTTAAGGTGTTAAGTTTGGATCCAAAATTGCATCAATCGAGAAATTAATCCAACCTAACTTGGATTTTGTGCCAACCAATCACATATGCCGATATTCCTCTCGCAGAGGGTTCACAACCACCATCATTTATTTCAAAGTAGCTACTTTAAATGAATATTCGACAATCATTAGTTTATTATGATCCAACACAATTCTCTCGGTGTATACACACTTTGAAAAATTCAAATTATGGTACCAGTTCATGGGCATTATAATCTCCTCCTCGTCAAATGAGTAGATATTAAATTTGAGAATGTGAATCATATTATGATAGACTCTTTCCTAGCACTATATGTAGCATGTAGCAAAACACTACATTTTTGCTAGAAGTGATTGGATTTGCCTTTTCAAACGACATTAGCTTATGGAAAAGCTAAATGAGATATTTTCACGCCTATTATTTAATGGCAGCATTTATCGATTTGATTTAATGGGAGAGAAATTGATATAATTTTAGTTAATTAACACCAACTTTTGATAGTGTATATAGACTCCCGATTTTGGCGGAAATATCAGATCTCATATACGAAATCAAGTTTCAGTAAAGTATTATTCGATTAATTCAAGGACATATACTTAGAATAATTTCTGGATTTTAACAATACCAGGTTGGACAGTAGATACTGAATCCAAGAATCATTAAAAATTATTCGAAAAATGTAATCCACTTGATATACAAATTGAACAAAGCATGGATTTTACTGGTTACAACCCAAAAGATATAAAATATGCAAATAAATCTCCAAATAATTCCATGACATCAACGACATGAAATTGTGGACACTTTTTTTTTTCAAAAGAAATTAAATTCAAGATCAATATAGTCACTACAAGGACTAATAATATTGGCTAACAATGCGGGTGCGCACCCTTTGATCTTTAGTGTCCAATTCCAACCACAAGTGGAATTATTTTAAAATTTTGGAGATGTACCATGAGAAGAAAAAAATTCTCAATATCCCTTAAGAATGTAACAATTCATCTTTTAATTGATGTTTGCAATTGTTATTATCACAATAACGATACTTTATCCCTTTAGGATCTATAGAGAAAAACCAAATCAATAAGTTTCTATGATTCTTTTTAAGAAAATAAAGAGATCATTTTCGTTATTGAATTTAGAAAAATCCATATGGTTTCCGGTAAGAAATAGAAACCAACGGTATTGGTAGAGAAAAAAAAAAAAAAAAAACCCAAACTATATTGGCATCTCATATAAGAGATAGAGAAAACCAATACCAGTTTGTTTGTACGATTCATGAAAATCGTATCGGCGAAGAGCCGAAGAAAGAAAAAAAAAATTGTTGTCATGTAGTCATCGTATAGGGAGAATCCACTTTTTGGTTAAACAAATGGTTTCTTGTAAAGGGATAGAAACCGGGAAAAAAAATCACATGATCTTCATCCAAAGGGACGAAGATACCAAGTTTAATTGGCCGGAGGTTTATATAAACCATGCATGTGAATCGTGATTAGTTACCGTAAAGTTAACCAAACATGTGATAATACCAATTTTTGGCGATTATAGTTTCATTAGAGAAATAGAAACTATAAACCATCTTTTGATGGATTTTTCTTTATTCTTTCTCTATGAAATGGATAAGAGAAGAAAGGGGAAATCAAACTTGTTTTACAAAGTTGATCACCTACGCCCCAAAATATCGACGATGTGTCTTTTTCTGTCCCTTTAAGGGTTAATGGATTTTTATTGAACCTCGGAAAAATAAAATTGAGAATGAATATACCGCGATGCATATTGGAAAAAAAAAATCATCACCCATTAATGTTGATCATCAAACAGAAAAAGGAATATAATATTTGATCAATTAATTAATAAAACAATATAAGAACAGAGAATAAGAAGTCTACTGACGAGTTAGTTGTCTAGTCTATGCTCATGCACTCCGATTGGGATAAAGTAAAGGAGAGCGTAATGATTCAGTCCACCTAAAACAAAACAAAGATATAAGGACAAAACAAGAGTCAGCTAGAGGTCTAATATGTGAATCAAACGGAATCACTAGATACAGTTGATAAAACAACGAAGGTTAAAGGTTAAGAAATATCCCTCTGTATCGTGTTTTGAAAGCTTAATCCATCTGAGCAGTTCTCTTGGCGATCAACATGCCTAACTATAGAGCGTGTGATTAGCTAGTAGAGCAACGTGCGTGATAACGTGTTGTGGAACTAGAAAATAGAGAAGAAAAGACACAAAATAGAGACGAAGAAGGGGAGAAAATCTTATTAGATGTGTATAATAGACTAACATTAGAGCCTCTATTTATAGGGCTAGACACAAGGGCATCCCAGTAATAAATGGGATTTACCCTAGATATTCTTAACATAATTACACGTTTATAACATAGATTAGAGTGTTATATTTTCTTGTTAGCTGTAAAATTACAGGCTAGTACAACCAGATATGGCCCGTAGGGTTACTGCATCATTCATATTTGTGGGTCTACCTGTCTAAGGCCGGACACTATGGTAGTGTATTTTGCTCGCTATAAGCCCAATCACTATGAGTCATCCCCTGGCTATAATGTGGCCATATCTGTCAGCTTAGTAGGTTAACAGCGGTGGCGGAACCAGAAAATCAATATGGGACTGGCTTGAAACCTAATTGGCTTGAAAAAAAAAAAAAAGGCTGGCTTAAGCCTATTTTTTAGGCTTTTCTTTTTAACTTAGCACATGCCAATATGTCGTAGTAATCCATTCCATCGAAGCAATCTCGAAAATCTGTAAAAAGCTTCTCAAATACCCTCCAATGAACTTTGTACGACCGCGAGTACGGGTATGGAAGAAAAACCTGCAGATCAATTACAAGGAAAAGGGGAATCCATTATTAGTTTGGCTTAAAGAGTCAAAAAAGAATTGGAGTCGGGGTTTTTCTGAATAGAAGAATCTTACATCTCCCTCCTGAGCAAGACGCTTAAGTAGAAGAAACGTTTGCTCGCTTTCATCCAAATTGTCAATAACTGCAAGCCAGATTTGGGAAGCAAGATCATGTGCATTATCCATTGATTTTCCGCAAGCAATGAACTGATCTGCAGATGGAAATGAGAGAAGGAAAGTTGATTGATAGTCATTCAGATATCTTTACGAGAAATGAGAGAATCTTTGCAATTAACTTGCAATTCAAATCTTGCTTCTGAATTCAGGGTACGAATTCGACTACAACGGAACATGTATCCACTGCATTCTAAAATTTCACCAAATTCAGACTTCCAGGCTATCAAGAAAACACATATTGTGCTGCCCAATATGAAAACATGGAAGCAAAAGTTGAGAACACACCGATTATGACTCCGTGAAGTATTCCTGAAGCAGGAGGCATTACTGAAAGTTCAAGCTGTTCTTTTAGAAACAAATAAGTGTGTCCCATAATCTCATCAATCTCACCATCAAACCCAAACATGTGTTTGCTAACGTATAAAGCTTCATATATCCTGTAATGTACATATGTAAAATGCAAATACTACGACACTGTTAGGTTAATTACTCATCATGAAACCATCCAATGAACAAAAAATGAACTTTTCGAATGGAAAAGGTTCTTGATTTATTTCCCTCAAGCCGCAGACAGTTGGCTGGTTCTTAAGATGGTGCATTGGTGCTAATTATGATATCAAGGATTCATTTCAATATAATCACTTAGGAATTATCACATACAATTCGTATACAAATTATTTTCAAGTATGAATGAAATTTTACCTCTTACTCGATCCTCGAGGAATAGGACCAGCCCATTGATCTCCTTGGTCAGCTAAAGGCCATGTCTTCAAAAGAGCAGATTTCCATAAACACTCTCCTCGAAATAGATTTGCCCAATGTTGTTTAACACATGCTATATGAACCCATTGTGACACCGGCACACGGATGAAAATTTCAATCAACAGATGATCTGGTAATTTCCCAAATGTATGATCCACTACATCAACGTCACTGATATCAACCCCCATGAATCAATTTTCCAATCAACAGATCAAGTATCAGAAATTTCAAAGATTAATTAGCCTGATAAAACAGATATAATGCTCTCAGGAGTCAGATCAAAGTATTTTTCTACTCTTGAGTGAAAATCAAGAATCAAAATCCCAAAATTGCAAGAAAACAATCACAGAGACACTTATTAAAATCCGTTTCTTCTTCCCCTCCATTCAATTCACACGAACAAGATGAAGACAGATTGTAAGAGAGAGATACCTGAAAGAGCCTTTGAGTGGATGTCAACAAGTGAAGAGACAAAGAGACAGAGATGGAGTTTAAGTGTCTGGCTCTCTGAGCCAATCAAACTTGTGGTGGTGAAAACAAAGAAAAAGAAGTATGTATAGATTAGAGTGTTATATTTTTTGTTAGCTGTAAAATTACAGGCTAGTTCAACCAGATATGGCCCGTAGGGTTACTGCATCATTCATATTTGTGGGTCTACCTGTTTAAGGCCGGACACTATGGTAGTGTATGTTGCTTGCAATAAGCCCAATCACTATGAGTCATCCCCTGGTAGGGGTGTGCATACAATCTGGAACCGCGGATTTCATCCGCAACCGTCCGCAAAATTACGGGTGAAAACCAATCCGCAAGAGTCTATGGGCCGGTCACGGATGAAGTCTCAAATCCGCAAGGTTTAGCGGTTTGATTGCGGTTGGTTTTGTAAATCCGCGGATTTATCCGCACCGTAATCTATGAGACAAATAGTATGGTTAGTTAACTTGGTGGTAAAACACGAAATGTAGATTAATTAAAATTTGTTTTTGATTTTCCTAAATATCTTTATAGTTTCATTTGCGTATGTTTTTGGAACAATTTCTTTCATGAGTCTCACCCAAGAATAATAAACTCCTTGGAAGTTTCTCTTCATTATCAACCACTGAGATACCTTCACCTCTTAACTACCTTAGTCTCTCAGGTTCTCGGGCCAAATCACTTTCTTAAATGATTTTTACTTTCATTTCACAGTTGTTATTCTTCTTTATGATAAGAAAATTCATGAAAATTAACATTAGTAATTCGAGTGAAGATGCACTTGTAGGGTTGCAACCAATTTCGGATGCATCTGTTAGTAATATCATTGCAAGTACTACTACTACTGCAATGTTTTACTTACTTACTTTCTTTCTTCTTTTTTTAATTTTTTACTAAATCCGCTTGGGCCAATCCGCATCCTGCTTGTATAACTGGCCGATCGCAGAGGTCAAACCGCGGGAGATTGGGCCTGCCATCGCTCAATTTTCCAAACCGCAATTTTGACGGTTTGGTTACGGTGACCTAATCCGCAAACCGTCCGTCCGTTGCACACCCCTATCCCCCGGCTATAATGTGGCCATATCGTCACTTAGTAGGTTAACAGAGAACACATCGGTTCAGCGTTATAGCTAAGAAATGCCCGAAGGAAACTCGTTTGCATAAATTGCGAAAATTCAGTTCCCATCGTAATTGAGAGAAGCAAAATTTCTAAATGCAAATCTTAATATTTATTTGCCTTTTTATATCCCGGCAAGATTGGGGTATACTCAAATTAATTGGGGTATACCCAATAAGACAAAATCGGGTCATTTTGAAGTAAAACCAAGCCAACCCTTAACCTTGTTTTTTCAAAATGGCTAATATGCCCTTGGTTAATTAACACTAAAATTCTGATTAGGTTAATTAAGTGAGTTTAGATTAAAATTTTCAAATTATGAATTCAGTAGATTAACCTTTTGATCCGTCTTATGAGTTCGATTTCGATCATTTTGGTTTTGAAAATGCATAAAGCCGGCAAGGTCGTGGTTTGAATAAGCTTCCGACCATACATCCACCGGAATGGTCAACTTTGAATAAGCTGTCGACCATATATTCGACGGAATGGTCCTCGGATGAAGAACACGCCGACTATCTTGGGCAAAAGAATCTTACGGTCGGCATGTAAATATTTCCTACCCTTCCGTCTATATTAAACAAATGCAAAAAAAAAAAAACAACATTGCCGGCCGACATAAAACCTAATCCTTTATTCATTCAATTTTGGTCACTACATTGATTGAAACATAAAACCTAATCCTTGTCGACGACGGAAAAACGAATGCACTTAGCATGTGCATCAAGCCTTTGAACCCCTAGGCGACCCTAGTGGACGAGTTATAGTCTCGTGAGGGTTTACATAGAGGTCTATCCACAAAACCTATACAAAAACTTCTAAAGCCATCAATCTTCGTCCGAGGACGATACACCCTCCATCATCTCCGAGGCATACTCCGGGATTTTGGATTCCATGAATTGATAGCTTGCATCGAATGCGAATGCTTCCCCATTTTCCTCCAAGTAGCGCGCTTTGACGACTTCATGCTACAAAAACATTCCACAAACTTACTTTGTTAGTGGTGTTTAGTAGGAAGATCGAACAACATTGATCACGTAAAATAAACCACAAAAAAACTTACAAATTGTTCAATGGACAAGTTAAAGTGTGGAGCGTTGAAAATTGGTTTTTGGATAGCTAAATAAGCAAGTATCGCATTTTCAATGACTATGTGCCTATCGTGCACTTGTTGAACACTTCTTGAGTTAGGATTCCCACACTCTTGGCTAAAAGTGTTGTGAACCCTAGCCCAAAAGGTTGTGGAATCCACCCTTACGGAGGACTGCCTTCGAACTCTAGTCTCCGCATACCAAGCTTTGGTGATTTCCAAATCTTCATTAGAATCAAATGAAGCCATTTCTTGTGTGTAGAGAGCTATTAGGTGAGTTAGATGGAGTGTGTGATGATATGAGCTTTGGAGAGTATATGCAAATAGTTGTGTGTTGTTTTGTGGAGATAAGTAGTGCATTTATAGGATGGTGCCCAAATTTGGCCGTTATAGTGTCCAAGTACAAGTGAATCAATGCAATTGTACTTGCAAAATTTGAATTTTGAAACCCGCCGGCGGGGTCGTAAATTTGCTACAATGCCGGGGTCTCAAAACAGCCGGAAATGTATGGGTTCATTAGCTTGCCGGCCAAAATACCGCCGGCATTTTTTTGTTTTGTTTCCCTTCCGACCTTACATGATTTTAGGCATCAGAAGAATGGTTGTTTTTTCAAGATATGGCCGGCAGGGTCTCTATTTTCATACCCTTCCGGCTACAAAAATGCCGGCTTAGTAGGAATCATATTACCTTGCCGGCTCTGGTAAATACACAATTTTTTGTTGACAGGGCCGGCAGTCTGACATTTCACAACATTGCCGGCCCTGGGACAGCCGATAGGGTAGCTTCAAAAAAGCATGCCGGCAAATGTATTGGCACTTTATATAGCTAAACAAACCATTCATTCAACAACTAAAAATCCAACATTTTTTGTCCAAAATACAAAAACATGTCCCATAAACCGTAAAAAAACCTGGTAAAACCATTTGTCCACACCATTAACTTAAACATTTGTCCACCACAACATAAAGAAATGAACTAGGAAAGCATTCATTGGCCACGACCACGACGACCACGGCCCCGTTTTGGAACACTACCTTCACCACCACGACCACTGCTGCTACCTTCACCACCACGAACACTGCTGCTACCTTCACCACCACGAACACTACGAGTCCTCTTTTTATCAGCCTTTATCTTGGCTTGTGCATCCTTAATAGCTTTTTCTTCCGCCTTTACTTCAGCCTGAAGTTGCTTTAACAATAGCTGGGCATCCTCATTGTCAACATTGCAAGCATAGATAATGTGCTTGCTTTGCACAGGTTCTCCTCTGTCTTTCGCGCAACACAACACCCTCACAAAGGTATTCAACTGATCCTTCTATATTCAATTAAACAACAAACAATTAATAGAATGATTCGGTAATTCAATCAATCTTAAAATAGTAAGAGCAACTCTAAAATACTTACAAATATCTTAAGCAATGTTGCGGGTCTTTTCGATTCGATCTTCTTTTTACGATCCAGTTCTTCAGTAGTCATTGGCCTAATCACAGTAAGACGAGCCCAACCCAAGTACCACGCCATGTATTTCTCAGTAGCTTCATGACCGGTGGTCACCTCGTCCAAAAGACTCACATCGATGTTACGGCCCGGTCTATCGTCCCAATATTCTTGAGTTGGCGCTGGATCGTAAGAGACATTAATAGTTTTTTGGGAGGTTGTGCAGTCATCCCGGTTCATAGTAAAGAACGGCTTTTCATCATCGAAATGAGGTTCTTCTTGGACGTAACCCAATTGTCGTATTACCCGATGTGGATCGTACATTGAAAATCCTTCAAACATAGTCATCAAGGGTCCATAGTATAATGCAACAACTTCATTTCTCTTTGGGATTAAACCTTGATTTCTATCCTCTCGATACGGATCAAATATCACCTCTTCCGCAGTCAATTTGTCGATGGCGTCTCGGAGTTGCATAAGATTTTGCGGCATTTCCTTATCTTGAGTACCCTTAAAACTGTACTTTTGGGCTCTTGGCAAATGAACCGGAACACTGTTATCCACTTTGACGTAAGAGTTGTCTTTGAACAAAGAAGGGAAGTGCTCATATATCCATACCTATGCAAAAAGAAAAAAAGTTTAGTAAGAACCTTATCTTATGAGAATTTTGCGAATATAAATGTTCTAGACAATAAAATTACCTGGAAGAGACATGTGTTTCCGTTAACTTGCTTAGTGAATGCCCTCGAACATTTTGTAAACTCATTGTTCAAGAAGGCGACCACCGCAGTACCCCAAGAATACCCACGCATCTCATGTAAGGGTTCCAATAGTTGCAAGTAACTGGCCTCGACTTGGTTTCCGGAACTATCGGGGAGGATACATTTGCCCAGGGTGCATAGCAAATAAGAGGCCGCGGTAGCATTGATTCGCACCGGGTGCACTATTCCTTCCCTATCAAGGATTTCCCGAGTCTTCCATAATCTGTCCCTCAACTTCTTCACATTAAACTTCTTGGTTAGTTGACCATCCTTCTTGTCAAGAACATCATCCGTCTGAACCTGATTCCAATCAAACAATTTCTTGCTCAATTCGTAAATCTTTGCAAAAGAAATGACATTATCAAAGCCCTCACTGACTTCTTTTCAATCAACCTCGAGGCCTAGAATTTGTTGAGCATCATCGGGAGTTATTACCATCTCACCGAATGGGAATAACAGAGTATCAGTCTCTCCGTAGAACCTCTCGCTGCAATGCAGATACGGTAACTTTATCATGATTAATATTCGAACTCTCCACCGCAGGCCACAACCCGGAGTTCCTCACAATCACTTTCACCTCCTCACATTCCAGGCCAAGATCCCACGTATGAGTCACTGAAAACGAAGCTTGGCGCCTCATGAGACGGATGGCATGCTTGTGATCCTCAATACAAAAAAAAAAAAAAATGAAAGGAAATACAAACACTAGAGCAAATTTAATTAAGATAGTTACACACTTGAATAAATAACAAAGACGGATTAAGATTACTTACGATAGTATTATGGACCGTACATGCCCATGATTCTTTGTATACAAAAATAACATCTCCACCATCTGCTGGGGTCCCTTCCGAAGCTCACCTTCTTTCAGTGCAACCATCAAGTGTTTGGGAGGCATGTGAGAATCAGCCGGTTTAGTGATCACCCTCTTCTTCGTTAGGTTGAAGTTGAAGCCAAGCTTCGGTGGCTTGAACAATAGCTAGAGTTTGTTCTCCTTCTCCATCTCCATCTCCTTCTTCTTCTTCTTCTTCTTGTTCTTCTTCCTCTTCCACAATTTCATCTTCGATGATATTCTTAACTTTATCTCCATTACCATCATCATCATTACCTCCTCCAGCCTCAGGCATATCTTGATCACCATCATCATCATCATTGTTACCTCCTCCAGCAGACGGATTGGTTTCATCAACATCATCATCATCACCTCTTCTACCAGATAGAATTGATTGGTCTTCATCTGGAGTCTCGTCTGAATCACTGGGTTCAGATAGTGGTTCTAAGACCTTTGTCGTTCCCGGAACAACATATACCCCTCGATGTTTTGAAGACAAGAGTTTATCACCAACACGAGGATTGGTTTCAGACAAGAGTTTATGACCAAAATGAGTCCGAAACAGGAAAAGTGTGAGAATGGGAATGAGGGCACTTCAGCCAGAACAAGACCTTTCACATTCGAGGAGATTATGCTGAGAAGGAAAAAGAATAAATCAAGTTCAGAAGTCGAAGCGGAAGCTGAAGAGTCAGAGAATCTTTTGGTGAAGGGTGATGATGTAACAATTCCAAATCATTCTGAACCCGGTGAAGCTCATGAAGAAATCAAGACTAAAGCTTCAGACGAAAGTGAGAAGATAAGTTCCACAAGGGAACATGAGAGTACCCCTGTGGAGGAGGACCAGTTAGGTAGAAAAGATTATGAAAATGTTGATACTAAAAGCTGCTTGGTGGAGAAACTAGACAAAGAGGTCAGTGATAGGACTAAAGAGGAGAAGAGTGAAATAGGTAGTCATTTCAGTAGCAGAAATGAGGAAGTGAGGGCTGAGTTAGAAAATGAAACTGAGAAAGATACAAAAAGTAGAGTTGAAGGGGATAAGAAGGAAAAACATAGTCATCACCGAAGCCGAAACGAGGAGAGATTAAAAGATAATTTGGAGAATGAGACTGGCAAAGTTACAAAAAGTAAAGATAAAAGGGATAAAAATGAAAAATCTCGTCATTACAGAATCAGAAACGAGGAGATATCAAGAGATGACATGGAGGTTGAATCTAACAAAGATATAAAAGATGGACCTAAAGGGGACAAAAATAAGACAGAATGTCGCCGGGGAAGTAGATTTGAGGAGAGATCAACTGATGTTTCGGAGAATAAACCTGATAAAGATATGGAAAGTAAAGCTAAAGCTAAAGTGGAAAGAAATGAAAAATCGAGTCATCCCAAAAGCAAAAATGATGAGATATCAAGAGGTGACGTTGAAGTTCAACCAGAGAAGAGCTCTCGGAGAAAGGAGACATCTTCAGGCACAGAAAAGAGGAAATCTGACACTGAAAGTAAAAGAAAGCAACGCCCAGGTGGTGATGAGAAAGATAGTTCTGAGTTAGATGGGAATGCTGTAAAGAAACACGATTCCGGAAAAAGATATGACTCAGAAACCGTGGGAAGAAAAGGTAGAAGGGAGTCATCTCCATCTCACTATGATGAAGAGAGGCCAAAAAGAAGAAGGTCAAGGAGTCGTGAAAAAAGGGATAAAGATAGGAGGTCAATTTCTGATTTGCCTAGGGCGCACAACCGTACTTCTTATCAGGAGCGGGAGCATGAGTCATCTAGGAAGTCGTATCCTGATGCTGATAAGAATAAAATGTCAAGCAATAGTGGGTATGGAAGTAGTCATTATCATCGTCATGGTGGGCATGAAAGTAGGCTTGGTGGCTATTCCCCTAGGAAGAGAAGAACAGATTCAGGTATTAAGACACCTTCTCCTACCGCCCGTTCTCCAGAGAGGAAAAGTGCTGGTTGGGATCTCCCACCTACAGGAACTGACATAATCTCTGCTGGTTCCATGCTCTCAAACATACAAAACTCTGATCAAATCTTACCCTCTGGTGTAAATGTGGTGCCTGCTGCTGTTCTTTTTAAATCAAATTCAGCAATGAAAAAAGCTGTATCTTCTAGGTCTTCTTCAAGTACCCTATCAGCGTCAAAGAATTCCACCGCTGATAACGTTCAACCAACATCTCCAAGGAGAAGGCTTCTCGTAGAGAATGTACCAACTTCAGCCTCTGATAAATATGTAATGGAGTGTTTCAATAACTTCTTTCTGTCATCAGATGCTTATCACATTCAAGGAACCCTGCCATGCATTCGCTGTTCTGTAAGTGGATATTTTTTTTCATGTACAAAAAGAAATTAATTGTCTCTTCTTCTTATTGGCATTTCAATGGCTGTATATGTGGTGCATTTTAGATGAATAAAGAGAAGCGGCAAGCTCTTGTGGAATTTCTTACACCAGAAGATGCCACAACAGCCCTCTCTTTTGATGGTAGACTCTTCTCTGGATCTATTCTCAAAGTTAGACGCCCGAAGGACTTCGCGGAATCAGCAGTAAGATTGCTAATTATGTCTTGTTCTTTTTATTTCTAATTTAGTAAGTAATAATTCCATTATATCATATTGGATGACATCATCTTTCTTTTTCGTTCCATCTTGGTTGACACATAAATGATCCTAGGCTTGTAATTTTACACCTTGAGGTTGGCTAGGAAAGTGTACTGGTTTAGTTGATGAGACAAAAACAAAGATATGATAAGTCCATCCGGATAAGAGGTCTATATGAGGTCAAGGTCGTCTTTTAAACTTTTATTGCTAAATTCATGAGACAAACTAACGCACACCCCCGAAGCAAATGTGTTCTTGTGGATTCTAATAGAAGAGTGAAGCATTTTTATGCCATGTGACACTGTCATGGCATCTTGGTTCTCGCCTTTTGTGCCTCTTTGCATACTAAAAATATAAAGTTTCTTTCTGTTGATTAGTAATTAGTTTTTGTAGTGATATATATTTTACCTAGATGTATTACGATATGTGGTGCAACTTTTATATATGTCATCTAAGTGGGTCCTTGGCCAGGAAATTTGAATTCTGATTAAGACTTGTGTTTATTGATGGAGTTCGTCATCTTATTCCCGTGTAAACTGGCAATATGACAACACTTCTGGTAGAGTCGCTAATTTCTGCTTTCACTATCATTTTTTTAGTAATTGTGAATGATCTGTACCACCAGCAACAAAACAAACTCTTACACCTAGCAATTATATCAAAGCATGATATTGTAGATCTGTAGACGAACATAGCATCTTATATGACTTCCTTTCCCAGCATCAGAGTGACAATCATGTGATAATTTTTCTTAACTCTAGTGGAGCTACCATATTGTTCATTATGTTAATGTAGATTAAAATGTTAGATGCCGTGTTTGTGTGAACGTTCAATATTTGATCTGAAATTTGACAGGCAGCAGATTGATTGTGTGTCTCCTTATACTGTATTAGTTTCTTTATGTTTTGCTGGGATGCCATGAAGTATTAATAGGAATCTATATAATACACAGCACTTTCTGCAGTAAATTGTGGACCTTGTGGTTATAATTAGAATAGAAATACATAATGTGTAGTCATTTATTTCTTACTGTGTTGTCAAGGAGGCAGCAACAGTAGTAATCTATATTAGGACGTTTCAGTTTTTGAGGTTGACTTGTGGTTGTCATTCATCTAGTAGGTTTTCAGAAAGTTGCTATTTTCATGCAGACTGGTGTCTCACAGAAACCAATGGCAGTTGTTGATGAATTGTCTGACGTCGTAAAGGATTCACCAAACAAGGTATGCATTGGTGCTTGGCGTAGTAAATCCGGTCTCTAGTCCGTGGTTTGACTTTTATCAAGTTTTATCAGATTTCGAATTATGAGTTTTTTTAATATACTAATTTACTTGATGCCTAATGAGCATATCGTGAACATATTAGTCCGATATGCATAATTTTTCCAATTCGGCAGTTCTCCAGTTCATATTTACTTGATACGTAATGAGTTTTCATAATATACTAATTTTCCGAGTTTTTTTATTATACTAATTCGAATTATGGTTCTTTATTTGGTACTTTTTGCCCGAATATGAATCACCCTTCGCTGTTTCATCATGTCTCATGCTTCATTAGGTATGATGAGGTGAAAGTTTGAAGGTTTTTTACACTTGATGTTTTTTAATAGTTTTTACTTGTGTTTTTCAATGATAGCACTTCTATCATTGAAGATCGGGCTGTTTGTTTTTTCACATACTTGCGGGGGAATCTTTAATGAACTTTTCCTTTTGCATGTTTCTGGTTGTAGATATTCGTTGGTGGAATTGCGAAGGTTCTTTCGTCTGATATGGTAAGTTATCATATATAGGATATTGTTCATTTTTAGAATATTTATTTTCTTTCTGATCAATGCCCTTCGATGTTGTGTAGTTTTTATATAACTTAGATGAGGTGTCTGTGCTAACATGATGCTATTTCCAGGTAAAGGAGATTGCTAGTGCCTTTGGAGCATTGAGAGCTTATCATTTTGAGGTTAATGAATCTGCCAGTGAAGCATGTGCTTTTTTAGAGGTATAAAACATAGTTATGGTTGCTTTTCTTTTCTTTTTCATTTCCCCCACCTTAGTGAACCAATATATATTCCGGTCAATTGCCAATTTAGTGTGACCTAAGAATTTTGGTGATCCTTTGTGCAATCTTATGCTTCAGTATGTGGACAAGTCAATTACTCTCAAAGCATGTGCTGGATTAAATGGGATGAAGTTAGGAGGGGAAGTCTTAACTGTCGTCCAAGCCACTCCTGATGCATCTATTTCTGGGGTAATGATCACCACTTTTTCATCCTTGTTAAAGAAAGTCTCAAGTATGGTACATCTTTTTTATTTTGTTGTCTCTTTGTTTTAATCAGGGCATTGAAGAGCAACCACATTATGTGATTCCTGAGCATGCAAAGCCTCTACTTTCGAAGGCCACAAAAGTTCTGAAGCTACAAAATGTGGTAATGTTTTCAGAGCTAATTATCGTGTTACATTCATATACTAGCTCAACCTGCTTTTCTAACAACAAGGTTACATAAACATGTAGTTGAATGAGGAGGAACTATCAACTCTATCGGGACAGGAAGTGGAAGAAGTGTTGGAAGATGTACGCTTGGAGTGTGCAAGGTCCCTCTCCCATAATTTGTTCCATATTAATTAAACCAACTGCGACACTTTTACTTAGTTTCACTTCGTTACATGTTAACCCCTCTCTTGTATACAGGTATGGCTCCGTAAAATCTATTAATATTGTAAGGAGTGTTGACAGGCCCACCACAGCTCCTGGTGAAATCATCAATCAGGCTAGCCTGGTGAGTTCTTCACCTCAAATAGAGGATGGATGTAGCCTGAAGAAAGTGGATCCCACAGGTGTAGAAGTTGATCCGAACTCTGGAGAAACTAGCGGACCAGCGGCTCTAGGTGATGTCAAAGAAACCCTAGTAGATGGTGCAGATGCAGCAAATAGTATTCCTAATAACAATGCCGAAAATGAGGAAGATAAGCGGGATACTAATATTTCTACAAGTTACCTTGGCTGTGATACAGTATTTCAACAATTCCCCTCCCAACTAGATAAAAGCGAAAGTCAATCTTCGCAAGCTATAAACAGTAGTGATGATTTTCCTTTGCGTAGCAACTCTTGTACTGAAAACAGTACAGTCGTCGAGGAGGAAGAAATGAAACCAGAAGAAGCAGGCCTTGAATTGCAGGAAGCTTCAATCACATTGAATGATACTTCTTGTGCAAAGGATTCAAGTACCAAAGACAATAACAAAAACATCGACATGACTGATGATTTTGAAGTAGGGTGCATTTTTGTGGAGTATGCAAGAGCAGAAACCTCGTGTGTAGCAGCACATTGCCTTCATGGACGAATCTACGGGGATAAAACTGTGGCAGTGGGCTATGTTGACCATGACCAGTACATGTCTAGATTCCCTAAATGAGGATTTGTAAATAGTGGTTTTTTATGTGGTCTAGTGGCTTGTCATACGTAGCGTTAAATTTAGTAGATGCCATTTTTGGGTAGTTGTACTCTTGTAAACGACTGTCTCACATTTTCAAAGTCTTCCAGATTTTAAAGAAGGATGGTATTTGGGTACTCCACTCTTTCTTTGATAAATATTGTAAAAATGCAGCCATGGATGGAATAACTGAAACATGAGGAAGAAGCCCTAGGAAAGAAGCAGGATTATGTTATCGGTCCTTTTTATGTGTAAGTGAGGTAAAGAGTTACTATGTTTCATTTCTCCTTTCTCATTATCTATTATTCTTTTTCTTAGAACTTTTTTCGATGTATTCATTGTATCAGAGTGAGAATCGTGTTCTGCATCTTTCTACATAGAAATTTAGTTAACTTTTCTGTCATTGTTTTTTTAATAGATTAATAGGATCATCCCATTTATGAGGTTTTTTGAAAATATTAGAAGTCATCTTTATAATTAAATAGTGCTCTGTACATGCTTGCAGTCATGCCAGACTTCCATGATAGAATGTTTTGTGGAATTACAACCTTGATGATTAGATTGGGGATTGATTTGATTTTTTCCTTCCTCTTTGTCCATAAAATTTAAGTCAAGTTCTAAAACACTTCCATAGAAATCCTATATTCACATTCACTTTGGTTGTTGTTGCAGGTTATCTAGATTTATGCTTTTTGATTAGTTGCTGAAGTTTGGAGCTCCTGATATCTGTTATTGGACAAGACAGCTAGTTGCTCTTTTAGTATTTGGTCTTAAAGGTCTTACTGAGGTTAGCATTTTACCATGTTAGTTTTTAATTTGAGGATCTTACTTTATTGTTGTGTTCTGTGTTCATAAAGTGTGAAAAATAGCATACTGAATTTGCGTATAATATCTCTCCACCATAAATACATATCAGTCTTTCAGAATGCATGTCGACTTGTGAATCTAGAAGGGCCATAATTTAGTATATGCAGTAACAAATGTTAATAATATATCATGAAAATGGTTTCTTGTCATGTTTACTCATTAGTTCTGGTGTAATTTGGATTTGGTTTCGCAAAGTGATAATGGTAGGTACATTTGTCTTTAACTAAGTAGAACCCACAAACCATAAGATCAACCTGCAGACCTGTGTGGTACGTATCAACTGGGTATGCTATAGACATGATAACACCCGTCTAGTAACAAAATAGTTAGACAGGTTATACAGTGTCGTTCAAGAGCTATTTACCCTCTTAAATAGCTATTTATACAGGTTATCGAGATATAGATTTTGCCTTATTCATATTTTTGCTCTTAAATAGCTATTTTCACTCAGATTTTTTTCATCTTAAAGGGCTGTCTTAATTCAGATTTTTTCTTGATTCAGATGTTGCTCTTAAAGAGCTATTTACAGAGACATTTTATCCATAATCTATGTAGTTGGGATAAAAATCTGTTTAGGTAAATGTCTGAAGCAGCTGTGAGAAGGCTGCATTGTAGGAGTTGTTTCAATTGTCCCTCTGTGCAACCTTTGCAGAAATCTTCATGTGCTTTAATAGTATTCTGTAGTTCAGGTGTAAATGTTTCAGCTGCACTGCTCTTGTAGTAATCTCAGAAGAGATAGTACGACACATTGAGAGTTTGCTAGATAAATTGAGATTGATTCTCAAAGATCTTTTGGTTTTTAGCTTTTTTCCCATGTTACCCGTAATAAGTTAGTACCGTAACAGATTGTTTCAGATCTATCTTTTGTTAAGAGCTGACTAGCACTAAGTTCAGTAAATTAGAAATAGTTTCATCTCTAGTACTTTCTGCTTTATCTCGAAAGCAATAGTTCGAGCCACCTGTTGCAGTGTATTTATTTCCAAGTATATTTTCTGTTCACCTATGATTCTTTTACCCAGAAACAATGAACATAGAGTAGCAGCTATTACATAGCGAGTGATTAACGAAATTTAACATAGAGGTAATCGCGATGACAATCACCTAAGCTTTGAACACTAGCTAATTTTTTCTTGGAGAAACATGAGCCACAATGGATTCTTCATGACAACAGTGAACTCTTGTTTCTCTGACAAATCTATATCATTCCCAACCTTGGCCGTCCACTTGAATTCCTTGATGAAGTTAGCAACAAAATACTGCAGATGAAGCATTGCGAAACCAGAAGCAGGACACATTCTTCTCCCAGCTCCAAATGGTATCATCTTAATATCTTTGTTCCCTGTTACATCTGATAATTCTTCATTCACACTTCCATCTTTATTCAAAAATCTCTCAGGTTGAAACACCATTGGATCTTCCCAAACTTTTGAATCCCACCCGATTTCTGATACCATGACATTCACGGTAGCTTCTTTTGGTATGACATATCTTTCCAACCCTACATCCTGTGTAACTGCATGAGGTAGAACAAAATGGCCTGGTGGATGTCTTCTTAGTTCTTCCAGAATTACAGCTCTCAAATATGGCAGTTCTTTTAAATCTTCTTCTTTGATCTCCTCACCATCATCTGATATTTTTCTGATTTCATCATATAATTTGGATTGAATGTCTTGATGTTTCACTAAATTAGCCATAATCCATTGTAAAGCTGTTGATGTAGTATCAGCACCTTCAGTGAAAAACTCAGAACATAAAGTAACAATTTCATTTTCTGTCAATTTTCTTCCACCTTCATCGGGCAATTCAAGCTTCAATAATGAATGGGAATTTTGATAAAATACACCCTATGGGATTAGCATTTCCTAAAATACACCCGTTTTTTTTTTTATAATTGCCAAAATACACCCAGTTTCACTTTTCCATCCAAAATTCTGTTAAGGCCCACCATATTATTGTAGTCCATATCTAATCATACATTTATTCAAACTAATCAACGACTAAGATTTATTCTCGATAAAAAATTACTGACATGCGCTTCGATGAAGAACAAAGTGCTTGTATCGAGATAAAAAACTGGGATTGAAATAGGACCAGGTGGTAACTTTTTAGACGTTTTAAGAAGATTGAATACAGCTTTTAGGATTGCACTAAAGGAGAGTGTAATTAGGATTATCAACCAAATACGCTATAATGCTAACAACACTAGATAGGCTAACAACACTAGATAGACTAACAACATTCTTTATTAAAATCGCAATAATGCTTTATGCTATTAGCTACAAACTAGACTAAAGAGAAGCAAAATTAGGCATATAGAGAATTTTGGGCTTAGAAATTTGGCCCAGTTGATATTAAAATTAGGCTTACAAAGGTTTAATTTAACTCTTTAAATTAAATGAATTTTGCTTAAACGCATTAATTTATAGAGTTTTAACTATATACAAACACGTCAAAATACTTGAGAGAGTCCCATTGCCAATATGAATCATTATAAGGTGGGTAATACTTGATTTTGCTCGTGACACACCATTGGCACAATTGAGTTCGGCTTGTTAGGAAGTATCCGACCATATAGTGAGCAATTCCCTTGATCGTGTTCGAATGCCCTATGTGCCTCGTCGTCTACCCGGTCTGGGATATCTTCCTGCTCGTGAAATAGTTACAGTCAGAAGTGTTTTGTACTTCAGCAAGAACCGAAGTCCTCATTTACGGTATATTATTGATTGAAACGGATCATATGTTCAACTCCGATACCTGTAAGATGTCTTTGTCGGATACGGTGAAGACACCAAAAGTCATTTTGTTGGTGCACCACGATGTCGAGCCCATCGAAATGTTGATAAAAAAGGAATCGTTTTTTGGGACCATGGTTTTTTTTGGGGGACCATGGGTTTTTTGGGGAAAAGTTCGGTTAGTTGCAAAAAACCTTTCCCAACCGAACATAAGTTCGGTTAGTTGCAAAAAAAATTTCCCAATCGAACATAAGTTCGGTTAGTTGCAAAAAACATTTCCCAACCGAACATAAGTTCGGTTAGTTGCAAAAAAGAATTACCAACTGAACTGGTAAGTTCGGTTAGTTGCAAAAAACATTTCCCAACCGAACTGGTCAGTTCGGTTAGTTGCAAAAAGATTTCCCAACCGAACATAAGTTCGGTTAGTTGCAAAAACATTTCCCAACCGAACATTAGTTCGGTTAGTTGCAAAAAACATTTCCCAACCGAACAATAGTTCGGTTTAGTTGCAAAAAACATTTTCCAACCGAACAATAGTTCGGTTACGTCGCAAAAATATTTCTCAATCGAACCTAAGTTCGGTTACGCAAAAAAAATATTTCCTAACCGAACACATTAATCCCAAAAAAAACCATGGTCCCCCAAAAAAAACCATGGTCCCCAAAAAACGATTCATAAAAAAAAAGAAAGACATCTTACAGGTGAGCCCACGAAGTCTAAATAAGACCTTCTCCATGACCTTGGGTCAAAGTCCACATCATCAATTTGTCTAAATGTTAATTTGAAAATTGTTAGATAAAACCTTGAGGATTGGAGATGATTTTTTGGCTTGAAAGGTGTTAACTTTATTTGTTTTGTCCATATGTGAATGACCTTCATAGAAAATGTGATATTTAGACCTCCACATAGGATCACCTCCACCCCTAGCATTGGAGATGCTCTAAGAGCATATTATGTCTTAATTCCCAAAGAATTCACCGACGAAGAAATCATTTGACCGGGACTTTAAGAAATTGAGTTTGAGAAAATTAGTTCCTTGAAGTCAGAAATACTCAAAACTAACTTAAATGAGTAGGAGATATTTCAGGAAATCAAAGTTCTGGGTAATGACAACGAACCAAGGCCTGATGGATATCCCGGTTTTCCCACCATATTTTTTTTATAAGTACTGGACGTTCATAAAAACTGACACTTTGAATATGCTAAGTGCAACTCCACATTCATTACATTACATTGGTGTCAAAAAAGATCATGTGGAGACTATAAAGGACTGTAGGCCTATATACCTTTGAACAAGGGTTTACAAGATTATTGTCAAAGTTTTTGCTGAAAAAGAAAGGGTACCAAATCATCACCAACTTTTTCGTTTGACAACTTATATAAACAAAACCTAATACAATTGTAATTAGGTCAAACATAAAGATCAATTAATAAAGTTTCTCTCTTTATTAAAATATTATGCCTGGACCAAAAGTCACTGTACCCGATTGGGTAGAAGAGTTATTAGACGATCTCAAAGATCAATCTAATATATGTACCGGAACTGTACAGAATCCGAATTCTAACAAGCATAAAACTTATTATCTATCTTCCAAGACATGAATTCAACAAGAGTATGATTTTCATCATTAGTTTTTTTTTAGCAGGAAATACTGTTCTGTGGTTGGAAGGCATTAAGAAAAAGATACGTGAAACTTTTAATATTCATCATCTCGGGGATAAATTTAGTTTCACTAATAAAGGTAACAGTAAAGGGAAGATTCTATTTATTCTTTCACTTAATTTCGTTTCTTAAATTGTTTGTATAGATAGGGATGTCCGATTAGTTTCTTAAATTGTTTAAGTTAAACAATTGCAATTAGGTCAAACGTGAAGATCAATTAATAAGATTGTATATAAAGTTTTTCTTTTTCTCTCCCACAATCATTATGCATACACCAAAGGTCAGTGTACCCGATTGTACCCGATTACGTAGAAAAATTATTTGGACGATTTTAAAAATCAATATAGAAGATCAATCTAATATATGTACCCAAACTTTACAAGGTCCGAATTCTAAGAAGCAAGAAACTTGTTGCATGTCGGTGAGACATACGGATGATACGTAGTGGAAGTTGCATCTCCATAGCATGTTGCATAAGCAACATAGTAATCCAAGCATGAACTAAATTTTATTTGTATTTAACGTATCCTTTTTAATGAGAAAATTTTTGATAGGGCAAAATCCGAAGGGGGCATGGGGGACAAATGATATGTTGACACATGTCTTTGATTCCCATGAATTATGTTTCCAAAAATATGAAAGCAATGTATTTTTGGAGAGAAAATTTGTTTTTTTAATTGATGTTAGTATTTTTGGAAACAGAATTTATGACAATCAAAGACATGTGTTAACATATCATTTGTCCCCATGTCCCCTTCCGATTTTGCCCCCATCAAATTTTTTTCTCCTTTTTAATCCTTATCTTCATTAGGTCGGTCAGCCACCATGAAGGAATTATAAAATGATCAAGTTTACCTTGCATTGGTGGATATATAAATATGGTTGTCTTCTCCAAACAAGTTAATTATCTGCGAATCTAATCACTTGTACGCGCAAGCTTAATTAGTAGTGCAGTCTTACCCAGGTTAGAGCATCCGCAGCTAGCAAAATGGATGATCACTTGTTGAAGATATGTATGGTTATTCTCTCCGCAGTAGTCTTGTTCGTATCTCTTTATTCTCTCAAGTTTTTCCATGCCATAACCAAAAAGCAACACAAGGGAATAACAGTAGTCGAGCCACCTGGAACAACAGGTTGGCCGATTATTGGAGAGACTTTAGATTTCGCTCGAGCAAATCTAAAAGGCATACCGGAGAAATTTTTCTACGACAGGATTCGTAAATACTCTTCTAAGGTCTTCACGACTTCGTTAATTGGGGACACTGTGACAGTCCTTAATGGTACTGCAGGTAACAAATTCATGTTCTCCAATGAATACAAGCTCATAACAGTTTGTTGGCCCGTGGCGGTTCAAAAGATTGCATCATTTACTGCACATCTATCCTCACCCTCCGGAGTGCAACAATGTAAGAACATCCGCCAAAAGATGTATCCTCTGATCCTTAGGCGAGACGCGCTCCAGAAACATGTAGGCATGATGGATTCTTTGACAAGAAAGCATTTTGATGCTCATTGGGATAGCAAGGAGGAAGTTATTGCATATCCTTTAATTCAGCTTTACGCTTTCACAATGGCTTGTCGCCTTTTCTTGAGCATTGATGATGATGCTCGTGTCAAAGATTTACTCAAAATTTTTAATGTCGTCGTTGATGGATATGTAAGTTATCCGATTAATTTACCCGGGACACCATTAAATCGTGGAATCAAGGCATCTAAAGTTCTCCTACGGGAATTCGAATGTACAATCAAGCAGAGGATGGATCAGATGCATCTTTGTAAGGAGGAAGAGGAAAAGGAGGCGAGTCCTTCATCACCATCACTCTCATCCCAGGTACCACATCCACCTGCACAAGAAGACATGCTTTCGCAGATAATCATTTTCAATACAGACGACAATGTTGAAGATGATGAAGCTCGCTTTGCTGGTAATAATACTACATTGGGCAGAGCAACATACATCGCGGAGTTGATTCTTGTGCTGATGTCAGCGGGATATCACACATCAGGTACCGTTATCACGGCCCTGATGAAATATCTAGTTGAGTTTCCGGATGTCCTCCATGAGGTGTTACGGGGTAAGTTCTCAATAAACTTTACTGTGCTAATTGTTATTGAATTAAAAAGACTTATCTGTGGTTATATAAGTTGGTTACATTATCATATAATCACAGAGCAACAAGAAATCGCCAAGTCCAAAGCCCCAGGAGAGTTTTTAAATATGGAAGACATATATAAAATGAAATACTCATGGAATGTGGTCTGTGAAGTACTGCGACTTGCGCCGCCGTTACAGGGAGGCTTTACAGAGGCATTGACTGACTTTACCTATGCAGGATATTTCATTCCAAAAGGACGCAAGGTAAACAAATAAAGTTATTTTGTGTACTAAGAAGTAATAGGGCCCAAAAGTCCTCTTTCTTTCTTTTCAAAATTTTATCGAACAAAAGAGTAACACCTTATTTATACGGAAAATGGGTCATTTGTCCAAAAAAAATTAAAACACGGTTCAAATGGACGAGTAAAAAAATATTATGGGTGAAATGGACAAAAAAAATAGCAAGGATGAAACTGGATTCATCCTCGCTTAAACTTAAAAAATAGCAAGGATGAAACTGGATGCATCTGTGTAAAATAAAAGAAAGAAAAAAATATTTGAAAATGGACAGATGAAACCTGGTTACATCCTCGTCTATTTTTAAATTTTTGTCCATTTAAACAAGATATCTAAATCTTAGTGTCCTTTACACCCAGGAAATTTTGATTTTAGTCTTTTTAACCAATTTTGTGTTATTTATATGGATTTGATAAGATATTTGAATTGAATCATCGACTCGCCCCAAATATTATTTGAGATTCTCTGATTCATATTGACGAGGTCTGACTGGGCTCATATATCTGACTCAGAAGTATTTTGAGTCAAGTACAACTTTGTACGTGATATATTGGCACGAGTCTAACCTGATTTAAATCTGTAATACTACTATTTGATAGTTTTTGTGTCAAAGCCAATTCCAGATGAGTGAGATACAAACTTGTGTCAGTTGAGTTAGGAAAAATAAAATAATAAAAACTTATTAACAGGGAGGTAGTCAAACGAGATTTCTATGGACTTCCATAGATTTTTAATTTGAGTGACTTCCAGAGATTCTCTGAAAATCTAGAGACTTTTAGTGATTCTCTAAGAATATTTTAGAGAGTCTTTGTGACTCGTAGAGACAAAATAATGAGATTTGTAAAGAAACTTTGTGACTTATGTAGACAAAAAATGTATAATATCCCTACAATATTCAAAACATCTACCAATTTTTTTTTTTATCATCCACGTTACTATGTTTATTAAAGTACCATAAATACTTAAAAAAATGAAATGGTTCATAAAATAAAATAAAATACGTGTCCATTTTCAAAATAAATTTCATTGTTGTCCTATGCCTAAATTTTCATTCTCTTTATCCCACTCGTCCCTCATTTATACGGATAATCCGATGATAACTAGGTTGGATAAGAATGCAACAGTGACACTTGTTTGTTGGATATCCACGACAAAAATAAATAAATAAAGAATACTGATAATTGGGTCGAATGCAATTGTCCATAATTTGGTTAATAGGGAAGCATTGTTATCTTGACTATCATGTTTACCAAGTTTTTTTCAAATTTTCAAGTCTCTCAAAATATCACCTCTTGAGGAGAGATTTCAACCATGCCTATTTTCATAAAAAAATCTCCCCAAATCTCTAAAAACAACAAATCAATGACTTTCAATTCTTATTCGAATAACAGGGTGTTAAAGTGACTCTTACGAATTCTTAATCCAATAACATGGAATTTTAGAGAATTTAAATGACTTAAAAAAAGTCTCTAACGAATAACAAGAGACATTGTGAGACTCTCTAAAAATCCTTATGGACTAACAGTAGATTTGGGAACTCCCCAGAAGTCCTCTGAAATCTCATTTGACTAACCCCCTGTAAGTTTTATGAATGGAGAAAGATGAAAAATTAACACTTTTCAACCCACATTTCCAATACACCCAACATGTTATATATAGTAAACAAATTGAACATCCTGGCTAGACGAAATAAAATTACATGTTATATCATAATATTACATCCTGGGTTAACTAATACATGTTTTTACAATTTGATGCAGCTATATTGGACTGGAATTTCAACCCACATGAATCCAGAATATTTTCCAGATCCTGAAAAGTTTGATCCGTCTAGATTTGAAGGAGAAGGACCTGCTCCGTATACATATGTGCCATTTGGAGGGGGACCTGGGATGTGTCCTGGGTATGGGTATGCTCGAGTACAAATACTTATTTTCGTGCACCACTTTGTGACAAGGTACAAATGGGAGAAATTGATTCCCGGTAATGAGAGGTTGAAAGTTAACCCATATCCACTACCGCCTAAAGGGTTTCCAATTCGTCTTCAATCTCGAAGGATGTAATTCGCCAGTGCTGGTTCTACATATAAGATCTGCTTTATATATGAATTCCATGACCGTCTCTTTATGTTCATCTATATATTGCATCACACACACACACATAAATGGGTGTCAAATGTATGAATAAATCATTTCTACGTAGTGTGGCAGCTTAATTTTCTTATTAATATATAATTCCCACGATAATTATTAGGTTGTTTATTATTATTCAAAAAGGTATTGAAGCCCAGCTTGTTGCTAGGTTGCCAACCAATATTTTTGTATAAGTCTTTAATTGTTGTTAATTTTTTTTTTCGGAAATAAATTATTAGAATGTTTTATTATTATGCAATGAGTAATTTAATATTTGGCTACGAGAGTAACGTGAAGTCACTTGCCACTGCTTATCTGACCGATTACTCATGGTTACAAGAGGAAGAGGCAAGTCACTTAATGCTTTGCAAAAAGTCAGTTGACTTCGGCAGATCTGGTCTAAGAGTTGTGTTAGTATCTTATACTAGTGGCAGTGTTATAAAAACCCTCCATATATATTGGATTGAATGTCTTGATATTTCACTAAATTAGCCATAACCCATTGTAAAGCTGTTGATGTAGTACCAGCACCTGCAGTGAAAAACTCAGAACATAAAGTAACAATTTCATTTTCTGTCAATTTTCTTCCACCTTCATCAGGTAATTCAAGATTCAGTAATGAATCAACATAACATAAACCTAAAACTTTATCATGATTTTCACACGTTTTCTTCTTCATTTGTTCTTCATTTGTTCTTCATATCTTGATCTAATTAGTGGAATTAGTACCTTTTCTTGATCAGTTCTCAGCTTATTCATTTCTTCCCATTTATTCTTGAAAACTATTTTAGTCAATCTGGTGTAAAAGTTTAGGAAAAAAAATCTACGTACGAAACCCCAGTACTAAACTTTTCTAAACAGATTCACCTTCTCTAATTTTTAGTCTCCAGAAGGGACCATCAGAAGCACTTACTTGAAAATCTTTTCGACTTTGCTGCTTCTGGTGGACGGGCAGCAAAAACTGCTCCATTTTGAATTAACGCTTCATGAGCCAGATTTGAGGTTGTAATGAAGATTGATCTACGATGACCGATTGATAAAGTTATGATTGGTCCATATTTTGTTTTCAGATTTCTAACATTTGGTTCTAAGTCCGCAAATGATTTTTTGAGCCACTGGAAAATTTGTTACGACTGGGATTGAAATAGGACCAGGTGGTAACTTTTTAGAGGTTTTAAGAAGATTGATTAAACCTTTTTGGGTTGCACTAAAGGAGACTGTAATTACGATTATCAACCAAATACATTCTTCCATTGAAAAGTTAAGATGGAGGGATTACAGCACATGTTGTCATTATATAGATATAGATAGACTAACAACATTCTTTATTACCATCGCAATAATGCTATATGCTATTAATTCCTACCTACAACATGATGGGCTCGTCTCATCCCAATCACAATAATGATATACACATTCACTTTGGTTGTTGTTTTCCAGTAATTATCTGGAAATACAAATGTAGAGAGAAAGTTATTTACGCTTCATGAATCACGATTTGTTGCTGAAGCTTGGAGCTGTGTATGGCTACAACAAAATGACTTTTGGTCTTTTCATCATCTGCTGGCAAGATAGATTTCGAGACCATCATTTGAGGTCTAGTAACAGTACTCGAACCCAATTGTCCACTTTAATCCTGTGGTGCGCCTACATTGCTGCAGAATTTAATTAGTTGGAAAAACATGTCCAGGTGAACATAAAAAAAATTTGGTTAAAAGTTTGTGAATAACAATTATCTGATTTCACAACCAATTAAGTAAAATGATGAATCAACATACAAAATGAAATATAAATGAAAATCATTTGTAGAAATGTAAAGTGCATACAAGCAAAGAGACATCAACGCAAATAATTTAACGTGGTTTTGCTAAGCCTACATCCACGAGAAGGTAAAGGTGTGTTTATTATATGTTTGATTAGTTATATTTGGTAAGAATAAGACTCCATTCATATATCGTCATGTGAGTTGCAGATGGGAAAAAGAGAAAAGAAAGAAGTCCCCTTTCTAAACCTGATCGCTTTTCTTTTGCCACGTGTTCAGTATTGATCACGGTGTCTTAAGGATTTTTGTGTAATACAACACCCCACATTTCTCCCTTATTAGCAAAAGCGATCAGGTTGTAAAACTCCAGTTGTAGATGTATATTTTTCCCGTAGTGTCCTGTGCATAGAAACAAAGAGACTGAGTTGTATGTCACATGTTTATATAAATACACAACATTTAAAGGTTAAAACAAAATTTAAATAATGCTACTGAATGGGATGATTGATCCATGAGAATGACTATTGAAGGGGTTAAAACAAAATCCGCCCACTACATTTCCGAGCCCGCTCATACCTATTATACAAGTTGGTCTAACCCAAGTAATATGATTGGTATGAGCGGACTTGAAAATTTAGTATGGAGTTTTTATTTTGTACTTACTATTGGTCATGGGTTAAAACTATATGATCAAAGACAAATAGAACGATGGCGTATCCCTAAATTCAAGGATCTTTTGATTCTTTTAAAGATAATTCGACCTTTCCAAAATCAAATTGGAGCACAGTACAATTAATGAATTATGCCTTCAAAAATCAATGAAGCTCTAACACCGTAATCGAATTCAAGGATTGTATATTTTCTTGACCCCTCCAAGAACACACTGTTCTAGTGTTCTGATAATGTATTAGAAACGACGAAACAATAAGGTTAATGTGCTTTCAAGAGAAATAATCACCGTTATTTATACGAAATATTGTCCTTTGGAGATGTCTGTTTTGCACGAACAAACACCTTTAGGAGGTGATAATGGTGGTTATCGGCAGAAACGTTGTCTCCCATTCTGCTATGGGTGTTTACCCCTAAATCCGCAACCTGACATGTCAGGTCGACTAGAACTTGAGGGGACTGACACCCCCGCTCCACTTTCGTACCGGAAAACATAGTTTGTACAATTTAAAAAATATCCAACACCAACGTGTTATTACAATATAAAAACGAGGCGGGAGGGAACCGTATTTTTTCGGGGAGGGATTGACTTTTCAATTTAGGAATGAAATGTCTAAAATGTCCTAATAGTTAATTTTACTAACATAATTGGTATGTAACTAATGGTGAAATAACAATAGTTATCAACATCGCTGACCTAGAGATCATTTAGAGTGTTCAAATCATCAGGCAGACAGGCACGTCGTTACTCACCAAGAAGGATTTGAGAAGTGCTTCCTGGAAACAGTCTGTTGATGTTAGAGAGTCCCCCATTATGGTTCTGAGCAGCACGTGAATTTCCTAACTCGCAGAACTGACAAATGTACAACCATGGCAGAAATGGGTTAGCTTGAACCAACTTACCTATAACAGAAATGTAGAAACACACCATTATATGGTTTACTGTTGTGACGACGTACCTATTCAGTTTTGAAATACTGGGTAAGTATGGGAATTCATGTATCACCACATCCTCACGGTAATCAGAACCTCTATCAGGAACAACCTATACACTTGCACAAGTATAAAATTAGCAACAAAGGACATATATCAAGAGTAAATGATACACTTTACGTGTCAGTGTCCACGCCCACCATTTCTTCTCACCAAGCAAATAACTTTTGAAGTACCTCCGGAAAAATGACTAAATTAACAGCTCTGGATACCACATCCAAAAACTACCATTTCTAGCTCCTATGCATATAATAAACAAAGAGACTGATTTGTATGTCACATGTTTATACAAATACACAACATTTAAAGGTTAAAAGAGAATTTACTAAAGCTACTGAAGGGGAGGATTGATCCATGGCAATGGCTACTGAAGGGGTTAAAACAAAATCTGTCTAGTAAATTTCGGAGCCTGCACATACCGATTATACAAGTTGGTACATATGAGAAAAATAACAACTCTTACCCAAGGAGGATCCACTAATATATAACTCCAATCTAGGAGTAAATGAGAAGAATAATACCTCTAACCCAAGTTATATATGACCAGTATGGGCGGACTCGGAAATTCAGTATGCAGTTTTTATTTTGTACTCTCTCCGTCCCTATTATATAGGCAGAATATTGAATTTTTCTAGTCCAACTAAACGGCGGAACTCCAGTTTCAAGAAGACTTTTGACATATATTTCCTTATTCATGTTGTATGGGAAATTGTAGAGAGAACAAGACCAAACATTAACATGTTTTTATAACAGGCGGAACTCCAGTTTCAAGAAGACTTTTGACATATATTTCCTTATTCATGTTGTATGGGAAATTGTAGAGAGAACAAGACCAAACATTAACATGTTTTTATCCCAATTAATACATCATTTTATATGAGCATTAATCCCTTTGACCTTGCAATAATTAGTTCGTAGTCAGTATACATCAATTTTTGTTGTGATTTGAACTTATTTTTCATGTACCATCTTTTGTTATCAATTTACGAACTATTGCAAACTGCCGTCCCAAAAGATCCAACAAATTAATATCTTTTCACCAATTAAGGATATTCAAAATCATCTAACCCTCACAGCTCGGTTCGCGACTAACATGAACTACCTTTTGAACGATCAAAAAAAAAAAAAAATAAATAAAAATAAATGAACTACTGTTTTGATCAAGATACACCTAGATTAGTACTAATTTTTTAGAGAATTTCTAATGTATTAGAAAAAAAATTATAAAATCTATAGAAACTGAGAAACTCTTGATCCCTAAATAAAATTAAGACATCAAATTAATCAAATCAACAAATCAACCAATTATAATAAATAAACAAACCCTAGACTTTAAATATGAAAAAAAATGTAGTTTACAATGTAAAGTACCTTAAATTGTAGAATCACTTACTTGATCTCCATATAACTAAGGCACAGTGATGATCAAAAACTTGAACAATAAAACAAACGTGTTCGATACCATCAAGAGGTGACAATGGTGGATTTTGGCAGAGACGTTGTCTCGCACTCTACTACGGGTGTTGGCCCCTAAACCCGCAACTTTACGTGTCAGGTTGACCACAATCTTGGGGGACTGGCGCACCCTGCCAACACCAACTTGTTACAAAAACAAACCCATCTCTATCACCTCCTCCTCCTCCTCTCCTGGATACCCCGAGAGCCTTTACCTAATTGATGAGCTATTTATGATGATTCGGCAATGAATAAGATTTGATGCATGGTTTGATTATGAAGACCGAGTGGTAGGCTATTTATAGATTTAAAGTTCAACCAGTACTATAGGCTTCTCCAACCATTAATTGAGAATTCGATGACTTAGCGAGAATTGGAGTTGATACCTCTCCTCTTTGGAAATGAAACTTACTTTTTCTAGTCAAACGGATTCCATTCCATGCGAAGAAGATGTCGGAATACATGCATTTCTCTAGGAATATGTCCCCTGCTGAGCATGAATATTATGGATGAGACGTAAATACCGATAAGTTTTGGCCACATTGGGCCGAGCTGATTGTTGGAAATGATCCTCTGACACCATGCGCGACAATAATCTGACATTAAGGATTTCCATGGGACTCGATACTATTTGAATTGTTTTTACCAACATGTTGAGAATTTTTCGCGAACAGGTCGTCTAAAAGTCCAGCCATGATATTGATTGCAACCCCAACTAGCAGCGACACACAAGGAATCCATAAATGCAGTTGAGAAGCTAAAAAAAATAAAATAGTCTACCGGTACTCTAGTTCCGTGACTTTATCAGTAGCAATATATGTTCCCCACTTTTGCAATATTAAGGTCTAAATCTATCTCCTTTGCACCCTTAAAAACCGAACCAAAAACTAGGTTTCTAGGCTAAGTCCTATGGTCTTCTAATCTAGCAGCTAGATTAGCAATCCACGTCAACTAGGACAACCTCATAAGTCCTATTGGAGTGCTAATCTAGCAGCTAGATGAGCAGTCCACGTTATCTGGGACCACTGTCCAACGCTGTTTGGTTCATCGTTTTAAATTTCAGCCGTCAGATCAAATTTTGTGTGATCCTAGTGATTTTTGTGAGTTTAGTGAGCGCTGAACCATTCAACATAAATGTCACTTTTTGAGCGCTTTAAATTTCAACCGTCAGATCAAATTTTGTGATTTTTATGATCCGTGTGAGCGCTGAACCATTCAGCGTAAAGGTCACTTTTTGAGCGCTGAACCATTCATACTTTAATCTCGCTGCTAGTTAAACTGCGAGCACTTGCTAGGAGAGAGAACTAGTGTTAACTTTTAGACCATACTTTTTTTTTGAATTGCAACACTTAACTGCCAATCTAGCAGCTCAATCTATCCCATAGGGGTTAGCCTTAATTCCAAATAAGTTGGGTACGTTAGAATTAAAAGCCATGATTGGTCAGGAGGTTGGTTCGCCTTGTTTTTTTCAGCATTATGCACCGTAAGAAGGTAACGCCTTAACAGTGTATCTCAGGGTTTCCACGTACAACCAGCAGAAGTATGTCGGATGACACACTACATCAAAGGCCTGAAAGAGGAAAATAAAGGGTCACGTGTTCGCTGATTGCGTGATCAAGATGTGTTTAGAACCGAACCTCTAGGTAAAAACCAAGTAATGAGACTAGCAAAATATACTTTACTTAGAGAAAGTCCAATGATCCATATCTAATTGGGTTATTTGGTTTTTGGTACTTAGTTTTTCGGCCAAAACCAGGGTTTGGTCTAACATTTGTCTAGCTTTTGCGTTTGGTCGAAAGACCAACTTTGACCCTCGTTGACTCGGTTTGAACATGATGTGTCACTTATTATGTTAACTAAATCGGAAATTATCAAACGAAACTAAACTTTACTAACAATTACTCGTCATTTCCTAACAGTGCACATGTAGCTCTGTGGTTCTTCTAGATTAACAAAGTAGATTCATTAAGGATTTAATTCATATAACCCTAAAACGATCGACCAAATTTAAGAGTCGGGTTCATTCGCAATAGCCAAAAAGTTTCTAGGGTTTTTAGAGAGTTATGCGTTAATTAATCATTGTAGATCACTAATGATCTTCAAATCCAAGTGTTAGTATTAAGTTTTATTGGCTTTTTTATGGATTTGAAAGTATGATTTGGATGATTTTTAAGTAGATTAGAGTGTTTAGCGCTAGTTCTTCATTTATATCAATGGTAAGTGGTAAGATTTGAATGATTTAGTTATATTTATGCCTTAGTTTCATTATATGCATGATATGACGAACATTTATTTATGTGGTAAGATCTATCTATGTTGTTTAATCTATCTACTTTCCGATTGAATATTTTAGGGTTTAAAAAAAAATATTTTTTTTTGAATCGATTGTCTTTTAATACATGAAAAGGGTAAAGAGAACGTGTGTTTGTTTTTAAAATGGTTCCTTTTCGAATTGTGTTTGTTTTCGAAAAATTTTATATTCTGGGGTTTTGTTTATATGCTGTGATAATATGTTTTTTCAATTACTTCAGTATGCAGTGACAAATTGTTTGATTTGTGAGTTTGTGTGTATCTATTTAACTTGTAGTATAATATTGTTATGAATGGATGGCTCTGAGTTACCCAAGTTTTACCCACTAAAGATGGTTATCTGGTGGGTACAAGTAGATCTAAAAAGCACACAAAGAAAAATTTGAACAGGCCTGACTGTTTGATTGAAGAAGAGTTGTATTCATTGTCATTGTTAAACAAGTATGACAACCCAAGCAGTAATACTACTAATGAACATGAAACTGTTACAAGTCAGGTGGGATAAGTAAATGTGAATGTTAATGTAGATGTAGGTGGTGGTGCTAATCTGGTTGGTTGTAATAAAGTTGTAGAAGAGGTTGGTGGTAGTACAAGTAAAATTGTTAAAAGTGGTAGTACAAGAAAAGTTAGTAAAGGTGGTATTATAAGAAATGTTAGGAAATGTGTGAATGCAGTTGTTCGGACGATATAGTTATGCATTTGAGTAGTGGTGTAATAAATAATTTGGGTGTGAATGGCGGTGTTGTAAATGTAACAAGGAGGTTTGATGTTGATGTGGATTTGAGTCAGTTAATCAAGTTGCAATAGATGCAAGCAACAACGAAAGTGGTCCACAACATTGACAGATGTGATCCTGTAGATATTTATGATGGTGAGTGATAGGTGTCTAAAACACCTAATTTACTATATAGTAGTTACGCTTTCTTTGGTATTTTTCTTGTGAATTATGTACTTTACGCGTGGTTTTGAGTTATTAGGTACTCTGGAGTCGCACGGAGGAAAAGTAGCGGAAATAATCCAATTTGAGCAAAAGGGCAAAATTATCATTTTATAAGCATACACTAAAAGGAGCTGAGCCAAGGTTAAGGGGCAGCTCTCTTTTGGAGGAGTGCTAAAGACAGATCAGCTGAGGATTAAAGGGATGCCAATTTGGGTAGCCCTTAGCCAGAAAAGGTGTGTGCTGTTAGCACCCAATTTATTATTGGGGTGGTTCCTATCCCTGAGGTGTAGTCGTCCAACACTAATGCCAATACCCTAAACTCTGCCTCTCATCAATTCATTCACCTGAAACTAAAAATAGCCGCTGCTGCTGTTGAGACCAAGGGATCTGAGGTGAGTTCGCGTGGAAGAAACTGGTGAGTAATTTGGGAGAATTTGGGATCAGGAGCTATGGTTTTGGTATAAATGATGCTGCCATTGAATCGGGAAAGATTGAGAATCAAGGAAGATTAAGATGGAGAGGAATTTGAACACTTGCTGCTGAAGAAATAAAAGTAAAATTAGGGGTCAGAAAATGATGGAATTCAGTGCTACAATTGTTTAAGAAATTTAAATCAAGAACTGATATGGGTTGCTGGAAATGAATCGATAGAGAGTGTTGTTGATGTTGAAAGTACAAGGAAAAGATGGGTTTGAATCTGCATTCGAATGTGATGATTATGGGTTTATGGCTGTGAATGATTACAACAGATGGATTAGAGATTGGGGTTAGATGTATGTTAGGGTTTGAACTCAGGGAAGATTCGTGGATTCATCCGTGGTTTTGAGCTCGAATTTGGGACTCGAGAACAAGTTGTTTAGTAACTGAATTCATATGGGTTTTGTTGGCCTGAGTTCAAATGCTACAACAAGATGACAATGGAATAGCAGCTGGCTGATAAAAGGAATGAATGAACGTTTCATCACCACTTCAAACTCAGCTGCAGATTAGTTGAGCCTGTATACAAGGACTATTTCTGGCATGATTCTGTAAAAGAGGAAGAACCAAGAGTTTCCACAGTTGAACCATGGAATGTGTTGATGGTTGAGGAGAGTTTTTAACACAGCAAGGACCAGTTCTGGGCTTGAGTTTGGCTATGAATTTAGCTGCAAGGGTCAATGGAAGCAGGGTGGAACTGAGGCTGTAGTTGAATCTGTCATGGGTTTGTGATGTTGGAATCCAGGGGAGAAAATGGAGAGGTCTGATTTGAATTAGAGATGAAGAACTTAAGATGAAGATAACTGGAGTTTGTTGGTGCTATTTGAGCTGTGAAGCCAACATGGATGCAGTGTTGCTATTGGTGCTTAGTGGGTGTTGCAGGCTAGATGCAGGTAATGGCAAAGCTTTTGCTGGCAGGTGAATGGGTTGTAGCTGCCAACTGAAGCAATGGAGCAGCTGCAAGTATAAGCATCAGCTGCAGGCTGAGATATTGTAGGTGTTGTTGGCTGGAATGAACTGAAGCTGTGAAGAGAGAAGGCAGTGGTGGCTCTTGTGATTTTAAGTTGCAGTGTTTGTTAGGTTTTGATTGAATGTGCAATAGAGATTGCAGGGTGGCTGAGGCAGTGAAACACTGGTGGAGCCTAAACCGTGAAATTGGCAGAGCTGGTGTATTGCAGGGAATTGGCAGAGTTGCGGGTGGTAGTTGTGGTGTGATGAGTGCCAAATAGTGCATATTTATACACCTTTTTATTGACATTTTACTCATCTTTTGTGCTCATAAATCA
This sequence comes from Papaver armeniacum, assembly GCA_023531295.1. Classification (NCBI taxonomy): domain Eukaryota; kingdom Viridiplantae; phylum Streptophyta; class Magnoliopsida; order Ranunculales; family Papaveraceae; genus Papaver; species Papaver armeniacum. The sequence goes on from JAJJWW010011888.1 coordinate 414,842, forward strand.
GATATTATCCCAGATTCTGTGTTTTCTTTGTTTTCAAGAATAAATATTTGTATTGATTAATTTTGTGTTTTTAGGTAATAAATAAAGCTCGGAGAAATTGAGGAGCCAAAAGAGCGAAGACTCAGAGGCAAGTGTCTATGGAGCAGAAGTCGAAGTCGCGCGCAGTCAGCTTGCAACCCAACAAGTAGCAACTCATCTACAAGACATGGGCCCAAGCTATCCATCTCCGACCCGTGACCCGGATCCAAGCCCGTCATTTCGACCGCTGAGATCTCCTCGCCTACATCCTACGGTCGCTCAGCCTTGCATATCATTACTCGATGCTCCCGCTCCACACCCGCTTTACTCCGAGCCTTCCTCACCAAGATCATAGCTGCTTCATCCCACGCTCGCTGAGGCCTTCTCATCAACTTTTGTTGTCCCTGCTTCACAGCAAAATCTCCATACCCTATACCCTAATCGAGCAACCCTAGTCTTCTCCTCACTTTCTCTTTCTTCTCTTCCCCTCTACAGAGCTCCACTTCCTCCCCCATGCCTTTGCAGAGCTGCACCATCACCACCATCTCCTCTTCTGTCACCATCACCACCACTCGACACCCGCATCCAACTACCACCCCTTTTCCGCCACACCCAAGTTGTGTTTATCTCTAAAATAGCTTCTCATAACCCTAGAAGCTATGTTAAAGATAAACAAGACTAGGGTTTTTCTCATCTATCAATCAAGGGAGTCATGGGTTTTCGAATTGACAGGGGAGAACGGCAATTCGAGCATGGGTTTGAGTTATTTACTCTTTAATTTCTATTTTTAATTGAATTAGGTTTGGTAGTTTTGGGAATTTCTTGCATGTATAAATAGCAGGGAAGGGGGTTGATAGAAAGCATGCCTGGGCTAGCCAGAGCACCATTTAGGGTTAATTTGTAGTGTAATTGTTATTTCAATGTTCTAATTTAGTTAATCAGGGTGTTTGATGAAACCCCTGTTTCTATTGTCAAGCATGTCTATTTTCAGTTGTGTTTTTGCTGAGTATAAGATGATTAGGATTACTAGTTAGCTGATGAACCTTGTTAGCCTGTGATGAGCTATACTGTAAGAAGATAGTTCATACTAGGGGATAATTAGCTAAAATTGGTTAATGAACATCCAATGTAGACCTTCATGAGAAGGCACAAGAACATAGCTAAAAATATATAGTCTGGGCATGAGATTAGGGATGGATTCATCACCCTGATGCTTCCAATTTGTTACATTTTATTTCTCGTCCTTAGTTTAGAATCACATCTTCAACCTTAATCGCATCGACAACAAAACCCCTGTGTTACACATTACCACCTGAAATTCAGTAGAAGTAAGCCTTTAGATCATTCAGAGCACCACAAGTCTCTGTGGTTCGACCCGCACTTGCTCAGTCCTACAACCAAGACACCGTGCACTTGCGGTATAATTCGTAGGCTAAAATAACCCCATTCTCAGGCCTACCAAGTTTTTGGCGCCGTTGCCGGGGACTTGGCGCGTGCCCTGTGTTCATTGGCTCGCTTCACTGTTTTTCTCTACTATCCCTGTATATATTCACTTTGTGTTATTTCTTATAACTCTTGATTAGTATAACTTAGTTTAAATTTTTCCATTTCGCATCTCTGCTCTAGCTATTTCTTCTCCTTGTTTATATCTCGCCTTTTAACTTTTGTTTTAGTCTTTTTTTATATATAACTTAGTTGTTAACCATCTGTGCATAGTGCATTGTAGTTGCGCATTGTAGTTCTTATTTGCACATTATCACATCAGTAACCATTCCTAAGCAACCTTGCCCTGAGTCTTAGAGTTACTTGTAACTCTTGATCCTAGTCATCCAAAACACCACATTCATATCACCCTTTCATGCTATAGACCCTCTCACCGGGTACTCTGTCTTTACAATAAACTGCAAATCATAGTTTCTGAGGATCATAAGTTTCTGTGAGCATAGTTTACTACCCTCATCAGCAGTGCCTTCCATGTTACATACTGCCGCTTGCAAAAATTATTGTATCTCGAAATTTCAAAGATTAATGTTTTGATACTCTTGCTTCAAATTGTGTGAATCTCCCGAGAATCGAAAATCTTTGTTAAGCCAAAGCAGTGCCTCGAGAGTGTTGAGCAAGCCCAAGGAAGAGAAGGAAAAGGCGCAAAAACTCGGAGTTTTGCAAAACCTTAAGCAACCTCTGCGACTTATAAGGTGAGTGGTCTCTTGTAGTTTAATGAGCTACATTTTTGTGCTCCATGCCTACATACCGACCAAGTGCCACCAATTTGCTTCACTGAAAACTCCATGATATTGGAATTCATACATGTTAGCTGGGAATATTATTACATTGCACTGAGCTTCACTTGTGAATCTGTCAACCCTGTAGAGGCCAGTCTGATTGCTCGACCCTTGCATGCTTTAACTCGATCCATCTACTCCCCGTGCAAACCTCGTATGTTTTCTCACGAGTGTGCTTGGTTCAACTTTTGCATCTGCAAGATATCCGTGCACCTTTGAGCTTAAACTCCCATAGGGTGTCTTTTGTGGTCAAGCCCTTAGTCTACATTTGCCCTTGAATAACAAAGTAGCTATCCAACCCAAGCACTACCCCCGAATGCATGATAAAACCTCTTGCTAGGAGGTGATCAATAGTGAAACTGGAAATATTATGTGTTCTTGTGCTTTTGTGTGTACCTTGAGCATTATCCCGTGATATCTGAAATACTTATATGCTAGTTGAAGGTATTATGACTGTCTTTGAATTGAATGGGCTAGTGAGTGAATGGCTGTAACCGACTCCGAGCATCACCGACCTGTAACCCTCGCTTGCCTCGTTGAACCAATTCCCTTGCCGAGTGTGCAACCGAGGCCTGTGTTGTGAGCATATCCCGTGAAAAGTAGAGGTAATCGAACTAGTTGCCTTCCCATCTCGCCTTGTGCTCGGCTCCAGCCTCGTAGCTGGCTGAGCTTGAGTGCAGCTTGGATAACCAACTTAGTTAATCGGTAGTTTTGTGCTTCAACAAGCCTTTGAAATCAACCCGCTACGCATTGCTTATCGGCAGCTGAAATCCATCTGTGCATGAACTGTGCTTTGCATTAACAACAACTGCCATACTGCGGTGTGCCTAGCTCTAGATGTCATTTCTTTTGTGAGTGGTGTGCTGTGCATAACCTGACCTGCACACAACATGTGCAACATTCTCTAGGCATCTGTGACTCTCTGAATTTTTGTGTCTTCCGTAAAGGCATCACTTCTTCTGGTTTGCGCGTTAATGCTTGTCGAAAGTATAGCATCACAGAGCTGTATGTACATATCCTAGGGCCAGCCTTTCCATTGAAGCACTATCATCTGCAACTGAGTATCATTTCCATAAGCTTTAATTCCCTGAGTTGCACAATTGCATCCCGGCCGATAGTCCTAACACATGAGAGAGTTGTTTGGGTGAACTCGAGATTGTATTGGCTATACAAAAATCTGCTTGATTAATCGTTAGACTAGCCACACCGATAAAGTTATCTTTGCCGCATAAGAGTGTTGAACTAGCTACCATGTTAACCTTTGATGTTTATCTCGTGATCACTAGGTCGCACACAAATCGAAACCCGAGTTTCACCGGGCCGTGCCTAATCAAGCCCGGTGTCCATAAACCGAGTTGCCAAATCAATTGGGCTAGAACAGAGTCACTAAAATGTAACCCACATTGTTGGGTCGTTAAACAAACCGAGCCCAACTCAACCTAACTGGGCTATACATTTTTCAACCTAACTGTCCAGGCAACCAAGCCGGGCAGATCATCTAGGCTAGAGCCCACATCTGTTGGCCGTGCACACAACCTGGCTGTGCAGTTTCACAAATCCGGGCTTCAAACAACAAATCCCAAACAAACCAAAACTCAGTAAAACCAAATTGAGCCCACAACAACCTGGGCTTCCCACATAAACCAAAGCTCCCAACAAAACCAAATGAAACCCATTTAAACCAAACAAAACCCACATAAACCAAACTAGACTTTGAGTTCAATTTGAGTTAATAAATCATGTCAGGATTTTGGTCTGCATCTGGGGATGGAAACAAATCCCTTAAAGAGCTTGCTTACGGGCATGCTTCACAATATGAACCCCCCACATACCATAGTGATTTTAGGGAATTTTATGCGCCTTCTCAGGGCCCTGACCTCACATACCCTAATCACTATGAGCACATGTATCATCCATCACAGGTTGAAAATGAACAATTTTCTCATACCCAGTCATCACTTTTAGATCAATTAGAAGCTCGACTATCTGCTTTAGAAAGGCAATCACATGAGCGATCTGTCAAAACTAATTCCCCTAGGCAATATGAAATGCATGCTTGCACCTTATGTGGTGGCTTAGACCACCCTGCTGAGTACTGTTATATTTTGCATGATTTTAGGCAGTCTAGGGAAAACCATGATAATCCAATGCACGAAGTGTCTAGAAGTGACTATGCTGGCAACTATTGGGACCATAATCAACCTGCACACATGCATCATTCACCACAGTGGGGAGATGAACAATTTTATACTTCCCCAACTCCTAGTTTGCAATCAATAATGGAAACACTCATGGAGCAAAATGCTAGACTTGAATTGAATGCAATGCATGATCATCCATATAGCAATATATCTGAATTTCCCTTCTCTAGTGAACCACATGCACAACCATACAATGAATATCCATATGAGGAATGCATACCCACTAGTGAAGACTCTCCTTCAATAGAACAACTCAAGATGATTCTTCAAAGGAACCTGATTGAGTTACAAAATGATAGGATTGAAAATAGTGTTTCTAGTCTTACTCATGCAACTAACATTGAATACGAACCTAATCCAGAGGTAGATGAGTACACTAAAAATACTACAATTTTGAATGGGGAGATGAATTCTTGCTATGATGATGATGATGATGAATATGAAGAGCATGTGTATTTTGAAAATATAATAGAATCTTTAGGTTCAGAGACATTAAGTGTCTCTCCTGTGAACCCTATGAATGATGCTTCTTCTGATATTCATGCATGTGATGTTGATGTGGAATTGTCCTGTGAAAATAATCATGCTTTACCACCTGTTTGTGACCTAGGAATAGCTGAATTGTCTGTTAACACAGATGATTCAATGCATGTGCCCGATTCCATGCCTAGGTTACAACATGATATCTCTCCTGGTTATGTTGTGCATGAGAATGATTATGATTATGACATGGAGATTGATGAACTGTTTTATGCAGGTGAACATGATTTACCCTCTTCTGACTTTAGGAAAGTGTGTGAGGGTACAAATGATTTTATACATGAAAATAACTTAGATGTACCTAACCTCTCTCCTGAGTCACAAATTGAAACTCCTCCACCAAACCTAGGTGTAGTTTGTCACAAAATTGCAAAACCAACTTTTCTAAGAATGCCTAATCTAGGTCTAGAACTTTGTGCCTCCCAAGTCCTCTTGGACTATTTTGCATCAAAGTATGACACTTTTAAAGAGCCACAGTTGGAATGTGTATGTCTGCCTGTTCTTAACAAAACTCATTTTGAGTTAGACCTTTTGCATGATGTACCTTTAAAATTGCAAGATTTTGTGCTCAAAAACACACCCGTTCACAAGTTTAGGTTTTGGGGGAAACTCATTCCCATTTGCAGTCTTACTTGCACTTTCATATTATATTTTTGTAAGACTGTTGATGTTTGTATATTTTTTCTATTGGGTTGATCCTCAACTCTTTAGACTGTTGGTTTATGGTGACTTTTCATTGTATATAATCCAGTAGGACTTGGTAAATTTTTCTTTTCTTGAATCGGTCGAGTCTTCTTGTACATTTATTGTGCTAATCCGATATGATCTCCACGGAGAATGTTGGATTCTAACCTTGACTAAAGAAGCTTAACCGTGCTCCCGCCGACATTCCGGTAATCTCTTCCCTTTTCTCTTTTCAGCATAGTTCTCATGGTATGTGACTATTTAAATTTTTCCTATCTGTTGACACATTGAGGACAATGTTTGATTTAGGTTTGGGGGTGCATTTGCATTTAGAGTTTTTAGTCTTTTATTTTACCTTTTATTTTCATCTTAAAAAAAAAAAAAAAAAAAAAAAAAAAAAAAAAAAAACTCTTTTTGTAAAAACCTCCAACTTTTAGAGATTTTAGAGTCACTAGCATGCTTCTAGCTATGTTTACATAGAGAATTTTTTTTCTCGACCGAAATAATGGTTAGAAGTACCGGAGAACACAATCGGGTTTCTTAGTTGATTAGAGCGTTAAAGTTGGATTTAACCATACCGTGAGGGCGAATTAGGTGCTTTGTTAGATATTCGGTAGTAGAATTGTGATCACCCATAGTGGAGACTACCCAATTTACATCAAGTGAGGCACCAACCTTCAATTTTTTGCAACTTTCTAGAAAAGTTGTTAGAGTGTGTGTCACCGTACATCAATTCCGGGTAGGAATGGTGAGCTACCCAACTTCGCACCAATTTCAGACTACTTTTGATCTCTTGAGTGCTAGTTTTTGTCAATCATGACGGTGACGTCTAAAGATGAAAACTCCTTCTAAATACCGATTTGCCGTTAGCATCACTCTCTCTCAATCAGCAAGACCCATAGAAACACATCATCGTCAAGCAAGCGGAGCATCATCGAATATTGAAAGAAAAATTGATATAGTCCAAGGTTTTTTTGTGCAACAAAGAAAAGAAAATAGGATGAGAATTAATAAAATTTATAAAATCAAGACAATACAAGTTGTGGAAAAATTGAGTGATAAAGTCCTTTGTCCATGGAGTTAGTTGTTTCATTATTTGTATTTTTATTTTCACTTTTTGTAATTAAAAAAAAAAAAAAATCAAAAAAAAAATCAAAAATCAAAAATAAAAAAAAAAAAAAAAAAAAATTGTAGTTTATTTTTGCTACCACCATGGTAAAGAGAGTTCAAGAAGAAAAATCCAAACAACAAGGAATTTGAATAGAAAAGTTAAAAATTGTCAAGTTTTTGTGAAGTTTAGAAGTTCATCATCAACATTTGAAGACCGAAGACCGAAGATTGAAGACGTTTCTATGGTTCTTATGAGAGAGTGATATTAATTGCCGATCGGGTGAGAAGTGAGTGAGTACTCCCACCCCCTTGCTAATGGTTGATTTCCTTTCTTAGAGATCATCAGAAAAAGATTCTTTTTGTCCACACTTCGTGGAGTCTCCGTAAATTTTTTTAAGGTTATCCTTCTTACCTACAACGTGTGCAGGATTTCTCTCTTTATTCCCGCCTGCACACATGAGAGACTAAAAAAGCGATCTTTTTGAGTGCAATTATCATAAAACCCTAATGGTGAGGCAAAGTCGAGGCTTATGATCACAATCGAATCCGAATTCTTTCATATGGTATGGTTACTTCTCGCCAAAGACTTAAGGATGAGAGTGCGTTCTTTGGTAGTTCTAACTTCATGTTACTAGCACGCAGAAACTCTATGTACTCATAGCTTCTAGGATGCTTGAGACTCTTTTACACTCCGAAGTTGGAGAAGGTTTTGTGGGTACACCTCTGGTAAACCCTCACGAGACTACAACTCGTCCACTAGGGACACCTAGGGGTTTAAAGGCTTAGTGCATACGCTAAATGCATTCGAGAGACTGCGACAGGGGTATAGTTAGGATTTCCTAATTTCTGTTTCACTTGAGGACAAGTAAAATTCAGGTTTGGGGTATTTGATGAGTCCCAAATAGTGCATATTTATACACCTTTTTATTGGCATTTTACTCATCTTTTGTGCTCATAAATCGATATTATCCTGCATTCTGTGTTTTCTTTGTTTTCAAGAATAAATATTTGTATTGATTAATTTTGTGTTTTTAGGTAATAAATAAAGCTCGGAGAAATTGAGGAGCCAAAAGAGCGAAGACTCGAGAGGCAAGTGTCTATGGAGCAGAAAGTCAAGATCGCGCGCAATGCTTGCAACCCAACAAGTAGCAACTCATCTACAAGACATGGGCCCAAGCTATCCATCTCCGACCCGTGACCCGGATCCAAGCCCATCATTTCTCGACTGTTGAGATCTCGCTCGCCTACATCCTACAGGTCGCCACCTTGCATATCATTACTCGATGCTCCCGCTCCACACCAGTTTACTCTGAGCCTTCCCTCAGCCGTTAAGATCATAGCTGCTTCATCCCACGCTCGCTGAGGCCTTCTCATCAACTTTTGCTGTCCCTGCTTCACAGCAAAATCTCCATACCCTATACCCTAATCGAGCAACCCTAGTCTTCTCCTCACTTCTCTTTCTTCTCTTCCCCTCATGGAGCTCCACTTCCTCCCCATGCCTTTGCAGAGCCGCACCATCACCACCATCTCCTCTTCTGTCACCATCACCACCATCGACACCGTGAGCCAACTACCACCCTTTTCCGCCACACCCAAGTTGTGTTTATCTCTAAAATAGCTTCTCATAACCCTAGAAGCTATGTTAAAGATAAACAAGACTAGGGCTTTTCTCATCTATCAATCAAGGGAGCTGTTGAAGCCGAATTGACAGGGGAGAACGGCAATTCAGAGCATGGGTTTGAGTTATTTACTCTTTAATTTCTATTTTTAATTGAATTAGGGTTTGGTAGTTTTGGGAATTTCTTGCATGTATAAATAGCAGGGAAGGGGGTTGATAGAAAGCATGCCTGGGCTAGCCAGAGCACCATTTAGGTTAATTTGTAGTGTAATTGTTATTTCAATGTTCTAATTTAGTTAATCGTGGTGTTTGATGAAACCCCTGCTTCTATTGTCAAGCATGTCTATTTTCGTTGTGTTTTCTTGAGTATAAGATGATTAGGATTACTAGTTAGCTGATGAACCTTGTTAGCCTGTGATGAGCTATACTGTAAGAAGATAGTTCATACTAGGGGATAATTAGCTAAAATTGGTTAATGAACATCCAATGTAGACCTTCATGAGAAGGCACAAGAACATAGCTCAAAATATATAGTCTGGGCATGAGATTAGGGATGGATTCATCACCCTGATGCTTCCAATTTGTTACATTTTATTTCTCGTCCTTAGTTTAGAATCACATCTTCAACCTTAGTCGCATCGACAACAAAACCCCTGTGTTACACATTACCACCTGAAATTCAGTAGAAGTAAGCCTTTAGATCATTCAGAGCACCACAAGTCTCTGTGGTTCGACCCGCACTTGCTCAGTCCTACAACCAAGACACCGTGCACTTGCGGTATAATTCGTAGGCTAAAATAACCCCATTCTCAGGCCTACCATGGTGTTGATCTGTGATGTTTGAGAGAGCAAGTGTTGGAGAATGGCTGGTCTAAGATGGCAGCTGAGCTGCAGTGCTGTGTGTTGTTCATCAGATGGGTTAGTTGGCATTGAAGCTCAAGTCTGAGCTGAGAAGAATTGAAATGGTGCTGATAGAATAGCAGGAATGAATTGCAACCTGGAATTGCAGCTGTAGGTGGTGCCATAACTAGTTCTGTGTGTGTGTGTTGGCTTGAGCTTTGAATTGGGTAGAATTGCAGCTGTTGGAGTTGGGACTGAGTTGCAGCTGGTGGAGATTCAGTTGAGTACAAGGGTTGATGGTTTCTGGTATGCAATTGAAGTTACAGGAGCAGCAAGAGAGCTGGGTTGTTTGAGTTGCAGACTAGCAGGAGGAATGAAGGGACAACATGGCTGTATGGTACTGGTGAAGCATAATGATGGTGTAACAGTGAGTTGGCCTGGCGAGATGGAAATGGCCTTGGCCACTCAGCCCACTCAGCTGATTTCCAGCTGACTCCAATTCTGACCCGGCTGACTCTGAATTGGTTTGACTCGGTCTGACCGAGTTGACCCAATGTGACTCGTTGACCGGTGACCGGGCGGACTTTGCCGGTCACCGGAACCATTTCCCGGCCACCTTTCCGGCCACAATACCAGCTTTTTCCGGCGACGTTTTTTGGACCTATTTTCTACATGGGTTTCTCTCTCTTATGGGCTTGGTGGATTTTCACCTAATGGACTTTGAAGACTTGACCTAATTTTGGAAGAAAGGAAAAGCTATAAAAGAAGAATTTTACAACTTTTGATAGACACATCTTATTCTTGGAACTTGGAGAGCCGCTTTTGTTTACGCAACTAGGGTTTGCTTTTGTTCATCTTCTTCTTTATTCAATTCATATTTTTGGTGATGAACTCCATAGCTATGAGTAGCTAATTTAATATTATTGGTTAAGGATATAGTCCTATTTCTAAAACTTGTGTTTGCTTTATGTATTAGTTTTCTCTCTTGATTATTGTTCATTTCTCTACTGTTTTAAGAATCACATGATTGATGTATTGTGATAGGATTATGATGTTTGATTAGTTAAGTGGCCAATTAATTGAACTTGCATCTTAGTCCATAGCTATTTTAGGGTTTTTCATCGAGCGATAACCCTGAATACAAGTAGCATGATATGTTTACGGTTTGTAGTGATACACTCTCGTAATCATATGTAGAGTGTGACCATTGTCCGAATTGTTATGCGCAACGCATGACAACTGCATTGATTAGCCGATTTCTGAAACTTAATGCTCCTAGGAATTGAACTTAATTAGCGCAAGGCGTTAGGTTATTCTTTAGGTAGAATTCACATACGCAACTCTAATGTGTGTGTTGATGAACTTAGTAAATTAATAGATTATCTTGCTCTCATGATTCTCTAGGCTTTTGATAATATAAGAGATTAAATCGTAATTCTAATCACATATGCAAGCACATGTTTAAGATTGAAGATGAATTCCTTGACCAATATCTCTCTCTATTGATTACTTTCTACAATTTACTTTGCTTTTGACTTACTTTTATTGCTTACATAAAATTCAGAAATCCCCCCCAATTGGTTACTTAAGGAAATTGAATACGTAATAAATACAATTGCCTCTCTGTGGAAACGAACTCTTTCTTCTCATATACTTTAGGAAAGTGAAATTATTTTTGACGCATACGACAGCGATCAGTGAGTCATACAAATAACAAGAGACGGAAGTCCCCGAGAATAAAAAAAAACTGATAAAGAGGATGATTTGACTAAGCATTTTACAAAGGTTGTCAAGAAGTCTGTTGAATATCAAACCTATGTGAAGAAGACACGCATGGTGTATACGAATAAGAAGAGTTAAAAACTTGGAAGAGCACCACGACTATTTTGGATAAGATATTTGTTGGGAAGGAATGGGCTTCAGCAGATGAATGCAGAGATTACATCAAAGATTAAAATATTTTCCAGAATTTTGATATTAATCAAGTGAAGAATACCCAGATTCAACAACATTATGAATGTAAGAAGAAACCAAATTGTAAGTGGAATGTTTATTTCTCAAGAATTTGGGACAAAGTAAATTTCGGGTGCAAGCATGGTCACTTTGAGCACACATGTAAGACAAAACATGGAATCAACCTTCCTTTAGCCAAACCAAGGTCTGAATGAACTTTTTGACTATACGTTTTTAAGTGTATATATGTTTTTGAATGTTAAATATATATAAACACTATTGACTAACTCTTTAAGTGTATTGTTTTGTAGGTGGGTGTTAAAAGTTATGCTGGGTGCTTATAAAACTCATCCTAAGTACAAACTACAGGATTTCATAGATGAAGTGAAGAGGGTTCACAGTGTGGAAATCTGTTACTGCACTGCTTGGAAAGCTTCTCACATGTGTATGGAGAGGATTTTTGGTAATTATGAAGACAATTATGTTATGGGCCTGAGTTTTGTAGGCAAGTTCTAAAAAGGAATGATTGTAGTATTGCTAGTTGTGCAACATGTGAAGGTGGTAAGTTTAAGCATTTATGTACGTATAACATATAAGTGTTCTTTGGATGGTTTTAAGAATGGTTGTTGACCTATTCTAGGTTTAGATGGGTGTTTTACAAGATCATCGCCAAAGTTTTTGCTGAAAAAGAAAGGGTACCAAATTACCACCATCGTTCGGCAACTTATATAAATAAAACCTAATACAACTGTATTTAGGACAAACGTAAATATCAATTAATAAATTTTTTCTCTTTTCTTGCACAATCATTATGCCTAGAAGAAAGGTCACTGTAACGATTGTGTAGAAGAGTTATTGAACAATCTCAAAGATCAATCTAATTTATGTACCGGAACTGTAAAGAATCAGAATTCTAACAAGACATGAATTCAAAAAGAGTATGATTTTCATCGTTAGTTTTTTTTAGCAGGAAATAGTGTTCCGTGGTCGGAAGGCATTAAGAAAAAGATACGTGAAACTATTAATATTCATTTTCACGGGGATAAACTTAGTTTCACTAATAAAGGTAACAGTAAAGGGAAGATTCCATTTATTCTTTCACTTAATTTCGTTTCTTAAATTGTTTGTATAGATAGGGATGTCCGATTAGTTTCTTAAACTGTTTAAATTGCTTAAGTTAAACAATTGCAATTAGGTCAAACGTGAAGATTAATAAGATTGTATATAAAGTTTTTCTTTTTCTCTCCCACAATCATTATGTATACACCAAAGGTCAGTGTACCCGATTACCTAGAAAAATTATTTGGACAATTTTAAAAATCAATATAGAAGATCAATCTAATAAATGTACCCAAACTTTACAAGGTCCGAATTCTAAGAAGCAAGAAACTTGTTGCATGTCGGTGAGACATACGGATGATACGTAGTGGAAGTTGTATCTCTATAGCATGTTGCATAAGCAACATAGTAATCCAAACATGAACTAAATTTTATTTGTATTTAACGTATCCTTTTTAATGAGAAAATTTTGATGGGGCAAAATCCGAAGGGGGCATGAGGGACAAATGATATGTTGACACATGTCTTTGATTCCCATGAATTATGTTTCCAAAAATATGAAAGAAATGTATTTTTGGAGAGAAAAATTGTTTTCTTAATTGATGTTAGTATTTTTGGAAACAGAATTCATGACAATCAAAGACATGTGTTAACATATCATTTGTCCCCATGTCCCCTTCGGATTTTGCCCCCATCAAAATTTTTTCTCCTTTTTAATCCTTATCTTCATTAGGTCGGTCAGCCACCATGAAGGAATTATAAAATGATCAAGTTTATCTTGCATTGGTGGATATATAAATATGGTTGTCTTCTCCAAACAAGTTAATTATCTGCGAATCTAATCACTTGTACGCACAAGCTTAATTAGTAGTGCAGTCTTACCCAGGTTAGAGCATCCGCAGCTAGCAAAATGGATGATCACTTGTTGAAGATATGTATGGTTATTCTCTCCGCAGTAGTCTTGTTCGTATCTCTTTATTCTCTCAAGTTTTTCCATGCCATAACCAAAAAGCAACACAAGGGAATAACAGTAGTCGAGCCACCTGGAACAACAGGTTGGCCGATTATTGGAGAGACTTTAGATTTCGCTCGAGCAAATCTTAAAGGCATCCCGGAGAAATTTTTTTACGACAGGATTCGTAAATACTCTTCCAAGGTCTTCACGACTTCGTTAATTGGGGACACTGTGACAGTCCTTAATGGTACTGCAGGTAACAAATTCATGTTCTCCAATGAATACAAGCTCATAACAGTTTGTTGGCCCGTGGCGGTTCAAAAGATTGTATCATTTACTGCAGATCTATCCTCACCCTCCGGAGTGCAACAATGTAAGGACATCCGCCAAAAGATGTATCCTCTGATCCTTAGGCGAGACGCGCTCCAGAAACATGTAGGCATGATGGATTCTTTGACAAGAAAGCATTTTGATGCTCATTGGGATAGCAAGGAGGAAGTTATTGTTGGAAAATTTTGGGCTAAAACAGAGGATGAAACAAAAGAGAAATGTTGTACTTCCGGCTTCAAGGCTCGATTAAGATTCTTTTAGACAATTATTTCTACCCTCCCAATATCAATTGGCGATTACAACAGGTATGCGAAATATTGCCGTCATGATACAATGAAGCCCTATAACAACGTAATTGGATTCAAGGTTTGTACCCTTGACCCAACCAAGAACACACAAGAATAGGATTCGATGATGCTTAGAAGAGAGAAAACAGAAAGTATTTTTTTGTTTTTCATTATATGAATGAAAACAAATCATCACTACTTATAGGGAACTCATGCCTATTGGAGATGCCTCTTCACTACCAAAAGACACCAATAGTGCCTTATGGGAATGGATGTGTCTTTTGTGAACCATCACACCCTTTGGAGATGCCTTTTCATCTCCAACAAAAATCCATTGCATCTATTTGGCACCGGACGCTCCCCGTGATAGCGGCAAACCAAAAACGAAAAAACGTTTTGTTTTCTATGTTATTGAAAATATCCAACAATCTCCCCCTATTTTCAAAAACCAAAATAGAAAATAAAGTAAAACTTACAAAAACCGGAGTGGTCGCATCACTCAAGTGATCGCCACGTACCCGAGTGGGATCAAGCCAACGTAGTTCAAGCAAAGTTGGGAATAAGCATCATCGTTGAAAACAATACATAAATGATAGGTATCTTTTGGATTTGAACCTTCACTTAGTGTAAGAAATTCAAAGCCTTATCGAGGTTCAGTGGTGAAACTAGTCTTGAACCAAGTACCCCATGTGATAAAACCGGAATCTCCACACATATTGATTTCAGAGATTGTGTGTTCTGTAGCTCAGCACGTTAATGGCCATGTGCTATATCCTGGATTCATGAGTCTTCTTTAGAGAACGGTCTTATTCTCTTAGGAAACGGCCTGATTTCCATACTCATATAGGTAAGTCTCGAAGGTGTTTTCGAGACACCTTGTGATAAAAGTTAGACTTATTAAGGATTTTCATCCATCCCTTTTTCTTGCGAGAATCCGCACTAAACGAAATGAGAAGTTTTATACTTAGTGCACCATAATCACTTCCATAACTTGTTGGTACCACATTGAACCTTGTTTATCCTTTTCAAAACATAGGTTGGGTTTCTGCTATGGGTGATCAACCTTCCTTCACAGACCTTAGTCCCATTTCTGTATACTTCATTGAAAACATTTCCTTTGGGAGACTTTCCATAAATAGGTCTGCCAAGTTTTTCTCCGTTTCAATGGTTAACTCGCAATTACTCCTTTCTTGAGTAATTGACTTACCGTTCAATGTACAAGACTTGTATGTCTTGACCTTTCATTATAAGTCTTTGTTGGAGACGTTATTGATCATAGCCTGATTCACAATTCATCAAGACCGCTTGAGATGGCTTCTTCCATAAATGGGATATCTACAAGTTAGGTTCTAAGCCATTCCTCCTCATTAATTGCATCTATTCATGCAATCAATTCTGGAAACATTATTAAAAATGTTCCTATTTGATTTTACAAAATAATTGTAACTTCTCTAGTGATCCTAATTAACATTTACCGTTAATTCACAAGGAGTCATTATAGACTTGCATACACTAGAGGCATAGAAAAATTTGTAGGCAACTTACTTGCTATTTCAACAAGCACATTATCACGATGAGTAACTCCTCTACTCATGCCCAATCCTCTACAAATTTATACCCAAAAACATAGACAATGTCTATTTAACATTTTACATTATGTAATGCAAATGTTCATTATATATGCATCGGTAATATCGTAACACCTCATCGTTGGATATTTGGTCGCGCGCCCAATCTTCCAATGCGTTACATATTCACCGGTATTCCATTTTTCTTTTCGATGTCATTTAAGACATGCCAATTTCCAAATTTTGGAACCTTTAATTCTTTTTGTAAAAATTATACTCACATCTAAATGTTTCTCAACATTTACCGATGATTTCAGACTTCTAAATTTATAATTTCTACCGCAAGAATTATACCCGTACCAAAAATTGTAGTCTCAACAATCATTGGTGATCTCCATTTTGGTTCTCTAATCTTAGAGCATTCATGACAATACTTTTCTAATGTCACGCGACCAAAAAATAAAATAAAACTAGATAAACACTAGAGTACCATCAGTAGCGTTCTTCATAAGAAGAAACTCCCAGTTGTCCGTGCCCACAAAATTCACAAGAAGGAATCTTCAAATCCATAGTACAGATAAACCGTCACCAATTAGGATTTGGCATTCTTTTAAGCACACGGACTACTAATGGCGATTACAGATTACATGCTTAGGAATGCAATAAAAGTCACATCGTCATATGAATCTCCCTGATTTATATGTACCGGCAAACTAGAATCCTAACTCAACATGCAATCATACAATCTTTATAGAAGAAAACAAAATTTGGTACTTATCTGATTGGCGACAGTTTCCCTGGCAATAGCTTTTTTCGAATACGCACCAATATTCTGGAAATTGGCATGGTGGATCCTCAGGATATCTTTTGCAGTCAGTTAAAAGGATTAGTCCAAATCCCTTCCATATTAGGAAATATGCCCAATTTCTTAATATATGTACAACCGCCTCGTACCCGTTTCTTATCAATTGGCTTTCTTATCTAAACCTCAAGCCAGAAACATTTTGTGAAAGAATGATTCTCTGCTCAAACTGTATTTGGGCAAAATCTACCTTCACAAGAACCAACTACTGTATACGGATGTAATCCATTAACCATTATATACCGGTACATGCATGATTGTCCAAAGCGTTAATGGACCCTCTATATATCCACTCACTCTACCGTTTACGGAAGAGGTTTTCACAGATGCAAAGAAACTCCAAATCTCCCCATGTTTTGTGTGCGTTGAAAGTCAATCTCCATTTAGAGATTATTCGGAAGCATATCCATTTTCCGCGGTGTATAGCCCATCTTGGAGTTCTTTCTCATATCTAATAAACAGAATACTATGTTTTTGTTGACGCATCAAAACAGAGTCCCACAAAAACAAAACTTATACCTATAATGGAACCATCGTTGTTGCCCTTATACTTTCCACGTATCCCATAGGATCACAGTGATTTCGAAATTCTTTTTCAACCTGAAACATCCTCGTCATCTAATATAGTTTCACCCTCTTTTGTCGAGAAATTAATTGTCTAAAACTGTTGGAAAATTTTGGGCTAAAACAGAGGATGAAACAAAAGAGAAATGTTGTACTTCCGGCTTCAAGGCTCGATTAAGATTCTTTTAGACAATTATTTCTACCCTCCCAATATCAATTGGCGATTACAACAGGTATGCGAAATATTGCCGTCATGATACAATGAAGCCCTATAACAACGTAATTGGATTCAAGGTTTGTACCCCTTGACCCAACCAAGAACACACAAGAATAGGATTCTGATGATGCTTAGAAGAGAGAAAACAGAAAGTATTTTTTGTTTTTCATTATATGAATGAAAACAAATCATCACTACTTATAGGGAACTCATGCCTATTGGAGATGCCTCTTCACTACCAAAAGACACCAATAGTGCCTTATGGGAATGGATGTGTCTTTTGTGAACCATCACACCCTTTGGAGATGCCTTTTCATCTCCAACAAAAATCCATTGCATCTATTTGGCACCGGACGCTCCCCGTGATAGCGGCAAACCAAAAACGAAAAAAAGTTTTGTTTTCTATGTTATTGAAAATATCCAACAGTTATTGCATATCCTTTAATTCAGCTTTACGCTTTCACAATGGCTTGTCGCCTTTTCTTGAGCATTGATGATGATGCTCGTGTCAAAGATTTACTCAAAATTTTTAATGTCGTCGTTGATGGATATGTAAGTTATCCGATTAATTTACCTGGGACACCATTAAACCGTGGAATCAAGGCATCTAAAGTTCTCCTACGGGAATTCGAATGTACAATCAAGAAGAGGATGGATCAGATGCATCTTTGTAAGGAGGAAGAGGAAAAGGAGGCGATATTAGAACCATCACTCTCATCCCAGGTACCACATCCACCTGCACAAGAAGACATGCTTTCGCAGATAATCATTTTCAATACAGACGACAATGTTGAAGATGATGAAGCTAGCTTTGCTGGTAATAATCATAATAATATTACACTGGGCAGAGCAACATACATCGCGGAGTTGATTCTTGTGCTCATGTCAGCGGGATATCACACATCAGGTACCGTTATCACGGCCCTAATGAAATATCTAGTTGAGTTTCCGGATGTGCTCCATGAGGTATTACGGGGTAAGTTCTCAAATAAACTTTGCTGTGCTAATTGTTATTGAATTAAAAAGACTTTATCTGTGGTTATAAGTTGATTACATTATCATATAATAATCACAGAGCAACAAGAAATCGCCAAGTCCAAAGCCCCAGGAGAGTTTCTAAATATGGAAGACATATATAAAATGAAATACTCATGGAATGTGGTCTGTGAAGTACTGCGACTTGCGCCGCCGTTACAGGGAGGCTTTACAGAGGCACTGACCGACTTTACCTATGCAGGATATTTCATTCCAAAAGGACGCAAGGTAAACAAATAAAGTTATTTTGTGTACTAAGAAGTAATAGGGCCCAAAAGTCCTCTTTCTTTCTCTTCAAAATTTTATCAGACAAAAGAGTAACACCTTATTTATATGGATTTGATAAGATATTTGAAATGAATCATCGACTCGCCCCAAATAAGATTTGAGATCTTTTTGTGATTCATATTGACGAGGTCTGACTGGGCTCATATATCTGACTCGGAAGTATTTTGAGTCAAGTACAACTTTGTACGTGATTTATTGGCACGAGTCTAACTTGATTCAAATCTGTAATACTACTATTTGATAGTTTTTGTGTCAAAGCCAATTCCAGATGAGTGAGATATAAACTTGTGTCAGTTGAGTTAGGAAAAAAAAATAAAAAAAACTTATTAAGTTTTATGAATGGAGAAAGATGAAAAATTAACACTTTTCAACCCACATTTCCAATACACCCAACATGTTATATATAGTAAACAAATTGAACATCCTGGCTAGACGAAATAAAATTACATGTTATATCATAATATTACATCCTGGGTTAACTTATACATGTTTTTACAATTTGATGCAGCTATATTGGACTGGAATTTCAACCCACATGAATCCAGAATATTTTCCAGATCCTGAAAAGTTTGATCCGTCTAGATTTGAAGGAGAAGGACCTGCTCCGTATACATATGTGCCATTTGGAGGGGGACCTGGGATGTGTCCTGGGTATGGGTATGCTCGAGTACAAATACTTATTTTCGTGCACCACTTTGTGACAAGGTACAAATGGGAGAAATTGATTCCCGGTAATGAGAGGCTGAAAGTTAACCCATATCCACTACCGCCTAAAGGGTTTCCAATTCGTCTTCAATCTCGAAGGATGTAATTCGCCAGTGCTGGTTCTACATATAAGATCTGCTTTATATATGAATTCCATGACCGTCTCTTTATGTTCATCTATATATTGCATCACACACACACACATAAATGGGTGTCAAATGTATGAATAAATCATTTCTACGTAGTGTGGCAGCTTAATTTTCTTATTAATATATAATTCCCACGATAATTATTAGGTTGTTTATTATTAATGCAATGCGTAATTTAATATTTGGGTACGAGAGTAACGTGAAGTCACTTGCCACTGCTTAATGCTTTGCAAAAAGTCATTTTTACTTCGGCAGATCTGGTCTAAGAGTTGTGTTAGTATCTTATACCAGTGGCAATGTTATAAAAACCCTCCATATTGGATTGAATGTCTTGATATTTCACTAAATTAGCCGTAACCCATTGTAAAGCTGTTGATGTAGTACCAGCACCTGCAGTGAAAAACTCAGAACAATTTCATTTTCTGTCAATTTTCTTCCACATTCATCAGGCAATTCAAGCTTCAATAATGAATCAACATAACATAAACCTAAAACTTTCTCATGATTTTCACACGTTTTCTTCTTCATTTGTTCTTCTTGTCTTGATCTAATTAAAGGAATTAGTACCTTTTATTAGATAGTGTAAGTCAAGTCAACAATAGTTGACTTGACTTTGTGCTGTATTGTGTGTGTGAGATGTACGTGTGCTTGTAATAATCCTACATCTCTAATGATGGTCTATTTAAGACTAATCATAACTCTGTAATAATCAACTCTTTTATCAATAACAATTACTTCTTTCTCATGGTATCATTCGGTTCGATCCGGAGACCATAATTTTTCCTCTGCAAAATAATTTTTGACAATAATCTTTCATAGTAGACTCGTTGAATCTTTCATACAATTTCTCATACAAATTTTTTGGTTCACTATCAATTCAGTTTTTCATAAACATCAAATTTAAGTCAAGAACAACATCTCAGTTCTTGGTTTCAGTTCATCAATTATTTGAAGAATTTCGTTCATGAACACAATTGTTTACACAAGAAGACGAGATATGGCAACAACTTCCGTTGCTTCTGATGGTAATTTTTCTTTGCCTTTCTCTAATATTGGAATTTTGTTTCAACCAAACTCGATTCAACAAATTTTCTGTTATGGCGTGATCAATTTGAATCGATTTTATATTCTACATCATTATTTGGATATGTTACTGGAGAAGAAGTAGAGCCACCAAAACAAATTTTTATAAATGGAGATCTGAGTCCTAATCCCAAATGGGTTTACTGGAAGAAAGTTGATTCTTTTGTTATGAGCTGTTTGAAGGCTACTTTTAGTCCTTCTGTCTCTGGGATGTGTTGGGTTTGTCGACTGCACATCAGATTTGGTCTTATCTTGAACTTAGCTTCAAGAGTCAATTCATGGCAAGAAAAGGAATGTTGAGGAATCAATTACATGGTTGCAAGAAAGGTAATTCCTCTATTCTTGTCTATCTTCAAAATTTAAAAATAATTGCTGATTCTTTAGCTGCCATTGGAGAGAAAGTTTGTGAATCAGATTTAGTCATGTATGTTCTGAATGGCTTAGGAAGGGAATATGATAACTTTGTTATCTCTGCACAAAATCGTGGAATTCCTTTTACTTTTGCTGAGATTAAACCTAGATTACTAAATCATGAGCAATGGCTTCTTGATCAACATCAAGATTTTAGTTTAGTCTTTGATGCTCAAATCCCACTGGTCTTTATTCTAAGAGTGGTAATTATGGGAGTGGTAATGGTAAAGGAAAGGGCAAGAATGCAGGGAATGGTTTCAATAATAACAAGAATTATGGGAATGGCAATTTCAACAATAATAAGAATTTCAAAAACTCTAGGTCAAGTGGTTCTTCTGTTAGTAATTCTGGTACTGGGTATATGAGAAGAGACTTTTCACAAGTGGAGTGTCAAATTTGTCGAAAGAAAGTTCATTTTGCTAGTAGATGTCACTTTAGATATTATCCACCTCAAGTTGCATCAAGCTCTAATTCTGGTTATGGCTCAGCTAATGTGGTACAACAACAATCTGCTTTTCATTCAATGGGGGAAGATATTGGTTTTTCTGGTGCGTCTACTTATGAAGCTCCTCAATAGCTTGCTGATTCTTGTGCCACTGCACATATGACAGGGGATGAAACTCTACTTCAAAATACTTTTGGTTATAGAGGAAAGGACAAGGTGCAAGTAGGAAATGGTAAGTCTCTTACTATTACTTCTACTGGAGCTTCTATTATTCGCATACACCTAAAACTAGGTTTAGGTTAAACATTGTTTTATTAGTTCGACATGAAGCATAATTTGCTCTCCATAGCTAAATTTACAAGGGATAATCATTGTTATTTTAAGCTCACTCCTACTGGCTATGAAATTAGGGATATAATGTCTCATGTCTTGCTTGTTAATAATTTATACCCTATTCATAATTTTGTTTTGCCATCTTCTATTGTTTGTTTGTCTGCTTCTATTTCTGCTCCTTTTCATATATGGCATAGTCGACTAGGTCACCCTTCTACTCAAATAGTTCAGAAGTTGTGTTCTATAAAACAAATTATTTCAACTACTCCTCAGTCTTCATCTCTTTGTCATCCTTGTCAGCTTGCTAAAAGTAAGAGATTACCTTTTCACTTATATGATTCTCATGAGCATAAACCATTGTCACTTATTCATTGTGATGTGTGGGGTCCAACAATGTCCTCTTTGAATGGCTATAGATACTATATTGTTTTTATAGATGGTTTTAGTAGATTTAATTGGATTTATCCAATGGAGTTAAAATCAGATGCTCCTCAGTGTTTTACTCATTTTAAAACTCACACTGAAAATTTATTTTCCACAAAAATCATATCCTTTCAAGTAGATGGTGCTGCTGAGCTAGTTAAGGGACAATTTAAACTTATTCTTGAGAAGAGTGGCATCCATATTAGGATTTCTTGTCCACAAACCCCACACCTTTACTTTCCCGTGGATCTAGGCTTAGCTGAACCACTTGTGTTGATGTCTCTTTACTTGCCCACACTTTACATTTTTGCAAATGGTTTCTATTTACATTTCATTTTGTAAATTGATTCATCATTGTACTTAATTGGTTGTGAAACCAGATAATTGGTATTCACAAAGTTGAACCTAAAATGTGCAGAAAAATTGTTAGTCTCGTGAGGTTATCAATGGAGCAGCTCCAGTGCTCCGTATGGTTCAAATATGCTGAATACCAAATGGCTAACGGTGCAACCGATGACGAACTAGGTGTAAGGGTACGCTCTTAATGCGATACTTCAAATAGCAAGAGTTGGTATAAAATGTCCATGTAAATGGTGTGCACATGATGATACAAAGACAGAGTTGTGATGCAGCTATGCAAGAGAACAGCTACGTTCTATTAATCTTTGGTTGATTAATTCCTGTTTAGATATTTCTAATAGGGGTACCAAATTTTTTGGGGTGTACCATTCCCTTACCAAAGTGTATATTGTCTTATATGCATTCTGGTACCTCCCAACCATTATGTACCCCTATTTTGCGGTGTTGATTAATTTGATCTGCTGAATTCATGCAATTAAGACTGTGCTTCGATGTTTTTTTTTTTTTTTGAAGCATAATAAACTGATTTTTTTGTCTACAACCACATTCAGTGCTCTAGATTTAATACTTTCGTGTTGCTTTCATAATATAGCGAGCCAATGCCTTAAAGACGCACGGCGTTGAAGCCTTTCATAACTAAAAATACTCCTTCAGTTTGATCACTTTTGGTCTTCTTCACCAACACTCAATTCTGCTGCATCTACAACTGGAATTGCTTGTAGCCGGAGCTAGAGGAGTTGAAGGTGGAGGTAACGGTAGAGGTGGCCACATTACACTTGAACAGAAACCTGCTTTTTTTTGTAAGGAACCAATCACATAGACAAATATCTTTTACAATGTAAACAAACACCTAGGATAGGAAAATGTGTTATAGTTGAGGCCATGACTTTATTACAGGCAGACTGAAAAAGGACATAAAAATACTAAGAGCATAGGTGAATGATACACTGACCGAGAATTCTCTCCCGAGAGATCCCGATACACTACTTGGGTACCACGTCCAAAAACTACCATTTCTAGCTCCTGTGCATAGAAACAAAGAAACAGAGTTGTATGTCACATGTTTATACAAATACACAACATTTAAGTAACGCTACTGAAGGGGATGATTGATCCATGAGAATGACTACTGAAGGGATTAAAACAAAATCTGCCCACTAGATTTCCGATCCCGCTCATACCGATTATACAAGTTGGTCTAACCCAAATAATATGATTGGTATGAGCGGAATTGGAAATTTAATATGCAGTTTTTATTTTGTACTTACTATTGGTCATGGGTTAAAACTATAGGATCAAAGACAAATAGAACAATGGTGCGCATCCCTAAATTCAAGGATCTTTTGATTCTTTTAGACGATAATTCGACCTTTCCAAAATCAAATTGGAGCACAACAGGTTAATGAATTATGCCTTCAAAAATTAATGAAGCCCTAACACCGTAATCGAATTCAAGGATTTTATATTTTCTTGACCTCACCGCACACTGTTCTAGGGTTCTGTAGTGTATTAGAAATGACGAAACAATAAGTTTAATGTGTTTCCAAGAGAAATAATCACCGTTATTTATACATGATATCATGTCCTTTGGAGATGTCTGTTTTGCACGAACAAACACCTTTAGGAGGTGATAATGGTGGCTATTGGCAGAAATGTTGTCTCCCACTCTGCTATGGGTGTTGACCCCTAAACCCGCAACCTCACATGTTAGGTCGACCAGAATCTTTAGGGTACTGACACCCTGCTCCGCTTTCGTACCGGAAAACATAGTTCGTACAATTTGAAAAATATCCAACACCAACCTATTACAATATAAAAACGAGTCTTGTTATTGGGAGGGAAATAATGATGGGGAGGGAACCGTATTTTTTCGGGGAGGGATTGACTTTTCAAATTACGAAAGAAATATCTAAAATGTCCTAATAGTTAATTTTACTAACCAAATTGGTATGTAACTAATGGTGAAATAATAATAGTTATCAATGTTGGTAATGATCATGGTTGGTATACGGTTAAGGATGGAAGTAAAGACAATGACGATCGAGGTGAGCCGGAATATCCAATTAATGTTGTATGGAGTAATGAGTACCCTCACAAAATCAATTTTTTCCTTTGGCTTCTCTCTCATGATCGGGTAATGACGATGGATAAACTTTTAAGAAGAGGAATGAATGTCTCTAGTGTTTGTCGTTTTTGTGAGGAATGGTTGTTGGAGAACCCGAAGAATATGAGATTACTTCGTTGAAGGGTGCCACTTTGGTTGGTCATACGACCCTAATATTATTGTATCTATCAAGACTTGGAAGTTTAATTGGGGAGACGAAAGACTTAGCCGCATATGGAATTACATTCCGGTTGCAATTTGGTGGTGTATATGGAAAGAGCGAAATGCAAGAACCTTCGATAACAAAAACAAAAATTTGGCAAGACTCATTAGAGATATCAAATTACAAGCGTTCTTTTGGACCGAATCAAACACAAGAATGTTAGGACTTACGGAAAATATTGTGATTGCTTTATGGGATTCATTAAACCGGCCTCCGTAATTTTTGTTTTTTTTGTTTTTGGGTAGCCGAATCCCCTTTTTTGTTCGGTTGTAACCATTGGGTTAAGGCACCCCTCTTATGTGCCTTTTTTCAATGAAACTTCTATTTGACCGATCAAAAAAAAAATAGTTATCAACATCGCTGACCTAGAGATAGTGTTCAAATCATCAGGCAGACATGCACGTCGTTACTCACAAAGAAGGATTTGAGAAGTGCTTCAAGGGCTGGAAACAGTCTGTTGATGTTAAAAAGTCCTCCAATAGCACAGATGTACAACACATCATTATATGTTTTATTGTTGTGACGTCGTACCTCTTCAGTTTTGAAATACTCGGGTAAGTATGGGAATTCATGTATCACCTATACACTTGCACCAGTATAAAATTAGCAACAAAGGACATATATCAAGAGTAAATATAAATAAAAGAGGTAATTATTTGATGAAGCCTTTTCACATGACAATAATACTCCCATCAACTAAGCTTTTTGTTAATATTTGTATATTTACAGGAATGCCATTGTTTTAAAAATAGATAAAAAAAATTAGAACTTAAATATCTTTAAAAATACACATCGGATTTTTGCAAAATTAATATATTTGGAAAACTCTTTAAATTATCTACGTAATGAGTACAAACAAGGATATTAAATTTTTATTTTAATATTTTTTTCCATTATTATCAAATTTGGTATTGTTAAAAGAATCCAATTCAAGCATGTGCATCGCACATGTGGTCTTACTAGTATCAAGAGTAAATGATACACTTTATGTGTCACTGTCCACGCTCACCATTTCTTCTCACCAAGCTAATAACTTTTGAACTACCTCCGGACAAATGACTAAATTAACCTGGCGAGATTGGGGTATACCCAAACTAATTGGGGTATACCCAATGAGACAGGGACATGGTGTGTCATTATTAAAAAGTGTGATTTTACTTTAATATCCTTGAACTAATTAAATTTTCAAAATAAACTCATTTCTTAATTTCATTAACCTTAAAATTAAAAAACTAACCAACTCTTAATCTTCTCTTCTTCTTCATCTTCATCTTCCATCAACCAAAGCCATATAAAAATCTTCAACTTTGATTTTTCAAAAAAATTATTGACTCTAACAAATGAAAAGAAGACTATAAATGATGTTTAAACTCAAACCCATCATTGTGTTGTGTGATTTGATTATTATATTAGGTTAGAAATCGAAAATTATGATTTCGTGTTTTTTGGCCGGCAAGGTCGTAGCATGCATATCTTGCCGAGCTTTTCATAATGACCATGGCGGCATTTGATCAGAATTTTTCAACAGCCTGTCTACAGGTATTTTTGAATACCTTGCCGGCCAAATACAAATGGGAAGGGTATTTTTTGAATACCTTGCCTACCAATAAATTTTTTATGTCATCTCCGTATGTCAAAAAACAAAAGTCGGCAAGGTCGACGATGAAGATCATCATGCCGAAGCCACTTTTGGCAAGATGATCTTCATTAGTCGACCTTGCCGATTTTTTCATACTTTGAACTGAAAGTGTTGATTTATTCTTTGATTTTGAGTATGATTTCATATAACAGATTCACAATCCCCTTTTTAGAAGTATTTCGGTTGTGTGCTTCATTTTCGTTGCAAGAGATATTCTCAAAAAAAAAAAAAATCATCAAAAATCATCCCACAAAAGTTCAATCAAAAACAAAATTTCATAACTTAAAATTCATAAGTTTTAATCTATTCAATCAATTTAAACTTAATTAATTAATCTAATCAAAATTTTAGGGTTAATTAAACGAGGGCAATTTTGCCATTTTGAAAATATTTGGTTAAGGGGTGACCTCTTTTACTTCAAAATGACCATATTTTGTCTCATTGGGTATACCCCGATTAGTTTGGGTATACCCCAATCTCGCCAGGTAAATTAATAGCTCTGGATACCACATCCAAAAACTACCATTTCTACCTCCCATGCATATAATAAACAAAGAGACTAATTTTATACAAATACACAAAATTCAAAGGTTAAAAGAGAATTTACTAAAGCTACTGAAGGGAACGATTGATCCATGGCAATGGCTACTGAAGGGGTTAAAATAAAATCTTCCCACTAAATTTCGGATCCTGCTCGTACCGATTATACAAGTTGGTACAGATGAGAAAAATAATAACTCTTACCCAACTAATATAGAACTCCAATCTAAGAGTAAATGAGAAGAATAACACCTCTAACCCAAGTTATATGATCAGTATGAGCGGAATCGGAAATTTAGTATGCAGTTTTTATTTTGTACTCTCTCCGTCCCTATTATATAGGCGGAATATTGAATTTTTCTAGTCCCACTAAACCAGTTTCAAGAAGACTTTTGATATATTTTTCCTTATTCATGTTGTATGGGAAATTGTAGAGCATTAATCCCTTTGTCAAAAGACTTTTGACTAAATCAATTTTGAACTACCATTTCTAGCTCCTATGCATATAAACAAAGAGAGTTGGTTGTATGTCACATGTTAATACAAATACACAACATTTGAAGGTTAAAAGAGAATTTACTAAAGCTACCGAAGGGGATGATCGATGATCCATTGGAATGGCTACTTAAGGGGGTTAAAACAAAATCTACTCACTATATTTCTGTACCTACTAATACAGATTATACAAGTTGGTACAAATAAGAAAAATAACATCTCTTACCCAACGAGGATAACACAGATGAGAAACAATAACAGATGAGAAGAATAACACATGTAACCCAAGTTATATGATCGGTATGAGCGGACTCAGAAATCCAGTATGCAGTTTTTATTTTGTATTTGCTATTGGTCATGGGTTAAAACTAGATAACCAAAAATAAAACAATGGTGTACTCCCGACTTCAAAGATTTTTCTGTACAATAATTTGACCTTTTCAAAATCAAATTGGAGAAGATTTTTCTGTACAATAATTTGACCTTTTCAAAATCAAATTGGAGAACAACAGGTTAATGAATTATGCCTTCAAGAACAGAACATAAAGCCAGGATTTCTTTACAATGGGGTTAAGCCAAATTTTTTTAAATGCAAACGATTGCAACAAATAGTCGTGTACCAAGTCTTACAAACTGCAATCGCAAAAGATCCAACAAAATAATATCTTTTCACCAATTAAGAATGTTCAAAGTCATCTAACGCTCACAACTCGGTTCGCAACTAACATGAACTACTGTTTTGATCAAGATACTCGCCTAGATTAGTATAAACTTTTTGGAGAATTCCTAATGTATAAGAAAAAATTATAACTTATAGAAACTGATGAGAAACTCTTGATCCCTAGGTAAAATTAAGATATCAAATTAATCAATCAACAAATCTACCAAATATAATATATAAACAAACCCTAAATTTTAAATATGAAAGAAATATAATGTAGTTTACAATGTAAAATACCTTCAATTATAGTATCACTTACTTGATCTCCATATAACCAAGGCACGGTGATGATCAGATTTCCGTGTGAATATATATATATATATATATCTAACTCTCTTGTGCACTTTCTGTTTCTTCTTCTTTGTTTTGCTGCTTAAAAATACTATTAGCAAATATCTAAAACAGAAAAGTAAAAACTTGAACAAAACAACAAACGTGTTTGATACCTTCAATAGGTGACAATGGTGGATTTTGATGGGCTATTTATGATGATTCGGCAATGAATAAGATTTGATGAATGGTTTGATTATGAAGACCGAGTGGTAGGCTATTTATAGATTTGAAGTTCAACCAGTATAGGCTTCTCCAACCATTGAGAATTCGATGACTTAGCGGGAATTGGAGATGATACCTCTCCTCTTTGGAAATGAAACTTACTTTTTCTAGTCAAATGGATTCCATTCCATTCGAAGAAGAGGACGGAATACATGCATTTCTCTAGGAATATGTCCCCTAAAGCATGAATATTATGGATGACACGTAAATACCGATAAGTTTTGACCACATTGGGCCGAGCTGATTGTTGGAAATGATCCACTGACACCATGCGCGACAATAATCTGATATTAAGGATTTCCGTGGGACTCGATACTATTTGAATTGTTTTTACCAACATGTTGAGAATTTTTGGTGAACAGGTCGTCTAAAAGTCCAGCCATGATATTGATTGCAACACCAACTAGCAGCGACACACAAGGAATCCATAAATTTGGTTGAGAAGCTAATAAAATAAAATAGTCTACCGGTACTCTAGTTCCGTGACTTTATCAGTAGCAATATATGTTCCCCTCTTCGCAATATTAAGGTCTAAATCTATCTCCCTTTGCGCCCTTAAAAACCGAACCAAAAACTAGGCTTTTAGGCTAAGTCCTATGGTCTTCTAATCTAGCAGCTAGATTAGCAATCCACGTCAACTAAGACAACCTCCTAAGTCTTATGAGAGTGCTAATCTAGAGCTAGATTAGCAGTCCATGTCATCTGGGACCACTGTCCAGCGTTGTTTGGTTCATCGTTTTAAATTTCAGCCGTCAGATCAAATTTTGTGATTTTTATGATCTGTGTGATTTATGTGATTTTTATGAGCGCTGAACCATTCAGCGCTTTAATCTAACTGCTAGTTAAAATGCGAGCACTTGCTAGGAGAGAGAACTAGTGTTAACTTTTAGACCACACTTTTGTTTTGAATTGCAACACTTAACTGCCAATCTAACAGCTCAATCTATTCCATAGGGGTTAGCCTTAATTCCAAATAAGTTGGGTACGTTAGAATTAAAAGCCATGATTGGTCAGGAGGTTGGTTCGCCTTGTTTTTTTCAGCATTACGCACCGTAAGAGGGTAACGCCTTAACAATGTATCTCAGGGTTTCCACGTACCACCAGCAGAAGTATAGATGACACACTGAAGCAAAGGCCTGAAAGAGGAAAAGAAAGGGTCACGTGTCCGCTGATTGCGTGGTCAAGATGTGTTTAGAACCGAACCTCTAGGTAAAAACCAAGTAATGTGACTGGCAAAATATACTTTACTTAGAGCAAGTCCAATGATCCATATCTAATTGGGTTATTTGGTTTTTGGTACTTAGTTTTTCGGCCAAAACCAGGATTTGGTCTAACATTTGTCCGGCTTTTGCGTTTGGTCGAAAGACCAACTTTGACCCTCGTTGACCCGGTTTGACCATGATGTGTCACTTATTATGTTAACTAAATCGAAAATTATAAAACGAAACTAAACTTTACTAACAATTACTCGTCATTTCCTAACAGTGCACGTGTAGCTCTGTGGTTCTTCTAGATTAACAGACGAGTATCATTAAGGATTTAATTCATATAACCCTAAAATGTATCGACCAAATTTAAGAGTCAGTTCATTCTGCAATAGCCAAAAGAGTTTCTAGGGTTTTTAGAGAGTTATGTGTTAATTAAGATCATTGTAGATCGCTAACATATCTTCAAATCTAAGTGTTAGTATTAAGTTTTATTGGCTTTTTGCGGATTTGAAAGTAGGATTTGGATGATTTTTGCGAGATTGGAGTGTTTAGAGCCGTTCTTCATTTATATCAATGGTAAGTGGTAAGATTTAAATGACTTAGTTATATTTCTGCCTTAGTTTCATTATATGCATGATATGACGAACATTTATTTATGTGGTAAGATCTATCTATGTTGTTTAATCTATCTACTTTCCGATTGAATATTTTAGGGTTTAAAAAAAATGTTTTTTTTTTGAATAGATTGTCTTTTAATACATAAAAAGGGTAAACAGAACGTTTGTTTGTTTTTAAAATGGTGCCGTTTTCGAATTGTGTTTGTTTTCGACAAATTTTATATTCTAGGGTTTTGTTTATATGCTGTGATAATATGCTTTTTCAATTACTTCAGTATCAAATTGTTTGATTTGTGAGTTTGTGTGTATCTATTTAACTTGTAGTATTATATTGTTATGAATGGATGGCTCTGAGTTACCCAAGTTTTACCCACTAAAGATGGTTATCTGGTGGGTACAAGTAGATCTAAAAAGCACACAAAGAAAAATTTGAACAGGCAAGACTGTTTGATTGAAGAAGAGTTATATTCATTGTCATTGTTAAACAAGTATGACAACCCAAGCAGTACTACTACTAATGAACATGAAACTGTTACAAGTCAGGTGGGAGAAGTAAATGTGAATGTTAATGTAGATGTAGTGGTGGTGCTAATCTGGTTGGTTGTAGTAAAGTTGTAGAAGAGGTTGGTGGTAGTACAAGTAAAATTGTTAAAAGTGGTAGAACAAGAAAAGTTAGTAAAGGTGGTATTACAAGAAATGTTAGGAAATGTGTGAATGCAGTTGTTCAGACGATATAGTTATGGATATGAGTAGGGGTGTAAATGATTTGGGAGTGAACGGTGGTGTTGTAAATGTAAAAAGGAGGTTTGATGTTGATGTGGATTTGAGTCAAGTGGAGTCAGCTAATCAAGTTGCAACAGATGCAAGCAACAACGAAAGTGGTCCACAACATTGACAGATGTGATCCTGTAGATATTTCTGATGGTGGGTCATATAAAGAACAAGAGATGGAAGTCCCCGAGAATAAAAAAAGCTAATAAAGAGGATGATTTGACTAAGCATTTTACAAAGGTTGTTAAGAAGTTTGTTGAATATCAAACCTATGTGAAGAAGACAGGCAGGGTGTATATGAATAGGAAGACTTAAGAACTTGGAAGAGCACCACGACTATTTTGGATAAGATGTTTGTTCAGGGCCGTCTTAAGCATAGGGAAGTAGGTTCGACCGCCCTAGGCCCAGAAATAATAGGGGCCCAAAATTTTGTGTCAATACACTGATACTGGAAGAACGAGCAGGTAACTAATACTGGAAGAACGAGCAGGTGGTCGTCGTCTTAAGGCATAAACAGAACTTGGAGGTTTGTTTTCTTTTTATTCAATTTTCCCTGTCCCGTGTCACGTTTCTTCACTATAGATAATACATAAACAAGAAAAATTAGCGAAATAGATACAATATCGTTATTTTACCTGTGATCAAATCGTTTTACAGAACTGATTCATAAAAACTAGATAGTCTTTTGTGTTCAAGCTAATTAAAAAATTGTGAAAAATATTCAACAAATGAGGTGTAACTGTTAACATCTCAATTGTCTTCCATGTGTGAATTTCCAGACCTCAGTTATTCTAGCATGCAGACTCTTGTAATGTTTTTCTTAACTTTTTTAATCAACGATAGTTCAATGTGTAGCCGCTTCACTGGATGGTAATGATATTTATTGGTTGATTAACATTGTGAATAATCACTTTGATTGAATTTCTTTGCTTCACTTGTTTAAGCTTGTATATTAGTGTTTTTGTTAAGAATTGTGAGCATGTAAAGTAGCTCAGTTGTACTCTTCTTCCTGGCTGCCTACTTTTTTTTTTTTTTGTACTCTTCTTTCTGGCTGCACACTTTTTTTGATCAATTCACAGTTTCCTGCTAAATTACTAATCATTCTAAAATGATTTTGTTGTTCAATCTGTTTAGGTGCAAAAATCTGAACGGAATCAGCTCTTTTTTCCCATGTATGTAAAAAGGACCTTTCTCCAGATGCTCTCCCCAGGCCTCTAAAATGTTAGAGACGGCATTGTGTTTGTTGGGCAGGAATGGGCTTCAGCAGATGAATGCATAGATTACATCAAATATTAAAATATTTTTCATAATTTGATATTAATCAAGTGGAGAATACCCGGATTCACAACATTATGAATGTAAGAAGAAACCAAATTGTAAGTGGAATGTTTATTTCTCAAGAATTTGGTACAAAATATCTTTCGGGTGCAAGAATGGTCACTTTGAGCACACATGTAAGACAAAACATGGAATCAACCATCCTTTAGCCAAACCAAGGTATGAATGAACTTTTTGACTATACGTTTTTAAGTGAATATATGTTTTTGAATGTTAAATATATATAAACACTATTGACTAACTCTTTAAGTGTATTGTTTTGTAGATGGGTGTTAAGAGTTATGTTGGGTGCTTATAAAACTCATCCTAAGTACGAACTACAACATTTCATAGATGAAGTGAAGAGGGTTCACAGTGTGGAAATCTGTTATTGCACTGCTTGGAAAGCTCCTCACATGTGTATGGAGAGGATTTTTGGTAATTATGAAGACAATTATGCTATGGGCCCTGAGTTTTTTAGGCAAGTTCTGAAAAGGAATGATGGTAGTATTGCTAGTTGTACAACATGTGAAGGTGGTAAGTTTAAGTATTTATGTACGTATAACATATAAGTGTTCTTTGGATGGTTTTAAGAATGGTTGTTGACCTATTCTAGGTTTAGATGGGTGTTTTATAAAGGTTAATATGGTTGTGTTTTTTTTCTTCTATAGTATTCTTAGATGCAAACAATTGACTTTTTCGAATTGCCATATTTATTTGTAGAAGAGACAACACAGAGAATTGGACTGATTTCCTTAGGATTGTTTCTCCATACTTGAAACAATATCCGAGAGAACTAACTATCATATCAGACAGAGAGAATACACTAATCTCAACAGTTGATACAAACTTTAGTGATGTGAACCATCATCACAGGTATTGTTTCAGACACATGTATAAGAATATGATGAGATTTCATCCAGGGAACTATTTGGAATCTCTTGCTTGGAACGCATCATATGTGGAAGAAGATTTAAAAACCAGCATGGATAAGATGGCAGATGTAAGCCCACAAGAAATAGAATATCTAAAGAAAGAGCAACATGCACAGTGGGCAAGAGCATTTTTTGATACTTCTTCCAGTTGTGAACACATTACTTCTAATATGTGAGGCATTTAATGCATGGATTTTGGAGTAAGGGGTTTGCCTCTATGCAAGTTTCTTAAGAAGTACCATCTTATGGTAACCAGGTTGATGTTTGATAGTATAGAGGTGAGACTTTTGAACTTGGAGGAGTAGTCACTAGACCAGAAGGTATTTACAAGCTGAATAGGAAAATTGCGCCAGCTTTTCAAAAAGTTCATACTAACAGGAATGTGTGAACAATCCTTGATAACAATGAAGGTTCTTGGGTGGTGATATTGTCCAAGCATCAATGTTATTGTAGGTATTGGGATGTTACAGGCATTCCATGTGAGGGTGCTATCAATACATCTTTCTATAACCCGAATGCCAACTGGAAAGAGTAAGCATCTCAAACTTTATACTTAAACTTAACTTGTGTTTAAACTTCTTCTTTGTATAATTTGTTAGTGTTAAACTTGAAACTCAAAATGTCCAACTTGTATCTGTTAATGTATGCGGGATGCTTGATGAGTACCAATTTGTTGATAAGTATAAAGCAATATATGCAAGAATGGTTGGTCTATTTGATAATGAAGCTAAAGGGTAGCAAAAGAGAACATGGATATAAACAAGGTTGCACCATCACCTTTTTAGAGGCAAAATGGCAGACCAAGACATCCGATGAGAAGAAATGCTGAGGAGGCCAGAGGTGGAAATGCTCAAAAAAAAAAATGTTCAACATGTACTGAATATGGGCATAACCAAAGGACTTGTCCAAAAAAGTGTTACCTTCCTAAAGAACAAGGTAAATTTATGTTTAATTTTTAACTTTTTAACTTTAATTATATATATATTTTTAACTTTTAACTGTTGGAAGAGGTGGAAGGGCATACAGATGGCAAAGGTGGTACAACTGGAAGAGCAATGGGAGCAGCGTACTTACATTTTGGGACCAAATTGAAGAACCAATGCATCTGATCCGTCATGGGTCCCTTCTGGTAAAAACATTTGCAACTTCGAGTTCTTTCACGCCATCAAGTCATTCAAACGCATAACGTACATCTTACATTCAAATTTTACATTTCATTTAGTTTTAACTTTGCCGAGATTTTGGAATATAAAATTTTTTTTTGACGAGTGTTTATAATGGACGTGTCACTAGGTCAAGTATTTATTTAATTATACGTGCAAGAGAATTGCTCGGTCAAACTCACAAGTTTTAGTATATCGAACTTGTCGTCAAATTTAGTTGATCAAAACAATATACTGTTTTATAGTCTGCTAAAGTCAGTCTCTGATTAAAACATGGTAGTTGAGTATAAGAAATCGCAGAATACTCTTCTAGAATAAATATTGAACGAAAAAAAAAAGACATAAACGAGGACTTCGTCAATAAAGGTATGTAGATACGTGAATACCTTTGAAACTCTTATTTATTATACTTTCAAATCCATCAATACAAAATTCTCACTCTTCAGAACAGTTTTTATGACGGAAAATATAATTTTGTATATACACCCGAACAATTTTAAACCTAACACTTTAGTGAGAATGACTTTTGATCCTTAAAGTCATCACATTATAGTGAATGAAAACAAATTTAACTAGCCAACAATCACTCAATTCCGAGTTATAACGAAGAAGATATGAGTGATTACTAAGCAGAAGTGTTTTGTTAAAGGAAGTTGGTGATAAGAAATTAACTACACAAACTTTTAGTGAGCAAATGCAAAATGTAACTTAAGCCTTTTAGAGACAAGGTTTTGATGTTCTTATTTTAGACAAGATGGTTATTCTTCCCCACGAAATATATTACATATTTGGGTATTTTTTAGTTTCATGTTTTTTTATTCCTTCATAAGTTCAATTGTAATTTTTAAAAATAAAAATATTTTATTAATATACAATTATAAAAATAAAATTTATGCTAGAAGTTATTTAGTTAATTTTATATGTTATAAATGTGTAACCTAGAAAGACTCTCAAAATAAGGAGAGAGCCTTGAAAAATAAAATAGCTCACGACCTTACTTAGAATTCAAGCTACCTATTCCTGGATATTCACAATAAATAAAGAGTTTGCGTAAGTTCCACAAACCACCCTTGGGAAATTTGTTTGTGCTACATAAGGATGTTTTCTGTTGCTTTTATTCTCCAGAAACAAGAGTGAGACATTAAAGCACAAGTTGGGTATCAATTACCATCATACTCGGTGCATAATACGGGTTAAATATTTATCTAAATAGTTTCATTTCAATATGTAATTGTATGGTGATAAGTTTTTTTTATCCTTGGTTATTTTTCATCGGTGTCAACAATTTTGTCAAAAGATAAAATAGAAAAATTATGGAAAAATTTACGAAAGAGATGGAGTTGCTTAGCTTAATTGGCACAAACAACTCCTCTAAGATTCATTGTCTGGAAGTTTTTTCTGCAAGATCCATAATAATAATTTGTCTTTATGCCAAAAAAGTAGGAAATATCAAATCTACATCTGTGAAATGCTTAGCTTACCAAGGAATAATATTCATAGAGTGGTAGTAACATGAACCTAAAAGATATTCGTAGCTGGTTTTGTTTTTCTTTTATTGGTCCACAATTTGATGCTGACGAGTTTCGAACTAAAGCCACTGACATCATCTTTACTACTGTATTATTATAGTGACGTTAGCGTATTCATCTAATTTTTACCATATTATTATCATCTTATTATCTCTATTAAAAAAATAAAGTAAATTATTTAATTCTAGATATGTACACAAAATTCCTTTACTTAATAATATAATAAGATTTCCTCAGTTACCTGTCAACATAATCATCTTTTTTCTCTCTATAATCTTATCAATACCAAAATCAAAATCAATATATTGCCTCATTAAGGGGTATTGATTAAAAGAGAATATGATACTCAATTAATATCAAATTTATTATTTGGATCTTTTTTCTTTCATCCTCATATTATTTTAACGATATATATATGGTGCAAGCAGATTAAAACAAAGTAGAGTTCATAAGATTAATTTGTGAGGAATTGTTTCAAAAAAAAAAGGTGTTTGTGGTTTTAAATATGTTGTTAATGCTAAGGTTTTGCTCTTCAGTTTTTCATCTTATTGTTCCAAATGTATCATTCAAATCCAACAAATCAATGAAGATATGTGAAAGTGCATAAATATTTATCACAGATGATGATGTCTTCCAAAGTCCCACCTCCTGTAAAAAATGAATGGTTGGGATGAGGTGAGAAGAATGTTTGTGGTCACGAATATCATAAGTTTTAGATATAGATTTTCCTAGATAAACATGGGCCTCACCCTATATGTAGGTCTCAGAAAATAACCAACCATAATCAGATGGTGATCCCTAGTAACCATAGAAAGTTTATTAATTTGTACCTCCTTCTTGATGACTATAAAAACATGTATACTTTAACAGCTTTACCTACCGATCGGGCACATCTCATGTTATATCAAAGAAATCAGTACGATTTTCTTCTTCATTTGTTCTTCTTGTGTTGATTTTTTTTTTTTTTTTGATGGGTAGTATAATGGTTAGTTGCGTCCCCTAAATACTACTAGAAATTACAGTGTCCATGGTTCAAACCCTTACTTCTTCCAACAAAAGGAGCATGAGAACCATAAGGCCACTTGATGGTTCTCCTTCTTTTCTTGATATAATTAAAGGAATCAATACCTTTTCTTGATCAGTACTAGACTTACTCATATCTTTCCTTTTTTTCTTAAAAATTATGTCTCACCCGATTTGGGGTAAAAGTTTAGAAAAAAAAATATATACCAAACCACAGTACTCAACTTTTCTGATTAGATTCAACT
The DNA here is from genome assembly GCA_023531295.1 of Papaver armeniacum. NCBI lineage: Eukaryota > Viridiplantae > Streptophyta > Magnoliopsida > Ranunculales > Papaveraceae > Papaver > Papaver armeniacum. The sequence goes on from JAJJWW010011888.1 coordinate 452,247, forward strand.
CTCTAATTTTTTGTCTTCAAATTTTTCCCAATACACATGTAAACCAGTAAACAACACAAACCAAATTGAGAATCGTCATCATGAATAAGAACAATATTTTTGCCCTGATTGTACGATTCTGTTTTTGTATTTGTTTGATGAACCTATTTCACTTATATATACTTTTGCATTCTGATTGTTCTCTTTGTATTGCTGATGGATCATAATTCTCATTTTATTAAACAAGTCCTTTCATGCCCGTGAAAATGCATGGGCTATTGTCATTCATCTTGACAGACTCAAAAATGGTCGATCCGACAAAGTTCATGACTATAACAACACAATGCCATTTTTCATTGGAATAAACAAAGTCAAGTTTGCAGTCAGTGGAAATTCTATTGCGGGATACCAAAATAAAATAAAATAGATCAAAAATGTTTTTATTGTTTCAATTTCGAATCTAGAAATACAATATTGTTCCCTTGTTGTAGAGTTACAATTAGTCCCTCCGTCCCACCATTAGATGACCTACTTAGTTTTAAATTTTTTCCCATCATTAGTTGACCTATTTCATTAAGCAAGAGAATCTTCTAAGATTATCCTTTTGAATGATTATCTTAAGTATAAAAGATATGTATAATATATATTCATATTTATACTCATTGCGTAGGTGTTTTAAAATACTTTTCAATGATACAAAGTTTACGAAAATCCATGGTATAGTTTGAGAGATAAATCAAATCTAAATTTTACAAATTATACCCTTAAGGGTATAATCGTAAAAAATACTAAAAAAGTCTCATTTCCATTACTTGCCTTAAGAATTGTGCAAACTTGAACTAGGTCATCTAATAGTGGGACGGAGGGAGTACAATTTTTCCGTTGACATTCTTAATCATCCATGTAATACATTGACATTATTCTCCCATTAGAATTATCGTTAAGTTTGAACTTTTCAAAGCACCATATAGCGGTCGACAACTCAATCATATTAATTTTAACTAAAAACTCAATGAACTTATCATATTAAATGTGAACTCATTGGACTCATCGATGAACGACTTCAAAATTACACGACGAACTTGAAAACTACATCCACTGTAAACACCCTTAAATTATCATAGAGTAATGTGGAGACTAATCCCAATACACAATACAATTATCTGAAAAGCTCTGTCTCTCTCTTATAGATTGCTCTGCTTTTATAGGAAAAGCCTGATATGGAAATACCGTACACGTGTACTCTAATACTTTTTATAATAAGTCTTCTGTCATTAGCCGTACACGTGTACTATTACAGCTGGGCTTATTTAGGAAATCACTAGTTATCTCCCGAGGGAAGCCCATTCGTGCCACATCATCATTGCTGGCGACCTCGGCTTGTCACGCAATCGTCAATGGTGGCTTCGGTTAGTCATCATCTGAAGCCCCCATTCTGGTGCTCTCGGCTTTAGCCAAATCCATGTGCTTACATTATCCCCCGATCTGTTTTGTCAAGACTCGTAGGATTGGCAATCCGTCATAGCTTGTGTTAGAATGCATCTTCGGAATTATCGATTCGATGTGTCCTATCGTCTTCCCAAAGCCCCCTTTTGGTCGCAACTTCGGATCTAAGTGTTGGATGGAGCCCCCTTTCTCTTCCAGTTTTATTCTTTCTTCCTCTTTGTCTCTTTTGGGATATCGGTATTAGCTCCTTGATACATCCTCTTGCCTCCCAGGCCTTAACCGGTGGTTATTAACCATAAGGCGTGATTCTTCATCTGTCGCTTCATATTTCCACTGATTGACTGACACGCGTGTTTTCTCCTCAAGCGTTTCGACTCTTCGTCTTTACAGTATGTTCTTGTATAAAATCTTTTCCCCTCACTTTCTTTTCTTTTCTTTTTTTCCTAATTTTCTTTCCCTCTCTCTTCTTCTTCCCTTTTTCCTTTTCCTTTCCCTTTTACTGTCTTTGGTACTTCAACTGATCTCGGTTTCAAGATGGAACCACAGATATGTGGTGCTGGTAAATCGATATCTGCGGAGGATTTTGCGGCTACGAGGAAAACTCGTTTATTCGGCGTGGAATCGTAGGATAGTCCTAATTCTGGGTCTTGTTTGTACCCCTAATATTCTACACAAATAAATGGGCTAACTTAGGCCTCCAAAACTCCTGCTAGTGGCTAAGGAGGGTTCATTGGGCCTAAGGTGCTTCCCTTGTTTACCCAAAAATGGCTAACTAGGCCTAACAAACACCCCATGTACAAGCCCATGGGCTAGAAAATTTCACAATATAAGTGTCACCAGCGACACGTCATCAGAGGTGCCACGTCACCAAGTGACACGTCAGCAAAACCGGTGCCACGTCAGCACAGACGATGACGTGGCAGGTGTCACATCAACACAACACTGTCCCTTAATGTGCCAAGTCAGCACATGATGCCACGTCATCATTTATGCTGACGTGGCAGTCGCCACATCAGCAGCCAGGATGACGTGGAAGATGCCACGTCAGCATAAACAGTGCGCGTCAGTTGCCACGTCATCAGACGGGATGACGTGGCGGGTGCCACGTCAGCAGACATGATGACGTGGCAGGTACCACGTCGGCACTGTGTGCCACGTCACCAACATCCGCCGGCGGCCCAACAGCGAGCGGCAATCGGGGCGATTAATCGCCGATTAATCGGCAATAAATCGGCAGTTTATGTTTTGTTTTATGTTTCAGTGAAGCACGTTGCAGCATAATTCCGTAGCCCTCGGATGATTCCGCCCCATTCTACTTGCCTAACGGATTCCTGCGCCCCACTGTAAACTTTGCTTCTACAACATTCCATCATCCATGCAAGGGTCAGTTACACTAGAGCCATGAAGCCATCAAAGCTGGCCAGTTATCACATGCGGCATGCAGGACCAGTCAATGCCAGTTATTGCTGGGAGGCATGCAGGGGCCAGTTATGGCAATCAATATCTGCCATAAAATCAAAGAAAATAAACTGAAATTCGCTCATATAAATAAATGGTGGATAAACCCAAAAAAGGAAGCAATCTTCCACACCAAAATCTCCTGTGAAAAATCCATTACTTACTTTAGCATCGGAGGGTTTTTTGCAGGTACCCCCCTTCTCCTTAATTCAATTGAAGATCCAGTTCACGAATCAATTATCAGCAAAATCATCATACAAAATTCTGTGTTTGGGGTAGGAGTAATTTTACCTTACAAACAGTGGCGCCGACTAAGGGGATCGAGAAAATATTATCGTGTCGAGTTATGGCAATAGTTAGACAGACTGCACGAAGGTCTGAATCTAACAGCAATTCCCAACCGCGCAGGAGACGCGAAATTGAGAGAAACGAAATTGAAGTTCAATCTGCACCTGCTATACCCACTGGAAATAGACAGGGTCAAGATCATACTCGTAACAGATCACTGGATCATGGACGAGATCGAGATCATTTTCGCGACAGAGCTCCAGATCTGAATCGGAGAAAGGAAAAACAACGGTGGATCGATAACGAAGTTATTGACGTTGACGAGGAAAACCCAGATGTTCGTGGAAACAAAGGGTATGCCTTCGGCAGCCCATCTAGGAGGAATCGCAATCGACAGGATCTGCATGATGGCCGCACCGCGACTCCCAATACAGAGGAAGAGCAACTACTGAATCGGCTAGACGAGCTAGAGAAGGAGAATGCTCTACTGAGATTAGAACGCGGAAAACAACCTCGGCCTAGGTCCGGGTGTTTTGAATAATCGAGGGTCCGATCTGTATGGCAACGCCTTGGAAATCGGATTGAACCACAAGTCGCAGATTCTAACAGAGATGTGATCAATCTTGATCGACCTAACAGGAATCTATTGGTCACTGGAAAATTACCGAAACGACCCAGGCGAGCAGGGGATCGGACATCTGCAACCCAACAGAGCGCAGCCAGAACTACGTCTCATTCAAAACGGCTCAGGAATGACAAGAATGAAACTCGAGACCAACACGACGAGGGTCAATTTTCGGACGATCACTATGCTCGTTCGGAGCAAGGCATGGGTGGCAGAGAGACTACTATGCACCGAAGGAAGAAAATAAGATCGAATAATCATATTCCAGAGGACTGGGATTATGAGAAAGAAGGCGATTCCTCGATGGCGACCTAGACGCGATAATAGAAGCTCGTCTTGCCAAGATGATCGAGAAAGTGATGATGAAAAAACAATCCCGAGAAGAAAAGATGGAAAGGCTACATCGAGCAGCAGGAGCTCCTTTCAAGCAGAATATCAGAGAATTCAGGCCGCCAATAAATTTTTAGTTCCAAAATTACCAGAATTCGATGAGAAAACTGATGATCCAGACCAGCACGTTTTACACTATGAGACTGCCATGTCCTTGTGGCAGTACAACGACGAGTTGATGTGTAAAATTTTTCCGCAATCCCTGACGGGAGGAGCTATAACGTGGTTCAATCGGCTTCCCGACACGGTCAATCGGGACTTACCATAAAGCGATCGATGATTTTTGCTCTAACTATAAGTACAACAAACGTGACCGGAAAGGATGCCATTCACTGTTCCTTTTAGGAATTCGGAAGGAGGAAAGTATCAGAAAATTCACTAGGCGTTTCAAGCAAGAATTAGCGGACGTGGATGGAGCCAACGACCAAGTTGTCATTGCGGAATACAAACAAGCTTACCAGCATGATCAAAGAGGTGTGTACGGTTCTTTGGTCAAGAGACCACCAAAAACTTTGGAAGAACTATATGACCGAGTAGAAGAGTACGCCCGAGTGGAGGACGATTCTAAAGCTCGAGAAGAAGTTCACAAATCATCCAATCATCCAAACGATGGTAAGAGAGAAAAATACAAGAACCGTTCGAACGAACAGCATAATGATCGCGGGGATGTTCGAGAGAAAAATCAAGGTGAACGCATGGAAACTGGGTATCGAAATTTCACGATATGAAGTCGATTCGCCGAGCATAAGTGTCACGCAGGCGTACGAAAAAATACACAAGGATTTGAGCCCCCCCACGTCCTTTGGCAGCAGAAACACGAGATAAACGTGATAGAAGCAAATACTGCAAGTTCCATAAAGACCATGGTCACAAAACTGAGAACTGCCGCTCTTTACAGATCGAGATTCAGTGAATGATCGACGCTAGGAAGCTGCAACAGTACGTGAAAAAGGACTTTGGAAAAGGTCCCGGACAGTTTTCCACGACCAACGTGATTAACGCACATGTGATTAACGTTAGCCACGCCAGGATCCATTCAAGACCAGACGGGCATTAGAAGACGAAACCAGGAGGAAGCTCAGGCAGTTGAAAGAATGGTACCTGACCAATCACATCGATTTTGTCAGCGGTAATGGAGCAGAAACTTGAGAGCTTGGGTGCACCAAGATCGAGTTCTCTGATACAGACATGATAGGTGTATATGCTCCCCACAAGGACGCTATCGTTATAACTGCTTGGATCGGCATGTTTCGTGTACACCGGATTCTAGTTGATACAGGAAGCTCAGTGAGCGTGTTGTTTTCAGGAGCTTACTCCTCTATGAATCTCCCACACGACTTGATCGAGGAGGATGAAAATCCAATTATCGGTTTCAGCGGCGAAGTTACAAAGGCGATTGGAAAAGTGAATATACCGATAACAGTGGCTGACAAGTCCGTCTTGGGCACTTTCTTGTTGCTGGATTGCCGAGCACCCTACAATGTGATCGTAGGACGAGATTGGCTGCATGAGATCGGTGCAGTCACATCATCTAATCATCAATGCCTGAAGTTTATTACCCCAGAAGGAGTTGTGAAAGTTAGAGGCGACCAGATGGCCGCCCATAAGTGTCATGAGAGTGCAATGGATGAGTACAAGAAGTCAGAAGTCAGTGGAAATCAGATCATGCGAGTCGAGAAGAAATAGCAATTACAGAATCCTCTCCCTCCAGAATCATATAGGGGAGAGGACGTAGCTGAACCCCCAACAGTTGAGAAACTGATCGAGGTACAGATTGGAGATGAGGAGCACAAAACAACGTTCGTAGGGCAGATCTGCCTGAACATGAACGTGATGGTTTGATTACATTGCTAAGGGCAAACGCCGACGTTTTCGCATGGAGTTTTGCTGAGATGCCAGGGATAGATCCGAATGTAGCCTGCCACAGGCTAAATATCGATGAGAATTTCCATCCTGTTCGGCTTAAAATCGAAATATGGCGCAAAGCAAAAAGATGGAGTTATCAAGAGGTCGAAAAGTCATGGAAGTTGTGGATTTATTGGACCAGATACAATATCCAAAGTTGTCAAATGTCGTACACATTTCGAAGAAGAATGGTAAAATTCGTGTCTCAGATCGATTTTACCGATTTGAATAAAGCTTGTCCGAGTGATCCATACCACGCCACGGATAAGAGATTTGGTGGATGCAACCATAGTGGTATGGGAGACCATCATTCATGGACAAGCTTTTAAGGTATAACCAAATACCTTTGTTCGAGGATGATCAAGAGCATACTGCGTTCGTAACTGACAGAGGAGTCTACTTTTATACTGTAATGCCGTTCGGGCTAAATAACGCAGGGGCAACCTACCAGCACTTGGTAGACCATATGTTCAAGGATCTGATTGGGAAGTCGATGGAAGTATACATCAATGATATGGTAGTGAAATCTCAGCAAAAGGAATCGCATTTTCTTGATCTGCAAAAGACGTTTGATATCTTAAGACAATATCGTATGAAGCTCAATCCGGCAAAATGTTCATTCGGGCTGTCATCGGGAAGGCTCCTTGGATACTTGATGACGCACAGAGGAATTGAGGCGAATCCGGAGCAAATCAGAGCCATCAAAGAAATGCCATCCCAAAGAACGAAGAAGGAGGTCCAGAAACTAGCAGGACGATTAGCAGCTTTAAACCGCTTCATTTCATGCTCGTCGGATCGATTCAAGCCATTTTTTGACGTTTTGAAGAAAGCAGTGAATTTTGGTTGGACGGCTGAGTGTGAAAGAGCTTTTGATGAGATCAAGCAGTATTTGTCAACCCCACCAGCTTTGATCAGTCCAAAAACTGGACAACCTATTGGAGTTTATCTGGCTGCAACGGAGAACTCTGTGAGTGCAGTGCTGTTTGTTACGGATCCACATGAGAAACCTGTTTACTTCGTCAGTAAATCCTTGGCGGGGGCGGAAACACGGTACAAGAAAATTGAGAAGATAGCACTTGCACTGTTCCATGCATCTCGTCGCCTCAAGCCTTATTTCCAAGGAAGGAAGATCGTAATATACTCGGAATACCCGCTGAAGAGAATCCTGGAGCGTGCTGATGATTCCAGTCGACTAGCCATATGGTCAAATTTTCTGGGGGCGTATGAGATCAAGTACGAAACCAGAACTGCAGAGAAAGGACATGCACTGGCTGCACTGCTAGCAGACTTTCTTGTGGACGATATAGAAATGGTTGCTGATGAAGAAGAGGAGCTGTTAAAACCCATAGAGCCAGTCACTGATCAGACTGGGGGCGAGTCCACAATGGAGATTGATGCTCCTGAACCATTATGGACTGTATTTATTGATGGGTCATCAAATATTGGTGGTACTGGAGTCGGATGCGTCATCCTTACTCCCGAAGGTTCGAGGATCGAGAAAGCAACCAGGCTAGGTTTCCAAGCATCAAACAATGAAGCTGAATATGAATCCGCAATAATCGGTTTAAAAGTCTGTCAAAAAGTTAGATGCGAAGAACGTAAAGTCTGGTCACCGATTCCATGCTTGTGGTCAACCAGCGGGGACCTAAGGACCCAAAGAAGATAGAATGGCCCTGTATTTGGATCATATGAGAGAGCCGGCAAATGAGTTCGAACAATTCTCCATTGGGCGAGAGACCGCGGTTGGAAAACAGGCATGCGAGACGCTTTGGCATATCTTTCTTTTCTGCAAATGTAAACCGATTCCACCCGTTTCGTTGTAGTAGATTTCAAGAGTTATCTAGCATCTCCGATACCAATTTGTTCGGCTCTCGAACACGCTAGTGGGGGCGAGATGGCGGCTACATCAGCACAGGGGGATACTGAGAACATCGGCAGCAATATGGATGTTGACAATCTAGTGACAGATAATTCAGGCAGTCATGTTGAAAACATTACAGATCGGCGTCAACCATACATCCAAGACTCACGACAACCAGCGAACTCCCCGAAGATGAGAAGCGGCTGCAAAGGTGAGAAAGAATTCATGGAGATACTCAATGATCGAAGGGCTGTTATACCGCAAACCCGTTGCTTTGGAGCCATTTTTGCGATGCGTATCGACCCGAGGAAGGACAAATAATACTAGCAGAGGCTCATGAGGGAATTTGTGGCAGCCATTCGGAGGCGCAGCCTCGCACACGAATACTTACCTCAGGGGTATTTTCGGCCGTACATGCGAGAAGACGCTAAAGAATGTGCGCAGTAAATGCGTGCCATGCCAAGAACACGCTCCAATTCCGAAAAGGCCCGCCAACGAATTACATCCGATTTTAGTCCTCGGCCGTTCTCTATGTGGGGATTGGACATCGTCGGGCCGCTCCCAAAGCTCTCGGAGGCGTCGATTCGTACTAGCCGCTAGCGATTATTTCACCAAGTGGGTCGAAGCGGTGGCACCGGTACACGTCACCGGACATGATGTGAAAAGGTTCATATGGGAGAATATCGTCTGCAGGTTCGGGATCCCGCACGCGATAATATCGGGACAATGGGAAGCGGTTCGATTCAGAGTAATCAAAGACTTTTGCAAGGGCCTGAATATCCGCCACAATTTCTCATCTCCTTACTATGCTCAAAGCAACGGACAGGCAGAAGCAACCAACCGAATTATGGACAACCTCAAGAAACGGCTGGACAAGGCGAAGGGAAAATGGACTGAAGAATTCCCTGGAGTCTTATGGTCCTATCGAACAACCCCGAAAAGATCCACTGGATTTTCTCCATTCACATTGGCGTATGGGACAGGGGCAGTCATACCCACCGAGGTACAACTCAAGACTACCAAAACCCGTGCTGTCAAGTCTGGAAAAAATGACAAAGATACCGGCTTTGGATAAAGAGTTCTTTGGAAGAACAAAGAGAAACAACCTTGCATCAGTTGGTCCGATACGAGCAGGCAATCAAGCTGGGATATGATCGCAAGGTCAGAGAACGGTCGTTCAAACCAGGGGAATATGTCTTGAAGAAAACCCGAGCAGCCACAATGAAACCGAACTGTGGGAAGCTTGGAGCGAACTGGGAAGGCCCATACATAGTGGATAGACCAGCATCTCGTGGATCCTACTACTTAAGGAATCTCGACGGAAGTGAGGATTCGAAGCCATGGAAGTCGTGGAATTCGTTCCACTTGAAAAAGTTTTATCATTAGAAGTAGATTCAAATCCTGCTGTGCTGCACTCTTTTTCCTTTTTGATGGTTTTGTCCCATTGGGTTTTCCACTCAAAGGTTTTAACGAGGCAGCTGTGGTCAAAACAGTAGGTATTTATCTTGTTATTTCAATTCAGATATTTTTGTTCAACATTATTTTGGTATTCCAAACTTTATCAATATTGTTCGTGTTAATTATAAGCTGCTGCGGATGATCGAGTCCACAGTCAGCCCTAAATGACAAAACAGTACAATCCAAGTCTACTGTCAGCAACGTCTCTGACACCTCGTGGATAGGTGAGTGCATAGTTCGAGCATTTCTACCCTATCTCAATTTATCCCCATCATATGGGGCAGCAACAAATGTGGCAAACATTTTCATCTGTCCAGGCACGTGAAAATGTACACATCCCAAACTCTGCGCGCATCTTGAATAGCAGGATTGGCCCCCTGCGCGAATTCAAGATAGAAGAAAAAACTCAACTTTTCACTCCATGCGCGAGCAAAAATGCAGCAGGGAGGTGCACCCCTGCGCAAGCATTGAGAAGCATGACACAAAACATACTGGGGGCGAGTTATATGTCACCTCAACCATTTTGGGGGCAAGATGTGCAACACTCCAGCGCAATCAACACATCCTTGGGGACGAGTTGCGTAACACTCCGAACAAACACGCTCGGGGGCGAGTTATGTAACACTCCAGAAAAATACAAAATTAGAGGGGAACCCGAACTTCTTAACCCATAACAAGTTATGGATTAAGAGGGGGCGATGTTTGTACCCCTAATATTCTACACAAATAAATGGGCTAACTTAGGCCTCCAAAACTCCTGCTAGTGGCTAAGGAGGGTTCATTGGGCCTAAGGTGCTTCCCTTGTTTACCCAAAAATGGCTAAATAGGCCTAACAAACACCCCATGTACAAGCCCATGGGCTAGAAAATTTCACAATATAAGTGTTCCACGTCACCAGCGACACATCATCAGAGGTGCCACGTCACCAACGTGACACGTCAGCAAAACCGGTGCCACGTCAGCACAGACGATGACGTGGAAGGTGCCGCATCAGCACAACACTGTCCCTTGATGTGCCACGTCAGCACATGATGCCACGTCAGCATAAATGATGACATGGCAGTCGCCACATCAGCAGCCAGGATGACGTGGCAGATACCACGTCGGCACTGTGTGCCACGTCACCAACAGCGAGCGGCAATCGGGGCGATTAATCGCCGATTAATCGGCAATAAATCGGAAATTAATTGGCAGTTTATGTTTTGTTTTATGTTTCAGTGAAGCACGTTGCAGCATAATTCCGTAGCCCTCGGATGATTCCGCCCCATTCTACTTGCCTAACGGATTCCTGCGCCCCACTGTAAACTTTGCTTCTACAACATTCCAGCATCCATGCAAGGGTCGATTTACACTAGAGCCATGAAGCCATCAAAGGCGGCCGATTATCACATGCGGCATGCGGGACGGCCAATGCCGATTATTCTTTGGGAGGCATGCAGGGGCCAGTTATGGCAATCAATATCTGCCATAAAATCAAAGAAAATAAACTGAAATTCGCTCATAAAATTAAAGGGTGGATAAACCCAAAAAGGGAAGCAATCTTCCACACCAAAATCTCATGTGAAAAATCCATTACTGACTTTAGCATCGGAGGGTTTTTTGCAGGTACCCCCCCTTCTCCTTAATTCAATTGAAGATCCAGTTCACGAATCAATTATCAGCAAAATCATCATACAAAATTCTGTGTTTGGGGTAGGAGTAATTTTACCTTACAAACAGGTCTGTTTTCCAAGACAAGTTTATCTCTAAATTACATGCTGTCGGATATCATACCATAGACAACGGTTCGATGTTGTTAGCCACCGAGGTTATCCCCCCTAATATACTAACCCTCGAGAATTTTCCTCGATTATGTATTGAGCGCGGGGATTATCGAGAGCCTCCAATAGAGTTTGTTTCAACCACTCTCATGATCCATGAATGGTCTTCGTGGAGGCATTATATTTTATCAAAGCCACAATAGTTATGACACATTCAGGAGCTGAACATTGAGCATGCGCTAGAACTATCCGCTCATCGAAGTATCTTTCGTGCTAACAAGTCCCTTTCTCCAGCTTGTCTTTGGTGGGTTTGCTGGTGTGCATACTTTTATCTTTCCCCGGGGGGAGGCCTCCCCTATATTGGAGGATGTCGTTGCACTCATAGGGTTACCGATTCAATATAGTTCTCACAGTTTCGAAGAGGACTACCCAGAAGGTGCTATGACTGATGCATATTCGGAGTCGTATAAAGTGTTGGTAGGATTTCGAAAATCTATAGCTCGTAAGGTTAGTACGTACAATGTCGTGACAGTTAAGGAGGATAAGCATTCCTCTCTTTCGGGTTGGATGAATTATTGGGCACCTCGTGTTACTGAGGAAATTAACAAGAAGGAACTTTTATCAGTTGTGAAGTCTTATGAACCTCCATCTCATGGGCATAGTGATGATGTCGAACTTGCTGCATACTTGGCATATTGGTTGATTCTTTTTGAGTGCTCGCCGAATGACACTATCCGGGATGACATTCTTCGAATGACTGTGAAGATATCAAGGGGTATTACTTATCCGTTGTCCCCTATGTTTTTAGGTGGAGTCTACCGTCATCTGGATACACTCGTTTAGGATGTGGAGATCGTGAATAGTCATCATCACATAATTGAGAGTTATGTTCCCACCAGTTTCATACAAATGTGGTTCTGGTAACGGTTCCCTGCTGGTAGGTCTAATGTTCATGCCTTAGTTGTTAGGAGAGATAATGATGTTAGTACTTCGGGCCGACTCCCCCTATACCGGTTTGTTATCCCCGTACTGCCTTGTATGATGATAAGCATATCAAGAAGGCAAGCAATGAGCTTATGTGGATAGTGGATGATTTTACTAGTGGAAAATAGGCTATCTGAGACATAATAAAACGACACAAAACAACTATTGTGGATAGTGGATGATGTTCCTGTGACTTCGACAACACCATTCTAAAACAAAATGGAACGACTGGATCAAACATCTCACCTCAACCTTATCTATACCATCCGAAGGAGAGAGCAGCCACTAAATGTATGATCTCCACATTCTTTCCGCTCTTACCTCTCTCACTCTTTCTTCCGTCGATCTTGCTCAATAAAATTTTCCAGTTCTCTCACCAAAACCACCTTTTATAATTTCTTCACTTCCTCCTTTTTTGTATTATGATGCTAAAGAAGATGGTGCTACGAATCTCTTTGACTGTGTAGATCCCCATTATTAGGGTTTCTGAAAACAAATGTATGTTTTTTCCATTTTACTTTCAGTTTCACGATGAGGGCTAATTAGGTATGTGTACAAACTTGTCTCTAAAACCCTAGATTTGATTTTCATATCAAACTGTACTAATTTTGATTTTGTTTTGGTCTTTGTTTTATTTTTTGTGAAATTTTGGTTTTTCTTTCAGCAGTAAAAGAAGAACAAATCATGGCTTTTCTATTGATGGTCTGCAGTTGAGGATGTTGAGGTAAGGAAATTTGGAAAAATGAAATGTGTTTTTTTAAGAATTTTCGTGTCGTGAGTGGTAATACAGTTATCTATTTAAGAGTTTTGAAGGATTATATTGTTTGGAGATTAATTTTTTTAGGCTAATCATGATTTCTTCTACTATTCTGTAGGAAAGGTTGAGATATGAGTGTTGATTTCATTAGCTTCTTTGGAATAACAAAAGCCCATTTGGGTTTCATGCCCTAATCTTGCTTTTTATGTCAGGTATAATTTGGATTTTTAATGTTTTGATTACTTATATCTTTTTTCAGCTTCAAATTTTTAATGTTTTGATTACCTATATCATTTTTAAGTTTCAAATTAGTGTGTTTAAATTGAAAAAGAATTCAAAGAAATGGGTTGCTTATTCTTCGTTCTGTTGTTTCTCATTTCCACTTTGTCTGAATAACTTCCACCTTCTCTGCATCATCTCCACCATTATCCTTGTTCTTCTTCTTGTTCTAAAATCAGAAATCTAGGTTATTTACATACAAACAATATGGTTAGATTTAGGATGGAATTAAGAATCCTAGAGTTGGTTGAGAATTTAGAAATAAATGTGGACAAAAAACCTTTATTATGAAGTGATGAGGAGTTTTTTTTCTTTCAATGTTCTTGCAGTTGCACAGATATGAGGAAGAAGAAGGGATGAGAATGGAAGTTTAGTTTCAGGGTTTGATTAGAGTAGATTTAATCGTGTCTATCTATTTGGGTGTAGTGTTTAGATTTAAAAAAGTGTATACCATTATAACTGGACGATATGGCATGTGTAGCAATTTTTATAATTCTTAAGGCTAACATGGTAATAAGACAAGTTCTGTTACAGATATCGTATTTCAGTAGAGTCAACGTATTGACTTGACAGTTAACAATGGATTGAGGTACCAACGCTTAATATTTGAAATGTTGTGTACCAAAGCAATGTGTTGGACATTTGCTGGGTACCAAACATTAAATACCCCTAATTTTTACTTTTCCTCCGAAAAAAAACTAAACCCAACTTTCTCCTTTTTTATAAAACGATGTTATTTTTCCAAATCATGATTATCAATTGAGGTTATATATTCTAACTATTTCTTTAAAACTTCTCCAAAACAATATCAATTGAAAAACGAAATGAAATCAACTACGGGTTTGATTCTTTTCCTAAAATTAATTTTCTAAAACTCCATAAGCATTATTATTCTATAAAAAAAATTCTAACATAATTTTCTTTACAAAAATAATGAGTTTTAGTGACATCGCAGAACCGTTGCAGTTGACCAAAAATCCGTGGCAAAAGATAACTTGCCACAACTGAGTTGCCGTAACTAATAACCCTGTGGCTAATGTTATTTGCCACGATGTTAGCCACGGTTTTCCAGGTGTAGCTAATACTGTAAGAGCATTTACCACGGCTACCGTCATGGATAATAATTAGTCGGATTGCACACATATGTGGTTATTAGCCACGACTTTCATGCGTGGGTGTTGCTCCAATATCAATTTCAGGAACTGGATTTTACTTTTTACATTAGCTCTTTAAAACCTGGCGTCTTTAGGGGCGAACCCAAAAGAATTAGGGGCGACACAAAAGACAAAATAGGTTGAAAATACTTGTATACCCCTTCATAATCGGTAGTTTAGGTTTTTTTAGCTACCGATTGCAAAATCTCATTTTTGGGGAAACTCTATATTCGGTAGTTATATGAACTATTTTGACTACCGATTATAGGCTCAACCAAATTAGAAAAATAGAGGATTTTTGCAAAATCTCATTTTGGGGCAACTCTATATTCGGAAGTCAGGATACCTTCAATTACTACCGATTATAGGCTCAACAAATGCAGTTGAAAAAGCTCGGTGCGGGCATGGACGTGGTATGAATACAATGCCGGCACACTATACAAGGGGTCTGGGGGGGTCCGGGGCGTAGCCCCTCCCGGCAGTGTTCGACCTATATTCGGTACGCTATACAATGCCGGTACGCTATACAGAGTGCGAGACAGCGTCTCGTAGAAATTTTTTTTCTACGAGAAAATTGAATTTCAGTAGGATTTTTGCAAAATCTGATTTTGGGGCTACTCTATATTCGGTAGTTATATGAACTATTTTGACTACCGAATATGGTTGGATATTTGCAAAGAGAGTCACTGTATAATCGGAAGTCATGATAACTCTTCCTTTCTTACCGATTATAGGCTCAACCAAAATTCCAAAAAAAAAAGATTTTTGCAAAATCTGATTTTGGGGCTACTCTACATTCGGTAGTTATATGAACTATTTAGACTACCGAATATGGTTGGATATTTTCAAAGAGAGCAAGGATAATCGGAAGTCAGGATAACTTCATTTACTACCGATTATAGGCTCAACCAAAATTTCAAAAAAAAAAAGGATTTTTGCAAAATCTGATTTTGGGGCTACTCTATATTCGGTAGTTATATGAACTATTTTGACTACCGATTATGGTAGGATATTTGCAAAGAGAGCCACTGTATAATCGGAAGTCATGATAACTCTTCCTTTCTTACCGATTATAGGCTCAACCAAAATTCCAAAAAAAAGGATTTTCGCAAAATCTCATTTTGGGGCTACTCTAGATTCGGGAGTTAAATAACCTAAATTCCCTACCGATTATGGTAGGATATTTGCCAAAGGTCTACTTTAATCGGGAGTCAAGATAACTTTATTTACTACCGATTATAGGATAGTCAAAATTCAAAAGATAAAGGATTTTATTTTGGGGATACTTTATATTCGGAAGTTATACAAACTAAATTTACTCCCGATTGTTGATTAACTACCGATTGTATAGTTATCTACCGATTGTAAAGGGTAGTTTGGGATTAAAAAAAACGCCCCGAAAATAACCTACCGATTATGACAGTTTTTGTCGTTTTGTGTCGCCCCTAATTCTTTTGGGGTCGCCCCTAAAGACCCCAGGCTTTAAAAGCTGATAACGTCTTGTTTGGCTGCTAGCCAGTAAATAAGAAGTGGTGTGAAAATTTCAAAATAAAATAAAATAAATCTATATGGTTGTCTGATTGATTACATTCAACAAAACCAAATAAAAACTTAGTACTATACCATTGTGAGTCTGATACAAGTTTAAATTGAGTATGCAAAAACAAAATACTTCATCTTCAATTATCACATATGGATGTCTTACTTCCAAGGTTAATTATCATATATCTTCCAACATAACCTTGAACATAATATCTGTCAACGAAATTAACCTGCAAAATATAGACATCAAATTTGATATCAATGACAGATAACACAAGAAAATATCCCTATGTACATACAACATTGACAGAGGCCTAATTCTAATCCCTTCAAAAAATAAACCATTAAGAAGATACAAAATCATGGGGACAACAACTCAACCAAATATTTTCTCTCACATACAACTATAGATTCAAACAAGTACAAATATCCATCAATGCATTCAAACGAATACACCTAGTTATTCAATCAATGGTAGAAAAAAAAAAACAATAAAAAAGCCTGTTTTGTTAGCGGTGGTGATAGTCATCAACATGACGAATACAATGCTAAATATAAATATCATGTTTTGTTAGCGTTGGTGATGGTCATTGTAAAGGCCTTTTTTTAAATTTTTCATGTTTCAGAAAAAAAAAAGTAAAGGCATTTCCTGCGACAAACGAAAGAAATATAATCTTTACCATGGTTTTTAAAAGTGTATGCTTCGCTTCAAATTTCAGAATTTCGCTCCGAAGCGGTCATGTGAAGCGCATCTTTCATGAAGCGTACGCTTCACGCTTCAGAGTGTACACTTCGCTTCAAATTTCAGCATTTCGCTCTGAAGCGTTCATGTGAAGCGCATCTTTCATAAAGATTTAAAATTTTGGCCTAATTTTTAAAGCTTTTAAAATAAAAATAAGAATGTTTTTAAGGGGCATTGGATAGCCTACCTCCCACTCGTATGGAGTAGGTTGAACTGGTGTACACAAGATTTATTTTTGATAAAAAATAGACTTATATAAAATTTATATAGATATTATTTTCCTAATAAATTTATAATTACTAGTTACGACTAATTTATTTATAAGAAAACATCCACTTCAAACGTCAACCATGAAGCGACACTTCATGCTTCGACATACGGATCGCTTCCTGAAAAATGAAAAACGATTCACGATCCGCTTCACGCTTTCAATACCTTGATCTTTACAGCCTGAGATACTGTTTTATTTAGGTTCATTGGTTATAATAAGCTAATGCTCTACATGAACATGACGAATGAAATGTCTAAAATGTCCTACTAGCTAATTTTACTAACCAAACAGGTACGTAACTAATGGTGGAATAACAATTGTTATCAACATCTCCAACCTAGAGATCATCTAAAGTGTTGAAATAATCAAGCAGACAGGCACGTAGTTACTCGTCAAGAAGGATATGAGAAGTGCTTCCTGTCAACAACACTCACTTCTGCTCCCCCTACAACTGCAATTGCTTATAGCTGGAGGTAGAAGACAAGGTGGATGTAAAGGTAGAGGTGGCCACATTACAATTGAACAGAAACCCGCACAAAAACTTTAAGGAATCGAACACATAGACAAATGACATTTACAGTGTAAACAGACACCTGGGATAGAAAAAATGTGTTATTGTTATAGTTGAGACCATGACTTTATTATAAAGGCATACTGAAAAGGAACATAAAGATACTAAGAGCATATGGTAAACATATACCATCAAGAGTAAATGATACACTTTATATCACTGTCCTGGCCCTAACAATGAAATGTATACCAAAATGACCATTTCGTTTTACCATTACTTTAAAAATAAATAAATAAATATATAAATAAATAAACTACCTCTAGACATAGATCAACATCTCTGGATACCAAGTAGACTTGGATACCACATCCAAAAACTACCATTTCTACTTCCTATGCATATGAACAAAGAGACTGATTTGTATGTCACATGTTTATACAAATACACAACATTCAGAGGTTAAAATATAGTTTATTAAAGCTACTAAAGGGGTTAAAATAAAATATGTCTACTAGATTTCCGGACCTAATTATACCGATTATACAAGTTATTACATATGAGAAAAATAACACTTCTAACCCAAATTATCTAATCGGTATAAGCGGACTCAGAAATTCAATATGCGGTTTTTATTTTGTACTTACTATTAGTCATGGGTTAAAACTAGAGGATCAAAAACACACAAAACAATGGTTTACTGCTGAACTTAAGGATCTTTCAATTCTTTTAGATAATAATTCGACCTTTTCGAAATCAAATTGGAGCACAATAAGATATTGAATAATGCCTTCAAGAATCAATAAAGCCCCAACACCATAATCGGAACACACCGTTCTAGGGTTTTGATGATGTATTAGAAGACAAGAACTAGTAAAAGGTGGCCTCATTACACTTGAACAGAATCCAGCACCAAAGCCTTTGTAAGGGATCGATCACATCGACAAATGACTTTTACAATGTAAACAGACACCTAGGATAGCAAATATGTGTTATAGTTGAGACCATGACTATGTTGTAGGAAGACTGAAAAGGGACATAAAAAAAGTAAGAGCATATGGTAGACATTATGTCAAAGGACATATACGAAGAGTAAATGATACACTTTATGTCACTGTCCAGGCCCTAACAATGAAATGTACCGAATGACCATTTCCTCTTACAAGGAGTAACTGATACACGTTATGTCACTACCTCCAGGAAAAATGACTAAATCAACAGCTTTGGATACCAAGTAGACTTGGGTACCACATAAAAAAACTACCATTTTTAGATCCTACGCATATACACAAAGAGACTGAGTTGTATGTCACATGTTTATACAAATACACAATATTCACAACGTTCAAAGGTTAAAAGAGAATTTACTAAAGCTACCGAAGGGGGTGATTGATCCATGAAAATGACTACTGATGGATTAAAACAAAATCTGCCCACTAAATTTCGGAGTCTGCTTATACCGATTATACAAGTTGGTACAGATAAGAAAAATAACACCTTTTACCCAAGTTATATTATCGGTATGGACAGACTCGGAATTCAGTATGTAGTTTTTATTTTGTACTCTTTCCATTCCTATATTATATAGGCAGAATATTGGATTTTTCTATTATTTTTCTAGTCCCACTAAACAAGTCGAACTTCAGACTTTTGACATACATACCCTAATTCGGAGTCCAAATTTGTGCACCCCTCAAAACCGGGGTGCACGTTACGGCTATAGTTACTGGCCCAAATTTCCTCTAAGCTGTTTCTAAAACCACTTGGAAAATTGAAAAGAAAAATTAACTTAAAAAATGTACACAGTTAGATGAGCGCCTTTTTGTTCTTGCTCTCTCATCTACGTTTCCATTCTCTCTAAATAATATGCTAAACAACAGATCTCTGGACCTGTGGTTATATTCCCATCAAAATTCTCCTTAACAAAGCAGCCAACTGATGTCACAATGTTAATCTTCGTTTTTGGACAAAAAGAGTGATAATGGCAGTGGTGTTCCCGTGTCAGGGGAGATGACGGAAATCTGGAAAGTCTATGTCAAATTCTACCAATGGAGAAGAAACTCTTACTACTGAAATAATGGTACTTAAACTTTTGACGGTCTGGTGTCAAAACTCCAAAAGAGATGGAATGTTAGGACTTCTTTTAAGCAAATAGAAATAGGTTATAAAGAAATTAATGGCTAAAGCTTTCTAATGTGAAGATGGAAGTACGTTTTGGGTGTGGAAGAAGACGGAAAATATATGCAAGAAATGTTCGCATAAGTTACACAGTAAGTGTTTGTGTAATTGTCTAGCTATTTTTTCTGTATTTTTGTCCTAGAATGTGAATGGGTATCTGATATTCTGATGTTGATACATCATACAAGGGGTGAAACTTGAAATAGAAAATGCGAATCCAATCTAAGATGTGGTTCTCTGATTTTGGTTTTTTATGATCTTCTAATCCTAATAAAAAAATTTAATACCGTAAAATCACATGATTGGAAATAATTTTTGAACATCAATTCTTTACTGTAATAGCCATTGCTGTAAGGGAAATCCATTTCAAAAGCTTTAAACAATTATATTGGCTTGTTTTAGGGTTGGAACAAATCCTTAACATTTGATTTTTCTTTTTAGAAATTTGCACATCTTGATTTTCCACTTCCTATTGATTGGCATATAAATAAAGATTGGAGAGAAGATATCGATCAAAAAGAAATAATTCTAGAGAAAATGGAGAGATAGAGAGAGCTAGGAGGAGGATTAATGGGGTTTTTCGTTTTTGTAGGTCGTAATTGCCTGTTTTCAATGACAATCGGGGAATAAATCTGAAAGTAAAGAATTATAGAAAACCGCTTGTGAGAAATTTGGGCCAGTAACTACAGCCGTAACGTGCACCCCCGTTTTGAGGGGGTGCACAAATTTGGACTCCTAATTCGTGTTATATAGGAAAATGTGGTGCAAATAAGACAAAGGGCAAAAATAGGAAAAACCATGAAATTTTATGAAAACCAAACAATTTCTTAATTAAAGAGATTTCACCTTCTCGGCCTATATATTAGGGACGGAAAGAGTGTTTACTATTCGCCATGGGTGAAAAATAGAGGATCAAAAATACATATAACAATGGTGTATTCTGACTTCAAAGATCTTTCGATTTTTTTGGACAATAATTCGACCTTTCCAAAATCAAATTGGAGAACATGTTACTGAATTATGACTTCATGAACAGGATGGAGCCGGAATTTCTTCACAAAGGGGCTAAGCTAAATTTTTTAAATGCAAACAATTGCAACGCCGATTAGCAACTAGTCACCGTCCGCCACTATCTAAACATGTTTTTATCTTCCAAAATCAATACACCATTTTATATGAGCATTAATCCCCTTGACCTTGCAATAATTAGTTCGTAATGAGTACAAATCAATTTTTGCTCTGATTTTAACTCATTTTTCATGTCAGTTTACCACTCTTGCAAACTGCCGTCCCAAAAGATCCAACAAATTAATATCTTTTCACCAATTAAGGATATTCAAAATCATCTGACCCTCACAGCTCGGTTCGCGACTAACATGAACTACTGTTTTGATCATAAATAATTTTAGAGAATTTCTAATGTATTAGATACACCTAGATTAGTACTAAATTTTTAGAGAATTTCTAATGTATTAGAAAAAAAAATTATAATCTATAGAAACTGAGAAACTCTTGATCCCTATATAAAATTAAGACATCAAATTAATCAAATGAACCAATTATAATAAATAAACAAACCCTAGACTTTAAATATGAAAAAAAAATGTTAGTTTACAATGTAAAGTACCTTAAATTACAGAATCACTTACTTGATCTACATATAACTAAGGCACAGTGTGAATATGTACAACTCTCTTGTGCACTTTCTGTTTCTTCTTCTTTGTTTTACTGCTTAAAAAGACTATTAGCAAATATCTAAAACAGAAAAGGAAAAAACTTGAACAAAAAAACAAACGTGTTTGATACCTTCAAGAGGTGACAATGGTTGATTTTGGCAGACACGTTGTCTCGCACTCTACTATGGGTGTTGACCCCTAAACCCGTACTTTGCGTGTCAGGTCGACCACAATCTTGGGGACTGGCGCACCCTAATTGATGAGCTATTTATGATGATTCGGCAATGAATAAGATTGGATGCATAGTTTGGTTATGAAGATCGAGTGGTAGGTTATTTATAGATTTGAAGTTCAACCAGTATAGGCTTCTCCAACCATTGAGAATTCGATGACTTGGCGAGAATTGGAGATGGTACCTCTCCTCTTTGGAAATGAAACACTTGCTTTTTCTAGTCAAATGGATTCCATTCCATGCGAAGAAGATGACGGAATACATGCATTTCTCTAGGAATATGTCCCCTAAAGCATGAATATTATGGATGACACGTAAATACCGATAAGTTTTGACCACATTGGGCCGAGCTGATTGTTGGAAATGATCCACTGACACCATGCGCGACCATAATCTGACATGATACTGATTTCCGTGGGACTCAATTCTATTTGTACTGTTTTTACCAACCTAATGAAGATTTCTGGCGAACAGGTCGTCTAAAAGTCCAGCCATGATACTGATTGCCACAACCACCAGCAATACACAAGGACAAGGAATCCTTAAATTATGTTGAGAAACTGAAAAATAAATAAAGTGGTATAACGGTACTCTAGCAATGTATGTTCCGTTCATTGTAATACCACCAATGTTAAGGTCTAAATCTATCTCCCTATCCACCCTTCGGAAACGAATAAAAAAGCTAAGCTTTTCATCCCAAATAAGTTGGGGTAGGCTAGAATTGAAAGCCAGAAGAGCGGTTCACCTTGCTTTTTTCAGCATTACAGCAGAAGTATGCCGGATGACACACTGAAACCGCGCTTCAAGAATTCTGAAAAGGCCTGAAAGAGGAAAAGGAAAGGTCATGCGTTCGCCGATTGCACCGGTGGTCAAGATGTGTTTAGAGGACCGGAGATTAGAAATCAGCACGTAGAAATATGTATGGGCACCCGATTGGGCCCTGGGAACATGGCCTTCGCTGAGCATAGGCCAGCTAGGTGACGGCCTAGGGCCCCCAAATCCTGGTCGTTGTGTATAAGAGATAGTTACGGTCTATGCATCTTTTAGTTTCGCGTCAAGTATTTAAATTTCCCATCAAATTCACTTTACTTTTTTTAGTCAAAAATGCTTAATTCACCGAAGTTTGACAATTCGCTGTGTTTACCTTACAAGTTTTATAGTTTTCTCTTTCTTCCTTAATTGAAAAAGAAAAAGCGTTGTAAACTTTTACTCCCTCCGTCCCACTAATAAGTGACCTAGTTATTTTTAAGTTTTGTCCCACCATTAAGTGACCTATATCATTAAACAAGGAGATATTCCTTAAATTATCCTTTAAATTGATTGTAAGAATATAAGAAATATGCATAATTTGATATTCATGTTTATATTCGTTACGTAGGTGTTTTAAAATATTTTACAATGGTACGAAGTTTGCGAACATCCGTGGTGTAGTTTGAGAGATAAATCATTTCAAAATTTCACTATTTATTATTCATAAGGGTATAATTGTAAAAAGTGCTTAAAAATACTTTCCTCCTTGCTTGCCTTAAAAATTGTGCAAATTTGAACTAGGTCACTTAATAGTGGGACGGAGGGAGTATCATTTGTAGTTTAGTTTTTTTCTTCTTCTTTTAAATATGGGGTAGGAACCGTTGACATGGTTATAATGACATAATCTTGACATTTTAGCGCCATTTTTTCTGCCAAACCCAACGAGCAATGAATTCGAGGCTAATTTTTTGATGACATGTTCTTCTTATAAGTCTCTACACTCCCACCAAAAATGAGATCATTCCGAGATGTATAAGACCACCATCTACCATTTTGAATATCAACCGTTGAAGATTAACGGTTGAAATTAAAATATGTGGATGGTGAAGTTTCTTATTTTGGAATTCTCTTATTTTTAGTAGGAATGTAGAGTTTTATACGAGGAACATGTTGCCAGAATATTAGCTTTAAATTCATTGCCGGTTGGGTTTGGTAGAAAAAAATGATAACCATGTCAACGGATTATGTCATTATAACCATGTCAACGGATCCTTCCCCTTTAAATATAGTCCGATTTAAGGATTCATATTGCTCACAAGAATAACGTATGTGTGAAATTGAAATTTCGGGAAATCTTTTGCTTGCCCAAACCAGAAACGCAAAAAAATTGTCGATAGAGTTTAGCCTTCGCCTGCTCAGGGTCTATAGATTTTGTCTTGCAACATCTAATGCCATATATGTCACCTTCAATAATTTTCGAGTGTCTAAATCACCGGTTTCATTGCCTAATGACTTTACTACTTGTATTATTATCATGACATCAGCATATTCATAATTAAATAAACTTATTTAATTTTGTATACATAGGCAAAATTCTTACACTTAAAGTATACCGAAGATTACATCATTTACTCATTAACATAATAAGCATTTACTTATCTATCAAATCTTATCGATACTGAAATCAAGACAAATTTATTGCCTGGTTAAGGGGTATTGATTGAAAGCAAAAGACTAAACCACCGTCTTACTACTCTGGACAAACCCACAAACTACGATCTTCTAGCTTGGGTTCTATGTCCTCTACCTAGACTCTCCATACAATTGCCGCTCATACTTTCACCTCTCAGTCAACAGGTTCTCGCTGAGTCCTTTTGAGTGCTTCTTCTTTGTGAGAATATGACTAGTTAGCTAGCTCTTTCTTCCAATTGTTTGTGCTTTATTCCCCATACGTACTGATTTTCTTGATCCCTGGGTGAATATTCTTGGTCTCTTACGTGAAAACCCCATTGAGCTAAGTGACACCAGAGTTTCAACATAAGCTACTATATTCCATTTGTTGACATTTGGAATGTGCTCGATGTTGGTAACTTTAGTTTCCTGGCTCACCAAGTCATATATAACGAAACAAGTATCTCTGCCATTAGTCGCGGTTGTTGCCAATAAAACTTCACCATTCCTGAATTCCCATAATATTTTCACACAGTTTATGGAGTTTGCAAATTCTGCAGGGAGCTGGGCAGTGAACAACTTAGTCCACGATTCTCTCACTTTGTAATCCTTCATCATCCAAACTTCAATATTGGAACCCTCATTACATAGCAGTATCATGCAAAGGCAACCTTGTAAAACACCCAATGGCTTGTTATAACTGTAATTCTTGTTGCCAAATAGTTCAAAGACCTGTTCACTAAGTGGTACTTCCCTGAAGTTCTCGTCTTTGATATCAAAAGCTAGAATACACATCTTCTTGTTTTCAAGGTTCTCCGCTACCCAGTGAAAAGCTCCACATACGAATATTACTTCAGCCTTATTGCGAAAACCATTAATTTGGTAAGGAAAAATGTTGGGTAAGGTTTTCCAAGAATGAGAACTTGATGTATAGACCTGAACTTGACAACCATAATAAACTCCGTAAAAATTAATACCATAACAGGTAGCTTTCACAATTTTGTAATCATTGGTATCGCGATCATAACCAAATCCATATGTAACATTGCTTAAGCTGTATGTTTTCGCTTGCTCGGTTTCAATTTTTGGATCTACTAGTTCCTTGAACTCTTTAGTGGATGGGTTCCAAAGGCAAAGAATATTGTAAATTTGAAGGCTGCTCATCATTATTAATCCATTACATGAACTAATAATGTCAATATCTAGACTTGTATCATCAACCACTTGAGATCTGAATGGAGAATCCATCTTAACACACTCATAGTAGTCATCTTCGAAGACTGATAACGAGGATTTTGTGGTATGTGTGTAAAATTCATGGGCGTTTCTATCTTTTATAGAAAGACAGTTTAGTTTTTCTCTGTGTTCATGTCGCCTTTTCGTGAAATTAGGGTCTTTAAACAATTTATAGAACCAGTGTTTGCAAACGCACCTGAATCTGCATATCGATTTTCCAGGTAACATCAAAAGTATGTTGACAATGATATCATCCGGGAGGATCGGCATGATTCTTTTTTCTGCTACTATCTGTGTTTGTAACGCTCTTCTTCGACTCTTTTTCTCGGTATTCGTCATACCTTCAAAGTGTGATGAGACACGCAGAGAAACAGACGGAAAAATTTTCGGTCTGTATTTTAGTTGTACAGGAGGTGAACATATATATTTATATATACTCTGTGAATTTCCAAACACGAACCTCTTTCTATAATTGATGAATTTCCGAAAACAAATAATCATCTATTCTATGTAGAGTCCAATTTTGTGCACACTCCTTTAAAGAGTGTGCACGAAACAAGCCAATTGGATTGGTTCTCCAAAACAAATGGTTATCTTAAATTAATAAATTAGTTTTAATTTAATTTTTTAATTCAATATTAACCTAAAATAGGAAATCATATATTCATATCTAATTCTATCCTAATTTGTAGTGATTTCAGAGTGGAAAAAAGAAGGTAATTAAATTTACCATAGATCGGTCTTATAAATCCTCCTTCGAATTCCTCCAGGTTCTCTTTTTGGTTTTCTGATTGAATTTTTTGATTGAACGAGAGATATATTGAAGGAGGGGAATGTAAAGAATTAGAAGAGTTCCATGTTCTTATTTTACCTAATCACACAAGTGTGTTGGATCCAAATGTATATAAAATTGATTTCGTTAGTGCTTATGAGTTATCAATTAACTAAACAAAACATCAAATGATCAGTATACATCTGGAGGACATAATCCGTGGAATGTGTATACAAGTATCCATCAAATCCATCGTCTCAAACTCGAGAAAGAATAACAAACCCAGGTTTAAGAAAGTTAATCCTACTGTAGGGGAGAAATAATCACCACCATCAAATGCAATATCTTTTAGTTTAACAATAATATCATAGCTATGTTGCAATCTCTAAATATTTGATGAGACAAAGAAGGATTCTGCACCATCGCTTCATTCTTTGGCTAAAGAAACTGCAAAATCGTTAAAATCGGAGGACGAAGTGATGAACAGTCTATAGTTGGTAACAACACTATATACAAGGATATGAATTAGTATTATTGCCTTTTATGGATTTAAATTAGATTAAAATAAAATAAAAATTAATTTAATAACATGAGATAACGGTTTGTTTAGGAGAACCAATAAGATTTGTTTGTTATGTGCACACTCTTCAAAGGAGTGTGCACAAAATTGGACTCGAAAAAGTATTTCCCAAAACAAAAAAAAGTTGATTGACGTACGCTAGTTTCTTTATTTATTTTCGTTAGGGACTTACCCCAACCCCAACGTTATTATCCCAACTACAACCTTTTTTGACTGTTCGTAATTCCAAATTAACTCCTCATGCGTGTTGTTCTTAGAAAATTGGTTTTCATTGAACCAATGTCGTATCTGCGAGTTCTTATGCAAGAATTTTAGCTTTGTGATGTTAGTAACTGGCATTGGTGTTTTGTTGGACCAATGTCGTATTCTGCAAGTTCTTACATGCAAGAATTTTAGCTTTGTGATTTTAGTAAGAGGCAAATTTGAATAACTTCCGTTCTCTGGCTCGCCGGGTCATACGTAATAAAATGAGTGTCTTTCTCGTAAATCGTGGTTGTTATAACATTCCCACATAAAATTTCCCCATTCATGAACTCGTTTTGAATAATTTGATCTTCTAAAAATTAAATTGTTGTACATGTACTTAACCGCTTCGTTGTGGCCACAAACCCAACGCAGGTATGTGGGCACCCATTAGGTCTCGATGTTAACTTTGCATGCGAGAGGTACATGGTTGGATGCCCTGCATCTCCAAATTTGTTTTGGGAAAATTAGGCGGAGGCCCAAAAAAAAAGTATTCTTATTGTCAGGCACACAATTAATTTTAGATAAGGTGACACCCAAAACTATCCAAAATTATTAAAAATCAATACATAACTCGTTATGCATGCTATTTTTTCAGGCATAACTCGTTATGCAACCTAATTTTTCAGGGGTATAATTGACAACGTAACTTGGATATAACATATCTAAAAATCCGCGCCTTGGAATTTTACAAATTTTATATCGTTGGAAATATTTTTAAGAGAGCTACACAACGAGTATAAACAACAATATCAAATTTTTATTTTTCACGAAAAAGTCGGAGGTGATCATCATTTTAGGGAAAATTTTCGAAAACCGACTACATATTCATTATGCAGCCTCCAAAAAAGATGCATAACACAATATGCAGACGCATAACGAATTATGCAACCATTTTCTCGACTGCATAACAAATTATGCATCTGGATAACAAAGTTATGTAACCATTGTTTTGGCTGATTTTAGTCCGTACATAAAAAATTGATGCATAATTGGTTATGCAGCCATATTTAAGGATGCAGATCAGGTTATGCAACAATTTTCTCGATGCATAAAATATGCAACAATTTTCTCGATGCATAATGCATTATGCAGCCGTATTTTGGATGCATATCAGGTTATGCATCCATTTTCTCGACCGCATGATGCATTATGCATCAATTTTCAATTTCACACAAAATAACAAAGATGCCGGATAATGTGTTATGCATCCATTTTTTCGACTGCATGACATGTTATGCACTCATAACAACATCATATTCTTCTTTTTCTTTGTTGTTCATCATCCAAGCTCAAATAAGATTTATTATTATTCCCTGTATTTTCCAAATCTCAAATCAACTTTTCTTCCTGTTCTATTTGATTGAAACAATTACAAAACCCTATCTCCATCTCAGAACACATCTCATATCCATCTTCTCAATCATAATACCTAATTAAAAAAAATCTATTCATACATCTTTCGGAAATAACAAACAACAAGATCTCGATTCATCTCAGAACATCACCTCAAACCCTAACTTTTGATTTCATTCATGTATTGTTTCCAATCTTCATGTGATTATACTGTCTATCTATATTATTGATCGTCAGTCACAGTTGGGAGGAAGAAAAGAAAAATAATTGAAGAAGAAATTCCTGTGAAGAAGAAGAAGAAGAAGAAGAAGAAAAGATACGAAGAAACCAAATTTTATAAATTGTGGGTTTGGGAGAAATTTTCTCACGAAAATTGGGTGCGCGCGTAAACTTTTCCGCCCGTGGGTTTCACGGTGTAGAAAATCTGTAGAATGGGTCTCCCTGTAGTTTTCACATTTGTTTTATTTCATGTTGTATTGTTAAATCCGCTAAAAACCAAACAAAGATGGACATAAATATATTTATCAGGTTTGCATTATTCATCCCGGAGGCATTCACGGCAACCAAGTTACTTAACTACGCTTTTTTAAAAATCTCAAGGTTAACTGTGATGGGGATAAAACCCAAATGTTAGAGCGCTCGCTTTGCATGGGAGAGGTACAGGGTGCGACACCCTGCATCTCCAAAATAAATTTATTTATTTTTATTTTGTTAATTTCGTTAATAAACCCACTAACGATCGACATAAATATTTTTTCAGGTTTGAATTACTCATCTTGCAAGCATTCCCCGCAACAAAGTTACTTAACTAATATAAGTGTTGTTTGGAACCCAAAAAACAAAATGTAGCAAGCATTTTAATAAACATGCATATATAATTAGTGCACCCCTTTGGCTGGCTCCAAGGCATGCACGCGCTTCTCCTCCTAAGTTATCTCCCATCTCCAAATGCTCTTGGCTGTGATTTATTCGCCAAACGCACTGATTTTCTTGATCCTTGGCTGCATGTTCTTGGTCTCTTATGAGACCACCCGATTGAGGTAAGTGACACCAGACTCTCAACATAAGCTACTATGTTCCATTTTTCGTTGTCTGGAGTATGCTGGATCTCCGCAACTTTAGTTATTTGGCTCACCAAGTCATATATAACAAAACAAGTATTTCTGCCATAAGTTTCAGTTGTTACGAATAAAACTTCACCACTATTGAATTCCCATAGTATCTTCACATAGTTTACGGAGTTTTTAAATACCGCAGGAAGCTCGACAATGAACATTCTAGTCCAGGATTCTCTCGCTTTGTAATCCTTCATCATCCAAACTTCAATATCAGAACCATCTTTACATAGTTGTGTCATGCAAAGGCACCCTTGTAAAACACCCAATGACTTGGTATAATTGTAATTCTTATTTCCAAATAGTTCATTGACCTGTTGTGTAAGTGGTACTTCCCTGAAGTTCTCATCATGGATATCAAAAGCTAGAATACATTTTTCCTTTTTTTGAAGGTTCGTCGCTATCCAGTGAAATGCTCCACATACGACTATTGCTTCAGCCTTATCGTGAAAACCTTTAATATGGTAGGGAAAACTTTTGGGTAAGGTTTTCCAAGAATGAGAACTTGCTGTATAGACCTGAACTTGACAACCATGATAAACTCCAGAAAAATTACAACCATAAAGGGTAATTTTCACAATTTTGTAATCATCGATATCCCGATTATGGCCAAATCCGTACGTATCACCGCTTCTCGTGACATTCTTTAAAGACGCTGGTACATATTTAATTTCTGGAATTTCTATTTCATTCAACTCTTCAGTAGCTGGGTTCCAAAGCCAAAGACTTCCATCGACAAAGTAGCCTTTCATCATAATCAGACCATTACAAGAACTAAGAATGTCAATCCTTTCTAGACTTGTATCATCAACTACTTGAGATTTGAATGGAGAATCTATCTTAACACACTCATAGTAGTCATCTTCAAATGCCAAGGATTTTGTGATGTTATTATACAGATAAAATTCATACTGAGGTGTAAATTGGGCTGTGCCAGCACTAGCACAGCCCAACACGGCACGTTAAAATTTGAGCACAGCCTTGACCCAAAGACGTGACTTAGCCCAAAGACGCAAGACAAAGACGTTAGTTAAATGGGACGTGTTGGGTTTGACTAATTGGCACAGTAGCACAACACAGCACGCGGCACGGATAAGCACGTGGCCCAGCCCAGCACGGCACGTTAAGAGAGCACGTCATAACATGTACAAATACCCCATATAACAAGGCATAATACATCACATTTTTTGTATATTTCACAAAAGAGTCACTATTCTAGCTAGTTTTTAACATTTTATGTTGGCTTATTTATAACAACACATATAATACCTTAATATTTGGAAAATATATTTCAATATCGTTGTTATAATGTCGTCACATATACTTAACTAGAACATTAATTTACATGACAATAATCCAATTTTATATTTGATGGGCTATTTCTTTTTATTGAATAAACTTATTAATTTTAATTGAAATAATTTCAAATGATATGTTGTCTAATTAAATTCTTGTGATAATGTCCGACTTAATGTATACATTAAGTGATTTCAAATTGTTTATAGCACGTGTGCCAGCCAAAGACGGCACAAAGACGACACGTTTATTCGTGTGCTTTGTGCCCGTGGGTCATCTTTGTGCCTAGCTTTTGACTAGTAAAGCACAAAGACGGCACAAAGACGTTTAAATCGTTGGCACAGCACAGCACGGCACATGACACGTGAAGCACGCGACTTCGTGTGCCGGGCTGTGCCGGGCCGGCACGTTTTACACCTCTATGCGCATGGGCATTGGGTTCTTTTAATACTGAAAAACAATGTACTTCTTCGCTTTCAAAGCTGTGTTTACGACGACTTTTAATAAAATTAGGGTCTTTAAACAACTTATGGCACCAATATTTGCAAACGCACCTGAATCTGCATAACGATTTTACTGGTAACATCAAAAGTATGTTGAGAATGATGTCATCTGGGAGGATCGGCATGATCCTTTTTTCTTCTTCAGCTGCTACTACCGGTGCTTGTATTCGTCTCTGTATTTTAGTTATACAGGAGGTGAACATATATACATATACTCTGTGAATTTCCAAATACGAACCTCTTTCTATAATTGATGAATTTCCAAAAACAATTTAAATCAACCATTCTATCCCGGAAAAGTATTCCTAAAAAAAAATTTGGAATTGACGTACGCTAGGTTCTTTATTTATTTTCTTAAGGGACTTATCCCAACTACAACCTTTTTTGGGGAAAAAAAAAAAAAGCATACTCGGCAACTGTTTACATGGCGGCGGATAATATGCCATTACACTTATGCCATTTTATCAACAGTTATGCGCAAAATGTAAAACGTTTAGTAACCTAACCAAGCAGATGGGATTGGCTGAAACCTTAAACTTAGCACATGCCAATATGTCGTAGTAGTCCATTCCATCCAAGCAATCTCGAAAATCTGTAAAAAGCTTCTCAAATGCCCTCCATTGAACTTTGTAAGATCGCGAGTACAGGTATGGAAGAAACACCTGCAGATTGATTACATGGAAAATGGGGTGGGCTAATTACAAGTTTTAAAAAAAAAATCCTATACTAAAATTTTATTAACCTAAAAATAGGGACAGGCTATAGCCCGGGTTAGCCCTTTGCTAGGCCCGTCCCTATGCTAACAATCATCTTACTTTATTTATTCTATAACATCTACTAAATTCAGACTTCTAGGCTACCAAGAAAACACATTGTGCACCCAATATGGAAATACGGAAGCACGCACCGGTTATGGTTCCATGAAGTATTCCTGAAGCAAGAGGCGTAGAATATTTGATATCAAAGACTTAATGAAAAGAACACAGAACTAAAACTCAAACAAACTTCTTTTAATTGATGTGTCTTGACTCATGGCTCAACAGCCTATTTATATGATTAACAAACTTGACTCTCAAGTAAAAAACACTTTCCTAACTTAATCAATCAAAGACTCTTCTAGAAAATTCTCACGTAAACAAACTCTCAAACAAGAAATACTTTCAACCCAAGTAAACTTCTAAATACCGTACCACGAGTCAACAACTCTTGTTGATCCATTCACTTCATGTCAACTGTATTAGTTGATCCAAACATACTCTGTCAACTCTCATAGTTGATCCACACTATTGTATCAACAACTCTTGTTGATCCCTTCTGTCTTCTTCATAGTATCTTGGTTTATTCTTCAACATCCTCCCTTAAACCAAGATACTCTTTGCTAATCATTCCCAACTTTCCACGCAAGTAAATGAAAGTGTTAGACTTCAAAGACTTGGTGAAAATATCTGCCACTTGCTCTTGACTCTCAACAAACTCAACAACTATCTCCTTATTGCTTACAAGCTCTCTGATATAATGATATTTGATATCAATATGTTTACTCCGTCCATGAAACACAGGATTCTTAGTTATAGAAATTGTAGACTTGTTATCACAAACTATTGTTGTTGGTGTCTTCTGTTTTTGAAACAATGACTTCAACATCATTCCCAACCATACAGCTTGTGTAGCACAGCTGCTAGCAGCTATATATTCGGTTTTTGTTGTAGATAAAGCAACAATTTGTTGCTTCTTTGATGACCAAGAGAAAAAACTAGTTCCTAACTGAAATCCATAACCTGATGTGCTTCTTCTTCCTTTTGTATCACCAGCCCAATCACTATCAGTAAATCCAACTAATTTTGGATCTTCTGGAGCATTATAGAGAATTTCCATACTGGTTGTTCCTCTAACATATCTCAGAATACGTTTTGCAGATTATAAATATGATTGTCTGGGTTCTTCCATAAATCTACTCACCAATCCAACTGCATACATGATGTCAGGTCTTGTAGAAGTCATATATCTAAGACATCCAACAAGACCTTTAAAGTCTGTTGAATTCACAAGTTCTCCTGATCCTTCTCTTGTCAACTTCAATCTCTCTTATACTGGTGTTAAGATTGGATTGCAATTATCCATCTTGAAACGCTTTAGTATACCTTCTGCATATCTTTGTTGATTGATAAAAATTCCTTTTTCAGTTTGTTGTACTTCTATGCCAAGAAAGTATGACATTAAACCAAGATCTGTCATCTCAAATTCCTTCACCATGTGCTCCCTGAATTCCTTGATCATCTCAGAACTATTTCCAGTAAAAATAAGATCATCTACGTACAAACATACTATAATATGATTGCCAAGATTATCAGCTTTCAAATATAAAGTATGCTCATATGGACATCTTTTAAACCCTTTCTTAATGAAATAAGAATCTATTATTGTATACCAAGCTCTTGGTGCTTGTTTCAAACCATCAAAAACTTTGTTTAGCTTGTATACTTCATTCTCCTTCCCCTTCATAATGTAGCCTGTTGGTTGCTCAAAATAAACTTCTTCTTCCAAAAATCCATTCAAGAATGCTGACTTAACATCCATCTGAAAAATCTTCCAATGCTTCTGTGCATCTAAAGCAATTATCATTCTTACTGTATCAATCTTGCAACTGGTGCAAATACTTCTGAGTAATCCTCATTAGGTATAAAATATTTTCTCCTTGGTCTTGTAGATTCATGTTGTGGTATTGCTTCTGTTCTTGCTTCTTCATGATGTTCTTCAACATTGTTTGTTGACCCAGTTTTCCAATTCCATTGTGAATCTTCATCAAAGATCACATCTATGCTTACAATTACTTTTCTTATTTCTGTATTTAAAAACTTATATCCTTTAGTTACTGAGCTATACCCAATAAGAATACACTTTTCACTCTTGTCATCCAACTTCTTTCTAAGTTCTTTAGGTACATGTGCATATGCAATGCACCCAAAAACTTTCAGATGTCTTATACTTGGTCTTGCACCTATCCAAGCTTCCTCTGGTGTCATGTTATTCAAACTGTTTGTAGGACATCTATTAAGTAAGTATACTGTTGTGTCAACTGCATATCCCCAAAAATTCTTTGGTAAATCTTTTGTTCTTCTTATAGTTCTTGCCATCTCCATTATGGTTATATTCTTCCTCTCTGCAACTCCATTTTGTTGTGGTATGTATGTTGCAGTCAATTGATGTTGAATACCATGTTCTTTCATGAATTTATCAACTAAAGTATACTCTTTTCCTCTATCAGTTCTTAATATCTTGATGCTCTTACCAATCTGTTTCTCAGCATATGATTTAAAACTTCTAAATGCATGAAAAGTATTTTTAAGCAAATAAACCCATGCCTTTCTACTAAAATCATCAATGAAAGTTATAAAATAATTATTACCTCCATGTGAAGTTACTTCAATATGACCACACAGATCACTATGAACAATCTCCAACTGTTGATCAGCTCTTCTAGCTTTGTTGACTTGAATGGATCTTTATGTTGCTTGCCAAAAATGCAATTCTCACATCTTGATTCAGGAATCTCAAAGAAAGGTAAACCAGATACCATCTCTTTCTTTGCTAAGGTTAGTAAACTGTTGAAGTTCACATGCCCCATTCTCTTGTGCCACAACCAAGCATCATTATGAACATGAATACTATAATACTTTTCCTTTTGATAATGAATATTCAAAGAAATTAGTCATCTGCACTCTTGTAATAAGTCTTCTAAAACGATCTCGAATTGTACAAACACCATTGAAGATGTTCATAGAATAACCTCTTTCAGATAATTGACCCATAATCAAAAGATTTTGATGCAAACCTGGTACATAAAACACATCCATAATATATGTTTTTGCACCATTCTTCAGAACTATTCCAATCCTTCCTTTTCCCATAACTAGAATTGTAGAATTGTTTCCAAACTTCACAGTTGAACGCACTGATTCATCAAGATTATCAAACAAATCTTTTCTTACACACATATGATTGCAGCAACCTGTATCTAGATACCACTTATGTTGAGGATGTTCTTCAGGTGTATGAAAAGACAACAACATATCTAGATAGTTCTGGAGGTATTGGAGTTGAACTGGTGGTGCAGAAATGAAATTGAGTTACGTATAGAATAAAACGTGATGTAGTTTAGTTTAGAAGTGAATCATGGGGAGTTCCTGGTGAATGAATATAGAACTGGGTAGTGATGAATCTGAGGAATTATTAAATCTGTGAAGAAGAGATTGAGCTGCAACTGGTTTTGGTTTAGAAACTATAGGTGTTGGTGTTGTTTTAATGAGATATTGCAAGATGTAATGGTTCGGTTGGAGGTGTTGTATCTAGGCGCAGATGAAGTTTAATTGGAAAGACAGTTGAGACAAGTTTGAATGAATTGTTATAAATGATGTTGATCCGGATTTAATTGAAATTCAAGATTAAGAAATAGAGGTTGTGAATTGGTTAAGTTTGTAGGGTTATAATTGAAGTTAGAAATGCATTGTTCGGTTTAAGTCTTGGCTTGTTATGTGTTGCATCATGATTGTCTATTAGAAGTTTGGCTTAGGCATTTGGCCTATCAGTCATCCCGATCAAAGCTAGATGATTTATCTAGCTTAGACCATCGACCGAGATGAATCGCCTAACCCGGTGTTGACTCATTAACCGAGACTTGACTCAATGGACCTTGACCGAGTTAACTCGTTGACCTTTGACCTGACCTTGGACGTTGACTATTAATTGACCCTTCGACCTGACGTTGACTGTTAGTTGACCGGATGGACAGGACCTTAAGTTAATGGGCATGTTTAGTGGACTTGGGCTTAGTGTGATGTTTTCTTAGTTTGATACTTTGGACTTAGTTTGATACTTTGGACTTTGTTACTTTTGGCACATTGTTAGTATGTTTTACTATCTATATGTATGTATGTGTCTTGATGTGCGTGTAATATGCGTTGTATGTTTTCCCCGTAAGGAGTGTCGTATGGCGGCTTCTTCGCCGTTTTAATATTATCTAGTAGGAAGGCTTCTTCCCCGTTTCGATAGTATATATGCTTAAGAATAGTAGGGCGGCTTCTTCCCCGTTCAAATATTGCGTAGTAGGGCGGCTTCTTCCCCGTTTAGTTATTATATATACTATTTTATTTTGGGGAAATCACTCGTGTGCATATTATGCTTGTTTGTCTAAACTTTCTGATCTTGATGGTAATATTCTGAATCATGGTTTATATGGGCACTCTGTGTGAATCATGTTAGTGATTACTTGGAAGTTATACGTTTCTTTGGGCACCCTTTGGGACAATGTGCTCACTTGTTCCCACTTCAGTTTCAGTAATAAGAAAGAATGAAGAGTGCGAAGATATCCGTTTTTGAATCTTAGTGCTCTGCCGAGTATAGTGTTGTCGTGTATCTGTATTATATGTATTCATTTTTTATTCTATCAAACAACACATTTATATATTTATATAACATGAGAGACATTCAAACACATTGTATCAGAGAGTTTTGGGTTTGTTTGTTAGTACTTTATGTGAAGATGGTTCTTAATATTGATAATACGGAATTGATGCTTCAATTAGGTTGTAATCTTATAGCTAAGCGAGGTTTAGGAGTTGGGGCGTCACAGGATGGATTAATGGACTTAGGTTTAAAAATAGTTTTCTTATCTTAGTGAATTAAACCTTTGTGGTCTGAATAAGCATTTGACTTCTTCTACAAGTTGTAGATGTTCGTAAAACTTAGCTAATAGACTATAGAATCAACCTAATTGAATTAGTAAACCTTAGTTATGCTAAAGATAGAGAATAAAAGGGTGTAAAGTCGTAATTGGTCTTAGAACCATTAGTTATACTTGTATGATTCTTCTGTGAGCTATTTTAGCTAGTTTCATAGACTTCTTGTGTGATTAACAGTTAGTCTATATTAACAACGATCGATTCACAGAATGAACCAGTGGATCGTGGATCTCAAAGTAGGCGTGACTTGTCATCAAAAGAGGTGGGAATTTATATTTAACTCTTTTGTGCTTATTGTTGTTTTCTTTTACAAGAGTTTATGTTTAACAAATGCATGCATTGCCTGGTTGTGTATTCCATGCATTGTTTTATTTAAATTTCCGAAAGTACCGTTGTTTCTTTTAATCTTTCCATTGTTTGGAAAGGAATTGTAATGCCTTGTTTGTCTTTATGAAATGTTTGGGAAATAAGAATTTCCACTTGATTGCTTGGAAATGAGAATTTCCATCCGTGGTATATAAGATACCGCTCCTTCATTTATATCTACTTACTTTCGAGCTTTTATGCAATAACTAGGTGGAGGCTGAATCACCATATTAGCTATCTAGGTTGAGGCTGAATAACCATATTATACATTGTTTGGAAGGAGTTAGTTCCATATACATGAATGTTTACTCTGTGAAATGGTGTTTAGTGTTAGGGAAAACATGAATTGTTTTCCAATCATTTACAATGATTACATGAAAGTTAAATGTTATTCCTATTGGGCACCCCTTTTAGGGATGATGTGCTCACCCATTCCACTTTCAGTTTTAGAGACAGATCAGAGTTGCGCAGCGAAAGCTTCGAGGAGTCGAGTCCGTAGTTGGTTAACTTCTGTTATGTTTATTTTGTTGTATATTCTATTTTTAATCTAAATGACTATTCTATATGTATCATTTGAGAGAAGTTCTTGTATATATATATTTCAGATCGGGGCTAGTTTTTGGGTTAAGTTTTGTAGCAGATTTCTTAATTGAATGTTTAAGTAAATGCTTTAGATTTTTAGTGTCTCTTTATTTAGTTAATCTCTTGGATTAGTCAGCTGCTAGCCTAGGGTGCGCTACAGGTAGTTTCCCAAATGTATGATCCACTAAATCAACATCACTGATATCAACCCATAATTACTTGAAATTATGAAAAATGTATATGCATCCTTATTTTTCAGGGGTATAATTGGCAAGCAAACTAAAATATAACATATCTAAAAATCCGCGTTTTGGAATTTAAATAAATCTCGTTGGAAAGCTTTTAAAGAGATGTACACAACGAGTATAAACAACGATACCAAATTTAAGTTTTTTTTCAAATAAGTCGGAGTCATCAATTAGTGAACCCCTTGCTGACTCCAAAGCTTGCACGCGCTTCGCCTACTAGGTTATCTCTCCTCTCCAAATGGCTTCGTTCTTCTAATTAGTTGTGCTTTATTCGCGAAACGTATTGATTTCCTGATCCTTGGGTGCATGTTCTTGGTCTCTTACGTGAAAACCCGATTGAGCTAAGTGAGACCAGACTCTCAGCATAAGCTACTATATTCCATTTTCCATCTCCTGGAATGTGCTGGATCTTCGTAACTTCAGTTTTTTGGCTCACCAAGTCATATACAACAAAACAAGTGTTGCTTCCATCAACCGCGGTTGCTACCAATAAAACTTCACCATTCTTGAATTCCCATAATATCTTCACATAGCTTATGGGGTTTGCAAATACTGCAGGGACCTGGGCAATGAACAATTTAGTCCATGATTCTCTCACTTTGTAATCCTTCATCATCCAAACTTCAATATTAGAACCATCTTTACATAGTAGTATCATGCAAAGGCATCCTTGTAAAACACCCAATGATATGTGATGTCTGTAATCCATATTGTCAAATAGTTCATAGACCTGTTGAGTAAGTGTTACTTCCCTGAAATTCTCGCCATGGATATCAAAACCTAGAATGCACGTATCGTGGGTTTCAAGGTTCCTCGCTCTCCAGTGAAAAGCTCCACATACGAATATTGCTTCTGCCTTATTGCGATAACCGTCAATCATATACGGAATGTTTGGTAAGGTTTTCCAAGACTGAGAACTTGATGTATAGACCTGAACTTGACAACCATGATAAACTCCAAGAGAATTAAAACCATAACAAGTAGCTTTCACGATTTTGTAATCATCGGTATCGCGATCATAACCAAATCCATATGTAACATTGCTCAAGTTGGTTATGTTCCGTTGTCCATATTTAATTTCTGGAATTACTATTTCCATGGACTCTTTAGTAGATTGGTTCCAAAGCCAAAGACTTTCATCGACAAAGTAGCCTTTCATCATAATCAGACCATTACAAGAACTAAGAATGTCAATCCTTTGTAGACTTTTATCATCAACTACTTGAGATTTGAATGGAGAATCTATCTTAACACACTCACAGTAGTCATCTTCAAATGCCTTTGTGATATTATTATACAGATAAAATTCATACTGCGCATGGGCATTGGGTTCTTTTAATACTGAAAAGCAATGTACTTCTTCGCTTTCAAAGCTGTGTTTACGACGACTTTTAATAAAATTAGGGTTTTTAAACAATTTATGGCACCAGTATTTGCAAACGCACCTGAATCTGCATATCGATTTTCCAGGTAACATCAAAAGTATGTTGACAATGGCATCATCCGGGAGGATCGGCATGATTCTTTTTTCTTCTGCATCTCCTACTACCGGTGTTTGTAACGCTCCTCTTTGTGTCTTTCTCTTGGCATTCGTCATACTTCAAACTGTGATGAGAAATAGATGGGGGTTTGTATTTTATACAAGGAGGTGAATACATATATAATTGGTGAATTTCCAAAAACAAATCTTCAATCCCGGTAAACAAATCTTTCTTGATTTTGTCATATGGCATGGGCCTATACCCGCCCTCCTGGTCTAAAGCCACTGCTCCCTTAGGGACTTCTCCCAAGCCCAACCTTTTTCACAAGCAAACTCGGCAACTGTTTACAAGGAAGCTGACTATGTGCAATTACATCATAACTTATATACTTACAGATGAGTTCTTAATTTATGCACAAAATGCAAAATGTTCAGTAACCTAACCAAGCAGATGGGATTGGCTGAAACCTTAACTTAGCACATGCCAATATGTCATAGTACTCCATTCCATCAAAGCAATCTCGAAAATCTGTAAAAAGCTTCTCAAATACCCTCCATTGAACTTTGTACGATCGCGAGTACGGGTATGGAAGAAAAACCTGCAGATCAATTACAAGGAAAAGGGGAATCCATTATTAAAGAGTCAAAAAAGAATTGGAGTCGGGGTTTTTTCTGAACAGATGAATCTTACATCTCCCTCCTGAGCAAGACGCCTAAGTAAAAGAAACGTTTGCTCACTTTCATCCAAATTGTCAATAACTGCAAGCCAGATTTGTGAAGCAAGCTCATGTGCTTTATCCCTTGATTTTCCGCAAGCAATGAACTGATCTGCAGATGGAAATGAGAGAAGGAAATTTGATTGATAGTCATCCAGATATCTTTACAAAAAATGAGAGAATCTTTGCAATTAAATTGCAATTCAAATCGTGCTTCTGAACATGTTATTAAGGGTACAAACTCGACTACAACAGAACATGTATCCACTGCATTCTAACATTTTACCAAATTCAGACTTCTAGGCTATCCAGAAAACACATTGTGCTA
This sequence comes from Papaver armeniacum, assembly GCA_023531295.1. NCBI lineage: Eukaryota > Viridiplantae > Streptophyta > Magnoliopsida > Ranunculales > Papaveraceae > Papaver > Papaver armeniacum. The sequence goes on from JAJJWW010011888.1 coordinate 492,720, forward strand.
CCCAATCTGAAAACACGGACGCAAAAGTTGAGAACGCACCGATTATGACTCCGTGAAGGATTCCTGAGGCAGGAGGCATTACTGAAAGTTCAAGCTGTTCTTTTAGAAACAAATAAGTGCGTCCCATAATCTCATCAATCTCACCATCAAACCCAAACATGTGTTTGCTAATGTACAAAGCTTCATATATCCTGTAATGTACATGTGTAAAATGCAAATACTACGACATTGTTAGGTCAATTACTCATCATAAAACCATCCAATGAACAAAAAATTGAACTTTTCGAATGGACAAGGTTCTTGATTTATTTCCCTCAAGCCGTAGACAGTTGGGCTGATTATTAAGATGGTGCATTGGTGCTAATTATGATATCTAGGATCCATTTCAATATATTCACTTAGGAATTATCACATACAATTCGTATACAAATTAAGTATGAATGAAATTTTACCTCTTACTCGATCCTCGAGGAATAGGACCAGCCCATTGATCTCCTTGGTCAGCTGAAGGCCATGTCTTCAAAAGAGCAGATTTCCATAAACACTCTCCTCGAAATAGATTCGCCCAATGTTGCTTAACACATGCTATATGAACCCATTGTGACACCGGCACACGGATGAAAATTTCAATCAATAGATGATCTGGTAGTTTCCCAAATGCATGATCCACTAAATCAACATCACTGATATCAACCTCCATGAATCAATTTTTTAATCAACAGATAAGTATCAGAAATTTCAAAGATTAGTGAGCCTGATAAAACAGATATGATTAGTGAGTCAGATCAAAGTATTTTTCTACTCTTGAGTGAAAATCAATAATCAAAATCCCAAAATTGCAAGAAAACAATCACCGAGATACTCATTAAAATACTCATTAAGACGTAAGAGAGAGATACCTGAAAGAGACAGAGAGATGGAGTTAAGTGTCTGACTCTATGAGCCAATCAAACTTGTGGTGGTGAAAAGAAAGAAAAAAAGTATGTATAGATTAGAGTGTTAGTTTAAGTTACAGGCTAGTACAACCAGATATGGCCCGTAGGGTTGCTGCATCATTCATATTTGTGGGTCTATGATGCGTGTCGTAACCACAACAAATTAATCAAGATATTTCCACCTAATTAACAAGTAATATAATGGAAGTCAAGTTCGTTCCCACGAGGAGCAAGAGATTCTAGTTGTAAAATTGTCACGAAAAGGGGGGATGTATAAAGCAAAAGAAAATAAACAAAGCAATTAAAATCGAAAGTTGAAAGATGAAAGCAATAAGAGAGACAAGATCAAGGAATCCTTCTTCGTTGCAAAACAATGATTAAAGTTATGTTCTTTTCTACTTGTTATAAGTCACAGATTATCACCAACCGTAGGATAGCAGATCCGCTTTAGCTAGCCCCAAAATCCCTTATTTCACCGAGTAACAAGTCCGCTTAGTTATCGATTCTATTCAAAAGAACCACCTTGAGGTCCGCTTACAAGATGTAATTCCCCGAATGCATTAAGATTTATGAATTTAGGTTTAGTACTAGTAGTTAAACTCTGGTTCGCTTGGTTCACTTTCTAGCGTTGTTTCTACACACAATTGCTCCACGGAATCCCTCCGCAAGGTCTTGTGTTTTCTACTTATGTAAAGTGTCGAGAACGATTACGTATTCCCTAACTTATACTAGATATAGATTAAATCGACAAATCAATTTAGCGTGCACTCCAAACAATCTATCAATCAATCATGAATGAATAAACATTCCTATTAGTAAAAACAATCGATAATCATGTGAAAAATCTCAAGATAGAATTGAAACAAAACTCACATCATGTATTAAGAACTAGGAATTCATCCTCAATCAATAAGAAAATTAGCTACTCATGCTTTTGAAATTCACACAAATAATAATAATTAAAAGAAGAATTTTCAAATTCACACAAATAACTAAAAAGAAAAATCTTAGAAAAGCAAGCAAAAACACAAGTGATGTGTGTGTAGAGAGTGTGTAAAAGATGTAGAAAACTTCTCTATTTATAGGCTTCAATATTCTCCAACTCTTCCAAGGATTAGAATCCTTTTCCTTTTGCAATTCAATTTCCAAAACCAAGCTTTTCTCAACTCTTCCACCTTCTCCTTCCAAATTTGAGTCCAATTCTCCATCCAATTCCTAGCCCAAGTCTTCACACCCATGAGAGAAGTCCATAGAAAATTCTGGAATTTTTGGCTCATAGGAAAACGGGATTATGGTGGAATTGTCGCCACGGCCGCCTGGAAATTTCCGTCGTCGGGAGAATATTCGACGGAATATTCCGTCGATCATCGTTAGGACTAACGGTCAAACTGGTCAACCGTCACCAACGTTAGTCAACGGGTCAAGGAGAATCAAGGGAATTATCGAGTCGCATCGAAGTCAAGCATTGAGTCCAAATTTAATGGTGACTCGCTAAGTTGCCATGGCATTAGCATTGCTCGGCCAGACTTGTTCACGCCTCGGCCATCATGGCTATTCCTTCTTCACTTGTGCGCTTTCGATTCATCCTCAAAGCACAGCTTCTCTCAAACTCGCCGCATCACCATCATCTACCGAATCGCCTCAATGCCTCTCTATCTCACAGCCAATCTCTTCACAGCCAACATATCTAACCATTTATCATCATGCCAAGCACTCGCATCTCACAGCTTGATCCAAATCTGCGGCATCACTTGCATATCAAACTCAAAGTTATACATTTCTCCCACATATCACCACCCGGGACCACTCCAGTGCCTCGGTTACATTACAACCATCCCTAGCTCGTGCCCCCGACATTGCAACACCACCAAAGACCTGAAACCCAAAGAACTTAGCCATTTTCTCCAATTCAGTTCAAACTCATATAAACCAAGACTTGCACTGCACTTACGGCCTAAGATATCCCCGTGCATTTGCACCTTCTTTCACTCCCCCCGCAATCGCAATTCAGCTCACGACAATCACCACATACATCACCCGAAGCTTCAAATCGCCTTCACCTAGTTCTCGCTAATGTCGCCTCTCCTCGTAATACCTTTCACCGCTGTAGCTCATAACAACAACATCATATGGACTCAAACATCATCCTTGAAATCCACCAGGAACAGCTCCTTCTCAGTACCACCTGACACAGACATTCATCCAATCTCTTAGCCACAACATCTTTGCACTCTAAAGACCCTGGTTCAATGCAATCATCCGGCTCTTCATATGCAATACCCAGCCAAAGAGAACACCACCATCACAACCATCATACCATTCCATTTCACTGGCATAACTCTAAAACCAGCTGCTACTGCCATCTCCCAGCTGATCTGCATCTTCTCATCCTTATACTTCATTTCCATTGCTGCACAACACCAGGCAACAACCACCAGCTCTGGCACCCTGCAATCCTTCAATCCCAGCAGCAACACAATTCTTCACCTGCCATTTGAAACTCCATTGCCTGTGAAACCCTAACTCCATCAGCACCAGACATCTTGCTCAATCGACAACACAGAGATAACCCATCTTCTCTGAGTCCTCAAACCCATAGAATCAAACCCATTTAAACATCACAGAAAAACCCCAATTTCGTTTCTTGTGAATTTCCTTTTTGCCTTGTCTCACCGCACCGTGCTCGAGCTCATCCCCATAAATCGAACCCAGAAATCGTCTCCACTATCAAACCCTATCATCTTCATCACAAATTAACCAACAGCAATCCCATTTCAAATCTCACAGACCGATCTGTGGTTCTCTTCAATACCCCTCTCACCTCGGCTCAACAAATGTGCAGTAATTATCTTCGATTCACCATCCCCTTCAATCTGCTTCTTCAATCTCTAATTTCTTTGAACTTCATCACCATCTCAAGATTCAAACACAAACCCCCAGATCCATCACCCGATTCGATTACAACCCATACTCATATCGAATTCGTCTTCTTCTTTCGGTTCACTCAGCGGCAGCGTCTCAATCTCGATTCAATCTCTGGCTCTTCGTCGTTTATCTCTCTCGACTTCATTAACAGCAGCAGCCATGGCTGCTTTCTTTCTTACTTTCAGACAAAGGTAATGAAACTGAATGATTGAGAGATGGTCTCGATTTCAGGTTTAGGTTTAAATGACACGGATCCGGGTCGGGTTTGGATCCGGGTATGGTTAGGACCGACCCAATTGGATGCTACCCAGCATGACCATCCTCTGGATAAGGGCTACCAAGTGTTAATAACACCCACTGCTGATTGATAAGGGGTACCCTGGATGAGAGCCCTTAACCACTTGGGCTCCGGATAGTGTTCGCCCGTAAAATGACCTTTTTGCCCTTTTTACTTAAATTGGGTGATTTCTTCTTCTTTTCCTCCGTGCGACTCCAAAGTAGCTACAAAACTCAAAACAAGCGTAAAATACATAATTTACAAGAAAAATAGCAAAGAAAGCATAAACTACTAGATAGTAAATACGGTGTATTCTACACCTATCAAATTCCCCCACACTTAGACTTTGCTAGTCCTCGAGCAAATCAAACTAAAAACTCACAACTTCAAAGCGTTCAAGCGTCCCAAGCATCCAAAAAGTTATGAGGACATAGAGTTTTCGCATGCTAGTAATAAGAAGTTAGAAATACTAAAGAACATATTCTCGTTCTTAATTGTTGAGTGAGAAATAACCACACCATAATGAGAGAATGCGTGTTTGAGAAACGATCAATAAGCATTTCGCCTCGACTTCTGCCTCACCAAATAAGATTTTATGATAATTGCACTCAAAAAGACAGCTTTTTTATGGTTCTCACATGTGTGCGGTAGGAATGAAGAGAGAATTCTGCGACACGTTGAATGGTGGGAAGGACAACTTCCGAAATATTTTGAAAAACCCACATCTTTTAATATTTTGAAAAACCATTTTTCTGACGATCTCTACGAAAGGAAATCAACCATATATTATTGAGGATGAGATTACTTACTCACCTTCACATCCGATCGCCAATTATGATAACACCACTCTCACGACATCCAATAGAAACGTCTTCGCTCCTCGTCTTGATCTTCTTGTTCTTCGTCTTCGGTTTCAACTATTGATGATAAACCCTTGAATTTCACAAATTCTTAACAATTTGTAACCTTTACCTTAATAATCCTTGTCGCTTGAAACTTCCTTATAGATTTTTCTTCCCCACGGCTTATAAAAACAAAACAAATATTTCTCTTGTTTATTTATTTATTTTATTTTTTTTTTTTTTTTTTTTTTTTTTTTTTTTTTTTTTTTTTTTTTTTTTTTTTTTTTTTTTTCACAAGAGAAATAAAATACAAAAATAAACCATGGCCGTGGGAGAAGTATTTTACCGCTTGATTCTTCACAACTTGTATCGCCTTGAAATCATAAACTTCAAAAATTCTCACCTTTTAATTTTCTTCGCTTTCATGAATAAGTCTTCATACTTGTATGTATAATTATGCTCATTGTATTGTAAGTCTTCAACATATATGTAAAATCCGTTCATTTGTATGTTGCTTTACTTGTATTTGAAATTTGCTCTTTTTCTCGTTCCGTTGCTCGTAAACCTTAAACTTTTTCCAACTTTCCTTATAGATTTTGATGTCGCTCCTTGTTGATGATGAATGTGTTTCTATGGATCCGTTGTTGTCGAGAGAGAGAATGGTGCTAACTGCAAATCGAACTACAAGAAGGTGGCTTTCATCTATAGACGTCACCCTTATGATTGACAAAATTAGCACTCAAGAGATCAAAGAGTAGTGCTTCTATTGGTGGGAGGTTGGGTAGCTCACCATTCTACCCGGAATTGACGTATGGTGACACACACTCAAAAGAAGCTCTTTAGTAAATGGAAGAATTCTGGTCGGTGCCTCTCATGATATGAATACGGGTAGTCTCCACTAATGATTGATCAGCAACTCTAATAATGCCCTTCTCCCTGCACCAAATTCGCATCACCGGCATGATTAAATCCATTATTTAACACTCTAACAAGCAAGAAATCCGAATGTAGTTCTCTAACATTTCTAAGTTCAATTATGTCGGTCAAAATCTCTATGTAAACATACCTAGAAGTATGCTAATGACTCTAAAATCTTTAAAAGTTGGAGTTTTAAGTAAAAACTTTTTTTTTTTTTTAATTTTTTTAATTTTTTTTGTAATTTTTGTTTTAAAATACATGCTTAACCACTCCCCCACACTTAAACCTTACATTGTCCTCAATGTAATTGAATCCTCCTAGTAAAGTCAAGGTGGGAAATTTTAACATGATAAGAAACAAGAAAAAGAAATAACAAAAAGTAAAAAGGATAAGAAATACAAAACCGATGGGTTGCCTCCCATTAAGCGCTTGTTTTAAAGTCGACGGCCCGACTTAGCTCTTGCTGCACATTACTCCTCCAGAGGGAGTGAATCTCGAAGACCAATCACGTCCACATGCTCCGTTGGAAAGTTTTCATAATATGGCTTTAACCTATGGCCGTTGACTTTCAAATGTTGTCCTGTTTTGTCGCTAACAATATCAACTGCACCATGATCATAAACATTAGTAACAACAAATGGTCCCACCCAACGGGACTTAAGCTTACCCGGAAATAAACGTAAACGAGTATTAAATAAAAGAACTTTTTGCCCCACAACAAAACTTTTCCGCGAAATCATCTTGTCATGAAAAAAGCTTAGTCTTTTCCTTGTAAATCCGAGCACTCTCGTAAGCATCATTACGTATCTCCTCTAACTCATGTAGTTGTAACTTCCTTTGTTTCCCCGCTTCATCATACTCCATGTTGAATTTTTTTATCGCCCAATAAGCCTTGTGTTCAAGTTCAACCGGAAGATGACAAGCCTTACCATAAACCAACCTATATGGAGACATACCAATCGGTGTCTTATACGCCGTTCTATACGCCCAAAGTGCATCATTGAGCTTAAAGCTCCAATCTTTCCTTGTGGTATTCACCGTTTTCTCAAGAATGGACTTGATCTCACGATTTGAAATTTCCGCTTGTCCACTAGTTTGTGGATGATAAGGCGTACCAATTTTGTGTGTTATGTTGTACTTCTTGAGGAGAGCGTGGAAAGCCTTCTTGAAATGTGAGCCTCCATCGCTTATCACCACTCTTGGTGTACCATGCCTATTGAAAATATTTTCCCTTACAAAATCACAAACAACTTGAGAGTCATTAGTTTTGGTGGCTCTAGCCTCCACCCATTTCGAAACATAATCAACGGCAAGAAGTATATAAAAGTTTCCATTCGAATTGACAAAAGGGCCCATAAAATCAATACCCCACACATCAAAAATCTCAACGGCGAGAATTGGTGTGAGTGGCATTTGATTTCGAGCACCTAGATTGCCCGTTCGTTGACATCTATCACACGATTTACAAAAAATATATGAATCTTCAAACAAGGTGGGCCAATAAAATCCACTATCGAGAACTTTGAGAGCGGTACGTTTAGAACCAAAGTGGCCACCACATGCAAAAGTGTGGCAAAAGGAGAGGATGGATTGAAATTCGGAGTTAGGTACGCACCTTCGCATTATTTGATCAACGCCATATTTCCATAAGTATGGTTCATCCCACACATATTGCTTAGCTACCTTCTTAAGTTTCATCTTTTGGAAATTAGACATTGTACTAGGTACCTTCCTTGTCACCAAGTAATTCACTATATCCGCATACCAAGGTGTTGATTCTTCCATGGAGAAAAGTTGTTCGTCCGGAAAGCGGTCATGTAATGGAAGTTCTTCTTGAGACATAACAAGCCTACTAAGATGATCCGCAACGGTATTCTCCACACCCCTCTTATCACGAATTTCTATGTCGAACTCTTGTAACAATAGGATCCACCGGATCAATCTTGGCTTAGCTTCTTTCTTCTTTATTAAGTGTCTTAGTGCGGCATGATCGGAATACACAATAACCTTTGTACCCACCAAGTACGATCGGAATTTCTCCAAAGCAAAAACTATAGCCAATAACTCCTTTTCCGTGGTAGAATAATTGATTTGTGCATCATTAAGGGTCCTAGATGCATAATAGATAACATGGGGCAACTTGTCCACTCTTTGACCCAAAACGGCTCCAACCGCATAATCACTAGCATCACACATTAATTCAAATGGAAGATTCCAATCCAGTGATTTGATAATCGGCGCACTTGTCAACATCTCCTTTAATTTGTCAAAAGCATCCTTCCATTCCTTATTGAAGTCGAAAGGTACCTCCTTTTGTAATAACTTGCACATCGGCATGGAGATTTTGGAGAAATCCTTGATAAACCGCCTATAGAAACCTGCATGGCCAAGAAATGAACGGATCTCCCTCACCGAAGTGGGATATTGTAAGTTTCTTATTAAATCTATCTTTGACTTGTCCACTTCGAGCCCTTGAGAGGACACAATGTGACCAAGTACTATGCCGTGGTTTACCATAAAGTGACATTTCTCCCAATTAAGGACAAGGTTTGTGTCTATGCATCGTTTAAGAACTAGTTCAAGATTGTTTAAACAACCATCAAAAGAATTGCCATAAACACTAAAGTCATCCATAAATACCTCGATGATGCGCTCCACATAATCCGAGAATATACTCACCATGCATCTTTGAAAAGTAGCCGGCGCATTGCAAAGGCCGAACGGCATCCGTCTATATGCAAACGTTCCAAACGGACAAGTGAAAGTGGTCTTCTCTTGGTCCTCCGGTGCAATAACAATTTGGTTGTATCCCGAATACCCATCCAAGAAGCAATAATAAGAATGCCCGCTAACCGCTCCAACATTTGATCAATGAAAGGTAAAGGAAAGTGATCCTTTCGGGTTGCGGAATTAAGCTTTCTATAATCAATGCACACTCTCCAACCGGTTTGAACTCTTGTAGGAACAAGTTCATCGTCTTGATTTCGAACAACCGTGACTCGGATTTCTTTGGTACCACTTGAACCAGGACTAACCCACTTGCTATCGGAAATTGGGTAGATTACCCCCACACTTAGCAATTTGAGTATCTCTTTCTTCACAACCTCCATCATGGGAGGATTAAGCCTACGTTGAGCATCACGTACCGGCTTCACGTTGTCTTCCATTAGAATCCGATGCATGCACATGGATGGACTAATGCCCTTGATATCCACAATTGTCCACCCAATAGCCGTTTTGTGCTCTCTCAAGACTCTAAGCAAACGGTCTTCTTGTACCGGTGTGAGGTTCTTAGAAATAATCACCGGAAGCTCATCTCCATCTCCCAAGAAAGCATACTTCAAATGATCCGGAAGCGGCTTCAATTCTAGTTTGGGCGCCTTCACAATAGATGGTACAAGTACTTCATCATTCACGGGTAAAGAAATATATGAAACATTACCCTTTTTTGCTTCTTGTGATGTCTCCAAGGCACCACACATCTCCACCAACTCATTGGAGATTTCAACATCCAAGTTAGACAAGCCGTGGACGTCCAATTCAATGCTCTTTTGCAACACCACATCAAGTTCATCCTCTCGATTCAATTCCACCATTTGTTTCGCTAATGAATCAACCACATCAATGGAGTAAACGGAATGCACATCACTTGGGTAACGCATGGCTTCAAATATATTAAAGTGTATTATCTCCTTGTCGAATTCCATAGTGAGTGTACCCATATCAACATCAATCTTCGTCTTCGCGGTCTTCATGAATGGCCTCCCAAGAAGTAAAGAAGTAGATGATCGGTTCTCATTATTGTCCATATCCACCACAAAGAAGTCCACCGGAAAAATAAGCTCATTTACTTGCACTAGCACGTCTTCCACAAGTCCCTTTGGATATATGTTAGACTTGTTTGCCAATTGGATAATAACTCTCGTCTCTTTCAAAGGTCCAAGATTCAAGGAGTCATATATATCGGCCGACATCACACTAATGGAAGCACCCAAGTCAAGTAAAGCATGTTCAAACCTTTGCTTACCAATAGTAATTGGCACCGTGAAACCACCGGGATCCGTACACTTTGTAGGCATCTTCTTCAATAGCATAGCCGACGCACTCTCACCAACTTTAGTAATTTCATTATCAAGCAACCTATCCTTCTTTGTGCATAATTCCTTCATGAACTTCGCATACCGTGGCATTGACTTGATGGCCTCGATGAAGGGGATGTTGATTTCGACCTTCTTGAAAATATCCATGAGTGCCTTGTCTTGAGCTTCTTTCTTGGATTTAGCAAAACGACTAGGAAAAGGAGGTGGAGTAGTGAAAGTAGGAACCGGTTCCTTGGATTGGTCGGTTGGTGTTGAATTCTCCTTTGGTGCGGCTTCCTCCTTATTTTTGACTACCTCTTCAATAGCTTCTTCATGATGACTTGGCCCCTCCACTTGTCTTCCACTTCTTAAAGTAACCGCATTAACATTCTCTCTTGGATTAACAAATGGTTGCGAAGGAAGCGTTGTAGATGCTTGTGATTTCAATAGGTTCACATCGGTCGCCAATTGTCCCATTTGAGTTTGTAAGTCCTTGATGGCCGAATCGGTCTTTTGTTGGTTTTGTTGGCTTTGTTGGAACATAGAAGTAAGACCTTGCACACCTTGCATTAACGCATTGAGCTTGTCATCATTCAAAGAATCACGCTCCTTGACTTGTTGTGGTTGGAATTGTTGAGAACTACCTTGTTGTTGAGGTTGAAAGCGTGATTGTTGAAAACCACCTTGTTGCGCATATGGATTAGGAGCCGCCGCTTGCTTGTTTGCATAACTAAAGTTGGGATGATCCTTCCACCCGGGATTATAGGTATTGGAGTATGGATCGTACCTTGGCCTTTGATTTGGATATAAAGCATTCACTTGTTCGGTCTCACCATCCGGAATAAGTACCGCGGCAATCCTTTGCATCATTATCTCCATGTTATTCATCCTTTGATCAAGATGTGAAGATGAATCACTAACTTCATGCACTCGCCTAACCATTGGTTCATCTCTTGTGTAGAATTGTTGCGAGTTTGCCGCCATACTTTCAATCAACTCTCTAGCCTCGGTCAAAGTCTTGTTCATTAGTGCACCACCACCCGCGGCGTCAAGAAGAGATCGATCACTTGAGTGGAGTGCTTCATAGAAGTATTGGAGTATCATAACATCACTAAATTGATGGTGTGGACAGCTTGCCACCAACCTCTTGTATCGCTCCCAACATTCATAAAGTGACTCTCCAACTTGTTGTTTCAATCCACAAATCTCCTTGCGAATTTGAGTAGCTTTGGATGCGGGAAAATATCTTTCGAGGAAAAGTTTCTTCATCCCATTCCATGTTGTGATACTTCCGGAAGGCAAATAATATAACCATTCCTTAGCATTACCCGCCAAAGAAAACGGGAAAGCTTTCAACATTGCTCAATCCGCATTGGTCTCCGGTGGAAGCATGGCCATAACTATGGTATAGAAGTCCATAAGATGTTTGTTTGGGTCCTCATTCACCATGCCATGGAACTTTGGTAACTCTCTAATCAACCCCGGCTTGATCTCAAAATTTGAGTTGGTTTGGATACACCATTGTTGTGTGTCAAGCTTGTGAGAAGCTAGGTCCTTGAGTGTACGATCAGCCATTGTCTCTTCCTCTATGTCCGAATCTGTGAATTCACTTGATGAAGAAGGAGGAAGTGGAGTGTTGACCGCACGAATGAAATCCTTTAGTTGAGTGCCCGATCGAAGACGTATTGGACTCGGTCGGCCCTCTTTAAGCATTCACCAAAGGTATAGCACCTGAAATAAGATTCTCGAAAACTAAGTTAGATACGGTAGAGAATCTAACAAAGCAAGAATAAAGCAAAAAGAAAAACAAAAACAACTAAAAATCGCCGTTGCTCCCAAGAAACAGCGCCAAAATTTGATGCGTGTCGTAACCACAACAAATTAATCAAGATATTTCCACCTAATTAACAAGTAATATAGTGTAGTCAAGTTCGTTCCCACGAGGAGCAAGAGATTCTAGTTGTAAAATTGTCACGAAAAGGGGGATGTATAAAGCAAAAGAAAATAAACAAAGCAATTAAAATCGAAAGTTGAAAGATGAAAGCAATAAGAGAGACAAGATCAAGGAATCCTTCTTCGTTGCAAAACAATGATTAAAGTTATGTTCTTTTCTACTTGTTATAAGTCAAAGATTATCACCAACCGTAGGATAGCAGATCCGCTTAGCTAGCCCCAAAATCCCTTATTTCACTGAGTAACAAGTCCGCTTAGTTATCAGATTCTATTCAAAAGAACCACCTTGAGGTCCGCTTACAAGATGTAATTCCCTGAATGCATTAAGATTTATGAATTTAGGTTTAGTACTAGTAGTTAAACTCGGTTCGCTTGGTTCACTTTCTAGCGTTGTTTCTACACACAATTGCTCCACGGAATCCCTCCGCAAGGTCTTGTGTTTTCTACTTATGTAAAGTGTCGAGAACGATTACGTATTCCCTAACTTATACTAGATATAGATTAAATCGACAAATCAATTTAGCGTGCACTCCAAACAATCTATCAATCAATCATGAATGAATAAACATTCCTATTAGTAAAAACAATCGATAATCATGTGAAAAATCTCAAGATAGAATTGAAACAAAACTCAAATCATGTATTAAGAACTAGGAATTCATCCTCAATCAATAAGAAAATTAGCTACTCATGCTTTTGAAATTCACACAAATAATAATAATTAAAAGAAGAATTTTCAAATTCACACAAATAACTAAAAAGAAAAATCTTAGAAAAGCAAGCAAAAACACAAGTGATGTGTGTGTAGAGAGGTGTGTAAAAGATGTAGAAAACTTCTCTATTTATAGGCTTCAATATTCTCCAACTCTTCCAAGGATTAGAATCCTTTTCCTTTTGCAATTCAATTTCCAAAACCAAGCTTTTCTCAACTCTTCCACCTTCTCCTTCCAAATTTGAGTCCAATTCTCCATCCAATTCCTAGCCCAAGTCTTCACACCCATGAGAGAAGTCCATGGAAAATTCTGGAATTTTTGGCTCGCCGGAAAACTGGGATTATGGCCGGAATTTGGCCGGAATTGTCGCCGACGGCCGCCTGGAAATTTCCGTCGTCGGGAGAATATTCGACGGAATATTCCGTCAGTCTACCGTTAGGACTAACGGTCAAACTGGTCAACCGTCAGTCAACGTTAGTCAACGGGTCAAGGAGAATCAAGGGAATTACTGAGTCGGGCCAGGAGTCGGCATTGAGTCCGGCTAAGCGGGCTGACTCGCTAAGTTGCCATGGCATTAGCATTGCTCCGCGGACTTGTTCACGCCTCAGCCATCATGGCTATTCCTTCTTCACTTGTGCAGCTTCAGATTCATCCCTCAGGCCACAGTTCTCTCAAAACTCGCCTGCATCACCATCATCTACTGAATCTGCCTCAATGCCTTCTCTATCTCACAGCCAATCTCTTCACAGCCAACATATCTAACCATTTATCATCATGCCAGAAGCACCTGCATCTCACAGCTTCAGTCCAGTCCTGCGGCATCACTTGCATATCAAACTCAGGTTGCTTCTGTTTCTCCCACATATCACCACCAGGACCACTCCAGCTGCCTCAGTTACATTACAACCATCCCTAGCTCTGTGCCCCTGACATTGCAACACCACCAGCACCTAAACCCAAAGAACTTAGCCATTTTCTCCAATTCGGTTCAAACTCATATAAACCAGACTTGCACTGCAGCTTTTGAGCCAAGATATCCCTGTCTGTTGCACCTTCTTTCACTCCCCCTGCAACTGCAATTCAGCTCACGACAATCACCACATACATCACCTGAAGCTTCAAATCTGCCTTCACCTAGTTCTGCTAATGTCAGCTCTCCACTGTAATACCTTCACTGCTGTAGCTCATAACAGCAACATCATATGGACTCAAACATCATCCTTGAAATCCACCAGTAACAGCTCCTTCTCAGTACCACCTGACACAGACATTCATCCAATCTCTTAGCCACAACATCTTTGCACTCTAAAGACCCTGGTTCAATGCAATCATCCGGCTCTTCATATGCAATACCCAGCCAAAGAGAACACCACCATCACAACCATCATACCATTCCATTTCACTGGCATAACTCTAAAACCAGCTGCTACTGCCATCTCCCAGCTGATCTGCATCTTCTCATCCTTATACTTCATTTCCATTGCTGCACAACACCAGGCAACAACCACCAGCTCTGGCACCCTGCAATCCTTCAATCCCAGCAGCAACACAATTCTTCACCTGCCATTTGAAACTCCATTGCCTGTGAAACCCTAACTCCATCAGCACCAGACATCTTGCTCAATCGACAACACAGAGATAACCCATCTTCTCTGAGTCCTCAAACCCATAGAATCAAACCCATTTAAACATCACAGAAACCCCAATTTTTGTTTCTTGTGAATTTCCCTTTTTGCCTTGTCTCACTGCATCTGTGCTCGAGCTCATCCCCATAAATCGAACCCAGAAATCGTCTCCACTATCAAACCCTATCATCTTCATCACAAATTAACCAACAGCAATCCCATTTCAAATCTCACAAACCGATCTGTGGTTCTCTTCAATACCCCTCTCACCTAGCTCAACAGCGGCAGAATTATCTTCGATTCACCATCCCCTTCAATCTGCTTCTTCAATCTCTAATTTCTTTGAACTTCATCACCATCTCAAGATTCAAACACAAACCCCCAGATCCATCACCCGATTCGATTACAACCCATACTCATATCGAATTCGTCTTCTTCTTTCGGTTCACTCAGCGGCAGCGTCTCAATCTCGATTCAATCTCTGGCTCTTCGTCGTTTATCTCTCTCGACTTCATTAACAGCAGCTGACCATGGCTGCTTTCTTTCTTACTTTCAGACAAAGGTAATGAAACTGAATGATTGAGAGATGGTCTCGATTTCAGTTTAGGTTTAAATGACACGGATCCGGTCGGGTTTGGAACGGGTATGGTTAGGACCGACCCAATTGGATGCTACCCAGCATGACCATCCTCTGGATAAGGGCTACCCAGTGTTAATAACACCCACTGCTGATTGATAAGGGGTACCCTGGATGAGATCCCCTTAACCATTACTGGGCTCCGGATAGTGTTCGTCCGTAAAATGACCTTTTTGCCCTTTTTACTTAAATTGGGTGATTTCTTCTTCTTTTCCTCCGTGCGACTCCAAAGTAGCTACAAAACTCAAAACAAGCGTAAAATACATAATTTACAAGAAAAATAGCAAAGAAAGCATAAACTACTAGATAGTAAATACGGTGTATTCTACACCTATCAGTCTACCTGTCTAAGGCCGGACACTATGGTAGTGTATTTTGCTTGCTATAAGCCCAATCACTATGAGTCATCCCCTGGCTATAATGTGGGCCAGTACTAGGGGTGAGCATTTTATCCGTCATCTGCGGATTTAACCGGACCAACCGTATTTGTGCGGATGGATGCCCGAACCGTTCGTTAATGGGTTGGACGCGGATGAGATTTTAGAAATCCAACGGATTATGGATTGGACCTGGATGCATCCTTGAAAATCCGTTGGACATCCATACCCGTTAGATTAAGGTTATTTATATAGTTTTTAGAAAATATATGGATAGTTTTGGAACTTTTAAAGTTTTTGTTTAGAGTATTGTCCATGGTATTTCTGTATTTATATCTAACTCCTTTAAAAGCCTTAGGTCATTAGGCTCCACGTTGAACGGTGACCCTCACCCTCACACAGAATTGCTCCGTTCCAATTTTACTCAAAGAAGAGAAAAACAAGGCTTTTTTTCGCTAAAAAAAAATAATTTTTATATTTATCATCCCAGAAACCAAAAGAAAAAAAAAAAAAAACGCTAGATAGGTTTTCTTCTCTACAAAAACTTCCGTTTGGAGAGAAAGAAAAAGCAAAAAAACCCTAGAACCAGATCATTAATTGTTTCACAACCATCGTGATTGAGAGAAAACTACCCAGAAAATCTTATTATAATGCCCCGTAAAATCCAACAATTTGAAGATGTGAAGTACAAGCTATTTGTGAAATCCTAGAGTTTTATTCGATAAGTTTTTTGTTCTTCTTAGTTCAAGTTTTTCGTTTTTGGTATATTCGGTATATGTAATTGATCAGAGGCTAACAATCATCGAGATATTGTAGGCTTTAGAGAATCAATCACTTGAAGAAGATAAAGATGTATCTTAAGTACTACAACAATGACAATGGTGATGAAGTTTACACTATCAAGGTAAATAAACTCAACTCAAATGTTTGGATTGATTTATGCCTAGGTTTTTAGGTCAAAAAATGTTATACCAGAACGTAAGGGTTTGAAAATTTCAATTTCTATCGCTTAATTTTACAGTTTTTGCTTTTTGCTATTTTTATTTGATTATAGGGTTATTCACTTATTCTCAATAATGGTTTTACAGACAAGAGATTAAAAATGGGCTCCGAGTACACTTGGATCAGAGTGTTATCCATGTTGCAAGAGGATAACATTTCACGAGAGGGTAGACTCTTTTACATTTGAAGCAAAGAACGGGATAATAAAGAGAAGAGCATGGAAAGAATTCTGGTGAGGTATGTATTTTCTTGCCATGTTAACTTAAATTGACTTCATAAAAGGAATCTGCATTAACTTAGTTTAAGCGGCTCGATCCTGATTGGCAGTTGAATCATATGTATCTACAGTTTTTGCAGTAAGCACGTATTCACATGTCAACTGCCAATTCGGATAAACAACTAGCTATCGTAGGAACATAAGATTGTATTCTTCATTCAACTGAATTAAGCAACTGAAGAGACCAGGTTTGTTTTTTCAAGCATGTAAACATCGACATATGTACGAGATACAACGCACATTGACCGAGTGGATTCTTTGTTTTTTTATATATCCTTTGTTGGTTGTTGGTCGTTATATTAATTTTGTTTAAAATTATTATTGCAAGAAGCTTGGGCTAATCTGAAGGGTGCATTAAAGCAGTTTAATTTTGTTTTGTTTTGATCTGATTTTTTTTTTTTTTTTAAATTAGTAGAGTTTGAGCGGAATCTTATAAGATTGTTTCCTCCTGTTTTTGGATGCTTTGCAGGATAGAACAAGCATGTTAATAAATGGTTAAATTAATGTTTGTAAGTCTTAATTTTTGCTGTACATGGTGATGGTTTATTTCTTCCTAGAGTAGTTAGTTCTCCTCTACCAGGTGGGTAGTATATAAGATGGTTCATTGTTTCGTTACCTTCAACCCGTGAGTGGGAAAACCATATATATAAGATCTTAACATCCCCAAACCATTAATTGGAGTTTATGGTCTAGGATCATACCTTGAGATCTGTAATGGGTACAAATATCATAGTAGAGTTGGAAGCCTACTCTAGAAAGTAGTACATGATTAGCCACAAGAAGTTGGCTCTTATTTGTTAGTTGAGGTAGGATCCCTATTTATAGACATTTCTTGAAATGAGAATGTCCAACATGCATCCTCTCCTATCTTTTCTTATCATACATCTGTCCCTACATCATGAACTCACGTGACTTGGACTGCACACGTGCTTGTCAATAGGGAAGGGGCGCTATGTAGCGTTTTCTCTTGGATATGGGGAGATTTCCCCAATCTTGGGTGGAATACTCTTTAGCATCTCTTCTTGGATATGTGGAGGCTGACCTTCTACTTTGAAATTTTCCAGGTATCTACATTAAGTCCCCTGGCTGTTTGGGCAAGGCGTTAGTCTTCTCAATAGTCTATCTGCTTCCTCAGCTCTTCTGTCGTTGTGCGCTTCTTCTGACGCCTTTACCTTAAAACTTGGATATTCCCGCAAGTCCTCTTGTATTCAAGCTCAGATGGTTTCGACTTGCACGCTTGCTGCAAGTCCCCTAGTCAGTCGTATGCGCCTCTTTACTGGGCCTTGTGCATTTTATCGCAAGTCCCCTTGTCTAATGATGATTTCTGACTTGCAAGTCTTCTTTTGTAATGTATCTTCAACTCGCCCCCTTTCTTGGCGTCTCTTAGGCTTTCTCTTTCTGCAAGTCCCCTTGTGTGGTGTATCTTTGACTTTCCCTCTTCTTGGCGTCTCTTGGGCTTGCGCTCTTCCTGCAAGTCCCCTAGTGCGCGTCTCTTCGACTTTCTCTCTTCTCGGCGTCTCTTGGGCTTGCGCTCTTCCCGCAAGTCCCCTAGTGCGCGTCTCTTCGACTTTCTCTCTTCTCGGCGTCTATTGGCCTTGCGCTCTTCCTGCAAGTCCCCTAGTGCGTGTCTCTTCGAATTTCTCTCTTCTCGCGTCTCTTGGGTTTGCTCTCTTCCTGCAAGTCCTCTAGTGTGCATCTCTTCGAATTTCTCTCTTCTCAGTATCTGTTGGGCTTGCTCTCTTCTTGCAAGTCCCCTTGTGTGATATGTTTTCGACTCGCCTTCTTCTTGGCGTCTCTTTTGTTGTTGAAGGATTGAGGGCGCCATTTGGAGACGAAGGGTTTCTATCATCTTTTCTTTCCTATCTTTTGCTAAAGGATAGCCGCCTTTTTTGGTGATGAAGGCGGGTTTTACCCGTTTTTTGTCGGAGATTTGAGAGCAGCTTTCTTCTTTCTTTATTTTTGTCAAAGGCTCGAAGGCTTAAGAGTCGCTTTCGTCTTCCTGTGCTTAAGAACCGCTTTTTCTCTATTTTTTTATCGTGGGCGTAAGAACCGCTTTTGGAGTTGGGGGTTTCTACCCTCTTTATTTTTATCAACGGGTTGAGAGCCGCTTTGGAGGCGACGGATTTCTACCCTTTCTCTCTAAAAGGCTTAAGGTCTGACACCATGGCGTAAGAGCCATTTTTTTTTTTTTTTTTTCTGAAGTGTTTAGAGTGCCCGCGCCATTGGAGATGCCCAGACCCTGTCTTGGCGGGAGCAAAAGATGTTCTCCCCATTGGATTTTTTTTTTCAACAATGAAAATGTGAGTAGGGCACCCGCGCCATTGGAGATGCCCGGACCCTATCTTGGCGGGAGCAAAAGATGTTCTCCCCATTGGATTTTTTTTTTTGTTTTTTTTTTTTCAACAATGGAAATGTGAGTAGGGCTCCCGCGCCATTGGAGACGCCCGGACATTGTCATGGCGGGAGCAAAAGATGTTCTCCCCTTGGATTTTTTTTTTTTTTTTTATCTATGGAAATGTGAGTAGGGCGCCCGTGCCATTGGAGACGCCCGGACCCTGTCTTGGCGGGAGCAAAAGATGTTCTCCCCTTTGGATTTTTTTTTAATTTTCTTTTTTCATCATCTTCATCAATGGAAATGTGATTATGGCGCCCGCGCCATTGGAGACGCCCGGATCCCGTCTTGGCGGAAGCAAAAGATGTTCTCCCCTTTGATTTTTTTTTTTTTTATCAATGAAAATGTGAGTAAGGCGCCCGCGCCATTGGAGACGCCCGGACCCTGTCTTGGCGGGAGCAAAAGATGTTCTCCCTTTTGAATTTTTTTTTTTTTTCATCTATGGAAATGTGATTATGGCGCCCGCACCATTGGAGACGCCCGGATCTTGTCTTGGCGGAGGCAAAAGATGTTCTCCCCTTTGATTTTTTTTTTTCACAATGGAAATGTGAGTAGGGCTCGAGTCTCAAGGAGTGAGAACAAGAGGATTTCGACGCCCGAGTCTCAAAGAGTGAGAGCAAGAGGGTTTCGACGCCCGAGTCTCAAAGAGTGAGAGCAAGAGGGTTTCGACGCCCGAGTCTCAAAGAGTGAGAGCAATAGGGTTTCGACGCCCGAGTCTCAAAGAGTGAGAGCAATAGGATTTCGACGCCCGAGTCTCAAAGAGTGAGAGCAAGAGGATTTCGACACCCGAGTCTCAAAGAGTGAGAACGAGAGGATTTAGGCGCTCGAGTCTCAAAGAGTGAGAGCAGGAGGATTTGGGCGCTCCAGTATCAAAGAGTGAGATCAAGAGGATTTCGACGCCCGAGTCTCAAAGAGTGAGAGCAAGAGGATTTAGGCACTCCCCAAGTCTCAAAGAGTGAGAGCAATAGGATTTCGACGCTCGAGTCTCAAAGAGTGAGAGCAAGAGGATTTCGACATCCGAGTCTCAAAGAGTGAGAGCAAGAGGATTTCGACGCCCGATTCTCAAAGAGTGAGTGCAAGAGGATTTCGACGCCCGAGTCTCAAAGAGTGAGCAAGAGAGGATTTAGGCGCTCGAGTCTCAAAGAGTGAGAGCAGAAGGATTTGGGCGCTCCAGTCTCAAAGAGTTAGATCAAGAGGATTTCGACGCCTGAGTCTCAAAGAGTGAGAGCAAGAGGATTTAGGCACTCAAATCTCAAAGAGTGAGAGCAAGAGGATTTAGGCACTCAAGTCTCAAAGAGTGAGAACGAGAGGATTTAGGCACTCGAGCCTCTTGGTTGTCGAGGGAAGGAGGATTTCTTAGACACTCAAGCCTCTTGGTTGTCGAGGGCAAGAGGATTTAGGCACTCGAGCCTCTTGGTTGTCGAGCACAGGAGGATTTCTTAGACACTCAAGCCTCTTGGTTGTCGAGGGCAGGAGGATTTCTTAGACACTCAAGCCTCTTGGTTGTCGAGGGCTAGAGGATTTTATTTATTTATTTACTTTATTTTCAAATCGCTTGCACCTCTTGTCGAGGGAGATTTTCATTTTTCACACATTTACATTTCCAAAAACGCGTCGGGATTTCTTTTCTATCCTTAACTTTATATAGTAATTCATACAACAACGGCGATAGTAATTTTTTTTTTTTTGAGCTTTTAGCAATGTAGGCTAACATTCCTATTAATGTGTTAAAGTATTCATGAAAATAATATCTTCAGCCTGGTGAAGCTATTATACAGCTGTAACCATTAATACAAATGGGTAGCTTAATTATCACCCTGACGGCTAATTAGTTGTGAGTCTATATAGCTCACTATAGAATTGGAACACATGAGCATCGTAATGAGGTGCCAAATTAAAGTGCTTGTATCACCTTTGTTTTTTTTTTTTTGATCAAAAGAGAGAATGTATTGAGTTGAAATAGAATATACAGAGTTTCTACCAGTGGTAGATGAATGGAAAAAAACAAAAGAAAACTGCAGATTACATAAAGAACACTACACTACATATTACAAGAAGATGGCATCCCAAGAACTAAGCATTGTACTTGAAAAATTCAGGTGAACTGGATGCCCTGCTGCTGCTGCCCAAGCCAGTATTGATGACTTAGTTTCGTGTATCAAATCATCATCAGTTTTAAAGAGATATTGATTCTCAAAGCGTCTACAGTTCCTTTCCCTCCAAATAGTGTTTACAATTGCAGCAGGAATCAGCTCCCATATGTAATTGCCATAACATGAGAAGAGTTTATGATGCCACATTCCAGCCAAAATCTTCATTGAACCAGGAGTAGCCCATGCCCAACCTATACACGGGATGACATTGGACCATATCTTGTGTGCAATTTTGCAGTGGAGAAATAAATGGTCTTGTGACTCAACACCATTTCCACATAATATGCAAGAGTTATAAAGATCCATACCTTTATGCAGAAGAACATCGATAGTATTCAGCTTACCGTGAAGTAAACACCACATTAAAATGTTGATTTTTGGTGGTATTGCAGGTTTCAAACAAATTGATATGGAAAATGGTCAACACCAAATTCAGAAATCAATTTTGCATATAGTGACTTAACCGTGAATACACCCGAACTATGTAGTTTCCACCTTCTTGTGTCTTGTAGTTCATCACGAGCCGGTGGACTATCACCGATTAAAGTGAGAAGTGTAGCATAATCTTCAACCTCAGCATTAGTTAGAACTCTCCTGAATTCAAACCCAGTTTCCTTCCAAAGAGATCATGTCTGCTAAAGTGATATTTTTGTTTCTTGATAACTTGTATAGATTAGGAGAAACAGTTGCAAGTGGGAGAGGTCCACTCCATATGTCGTTCCAAAAAGCAATGGCTCGACCTGAATGCAGGTACAATATGGAGTTTTCACTGATTAAACCTGCAGTTTCAGCTATCACTCGCCAACAAGAAACTCCGTAAGACTGAGTTATTTTCCCAGGAACCCAAAACGAGAAATCAGCACCATACTTATCTTCTATTATTTTGTACCAAAGTTTTTTCTTTTCGACACCATATCTCCAACTCCATTAGGCCAATAATGCTAGATTCATTATCTTGAGATTGCAAACACCAAGGCCACCCCTTTCTTTAGTTGCGCGCACCAAGTCCCAGTTAACCAAGTGAGATGTCTTTGCGCCATCCTTATATTCCCACAAAAAGTTGCGCATCTTTTTGTAGAATCTTGATTACTGAAATAGGGGCTTTGAACAACGAGAAATAATAAGTTGGAAGAGAAGATAAGATACATTTTAAGAGAGCAAGCTTACCTCCCTTAGATAAAGATATCCTTCTCCATACGGATAATTTAGCATCAAACTTCTCTATAATAGGATCCCAAATTCTTTTCGAGCCAGATTTTGCACCCAGAGGCATCCCAGATACATAAAAGGTAGACAATCGGTTGCACAACCAAGTTCTTCAGCCCAAATAGATAGGTCGGGAACATCTCCAACCGCAATTAACCTCGTTTTAGAAGTATTTACCTTAAGACCATCAATGAACTCAAAGCAATGTAGAGCAGAAAACAAGTTGTGTAGCTCTTCCTTTTTATTATACACAAAGAAAATAGTATCATCTGCATAATGAAGGTGATTGACTATGATACTTGTGGGTGAAACTGAGAAGCCACTGAATAAATTTTGATTAGCCGCTCTATCCATGAATCTAGAAAAACCTTCCTGTTGATGGTGGTTTTTAGACAAGGGGTAAAATCGTAAAACCCCATGACCTAGTGTTACCCGCAACACATTAAATAAGAGCATTCAACTCAGGTGTAAATAATTAATAGGGGTATTTTTTCAAAATACCCAGTTAGGGTTTTTCAACACAGAACCCTAATTCCAAAACCAAGCCGCATACTGCGCACCATGGCAACAATGCCAAACCAAGCCGCATATTGCGCACCATGGCAACCATGCCAAAACAAGCCGCATACTGCGCACCATGGCAACCATGCCAAAACAAGTCGCATATCGCACCATGGCAACAATGCCGAACCAAGCCGATATCGCGCACCATGGCAACAATGCCAAAACAAGCCGCATCGGGCGCACCATGGCAACAATGCTAAACCAAGACGCATATCGCGCACCATGGCAACCATGCCAAAACAAGCCGCGACATCTTGCGCACCATGGCAACCATGCCAAAACAAGCCGCATCATCTTTGCAGCACCATGGCAACAATCCGAACCAAGCCGCATATCGCGCACCATGGCAATAATGTTAAAACAAGCCGCATATTTGCGCACCATGGCAACAATGTTAAACCAAGCCGCAGATATCGCGCACCATGGCAACAATGCCAAACCAAGCCGCATATGCGCACCATGGCAACAATGCCAAACCAAGCCGCATATCGCGCACCATGGCAACAATGCCAAAACAAGCGCATATCATGCGACCATGGCAACAATGCCAAACCAAGCCGCAGATATCAAGCGCACCATGGCAACAATGCCAAACCAAGCCGCATATCTTGCGCACCATGGCAACCATGCCAAAACAAGCCGCATCTCGCACACCATGGCAACCATGCCAAACTAAGCCGCACCCCGCGCACCATGGCAACAACGCCAAATTCAAGCCGCTATGACTTTGGCCCACGCTCAACATAGCGCCCTAGGTTTGCAAGACTTGCAACTAGGTCAACATGGCTGCACGATGCCATTGGCACATGCCAAAACGTGTCGTAAGCCATATTTCCAAGTCGCTATGACTTTGGCCCACGCCCAACATAGCGCCCCTAGGTTTGCAAGACTTGCAACTAGGTCAACATGGCTGCACGTGCCATTGGCACATGCCAAAACGTGTCGCAAGCCATATTTCCAAGTCGCTATGACTTTGGCCCACGCCCAACATAGCCCCCTAGGTTTGCAAGACTTGCAACTAGGTCAACATGGCTGCACGTGCCATTGGCACATGCCAAAACGTGTCGCAAGCCATATTTCCAAGTCGCTATGACTTTGGCCCACGCCCAACATAGCGCCCTAGGTTTGCAAGACTTGCAACTAGGTCAACATGGCTGCACGTGCCATTGGCACCTTCCAAAACGTGTCGCAAGCCATATTTCCAAGTCGTTATGACTTTGGCCCACGCCCAACATAGCGCCCTAGGTTTGCAAGACTTGCAACTAGGTCAACATGGCTGCACGTGCCATTGGCACATGCCAAAACGTGTCGCAAGCCATATTTCCAAGTCGCTATGACTTTGGCCCACGCCCAACATAGCGCCCTAGGTTTGCAAGACTTGCAACTACGTCAACATGGCTGCACGTGCCATTGGCACATGCCAAAACGTGTCGCAAGCCATATTTCCAAGTCGCTATGACTTTGGCCCACGCCAAACATAGCGCCCTAGGCTTGCAAAACATGCAACTAGGTCAACGGCCATGCATGCCATTGGCACATGCCAACATGCTCGCTAGCTAGTTTCCTAGCAAAACCACGGCCCTAACGGCCACGCATGCCATTGGCACATGCCAACATGCTCGCTAGCTAGTTTCCCTAGCGAAATCACGGCCCTAACGGCCACGCATGCCATTGGCACATGCCAACATGCTCGCCAGCCAGTTCCCTAGAAAATCACGGCCCTAACGGCCACGCATGCCATTGGCACATGCCAACATGCTCGCTAGCTAGGTTCCCTAGAAAACCACGGCCCTAACGGCCACGCATGCCATTGGCACATGCCAACATGCTCGCTAGCTAGTTTCCCTATCAAGGTCACGGCCCTAATGGCCATGCATGCCATTGGCACATGCCAAACACACACGCTGGTAGCCTAACTTGCAAACCGTGCAACCTACCACCAAGGCCTTCCGCACATGCCATTGGCACATGCCAAACACAAACGCTGGTATCTTAACTTGCAAACCGTGCAACCTACCACCAAGGCATTCCACACATGCCATTGGCACATGCCAAACACACACGCTGGTATCCTAACTTGCAAACCGTGCAACCTACCACCAAGGCATTCGCACATGCCATCAAGACATGCCAAGCACACACGCCTGGTAGCCCAACTTGCAAATCGTGCAAACTACCACCAAGGCATTCCGCACATGCCATTGGCCGAGATGCCACCCGCGCCACTAGCGGCGCCACTTGCACTCAAGATGCAACCAACACTCGAGACATCAACACAAACCGGGGATGCTTCTTTAGGGTTTTGGTTTGGCGGTCACAAAGATGCGGCGTACACTACGCTCACATTAAGAAAGCGTGAAAAGGAATAAAGCGGTCAAATAAAAGAGGAAATAATGGTGAAAACGCGCCCATTAAACCATACGGTTACCACCTCCTCCCATTATTTCACCCTTTACTCTCTTCCTTCATGAGGCCGAGGCAGTGCGTTTCAAACTCGACTTGTATAAATAGGTCTTACCTATTTCCACCGGACAACAAGTCTCGTTCAGAGAAATATACTATACTCTCGTAAAGGCAAGTTTGCAAGCTCTCCCAAAAGCTTTCATCTCTTGCAAGCTTCCTAAGCTTTCACTTTCTCGATGCAAGTCGAGATACTACTCTCCTCAACACCTTTCTTTGCTTCCCTCCCCAAATCAACCCTTCTCCTCCACTTTGTGACCGAAGCAAGTCCTGGAACGGCCATTTCTTGTTTTAGCCGGACTTGTATGATTGATCTCTCGAACCTATAAAGTGCTCACGTGCAAAGACATTTGTTTAGGGTTTGAACCGATTTCTCACTCACCTACCGAATTTACCGAAATCGCGCAGTAAACGATTTTTACCCATAAACAATTGGCGACCACTGGCGGGAGGATTGATCTATCGGCTATAATGTCGACCTGTCGATCTCGTTTTTCGGACCCAGATGTCAAGATGGTAGGGGAAGGAAACTCGATCCGACTCAACTACCAAAGCGACTTCGGTTACCGATTGCAAAAAAACTACACGAGAAAACCTGGGACTCGTTGAAGATTCCACCAGCCGATTGGGGACTTGCGACTCGGTCAGACTCAATCGCCAGAGACAACCCGGTTATCAGTTGTTAAAACTACACCAGTAAAACCTGGGGACTCGCTGAAGACGCTACCAAAGAATTGGGGACTAATCATGATGCTACAAAGAAAGCCGCCTTTTACTTGGAAAGAGGCGTGTTTGCAAGTGAGTAAATTTAGATTGGGCAAGATATACGATCTGCTTTTTTAGGTTCTTAATAAAACCGCCATACTATTGCGTCTTGTGCCTATTGCTAGCACACACTTTCATAAAAGCAATATTCCTTTTCCAAAACATAATCGAGTTATATTATCAAAACCATTCATCAGGAAATAATCCAATACCCTAAAAAGCTACCATTTGTCTATCAAAGGTCAAGCTTTGAACCAGATATCCAATATGTCTTTCAAAAAAAAAGAGAAAAAGAACCTAAATGAAAGTTTAACAAGAGAAACATTCAAGGAAAATCATCCAACAAGTCTGCTCTTCTTGGATAAAGTCAACTTTGCATCTCAAGAGCCGCTCTCTTCATAGTCAACATCTTGGAAAGCTTTTCGAGTTCCACCTCCTCGTGCAATCTCCTCGGCGGAAAGGCTTTCGATTGTCGCATCTTTCAACTTTTGGATCTCAAAGCAAGGCCTTCGACAAACCACGAAGTGTTGAACTCCTTTTATACGCACACGTCGCGATGGTGATCCCGTCGGCAATAACGTCTTCGAAACGGTGTGACCGGTCACCTCACGCATATCCTCGATGGAAGATAAAGCCTCTTCCACACGCGCTAACCACCGCAAATCGACTAGTGACTTTCTTGGTTGTGGCCATATGTCCGTACTTTTCCCGCATTCGGTGTACAACGCCTCATGCTTAGCACGCATCAAGCCGCCAACCAACCCATTTCATAAGCATAACACTTTTTGAATTTGAATAAGGAAAGGATTTCCTGTTTGAGCTACGTATGGGAAGAGGCAACTGGGCCCGCAGGAACAAGTCCAAGCCACGCCAAGCAAGCACCGTGCCAAGCCAATGGTCCACACCATACCGAAATCCAAGCCAGCGTCCACACCAAGTCAGCGCCCATTCCAAGACGATCCAGCGCCTACGCACGCGTTTCCCGTGATGCGCTTACGATGCGCTTGCTGACGCGCATGCATGCCAGCGCTTGCCGTAAGCGCTTTCCGAGCGCTTGCCGCACGCGCTACTGTGCACACATGCGCACGCGCATGCCACCCACAGCACCACACTTTGTGCTAACAGTTTGCATCCTTCCAGCTTAACATCTTGCGCCCTTCCAAAGACCATCCTCGCCCCTTCGAAATAGCGCCATGGCTCCAAAGACTTCATGATCAAACCGTGTCATCTCTCGCACGATACACTTACGATCACCGGAACCGTGAGCCACTTCCGCCACCCCAACGGTTCTTCAAGCATGAAAGCTCCAACCGTCACTGGAGACGCTACTCCACCATCGGGGCAAGATACTTGGAAGATCCGGAAGAAGCCGACCTCGTTTAGCATCGTTGATTCGATGAAAAGACGAAAGATACTTCAAACAGACGCACGTTATAGATGAAGAGGCTCGCGTTGCTCTTGAACACCCAGTAGAAGGGGATAAGCAATCCAATTTCGTCACACGTGAATATCAGGAAGGACTTCTCCAAAATCGAAAGCAATGGAAATCAACAACTCTCCTGAGTTCACGGAGACCCTTCTTATGTCGACCTCATAATTGGAACTTCGCCCACAAAGTCGTGACAGTCTATGATGAAACAGGTTATGTGAGATTCTATATTTCTCCAAGGCATAGCATCACGACATATTTGCATCTCTCAACCGCATTGCATCAGGAAAGCAGGCGTTTCCAGCCAGGGAAGCCGTTCCCAAACCCCAACCTCTCCTAAGAAAGCACGATCGACAGTTGTAACTGGGGACTCCTAACCTCTTTTCTCTTGAGGGATGTCGAGTTTTACAGAACGTGACGCGGCCTCCGACTTCAAAATGGTAGCCGTCAAGGCTCTGAGAGTTGCAAGATGTCGTTTCAACGTTCTCTCCAAAAGTAGCTCCGCATCAACATTCTCTCCGTAATTAGCTACGCATCAACGTTCTCCGTAGTGGCTTCGCTTCAACGTTCGCTTCAATGCACTCCTTCCGCAAAGGGTCGTGCCGCCACACTCCCCATATCAAGGAACATAGTCACGGCCCAGCCAATCTTCGTAGTCATGGACACCTTTTAATCCATCTCGCCAAAACTCGTGATCATGGACAGTTTGCTCGCTTACGCATCCATCCTATCCTTTTACGCCCACGGAAGCCCATAGAATATCAGCCAACCTACTTTGTTACCACGATAATGTAGTTTCTCCTGATTACATCTCCTACCAAGAACTGTTGCCCCTCATTCGTTGATACCAGCCAGAGCTTCACCATAGCAGCAATTACTACAAAGATGGAAACACGTAAACCATACTTGAGAACGGAAGATATACATGGGATCCCTTCACTATCAAAGCTACGAAGAACAGTCCACCAAAAATCCGTACCCACAACAAGGTCCTCTACTCTTCAAGGGTGCAGCGCAAGAACATCATCACCTCTCTGTTTAGAAGACGCCTTCAACACTTTACGAGGCCGCGAAGGATCCCGAGCCTGCACTATCCAGAATATGTCATCATGTAATTTCTGAGCATCCCAGTGTCACATCCAGAAGAGTACGATAGGCTTATATCAAATCCCGTGGAGGGGGGATTCAAGGCGATATAAATGCATGGGGACTACCAGCGTGAGACGCTTTCACTCCCGTCAACCAGGTTATTACTGATTTCAACATCATCACTATCGAGGTTTCCCCTCAACCAGGTTATTACTGATTTCAACATCATCACTATCGAGGTTTTACGAGCCGCGGGAATTTCTCAACATGAATCCGTACATGTGCACCGAAAACTCCAAAAGCACGCCAGAAGGTTACATTCACGTATTCATCCATTCTATCATATCAAACCGAAATATGACCGGGGACTTCTCGCCGCATCCCATTTCGTAAGATAGAGCCCTAAATCAGCGTCCTCAAAGTCTGCAGCAGTCAACAAGGACGGATGCGAAGGAAGGGGAATGACTAGGTCATCCTCGTCGATAGCAGTGACACATTCTCCAACAAGATATCTCTGCACAAAAGGGAAATTTTCCATTTATACAACAAGCGGCGGTAAAGTGTACGACAGTCCGCCAAAGAAGAAGAAAACATACCGAGAGAAATTCAACAAGAAGAACCTTTTCTCAAACGAGGGAGATGATGCAGTTGCGTTGGGTTTGAATCTGAGAACCTTTAAAAAGGAAAGGAAGCAATGAGGAACATAACGCTTCCGCATTTTTTGGCATGAACGATGCCCTAATCGGCCGTAGCGTGAAGGAAAGGCAAAATAAGGAAACTTTGCTATCCGTAGAAACACCTACTCCCTCCTTGTTCACACCGATCCCACCAAGTCACGTCGGCAAGCACACACGACTTCCCAACCTTGCTTACGGCCCCACCCGCCCTAGCACGCTCAGTTTTCCCAACTCACGCCAACTTCCCAATGACCGCCCAAGTCACGCCTGCAAGCATGGTTTCCAAGATTGGACCGGCCCCACCAATTGCGACTTCTCAATGCCGCCCAAGTCACGCCTGCAAGCATGGTTTCCAAGATTGGACCGGCCCCACTAATTGCGCCGACCTCCCAATGCCGCCCAAGTCACGCCCGCAAGCACGAACGGCTTCTACACTTCGCGCTGGGCCCCACCCGCCTAGCCCACTCGGTTCCCAACTCACGCCAACTTCCCAACGTCGCCTAAGCTACACCGGGCCCACCAATTGTGCCAGCCTCCTGACTTGTGCAAAACGACCAGAGGCAAGGATTCCAAATCCTATTTATAAAAGGTCAGACGAACCTCCTTTCAATCTTCTTTACGGTTTGTTGTTAATAGTTTGTCACCATCTTATGCTTACCTCGCAACAAAGCCCCTGTTCCGAGCTAAGCAGGGGACTTAATGTTGATGGTGGTTTTTAGACAGGGGTAAAATCGTAAAACCCCATGACCTAGTGTTACCCGCAACACATTAAATAAGAGCATTCAACTTAGGTGTAAATAATTAATAGGGGTATTTTTTCAAAATACCAAATTAGGGTTTTTTAACACAGAACCCTAATTCCAAAACCAAGCCGCATACTGCGCACCATGGCAACAATGCCAACCAAGCCGCATACTGCGCACCATGGCAACCATGCCAAAACAAGCCGCATACTGCGCACCATGGCAACAATGCCGAACCAAGCCGCATACTGCGCACCATGGCAACAATGCCAAAACAAGCCGCATACTGCGCACCATGGCAACAATGCCAAACCAAGCCGCATACTGCGCACCATGGCAACCATGCCAAAACAAGCCGCATATCTTGCGCACCATGGCAACCATGCCAAAACAAGCCGCATACCGCGCACCATGGCAACAATGTCAACCAAGCCGCATATCGCGCACCATGGCAACAATGTTAAAACAAGCCGCATATCGCGCACCATGGCAACAATGCCAAACCAAGCCGATATCGCGCACCATGGCAACAATGCCAAACCAAGCCGCATCGCGCACCATGGCAACAATGCTAAACCAAGCCGCATCTCGCGCACCATGGAAACAATGCCAAACCAAGCCGCATATCGCGCACCATGGCAACCATGCCAAAACAAGCCGCATACCGCACACCATGGCAACCATGCCAAACCAAGCCGCACCTCGCGCACCATGGCAACAACGCCAAATTCCAAGCCGCTATGACTTTGGCCCACGCCAACATAGCGCCCTAGGTTTGCAAGACTTGAAACTAGGTCTACATGGCTGCACGTGCCATTGGCACATGCCAAAACGTGTCGTAAAGCCATATTTCCAAGTCGCTATGACTTTGGCCCACGCCAACATAGCGCCCTAGGTTTGCAAGACTTGCAACTAGGTCAACATGGCTGCACGTGCCATTGGCACATGCCAAAACGTGTCGCAAGCCATATTTCCAAGTCGCTATGACTTTGGCCCACGCCTCAACATAGCGCCCTAGGTTTGCAAGACTTGCAACTAGGTCAACATGGCTGCACGTGCCATTGGCACATGCCAAAACGTGTCGCAAGCCATATTCCAAGTCGCTATGACTTTGGCCCACGCCCAACATAGCGCCCTAGGTTTGCAAGACTTGCAACTAGGTCAACATGGCTGCACGTGCCATTGGAACCTTCCAAAACGTGTCGCAAGCCATATTTCCAAGTCGCTATGACTTTGGCCCACGCCCAACATAGCGCCCTAGGTTTGCAAGACTTGCAACTAGGTCAACATGGCTGCACGTGCCATTGGCACATGCCAAAACGTGTCGCAAGCCATATTTCCAAGTCGCTATGACTTTGGCCCACGCCCAACATAACGCCCTAGGTTTGCAAGACTTGCAACTAGGTCAACATGGCTGCACGTGCCATTGGCACATGCCAAAACGTGTCGCAAGCCATATTTCCAAGTCGCTATGACTTTGGCCCACGCCAAACATAGCGCCCTAGGCTTGCAAAACATGCAACTAGGTCAACGGCCATGCATGCCATTGGCACATGCCAACATGCTCACTAGCTAGTTTCCCTAGCAAAACCACGGCCCTAACGGCCACGCATGCCATTGGCACATGCCAACATGCTCGCTAGCTAGTTTCCCTAGCGAAATCACGGCCCTAACGGCCATGCATGCCATTGGCACATGCCAACATGCTCGCTAGCCAGTTTCCCTAGCAAAATCACGGCCCTAACGGCCACGCATGCCATTGGCACATGCCAACATGCTCGCTAGCTAGTTTCCCTAGCAAAACCACGGCCCTAACGGCCAAGCATGCCATTGGCACATGCCAACATGCTCTCTAGCTAGTTTCCCTATCAAGGTCACGGCCCTAATGGCCACGCATGCCATTGGCACATGCCAAACACACACGCTGGTAGCCTAACTTGCAAACCGTGCAACTACCACCAAGGCATTCCGCACATGCCATTGGCACATGCCAAACACACACGCTGGTATCCTAACTTGCAAACCGTGCAACCTATCACCAAGGCATTCCGCACATGCCATTGGCACATGCCAAACACACACGCCGGGTATCCTAACTTGCAAACCGTGCAACCTACCACCAAGGCATTCCGCACATGCCATCGGCACATGTCAAGCACACACGCTGGTAGCCCAACTTGCAAACCGTGCAAACTACCACCAAGGCATTCCGCACATGCCATTGGCACATGCCACACGCGCCACTAGCAGCGCCACTTGCACTCAAGATGCAACCAACACTCGAGACATCAACACAAACTAGGGGATGCTTATTTAGAGTTTTGGTTTGGGATCCACAACATGCGAGCGTACACTACGCTCACATTAAGAAAGCGTGAAAAGGAATAAAGCGGTCAAATAAAAGAGGAAATAATGGTGAGAAACGTTTTCGCCCATTAAACCATACGGTTACCACCTCCTCCCATTATTACACCCTTTACTCTCTTCCTTCATGAGGCCGTGGTACGTTTCAAAATCGACTTGTATAAATAGGTCTTACCTATTTCCACCGGACAACAAGTCTCGGTCGGGAGAAATATACTACACTTACACTCTCGTAAAGGCAACTTTGCAAGCTCTCCCAAAAAGCTTTCATCTCTTGCAAGCTTCCTAAGCTTTCACTTTCTGATGCAAGTCGAGATACTACTCTCCTCAACACCTTTCTTTGCTTCCCTCCCCAAATCAACCCTTCTCCTCCACTTTGTGACCGAAGCAAGTCTGGAACGGCCATTTCTTGGTTTAGGCCGGACTTATACAGATTGATCTCTCGAACCTATAAAGTGCTCACGTGCAACACATTTGTTTAGGGTTTGAACCAGTTTCTCACTCACCTACCGAATTTACCGAAATCGGCAGAAACGATTTTTACCCATAAACACTTCCATTGCAATGTTGAACAAAAGAGGAGAAACCGGGCAACCTTGTCTTACACCTCTTGTACTAGTAAAATAGCCGAAAGAAGATCCATTGATAAGAACTGAGAAGGAAGAATTAGAGTAACAAAACCTCAACCAATTACACCATTTCCTGCTGAAACCCATTTGATGTAAAACAAATTGAAGATACCTCCAATTTATTCTATCAAAAGCCTTCTCAAGATCAATTTTGCACACAACCCCAACATTTCCGGACCTAAGTCTAGAATCAACCAGTTCATTTGCAATTAAGGTACCATCAATTATTTGCCTGCCTTCAATATATGCACATTGTACCGGAGAAATAAGCTTATCCATAACAAGTTTTAGCCTTGTAGCTAATACTTTTGCAATGATCTTATAAACGCTTGTAAGAAGGCAGATAGGTCTACAATCTTTTATTGTCTCAATATGATTCTTTTTAGGGACAAGAGTAATAAAAGTAGAGTTATGTTTAGTATTAATAGTACCTGTAGTGCAAAACTCATTCACAGTACCCATAATATCTTCTTTGATGAACTGCCAACACTTTTGAAAGAAAATTATAGGGAAACCATCCGGGCCTGGAGCTTTATCATTAGCTAAGTCACTAATAGCACGCAAAACCTCATCCTCATTAAGATCAGCTTCTAAGATGGAAGCTTCCGTAGAGGTGATAGTGTCAAACTCGATCCCCTCTAAATCCAGCCTTATGACTTCTTCTTCTGAAAATAGAGTTTTGTAGTACTCTACTATATGATCTTGTAGCCTACCTCTGTCAGACACCAATTCATCCCCGATGTAAAGTTGCCTGATTCTGTTATATCTTCTTCTAGCAGAGGCATTACTGATGAAGAATGACGTGTTCTTATCTCCTTCTTGCAACCATTTAGTGTTTGATTTGATTTTCCATGAAGTTTCCTCCATCTTTGAAATCTTTTCAAACTCGGTTTTGTTTTGGAGTTGTACATTCCGCTCCTCTTCAGTAAGAATATTATCTTCCGCAAGTCCATCGAGTGTTTGTATATCAGAGAGAATAGCATTCAACTTTGTATTGGTGTGGCCAAACACCTCTTTGTTCCAGACTATTAGCTTCTCTTTAAGTGCTTTTAACTTCAACCATAGCACAGTGCTAGGGGTACCTGCAAAACAAAAAGAAAGCCACCAATCTTCTAGTAATTGTAAGAATCCATTCTCCAAGAACCACATAACTTCAAACCTGAAAGGACTAGGACCCCAGGATGGATCCGAGATGTCTAAGAGTAGTGGGATGTGGTCATAGGTAGGTCTGGCTTTGGCTAGTTGGGTCACGAATGGGAAGTGTTGTTCAAAAGATGGGGAGATTAGGAACCTATCTAATCTGCACATAACTGGGTTTGCTTGACCATTTGACCATGTGTATCTTGCTCCCTTAAGGGGTAAGTCAATGAGGTCATGTTCAACTATAAATTTGTTGAACTTCTGCATACTTCTCGTAATCTTCTTGCAATTCTTTTTCTCGGCACACTTGGTTATTGTTTTGAAGTCACCACCAATACACCAAGGATAGTTGGTCCAATATCTACAAACATTATCGAGCTCAATCCAAAATCCAGTTCTCTCAGCAGGTTTATTTGGCCCATACACATTTGTGAGAACCCACTGAAAGTTGTCAAGCTTATTTGTGCAGAGTATAGAAAGAGTATATTCACCAACAAGCGAATCAGAAACTTCCACAAAGTCTCTATCCCAGAGAATAAGCATACCCCCAGAGCTTCCTACAGATTGTTGTAAGGTCCAACCCACATTATTGTACCCACAAATCTGTTTAATATCCCAAGATGAACAATGCATCATTTTTGTTTCTTGAAGAATTATAATTGGAGCTCTAATCATCTGTATCATTTTATGCACCACTGTCCTTCTACTACTAGAGTTTAGACCTCTTACATTCCAAGTAAGGATCTTCAGACTCATTTAGAACTGTATTTGCCCCTAGCAGTTGCTGACCTTCTTGTTCTAGAAGGAGGAGAGGTAATTACCTCAACTGAGATGCCAAGCCTTTTCAATTCGTTCCGCAGCTTAAGTGGAATTACCTTTGTAAATATTCATCATATAAGTCGCATGCAGCTATGCTATACCATCACATTTTCACATTATTATTCTAGTATAAGAGTGAGCAAATGGATATTTAATACTCGAATTGTTACGATAATGGCATCATATTTAGTACTAAGTTAAATACTTTATAAGAGGAACATGTGGTCACGCTTTCAAAATAATACATCCGCGTACATATGCAAACAGACGGTATATATATATATATATATATATATATATATATATATATATATATATATATCTCGATGACTTGTATATTAATTCGTCATATAGGGTGTATCAAATTAACATGTATGAATATGCATTCTATGTCACACAACTTATATATATGCTTCAAGAGAAAAAGGCAGATATGCTTCAAAATAAGATCGAGAATTGTAAGACTGAAAGATGGAGAAATGATTAAATTATTACCGCTATGGTGTTTTGGATTTAGAGCGCATACAACACTTGTACTTGAACTGGTAGTCAATGGAGCCTCTCCTTTATCTCTTTTTACATCTTTGACCCATGGAGGATGAATTTCATCTGTAAGCTCCCTTGTACAGGGGATGGTGTGCAGGCGACGGTGTGCAGGCGACGGTGTGCAGGCGATGGTCTGTAAGCGACTAGTGTGCAGGCGATGGTCTTTATCTTTCTTGTCACTTTGTTTGCAGAATGGATCCAGATTTGACATGGATCCTTCGACTTCATCTCTGATAAGGATTTCTTCCAGGCGCGAATCACAACAGCTACTTGCTAGTACGGGATGGGTTCTTTTGGTCGCTGAAGTTTGGTACTGGTTAAGTAGATAGCTTGAGGCGCTGGGAAGAGTGAACATAAAGGTGAGAAGTTGGGACGCCGCCATGGTGGGAGTTCTTATCTATTGAGAAGTTGAAGGCGTTCGATAGAATGAAAGAAAATATAAAAGTGACGCTTGATGAACCGATGGCGCCGAGTATACGTGTTGGTGTTGACGTCCTTCTCTCAGCATTGGGCTGCTGGGATTATCTTTAGCGTGAAGAGCATTAGTGGCGTTATAACCACCGGTTTAATCTTTTGAATGGCTTCAAGAATAGGATCTGCTACTGCAAATTGATACGCCAGCAGGTTATAACCACTGGTGTTGGTGGAGATGGAGGAGTTGGCTATGATAATACGTGGAATGAAGTGAAGGGAGAAGCAGAGCCGCTAGTTATTCTTGAGATAGGAAGACGCTGAGAGGGGAAAGATATATTGAACGCGTTGATGGTAGAGGCGATAAACAATCGCTGGTCATGGGTGATGGCCACTTCCTGGGTGTAGGTGGTGGCGGTTGTTGGAACGCCGCCATTGCTGAGTTACTGGTACTCTCGACTTTTCCCAACTGTTCTTCCATCTTTGATTCATGGTAATTTTTCCGCATGTACTTCCGTTACTTGCCTCTACTGCTGATACAAGCATACAATTCAAAAATTCAAGCACTGATTGATAAACACCGAATACTTAGCTTCTTTTTATTATTTTTTTGTTAACATGACATGTTGTGAGAAGTAAAGCATCGAATACTTAGCTTTCTCCGTGGGAAGGTGAATTCCGCCTACGAGCTCCTCTTTGTGGAGTTTGTAGATGTACATTCGACGACCCCTTTCCGCTACAGGCTTGGTTCTTTGTTTACCACTTCAATTTTTTTATGCAAGCGACAATGGAAGGTCGAATTGAAAGCCGCCAACATGGGGACGCTACGCTGGTAGTTCTTGAGAATTCGTTTGTTGAATATTGAGTAATGCTGAGTATACAAGCGGCGATGATGGGAGCGATGCTGTTTTGGTGCATTCAAAAGGCGTTGGGAAGAGAGATGGAGGCGTTAGTGAGAAAGATGCGCTGGAGGGAGAGAGATGGAAGCGCTTTTGAGAGGGACGGGCGCTGGCGAGGTATAGGCTTGAACTGTTGAAGTTGGTCTTGTCATTTGAGAAGTTAAAGAAACATTGAGAGGGATGGAGGCGCTTAGATGAAATTTGGAAAGGGATGAAGGCGTCTCTTGGAGGCTGATGGAGGCGTTGAAGAGAAGTTGGAGACGCTCAAGGGAATGTGAGGCGCTGTTGGTGATTATAAGTTGATGATGTTAGTGATTGGACGCCGCCATTCCTGATTTTTTTCTTACCATACATGTTTGGAAGTTGACCAAGGCGCTGGATAAAATGAAGAATAAAATATATAGACACGCTTGGATGGTTGCATGGTTCCGCATGTACTAATTAAAGACGCTTGAGCGTTAAAAATGACACTAAATGGTTTAACAATGGCGCTTTGTACGATAATGCCGCTGTTGTTGCGTTGTGAGCTTTCAGTGGCTGAACCGCTGTCCTAATCCTATGAGATAGGCTTCCACTGTGGTCGCCAAAATGTAATGGGTACAAATATCATAGTAGAGTTGGAAGCCTACTCTAGAAAGTAGTACATGGTTAGCCACAAGATGTTGGCTGTTATTTGTTATTTGAGAGAGGATCCCTATTTATAGACATTTCTTGAAATGAGAATGTCCAACATGCATCCTCTCCTATCTTTTCTTATCCTACATCTGTCCCTATAATAGTATAAGTGTACTTTAGATTCTTCTTCATGAACTCACGTGACTTGGACTGCACACGTGCTTGTCAATAGGGAAGGGGCGCTATGTAGCGTTTTCTCTTGGATATGAGGAGATTTCCCCAATCTTGGGTGGAATACTCTTTAACATCTCTTCTTGGATATGGGGAAGCTGACCTTCTACTTTGACATTTTCCAGGTATCTACAAGATCTTACTATATTTAACAGTACTGTGCGATGTGATATTTTTGTCTGACACCTTTGTTAATTTTCTCCATTTGTGTAACCTCCATTAAATGTTTAGATTTCGACAAATTTAACTGCAAGAATTGTCGTTATAGTCCACAAATGATATTGGTTAGTGGAGTAAATTTTCATCAAGATATATGTATTTACTGGAATCGGTTGTGGACGTCCATGCATAAAACCAGCACATGATGCTGTTATATGCTCTCTTATCACATCCGTGCATAGGGTCTAGGGTATTTAGCGCTTAAGGTGGGTACTATAATTGAGTGAGCTAGATTTTAACTGTTCTATATTTTTCTTAATTATTTCCCTTGGAGTATTTTAAGTTTTAAAAGTAATTAAAAACACATCATCGACACATAATGTTGTATCTTTGAGTCTTCGATTGCCTCAAAGATGGTTATCAGCTCATACATGCCACAAAATGTTATAACTATGAGACGCTGGAGAGGTGGGCGTTGAAAGCATCAGCATACTGTGAACAAAGAAAGCTGGCAGGAAACGGTCTACTCTGATATAGGTATCCATCGAAAGCAGATATGAAACTCTGGATGGAGGAATTTAGTCAGAGTCAGATAGAACGATCTACACTCTGATAAATGCGATTGCATTCTGCGCTATTCAGGTATATCCACAATCATTGAGATTTTATGTACCCATGGATAGAAAGGGCATGCAAATTGTAAGGTTTCAGTTCTGTGCTCCACAGTACATTGGACAAAGACTTTTGTGTACTTGGTCTAATTTTAGATATAGATATATTCGGCAGCCATGGTCTTTGTAAATGAACAAATTAGAGAAAACAAGAAAGTGTTATCTTTGGTGTTAAATGGGTTCCATATGTAACTGATCCGTGGTCCTTAGAACAATTAGTTTAAGAAAAGCAATAAAAACGAAAAATATGTGAATCAAAAACGGAGAACCAATTGCCAATTTTCTATAGGCTATATGCGCTGGGACTTGGATGGATTGTTATGACCTTATATCTGTTGTTACAGGTAAAAAAACAGGGATGTCTATTCAAGTGCAGTTCAGTCATAAAAATTCGAAATAGAAATCATACCGGCATTTACTGATAGATTATATGATAAAATTAATGTTTCAGTTCTTCGGATATTCTTGAATTATTCTTGAAAAGTATATCTCAGTCAACCGAAGAATGGTACAGTTAATTCAAGTTATGTCCCACATGATACATTTTAATAGCTGTAATTTTTGTCCGATAATTGGGAGTAAGAAAATGACTTATTGCACCAACAACTCTAAAGTTTTTTAAAGGATCCTTATATGCTTACAAGGGTGAATACCAGGGTGCATTTTAAGTTGGACATTTTTAGATAACAGGAACTGTTGCATCTGGCAATATTTTTTCCGATTGTCTAACAATTAGTTTCTGGCAATTACTTTTATATTTGTTTCTAACTATTAGTTTCTTCTCTTTCGTAATTGTAGATTGCTAGAGATCAAGGATGAACTGCAATTTTCACCGGAGTAACATCATTGTCAGTCGAGCCTTCGACTCAAGAAGACAAAAACCTGCAAGTAACAACAGTCATCTTGATTTTATCCACCTTTAAATATTCTCGGCAATCACATATAATATTTTATGAATTTATACACAACAAGGGAGAGGGCTGACTGTAATTCATGGGGCAGGATGTGAAAGAAGTATTTATTTAGATGAATTTTTCTGCATGCCAAGTAGGACATTGAAGGGTTCCATATTTGGAGGAACCAAACCTGATTGGCATGAAACTGAATAAGTATAATTGAAGTGATAGAGCTCAGGCAGTCCATCTTGATGATTAATGACTCACGAAGTTCTATTGCGTGCTATAAATGAAGCAGTTGAAATACTTAAGAAACTATAAATTGTGATCCACATTTGACATAAAGCCACCTCTCTGGTGCTTAACTGAAACTGTAAAAGCCATTGGCTTAAAATCAGAATAAGAATTAAAATGATAACTTCTTATAATTTACTTTAATTAACGGGTTCACTCAAATCAAACTTGGTTCACCCAAAGAGTTTTACTTTAGAGTCATAACAAATATCTGGGAGAAAGTGAAAACACAAACCAAAAGTCTAATACATATCAGAATCATTGTGATCATTTTAGATTAAGTCCAATACATACGGGGAACATTGTGATTATATTAGCTTAAAAGCGTCCATACTCCATATCTCTGCAGCGGTTGTTGATGGCCCCAATCCTCATAACGGAAGCGAGTAACTATCAATTTTTCAAGAGCCAAGGGATTCAAAAAGGTATGCATTGTGATTTTTTTAGCTTAAAAACGTCCGTATCTCTGCAACTGTTGTTGAGGACCCATTCAATTCGAGATGAAATTCCTCATAATAAATCAAAGACGGGTAAACATGTATCGGGACGGGGAGAGGCGAAGCCGAGACACACCAAATTACAAATCCTAAGCATGCATTGGGACGGGACGAGGCGAAGCCGAGCCACACCAAATAAAAAAATCCTAAGCGACAGGGCTGGAGAAACCCCACGGACAACAAATAAAAATGCACGGCGGGCGAGGCAGAGCCACATCATGCCAAACTAAAAGAATGGTTAAAAGTAAAAAGTGATGGTTTTTTGGGTCCGCCCGATGCGTAGCACGGGCACAAAATCTAGTACATATATAAAATGTGTAGGTTCTATAAGAAGTTACCTATATTGACTTTATTTTTTCATTATAAATCTTAACTAACACAAATCCATTGGATTATCCGCACACAATCCGTTCATCCGTGCATCCAATGGATGCAAATCCGTTGGATGTTGGATTGGATGCGGATGCCAAATTTTGAAATCCGTAGTGAATTGGATTGGATGCGGATGAGGTGAAAACCGGTCCATACCGGCCCATGCTCACCCTAAATGTGACCATATCTGTCTACTTATTAGGTTAACAGGAGAACACATCGGTTCCGCGTTATAGCTAAGAAATGCCCGATGGAAACTCAGTTTGCATAAATTGCGAAAATTCAGTTCCCATCGTAATTGATAGAAGCAAAATTTCTAAATGCAAATCTTAATATTTATTTGCCTATTTATATGCTTATTAATATTTGTCATAAAATTGTGGAAACTCAGTACAAACAGATATAGCCCATAGGTTAGCTAATGTCTCATTCATATTTTGTGGGAGTCTAGGACCTCTGGGTATAGAGCAGATATTGATTCTTCTGAATATTTCTTGCATTTTTTTTTTTTTTTTTGGTAATTCAATTTTCATTAATGGAAATCATGATTACATGGATCTCAAGTACATCGAATTCAAAAAGTAACAAGAAACAATACGCTTGTAGCGGTACATGATTGAAAATTCCGACAAGGAAAAGAGAAGGAATTCTAAATACCGACCTAATACAAGTATGTGAGAACCGATTGAATCGGAGAGAAGATGACCTTTATAATATTTATAGACCATTTAATAAGTCGTCTTCCTCTTGAAGTAATGCTCCAATGGTATAGGAGTAATCTGTAAATTTGTTGACCAGCGAATAGAGAGTAACGTGAATCTGGCGACGCACTCGAACAAACAATCAAGATCAAGTAACCATTAAAATAAAAGAGAATCGCCATGAAGATGAAAACAAAAATCACCCTCAAGGTGAAGACAAAAATCACCATGAAGGTAAAGAAAAGAAGGCAAACAAAGCCAAATTAAAACCATATTAGGAAAGAATCCTGTTTTTCTAAAACTAAAACATAAAAACTAAGATCCTTGCTCACAGATCTGGCCCCAAATAGATTAGACCTGAGCAAGAAGATGAAGTTGAGTTTCTTTTCTCTTTTTTCTCCGGAAAAGTGGAGACTGAATTTTTGTTGGAGTATTTCTGATCTTATGGTGGGTTTGGATGTAGAATTTTAAAGGTGGAATTTATGGGTCCTGGGAATTTGGCGGAATTACGTTTCCCTCGGTACATTTGGTTGCTCGAATCCTTTGAATCATGTTTCCTATGGAAATCGGTTTTTCTACAAATTCTCCATATGGAGTCCGACCCCTCCCCCATAAGATTTGGAGAAAATGGGTCATTTGTCCAAAAAAAATTAAAACACGGTTCAAATGGACAAGTAAAAAAAAGTACGGGTGAAATAGCCAAAAAATTTTTAGCAAGGATGAAACTGGATTCATCCTGGCTTATACTTAAAAAATAGCAAGGATGAAACTGGATGCATCCTGTGTAAAATAAAAATAAGAAAAACATATTTGAAAATGGCCAGGATGAAACTGGTTACATCCTGCCTATTTTTAAATTTTTGTCCATTTAAACAGTATCTTTTTAATTTTTGGTTATTTAAACAGTATCAAAACCTAAGTGTCTTTTTCACCCAGGAATTGTTGATTTTGGTCTTTTTGACCAATTTTGTGTAAGATTTGCTGGAAAACTTATCAAGGGATTTGTGGACCCACTATTTCTGTAACTCTAAACATATATGCAATTTTAAGATTTGAGGGTAATACCAAACGGTACAAAAACTTTAAAACAATAAAACTCTATAAATCCTAAGAATTTTAACTGGGTTACCAAACACACAAGGAATTTATATAAATCTCAGAAATTATAATCCTACGGGATTATAAATTCCTGGAAATATGAATTCTACAAACAAACCCGCCCTTAGTTAATAATTCGGTGTGCTGTGAATATTCGGTGATGGAAATAATGCACGCATTGATTGGCAAAGCAAAACAGGAATCGATCAACTCTTCGGTCAAACATGTGTAGGGCAGCGAAAGACCAGGAATTCGTTAATCTGCATTTCTTGCGCATTAGATATAGAAATGAGGCACAAAAATTTGACATATGTTAGGAAAACATTTTGCAATGTTAGAATTAATAATACAATATGTCGTTTGAGTGAAGTATATACAACCATATGCTTTATTTTACCTGGCGAGATTGGGGTATACCCAAACTAATTGGGGTATACCTAATAAGACAAAATAGGGTCATTTTGAAGTAAAACCAAGCCACCCCTTAACCTTGTATTTTCAAAATGGCAAAATTGCCCTCGTTTAATTAATACTTTGATTAGATTAATTAAGAGAAAATGGGTCATTTGTCCAAAAAAATTTAAAACACGGTTCAAATGGACGAGTAAAAAAAAGTACGGGTGAAATAGCCAAAAAAAAATAGCAAGGATGAAACCTGGATTCATCCCCGGCTTATACTTAAAAAATAGCAAGGATGAAAGCTGGATGCATCTGTGTAAAATAAAAATAAGAAAAAAATATTTGAAAATGGACAGGATGAAACTGGTTACATCCCCGCCTATTTTTAAATTTTTGTCCATTTAAACAGTATCTTTTTAATTTTTGGCTATTTAAACAGTATCAAAACCTAAGTGTCTTTTTCACCCAGGAATTGTTGATTTTGGTCTTTTTGACCAATTTTGTGATTAATTAATTAAGTTTAAATTGATTAAATAGATTAAAACTTATGAATTTTAAGTTATGAAATTTTGTTTTTGATTGAACTTTTGTGGGATGATTTTTGATGATTTTTTTTTTTTTTTTTTGAGAATATCTCTTGCAACGAAAATGAAGCACACAACCGAAATACTTCGAAAAAGGGGATTGCAAATCTGTTATATGAAATCATACGCAAAATCAAAGAATAAATCAACACTTTCAGTTCGAAAGTATGAAAAGCTCAAGCAAGATCTTCATCGCCGACCGCCCGGCCAAAAGTGGCAAGACAAGCTCTTCATCGTCAACCGTAGGCCAAAAGTGGCCTAAGCAAGATCTTCATCGTCGACCTTGCCGACATTTGTTTTTTGACATACAGGAGATGATATAAAAAATTTATTAGCCGGCAAGGTATTCAAAAAATACCCTTAAATTTGTTTTGGCCGGCGAGGTATTCATAAAATACCCTTAAATTTGTATTTGGCCTAAGGTATTCAAAAAATACCCCGCCGGCATTGTTGAAAAATTTACATCACGCCGCCATGGTCATTATGAAAAGCTCGGCAAGATGTGCATGCTACGACCTTGCCGACCAAAAACACGTAAAATCATAATTTTCGATTTCTAACCTAATATAACAATCAAATCACACAACACAATGATGGGTTTGAGTTTAAACATCATTTATAGTCTTCTTTTCGCTAGTAGAGTCAACAATTTTTTTGGAGGACTCCCCCTAAAACCCACAAAAAGTGTCCCTTTAAAATTGGATATACCCCAATTAGTTTGAGTATACCCCAATCTCGCCAGGTTATTTTAGTCAAAGAAGATGCGGCTCAATTGGTTATTTTGCAAGTGTTATCATAACCGTAAATATGTAAAATGGGCTAATTCATATACTGGGTAGCGTTCAAGCAAAAATATTTTTTCCCAAGTAATTTATATTCCAACTGTCCCAAGTAACTACTAGTAGTGAGATCTGTGCATTATTGGACTAGATACGAGTGCAATTTGT
Source organism: Papaver armeniacum (assembly GCA_023531295.1). Lineage (NCBI taxonomy): Eukaryota > Viridiplantae > Streptophyta > Magnoliopsida > Ranunculales > Papaveraceae > Papaver > Papaver armeniacum. The sequence goes on from JAJJWW010011888.1 coordinate 537,030, forward strand.
GGGGTCCTACGAACTTTAAAATTGGGTGCCAAGTGCCAACGCTTCTGTAAAACACATCCATTCATTAGCTTATTATAGGGTGTATGTGTATACGGAGTAGTGCTACCTTGACGCCCAAAAAAAACCGTAAAAAATCCCGCAGGATGATCCAATGGCTGAGAAAGGGGAGCCCTGGGGGAGATTTACAGGGGGTGGGGTTTAAGATGGGGGCACCATTTTCTTTCTCTCACACGGTGGCAGTCGCGGGATTCACTCCCGGTAAACCAAGCATTATTGGTGTATATATGGAATTTTTGTAACCTCGAACTCAAACCTTTTGTGCTTGAATATAAGAGGACGAGAAAAAAAGGTAATAACTCTTGTAAGAGGAGAAGGAGATAGAAAATATGGAGTAGAAAAGAGAAAAATTTCTTATTAATGCAGGGACCGGCCTAGTAAGGGGCTATTCCCGTCCTTGATTTTCAAATGACATGTTTTTGTTGTTCAAAAATTTATGGATATAAGGTTTAGCCCACCATTCACCAATGAAAACCCTAATCTTTATACAAATTAGCCCACTCTATAAGAGTATTAGACATAAAATTTTGCTTAAAGAAAAATGCTTTCTTCCTCTCAACATATTCCCATTTTCTTCCAAAATTATAAATTTATCACCTTTTCGCTATTAACTTCCGCTCGTTTTAGTGTTTTTTTGTCTAGCAATCTAGTAATCTACATGGGACCCATTGTTGCTTACTAGTTTTGCGATTCATAGCAAAAAATTTGCCTCGACCTTCGGTCGCCTTGCCAACCAATGAGATTCTATCCATACTCAAGAAAAAATCTTGGGCCTATCCCTGTATTAAGGATTTATGTCTCTATCTGTAGGGATAGAAAAAACCATAATCTTATACACAAGGGCATCTTAGTAAATAAACATTGGTGTATAATACTCCCCGATGACCACTGTGGCTAAGTCATTACAAACATACCAGGAAAACTCAAAAGAGAAAACCCTGAAATTACATCAGCACGTAAAGACTTGAAACAATGTTGGACACGCAAATGTTGCCTCGTTAAAACCTTGACAAGGAAAGCCCAGTGGGACAGAACCTTAACGAAGGAAAAAGAGTACAACGCGATAAGTCCTGAAAAAGCGGGGGTCAACAACCTCACCCAATATTTCGATTAGCAATCTGTATGGACTAACTCTAATATTCTTTTAAGAGAATCAACTAGACAATCAGACTCAATCTTAATAAAAAGTATATCAAGGAGTTAATATCTTTATCTCTCGATTTGATCTTTACTCAAGCAAATGGAAATCTGCGAGTCTTTATCAAATATAAGAGATATAAACTTGGATGGTACCAAAGACCAATATCCAAGGATCAATCAATTTCCAATCAACAACCAAAGGTTGGATTTCACAATTGATCGATACAACGCACAACCTGTGATATTTCAATTATATAACAAAATATAATATGGAATAGAAATAACACAGACACCAGAAGTTTTGTTAACGAGGAAACCGCAAATGCAGAAAAACCCCGGGACCTAGTCCATATTGAACACCACACTGTATTAAGCCGCTACAGACACCAGCCTACTACAAACTAACTTCGTCTGGACTGTAGTTGAACCCTAATCAATGTCACACTAGTTCAAGGTACAGTTGCGCTCCTTACGTCTCTGATCCCAACAGGATACTACACACTTGATTCCATTAGCTGATCTCACCCACAACTAAAAGTTTATACGACTCAAAGTCGAAGACTTTAATAAACAACTCTGTATCACACAAAAAAGTCTACGGTGATAGATAAATCTGTCTCCCACAGATAAAACTATGAGTTTTTGTTCCGTCTTTTGATAAATCAAGGTGAACAGGAACTAATTGATAATCTGGAATTATATTCCCGAAGAAAAGCCTAGTATTATCAATCACCTCACAATAATCTAAATCGTATGGCAGCGAAACTAGATATTGTGGAATCACAAACGATGAGACGAAGATGTTTGTGATTTCTTTTTATCTTGCCCTATCGGAGATATAATCTCAAGTCAATTATTCAATTGAACTCAAATGCGATACAAAATGGCAAGATCAAATCGCTCAACAATAGAAGTAGTTTCGTTTGGCTTCACAATCCCAATGAAGTCTTTCGGTCGTTAACCTACAGGGTCTCGAGAAGAAACCTAAGGTTAAAGGAGAATCGACTCTAGCAAAACCAACTAGTATCACATAGTAGGTGTGGGGTTAGTTTTTCCAGTTTCTAGAGTTCCCCTTATATAGTTTTCAAATCAGGGTTTGCAATCTAAGTCCTTGGTAACAAAGCATTCAATATTCACCGTTAGATGAAAAACCTGATTCAACCAAGCTAATATCTTTCATCCTTTAAATCGAAACTTAGCTTGTCACACACAAATGAAATGTATTCATTTAGGTTTGAGTAACCGTACCTAAACATGTACACTTAGTTGGTTCACAAATAGTTAACCAATGGTTAGCCATATGAGTACTTTCATATTAACCGTATTCCTCTTTCTCATAACTAGTTCAAATGACTCATAAGAACTAGTTCAAGAGTTGTTCAATTGCTTAGGTCTTTATTCATAGACACAATTGAAGTAAAATCGGTTTGATCCACTTGAATCAATTCATGAACAATATAGCCATGGTTTGAAAAGATTGCATTCCTTATAATTTATTGTTTTAAGCTAATGAACTACCGATTTGAGAAATAACCAGCTTGGGTACGCGTACGGGTTTGCCTATCTTAGCTACCAGATTTGAAGTTACAAACTCAGCAAATTTTCGGTTCGAAAACTTCTGTGGGTACGCGTACTGGTATGTGTACCTAAGGTGACTGGTTTTACTAGTTTGCAAACTTTAAACTCAACAGAAATTTTCGGTATGAAAACTTCCGTGGGTACGCGTACTCAACCTGTCTCCTTCACTACCGCATGCACACATATGCATGCACTTGGTTTTCAGCACATGGATTTATACACTAATGTGCGAACACACTATATATGCTTATATCCATAGTTGGAAATCTCAACTCTACATTTCAATCGTTATTCACGACTATCGTCATCAAAGCTATTTTCAATACTTAAACGTCATCATGACTTTCGTCACGGGTAAATATGAAAATGGTTAAAGCGAAAGCTCACCAACACATATTTCGAGAAAAAGATAGGCGAGTAAACTCGGCTCGAAATAGCAAATGTGTATGTATGAAAACTGTCATACTTATACGACTATTGTATCAAGAGTGGGAGATAGAGTAGACTTTGAGTGATAGATAAGTTCAAGTCTCCACATACCTTTTTGTCGGATAAAGTTACACTTGTTCCTCGAGTAGTTCTTCATCTTTGTAAGATGATCGCCAAGGAGTCTGGAGCTCAACTACACTTAACTGTCCTAGATCGAGACTTAGTCATAAGTAAACTAGCAATCCAGACATATAGTTTTGATCACTAATATTGACAAACATGCTTGATATAGCAACGCATGCGAGTTCGACCGACCAATGCTCTAACAAGTCCAACAAATGTTCCTTTGATGATGGCGCCCCCCTGATGAGCATTTCAGTTAAATCTCGGCTTGCAAATCTTTGAGTCATGACTTCCCAATTTGGAGAACAAATTTCTTGAATGCAGAAGATTCTTGTTCTTTCGTGGAGAAAATTGATACTTGATGAAGTCTTTTTTTTTTCAGTCCAATTAGTTTTAATGTCTTCGGAAGGAAAAGGTGCCGAAGATTTTGTCTTCAGAAAGTTGTTAGGAAGAAACTTAAGAAGCTTCACAAAATTACTAGCTGTAGTACATATCATAAATATATAGAAAGGGACCATGTAAGCAGACGCATTAGAACCTAACGCAAAATCTAAAATATATAAGAGAACAGAAAGCGAAAACATCCGAAAGAACATATTCTCCTCCTTGTCCTCCTCCTCTGCCACTTTAGATTTCCATTCGCTTATCTCAACTTCCAAGATACAAGTATCGCTTAACTCAACTTCAGCGATACAAGTATCATCCAAGAGACACCCATTATTTGGATTGTAAAATTCACTGAATGTCAAGTACGGTCCACGATGGGAAGGTTTCTACGACGGATTAAATTCATGTTTTACGTATGAAATCTAAACAACAATTGCTTTTATTGTCATTATAAGTAACGCACACATACTGAAATTATAACCATGATACGAATAACTATTAAATCATAAAAGATGATAGAATGAACATGTTTTCACTGTCTTCAAGTCATCCCTTTTGTTCGAGTCTGCGGGCATCCAATCCAAAACCAATTGGCAATGAGTGGAAAGTTCCTTCAATATTATATTTAAGTTAATTATGCGGAAACAAGCAATGTGGAACTATTATCCTTCCACACTCCCCCTCACGTGTAAGGCCACTAACTCGGCCTAACACGTGGGCCGGTCATGGGTTCACAAGTGAAAGTGACAAATTCGGTCACGGATTAAATAATGGCCAAAAACGATCCTACACCCCGCGTACGGTCCTAGATCTGATACCATGTCAAAGTCTGCTGGCAACCAACTCAAAACCAGTTGGCAATGAGTGGAGAGGCCTTTCCATATTATGGTTAAGTTAATTATGCGGAAAAAAAGCAATGTGGGACTATTGTCTTTCCAAACCTTTGATCAATAATAGCCAGAGTAGAATCAAAACAGGAGTCAGAATGATCGGCTGAACAAAGCCAAAGGTTGATTCCCACCTTACTAACCAGCCATATTCGCCTATTCATGAAACCATCATCAGTACTCTTAATTATCATTATTTAAAAAGGCTAGCTAGAATATTCTGATCAACTTTATACTCCCTCCGTACCACATATATAGGCGGAATAGTCAAAATCTCTTACAGGGGTTAGTCAATTGAGATTTGTGGAGATATTGAAAGAATTTTAGAGATTTCTAAAATCTCTTGTTAGTCAATAGAGAGTTCTTCAAAGTCTCAAACAATCTCTGTTATTGGATCGTGGCTTTCTAAAAGTCTTCATAATTCTCTGTTATTGGATTTGGAATTTGAATTCAATGATTTATGGTTTTGAGAGACTTTTAGAGACTTTTATTACAAAACATACCATAAATGGCTAAGAAAAAGTCTCTCCTAAGTAGGTGATATTTTAAGAGACTTTGTTCTTTCTCTTTTCTTTAAGGATTAAAAATATCAAAATAAATAAATATATTGTTTGTCTCATTATGTAAGCTGAAATTCATATATGTTTATTGTCTCAATGAATCACCAGAATTCCTTGAAAATCATTCAGAAAGTCTCTCAAAATCTCTAAACTCACGGAGAGTCACCCAAAATCTCTTGCATAAAAGTCTCTGAATGTCTCTACTAATCTCAATTGACTAACTCCCTGTTAGATTAAGAAACCTTTTTGATTTTATAAATTTTTATTTTTCTTCCTGTTTTACCCTTAATTATATTCTCAATGTGAGAGACATACACTTTAAATGTGATGATTCCCACGCAAATAAATAGGGGTAATATAAGTAAATAATCGTTTTGAAATTTGGACTCTGCATACATAGTGGTACAGAGAAAAATGAAAACTCTGCCAATATAATAGGTAGAGAGGGAGTATTAATTAATTAAAATCATTGAAAGGACTTCCATTTACGATTTCCAAAGGATAAAGCATCAGAGTAAAGGTATTCTTGGTTGTTCAACTTTGAGAAATTTTCAATCCTCCAAACTACTTTTCGAGATTGAGGAAGATCAACTTCTGAAGTCTTCATTGAGGAGGAGAAATTATAGAAGACGATGAAGGAACTTGTAATTCGCAAATAAACCAATGGGGAAACAGCCTTAAATACAATCCAAAACTGACTTCAGAGTTCCAACAGAATTCTGTAAACAAGATCACTTCAAAAATTAGGAAACTCCTATATAACCTAAATTTACATCTTGCTCTCAAAATTTAGAAGCAAAAGAACAAAAGTAAAAGGTTTCTCTCTCATGAGTAGTTTCTTTCGAGGAAAACAAATGCGATAATAGTAAAAAATAAATTTGTTTTTTTTTTCCTGAGAATAATTGATTTATATAGATAAACCGGCTAAGCAACTTGGACTATATCACTAAAGGTTGCCCTAGGTAGGGATATGCCTCCAATGTAAGCCCAAATCACCCGCTTCATAAAAGATACATAAGGAATAACTTGAAAAAAAGGACTCATTTTTGTTGCCTCGTTAAAAACTGTGTCAAGGAAAACCCGTAGTGGTAAACCCTTGACTAAGGAAAATAGTGCAACACGAAATGTCCATAAAACTATAACGATTTTAAAACTACCTAGAAAGAAAAAATTACATTTATAATACTTCAAATTCAGTAAAATTCTTCGCTCTCCATCGGTACCTAATGAGTTGTCTTCTAATGCTGGCAGTATGTATGTCGCCACAAACAAGTTGTGGAAGTTGAGCGTCTTCACTCGTGATAAAACTATCAATGTGTGGTCCTGAGCGCTTCTATCAATATCTAGACTAATATAGAAGTGTCACGATGGCTTGTACAAGATAGGAATTCGTCCTCTTGACGATTGAGAATGCTTTTTTAGCCTTTTCTGCAATCAAGAACTTATAAAATTAGAAATGTATCTCCGAAGAAACACAAGTAGTTGTGTCACGATTAATAAAATCGGACGAAGACAAAAAATAGCCAACATTGATTTCATCGTCATGTTGGTTCACGGGAAAAAACCATTCTTTCATGAAAGGAAAAACTACGCATGTGAACTATACGATAGTGGTAATTAAAGAGAGAAACAAGATACAATTAAAAAGAGATTTACTACGATATGCTTGTCAAAACAATGAACGGAAGGATAAGCATCATATTTATGACCCAAAATACGAACTTCTTACCAGTCAGCAACTACGAATGACCTATAGCAACTTAATTCTTACGAGTTTTTAGAAGTACTAACAAAAATTATAAGGGAAAAAAAGAGAAAGGTACTAGAATTTAATCCTAAGCAAATTAGCATGACGTATTCTCAAGATCACCAAATCAAAGTGTTAAGAAGATATGAAACTCATTTATTTTTAGTACGAAAACAACTAGTGAATCTACATGAAAGATATATTAAGATGCAAATCTAGTGACCTGAATTATATACATAGGAACAACAACGCAATAACGATATAAAATTAAAACTCAAAAGACAAGTGGAAAAGATAGGCCCCTTTTTATCCCAAACCACGTATCCGTTGATCCATCGATCCTACTTTTCCTTCAGAGAAAACTTGTCCTTTGAAACAGGTACAAGTTAATTTCGAGAAACTATTAAGTAAAAAACACAACAAAATGCATGGGTAGCTGTTGATGGTGGTTTTTAGACAAGGGGTAAAATCGTAAAACCCCATGACCTAGTGTTACCCGCAACACATTAACTAAGAGCATTTAACTCAGGTGTAAATAATTAATAGGGGTATTTTTTCAAAATACCAGATTAGGTTTTCAACCACGTAACCCTAATTCCAAAACCAAGCCGCACCCTGCGCACCATGGCAGCAATGCCAAACCAAGCCGCATACTGCGCACTATGGCAACAATGCCAAACCAAGCCGCATACTGCGCACCGCGGCAACAATGCCAAACCAAGCCGCATACTGCGCACCATGGCAACAATACCAAACCAAGCCGCACCCTGCGCACCATGGCAACAATGCCAAACCAAGCCGCATATCATGCGCACCGCTGCAACAATGCCAAACCAAGCCGCATATCGCGTAACATGGCAACAATGCCAAACCAAGCCGCACCCTGCGCACCATGGCAACAATGCCAAATTTCCAAGCCGCTAAATATAGCGCCCTAGGCTTGCAAGACTTGCAACTAGGTCAACATGGTTGCACGTCCCATTGGCACATGCCAGCACATGTCGCAAGCCATATTTCCAAGCCACTATGCCTTTGGCCCACGCCAAATATAGCGCCCTAGGCTTGCAAGACTTGCAACTAGGTCAACATGGCTGCACGTGCCATTGGCACATGCCAACACGTGTCGCAAGCCATATTTCCAAGCCGCTATGCCTTTGGCCCACGCCAAATATAGCGCCCTAGGCTTGCAAGACTTGCAACTAGGTCAACATGGCTGCACGTGCCATTGGCACATGCCAACACGTGTCGCAAGCCATATTTCCAAGCCGCTATGCCTTTGGCCCACGCCAAATATAGCGCCCTAGGCTTGCAAGACTTGCAACTAGGTCAACATGGCTGCACGTGCCATTGGCACATGCCAACACGTGTTGCAAGCCATATTTCCGAGCCGCTATGCCTTTGGCCCACGCCAAATATAGCGCCCTAGGCTTGCAAGACTTGCAACTAGGTCAACATGGCCGCACGTGCCATTGGCACATGCCAACACGTGTCGCAAGCCATACTTCCAAGCCGCTATGCCTTTGGCCCACGCAAACATAGCGCCCTAGGCTTGCAAGACTTGCAACTAGGTCAACATGGCCGCACGTGCCATTGGCACATGCCAAACACACACTGGTAGCCTAACTTGCAAACCTTGCAACCTACCACCAAGGCATTCCGCACATGCCATTGGCACATGCCAAACACACTTATGCCCGGGTAGCCTAACTTGCAAACCGTGCAACCTACCACCAAGGCATTCCGTACATGCCATTGGCACATGCCACACGCGCCACTAGCAGCGCCACTTGCACTCAAGATGCAACCAACACTCGAGACATCGACACAAACTGGGGGATGCTTCTTTTAGGGTTTTGGTTTGCGGTCCTGAAAGATGCAGCGTACACTACGCTCACATTAAGAAAGCGTGAAAAGGAATAAAGCGGTCAAATAAAAGAGGAAATAATGGTGAAAAACTTTTTCACCCATTAAACCATGCGGTTACCACCTCCTCCCATTATTTCACCTTTACTCTCTTCCTTCATGAGGCCGTGGTACGTTTCAATCTCGACTTGTATAAATAGGTCTTACCTATTTCCACTAGACAACAAGTCTCGGTCGGAGAAATATACTACACTTACACTCTCGTAAAGGCAACTTTGCAAGCTCTCCCAAAAATCTTTCATCTCTTGCAAGCTTCCTAAGCTTTCACTTTCGATACAAGTCGAGATACTACTCTCCTCAACACCTTTCTTTGCTTCCCTCCCCAAATCAACCCTTCTCCTCCACTTTGTGACCGAAGCAAGTCCGGAACGGCCATTTCTTGGTTTAGGCCGGACTTGTACAGATTGATCTCTCGAATCTATAAAGTGCTCACGTGCAAAGCACATTTGTTTAGGGTTTGAACCAGTTTCTCACTCACCTATCAATTTACCGAAATCGGCAGAAACGATTTTTACCCATAAACAATTGGCGACCATAGCGGGAGGATTGATCTATCGGCTACAATGTCAGACTGTCGATCTCGTTCTTTGACCCAGATGTCAAGATGGTAGGGGAAGGCGACTCAATCCGACGCAACTACCAGGCAACCCGGTTACTAGTTGTAAAAACTACACGAGAAAAACTGGGGACTTGCCGAAGATGCTACCACTCGATCCGACTCAACTACCAGGCAACCCGGTTACTAGTTGTAAAAACTACACGAGAAAACTGGGGACTTGTCGAAGATGCTACCACTCGATCCGACTCAACCACCAGACGACCCGGTTACCAGTTGTAAAAACTACATGAGGAAACTAGGGACTCGCCGAAGATGCTACCAGCGATTGGGGACTTGATGACAATGCTACCAGCAAAGCCGCCTTTTACATGGAGAGGGGCGTGTTCACAAAACCTATGAAGTGAGTAAATTTAGACTGCGCAAGATATACGAATGGTTTTTAGGATCTTAATAAAACCGTCATACTACTGAGTATTGTGCCTATTGCTAGCACACACTTTCATAAAAGCAATATTCCTTTCCCAAAAACATAATCAGAGTCATATTATCAAAACCATTCATCCCAGAAATAATCCAATATCCTCAAAAGCTAACATTTATCTATCAACCCAAGAAATCCAGGAAGACAAAAACCATAAACCAGGCGCTTTGTATTCCTTTCAAAAAAAAAAATCACCTACCCGTACATACCTACTTCGCACAATAACAATTACCTGTCACTATTAGCAGACGTTACCTCAGTGACATTTGAAGAATTATTTATGATGAAGTATTTACACAAGTTTCTGAAAGGCATACCTATGGCTACGGTTTACACCAAAGACAAAAAAAAAAAAAAAAAACAAATTGAAAGAGAAACATTTGGAGTACATAGCTGGGATATGCTTGCCCACTTTATCACTACCGCTACCGCTAACACTATGACGTGATAACAAAGATACGAGGTAAAAAGGGGAGCCAACCCATTTCATAAGCATAACACTTTTTGAATTTGAATAAGGAAAGGATTTCCTGTTTGAGCTACGTATGGTAAGAGGCAAATGGGCCCGCAGAAACAAGTCCAAGCCACGCCAAGCCAGCACCGTGCCAAGCCAATGGTCCACACCATACCGAAATCCAAGCCAGCGTCCACACCAAGTCAGCGCCCATTCCAAGACGATCCAGCGCCTGCCAGACGCGTTTCCCGGATGCATTTTCCATAAGCGCTTGCCAGACGCGCTTACCAGGCACACATGCCGCACGCGCATGCCAGCCGCGGTACCACACTTTGTGCTAACAGGTTTGCATCCTTCCGGCGCTAACATCTTGCGCCCTTCCATCACCATCCTCGCCCTTCGAAACAGGCGCCATGGCTCCAAAGACTTCGTGATCAAAACCATGTCATCTCTCGCACGATACACTTACGATCACGCAACCGGAGCCACTTCCGCCACCCCAACGGTTCTTCAAGCATGAAAGCTCCAATGTCACTCAGAGACGCTACTCCACCATCGGGGCAAGATCTTTGGAAGATCCTAAGAAGCCGACCTCCTTTTAGCACCGTTGATTCGATGAAAAGACGAAAGATACTTCAGCAGGACGCGCGTTATAGATGAAGAGGCTCGCGTTGCTCTTGAACACCCAGTCGAAGGGGATAAGCAATCTAATTTCGTCACACGTGAAGATCGGGAAGGACTTCTCCAAAATCGAAAGCAATGGAAATCAACAACTCTCCTGAGTTCACGGAGACCCTTCTTCTGTCGGGACCCTCATAATTGGAACTTCACCCACAAAGTCGTACGATCTATGATGAAACGGTTATGTGAGATTCTATATTTCTCCAAGGCATAGCATCAAGACATATTTGCATCTCTCAACCGCAGACCGCATCGGGAAAGCGAAGGCGTTTCCAGCCAGTGGAAGCCGTTCCCAAACCCCAATCTCTCATAGAAAGCACGATCGATAGATGTAACTGGGGACTCCTAACCTATTTTCTCTTGAGGGATGTCGAGTTTGACAGAACGTGACGCGGCCTTCGACTTCAAAATGGTAGCCGTCAAGGCTCTGAGAGCTGCAAGATGTCGTTTCGACGTTCTCTCCAGAAGTAGCTCCACATCAACGTTCTCTCCAGAAGTACCTACGCATCAACGTTCTCCAGCAGCGGCTTCGCTTCAACGTTCGCTTCAATGCCACTCTTTCCTGCAAAGGGTCGTGCCGCCACACTCCCCATATCAAGGAACATAGTCACAACCAGCCAATCTTCGTAGTCATGGACACCTTTTAATCCATCTCGCCAAAACTCGTGATCATGGACAGTTTGCTCGCTTACGCATCCAGCCAATCCTTTTACGTCCACTTTAAGCTCATAGAATATCAGCCCAACCTACTTTGTTACCACGACAATGTAGTTTCTCCCGATTACATCTCCTACCAAGAACCGTTGCCCCTCATTCGTTGATACCAGCCAGAGCTTCACCGCAGCAGCAATTACTACAAAGATGGAAACACGTAAACCATACTTGAGAACGGAAGATATACATGGGATCCCTTCACTGTCAAAGCTACGAAGAACAGTCCACCAAAAATCCGTACCCACAACAAGGTCCTCTACTCTTCAAGGGTGCAGCGCAAGAACATCATCACCTCTCCGTATAGAAGACGCCTTCAACACTTTACGAGGTCGCGGAGGATCCCGAGCCAGCACTATCCGAGAATATTTCATCATGTAATTTCTGAGCATCCCAGTGTCACATCCAGAAGAGTACTATAGGCTTATATCAAATCCCGTGGAGGGGGGGGATTCAAGGCGATATAATGAAAGTAGGTCATGCATGGAGACTACCAGCGTAAGATGCTTTCACTCCCCTCAACCAGGTTATTACTGATTTCAACATCATCACTATCGAGGTTTTACGAGCCACGGGAATTTCTCAACATGAATCCGTACATGTGCACCTAAAACTCCAAAAGCACGCCAGAAGGTTACATTCACGTATTCATACATTCCATCATATCAAACCGAAGTATGACCGGGGACTTCTCGCTGCATCCCATTTCGTAAGATAGATCCCTAAATCAGCATCTTCCAAGTCTGCAGCAGTCAACAAGGTCGGGCTTGAAGGAAGGGGAACGACTAGGTCATCCTCGTCGATAACGATGAACGCATGCTCCAACGGGATATCTCTCGCACAAAAGGGAAATTTTCCATTTATACAACAAGCGTTAAAGTGTACGTCGGATCTGCAAAGAAGAAGAAAACATACGGGGTATGATTTTCTTAACCCGAATAACCTTTGTTGGGATTCTCATACGAGAGTCGGACCTCGCACCTTCATCCAGGAGAACCCGATCTGGTTAGAAGATGATTCGAATCGCGCGACATGACAAAGAGAGAAATCCAACAAGAAGAACCCTTTTCTCAAACGAGGAGACGATGCAATTATTTTTGGATATGAATACGGAATCTTAAAAAGGGAAAGGAAGCAATGAGAGACATAACGCTTCCGATTTTAGCATGAATAATGCCCTAATTGAAGCCGCACGTGAAGGAAAGCAAGATAAGGAAACTTTGCTATCGGAAGAAACTCCCTCCTTGTTTACATCGGTCACGCCCGCAAGCACGCACAGCTTTCCACACTTTGCGCCGGCCCCACCAGCCAAAGACACGCAATTTCCCAAGTCACGCGTGCAAGCACGCACAACTTCCACATTGCGCGGTCTCACCAAACCTAGCACACTCGGCTTCCCAACTCACGCCAACTTCCCAACGTCGCCCAAGCCGCACCGGCCCCACCAATTGTGCCGGCCCTCCGATTTGTGCAAAACTCCCCGAGGCAAGGATTCCAAATCCTATTTATAAAAGGTCAAACAAGCCCCTCAATTCTCTTTACGGTTTTGTTGTTGATAGTCCTGTCACCATCTTATGCTTACCTCGGAACAAAGCCCTGTTCCGAGCTAAGCAGGGACTTAATGTTGATGGTGGTTTTTAGATAAGGGGTAAAATCGTAAAACCCTATGACCTAGTGTTACCCGCAACACATTAACTAAGAGCATTTAACCTGGTGTAAATAATTAATAGGGGTATTTTTTCAAAATACCAGATTAGGTTTTCAACACATAACCCTAATTCCAAAACCAAGCCGCACCGCGCACCATGGCAAAGAATGCTTAAACCAAGCCGCATATCGCGCACCATGGCAAAAATGCCAAACCAAGCCGCATACTGCGCACCGCGACAACAATGCCAAACCAAGCCGCATACTGCGCACCATGGCAACAATGCCAAACCAAGCCGCACCCTGCGCACCATGGCAACAATGCCAAACCAAGCCGCACCCTACGCACCATGGCAACAATGCCAAACCAAGCCGCATACTGCACACCACGGCAACAATGCCAAACCAAGCCGCATACTACGCAACATGGCAACAATGCCAAACCAAGCCGCACCCGCGCACCATGGCAACAATGCCAAATTTCAAGCCGCTATGCCTTTGGCCCACGCCAAATATAGCGCCCTAGGCTCGCAAGACTTGCAACTAGGTCAAAATGGCTGCACGTCCCATTGGCACATGCCAGCACGTGTCGCAAGCCATATTTCCAAGCCGCTATGCCTTTGGCCTACGCCAAATATAGCGCCCTAGGATTGCAAGACTTGCAACTAGGTCAACATGGCTGCACGTGCCATTGGCACATGCCAACACGTGTCGCAAGCCATATTTCCAAGCCGTTATGCCTTTGGCCCACGCCAAATATAGCGCCCTAGGCTTGCAAGACTTGCAACTAGGTCAACATGGCTGCACGTGCCATTGGCACATGCCAACACGTGTCGCAAGCCATATTTCCAAGCCGCTATGCCTTTGGCCCACGCCAAATATTGCGCCCTAGGCTTGCAAGACTTGCAACTAGGTCAACATGGCTGCACGTGCCATTGGCACATGCCAACACGTGTCGCAAGCCATATTTCCAAGCCGCTATGCCTTGGCCCACGCCAAATATAGCGCCCTAGGTTTGCAAGACTTGCAACTAGGTCAACATGGCCGCACGTGCCATTGGCACATGCCAACACGTGTCGTAAGCCATATTTCCAAGCTGCTATGCCTTTGGCCCACGCCAAATATAGCGCCCTAGGCTTGCAAGACTTGCAACTAGGTAAACATGGCTGCACGTGCCATTGGCACATGCCAACACGTGTCGCAAGCCATATTTCTAAGCCGTTATGCCTTTGGCCCACGCCAAATATAGCGCCCTAGGCTTGCAAGACTTCCAACTAGGTCAACATGGCCGCACGTGCCATTGGCACATGCCAACACGTCTCGCAAGCCATACTTCCAAGCCGCTATGCCTTTGGCCCACGCCAAACATAGCGCCCTAGGCTTGCAAGACTTGCAACTAGGTCAACATGGCCGCACGTGCCATTGGCACATGCCAAACACACATTATTTGGTAGCATAACTTGCAAACCGTGCAACCTACCACCAAGGCATTCCGCACATGGCATTGGCACATGCCAAACACACACGCTGGTAGCCTAACTTGCAAACCGTGCAACCTACCACCAAGGCATTCCGCACATGCCATTGGCACATGCCAAACACACACGCTGGTAGCCTAACTTGCAAACCGTGCAACCTACCACCAAGGCATTCCGCACATGCCATTGGCACATGCCCAACACACACGCTGGTAGCCTAACTTGCAAACCGTGCAACCTACCACCAAGGCATTCCGCACATGCCATTGGCACATGCCACACGCGCCACTAGCGCCGCCACTTGCACTCAAGATGCAACCAACACTCGAGACATCGACACAAACCGGGGGATGCTTCTTTAGGGTTTTGGTTTGGCGGTCACAAAGATGCAGCCGTACACTACGCTCACATTAAGAAAGCGTGAAAAGGAATAAAGCGGTCAAATAAAAGAGGAAATAATGGTGAAAAACGTTTTCACCCATTAAACCATGCGGTTACCACCTCCTCCCATTATTTCACCCTTTACTCTCTTCCTTCATGAGTCCAGTACGTTTCAATCTCGACTTGTATAAATAGATCTTACCTATTTCCACCGGACAACAAGTCTCGGTCGGGAGAAATATACTACACTTACACTCTCGTAAAGGCAACTTTGCAAGCTCTCCCAAAAAGCTTTCATCTCTTGCAAGCTTCCTAAGCTTTCACTTTCACGATACAAGTCGAGATACTACTCTCCTCAACACCTTTCTTTGCTTCCCTCCCCAAATCAACCCTTCTCCTCCACTTTGTGACCGAAGCAAGTCCTGGAACGGCCATTTCTTGGTTTAGGCCAGGACTTGTACAGATTGATCTCTCGAATCTATAAAGTGCTCACGTGCAGCACATTTGTTTAGGGTTTGAACCAGTTTCTCACTCACCTACCGAATTTACCGAAATCGGCAGAAACGATTTTTACCCATAAACAGTAGCGAAGAAGCTAGCCGTTGGGTTTTTTGAGGGATAGCGGAGCGGAGGTGTAGATCTATGTTTCCATTAAGCATAGATGTGATGACAAATAACCAAAATAAATCTAACTTGCTTGCATCATTAAGAAAAAGCTCAATTCAAATCTAGGCCATAGTCAGAAAATAGGGAAGACCCTATTAAAAAACCCTAAGGGTGCAACCAGGACTTAGACAACCAAAGAGCCAAACGGGGAACCAAATAGAAGATAATAAAGTTTTAAGAAAACCAAAAAGACACAAATACTATAATACCTAAAATTGATAGACCATGAAACCTTTTAAAGCAAATCAGAAGAATCATTCTAACCCAACCACAGACCCGTTGGCTAAGATAAGAAGGAACATAAGTTATCCTAGGCTTAACTAAACCCCATACAAAGGTCAAGTTATCCACTTAAAATAAACTGAAATCTAATGAAACTCATGATAATTTTTGAAGAGGATCAAAAGACCCCTCTATAAATCTGACTAAAGAAAATGATGAACGTCAACATCCTAAAAGAAGGCCTTGAAAGCTAGAGAAATTTTTGACTACAAACTTCTTAAAATAAAATCATTAATAAATCGCCTAAAAGAAACGCCTCGGAATTTATAGTCTTCCCAAAATAAAAGTATAAGAAATTTAAAATGAAAGTTTTTATGATGAAAAAGTGGCTCACATAAACAATCTAAACAAATCTCATGACTCACATAAACCAGAGATAACACAAGAAATAAAAATGCAAAGAGTTTTTGGAAAACTTTAACCAATTTTAGGATGAGAACATCAACATGTTCATTTAAAACATCCATTCAAAGGCACATGGCTCACATAAACCCGAGGCAGCGGGAGACAGAAAGGAAAAAGCAAAGACTTTTGGAATTTTTTTACCAATTTTAGGATGAGAACATCAATATGCTCATATAAACATCTATACAAAGACACATGGCTCACATAAACCAAACGATTAATGTAAGACCCAAAAGAAAATTCAAACAATTTCGGGAAATTTTTAACCAAATTTTAGGATGAGAACATCAACATGATCATTTTAACATCCCATCAAAGACACATGACTCACAAAAATTACAGATAAAGACGGAGAAAGAAAAAAATGTAAATAAATATATCGGAATTTTTACCAATTTTAAACATAGCAGGGAAAACAAAAGCCGAAGACAGATCTCTTCTTCACAAGATAAATCCACATTTTTTTTTATCGGAACAGACTAATCCGAGAAGAAACAATTAGAAAGGTAAATTCATTGAAAACGAGATAAAGCATCTACCATAAACAAGCCAAACAAAGAACCTCAAGAGGGAATGAAGTTTCTAAAAGAGAAGATCATCATATACCAGTTTTGCATAAACCCAAAATATTCATCCCAGATCTAATAAGGAGAGATCCCATCCTCAAATCTTAGTTTCATTTAGTTAAATTAGCCAAAGATAAAAGAGACCCAAAAAATATTGAATAAAAACCAGAACTCAAAGATGAGATCTAAGAAAGATGAAAAGCACTCATGTTGTTATTGTACCCAATACAGCGGTACCCAAAAACAACCTAAAAATAGGAGGATGGGGGGAAAGAAAATCCTGTTATTGTTGTTCCAAATAAGGAAATACCAAACAACAACCTCAGAAAGGAAATCCAAAGAAATGTTTGTTTTGAAAGGAACAACAACCCATTTTCCTTCTTGATCTTAAAGGGGAAGATAAACAATCAAGATAAAAAGCAGAAAAACAAACAAAAACAAAATCAAAAATTAAACTTATCATACACCTTTCTATCATCCAGATCCGTCCCTCATAGCTCATAACCCATTATTACCCTAAGGCAAGCTTTGAGATTACTCCATTATCAGAGGGAAGATAATATAGAGAAAAAGAGAAGTTCCCCAAATGATCACTATTTTGGAGCTAGCAGAGAGGAAAAGAAATCCACTTGAGACTTCTCTCCTTAGTGGTTGTTTACATTCCTAAAATGATGCTTTAGAATTTAAAATATATATTGGAAAATGATGACTTTGTTGTATATAGATTCAGGTGTTGATCCAGTTGTGGCTAGTTTACAAGTTACTTTAGATGGTAAACCAAAAATCCTTGATGTCATTGATTGGTGTCAATGTGTTTAATACATGTTTTTGAGTTTGGCATAGAGAAATTTGGTCTTTTTTTATCTGCATATGATTTATGTGTCTATTTTTTTCGCAGTACATGGAGTGGTGATGTTGAATTGTTGATACCTCAAATATGGTTAAAGATGATGATGGTGCCTTGTGGGAGCTTCGGGTGTGTATTGTCTTAGAAAATTTGATGTTGGTTGAGTTGTTGGTAAGAATGACACCATAGACTCTAACTGTGATTGCCAAATTTAGTTAGATGAGTTGAAGTTATTCTCTTGAAAAAAGTAGTCTTTATGACTTGTAAGTTGCTAGTACTTCAGCTATTACTGCTTGTAATATTAGCAGCTTTCCATTAGGGGATCTTCTATATTCTGAATTCGTAATCCATTTTATATTTATATCATATTATTTTTTAGTGTCTCTAATATCAAATGTTAATACAACTATATAGTGAGTTTGATTTTTTCATTTAACTACATGGAGTTGGAGCCCAGAGGACCAGTCCTACATTTCCTTCGTTACGTCACCTTCGACCGAAAGAACTTCATATGTTGTTGTTGATGGTGGTTTTTAGACAAGGGGTAAAATCGTAAAACCCCATGACCTAGCGTTACCCGCAACACATTAACTAAGAGCATTTAACTCAGGTGTAAATAATTAATAGGGGTATTTTTTCAAAATACCGGGATTAGGTTTTCAAATACGTAACCCTAATTCCAAAACCAAGCCGCACCCGCGCACCATGGCAAAGCAATGCCAAACCAAGCCGCATATCGCAGCACCATGGCAAAGCAATGCCAAACCAAGCCGCATATCGCGCACCATGGCAACCATGCCAAACCAAGCCGCATATCTGCGCACCATGGCAACCATGCCAAACCAAGCCGCACTCTGCGCACCATGGCAACCATGCCAAACCAAGCCGCACTCGCGCACCATGGCAACCATGCCAAACCAAGCCGTACTCTGCAAGACCATGGCAACCATGCAAAACCAAGCCGCACTCGCGCACCATGGAAACCATGCCAAACCAAGCCGCACTCTGCGCACCATGGCAAAGAATGCCAAACCAAGCCGCACTCGCGCACCATGGCAACCATGCCAAACCAAGCCGCACTCGCGCACCATGGCAACCATGCCAAAACAAGCCGCACTTTGTGCACCATGGCAACCATGCCAAAACAAGCCGCACTCTGCGCACCATGGCAACCATGCCAAACCAAGCCGCACTCTGCGCACCATAGCAACCATGCCAAACCAAGCCGCACTCTGCGCACCATGGCAACCATGCCAAACCAAGCCGCACCCTGCGCACCATGGCAACAATGCCAAACCAAGCCGCACACTGCGTACCATGGCAACAACGCCAAACCAAGCCGCATACTGCGCACCAGGGCAACAACGCCCAAAACCAAACTACGTATCACATTCATTGGCAACCATGCCAAACTAAGCCGCTATGCCATTGGCACATGCCAAATATAGCACCCTAGGCTTGCAAAACGTGCAACTAGGTCAACATGGCCGTACGTACCATTGACACATTCCAACATGCTCGCTAGCAGCTTTTCCTACCAAAGCCACGGCCCTAACGGCCACGCATGCCATTGGCACATGCCAACATGCTCACTAGCAGCTTTTCCTACCAAAGCCAAGGCCCTAACGGCCACGCATGCCATTGGCACATGCCAACATGCTCGCTAGCGGCTTTTCCTACCAAAGCCACGGCCCTAACGCCACGCATGCCATTGGCACATGCCAACATGCTCGCTTAGCAGCTTTTCCTACCAAAGCCACGGCCCTAACGGCCACGCATGTCATTGGCACATGCCAACATGCTCGCTAGCAGCCTTTTCCTACCAAAGCCACGGCCCAAACGACCACGCATGCCATTGGCACATGCCAACATGCTCGCTTAGCGCCTTTTCCTACCAAAGCCACGGCCCTAACGCCACGCATGCCATTGGTACATGCCAACATGCTCGCTAGCGCCTTTTCCTACCAAAGCCACGGCCCTAATTGCCACGCATGCCATTGGCACATGCCAACATGCTCGCTAAGCAGCCTTTTCCTACCAAAGCCACGGCCCTAACGCCACGCATGTCATTGGCACATGCCAACATGCTCGCTAGCAGCTTTTCCTACCAAAGCCATCGCTCTAACGCCACGCATGCCATTGGCACATGCCAACATGCTCGCTAGCAGACTTTTCCTACCAAAGCAATGGCCCTAACGGCCACGCATGCCATTGGCACGTGCCAACATGCTCGCTAGCAGCTTTTCCTACCAAAGCCACGGCCCTAACGGCCACGCATGTCATTGGCACATGCCAAACACACACGCTGGTAGCCTAACTTGCAAACCGTGCAACCTACCACCAAGGCATTCCGCACATGCCATTGGCACATGCCAAACACACACGCCGGTAGCCTAACTTGCAAACCGTGCAACCTACCACCAAGGCATTCGCGCATGCCATTGGAACATGCCAAACACACACGCTGGTACCCTAACTTGCAAACCGTGCAACCTACCACCAAGGCATTCCGCACATGCCATTGGCACATGCCAAACACGCACGCTGGTAGCCTAACTTGCAAACCGTGCAACCTACCACCAAGGCATTCCGCACATGCCACACGCGCCACTAGCAGCGCCACTTGCACTCAAGATGCAACCAACACTCGAGACATCGACACAAACGGGGGATGCTTCTTTAGGGTTTTGTTTTGCGGTCACAAAGATGCAGGCGTACACTACGCTCACATTAAGAAAGCGTGAAAAGGAATAAAGCGGTCAAATAAAAGAGGAAATAATGGTGAAAAACGTTTTCACCCATTAAACCATGCAGTTACCACCTCCTCCCATTATTTCACCCTTTACTCTCTTCCTTCATGAGGCCATGGTACGTTTCAATCTCGACTTGTATAAATAGGTCTTACCTATTTCCACCAGACAACAAGTCTCGGTCAGGATAAATATACTACACTTACACTCTCAGAAAGGCAACTTTGCAAGCTCTCCCAAAAATCTTTCATCTCTTGCAAGCTTCCTAAGCTTTCACTTTCTGATACAAGTCGAGATACTACTCTCCTCAACACCTTTCTTTGCTTCCCTCCCCAAATCAACCCTTCTCCTCCACTTTGTGACCGAAGCAAGTCCGGAACGGCCATTTCTTGGTTTAGGCCGGACTTGTATGCATTGATCTCTCGAATATATAAAGTGCTCACGTGCAGCACATTTGTTTAGGGTTTGAACCAGTTTCTCACTCACCTACCGAATTTACCGAAATCGCAGAAACGATTTTTACCCATAAACAATTATCGACCACAACGGGAGGATTGATCTATCGGCCACAATGTCGATCATGTCGATCTCGTTCTTCGACCCAGAGATGTCAAGATGGTAGGGGACTTGCCGAAGATGCTACCACTCGATCCGACTCAACTACCGGACGACCCGGTTACAGTTGGAAAAACTACACGAGAAAACTGGGACTCAAGAAGATGCTATCAACGATTGGGGACTTGCTGACGATGCTACCAGCAAAGCCGCCTTTTACATGGAGAGGGGCGTGTTCACAAAAACCTATGAAGTGAGTAAATTTAGACTGCACAAGACATACGATCTGTTTTTAGGCTCTTAGTAAAACCGTCATACTACTGAGTATTGTGCCTATTGCTAGCACACACTTTCATAAAAGCAATATTCCTTTCCCAAAATAATCAGAGTCATTTTATCAAAACCATTCATCCCAGAAATAATCCAATATCCTCAAAAGCTAACATTTATCTATCAACCCAAGAAATCCAGGAAGACAAAAACCATAAACCAGGCGCTTTGTTTGCCTTTCAAAAAAAAAATTTCACCCACCCGTACATACATACTTTGCACAATAATAATTACTTGTCACTATTAGCAGACGTTACTACAGTGACATTTGAAGAATTATTTATGATGAAGTATTTCCACAAGTTTATGAAAGGTATACCTATGGCTACGGTTTACACCAGCACAAGAAAACAATAAAACAAATTGAAAGAGAAACGCTGGAGTACATAGCCAGAATATGCTTGCCCACTTTATCACTACCACGCTACCGCTAACACCATGACGTGATAACAAAGCTACGAGGTAAAAAGGGGAGCCAACCCATTTCATAAGCATAACACCTTTTGGAATTTGAATAAGGAAAGGATTTCCTGTTTGAGCTACGTATGGGAAGAAGCCAATGGTCCATACCATACCGAAATCCAAGCCAGCGTCCATGCCTAACCAGCGTCCACGCCAAGTCGGCGCTCATTCCAAGATGATCCGGCGCGCCTACGGATGCGTTCCAGGGATGCGCTTTACCGCTGCGCTTGCCAGACGCGCATGCCAGAAACGCTTGCCAGAAACGCTTGCCAGACGCGCTTGCCAGACGCGCTTGCTAGACGCGCTTACCAGACATACATGCCAGGCACACATGCCGCACACGCATGCCAGCCACAAGTACACACTTTGTGATAACAGTTTGCATCCTTCCAGCACCATCCTCGCCATTCGAAACAACGCCATTGCTCCAGCACTTCGTAATCAAAACCGTGTCATCTCTGCACGATACACTCATGATCACCAGAACCAGAGCCACTTCCGCCACCCCAACGGTTCTTCAAGCATCGCATCTCCAACCGTCACCAGAGACGCTACTCCACCATCAGGGAAAGATACTGGAAGATCCGGAAGAAGCCGACCTCCTTGTAGCGATGTTGATTTGATGAAAAGATAAAAGATACTTCAGCAGGACGCGCGTTTATAGATGAAGAGGCTCGCGTTGCTCTTGAGCGACCAAAGAAGGGGATAAGCAATACAATTTTGTCACACGTGAAGATCAAAGCAAAGACTTCTCCAAAATTGAAAGCAAGGGAATCAACAACTCTCCCGAGTTCACTTGAGACCCTTCCCTCGTCAAGACCCGCACAATGGGAACTTCGCCCACAAAGTCGTACAAATCTATGATGAAAACGGTTGTGTGAGATTCTATGTTTCTCCAAGGCGAAGGTCAAGACATATTTGCACCCCTCAATCGCACTACATCAGAAAACACGGCGTTTCCATCCAGGGAAGCCGTTCCCAAACCTCAACCTCTCATATGAAGTACGATCGATAGATGGAACGGGACTCCTCTCGTTCCCTCGAGGGATGTCGAGTTTGACAGAACGTGACTCGGTCTCCGACTTCAAAATGGTAACCGTCAAGGCTCTGAGAGTTACAAGACGTTGTTTCAACGTTCTCTCCAGAAGTAGCTCCGCATCAACGTTCTCTCCAGAAGTAGCTACACATCAACGTTCTCTCCAGAAGAAGCTACACATCAACGTTCTCCAGCGGCCGCATCAACGTTCGCTTCAACGCCACTCCTTCCTTCGCAAAGGGTCATGCCTCCACACTCCCCACCGTAGCTTCACCGCAAAGTAGCAATTACTACAAAGATGGAAACACGTAAACCATACTTGAGGACGGAAGATATACATGGGATCCCTTCACCTGTCAAAGCTACGAAGAACGGTCCACCAAAAATCCGTACCCACAACAAGGTCCTCTACTCTTCAAGGGTGCAGCGCAAGAACATCATCACCTCTCTCGTATAGAAGACGCCTTCAACACTTTACGAGGCCGCGGAGGATCCCGAGCCTGCACTATCCAGAATATATCATCATGTAATTTCTGAGCATCCCAGTGTCACATCCAGAAGAGTACGACAGTCTTATATCAAATCCCGTGGAGGGGGATTCAAGGCGATATAATGAAAGTAGGTCATGCATGGAGACTACTACAGCGTAAGATGCTTTCACTCCCTCAACCGGTTATTACCGATTTCAACATCATCACTATCGAGGTTTTACGAGCCACGGGAATTTCTCAACATGAATCCGTACATGTGCACCTAAAACTCCAAAAGCACGCCGAGTAAGGTTACATTCACGTATTCATACATTCCATCATATCAAACCGAAGTATGACCAAAGGGGACTTCGCCGCATCCCATTTCGTAAGATAGATCCCTAAATCGGCGTCCTCCAAGTCTGCAAAGTCAACAAGGATGGATTCGAAGGAAGGGGAACGACTAGGACATCCTCGCCGATAGCACCGACGCATGCTCCAACAGATATCTCCGCACAAAAAGGGAAATTTTCCATTTATACAACAAGCGGCGGTAAAGTGTACGATGGGTCCACAAAGAAGAAGAAAACATACCTGGAGATGATTTTCTTAACCCGAATAACCTTTGTTGGGATGCTCATGCAAGAGTCGACCTAGCGCCTTCATCCGGAGAACCCGATGGTTAGAAGATGATTCGAATCTGCGTGACATGACAAAGAGAGAAATTCAACAAGAAGAACCTTTCTCAAACGAGGGAGATGATGCGGTTGCGTTGGGTTTGAATACGTAACCTTTAAAAAAGGAAAGGAAGCAATGAGGGACATAACGCTGATTTTTTTGGCATGAACGATGCCCTAATCGGCCACGCGTGAAGGAAAGGCAAAATAAGGAAACTTTGCTATCTCGTAGAAACACCTACTCCCTCCTTGTTCACACCGATCCCATCAAGTCACGTCGTTAAAGCACGCACGACTTCCCTACCTTGCGCCGGTCCCACAAGCTAGCACAATCAGCCTTCCCAACTCACGCCAATTTCCCAACGTCGCCCAAGTCACGCCGCAAGCACGCACAGCTTCCACATTGCGCCGCCCCACCAACCAAAGACACGCAATTTCCCGAGTCACGCCCGCAAGCACGCACAACTTCCACATTGCATACGGTCTCACCGGCTAGCACACTCGGCTTCCCAACTCATGCCAACTTCCCAACGTCGCCAGCTGCCGCACCGGCCCACCAATTGTGCCACCTCCCGATTTGTGCAAAACTACCGAGGCAAGGATTCCAAATCCTATTTATAAAAGGTCGACAAGCCTCCTTCAATTCTCCTTACGTTTTTTGTTAATAGTTTGTCACCATCTTATGCTTACCTCGCAACAAAGCCCCTGCTCCGAGCTAAGCGAGGGGGACTTAATGTTGATGGTGGTTTTTAGACAAGGGGTAAAATCGTAAAACCCCATGACCTAGCGTTACCCGCAACACATTAACTAAGAGCATTTAACTCGGTGTAAATAATTAATAGGGGTATTTTTACCAGATTAGGTTTTCAACACGTAACCCTAATTCCAAAACCAAGCCGCACCTCGCGCACCATGGCAAGAATGCTAAACCAAGCCGCAGCATCTGCGCACCACACAAGAAGAATGCCAAACCAAGCCGCATATCGCGCACCATGGCAACCATGCCAAACCAAGCCGCATATGCGCACCATGGCAACCATGCTAAACCAAGCCGCATCATCTGCGACCATGGCAACCATGCCAAACCAAGCCGCATCTCTGCGCACCATGGCAACCATGCCAAACCAAGCCGTGCTCTGCGCACCATGGCAACCATGCCAAACCAAGCCGCACTCACAAGACCATGGCAACCATGCCAAACCAAGCCGCACTCGCGCGCACCATGGCAACCATGCCAAACCAAGCCGCACTCTGCAGACCATGGCAAAGAATGCCAAGCAAAGCCGCACTCTGCGCACCATGGCAACCATGCCAAACCAAGTCGCACTCGCGCACCATGGCAACCATGCCAAACCAAGCTGCACTCGCGCACCATGGCAACCATGCCAAAACAAGCCGCACTCTGCGCACCATGGCAACCATGCCAAACCAAGCCGCACTCTGCGCACCATAAAGAACCATGCCAAACCAAGCCGCACTCGCGCACCATGGCAACCATGCCAAACCAAGCCGCACCGCGCACCATGGCAACAATGCCAAACCAAGCCGCACACTTTGCGCACCATGGCAACAACGCTAAAACCAAGCCGCATATCGCGCACTGGGCAACAACGCCCAAAACCAAACTACGTATCACATTCATTGGCAACCATGCCAAAATAAGCCGCTATGCCATTGGCACATGCCAAATATAGCACCCTAGGCTTGCAAAACGTGCAATTAGGTCAACATGGTCAGACGCATTCATTGGCACATGCCAACATGCTCGCTAGCAGCTTTTCCTACCAAAGCCACGGCCCTAACGCCACGCATGCCATTGTCACATGCCAACATGCTCACTAGACTTTTCCTACCAAAGCCACGGCCCTAACGCCACGCATGCCATTGGCACATGCCAACATGCTCGCTAGCAGCCTTTTCCCTACCAAAGCCACGGCCCTAACGGCCACGCATGCCATTGGCACATGCCAACATGCTCGCTAGCGCTTTTCCTACCAAAGCCACGGCCCAAACGGCCACGCATGCCATTGGCACATGCCAACATGCTCGCTAGCAACTTTTCCTACCAAAGCCACGGCCCTAATCGCCACGCATGCCATTGGCACATGCCAACATGCTCGCTAGCAGCTTTTCCTACCAAAGCCACGGCCCTAACGGCCACGCATGCCATTGGCACATGCCAACATGCTCCCTAGCAGCTTTTCCTACCAAAGCCACAACCCTAACTGCCACGCATGCCATTGGCATATGCCAACATGCTCGCTAGCAGCTTTTCCTACCAAAGCCACGGCCCTAACGGCCACGCATGTCATTGGCACATGCCAACATGCTCGCTAGCAGCTTTTCCTACCAAAGACATGGCCCTAACGGCCACGCATGCCATTGGCACATGCCAACATGCTCGCTAGCAGCTTTTCCTACCAAAGCAACGGCCCTAACGGCCACGCATGCCACCGGCACGTGCCAACATGCTCGCTAGGCCTTTTCCTACCAAAGCCACGGCCCTAACGGCCACGCATGTCATTGGCACATGCCAAACACACACGCTGGTAGCCTAACTTGCAAACCGTGCAACCTACCACCAAGGCATTCCGCACATGCCATTGGCACATGCCAAACACACACGCTGGTAGCCTAACTTGCAAACCGTGCAACCCACCACTAAGGCATTCCGCACATGCCAAACACACACGCTGGTAACCTAACTTGCAAACCGTGCAACCTACCACCAAGGCATTCCACACATGCCATTGGCACATGCCAAACACGCACGCTGGTAGCCTAACTTGGAACCCGTGCAACCTACCACCAAGGCATTCCGCATATGCCATTGGCACATGCCACACGCGCCACTAGCAGCGCCACTTGCACTCAAGATGCAACCAACACTCGAGACATCGACACAAACTGGGGGATGCTTCTTTAGGGTTTTGGTTTGGCGATCACAAAGATGCAAGCGTACACTACGCTCACATTAAGAAAGCGTGAAAAGGAATAAAGCGGTCAAATAAAAGAGGAAATAATGGTGAAAACGTTTTCACCCATTAAACCATGCGGTTACTACCTCCTCCCATTATTTCACCCTTTACTCTCTTCCTTCATGAGGCCAGGGTACGTTTTCAATCTCGACTTGTATAAATAGGTCTTACCTATTTCCACCGAGACAACAAGTCTCGGCCAGAGAAATATACTACACTTACACTCTCGTAAAGGCAACTTTGCAAGCTATCCCAAAAAGCTTTCATCTCTTGCAAGCTTCCTAAGCTTTCACTTTCGATACAAGTCGAGATACTACTCTCCTCAACACCTTTGTTTGCTTCCTCCCCAAATCAACCCTTCTTCTCCACTTTGTGACCGAAGCAAGTCCGGAACGCCATTTCTTGGTTTAGGCCGGACTTGTGCAGATTGATCTCTTGAATCTATAAAGTGCTCACGTGCAGCACATTTGTTTAGGGTTTGAACCAGTTTCTCACTCACCTACCGAATTTAATGAAATCTAAGCGAAACGATTTTTACCCATAAACAGTTGTGCACTATTTGACGGGAAGCACTTCATATATTGTGCACTATTTAGAGTTGTCAATCTGTTTTATACTAATATCATTTTTTTTATTGTTTCCAATATCAGATATAGATACAACTGTATAGCGAGTGTGATTTTTCATTTAACTACCATTAGTAAAGATATTGAAAATGTAATGAACTACTTAATGATTTCAAAGGTTGGTATAATTTTTCAAAAGTATTTTCTTAAAGAGGATTTCCTTAATCTCCAACACTTTAAACAATGCGTAATTGGTGAATAATTTGGTTCCAACTGTTAATCTACTAAATGATAATTGGTGTTTTCTTTATACATTATAGTTCTTAATTTGGACCCCTTCTTGGACGGAAAGCACTTCATATGCTTTGCACTATCTACTAAATGATGATTGGTGTTTTCTTTATACATTTTAGTTCTTAATTGGGACCCCTTCTTGGACGGAAGAATACTTTGGTTCCAACTGTTAATCTACTAAATGATAACTGCAATTGTTAATTTGGACCCCTTATTGGACGGGAAGCACTTCATATGCTTTGCACTATTTCTATTTGGAAATCTGTTTATATTCATATCATGATTATTGTTAGTTATATTAATATCATGATTATTGTTAATTTCTATGATATTAGATATCGGTACCTATATAATGAGTGTGGTTTTTCATTTAACTATAAGAAGTTTGAGCCTGGAAGAGCACTTGAGTTGATCCATTGAAACTTAATGCAAATATAAGATTTTCAAAGAAAGATATATCAGTGCATTTTCTTGATTATATCTTCTTTGACAGGAAGCACTTCATATTTTGTGCACTATTTAGAGTTGGCAATCTAATTTATATTAATATTGTTTTTTTTTAGTGTCTTTAATATCAGATATCGATACATATATATATCAAGTATGATTTTTCATTTAACTACCAAGAGTACGGATATGACAAACTAATGAACTACTTAATGATTTCAAAAGTTGGTGTAATATTTCAAAAGTATTTTCTTTAATAGGATTTCTTAATCTCCAACACTTTAAACAATGCGTAATAATTTTATGTTCCTTATTCACTATGCACAATGATTTTCCTCCCACCTCTCTAGTATTAATTTAAAACATAAAGAATTACATAGCAGGCAAGCGAGCAACAAGCTACGCCGCAAGCCCTTATTGAATTGCAAAACATATCCTATTAAAAATAAAATCTTGTGAACCGGGGGTCATGACATTGTTGTGCATGACTTTCTGGACCCTCTTGAGAATTCCAACCACCTCTGGAGCCAAATAACCAAAAGTATCAAAAGCAAAGGGGATAAAAGCATGCCCATTGTCAACACACGCTTTCTCATGCTTCGATATCTTACCTGAGGCAGCCCTTAGCACTGCTTTCCCAACCGTAAAGGTGCCATGTCCAATGCCTACCAACGGAGATACCCCTGTGAGGTTAACACATGTGTGTTTCCCATTATCCCACCCAAAAATAAGAACATCTGCTGATCTTAGTGTCGATCTCCCTTTAAGTGGGTCTGACAGGAAGTTCACAGCCGCTTCTTTCTTTGCATAAATGCCAGCCCTCCACAGCACATCATACAAGATATCCCTCACATGATCATGTCTATATTTAAAACCAGGGTCTACCTTACAATGAACTGCATGTTCACTATACGAGTCCAAGCATCCTGTGATGCAAGTAGGAAAATGAGAGTCTGAGGGATAAAGCGGGATCATTAACCTGTATTTGAGGATAGAATGGTACTCCACAGGCGACATCTTCTATCCAAGACCCTCAATCGGAATAGCGATAAGAAAATCTTTGGCATGCGCTTCTTGCAAACAACCAAAAACCGCTTTCCGTTAACTTGTAAACTCTATCCATATCCTTTACCGCTTTACCAAAAAGAGCACTCGCCAGTATGCATTGGTGAATAATTTGGTTCCAATTGTTACTCTACTAATTGGTGTTTTCAGTATGCATTGCAGTAGTTAATTGCGACCTCTTCTTGGACAGGAAGCACTTGATATGCTCTGCACTATTTTAAGTTAGTAATCCATTTTATATTAATATCACGATTTTTGTTAGTTTCTCTAATATCAGCTATCGATACCTATATAATGAGTGGGATTTTTCATTTGACTATAGAAAATTGGAGCCTGGAAGATTAGTTGAGTTGTATCATTATTCTTAACGCAAAGATAAGATTTTCGAAGAAAGATATATCAATGCATTTTCTTGATTATATCTTCTTTGACGGGAATAACTTCATATGTTGTGCACTATTTAGAGTTGGCAATCTATTTTATATTAATACCGTTTTCTCTTTAGTGTCTCTAATATCAGATTGGACTTCCTGTCCGGTTGTTGTTATATTCTTCGTAGTATAGCTTATCCATTGTTCCACGACGTCCATCCACTTGGGTCAATATGGTCCTCAATCTGGCAAGATGAATACACGACACGTGAATAAACGTCCCATGGACGACCTAAGTATGTCTTGACGGTATTCTTCACCGGAACAAGATCGGGTGCGGGAATAATCCTAGAGTGGTGTATCGGGATGCATGTTTTTAAGACAAAAGATTATTAGAAAAATATATTCAAACCGAGAATTTCTTGAATCTAAGAGAGAACCAAAGCAAAAATATGTCCCACTGCAACATTTTGACTAGTATTGAGTATGAAAATAAATTATAATTATATTGTATCATAGGAAAATAAAAACATGTCCCACTCTCGAAAAAATCAAAATTGGGGGCACTATAAAAACAAACTATATTGTATCATAGGAAATAACATGGATGGTATACATTAGAATATGAAAATAAAAACAACTTTATAAAAGTAAAGCTTCTTGCGTCATTTTTTTTTTCTTTTTGTCATAAGCTAATATTTTGGATTTTTGGTAATAAACATAAAGTTTTATTCTAATAAATATCACCTCCAGCTAATACAATATCAAACAACAAGAAAGATTTTATGTTATATGTGATACCACATGTATCACATATAACAACTAGTTCTTAGGAGAATATTGGAATGATATGCATTTGGAAGCATGCAGCTAAAATCTAAAATTATTTTGTGTTATTGTTTTGGTAATTATTTTTTGTTATTCTTTTGCATCTGCTACTAACTCTCTTTGTAAGGCCATTGTTCTTCTCTTTCTCTTGGTATTCGTCATACTTCAAACTGTAATGAGATGCGCAGAGAAAAGTACAGATGAAAGAATTCTCGGTCTGTATTTCAGTTATACAGGAGGTGAACGTATATATATATATATATATATATATATATATATATGATTTCCAGGGACTTATGTACAGCTTGAAGCCTCATGTGCCTGGATTATCTGGGTGTTATGGTGTGTTTTTTGTCGACATCAATTGAGCTTGTTTGTATAATTTTATCCTTGTGAATGTTCTAACTGAACCATGTGCTCTTGAATAGGTTGAGATGCCAATGATTACCATGGAGAGGAAAGTGCAAAAATGGTTGCCGCTATTTATAGAGACAATATGAGACAGTTAGTTCTGTTTGGTAATTGCCGTTATTTTGCGTTTTTCTGTCACATTCAATAAATTTCACTACTGCGTCATATCATTCTTCTTTGTTTTCAAATTGATTAGGGTAATTTTGGATCAAAATTTGGTAACAAGCAGGACAACAAGGTGAACAGAGAGATCAACACCAGAATATACACAAAATTCGCCAAGGTAACATTGTTGAACTCCCAGCTGGTGTAGCCCATTGGTGTTATAACGATGGAAATCAAGAACTTGTTGCTGTATATATATATATATATATACTTTGTGAATTTCCAAATATAAACCTCTTTCTATAATAGATGAATTTCCAAACACAAATCATCTATTCTATCTCGGAAAAAGTATTCTTAAAACAAAAAATTTGATTTGACGTACGCTACTTTATTTATTTATTTTCGTTAGGGACTTACCCCAACGTTATTATCCAAACTACAACCTTTTTTTACTGTTCGTAATTCCAAATTAACTCCTCGTGCGTGTTGTTCTTAGAAAATTGGTGTTCATTGAATTTGAGCCAATGTCGTATTCTGCAAGTTCATATGCAAGAGTTGTCTAGGAAATGAAGCTGATACATTTAATCTGTAATCAATACTTTTACAAATATGGTAAATTTTCTATACTAGTGATTTGGAGCTATTAATATTGGTCGGTTAGTTCGAATTCTCGTAAAATTTCACATGCCTATTGGGGGATTTAATCTAAAACAATCTATGACTAAAAGTTAAACGCAGTAGAAAATGTAGCAAGGTGGAAATTTTCTTAGTCCAACCACTTAAGTCCTCTCCAAATGCTAAGGGATGCTAGTGTTTTCTTCCAATTGAGCTAACAGTAGCCGGACTCCCAACATAATCTTCTATGTTCCATGTGGTTGCAGGAAATCCCACAACTAACACCCCATTACTAATTTCTAGATCTAAACTTATTTAACATGAAAATGAAGATAAAGATAATGGAAATGTAAAACAACACACAAGATTTATGTGGTTCGATCAATGTGATCTACATCCACGGGGTTAGGGTTCTTTACTATAATAGTTTGTAATTACATGAGTTTACATTTACAATCTCCATTAATGGATATTTGGTAGAGCTCTAGATCTAGTTTGGAGGAAGAAGATGATAAAGAAATTAAAGTCTCACTCTACAAATATGTGTCTCTCTCCTATTTACAAAAATGTGTATCCCCTCTCTCTCTCATGCTTTTCTCTTTATATAGGTGTTTACATAGTGGATGACAACTCACATATAGTGGAGTACAACTCACTTTCTCTCAGGCTTTTGCTACATTCTCGCATGCTCTTGCTACATTCTCGCAGGATAAGGAAATGAATGCATCTCGCACACTAATAAATGTGTTGTGCGATATTTTGATCCTACATTTTGCCTCTTTTTTCTTGAATATTGCTTGAAGAGCGATCTTTAAGAAAAAATTCATTGTTGTAGTAGTCTTTGATCTTTGTTGATGAAGGAACTACGCGAAAGAATACTTTTCTTGAAAAGTACGTACTTGCCTCTATTCTTTTGTGAAGTTCCGAAGCATTGAAAAGTAATTAGAAGTATCATCCCGAAGTATATGAAGTATGAAGTATGAAGTACGAAGTATGAAGTATCCTTGAAGAAGTATAAGAAGTATCCGTCCTCGATTGCGAATAAGAAGTATTACGAACTAATCATGCGAAATCATTACTCCATTGTTGGTGAGGATTCTTGTTATTTTCGATCGAGCGTCTTCTTTGGAAATGATTCTGTCCAAAAATATAAAGAACATAAAATATTTTCTTGGTAATCCATAGTTGCCTCTGTTCTTTATCTATGAGGGTAGAATCCTTGAGAAAATGTTGAATGAGCGAGTTGTTTCTTCATTCTTATCTTGCCTCTGCCTCTTGTTTTGTGCTCATGTGATAGTATAATCTCTTCAAGTTGCTTATAATTGTGCGAAATAATCACGTTCTTCTTTGGCGAAATAATTGTGAGAAATAATTGAGCGAAATAATCACATTCTTCTTTGGCGATGTACTCTTGTTTATCCTGTCTGAGCTTTTATCATGCGATATTATTCCATAAAGTTTTGTAAAATACTTGTGTGAATATAATGCTTATGTGATGATTATGTTATGAAATGTGTATGCGATGTTTATGCCATGAAAATCTTATGCGACGCTTTCATGATGCGAGTGTCAGGCTTGTATGATGAGAATGCTTATCTATTGCAATGTATAACTAATGTTTGTGTTTTACTTAGCTCATTTTGTCGCGCTAAAGTTGATGTATATTTAAATTGCTTCTATGCTTCATTTCTCTGGCTTTGTCTTTAGTATATGCATTCCTCTTCGCGTACTTATTGTTCCTCCCATGTTCTTACTTGTGCTTCATCTTTCCTTATTCCTGCACTATTAATATTGCATAATAATATGATTATAATATCAAGTGTGCACCATTTTCACTGCCTCAATCTCATTTCCATGTACATGTTCGCAAGCTTATCATATAATTATTTTCGCAAGCTTATCATATAATTATTTTCGCAAGCTTATTTGCTTACATGTTCGCAAGCTTATCATATAATCATTTTCGCAAGCTTATTTGCTTACTTATTCACAAGCTTATCATATAATCATTTTCTCAAGCTTATTTGCTTACTTATTTGCAAGCTTATTTGCTTACTTTCTTATGTGGTCTTATTTTGCCTTCCTAGTTAAAGGTCTTATTTTTCCACCCCTTGTCTTTGCGACAAAATCGCAGGCCGTCTTTACACTTTCATGTAATGACCCATTGATCTTGTCTTATCATTTTATAGTATTATTGCCTCTGCAGGATATTTTTCATGCGACAATATGATAGGCCTAAATATTCTTGCAAAGATAAAGCCCCATGAAATTGTCGTCTTGTGACGAAATCGCAGGACGTCTTTACACTTTCGTGCACCGAACCATTGATCTCGTCTTATCTTTCTCTTGTATTATTGCCTCTGCAGGATCGTTGCACAAATATGACAAGCCTTAATACTCATGTGAGTAAAAATCCTCATGATATTTGCGTCTTTGACACTTATCAACTCCCTAATGGAGGGTGCCGTCCTTATCATCCCCCCGGTTGCCCCTTCAAGGAGGCGTACCTCTACCATACAAGGTTGGCTCCTCCCATCCGATCTTAACAACAACCAGTTGTTTTCGCGGCCTCTTATCCCTTCACCGATATGGCTCATGGTTACGATACCGCACCCTAAGTGGGGTTTTCTTTGGACCGAGTGCATCATAGACAAGACTTGCCAAGAATGGCCAGGTACGCTCCAGATGCCCCAGGCACTCTTGGCTCAACCGTGTACCTCGGCGCCTTGATCAAATTCTGCACTCCTTAGGAGATACCTTAGTCGTCCAACCTAAGTCATAAGCTTAGGCTAAAAATCCAAGGCGCATCTCCTGGATGGGCTTTATTGAACCCAAATCTCCATGACACAGGTTCCGGTGGTGGTGTAGCCTTTCCCTGATCCATGCAATAGGTTCTCCCCTTCTATGACGCACTTTAGGTCTTACATTTGCCTCTTGCGAAAAAAAATTCGCGAACTAGGGTGTACGCCATAATTGGATGCCCTTTTTT
This sequence comes from Papaver armeniacum, assembly GCA_023531295.1. Lineage (NCBI taxonomy): Eukaryota > Viridiplantae > Streptophyta > Magnoliopsida > Ranunculales > Papaveraceae > Papaver > Papaver armeniacum. Next base: position 571,971 of record JAJJWW010011888.1, read on the forward strand.
TTTTTGTTGATTATGTTGATTTTCGTAAGGTCTTATTGTAATATCTTTTTTTTTTCTTTTTTTCTATTTGTATCTTTTAATTATTTTTTCTTCTTCTCATTTCTTTGTGTTTGTTGTCCTTTTCTTCTTTGCATTTCTTTGTCTTTGTTGTAGCTCTCTATTTCTCTTAATGTGAGTTCTTCTTGGTGCGTAGATATCACTTTTGGTTAAAATATTTATAGCCTTGGCCCCTTTTCTTCTTAGTATTCTTTGTTGCGATGATAACTCTTTTTCAGAAAAATTCTGCAAAAATATGTGTAGGAGGTAGGATTTGAACTCTAGATCTGTGGATTACATATTCCTTGATCGACCATCTGTGCATCTTTTCCTATGCGAAATAATTCGCACAATGATGAATTTTGACTTATATCTGAAGAAATATTTTCTCTTCACCTCTGACAAGTTGTGCTAAATTCTACTTGCCGTTCATGATCTTTGCCCTTCATGTATCAAAAAATTGGTGTGTGTGCGAATTCGAACGCATAACTTCTAGCTTGTATTCACCTTGACCATCTACACTAGCTTCTGTATGCGAAGAATCGCATATTGTCACCTCCTTATTTTTTGTCTCTCCCTAGAAGTTGTAGAAAATATGTAAAAAGTAAGAGTGTGGGGAGAATCTATCTCGCGTCCTCAAGTTCATATATTCTGCTCTCTGAGCCATCTGTGCTACATCTTGTTTGTGTTGTTGTGGTAAGATTCGCATAACTGATTCTTTTCTAATCGCTCTTTTCATAACTTTACCAGAAGTTTGCTTCGTCTTCGTCTTTGCCCTTCGAGCTGTCTCTGCTGTTCCAGTGGCGGGTCCAGGATTTTATGTTGGTAGAGGCACTTTATAAGAATTTTTTTTTTAGTTTATTAATAATCTCTATAATGAGTGAATACATTTCATGATTGTCCCTTATGAATTTTCATACTTTGGAATCCTTGTATGATTACTTTATTGTGTATAACATCAAAGATATCTTTTCATTGTAACAAAACAAACTATCATTCACCCACTCATCTTCCATTCAGTTACATAATCGAGTCCTCATAATTTTCATAATGGAAAATACTTTTTCAAAATGGCTTCAAATTTGTCCTGCGAAGTATCTAGCATGTAAAGAAAGGCGATTTGAATTTACTAATCAAAAGTCACATAAATATTGAACTTGATAAAACCTATTTTAAATTTATTAATCAAAAAATATATATAAAGAGAAATTCTCTACTTACAAAATGAAATGTATTTGGAATAGGAGACTGTGGTGATTATTCATCTTGATAATTATTTCTTGAATTGCTTTGTGTTGTTGTCTCACTTATTCCCATTAAATTACTTGGTGTTGATGATACTCGCCTTGGATAGTCATCTTTTTGTATATATCTCCAAACTCTTAGAATTTTTGTAGAATAAGCACACACAATGACATGACACACAATGACGGATATTGCACATTTTATCTTTGTACTTAGGTTAAACTTTTGATACAGCAGAGGACTAATGAATTTGTATTTATGATGATGACTAATAATTGAAATTCCTATGCTTGCAAACCATAAACTAAGAATGTTTTCATGTTTGCCTATTTTGTAGCAAAAAATATATTATATGCATTAATTACTAATTATTTTGTTACTTATATAAGATAGAAAAAATTTAATTTGAAGGGTTGAAGGGTAAAAAAATATGAATAGATTTACTAGAATAACAAACAAAATATTTTCTTTTAGATATTTAGTGGGAAATATTAATAGGGCCGATAATTTTTGGAAAATTTCATGTGGGCACGTGTCTAAGTGTGCCCACACGTAGATTCGCCCCTGTGTAGACTTTGTTGATTTCTATTGTGCTGCACTTTTCATTGATCTCTACTTCTATTTTTCAATACCCTCTTCATCTCTTTCCTTTAAGTTCTCCCTTCCTTCCTCTTCGCGGAACTATTAACTTCACATGAGCTATTAACTTCGCAGGCATTTAAATTTTTCGAATTGATATGAACTCGAACTGAGCTGAGATGTGGATTGAGCTTTGCTAGCCATTTGGATTCCCTTCGCACAGTACTGATAGCTCCTTCGCATACACCTGTAAATCTTTGTTCCTTTCTTTCATCTGTGCGTTTGTTACCTTTATGTGAACTTATGACATCACTTATGGGTTGCGTTGTCTTTGCGGTTTGCTTCGCATGTACTTTATCTCCTAATCCGGTTGATTGGTGATGGAATTTTTATTCTTCGTACTGTAGCTTTTTTAATCTACTTCTCATCCTCGAGCTTTTCCTTATCCTAAGCGATGTAGTTGTCCGTCTTTTATTTGCTGATGCTTAATATTTGAAAATCATTGTACGATTTTGTAAATCAAGCTTCTAATGAAGGTCGGTTAAAAATTTCACGAGCATTCTCCCAAAATTGTAGGTGTAAACCACCAGATCTAAGATTTTAAAAAGAAAATAGAAAGGGAATTGGTCTTTTATGAGTAATTGATGATGAAGCTTCGTTTTAATTTCATTTTGCCCTTCTTTCTTCATCTTTGGTTTTGATGTAGCTTTAACATCTCTTTATATCTCTCCTGGTTTCCTGTACTGCATAAGACGTTTTTTGATTGAGAATATAATTCTTTCGCTTAAACTTCTAAATTTTTCCGCAAAGTTTGTAGATCCAGTGAATCCAACTCCTACAATAGCTAAATTCTTTGAATCTTTTTCAAACCAACAAGCACCAGGTAGTGTTTCTAGCGCCAAAAATGTGGTTGCACGAAATCCCACAACTAACAACCCATTACTAATTTCTAGATCTAAACTTATTTAACATGAAAATGAAGATAAAGATAATGGAAATGTAAAACAAGACACAAGATTTACGTGGTTCGATCAATGTGATCTACATCCACGGGGTTAGGGTTCTTTACGATGATAGTTTGTAATTACATGAGTTTACATTTAGAATCTCCATTAATGGATATATTTGGTAGAGCTCTAGATCTACTTTGGAGGAAGAAGATGATAAAGAAATTAAAGTCTCTCTCTACAAATGTGTGTCTCTTTCCTCTTTACAAAAATGTGTATCCCCCTGTCTCTCTCATGCCTTTCTCTTTGTATAGGTGTTTACATAGTGGATGACAGCTCACATATAATGGAGTACAACTCACGTTCTCTCAGGATTTTGCTACATTCTCGCAGGCTCTTGCTACATTCTCACAGGCTAAGGAAATGAATACATCTTGCACACTAAAAAATTTGTTGTTACATTCCACATGTCTCCTGGAATGTGATGGTTCTTCGTAACTTTTGTTCTCTGGTTCGCCGGGTCATACATAATAAAATAAGTATCTTCCGTATAAATCGTGGTTGTTATGAATAAAATTCCCATATTCTTGAACTCCCATAGTAATTTCACATCTTGTATGGGGATTTGAATTACTGAGAGCTCGGCAATGAACAATTTAGTCCATGATTCTCTCACTTTGTAATCCTTCATCATCCAAACTTCAATTTCAGAACCATCTTTATGTATAGTAAAATTATATGCAAAGGCACCCTTCTAAAACACCCAATGACTTGTGATAAATGTTCTTGTTTATGTCAAATAGTTCATTGACCCGTTGAGCAAGTGCTACTTCCCTGAAGCTCTCGTCATTAATATTCAAAGCTAAAATACATGTTTTGTCGGTTTTAAGATTCCTCGCAATCCAATGAAAAACTCCACAAACGAATACTACTTTGGTCTTATAGTTGTAAGGACCATCAATTTCATAACAAGTGATGTTCGGTAAGGTTTTCCAAAAAATCAGAACTTGATGTATAGACCTGAACTTTACAACCATAACAAAATTTGCTACTATAGTTATAATAACATATAGCTTTCACGATCTTGTAATCACCTAGGTATCACGATTATAACTAGCGAAATGAATGGAGGAGAATGAATCTTTCACATTACACATTACAGAATACAGGACAAGTCTTTATATAGTAGACTTGAGTATATAGGCTGGCAATGCCAGCTATTATAGATAACGGAAATACAATAAGAGTACGTACTATGTACGGATATAGACAACAGAGTTAATGTAATAACTAACAAAGACACACTGAGCTAGTTATAAGAAGACACTCTCTTGTACTATCACCCCTCAAGCTGTAGTGATCTAACCTTCATCTTGTGACGTAAAAATTCAAACCTGTCAGCTGAAAGACCCTTTGTAAAGACATCTGCAACTAAAGTATTGGTATAAACATAGTAAAAACAGAGAGCTTTGGACTGAATGAGAGCACGAATGAAATGAAAATAAATGGCTACATGCTTTATTTTTCCATGAAGGGTTGGATTTGAACCCACAGATGAGCTTTTGTTGTCACATCCCAGTGTAGGAAAAGAGGGTACAAAAACATGAAGATCCTAGTATTTGACAGACCCATAGTACCTCAGCAGCTGTATGATCTAGAGAAAGATACTCAGCCTCTGTGGATCTTTTAGCAACTGTGGGTTGCTTCTTGGAATACCAGGAGATAGGATTAGGACCAAAAAACACACAATATCCACTGGTAGATCGACGATCATTATGATTGCCTACCCAATCTGAATCTGAAAATGAAGATACAGCTTGCAGACCTTGTTGAAGAATAATGCCATGATCAAGTGTATGTTTTAAGTATCTCAAAATTGTCTTAGCTGCAACTAAATGTACATCTGTAGGATTACCCATATGTTGACAAACCTGATTTACAGCATAACTGATGTCGGTCTTGTCCATGTAACATATTGAAGGGCTCCAACTAATGATCTGAAATCTGTAGCATCTAGTAATGGTGTGACATCAAACTTGCTCAGTTTAGAATTTGCAACAGTAGGTGTATGGCATGGTTTTGCATCAAGCATGTTGGATTTCTTGAGCAAGTCCAAAACATACGTAGTTTGAGATAGATGCATGGTTGAATTAGCTCTTTTAATCTCCAAGCCCAAGAAGTAATGAATAGGACCTAAGTCTTTTAATGGAAAGGAGAGTGAGAGTTGAGAGATGACCTGGTTACATGCTGTGAGTGAAGATCCTGTGATAAGAATATCATCCACATAAATGAGAATGATGATGATCAAATTAATCTCCTCTTTTGAAAGTGAACTATGATGTATCAGCTAGAGAGGTTTCAAAACCCAAAGCAAGAAGAGAATCCTGAGCTTTTCATATCAAGATCTAGGAGCTTGCTTAAGACCATAAATGGACTTGTGTAATCTACAGACATAACGAGGTTTGTCTGGATCCTCAAAGCCAGGTGGTTGAGTCATGAAAACTGTATCTTTGAGACCACCATGAAGAAAAGCATTACTTATATCAAGTTACTTAACTTGCCAATTGTGATGAACAACAAGAGATAAAATAATTCTGATGGTAGCTGGTTTTGCAACTGGGCTAAATGTTTCTTTATAGTCCAAACCTTCTTGTTGATTATATCCCTTTGCAACTAGTCTAGATTTAAGTCTTTCTATGCTACCATCTGGATTATGTTTTATCTTGAAGACCCATTTACAACCAACTAAGTTCTGTGATGGATGAGGAGGCTCTAAGGACCAAGTACCAGCTTCTTTAAGTGCTGAACATTCAGTAACTAATGAATGGAGCCATTTAGGATGTTTCTTGGCTTGAGCAACCTGCTTGGGAATGGTGACTTCAACAGAAGCTAAGTGAAGTGCAGATACATGATATTTGGTGCTGAATAAAGCTTTTGGTGGTTTTGGGTTGAATATAACCATCTTTCCCCTGATAGTCATTGAATGTTATTGGTGACAACTGAAGGAGAAGAAATTGGTAATGCAGATGATGTAGAGATAGTAGTTGAAGTAGTAGGTAAAACAGCTGGAGAATTAGGTAAAGCGGTTGGTGCAGGTAATTCAGTTGAAGTAGCTGGAACAGTTATTACAGGTGATAAAACTGTTGAATCTGGTAAAACAGTTACTCTAGTAGGCAATACATGTAGAATCCAATGAAGTATGATATAGTTGAGACTTCTGAGATAGTGTATTAGAAATGTTATCAAGCTTGAACTGCAAGGCTGGAAACTTATCTTCATGAAAAATAACATGTCTTGAAATAAATGTTCTCCTTGAGCATGGTTCAAAACACCTGTATCATTTTTGAGAAGATGAATATCCAAGAAAAATACAAACTTTGCTTCTTAGTTCTAGTTTAGAATGAGTGTAGGGTTTGAGCCAAGGATAACATGCACAACCAAAAACCCTGAGTGTAGAATAGTTAGGTGCATTTCCATAAAGTTTCTCATTTGGTGACATGAAAGAGATAGATACAGTTAGTAACCTGTTGACTAAGTAGTTTGTAGTTTGCAATGTATCAACCCAAAAACAGTCTGCCAAATTTGCTTGAATAAGTAAAGTTCTGCATAACCCAATAAGATGTTTATGTTTACTCTCTGCTACCCCATTCTTCTCTAGTGTGTAAGCACAACTATACTGATGTAAGACTCCATGAGTAGATAAAAATTTACTTAATTCATTGTTGATAAACTCTCCTCCTCCATCTGTTCTGACAACTTTGATTTGGAGATCAAAATAATTTTTAACTTGTGACTTAAAAGAACTGAAGATTGTAATGAAGTCACTTTTTCTTATTAAGGGAAATATCCAACAATACTTACTGAAATCATCAATGATATTACAGTAGTATGTAAAGCCATTACAAGAAGTAACGGGACAAGGTCTCCAAAGATCCATGTGCAATAATTGCAGTAGTTTATTTGACACAGAACTATAAATAATAAATAGAAGCTTATGAGATCTTCCTAAATGACAATCCCTACAGGTGAAAGACTGTTGAGAAGTAGTGTTTTGAAATGATACTAAGTGGCTTAATCTTTGCATGGACTGGAATGATGGATGACCAAGCCTTTGGTGAAGTTGAAGTGGAGTGATCTTTAACGCAGATAAAGATATGACTTCAGAAGTTGTCGTTGCTGAAGATGCCAGATGTATAGGATATAAACCATTATCACTCTACCCTTGGAAAATGCTCTTCCCAGATTTGAGATCCCACAAAGTAATTTTCACCCTCAAAGGTTATACTGAGATTGTTATCTCTAGTAAACTTATGGACAGATACAACTTATGAGAGGCACTTGGAACATGCAAGATTTTAGGCAAACTAGCATTATTAGTAAAAAAGTATTTAGAAGAAGTACCTATGCTTGAGATAGACATACCGTCTCCATTAGCTGTGGAGATTTTTTCACTGCCCGTGTAAGAGCTGAAATATTGAAGATCTGAGGGATCTGAAGTGATATGAGCAGTGGATCCTGAGTCACAGTACCAGGGATTCTCACTAAGAACATCAGCTGAGGCCATCATAGCATGAATATTGGAGGGTATAAGGCGACCTTGATAAGCAAAGTTCATGCGCTAGTTGCATTCAATTGCAGAATGACCAAATTTGAAGCATTTGACAAAGTTGGTCTATTAGGTCCGAGATTAAATGCACCGATGAGAAGTAGGTGATGGAGGTGGTGGTGGTGGTGGTTGTGTGAATGGATTTGTGGCATAAGATTTGGTGTGAAAAGGTATATAAGAAGAGGTTGAAGGATAATATGAGCGTGTTTGTGGTCTTGAAGAGTAATGAAAATTGGATCTTGAATTGTTGTGTTGAAATGATCTGTTAGCTCTAAAATCTTCAAATGCTTTAGCTTCTTATGAGTTAGTAACATGTCTTGCTCTTTCAGATAGAACAATGTCTTCACTTAACAACAAATTATGTAATTCACCAAGAGTAACTGGTGGATTGCGAATTCTAATCGATGTAGCAAAAGCATCAAAACTAGATCCAAGATCATTGAGTACACTCACTATCATTTCAGATTCACATATAGGAGAACCAGCAGCAGTTAAAGAATCAAATATTTTCTTAACTTCACTGAGATAGTTAATCATAGTGGAATTACCTTGTTTGATTGAAGAAAGTTTAGTTCTGAGTTGAATAACACGTGTTGATAAAACTGATGCGAATCTTTCTTCAATTGACTTCCAAAGTTCATAGGAGGTTGTAGGACCAGCGATATAAGATATTACTGATTCAGAAATTTTCGATTGTATCCACAGAATAAGTGTTTGATCTTATTCATTCCATTTAATCCATGCTGGATTAACAGTTTCTGTTGGATCTGCATTTCTTTGTGCATACACAAACTTGTTTGGACATCTTTTTGATCCATCAATGTAACCTAAATCATTGTAACGCTTTAAGAGTGGAAGAAGTAAAGATTTCCATGTAAGGAATTGTGATCTTGAAGTTTAGATGGCACTATATTAGCAATAGTATTCAAAGGAACTTTGGTTATTGTTGATTCCATATCGAATCAAAAGAAAAATTTTCAAGAAAAAGCTTGAATTTACAGGTTTAGTGGCGGAAGCTCTAATTGGTTATCAGGCCCTAATCGGCTCTGATACCATAGTGAAATGAGTGGAGGAGAATGAATCTTTCACATTACACATTACAGAATACAGGATAAGTCTGTATATAGTAGACTTGAGTATACATGCTAGCAATGCCAGCTATTACAGATAACGAAAATACAAGAAGAGTACGTACTATGTACGGATATAGACAGAACCGTTAACATGTAACAGAATAACTAATAGCACACACTGAGCTAGTTATAAGCAGATACTCTCTTGTACTAATAACCAAATCCATATGTTTTACTGCTTATGCGTGTTGCATATAAACCCAGTGCTGGATATAAAACTTCTGGAATTACTATTTCCTTGAACTCTTTAGTAGATGGCAGAGGCAAAGACTATCTTCAACGTAATTTTTGAGACTTCTCATCAAGGTAGTCAATATCGGTTGTACAGGCCGATATTAAAGGTTTTTATAGGATATCGGAAAAAATTTGTACAATATTGAAAATATCGGCGATACGAAAGACAAACGATAAAAATGCGTATATCGTCATGTACGGACCGATATATCGGTTTCACTTGTACACTGATATATCACTAATGTAATTTTTCTTTTGATTATGATTTCTTGAACTTTTAGTTCAAGAAAGTAACTCCACTAATTTTGGTAACATCATATATGATTATGGTGGATGTAATTACTATAAATGTGATGTTGATGGGCTAACAAACATTCAATGTTTGGTTTCGTTGTTGATAGTATAAGGCTCTAATCAACCAGCTCTTACTTTATAAGGTTGAAGTATGTTTACTACAATTATTATTTTTTATTATGGTTATATCAATATTTATTTTTGTTTGATAAATAATAAATATTAAAAAAATTCTAATGATGTATCGCCTATAAAAAGAGATATTATCATTTGTATAGGTGTATAGGACCCGACCGATACGATACCGATACACGATATTAACTACCTTGCTTCTCATCACTATGATTCCATTACAAGAACTAATAATGTCAATCTCTAGACTTATATAATTAATCATTTGAGATTCGAATGGAGAATCCATCTTAACATACTCATAGTAGTCATCCTGCATATGAAATTCACGTGCATTGCCATCTTTTATCGACAAAATTTTAATATCTCCGCTTCCACACCAGTTTCCATGTCGTCTTTTAATCAGATTAGGGTTTTTCAGTAACTTATGGCACCAGTATTTGCAAACGCACCTGAACCTACATAACGATTTTGCAGGTAACATCGAAAGTATGTTGACAATCATATCTTCATCCAAATTGTCAATAACTGCAAGCCAGATTTGGGAAGCAAGCTCATGTGCTTTATCCCTTGATTTTCCACAAGCAATGAACTGATCTGCAGATGGAAATGAGAGAAGGAAAGTTAATTGATAGTCATTCAGATATCTTTACGAAAAATTAGAGAATCTTTCCAATTAACTGGCAATTCAAATCATGCTTCTGAATCAAGGGTACAAACTCAACTACAACGGAACATGTATCCATTGCATTCTAACATTTTACCAAATTCAGGCTTCTAGCCTATCAAGAAAGAGGAAGGATCCGTTGACATGGTTATCATTTTCTCTACCAAACCCAACCGACAATGAATTTGAAGCTAATATTTTGATGACATGTTCTTCTTATAAGTCTCTACACTCCCACCAAAAATGAAACCATTCTGAAATGTATAAGATCACCACCATATACCATTTTGAATATTAATCGTCGAAAATTAACGTTTAAAATTAAAATTTATGGATGATAAAGTTTCGTATTTCGGAATACTCGAGGAATAGGACCATTCCATCGATTCCCCTGATCAGCTAAAGGCCATGTCTTCAAAACAACACATTTCCATAAACACTCTCCTCGAAATAAATGTGCCCAGTTTTGCTTAACACATGATATATGAACCCATTGTGACACCGGCACACAGACAAATATTTCAATCAAAAGATGATCTGGTAGAATGTATGATCCATTAAAGCAACATCACTGATATCAACCCCCATGAATCAATTTTCTAAATCAACTTATTAAGTATCAGAAATTTCAAAGATTAATTAGCCTGATAAAACAGAGATAATGCTCTCACTGCAGTCTGCAAACACAACCCTATTTGCTATTTAATGAAACTTGAAGCCCCCACGAATCAGATCAAAGTATTTTTCTACTCTTAAGTGAAAATCAAGAATCAAAATCCTAAAATTGCAAGAAAACAATCACCGAGACACTCACTAAAATGCGTTTTTTCTTCCCCTTCATTCAATTCACACGAACAAGATGAAGACAGATTGTAAGAGAGAGATACCTGAAAGAGCCTTTGAGTGGTGGAGAGACAAAGAGACGGAGCCTTTGATCCAATCAAACTTGTGGCGGTGAAAACTGAAAAAAAAAAGAAAAAAAAAAAGTATGTGTAGTTACAGGCTACCGGTACCACCAAATACGGCCCGTAGGGTTACTGCATCATTCAATATTTTGTGGGTCTACCTGTCTGAGGCCTAGCACTATGGCAGTGCATTATGCTTGCTAAGCCCAATCACTATGAGTCATTTTGCTTGCTAAGCCCATTGATTTCCATGCATACCATCTGGCAAGGCAATGTAGGCAGCAGGGTGTTTAGACTGATTGTTGCTAGGTTTGTAACGAAGCCAACAACGATCTGCGTGGCGATTGTCCATTTTGCAAATTTGACAGGGTTGTTCAAACTTTGGAGTTTTCCTTTGCGGTAGCTGAGATCGTCGATTTGCTGGATTGTTGTTGTAGTTCTGGGATGGTCCACGATTTGCATTATTGTTATGCTTCGGTGAAGATTTGCTGGAGGAGCCATGGTTAGCAAAATCTACATTTGCTATGGGTTGTTGAATAGCAGAGAGATGTTGCTCAAGCCTCATATCAAACGTCAGAAGATGTGAATAAAAGATTTTCATATCTATTTCTTCAACAGTACTCAGTGTAGTGACGATTGGATCATACGTTTGATTCAATCCATTACTTATGGATTGTTTCATCTCATCAGTATTAACAACATAACCAGTAGCTGCAAGCTGATCAAATAATGATTTAGCATCATTGAAATAAGCTTTGAGTGATTTATTACCTTTATTCAGAGAATGAAGTTGCTTCTTCAAGTACATTTGATGAAATTTTGTTTTAGGAGCAAACTTTGCTTCTAAAGTATCCCATACTTCCTTCACTGTGTCTAAACCTCTTACTACTCCTAAAACTTCAGGAGTGAGGGTTGAGTTTAGCCAACCAACTAGCAGGGAGTCTTGTTCTTCATAGGCCGTAAAATCAGGGTTCACAACTTCAGAATTTGATAAAGTTCGTGCTGGTTTTGTTTTTGTGCCATCAATGAAGCTAGTTAAGCCATGGCCTTCTAGAATTGGTTTGAATTGTGTCTTCCATAACGGGTAATTCGGGTTTGTTAATTTGAGAGTAACCAAATGATGAATCTGGACGTTCTAAGTTGATTTGTTGTTGTCATGGTATTTGATTTTTCTGGGTTGATTTGTTTTTGTGTTTTTGATTGTTTTTGGAAGCGTAGCTTGAATCGAGGATGATACCAAGTTAGAAAAGGTTTTTTGGGGGGAATGACTTCCACAGTGATTCTGTGGATTGAAAACTTCATTTATACTCGGAGAGTTACATTAGGGTTTGTTACAAAAGATTCAACCAATTCAAAATCTAACAAAAAATAGAACGTAAACATACAGGGCGAATCTACGTGTGGGCACACTTAGGCACGTGCCCACATGAAATTTTCCAAAAATTATCGGCCCTATTAATATTTCCCACTAAATATCTAAAAGAAAATATTTTGTTTGTTATTCTAGTAAATCTATTCATATTTTTTTACCCTTCAACCCTTCAAATTAAATTTTTCTATCTTATATAAGTAACAAAATAATTAGTAATTAATGCATATAATATATTTTTTGCTACAAAATAGGCAAACATGAAAACATTCTTAGTTTATGGTTTGCAAGCATAGGAATTTCAATTATTAGTCATCATCATAAATACAAATTCATTAGTCCTCTGTTGTATCAAAAGTTTAACCTAAGTACAAAGATAAAATGTGCAATATCCGTCATTGTGTGTCATGTCATTGTGTGTGCTTATTCTACAAAAATTCTAAGAGTTTGGAGATATATACAAAAAGATGACTATCCAAGGCGAGTATCATCAACACCAAGTAATTTAATGGGAATAAGTGAGACAGCAACACAAAGCAATTCAAGAAATAATTATCAAGATGAATAATCACCACAATCTCATATTCCAAATACATTTCATTTTGTAAGTAGAGAATTTCTCTTTATATATATTTTTTGATTAATAAATTTAAAATAGGTTTTATCAAGTTCAATATTTATGTGACTTTTGATTAGTAAATTCAAATCGCCTTTCTTTACATGCTAGATACTTCACAGGACAAATTCGAAGCCATTTTGAAAAAGTATTTTCCATTATGAAAATTATGAGGACCCGATTATGTAACCGAATGGAAGATGAGTGGTGAATGATAGTTTGTTTTGTTACAATGAAAAGATATCTTTGATGTTATACACAATAAAGTAATCATACAAGGATTCCAAAGTATGAAAATTCATAAGGGACAATCATGAAATGTATTCACTCACTATAGAGATTATTAATAAACTAAAAAAAAATTCTTATAAAGTGCCTCTACCAACATAAAATCCTGGACCCGCCACTGTAAACATAGCCTGATGGCTCTGCCAGAATACTCGGTCTGCTGACTATTGCTGTTGAGATTCTCGTGGAGTGATGACTCGGTTATCCTTAACAATAACAAATGCAATAATAGTAAAAATAAATAAATTAATAGTTCCCTTCTAAGTGCCGGACCTGGTTGCCTAAGGGACCGAGTCAGGTTGATGTTTTCATTGGGTAAGTTTATAGTTGCAATTGATGGATTAGGTTACCGTTTCTATATCCCGGTGAGGCTGGCGAGTGTTAATTCTTCAAACGGTTAATTATTAATTCCCTCTTTTAATATCTGGGTTTATTTATGGTTTCACCTATTTACCACCCACACTTCTCCTATTTGCCACCTACATTAATTGTCACCCCTGATTCTCCTATTTACCACCTAAATATATTCTAAGATATCCTAAATACCACTTCCATATATTTTGACTTTATCTTTTGGGTCCGTCATTTTTTATATCTACATCATGTAGAAAAACCCTAGAACCTAAATCATTTTCTTATAAATATTCAACCCACCACCACCGTGCATGCCATCCTCTTCTTCCGCCATCGGCACCTCCGTTAATCCCTCTCGTTTTTATCCTAAATCGTTGTTCTTGTATCAAAAGAAGCTACCAAGAAGGCAAGTGATTGTTCAAGCGTCAAATTCTAGTGGTTCATGTTTTAGTTTCTGAGCATCGAATTGCTGATCTTTTAAAATTCAGAAAACCTCCAGGAATTTTGAATGTCGGGAAATGCTGGAATATTATGACTGATCTTTTGGACAGTCTTCCTGGTGACCTCATCTTTTAATGTGCAAACTGTAAATGGGATCGATGGCAAAATTTCTGGACGATTACGATCCCAATTGAAAGCCTTATCCTTGACAACTCCTACTGGTCTAAGTCGTTAATGTTGGGAAGACTAATATATTGAAACTATTAGTAATAACTGTTAGTAGTCGTGTACTGGACGACTATTGTTGTTCTCTTGTTTTTGGGTTTCGCCTATATAACTTGAAATTATTTTCATAAATACATTCAATACTTCCATGATTTATTAATGTACTCAGAATTTTCCATTAAAAAGTTAATAAATTATTTTGAGAAATTTTAAAACAAATAAGAAGAATCCTAAAAATTTTTTATTTCTCGATGTTTAAATGATAAAAAGAAGAAGATCATTTTTGTTCTATATACTAATATAAAACTTTAATTTAGGGTTAATGGTATTTTAATGGGAGGGATCGTGATTAATATAGAAGATGACTAATAAAAATGGAAATAGCTAAAGTCAAATTTAATTTCATTTTGACTTTTATAGGTGGTATATAGGAAAAAGTACAATTGAAAAGTATAAACACTTAACAAATTCTAATGAGAGTGGCAAATAGGAAAAGTGAGGGTGGCAAATAGGTGGAACCTTATTTATAATCTTGGGTTAGCTCGATTCTTTTGTGACGAGCAAATTAAAGTTAGATTTTTGAGTTTCTTCTTAGGAAGTTGGTTTTGGTTTTCAAATGTTTTTCCAGCCGAATCTTGATGGAGGCTTTCTGAAGTTAGATATTTGTATCGGTGGTTCTGAAGTGGAACCGCCATTAGTCTTCTTTTTAATCCATTAATCAAGGAAGAAGTTTGAGTCAGGTGGAACCAGCATCAAACCGGTATGTAACTATGTAAGAGAATATCAATGATTTTCTTGGTCGCAACTCGCAAAGTTTTGCCTTCAAAGAAGACCGCTTACGATCTGTGGCCAGGTGACTACAAGAGAACAACCTATCTACTAGTACCAAAAGGCCATGCATCATCATGGTCAAGATTTAAGATTATCTGCTGCCAATCCCAAGAAGACATAGCTCAGTTTTGGGAACAGAATTCAGCATCATTGCATGTTCATCAGTATTGGAATTCATTAGTTGTACCTTGTATTTTTATCAGATTTTTTTTTTTTTTTATTTGTACCTTATATTAATACAAGGCGTCTCAGCTAATTCTTAATTCTATGCGACTATCTTAAAAAAAAAAAAAAAAAAAAAAAAAAAATGCTCAGAGAGGAGGTGCATCCAAGAAAAACATGTGTCGGCAAACCGAGCAGTATTATAAGGAGTCGGCTCCAATAAAAATACCATTCAGAAACAACACCTGCTGACCATTTCATGTTGGTCCGCCCTGTTCGAATATACTAATATGCTACATTACCCAAGAGGCAAGAGGTGTAGATTTTTTCACTTTTTCTTTGAGTTTTCTTCTCGACCGAACAGAATCTTCTGTTTCCAAATAGTTCCAAAACTTAACTGCAATTACAAAACAAACT
Source organism: Papaver armeniacum (assembly GCA_023531295.1). Lineage (NCBI taxonomy): Eukaryota > Viridiplantae > Streptophyta > Magnoliopsida > Ranunculales > Papaveraceae > Papaver > Papaver armeniacum. The sequence goes on from JAJJWW010011888.1 coordinate 587,452, forward strand.
CAGAAATCATTCTCATTGTTAATCGTGGTGACCTATGGAAGACCGTATGAATTTGCCTATAAATGTAAACAGTCCGGGGGATGCCGATTAGCGACATAGCCTACATAGATTAACCTGAGGATTAATAAGCTCAAATCTTTGCTCTTTGTTATTAAACAATTCAAACCATATTTTTGGCAATGGCACCAAGTAAAAATTTGAACTTGGTTTTTGTTTTGATCACAATCGTGGTGTTTGTAACCTTAGTGACGACAGACGTTGTAGATGCGAGCTTTATGGAGGTTTGGGGTGGACCTGGATGCAGGAACGGTCAGTACGAGAGATACAGTGACTGTGGATGCTCGGCCATCCATGAAAATGGTGGTTATAATTTTGTATTCCAAGGACAAGACAGCTTGTTATACAATGAAGAGGGTTGCCTAGGTAACCCTCACACTCAACTCGATTATTCGACTCTTGACTGCAGACCATTTGGATGGAGGAGTCTCTGGATTCAGTGTGATAACAATTAATAAAAACATCCATACATTTAGCCTATAATTACTTTACCTTCTCTAATTGTACTTGGCATAAAGACATCCCATGCATATATATTTTGGACAACAAATAAGATCAGTAGACTGCTTTTCTTTTATTGTTGTGCTTTCCCCCTTGCTTGGTTGGTTTGCTGCTTTGCAGCCTTGTACTTTTTGCCTTCCTCTTATCTCTTTATTTACTGAGAAAAAAAAACGGAAAATGGGTCATTTGTCCAAAAAAATTTAAAACACGGTTCAAATGGACGAGTAAAAAATTTTATGGGTGAAATGGATACAAAAAAAATAGTAAGGATGAAACTGGATTCAACCTGGCTTAAACTTAAAAAATAGCGAGGATGAAACTGGATGCACCCTGTGTAAATTAAAAATAAGAAAAAGTATTTGAAAATCGGCAGGATGAAACTGGTTACATCCTGCCTATTTTTAAATTTTTGTCCATTTAAACAGTATCAAAATTTAACTGTCCTTTTCACTCAGGAAATTTTAATTTTGGTCTTTTTAACCAATTTTGTGAAAAAAAAAGAAGTTAATCAAATGTCCGATTGCTAAAATATATAAGGCACAGACCCTAGGCTTGACATGGTTAAAAACAGGCTCTTTGGTGGAAGAAGTAAAACGTGCGAGCTAAACTGTGCAAAATGTATACTTACTACCTACCATTTAATCTTATGCATCTTATTTTAAAGAATTTCCTTGTTAATCTGCCTAACTAATCTAGTTTGGAGTTAAACTGGATTCTGCAAACCAAAACGGTATAAACATATCAATGCATAATATGGATGGGGTTGATGTTAATTCGTTTATCCTTGTAAAACGATGTCGGCTGGAATGAAAGATCTATATGACGCCCCAATATGCATGTTTTAGAGAAAATTAAGTGATCAATTCATTCATAATAATATCCATGTTTTTGTATAAATATATCTAGCAAACACTAGAAGTTCAAATACTCCCAAGTCTAGAACACTCCATGAAACAGAAGTGTATCACCTTTCTTTAAGTACATTTCGAACTCCGACTCTGAGATTGTCATGGGACCAGCTCTATTAGCTGAGGCGGATATCTTTTTGTTTAACTCAGCCTTGGCCATGGTTGTTTGTGCCTGAACCTTCTTCAACTCGTCTTCTGCTGAGGCCACTCGTGCTTTGGAAGATTTTATAGGCTGAGCTTCCTCCTGTAGTGTGGTCTTTAATTTCTGCATCTCATCAAAACCTTGTTTCACGTCGTCAAAGTGTTTTCGGACCCACTCCATGTTAAATTGAAGATTCTCAGCCGTCTTTATCCTACCTTCCCACAAACCAATCATTTCAGAGGATACCTCAACGAATCGACAGCGATTATATCACCTACTGCCATAACTTGGAGCAAATAGGATGATGCCGTCAAAACATGGCTGGAAGCAATATGCCCATATTTCAACCATACCTGTTTGTATAGAGAATGCATGTGATTTATGAACATTGAAACCCCCTATTTCTTCAAAATATTCTTCGTCAAGCTCACTAGCTTGGCGGTTATATATCCTACCTTCAAAGATTTGACCCGCACCTGGATGCTTCACCACTCCTACTTCAGGGGAGTTTACTTGGTTACTCCCAGCTGCGTCCATCTCTGAAAGCTTGAGTTGTCTCTTCGCTTGGGTTTTGTCTTGGACAGATTTATGGTTTGTCCATCCCGTTTCATGTTCCTTCTCAAGTGCTACCTTTGATACCTCTACATTCGATACAAGTTTGATAACTTTTGCAGCCAATGGTGCCAAAGGTTTTGTCACCAGAAAGTCGTAAAGTAGAAACAGAAGGAACTCGGGAGCAATACATTTAGCAATCAATGTCATGGCTATATAGAAACCGAACTTGCTAGAAGACCCAGTAAAAGAAGAACCTAAAGCAACCAATGAAACCCAAGAGATCAGACAGAGAAAACTAGCTAGAGTGACAAACAACACATCCACCCCTTTAAATTTCGATCTCGATTTAGATATCTCAACTTCCACGATAAATTATCTGGACGGTGAAATTTACTGAGTCTCAAAGATAGTCCATGACGGTAAGCCTTCCACGATGGGTCAAATCCCCAATTCTGTTCTAGGATAAATTACCGCTGTAACACGTAAGATATAATCATATAACTACACGAGAAAGCGTCCACAGGGAATAAGTATTGACAGGAGGTGGACAATCGCGTTGTTTTTTTTTTTATTAAAACTTCTAATATATTTTCTAGAATATCGTCAGTGTAGACGAAACCATGCTTCTTAGTGGTTGATTCTCCTTGTTTTTTTTAGAAGATGAATCTAACGTAACGTCTTCTCTGTTGATTCTTCTTTTTAGATGTTTAACAACTCCATAATTTTATTAGGAGATGGATAAAATATATAGATTTTCAAAGATTAGAAGAGAGACAAAGTTGCGAAGAAAAGTATTGAAACTTGAACAGAAAGAATAAGAATAATAATGCAATACCTTTTTAATCTTCAAAAGTAGTGTTACTCTAAACATACTCTGCCTGTTTATATTAGGCTTAAGATTACTGACTAGAAGCTAACAAATAATAAAATACCTAAACTAATAATAGAACGCTAATGAGAAATACTTAAAACAGGAAACAGAGAAAAGAAAAGTAGCTTCTATACTACGTCTTCTACTGATCTGGGATGTACTGCACTAGATACCTCTGCATTTGATACAAGTTTGATCACTTCTGCAGGCAAAGACGCCAAAGATTTCTTCTGCAGAAAGTCGTAAAGCAGAAACGGTAGAAGGTGATAAACCACAAAACTATTAGCAATCCATATCATGGCTGCATAGAGACAGACCTTGAAAGAAGACCTATAAAAAGGACCTAAAGCAACACATGAAGCAAAAGAGATCAGATAGGACAAGAAAAACAGTGCGATAAACAACACATCCACCACTTTAGATTTCGATCTCGCTTTAGATATCTCAACTTCAACGATACAAGTATCATCCAAGAGATACCCATTGTTTGGACTGTAATATTCACCGAGTCTCAAAGACAGTCCATTACGGTAACCACTCCACGATGGGTTAAACCCACGTTTTACTTCTGAAATCCAAACAACAATAGCGTTTATATATAGTCATTATAAGTGACACTCACATGCAGAATTTATAAGAACTACAAATAACTACTCCCTCCGTCTCTAAAAGATAGACAGGTTTGTGTGTAAATAATAAAAGATGAGAGAATGAATATTATTCGAACCTGTTTTCATTGTTCTCAAGTCATTCTTTTGATCAATAACGGCCAGAGTATAATTAAAATAAGAGTCGGTATGATCAACTGGGCAAAGATAGATTTCCAAGCGAGGTCCATGTATTTCGGTATATATGGTGTTAACCAGTGACAATCGCCTATTCATGAAATCATCATCATTATTATCATTATTAAAAAAGTTTAATTAGCTAAAATATATATTCTGATCGACTTTCAATTAAAAGCATTAAAAGGAGTCACACACACATACCAATTCCGACTTGCAAAGGAGAAAGTATCAGAGTGAAGGTTTTGGTTGTTCAGCTTTGAGTAATTTTCAATTCTCCAGACCACTTTCTGAGATCGAGGAGCCGGAAGATCAACTTTTGACGTCGGTGTTGAGCAAACTATTTTAGGAGACTCAAGAAGCTTATCTTTTGAAGTCGCCATTGAGGAGGAGAAATTTTGTACCACGCAGGAAAACGCTATTGGCCGGGTGCTTTATATATAGTCTTAACACTGTAACACAGATTCTAACAAAATTCCGATAACCTTAAACTTCAAAACTGACTCCTGTCGTAACTCAAACTCTCATAATATTAGGAAACGAGTCATGGTTGGACAGATTGGCTGATCCAAACTTGAATCAATTGTACACTGATAGAGTCTCGTTTTAGATAGGCAGCGGGTCGGCCTATTTTAGCTTGGTATTTTCAAACGGTACTAAAAATATAAATATCACTTAATCAGTATCACAAAATAATATTGTAAAAGAATTTCAGTCAAATTCGGAGAGCCATCTCTTTTGCATACGACCGCGCCAAATTATGCATGGATCAATGGACGAAAGTCGATGATCCAGTGGCATAGTCAGTGCTGCCAAGACTTATACTGTACCACACTTCTCTGTCACTCTCCAAATTACACACATTCTTTATTCTTATCTACGAATTTCTTAAATTCTTCTTCTTCACCGAAAAGGGAAGTACAAGAGTTATCAGATAAGTTTCTGGTTTCCAGTAAGAGATGAGTTTACACACATTCTTTACTTCTTATTATAAAATATAGTTACATCGATAATTACAGTGCTACGTAAGGAAATGTTTAGTTCTTATTATAAAATACAGTTACATCGATAATTACAGTGCTACGTAAGGAAATGATAATTACACACATAAAAGAGTTTGGTTCTATAATGGGGTTAAGCTTTCCCTCTTCGAAGGCGAACCGTAAGGAAATGTCTAGTGATGTGGAGAAAAATCACAAGGATTTGATTGTGGAAGACAATGATGAACAACTAGAGAATGATCAATTTGAATAAATCTCAATTAACTTGTAATGCTTCCACTTAAGCAGTGAAAACATGTGAAGTGTCCAGTGTGTTTTGATATTAAATTCAAATTTTGGGGGAAGTGATCCAATTCATCAGATCAGTTTGGCACCAATTTTTACTTAGTGGAAAATAAATTAGTGTTTCTTGGGAGATATATCGATGAGTTTCAGAACACCAGTGCACCACGAAAATGTGGGGGTGGTCGTCAGGTATGACAAGGTGCGATATTGATAAATGCATCAAAATATGGGGTGCCTAAAATGGTGTTAGGTGCCTTCTTTTAAATAGTTGGTCAACATAAAACGATTGCTCTCTAAATATGGCCATTTAAAAGAAGTAGTGTTTAAAAATTTTATAAAGTTGATGTAGGATACAAATTTTAGAGAGAGTTTATAATTGCATTTCCCAGAGGAATGGGCTTGTAGCATTACTAAAGAGTAAGTTGCGGCGATAATCCAACCTAAGTGATTGGAGATCCTATAGTCTAGGTTCAAAAGAGAAAATTAAGTTGTGACGTATTCGTCAGGTAACACTGAAAATTCTCATTTTAATGATATGAGTCAGTGTTTCCTTTCACGTAAGAGGTTGAGATTTTCTCTTAATAATTCTTATAACTTAGTCTAACTAATAAGAAAAGTATAGCAGGATACTTTCAGATAGGATATATCATCTATACGAGGGAGAAGCGGGGCCGCTTCTATGATAACTACAAAGCTTTGAATACTAAGAACGTTCGGAGACAAAATGAAAGCAACCGAGAATTTGATGATTATAAAGACATGGAGACCAAATGAAAGCAACCGAGAATTTGATGATTATAAAGACATATAATGTCTGAGATTTATTATGTCAATTTACCGGCTGACAGTTCAACAACATCGCGTTCACTGATTGGCTAATAAATCCTGTTTATTTTCACTATGTTTGGTTCAAAGCCAAAAGCTACCATTACCGATGCATTATATTTTCTGCCCGTGCTCTTAAAGTTTTAAATTTTATCGAGCTAGTATTTTCACTCATCCCGGGATTGTTGGAATTTTAATTGAGTTAAAATTTATTATTTGAGATGTGTTTGGGTTATGCTGCTTCACCATAAGACACCTAATCATGAATAGGTGTTTTGGAGAGTCGCTTGGAATTTTTCTCCAACAGAATCACCATTGACCATGATGAGTCAACTATTGGTGAAAAAACACCTATAAAAAGCCATCTCTTAGTTTTGTTTTAGATGAGGTTTTTCACAAGTTAGAAGAGAATAAAAACAAGTGTTGGAGAGTCTGAATCAGAGTCATTTAAGAGCACATCAATTGTCAACATTCGCATGCAGCCGAGTAATATTTTAGTACTACTTACTAAAAGATGTGATGGTTTTATATTGGGAGACTACATCCGTAGAATCATGAGTGTCGTATACGGGAATGAACTGTCTTTAAGGAAAGATTATTAACTCACCTCGATTAGGCAATCCGATAAGTCTTTTTAACTCTCTTCTTCTTAGAAACCGAAATCCCATATTACTTTCAACACTTGAACATCACAATAGGTTTAAATATGTTTATTCCATACGGCATTACGCTTAGTGCGGAGTTGGAGTTCTAAATGTGCACTACCCTTGAACAAGAATGCTTTGATTGGTGCCTCCTAGAAAAGCATGTGTCGGCATACGGAAACTAACCAATATTATAAGGAGTCAGCTCCAATAAAGATACCATTCAAAAAAAAAATTATCGGTCAAAGAAAATAGATTAATAGGCACACAAGCTGTATGCTGGCGGAAACAAGTGACAAGGAGCGAAACATCCCACACAAAAAGCAAGAATACAAGAACAAAGTTAAAGTAAAGACGTTCCTAAGAATACAACGAGTATCAACCGAAGGAAACACTTGTGAAGCCTAGAAAACATAAACAACTCAAACCAGTAGACCTCTGCCTATTGTCAATTAGAAGACTCCTCAACATCTCCTATAGTTAAATCATTGTGATTTTTTGCAAGATCTTTAAACATTTCTTCACGACCAGACTTTCGAGATCTAAGCCCCATGAAAAACCAAACTCTAAGAATTTATCTGTCGAGACTTTGTTAGAATCCTTTGAATTAGGAACCTTTTTCTTTTTTAAACTTGAAAGATAACCAGTAGGAAACATACCCGTACCTTTAGACTTCATGCTTAATTTGTTACCAATTCCTATAGCTGGCTTGGACGTAAAAACGGCTTTGCGATGTTTACCTTTGAGTCTTCCAAAACTAACTGGGAAGTGGCCGCCTCACCTTCTTCTTCTTCTACTTTTTCGAATCCATGAAACCTTTTATGGGTCTCACAACCAAAGGGAATGGAAGGATCAGTAGATGAGGTGCTTGCACCATCTAAATCTGGTTGACTGTTTATTTCTTTATCCATCTTGTTATCTTCTTTTTGTTCATTGTCATTGACATTCTGTTCTCTAACTTTCCTTGGTTTCTTCTTTCTACTAGAGTTAACCTTCCAAACTCCATCTGACATTTCAGTAGAAGAATCAAAAGCATTCCCTTTGTCGCTTGTAACACCTAGATTTCGGCAGTGGTACGCCGATGGAATGGAATATAGGTAATGATTTGTACTTTCCTAACACCGAGACCTGATGAGTACACTTGATTGAGTTGTGGGAAAAACTTCTCAGTTAAGCATGGTCGGCCGATCGAGAGTAGTCACGGGATGGGTGACCTCTCGGGAAGCTGCTGCTAGATAACCGCAGCGATGCCCGTTGGAAATCCCACACTGCCGGATAACCGCAGTGGCTAAATGGGGACAGTATCGGTGGAGGGACGGGTCATTAAAAATGGTATCAGAGCCGACGACATGACACCTGTCGAGGGTAAGAAGGCATGATGGACGGGGTTGGTCCAGGTGGTTCTCATGAGGGAATGGAACGTCGTAAATCTGGGCTTGTGTATATATTCCGGAGCCGAGGATGGTTCCAATTTAAGGTGGTGGTATCGTAATACCCTGATTTCGGCAGAGGTACGCCCGATGTAATGAAATATAGGTAATGATTTGTCCTTTCCTAACACCGAGGTCTGCTGGATAACCGCAATGGGCAAGTGGGAAAAATATCGATGTTAGTTGGGATACAACTAGGGATGGTTAGCTTGTGCTCTGGTGGGAGAGTATGTTAGGACGTTATGCCAGATACTGGTTAAACAAGAGACAAGGAACGTCTACATTATACCGAGGCCTTTTCAACACAATTGGATCCAGAGTTGGCAGAAAACTCTGCAGTTAAGCGTACTCGGGCGGGAGCAATCCAGGGATGGGTGACCTCCCAGGAAGTTGCTGCTGGATAACTACAGCGATAACCGTTGAAAACCCCACACTGTCGGATAACCGCAACGCCTAAATGGGGACAGTATCGGTGGAGGGACGGGTCATTACATCGCTGGCTCCGGGAAATTGCAAAATCCTATTGGGAATTCCATTCAAATCACTAACCCCTACAACAGAGTTAACTCCTGTAGTACTACATGGTATTTCTGTAGGAATCCTATTAGTCCTATATTCCGGAGCAATAATGCACTTAGCACGTGGATGCCCAAAGCTTCTACTATGAGAGCAAGCAATATATAGGTTTCAAGGATACTCTGCCTTCACCTCAAACCTCTCATTGTCTATTTGAAAAGGAAGAACACTAGGAAAAGAACAATTAGCATCTATTTCCACACAAATTCTAGCATAGGACATCCTAGTTTTATAGGCAGTTTGTTCATCTGTCATTATGGGTTTCCCCACTAGGCTAGCTATCCTTGATAACCCTAATTCATTCCATAGATGAAAGGAGACATCTCTATTCATCCATACAGGGATAGTTTTATTGATCCAATTTGTTGCTCAATAAAGGTGACCAAGGTCTAATTATAAACAACTTATTATCAAAAAAACAGAACCCGTCTCTAAGATTCTAGCTCTATCTCCTTCCTGCATAAACTTGAAGAAGAAAGCATTCTCTCCATGAATGGACACTGAGAAGTCGCGTTTGCTTCTCCCCTGCAAAAGTACCCTGCCTAGAAAAATCGCCCTTGGTTTCCTTACCACGTCATCGGAGCTTTTTTATCTTCTCTGAAAACTAATAAAGATACCATTCAGAAATAATACTTGCTGAATAGTTCATGTAGTTCGGCCCTGTAGATTTTCTACGTACTCGGAAATCATTTTCAATGTTAATCGTGGTGACCTAAGGAAAACTTTATGGATTTGTGTATAAATGTAAACAGTCCGAGGGATACATAGCCTATACACTCGATTAAGCTTACATCTGGATAAACGGCACATATCTTTGTTATTTTCTTGTTGAAAAATTCACTCGATTTTTTGTAAAAACTTGAACTTGGTTTTTATTTTGATCACCTTTGTGGTGTTTGTAAACTTAGTGACAGAAGTTGTAGATGGGAGCTTTATGGAGGTTTGGGGTGGACCTGGATGCAGGAACGGTCAGTACCAGAGATACATCGACTGTGACGCTCGGCCATCCATGAAAATGGTGGTTGTAATTTTGTATTCCAAGGACAAGACATCTTATTATACAATGAAGAGGGTTGCCTAGGTGACGTTCACACTCAACTCGAGAAACTGGGTTCGGCAAAACAAAACGTACGGTATAAACATACCAATGCATAACATGTAGTTGGTGCTAATTTGTACCGTAAGTGTATGGTAAACTCAGTATGATATGCATATAACTACCAAGAAAAAAAAATGATACGTTAATAATATCCACGCGCAACATGCATGTTTTAGAGAAGCTTGTATATTACCTAGCAAACTCTAGAAAATCAAATACTTCCAAGTCTAAAACACTCCATCAAACAGAAGAGCATCACCTTTCTCTAAGTACATTTCGAACTCCGACTCTGAGAATGTCACGGGACCAGCTCTACTAGCTGAGGCGGATATCTTCTCGTTCAACTCAGCCTTGGCCATGGTTAGTTCTTCCTGCACCTTCTTCAACTCATCTTCTGCTGCGGTTACTCGTGCCTTGGCATCTTTTATAGGCTGAGCTTCCTCCTGTAGTGTGGTCTTCAATTTCTGCATCTCATGAAAACCCTGTTTCACATAGTCAAAGTGTTTTCGGACCCACTCAATGTTAAATAGAAGGTTCTCGGCCGTCTTTATCTTACCTTCCCACAAACCAATCTTTTCAGAGGATACCTCAACGAACCGACAGCGGCTCATCTCCAAAAGGGAATCCATTATATCACCGACTGCCATAACTTGGAGCAAATAGGATGATGCTGTCAGGACATGGCTGGAAGCGATATGCCCATATTTCAACCATATCTGTTTGTATAGAGAAATGCATGTGATTTAAGAACACTGAAACCCCCAATTTCTTCAAAATCTTCTGCGTCAAGGTGACTAGCCTGGCTGTTATGTATCCTACCTTGAAAGATTTGACCAGCACCTGGATGCTTCACCAATCCTACCACAGGGGAGTCTACTTGGTTACTCCCTGCTGGGTCTATATCTGAAACCTTGAGTTTTCTCTTCGGGAACTTCATGGTTTTTCCATCCCGTTGCATGTTCTTTCTCAAGTACTACCTTTGATACCTCTACATTCGATACAAGTTTGATGACTTTTACAGGCAATGGTGCCAAAGATTTTGTCACCAGAAAGTCGTAAAGAAGAAACTGAAGGAACTCAAGAGCAATACACTTGGCAATAAATATCATGGCTATATAGAAACCGACCTTGTTAGAAGACCCGTAAAAGAAGAGACTAAAGCAAAGAATGAAACACAAGAGATCAAACAAGCTAGAGTGATAAACAACACATCCACCCCTTAAGATTTCGATCTCGATTTGGATATCTCAACTTCCACAATACAAGTATCATCCATGAGATATCCATTATCTGGACTGTGAAATTTACTGAGTCTCAAAGATAGATAATGACGGTAAGCCTTCCACGATGGGTCAAATCCCCATTTTACTTCTGAGATCCAAACAACAATAACGTTTATAGTCATTATAAGTAACAAACACATGCAGAAATTATAACCCTAATACACATATGTTGATAAAACTGCAGAGTTATAAGAGAAATAAAACAGAATGGAGGAAATCAGATTGTATTAAGATGATTTAAACTTACAATCTCTTGCATATGAACTAACAGACTCCAGCTTTTTATAGCATTAAAACAAACAGTTAGTGGGTAGTTCCACTTTCACACAACTCTAAACTCTAGCTAACAAACCCAACGCCAGTAAACAAGTAAAACCTACAATTCAGCAACTAATTGAAAACGTGAAATACTAGGAAAGGAATGAGTAAAACAAATCCTAAATTGTAGCTAGTTTATTTGACTGCATCAATAATTTTATCACTCCCCCTTGATGCAAAATCCACCAACACCTAAAGAAGACCTGAACTTTGAAAACTTAGGAAAAGAGAGAGCTTTGGTAAACCCATCAGCAACCTGATCTTCTGTTGGACAAAAATCGATCACAATTAAACCTTCTGCAACAACGTCACGAATGAAATGATGACGAAGTTCAATGTGCTTTGTTCTCCCATGGAAAACAGGATTCTTGGTCATTGAAATAGTAGCTCTGTTGTCACAGTAAATCTCTGTCCCTACAGCTTGAGTTTGGTGCAAGTCTGCCAATATACGACGCATCCAAATTGCTTGACAAGTAGCTGCAGTTGCAGCAATGTATTCAGCTTCCGATGATGATAATGATACTGTAGCTTGTTTCTTAGAACTCCATGAAACAACACCTGACCCAAGACTAAAAGAAAAACCACTTGTGCTCTTTCTATCATCAACAGAACCAGCCCAATCACTGTCAGTAAAACCAATTAATTTGAAATCAGAAGTAGGCTTGTACCAAATTCCATAATCCGTTGTCGCCCGTATGTAACGAAGAATTCTCTTAGCTGCTCCAAGATGATGAACAGAAGGATTATGCATAAACGGAAACCAAGCTAACAGGATAGACAATGTCGGGACGAGAATGAGTTAAATACATCAATCCACCAATAATACTCCGATAATACTTTTCATTCGCCTTTGCAGTACCATCATTTGAGCATAGTTTTTCACTGACATTCATAGGAGTAGAAGAAGACTTACAGTTCAACATATTGAATTTGCGAAGTAAGTCTAGTGCATACTTCTCTTGAGAAACAAAAATTCCATCAGAAGTTTGTCGAATTTGAAGACCAAGAAAGAAATTCAGTAAACCCAAATCTGACATTTCAAACTCACACATCATACTGTCTCTAAATTCTTGAATAAGAACATTAGATGAACCAGTATATATGATGTCATCGACATAAACACAGACAATAAGAATTCCACAATCATCACCCACCTTCACATATAAAGTAGGCTCACTTTTGCTGCGATGAAAATCATTCTTAGAAAAATAAGAATCAAGTCTCATGTACCATGCTCTAGGGGCTTGTTTAAGTCCATAAAGAGCTTTGTTCAGCTTTGTAGACTTTGTTTTCCCCGCCCTTCAACAAGAAAACCTTGGGGCTGTTCAACATACACATCTTCTTCCAAAGAACCGTTAAGAAATGCAGATTTAACATCAAATTGAAAAACATTCCATTTCATTTGAGCTGCTAAAGCTAAAATAATTCTAACGGTTTCAAGTCTAGCAACAGGAGAGAAGGTATCAAGATAATCAATACCATATTTTTGAACATACCCTTTGGCAACGAGCCTTGATTTGAACTTTTGCACACTTCCATCAGCATTGTGCTTCACTCTATAAACCCATTTGACACCAATAGCAGCTTTTTCAGGTGGTAAATCAACCAACTCCCAAGTATTATTTTTCTCAATTGAAGCAATCTCTTCTTTCATAGAGATCTGCCATTCTTTGCTTCCTTGAGCTTCCTCGAAGTTAATGGGTTCTGCAGCCAAAAGAGCGAAAGTACAAGATTCATAAACATCAGCTAAAGAACGTACCCTTAGAGGAGGCGAATCTGAATCCAAAGTAGGACCAATACTCAGCCTTAAGTACTTGAATCTGATGAAGAACCACTAGATGATGATGAAGAAGGAGACGAATGAGGAGAAGGAAGAAGTACTTGTTCTTCGTCTACATTCAAAGGCTCTTCTACAAAAGGAAGATGCTGATTTTCTTCCTTCCAAACCCAACAACTATTTTCATCAAATACAACATCTCGACGAGTAATCAACTTCTTAGTTTCGGGTTATATAAGCGGTAGGCCTTTGATTCATCACAATAACCGACAAGTATACATTTTTCACTCTTTTTGTCTAACTTAGTACGATCAGTGGAATCAATCAATGAATAAGCGATAGAACCAAAAACCTTTAAGAAACTTACATTGGGTTTTCGATTCCACCAAGCTTCATAAGGAGTCATACCAGTTACTGTCGTAGGAGAAACATTGAGAAGGAAAACCAAGTCGACACCGTCGCCCAAAATCTGTTTGGAAGATGTTTTTCTTTCAACATGCTTCTTGCCATCTCTACGACGGTTCTATTCTTACGTTCGGCCACTCCCATTCTCGCTGTGGAGTTTTCCTCACCGTTAACCGTTTATGAATACCATTTTGCTTGCAAAATGAATTAAATTCATTAGAGCGTAACTCTCCTCCCCTATCAGTTCGAAGAGTTTTAATAACAAATCCACTTTGCTTTTCTCGCATAAGCTTTAAACTCCGTAAACTTGCCGAACGATTCGATTTATAAGAAAGAAAATAAACCCAACTCATGCGAGTAAAATCATCGGTAAACAATAAGAAGTACTCACGCCATTTAACGAAGAAGTATTTGTAGGACCACAAACATCGAATGAACCAATTCTAAAGGCTTGGTAGCTCTCCAAGCCTTTCCAACCGAAACGGCAAACGGTGCTGCTTTCCATAAACACACCCTTCACAAACACCATCAATACAAACAATAGAAGGCAAACCAAAGAACCATACTTTTCTCGATTTAACAATTTCAAGGCATTAAAATGCAAATGCCCATAACGCAAATGCCAAAGCCTAGACTCATCAAGTATTTGCAACTAAGGCTAACTCATCAATGTTAGATAAAAGAAGAGGAAACATCTTATTTTCAGTCATATGGATCTTGACAATGAGTTTGCCATGTCTTTTAATAACACAAACACCATCTTCGAATAATAAAGAATACCCTTTTCGAATCAACTCGCCCAACACTAAGCAAGTTTTGAGCTAAACCAGAATATAATAAACATCATGAATTAGTTTTTCTATACCCGATTTAGTCTTGACCGCAATGGTTCCTTTTCCTTCAACTTGAACACATTTGTTATTGCCAAGACGAACTTGTAACTTTTGACTTCATTAATGTTGTGGAAAAGACTCTTTTCGCCTGTCATATGATTGCTACTGACCACTATCCACAAACCATACATCAATCTTACTTGTCTTTTGAGTTAACATAAGTAAGAAACAGTTACCTTCCTCATTACTTTCCTCATTCTTCTCTTCAAAGAAAGTTTGCTTTTCCTTTACCTTTCTTTTCCCAACAATAGTCCTCATCATGACCATACTTATTACAATAGTTGCACCGCCTCCACTTATAACTCGGTTGCCTTTTTCGTAATCCGATCTAGCATGACCAGATCTTCCACGTCCTCTTCCACGACCACGATAGCCACCTCTGCCTCGGCCTCGTCCAGCAGATTTGTGGTTAGAGGAACTTTCGCCGTTTTCCTTCTTCTTCGAGACCTCCACCTTTGATTGAAAAGCATGTTCAATAGATTTCTCCATTGACCTGTTCATTCTTTCTTCATAAGCTAAAAGAGAACCCATTAGTTCATTAGTTGAATAAACAGTTAAATCTTTAGACTCCTCAATTGCAGTTACAACATGATCAAACTTGGAAGGCAGACTCCTTAACACCTTCTCTACAACCTTTTGGTCTCGTCATAACCTCACCATAAGTTTTCAACTGATTAACAATAGTTGAAACTCTAGAAAAGAAATCTTGTACAGATTCATTTCCTTTCATAAAGAGGGTTTCAAAGTCTCTACGGAAACTTTGGCGTTTCACTACAGCAACCTTATCACCACCATGAAAAGCATTTTTCAAGATTAACCAGCATCTTTTGACTTGGTACAATCAAATCCTAGGGAAGATTGGATCCGTGATGCCTGTCAGCAGAGTTACTAAAGCTTTTGCATCCTTCCTACGAAGTTCCCTCACATCAGTTTGATTTCCTCTTGTTCTATCCCCATCTGCATAACCATTCTCAACTATATCCCAAAGGTCTTGAGAAATAAAAAAGGTCTTCATCTTAATACTCCAAAACTCATAATTTTCACCAGAAAAAATAGGAATCAAGGATTGGAAGATATTGATAGTGTTACTACCCATCTTGAACACTTAACAGAAAAAAATCTTCTCAAAAAAAACACACCTTGATTCAGTGAAGATCGATAACAGCAGCGGAAGTGATCTTTAAACAATAAAACGCCAGATTCAAATCGAACCAGGCTCTCGATACCACTTTGTTGATAAAACTGCAGAGTTATAAGAGAAATAAAACAGAATGGAGGAAATCAGATTGTATTAAGATGATTTAAACTTACAATCTCTTGCATATGAACTAACAGACTCCAGCTTTTTATAGCATTAAAACAAACAGTTAGTGGGTAGTTCCACTTTCACACAACTCCTAAACTCTAGCTAACAAACCCAACGCCAGTAAACAAGTAAAACCTACAATTCAGCAACTAATTGAAAACGTGAAATACTAGGAAAGGAATGAGTAAAACAAATCCTAAATTGTAGCTAGTTTATTTGACTGCATCAATAATTTTATCAACATAACTATTAATAAAGATTTAGAGAATGAATGTATATATATATATATATATGAACCTCTTATTTTCACTATTCTCAAGTCACCCTATCGATAACAGCCAGAGTATAATCAAATAAAGCGTCAGTGTGATCGACTGGGCAAAGATAGATTTGCAAGTGGGTATGAATAGGATATGTTTTTGTATACCACCAATATTCGCCTATTAATCATCGTTAGTCATTATTTTAAAAAGCTAGGTAGCTGGAACATATATTTTGATCAACTTTAAATTAACTAGTTAAAACCATGAAAGGGAGTCACACATACCACTTACGACTTTCGAAGGAGAAAGTACGAGAATATAGTTTTTGTTTGTTCAGCTTTGAGCAATTTTCCATCCTCCAAACTACTTTCAGGGATTGAGGAGAAAACTACTTTACCGTTGGGAAAACTACTTTGCGAGATAGAGGAATCTGAAGTTTCGAAGTCCCCATTGAGGAGAAAAACGCTAACGGCCGGGTAACAGATTTAAATACTAGTCTAGATAACCTAATTAAACTTCAAGACTAAAACAAACTCCTATTATAACTCAAACTCCCATAATATTAGCAATCGAGTCATGGTTGACCGAATCATCTGTGGACTGATAGAGTCTCGTTTTTGATCCGCAGCGGGTCCGCTGAATATAGCTTGGTGTTTTTGAGCCGGTCTGGATCGGCAAGTCAGAGCGTACTAAAACTAAATAATAATACCGTAGACGTAGAAGAACAGACGACCGCACCAAATAAAGCATGGTCCATGGAGGAAAGTCGATGATGCCAGTGGCGGACAGTGGAGTCACTGGTGGCAAGACCTTCAAGTTTGACCGATAAAGTAAGTTCTGAAATCGGGGAGTAAGACATGAAATTCGACTATCTTTTATTATTAATGGCAAGACCTTCAAGTTTGACCGATAAAGTAAGCGCCCAAGAGAAATTGGAACATTATTAATGAGGAAACCGCGACAAGAACCACTGGTGTTTGTCGTAAGACGGGAGGTTGAGGAATGGGAAAGACTAGAGAAGAGAGATGAAACTAACAAGGGACAAGAGGTTGTTTATATAGGGGGTAAATGAAAGTTCAGAAGGTGAAAGGTCGGGAGTTTATTAGAATTGAAACGACTCGTCAGTTACCGCTAGAGGTGTAAAACGTGCCGGCCCGGCACAGCCTGGCACACGAAGTCGCGTGCTTCACGTGCCATGTGTCGTGCTGTGCTGTGCCAACGATTTAAACGTGTTGTGCCGTGTTGTGCTTTACTAGTCAAAATCTAGGCACAACACAGCCCACGGGCACAACACATGAATAAACGTGCCGTGCTGTGCCGTGCTGGCACACGTGCTATAAACAATTTGGAATCACTTAATGTATACATTAAGTCGGACATTATCACAAATATTTAATTAGACAACATATCATTTGAAATTATTTCAAGTAAAATTAACAAGTTTATTCAATAATAAGAAATAGCCCATCAAATATAAAATTGGATTATTGTCATGTCAATTAATGTTCTAGTTAAATATAGGTGACGACATTATAACAACGATATTGGAATATGTTTTCCAAATATTAAGATATTATATGTGTTGTTATAAATAAGCCAACATAAAATGTTAAAAACTAGCTAGAATAGTGACTCTTGTGAAATATACAAAAAATGTGATGTATTATTCCTTGTTATATGGTGTATTTGTACATGTTATGACGTGCTCTCTTAACGTGCTGGGCTGGGCTGGGCACGTGCTTATCCGTGCCGCTACTATGCTGTGTTACTGTGCCAATTAGTCAAACCCAACACGTCCCATTTAACTAACATGATGTGCCACGCTGGGCTAAGTCACGTGCTGGGCTGGGCTGGGCTGGGCTATGCTCAAATTTTAGCGTGTAGTGCTGGGCTGTGCTCATGCTGGCACATCCCAATTTATACCTCTAGTTACCGCTGTAACACGTAAGATATAACTACACGAGAAAGCGTCCACAGGGAATAAGTAATGACAGGAGGTGGACACATTCCTAGTGGGAAGTTAGAACGGATACGTACTAGGGACTGTGTTCCAAGAATGGGACTGCCGTATGCGTGGTCCGGACAATCGCGTTGTTTTTTTTTGTTTCTTTAAAACTTCTAATATATTTTCTAGAATATCGTCAGTGTTGATTCTCCTTGTTTTTTAGAAGATGAATCTAACGTCTTCTCTGTTGATTCTTCTTTTTGGATGTTTAACAACTCCATAATTCTATTAGGCTTGGTGTTAAACTGACCCTGCATGCAGTTAAAATCAGAAGATAGCTTGGTAACCTTGGTTTCCAAGTCATCGGCCATTGAAATAGTGAACTGAAAAAAATTAGGGTTTATAGAAGCAGTACAAAGATTAAAATTAGCTAAGAAGCTAAAATATAGTCTCTAAATACCAACTAATGTAGAACGATATAGATGGAGAAAATATATAGATTTTCAAAGATTAGAAGAGAGACAAAGTTGCGAAGTATTGAAACTTGAACAGAAAGAATAAGAATAATAATGCAATGCAATGCCTTTTTAATCTTTAAAAGTAGTGTCTACTCTAAACATATACTCTGCCTGTTTATATTAGGCTTAAGATTACTGACCAAAAACTAGATTAAGAAGCTAACAAATAATAAAATACCTAAACTAATAATAGAACGCTAATGAGAAATACTTCAAACAAGAAACAGAGACAAGAAAAGTAGCTTCTATACTACGTCTTCTACATCTGCATTTGATACAAGCTTGATCACTTCTGCAGGCAAAGACGCCAAAGATTTCTTCTGCAGGAAGTCGTAGAGCAGAAACGGAAGAATGTCATAGACAACCAAACTATTAGCGGTCAATACCATGGCTATATAGAAATAGACCTTGTAAGAAGAAGACTTGTCAAAAGCACCTAAAGCAACACAAGAAGCAAAAGAGATCAGATAGGAACAAAAAAACAGTGCGATAAACAACACATCCACCACTTTAGATTTCGATCTCCCTTTAGATATCTCAACTTCAACGATACAAGTATCATCCAAGAGATACCCATTGTTTGGACTGTAATATTCACCGAGTCTCAGAGACAGTCCATGACGGTAACCACTCCACGATGGGTTAAACCCACGTTTTACTTCTGAAATCCAAACAATAATAATAGCGTTTATATATATATATATAGTCATTATAAATGACACTCACATGCAGAAATTATAACCCTAGAAATACAAATAACTATCTATAATACAAAACAAAGCTAGGCTAAGTTTGCCTAGCTGAGTGGTGGTCAGGATTTGTCCGTGGGAAAGATAAATCAAGGGCTGTGGTTCTCCCTGCCACACCCTACAAGTCGCACACGTGGTGTTCATTCCAATATTATGAATTAAAAATGAATACTCAAATTAAGATATGGAATTTCAAAAATTATAACGGGGAGGTTCGAACTCATGACCTATTGTGTCATAAGAGTGGCCTCTAACCATTGTTCCACCTTGGTTGGAATTGATAGAAAAGATAAATCAATAGTGGTTGTTTGTTCAACTTCAATATTAATTAGTATAAGTATTTTATTAATTAGTATAAGTGATTTGTCTAGAGAGAAGATAAATCTATGGTTATGGTTTGTTCAACTTAAATATTAATTAGTATAAGTGTTTTATTAATTGATGTTTCGTTAATTTCTCATGATAAATTATTTATTAATTTTACATCATAAATATCCCTTAATTAATATTAATACATATCTCCATCAATAAATAATAATTTTGACAAAAATTATTTCAAGAGATATTAGTGGTGGTGGTGGTAGTAAAGGAAGAAGTAAGTGGTGGAAGCGGTGGAAGGTGTTACTAAGTGGTGGAGGCGGTAACATTAGTTTTGGTGGAAGAAATAGTGGCTACTGGATGGTTTTAATGGCGGTGGTATTGGTTTTTTCTTTTTGAATCAAAAATAATGATTTTTTTTACATGACGGGTAACATTGTATTGTGAAAAGTATAGTTGGTTGTTTTTGACACGATCAAAAAAGACGGGTAACAAATACTTTTGGGATGATACCAAATCATATAAGACAAAATGGTTGTTTTTGGTACCACTGCTATCTTTGGTAACCTTTCGTACGCATGATTTTCAGTATTAACAAAAAAACATATAGTTGAATAAATTAATTGACGACCTAAGTTTGTTAAATCCAAACTTTATACATGACGTGTGGGATCAAAAGTTATAAGTGTGCCAAATATTCTACAAGGGATGGAAATTTAAAATGGTGGTGGTGGAGAAATAAGAGATATCTGGTGGTTTGTGGCACGCGGCGGTTTTGATGAGTAGTAATTGATTATGTTAATTATGTGCCGCTACAAAAGGATAACACTATAAATTAGAAATGTGGTTGATCGTCTTAATGCTAATATAAACTCGGTTAAAATACATGAAAATTAAGAAGAACAAAAAAAACATTTGGATGTCACGTTATATAATAAATAACACTAAAAACTACATATTTAGTATCAAGGTTTCTCCGTCCAATAGATAAATCTAAGGTTGTATTGAGATCCCGTAAGCGAGAGGGCGAGTTGGTTTTGGATTTCGAATGATAATGAATATAATGAAACGCTCCCTCTCGGTTTCTCCAATGAAAACCGAAACCTTCTAAAAAAATAATCAATCGAACAACACTTAGATGGAACGCATCACCACCAGTGTAAACTTCTCTGAATTGCTACATATCCAGTGAAATATCTACAAATTAATCTGGTGATTTCGTCCTACCGTGGTTTTTAATGAGGCATGCAATTAAATCTCTAATAGTGATTTTAAAGGTATTTAATAATTACAAAATTCTCTTATAAGTTTTGTTTAGGCAAGTATTGATTTAACTTGGGTTCTTTTACATTTTTGTGTTAAGTTGATGACTTTTTAATTTGAATACATGTTTGGTTAACAAACTTTGATACATATAGGGTATTTTCTTTGTAGAACTGATGTTAGTCTTTCATTTTTCCCGTTAGCACTTTGTTTCGATCCCGTATTTGTAGACATTATTTGACTAATGTTGGGGTATTTGTTTAATCTCAAGGCCGATTAAACCCAATGTGTGTTGTATACATTGAAGGCGACAGAAGTTTGTGTCGGCTCTACCTTGAAACTAATAATTTTATTTCGGAAGGTTAGTTGAATTTATGTAGATACAAATATCAAAATGACTATGCTCTTTAAAACTCCAAATTACTTGAGTAACACTAGATGTGAGAACGTCATTCATGCACTACTTACCATAGTTGGTGTGAAATCTTTTTATCCACGAATTTCTTCAATTTTATGTTGTCAATATGATTGAGAAAGAATCTACACATGTTTTGATTTACTATTATAAGTTTATTTTTTCAACTCACGTGTGTATATCTCACCTTCCAATAGCCAAGGGTTCTTCATTTTTATAACTCTCACATTTGCAAAAAAATAAATAAATAATGTTTATCTATAGTAGGAAAAAGAATATTTCATGGATATGTATGGCACGGGCCATGATGTTGGTTCATTTTTAATATATCGTATAATTTGTGTCCCGAATACTTATTTACTCCTTATGATTTAATATGTGTTTGTCATAAAAATAGTTGGGATTTTCCTCTTTTTTACTTTGTTTTTTCCTTTAATATTTTACCACGGAGATTTGCTCAAACGAAAGAAATATAATCTTAACTTTCGACACTTTTTTATTTAGGTTCATTGCTTATAATGAGATAATGCTCTACATGAACATGGAAGTTATCAAATGAGATACGGCAAGTATTGATTTAACTTGGGTTCTTTTACATTTTTGTGTTAAGTTGATGACTTTTTAATTTGAATACATGTTTGGTTAACAAACTTTGATACATATAGGGTATTTTCTTTGTAGAACTGATGTTAGTCTTTCATTTTTCCCGTTAGCACTTTGTTTCGATCCCGTATTTGTAGACATTATTTGACTAATGTTGGGGTATTTGTTTAATCTCAAGGCCGATTAAACCCAATGTGTGTTGTACGCATTGAAGGCACGTAAGTTTGTGTCGGCTCTACCTTGAAACTAATAATTTTTCTTCTAAGGTTAGTTGAATTTATGTAGATACAAATATCAAAATGACTATGCTCTTTAAAACTCCAAATTACTTGAGTAACACTAGATGTGAGAACGTCATTCATGCACTACTTAACATAGTTGGTGTGAAATCTTTTTATCCACGAATTTCTTCAATTTTATGTTATCAATATGATTGAGAAAGAATCTTACACATGTTTTGATTTACTATTATAAGTTTATTTTTTCAACTCACGTGTGTATATCTCAGCCTTCCAATAGCCAAGGGTTCTTCATTTTTATAACTCTCACATTTGCAAAAAATAAATAAATAATGTTTATCTATAGTAGGGAAAATATTATGGATTTTTGCTTCACTCCTTAGAGCCTTAGTTATCAATAATTTTAACAAATGTATTCATAAACATCATGGAGTTGGATTGCGGTTTAGGTATATGTCTTGTTAGATGAAATATTCTTTTGAAGTTTGAAATTATGGTATGATGGAACAATAAATGGGGTAAAATTTTATTTCTCGTATTTTTTATTTTATTTTCATGTTGGCACAACATTAATACTCCGTCCAGATAATAAATTGGAATAACATGCTTAAGTAAAAAATAAAAAGATCAGGTAACCCATTTTGTTTCCCAAAACCTATTTGAATATCAAAATAATTACTCACGAATAAAATGAAGCAAGAGGAATGTGAACAATATCGTATTAGAGACAAAACATCCCGTGCCGTCACGGCACGGGTTAAGATCTAGTTAAATAATAAAATATGAGAGAATCAATATTATTCGAACCTGTTTTCACTGTTCTCAAGTCATTCTTTTGATCAATAACGGCCAGAGTATAATTAAAATAAGAGTCGGTATGATCAACTGGGCAAAGATAGATTTCCAAGCGAGGTCCATGTATTTCGGTATATATGGTGTTAACCAGTAACATTCGCCTATTCATGAAAATCATCATCATTATTATCATTATTAAAAAAGTTTAATTAGCTAAAATATGTATTCTGATCGGCTTTCAATTAAAAGCATTAAAAGGAGTGACACACACATACCAATTCCGACTTCCAAAGGAGAAAGTATCAGAGTGAAGGTTTTGGTTGTTCAGCTTTGAGTAATTTTCAATTCTCCAGACTACTTTCTGAGATCGAGGAGCCGGAAGATCAACTTTTGACGTCGGTGTTGAGCAAACTATTTTAGGAGACTCATCAAGAAGCTTATCTTTTGAAGTCGCCATTGAGGAGGAGAAATTCTGTACCACGCAGGAAAACGCTATTGGCCGGGTGCTTTATATATAGTCTAACACTGTTCAGATCCTAAGACAATTCCGATAACCTTAAACTTCAAAACTGACTCCTGTTGTAACTCAAACTCTCGTAATATTAGGAATCGAGTCATGGTTGGCCAGATTGGCTGATCCAAAATTGAATCAATTGTACACTAATATTACAAGAATTGCAGTCAAATTAGGAGAGCCATCTCTTTTGCATACGACCGCACCAAATTATGCACGGATCAATGGACGAAACTCGATGATCCAGTGGCATAGTCAGTGCTGCCAAGACTTGTACTGTACCACACTTCTCTGTCACTCTCCAAATTACACACATTCTTTATTCTTATCTACGAATTTCTTAAATTCTTCTTCTTCACCGAAAAGGGAAGTACAAGAGTTATCAGATAAGTTTCTAGTTTCCAGTAAGAGATGAGTTTACACACTTTAGCTATAAACAACTAGAGAATGATCAATTTGAATAAATCTCAATTAACTTGTAATGCTTCCACTTAAGCAGTGAAAACATGTGAAATGTCCAGTGTGTTTTGATATTAAATTCAAATTTTGGGGGAAGTGGTCCAATTCATCAGGTCAGTTTGGCACCAATTTTTACTTAGCGGAAAATAAATTAGTGTTTCTTGGGAGATATATCGATGAGTTTCAGAACACCAGTGCACCACGAAAATGTGGGGGTGGTCGTCAGGTATGACAAGGTGCGATATTGATAAATGCATCAAAATATGGGGTGCCTAAAATGGTGTTAGGTGCCTTCTTTTAAATAGTTGGTCAACATAAAACGATTGCTCTCTAAATATGGCCATTTAAAAGAAGTAGTGTTTAAAAATTTTATAAAGTTGATGTAGGATACAAATTTTAGAGAGAGTTTATAATTGCATTTCCCAGAGGAATGGGCTTATAGTATTTACTAAAGAGTAAGTTGCGGCCGTAATTTAATCTAAGTGATTGGAGATCCCATAATCTAGGTTCAAAAGGGAAAATTAAGTTGTGACTTATTCGTCAGGTAACACTGAAAATTCGCATTTTATGATATGAGTCAGTGTTTCCTGTCACGTAAGAGGTTGAGATTTTCTCTTAATGATTCTTATAACTTAGTCTAACTAATAAGAAAAGTATAGCAGGATACTTTCAGATAGGATATCATCTATATGAGGGAGAAGTGGGACCGCTTCTATGATAACTACAAAGCTTTGAATACTAAGAACGTTCGGAGACCAAATGAACGCAACCGAGAATCTGATGATTATAAAGACATATAATGTCTGAGATTTATTATATCAATTTACCGTGTAGGATCATAATATCGCAATACATAGGGCTCGATCGGGATCGATGGCAACGATCGCGAGGGAGTCGCAGAAACTAAAATAAACGACGCGATGGGAAATAACGACACACAAAATAGCTGAAAGACATGGAATCTGGCGAGGGTTAAGAAGTGTCGCGAGATTAAATAGTTGTACACTGGCGACACTTCGCGAGACATTCCCGAAAATAAAGGATAGCTTAGCTGTCACCCACTATGTATTACCCTATATAAAGGGTCGAGTGAGTCTGTAAGGGGGGGATCTTTTTGGAATTGTTAGGCAAGTCATTAGAGAGAGAAAGTTTAAGAGTGTTTTAACTTCTAAGTGTAATTCGACTTTCTGTGTAAACACTTCATGAATTCAATGAATAAATGTTCTTAATCTTACTTCTTCCGATGGATTAATTAAGCAAAATATAGTGAGGGGTGTGTGTGGGATTTCCTGCTACTACATATGCGCTAGAAACAGGGACTGTGCAGAGATTGACGTAGAAATTGGAAGGAATTTGGATTAACAGAGAAAAAATTTGGAGAAGATACTCAAGAATTCATTGGAAAAGAAAAATGGCTAGAAGAAGAAATGTACAAGGGCAACCAACGATTGTAAGAAGAAGTGGGAGACTTGCTGGAGAAAGGAGGAATGAAACAGGAGAATCATCAAGGATGAATAGGAGAAATGAGGGAGAAGATCAAAATCAGCCACCAACCTCCCAAAGTAGCAAACGCTACCGAGGATTATGATAGAGTAAGTGTACATACTTGGAGATCGATTCGAAGACGAGAGAGAAGAGGAGCAGCAGTTGGTGAACAATGGACAAGGTGGAGGAGAGCAAGAAATGAATGGAGAAATGAATCCAGGTAACGAAGAAATCTCAGCGTTGGAAAGATTGAGACAGACGATACACGAAGAGAGACGGCTAGAGGCAGAGGAGCGAGCAAACTTGACAAGATAGAATCATGAATTGAGGATGGAAAATATGAGGTTGCGAAATAGGAGATCCAGAAGTAGCGTGAGATCAAGTTCAAGATCGAATGGGGAAGAAAGAAGGAGAGTTTTACCAACAGAAAGCACCGATGAAGAAACACAAAATCCGAATGTAGAGCATGGCGAGAGAAGAGGAGAAATAGAAGATCGTTATATTCCTCAGCCCGAAAATCTTCAAAATGAGCGGAATAGGGAAAATCAAGGAAACATGCAACTCCAAGAACCAAATGACCCATTCTTGAAGGGAGAATAATCATGCACGGGAGAGAAGAACTGAGAAGAAACCGAGAGATTGAGGATGACATTGAGAGACACTACATTGAACAAGCGCGGCTAGCTCGCGAGAGAGAAAGGCTAAGAGAAGAAATGGAAAATCAAGAGATGGAGGAGGCAATCCGGCAAAATAACCATGATAATCGTGAAAGAAGAAGGGAACAAAATCGTACTAATAGAAATATTAATGAAGAATACGAGAGGGCGCAAATGAGAGCTGAGAGACAACCAAGAAGAGAAAACAACCGATATGCTGGCGTGCGAATTGAAGAAAGAAACGAAGAAGAGCGTCGCAGGGAACGGAGAGAAGAAAATAACGAACAAGAAGGTCAAAACAGGCACGAGCGGAGAAGGAGAGAAGCAGAGCTAAAAAGACCAAGAGAATCAAGTTCTCGAGGCAAATGAACAAATCTTAAGAGAACTGGCTGAAATGAGAGGATTGTTGAACAAAGAGAAGGGAAGGAGGAAGGAAACAATTGGGACGAAGCCATCGCAGAGGCTGCGAAGAATCCCTTCACGCTAGAAGTACAGATGGGAGGAATACCTCCTAAGTGCAATCTTCCTGCATTAACAAACATCTTCGATGGAACTACCTGTGCGGTACAACATATCAAGGCCTATATGAGATGTATGTTGCAGTGGGAGAATCATGACGCTATACTGTGCAAGTATTTCGCATCGAGCCTAATTGGAGAAGCACTAAAATGGTTTGAAGGTCTACCGAGGAACACAATCACATCATTTAATCACTTACAAGCCACATTCTTGGGAGCATACATAAGTAACAACTCTTCGCGACTGTGTATTGAAGATGTATTCGGGTTGAAACAAAGGGTTGGCGAGAGCTTAAGGCAGTTGACAATAAGATGGAGAACCATGTGTAGCGAAATGGCAGGACGGGTTGAGGAAAGATATCTCATCCTCTCGTTTGTGAATGCTCTCTTCGCGACCAACTTGCTATATATTCAAATTTTTAGAGTCAAAAATACAATCACGATGGCAGAATTGCGAGAGTTACAGGAGGAATATATCGCCTTAGAAGAAAGACAGAATGAAATGAATTCTTATCCAGTCGCGATCACAAACTCAAATGCTGCGAATGCAAGCTTATTGCCTCAATTCATAAATACAGTGGCGAGCACTTCGCAAGGACAGCAAGAAAAGAAGGCTGATGATGGGCAACGGAAGATAGTAGCTATGGGAAGTCGCGACCAAGAAGAGTTTGAACAGGAAAGAAACTACTACAACCGTAGCAATAACAATAAGATTCAGAGGCTAGATCATGTGCAAGAAACTTACGGTGGACGAAGGCGAAGTAATCATGGAGGGCAGAGAAGTCGCAGAACAGTATGGGAAGAGATTAAGATGCCTCCACTGAATGCTAGTATAGAAAAGATCTGGGAAGCTATACTTGTGATGGAAGATGTACCAGCACCTTGGAACGTGGGAATGGAACCACCGCCAGGTGATAGAAGTCATGAGTTCTGCTCTTATCACCGCTTCCATGGGCATCAAACAAATGACTGTAGAAACTTAAAGAGAATTATCCTCAGGATGATTGATCAGGGGAAGCTGAATCACTTTCTAAAGGGAGAAGAAAGAGGCCAGACATTACCACCACCACCAGAAATGCACAGAACAGTGTCAACGAAAGGAAAGGAAACATTTGTGATAGAAATCGGAACGAAAGCCAAAAATTTGAATTGCAACTCTATCGTCCACTCTTATCGCACAATCGAAGATTTTCATGACAATGTGCTCAGTAGAGTCTTTGCGAGATGTTGATGATAAAGAAATAATGAGCTGGCGAGAACGACGCAGTTAGAAAAGTGGCAGCTGAAGACTATTTCTTTCTCTGCAGATGAAGTGCCAAAAGGAAGAGAAACACATGATAGCCCGTTGGTTGTGAAATTAGAGATTAACCCGAAACCAAGGTTATGGAGAAGATGATGAAGCGAGAAGATTGTTGGGCGATCAACCGAATCTAATCGACACCGGAAGTTCGGTAAATATTCTCTTTTACCATACTTACAAGACGATGGGAGGAAAAAATGAGGATTTGATCCCCTCGACATACAAGATATATGGCTTTAACGGCACTGCAAACAAACCAAAGGGAGAAGTTCACATGAGAATACCTTTACGGGATTGTCAATCGATATCTTATTCGTGTGGTTGATGTGGAATCTCCATATAATGCGCTGATTGGGAGGCCATGGCTTCATGAAATTCAGGAGTTGCATCAACATATCATCAATGCATAAAATTCCCACATCCAAATGGCATTGGTATTATACGGGGAGATTGGAAGGAGTCACAAAGCAATGTCATGAGGTCGATGTAGAAAGCTGCAAGAAAGGAATGCCAAAAGAAAGGGTTGGAAACAACATGTGAGAGACGAAAGCAAGAGAAAGGAAAAACCGATGATAGATGTTATAGAAGTAAGGACCGAACATACCTCGCGAGGTGAATGCCTAGAAGCAGTGCGAATGTTATGATAATAAAGGAGCGAAGGATATGAGGAACAAAAGGCATAAGAAGTGAATAATCAACAAAAGCAGGAGGAAAAGTAGCAATTGAAGTAATGATGTGCGAGAATCTAGCAGTCAAGGGTAAATGAGAATTTGATTAAGAAAGAGATAACAACAAATGAAATGGGATTTGGCGAATACTTCGCAAACGAATATTGACAAATAATGAAACATGAATGATTGAATGATTGAATGATTTAACAAAGATGAATGAGTAAATGAATGGGACGAACCTTTATGGCGTACACCCGAATAACATTTCGTAAGAGGCAAATGTAAGACCTAAAGTGCGTCATATAAGGGGGTATCTCTCGACATGGCTCGGGGGAAGGTTACACCGCTCCCGAAGCCTCGAGTCATGAAAATTTGGGGCCCATGAAAGCCTATCCAGGAAGAGGTACCTTGGATTCCCAACTATATATGTAGGTTATACCCTGGTTGGGCGACCGAGGGTCTCTTCTTAGGAGTCGAGTGTATGCTCAAGGCGCCGAGGTACACGGTTGAGCCGAGTGCCGGGATGGATGAACCTACCTGGCCATTCTTGGCAAGTCTTGGCATATGTTGCACTCGCCCGAAGAAAACTTCACTTAGGGTGCGTCTCGTAACCATAAACCATATAGGTATAAGGGATAAGAGCTGCGAAAACAATCGGGTTGTTGTTAAGACCGGATGGGAGGAGCTAGTCTTGTATGGCCGATGTTTCGCCTCCTTGAAGGGGAAACCAGGGAGATGATAAGGGCGACACTCTCCATTAGGGGGTGTCAAACAGACGCAAATGTCATGAGGCTCTGTTCTCGCAAGAGAATTTAGGCTCGTCATATTTGTGCAATGATCTGCGAGAGGCAATAATACTAACGCGAGGTAAGGCGAGATCAATGGGTCTTTACATGAAAGTGTACGGACGTCCTGCGATTTCGTCGCACGACGGCAATGTCATGGGGCTACGTATTCGCAAGGATATATAGGCCTGTCATATTGTCGCAACTAAAATATCCTGCAGAGGCAAAAATACTTGGAAAATGATAAGGCAAGATCAATGGGTCTTTACATGCAAGTGTAAAGACGTCCTGCGATTTTGTCGCAATGAAAGGTGGCAGGGGAAGACCTCTAATTAGGGAGGTCTGACTTGGAAGACCACACAAAAATGATAAGGCAAGGTCAATGGGCCATTGCATGAAAGTGTAAAGGCGGCTTGTGACCTTGTCGCAGCGATATATTTCAAAAACGATAAAATAATTATTCAACAACATACATGATGACAACTATAATCTTCCATCTGAAGATAAATAACAGAGGCAAGTATGGGAATGGAAAAGTGAAATATTGTTATTCATCTTCTGATGAAAGAATTATACATCAATAATGCTAGCCGATTATATCACAAGGAAGAACTACCCGAGGGAAAAATCCAAGAAATACACTATAATAAGGATACGTAAATGTACGAGATATTACAAGCGAAAAAGAAAACAAAAAGAGTTATTTCTTTGGCGATTCTTCTTCATCCGATTCTTGATCGATTATTCTCATCGCGAGAATCTTCTTCTTCGCCAGCTTCACTATCAGAAACGTCTGAGACAGGCAGATTCTCAGGAACCTTTTCAAGAAGACAGGGATATGAATGTAAAGGGATATTGTGATCCTTACAAACATACTCCATGCCTCCATTGCAAAAAACGAACAGCGTCATTGCTAAAATTCTCCACTTTGTCGTTAGAAATTGTTTCTTCAACTGGAATATCTATTCTCATGAAGGAGAGATTCTTTGCGAGTTGTTCTTTTCGGTTTCGAGTTCTTCAATTCTATTTGGAAAATTCCGTGAGTTGTTCTTTCTCAGATTCAAGCTCTTTAATTCTAACCTGGAACCTCTTCTCAGATTCTGCAAATAAGTAACAACAAGTTAATAATTTACAAGCAATATTACAGAAGTAAAAGGTAGTAAGGTGTAATAAACAACCTTCTCTATCAGATATCATATCTTTAATCAAGGAAGTATGCTCGGCGTGAAGACTAACATCAACACCTAGGTTATTCCTGGCGTTATCTAAAACTTTCGCAGCCCAGGCGAATTCATCGTCACTATTTATAACAAGGAGGGAACGAATTTGATCTTCTCGCTCACTAAGCAAGGAATTCTGGCGAAGCAATTCATCCCGTTCAATTTGTAGTTCAAGGAGAGATTTTTGAAATGTTACTAATGCCTGTGCACCATTGTTAGCAATCCGATCTTTATCATCTATATGATCACTAATTTTCTTCCTCAAAATTTTGATTTCTTTATTGGACTCGAGAAACATTCGTTTAAATTGGTTGGCAGCACTTAAACCAGATCTATGCTCAATTTCTAAAAGACGATATCTGGTCTGAAGTTCATTTAATGAAAGAGAATTAATTTTGTTCGATGAACTACTTAAAGAGTCGTTGAGGTGAGCGAGAAGAAGGTTATTATCCATAGGATCAGGAAATGTATGGAGAAGAATAGCCTCATCGGAGAGATTATATACATCTGCGAAAGTAATAAGTTAGGTAGCAATGTGCGACCGATAAAATAAAAATAGTAAAAGGGGGAAAAATTATATACCATAAAGTTGCTGATTGGCGTTTTGAAGAGTGGACACCTTATCCTTTTGGGAGTCAAGTTCGGTATTTAACTTTTGAATTCTCTCGTCTTTATCGCGAGCGAGACGACGCAGCTTCAATTTCTAACTCTCGAATCCTCTTGTTCAATTGGGAATTCTTCTTTTCAAGGCTGTTGCGTCTTCTCTCAAGGTCTGAGGCAACTACAAAGGAGGTTCTCCCAACCTATAAAAGAAGATAGAAAAATCATTAAAACATATATATATTTAAACAATTTAAAGTTAACAGGGAAATATGATTACATGCATACCAGAGACCCAAGTGCATTCAAAAGGTCAGGAGACACAACCCTAGAGACTCCATTGAATGAATTATTGCCTTCCAGTAAAGCAGCATTACACACGTTTGCGAGAGCCCCGCAAAGAGAAGCTAGGGAAGCATCTCCCATTCCTTGGAAACAGTCTGAGAAGATGCTAGATAATTGATCCATGGAAGAATCGGACGATGGAATCTTCTTGGCGAGAGGAGGATTTGAGTCATGGTTATCCCCGTCAGAAGATTCAGAGCTTGAGCTAAGGCGAGAAGAGGATTGAACCTTTCGCTTCTTAGTTAAGGGGGCAGAGGATTTATCCTTGCGAGCGACAGTTTTACCCTTACTTCTAATCTTCGCAGCAATAGTTTCTTCAACTCCAACCTTCGCATACACGTAAAGATAAGAAACAGAGGCAACAATATTGTTTTAAATAAGAAGAAAGGAAGTGTTTCTTACTTCACTCGTAAGCAATCGAAGCGATGTCAGAGTATCCTCCGACGGATCCTTTTTGTAGCTTCTTCTCAATCTGGTTATCTGAAAGATTTCACAAACTCAGCAATTATAAAAAGAAAGTTGCGAGAGCAAAATGTGAAGTCGAAAACATACCTCTTTCTT
The DNA here is from genome assembly GCA_023531295.1 of Papaver armeniacum. Lineage (NCBI taxonomy): Eukaryota > Viridiplantae > Streptophyta > Magnoliopsida > Ranunculales > Papaveraceae > Papaver > Papaver armeniacum. The sequence goes on from JAJJWW010011888.1 coordinate 619,335, forward strand.
CTTCTCAGGCCATTTGAACTCCCAAGGATGATATCCTGTGAGATTCGCGGGAAGAATATGCGAGCCTGCGATGTAAGGGCCGTTTAAGATCAAGGGTACGACCCACCATTTCTCATCTTTGGAATGACGAGGAGAAGTATTATTGCACGGGTGCCAATCAATGTCTTGCATGAGTAATTTATCTTCGGGGACATTATCATTTTTCTTGAGCGAACGCCCAAGCGAGATCTCGCATTCACCATAGTTATCATCGAGTAATTTTCGAAAAAAATTTCCACAAAGTGTATTTCTCCATGACTATTTCCAAGTCTGCGAATTTGGGATTTACGGCGGTGTTAGGGTATAAAGATCCTTTGCCTGCACCACGGTTCGCGAACTCAAGCATCAGCGAATACAATCGCCACTTAATTGATAAATGGCCGAGAGAATTTTTCATGGGCCAAGATTTCATAAAATAGAGGCATCTCGGGGATTGTACAAGGGAATGGGAAGTCCCGCGAGAATCGACCTAGCGAGACTATAATCTTTTGATCATCACATTGATGATCAGAAAACAACTTTACAGAAAGAATAGATGAAGGTTCTTGATCAGGAATGGTTGACAGAGTAAAACCCTTCTCGAGTAACTTCTGTTGAACTTCTTCAAAAGAAGTTTTGTATGCACGACTGATGGAAGCCATTTATCAGTATGGGAATGGAAGGGAGATTGGAGATTAAGATCAACGCTAGAAAGGATGAAGAAAAGATCTGCAGTAGCAGGAGCGCAAATTGCGGAAGGAGAGAGTCAAAGAAAGGTTGCAGAGAGAAACTAAAGAATGAAAAGGAGGGGAAAAGAAAACTATATATAGGGAAAAAGATCCTCGAGAAAAACGAGGTCATTTAATGCGAAGAGACATGAATGGTCAAGAATAAGCGGTTGAAAAAGACGTGTCAAGAAAAGACATTAATAATCAAAATCCGTGTAAAAGTACAAAACTGAAACGGATAAAGATAAGCAGTCGCGGCAAGAATATTATAAAAACTTTTATGATACCCCTCCCCTCGCAGGAGAAGTATGAGGAGTGATGGGAGACGATACTTTGTATATATCTCAAAGAAGCTTCGGAACTTCGCAAAAGAATAGAGGCAAGTACGTACTTTTCAAGTCCAGTATTCTTCTGCTCGTTCCTTGCTACCACGACAGATTTTTCCTTAAAGATCGCTCCTCAAAGCAATATTTAAGGAAAAAGAGGCAAGATGTAGGATCATAATATCGCAATACATAGGGCTCGCGGGATCAGTAAACGACGGTACCGCGAGGGAGTCGCAGGAAACTAAAATAAACGACGCGATGGGAAATAACGACACACAAAATAGCTGAAAGACATGGAATCTGGCGAGGGTTAAGAAGTGTCGCGAGATTAAATAGTTGTACACTGGCGACACTTCGCGAGACATTCCCGAAAATAAAGGATAGCTTAGCTGTCACCCACTATGTATTACCCTATATAAAGGGTCGAGTGAGTCTGTAAGGGGGGGATCTTTTTGGAATTGTTAGGCAAGTCATTAGGAGAGAGAAAGTTTAAGAGTGTTTTAACTTCTAAGTGTAATTCGACTTTCCTGTGTAAACACTTCATGAATTCAATGAATAAATGTTCTTAATCTTACTTCTTCCGATGGATTAATTAAGCAAAATATAGTGAGGGGTGTAGTGTGGGATTTCCTGCTACTACATACCGGCTGACAGTTCAACGACATCGCGCCCACTGATTGGCTAATAAATTCAGTAAATTTTCACTATGTTTGCTTCAAAGCCAAAAGCTACCATTACCGATGCATTATATTTTCTACTCGTGCTCTTAAAGTTTTAAATTTTATCGAGCCGATATTTTCACTCATCCGCGGGATTGTTGGAATATTAATTGAGTTAAAATTTATTATTTGAGATGTGTCTCAGGTTATCTTTCACCATAAGACACCTAATCATGAATAGGTGTTTTGGAGAGTCTGTTGGAATTTTTCTCCAACAGAATCACCATTGACCATGATGAGTCAACTATCGGTGTAAAAACACCTATAAAAAGCCATCTCTTAGTTTTGTTTTAGATGAGTTTTTTCACAAGTTAGAAGAGAATAAAAACAAGTGTTCGAGAGTCTGAATCGAGTCATTTAAGAGCACATCAATTGTCAACATTCGCCACAGTGAGTAATATTTTAGTACTACTTACTAAAAGATGTGATCGTTTTATATTGGGAGACTACATCCGTAGAATCATGAGTGTCGTGTACGGGAATGAACTGTCTTTAAGGAAAGATGATTACCTCACCTCGATTAGGAAATCCGATAAGTCTTTTTAACTCTCTTCTTCTTAGAAACCGAAATCCCATATTACTTTCAACACTTAACATTACAATAGGTTTAAATATGTTTATTTCATACGACATTACGCTTAGTGCGGAGTTGGAGTTCTAAATGTGCACTACCCTTGAACAAGAATGCTTTGATTGGTGCCTCCTAAAAAAGCATGTGTCGGCATACGGAAACGGACCAATATTATAAGGAGTCGGCTCCAATAAAGATACCATTTTAAAAAAAAAAAAAAAAATGGGTCAAAGAGAATAGATTAATAGGATACAAGCTGTATGCTGGCGGAAACAAGTGACAAGGAGCGAAATATCCCACACAAAAAGCAAGAATACAAGAACAAAGCTAAATTAAAGACGTTCCAAAGAATACAACGAGTATCAACCGAAGGAAACACTTGTGAAGCCTAGAAAACATAAACAACCCAAACCAGTAGACCTCTGCCTACTGTCAATTAGCAGACTCCTCAACATCTCCTATAGTTAAATCATTGGCAAGATCTTTAAACATTTCTTCACGACCAGACTTTTGAGTTGGGAAATCTAAGCCCCACGAAAAACCAAACTCTAATAATTTATCTGTCGAGACTTTGTTAGGATCCTTTGAATTAGGAACCTTTTTATTTTTTAAACTTGAAAGATAACCACTAGGAAACATACCCGTACCTTTAGACTCCATGCTTAATTTGTTACCAATTCTTGTAGCTGGCTTGGACGTAAACGACTTTGTGATGCTTACCTTTGAGTCTTCCAAAACTAACTGGGAAGTGACCGCCTCACCTTCTTTTTCTTCTACTTTTTTGAATCCATGAAACCTGTTATGGGTCTTAAAACTGGGGGGATGGAAGGATCAGTAGGTGCTTGCACCATATACAACTGGTTGACTGTATATTTCTTTATCCATCTTGTTATCTTCTTTCTGTTCATTGTCCTTGACATTCTCTTCTCTAACTTTACTTGGTTTCTTCTTTCTACTAGAGCTAACCGTCCAAACTCCATCTGACATTTCAGTAGAAGAATCAAAAGCATTACCTTTGTCGCTTGTAACACCCAGATTTCGGCAGTGGTACGCCGATGGAATGGAATATAGGTAATGATTTGTCCTTTCCTAACACCGAGTCCTGATGAGTACACTTGATTGAGTTGTTGGAAAAACATCTCAGTTAAGCGTGCTCGGCCGATCGAGAGTAGTCACAGGATGGGTAACCTCTCGGGAAGCTACTGCTGGATAACCGCATCGATGCCCGTTGAAAATCCCACACTGCCGGATAACCGCAGTGGCTAAATGGGGACAGTATCGGTGGAAAGACGGGTTATTACAAATGGTATCAGAGTCTATGATGGGACACCTGCCGAGGGTGGGAAGGCATGATGGACGAGGTTGGTCTAGGTTATTCTTATGAGGGAATGAAACGTCAGAGATCTGGGCTTGTGCATATATTCCGGAGCCGAGGACGGCTCCAATTTAAGGTGGTGGTATCGTAATACTATGATTTCGGCAATTGTACGCCAATGGAATGGAATATAGGTAATGATTTGTCCTTTCTTAACACCGAGGTCTGCTGGATAACCGCAATGAGAAAGTGGGAACAATATCGGTGTTAGTTGGGATACAACTAGGGATGGTTCTCTTGTGCTCGGGTGGGAGAGTATGTTGGGATGTTATGCCAGATCTTGGTCAAATAAGAGACAAGGAACGTCTACATTATACTGAGGCCTTTTCAGCACAATTGGCTCCAGAGTTGGCAGAAAACTCTGCAGTTAAGCGTACTCGTGTGGGAGCAATCCAGGGATGGGTGACCTCCTGGGAAGTTACTGCTGGATAACTACAGCGATGCCCGTTGAAAACCCCACACTGTCGGATAACCGCAATGGCTAAATGGGGACAGTATCAGTGGAGGGACGGGTCATTACATCGCTGGCTCCGGGCAATTGCACAATCCTATAGGGAATTCCATTCAAAACACTAACCCTCGCAACAGAGTTAACTCCTGTAGTACTACATGGTATTTTTGTAGGAATCCTATTAGTCTTATATTCCGGAGCAATAATGCACTTAGCACTTGGATGCCCAAAGCTTCTACAATGAGAGCAAGCAATATATAGGTTTCCAAGGATACTCTTCGTTCACCTCAAACCTCTCATTGTCTATTTGAAAAGGAAGAGCACTAGGAAAAGAACAATTCGCAATCTATTTCCACACAAATTCTAGCATAGGACATCCTAGTTTTCAAGGCAGTTTGTTCATCTGTCATTATGGGTTTCCCCACTAGGCTAGATATCCTTGATAACCCTAATTCATTCCATAGATGAAATGGGACATCTCTAAGATTCATCCATACATGGATAATTTTAATTGATCCAATTTGTTGCTCAATGAAAGGTGACCAAGGTCTAATTATAAACAACTTATTATCAATAAAAATAGAACCTGTCTCTAAGATTTTAGCTCTATCTTCTTCCTACATAAACTTGAAGAAGAAAGCATTCTCTCCATGAATGGACATTGAGAAATCTAAGCCTTTGGTTTTCCATAGAGATGTTAATCTCTCTTTCACAAAAGGAAAAGACGGCTTCTCCCCTACAAAAGTACCCTACCTAGAAAAATCTCCCTTGGTTTCCTTACCACGTCATCGGAGCTTTTTATCTTCTCTGAAAACTAATAAAGATACCATTCATAAATAACACTTGCTGACTAGTTCATGTAGTTCGGCCCTGTTAGAATATATTAATATGCTACATTGGACAAGAGATGTAGATTTTCTTAACTTTTTCTTCGAGTTTTCTTCTCGGCCGAACAGAATCTTCTCTTTCCAAATTTTTGGAAAACGTACTCGGAAATCAATTTCATTGTTAATCGTGGTGACCTAAGGAAAACTTTATGGATTCGTGTATAAATGTAAACAGTCCGAGGGATACATAGCCTATACACTCGATTAAGCTTACATCTGGATAAACGGCACATATCTTTGTTATTTGTTGTTGAAAAATTCACTCGATTTTTTGTAAAAACATGAACTTGGTTTTTATTTTGATCACCTTTGTGGTGTTTTTGTAAACTTAGTGACAGAAGTTGTAGATGGGATCTTTATGGAGGTTTGGGGCGGACCTGGATGCAGTCACGATCAGTACCAGAGATACATCGACTGTGGATGCTCGGCCATCCATGAAAATGGTGGTTATAATTTTGTATTCCAAGGACAAGACATCTTCTTATACAATGAAGAGGGTCGCCGAGGTGACCCTCACACTCAACTCGATTATTCGACTCTTGACTGCAGGCCATTTGGATGGAGGAGTCTCTGGATTCAGTGTATTTAAGTTTTAAGCGAGACAATGATGCTTCTGCCGTCATTGTATACATGCGCGAGTCCATGAATCATGTGGAATATATTAAGAATAAAAACATCCATTTATACACAGTTTAACGGTGGTGGTGATATTTATACATTTAGCCTATAATTACTTTATGTTTTTGTCAATCAAAGCCTTACTATGGCAATTTAGTTATGTTCTCTAATTGGAATAAGTACATCCATACATATATTGGACAAATGAATAAGATCCATGGTGTAAAAGGCGCTCGCCTGGATCGCCTAAGCGCCAAAGGCGCATTAAGCTAAGGTCCAGCGCCCGAGTAATTCAACTCCACACCACTTTCCACGCTGGCGCCTTAGGCGAGCGAGTTTGGCGCCTTTGGCGCTTCGCCAAAGTTTGAGGCGCCCAATAAGGCGAAACATTCGACTAAAACCAATTTCTAACTATTTTTTCTCATTAACTATCTTTTTTTTCTCGAAATAGAAAAATTCAATCCAGGAGTGCTGAGAAAGCACAAGAAAAAAACACAAAGTACAATAATCACAATAGTTGAGCGATGGGATTACATGTTGTCTTTAAATTTTTCCCATCTACACATAAAATCATCAAAAGTAAAGATCCTAAGCTCTTTATACATAGAGGACCATGTGTATAGAGTTGCTTTAATGTTAATGAGCAATTTCTCATAAGTAATTGATTCACTCCTAAACACCCTGTTGTTCCTTTCGGTCCAAAGGACAGACCATATCGCGAATGGTGGGTAGTACTTGATGAAGATCGACGGTTTCAAGCTAAATTTAAGTTTCCAATCCATCAAAACTTGGATCACTGTCAACGATTAGAATATGGAGGGATTATTTTTTCTCAAATCACATCACAGTCAACGATTAGAATATGGAGGGATTATTTTTTCTCAAATGTTATAAGAGCTATTAATGGTAGTTTACTTTCAATAAAATGGACAACTAGAAACATTGTGTTAGATTATTTGGAATTATTAGCAGATTTTGAGGAATGGCTCTGCACTTATGTGCATAGAGATGTTAATCATGTAGCAGATTCCATAGCAAAATATGCTAGAAATCTCGCTGGTGAGGAAGAATGGAGTGTGAATTTTCCCATTGGTTATCTTTATGCCTCAATGAGGACAAGCATATGTAACTCCTTTCCTTTAACGAAATTTCTTTCGTATTAAAAAAAAAAAAGGATTAAGTTATCTGCTACACTTACAATATACGTAACATGGAAACTTCAATAACTTTGTTTCCTTATTCAATATTATTCTCCAATCACCACGAATAATGATAAAAATATATATGGTAAGAATTTATTTAGGAAATAACTCGATTGATGGTAATCTTGTGTCAGTTGTGTTTACAACTAACGTTGTGTCAGTTGTGTTTACAACTAACGTGAATCAAGGAATTGTAGTATATCCTCCTTAGCATTTATAGCATTCCCACAATCCCACTATTAAAATCACAAATTCTTCATTCGCGGTCAATGGTTAAAATATGGAAACTTCATTATAATGAGGTTATCACGGAAATATTAATGAACGATCTGGAAATATGGAAGCAAATAAAAATAAGTTTATTTGCATGGGCAATGAACGATCTGCAAACTTTATATACGGTAAAATCAATCACCATTGAAATCAATGATGAAAATATGGAAGCAAATAAAAATAAGTTTTAAGGGAATAACGTGAATGAGGCATTGATTTCAATGAGGTTAATGTTGTGAGAAAGAGCATGCGGAGGCGCTGAGCATTGACTGAAGAGTCACATGTTACCGACTCTGCTGGTAGTGGATTGGGAATCACAGCTGAGCATTGATTGAATTTGTGAGACAGGGCGTGAATGAGACATTCAGTTTCGTTGTTCTTATTTTGTTGATTAGGTTTTACTTCTGAAATTTTAATGTAGACTGTTCTTTTCTTCAATTAACACAACACAGCATAAGTGATCGCCTAGGGCGCCTAGGCGTCCAGGCGCCAGGCGACGGGCTTGGCGCCTCGCCTAGCGCCTAACACAACATAGCCATGGACTGTTAACTTGCATGTTGCAAACAAAACAAATATCCGATTGCAAAAATAAGGCGCAAACCCAAAGCTCTTCAATCTTCCTAACTAATCTAGTTTCGGGTTAAACTGGATTCTGCAAAACAAAACTTACGGTATAAACATACCAATGCATAACATGTATAGTTGGTGCTAATTTGAACCGTAAGTGTATGGTAAACTCAGTATGATATGCATATAACTATACCAAGAACAAAAATGATACGTTAATAATATCCACGCTGCAAACATGCATGTTTTAGAGAAGATCGTATATTACCTAGCAAACTCTAGAAAATCAAATACTTCCAAGTCTAAAACACTCCATCAAACAGAAGAGCATCACCTTTCTCTAAGTACATTTCGAACTCCGACTCTGAGAATGTCACGGGACCAGCTCTACTAGCTGAGGCGGATATCTTCTCGTTCAACTCAGCCTTGGCCATGGTTAGTTCTTCCTGCACCTTCTTCAACTCATCTTCTGCTGCGGTTACTCGTGCCTTGGCATCTTTTATAGGCTGAGCTTCCTCCTGTAGTGTGGTCTTCAATTTCTGCATCTCGTCAAAACCTTGTTTCACATAGTCAAAGTGTTCTCGGAGCCACTCAATGTTAAATAGAAGATTCTCGGCCGTCTTGATCCTACCTTCCCACAAACCGATCTTTTCAGAGGATACCTCAACGAATCGACAGCGGCTCATCTCCAAAAGGGAATCCATTATATCACCGACTGCCATAACTTGTAGCAAATAGGATGATGCTGTCAGTACATGGCTGGAGGCGATATGCCCATATTTCAACCATATCTGTTTGTATAGAGATGCATGTGATTTACAAACACTGAAACCCCCTATTTCTTCAAAATCTTCTTCATCAAGGAGACTAGCCTGGCTGTTATGTATCCCATCTTCAAATATTTGACCTGCACCTGGATGCTTCACCAATCCTATATCCGGGGATTCTACTTGGTTACTCCTAGCTGGGTCTATCTCTGGAACCTTGTCTTGCCACTTCCCTTGGGTTTTATCTTCGACAGCTTTATGGTTTTTCCATCCCGTTTCATGGTTTTTCTCAAGCGCTGTCTTTGATACCTCTACATCCGATACAAGTTTGATGACTTTTGCAGGCCAAGGCGCGAAAGGTTTCTTCTCCAGAGAGTCATAAAGCAGAAACGGAAGAAGGTGGGCAACACCTAAACTATGAGTAGCCAATATCATGGCCATAAAGACAGGGATCTTGTAAGGAGGCTCCTTGATAAAAGGACCTAAAGCAAGGCAGGATAAACAACAGATCAGGTGGAAAAGACAAGCCAGAGTGAGAAACAACACATCCACCCCTTTAGATTTCGGTCTCGCTTTCGATATCTCAACTTCAACGATACAAGTATCATCCAAGAGATACCCATTATTTGGACTGTAATATTCACCAAGTCTCAAAGACAGTCCATGACTGTAAGCAGTCCACGATGGGTTAAATCTCCGTTTTACTTCTGAAATCCAAACAACAATGGCGTTCATATATGTTGGGAGATATATATATTTAAAAACATAGTTTTGTAATATTATATCAAACTTAGAGAAATAGTGTGGAGAGCGGGGTCTTGGGAGGTCTGGTGATTTGAAAATTAACTTTTTGCAAATTTGACTTTTGGTTTTCAAAAACGTTTTAAGGAAATTATTCTCTAATTAATTTTGGTATTATATTCTGCACTGTTACGTAAGATTAATTTTGGGTAATTAATCAGAATTTATTTCTATTAAAACTTAATTGATTCTTTTAAGCCATTAAAAAAGGCTGGTTTTCTGACAAGTGATCATGATCTGTTTTCGTGTGATTCTGAGCAAGTGTTAGAGAGAGTATCTGTTAGTTTGATTTCTCATAGTGCAGAGAAATCGAACAAGAGAGTATCAGCTATTTTATCCCATAGGGTTTTCGACAAAAATCGACTACTAGCACACAATCAAGAGGCAGAGTCGCGAAACACCTTAAAGATAGCGACCTAGTCCGCGACTCAGCTATTTGAGATTCATTATATTCTGTAATCTGTTTTTGTGCTTTGTTTCCAACAATATATATTCATTATAAGTAACACACACACAGAGAGAGAAATTATAACCCTAATACAAAAATAATAAAAGATGAGAGAATGAATATATATGAACCTGTTTTCACCGTTTTCAAGTCATTCTTTTGATCAATAACGGCCAGAGTATAATTAAAATAAGAGTCGGTGTGATCGACTGGGCAAAGATAAATTTCCAAGCGAGGATATATGTCGGTATGTTTGGTGAGCAATATTCGCCTATTCATGGAATCATCATCAGCATTATCATTATTGAAAAAAAGCTAGCTAATAATGAGTAACACATACCAGTTACGACTTCCGAAGGAGAATTTATGAGAATAAAGTTGTTGGTTTGTCAGTTTTGAGAAATTTTCGATCCTCCAGACTAGTTTTTGAGATGCAGGAGCCGGAAGATCGACTTTTGACGTCGCCGTTGAGCAAGCTACTTTCGGAGATCGAGGAAGCTTAACCTTTGAAGTCGCCATTGAGGAGGAGAAATCTGTACCATGCAGGAAAACGCTAATGGCCGGGTAACAGCCTTAAATACCAGTCTAATACCGATAACAAGACTAAGCAAACTCCTATTATAACTCAAACTCCCATAAACTTAGCAAACGAGTCATGGTCGACCGGATTGGCCGATCCAAACGTGAACAAACTGTAACTCAAATCGGTCTGGATCGGCAAGTCAAAGCCTACTAAAAATAGAAAATATAATACGGTACGTAATGAGTATCACAGAATAATACTGTAGAAGAATTTTAGTCAAGTTACGAAAGCCATCTCTTTAGCAGACGGATCCATGGAGGAAAAAACTCAGACGATGCAGTGGCAGAGTCAATGCTGGCAAGACGTTCAAATTTGATATATTAGTCGGTTGTCTAGTGGTGAGTAAGACATGGAATCGGACTTCCTTGCATTCTTCAACGTGTGATGGACGACTTCGGTGGCTTTTCATGGTCATGTCATGCTCAATCACTAGTAATCGAGTAGTGCTACGTTGATCGGTAAATTCCGGGAGAGAGAATTAACCGGCCCCCCTTTAACTCCCTGGTGGGGAGAGAGACTTAACCGGCCCCTTTAACACTCTGGTGGGCCCTCAGGGCTCTCTCCCGGGATTTAGCACGATCAACGCAGCATTATTTCTGGTAATCAGCTTTCTGAACGCTATTTTATACCACAATTCTTCTCAAACAAATTTCTTAAATTTTTCTTCTTCTCCGAAAAGGGAAAAGGGAAAAGGAAACAAGATTTACTAGATGAATTTCTACTTTCTAGTAAGAGATGAGTTTCAAATTTGGAGTCCAACTTGTGAGTAGTGACCCATCCCACCCGGGTCCCAATTCGTGTCTCCATCCAACTTGTGCTCCAACAAAAATCACCAGAGACATGTACATGGGCGCGTCATGCACGCATTTTACACGCGTTCGGTCTGCGTCCCACCTCGAGTGTCGGTGCAGGACATACCTTTGTCTCTATCTGGATTCACAAGGTCAAGGCAGTATGTCACATTTTCATACCCAAAGGATGAAAACAGAACACGCCTTGTTTTTCTGGTAAATCGACTTTGGCTGCACGGACACTGCAATGCACGCAGTAATTTTTAGTGGGCATGTAAGTTCCTTGATTTGGCATCCAGGGTACTATAATTTTGCATTGTGTGTTCCTTCAAGAAAACATATAATCAAATTTACAAAGAAAAACTGCTTTACACAATTTTGAAATTGTCATAGACTAAGTTAACATATGGTTGAGGTACCTGTACCTCCCTTTCTCTCCAGTCCACTAGTTCTTAATATCGCTATTTCCCAAGTCCTTCCTTGCTCTTTCCTTTGTCAACATCATATCTCTTGTTCCTCATAGTTCCTTAGCATATGCAATTTCGTCAAACTGCAACTGACTTAACATACACTGGCCCTTTTCGCTTAATATCCTCGAAACTTCGTCTCATCCTGACATAATATAACTCTTACAAGGTTACAACATCTTTCATCTATAAAAAAAAATTCCCATCCATGCGTGAATTTTGATTTTAATTAAGTTCTCTATTTTACTTCTTATAGAAAAAAAATATGGCTGATTGGGAGAATGGCTGAAGCTGGTGCAACATATCTTCTAAGCAAATTAGACATCCTGATAACCGTGATAAAAAAAGAAGCAACTCTACTCGGAGGAGTGGAAGAAGAGATAGAGCATCTAAAGGGCGAGCTACCATGGATGCGTAAATACCTCCATGAGGCAGATGCCAGGTATATGATCGAGGATGATCCAGAGATACAACAAATAATAGATCTAACCCACGAGGCCGAGGATATCATAGATGATTTCATTTTCCAGGTACAACAGCATCGAAGGCGCATGAGTTCTGTTCGATTCCTTAAAATGAAAACCTTGAAAACTTTCATACTGAGGATTAGCGGGCTGCCAGGTCTACATGAGTTTAAACGTCAAATTATCGCCATCAACAAGAAGTCCGACAAAATATCAACCAACCGAACTAAATATCCCACAGGCCGTCAACATGCTTCAACTAGTTATCCTCATAATGAGGATGATGAATACTTGTACCCCCACCGAAGGATAAAGAGACGTCCTGTTGTTGAGGAATTAAATGTGGTTGGGATGGTAGATAGCATCAAACAGGTAACATCGCTGCTTATTACGCCAGAATCATCATCTTCTTCAGAAGGTCATAAAAAACAACAGCGCATGGTGGTTTCCATCGTTGGGATGGGTGGCTTGGGTAAAACTACTATTGCAACAAAAATCTATAAGACTACCAATACTGAGCGGTACTTTGATGTCTCCGCCTGGGTTTATGTTTCTCAGGAGTGAACAGTGGTAGATCTCCTATGCAGCATTATAGTACAAGTTACAATGGACAAATATTACTGCACGAAAGAAATGGACGAGGAGGCGTTGAGGAAGATGCTTTACAATTACTTGCAGGAGCGTCGTCACAAAAGGTACCTCATCGTGTTGGATGATGTCTGGCATACTGATACCTGGGAACATCTCAATCCTGCTTTTCCAGAAACAAATAATGGTTGCAGAATACTGCTGATAACTCGCAATTTAGAAGTTGCTAGGCTTGCTGATCCCTCACATGATAATATCCATGTCTTGCGGCTTCTAGACAATGAAGAGAGTTGGGAGCTCTTTCAGAAGAAAACCTTTCCATCGGGAGGTGGGTGACCTCCAGAATTTGCCGACCTGGGAAAGAAGATGGTGGATAAATGTCGTGGTTTACCTTTGGGAGTTCTGGTATTGGGAGGCCTGTTATTGATTAAAGACAAGACACTAGCGGCATGGCCTAGAGTACATGATAGTGTAAACTGGGAGCTAACACATGGTGAGAGGTCCTACTTATGTGCTGGAGTTTTGGCCTTCAGTTACTACGACATGCCTTATTACTTGAAGCCGTGTTTTATGAGTATTGGTCTTTATCCTGAAGATCATGAGATACGCACTTCTAAGTTGTTTCATTTCTGGATCGCAGAAGGGTTTGTACAAAGGGAAGGGGGGAAAACATTGGAAGACACTGCAGAGGATTACTTGGAAGAGTTGATTCACAGAAGCCTAATTAAGATTGAGAGATGCAGATATGATGGAAGAATAAAAACGTGCCGTATCCATGATCTACTTCGTGATCTTGCCAATGCAAAATCTGAAAAACTTCGTTTTCTTCAAGTTAATCAAAGTAACATTAACTTCTCAACAGTAACTAATGCACGTCGACTCAGTTTTCATGGGGATTTTAATAATGAAGTTCTTGACTACCTTCATCTACTCCGTTCCGCTCGTACTTTGATGTTTCACCAAGTTCAATCATTGGGACACAGAACGTCCTCTTTCTTTACAGGTATATACAGACATTCGAAATTGCTAACAGTGCTGGATATGAAGGGCTGCTTGCATGGTGGGCCCATTCCTGCAGCAATCAGAAATCTTCAACATCTCAAGTACTTCAGCTGTAACGCTGCAAGTAATATGAAGATTCTGGAATACGTCGGTGAGTTTGTCAATTTACAAACTTTAATAATAAAAGGAAAGTGCACCTACATGCGGAATATTTGGAGTTTACACCGACTACGGCATCTGGACGTTGACTTAACGTACTCAGAAGAGCATAGTGTTCCATCTAAGTGTCATCTAGGGATTGATAATCTAACAAATCTCCAAACATTATCCATCTCTTATGGGTTTTGGATGACCGACGTTAGATGGGACAGATTGAGAATGCTCAAAAAGTTTTCTGTAACTACTTTCGGCCAACTTCGATTTAAAAAAGAATTCATTGATTCCATTGCCGAAGTCACCAGCCTTCGATCCCTTAGTCTAATGTTCGGAAAAGAAATACAAATAGCAACCCAATTTGCACAGAATACCAGTCTCACTAAGTTGCATCTACGGGGGCCACTACCGGAGTTTTTGTTCCCATCTAACCTTGTCAAGCTGGTCTTGTCCGCCTCAAATCGATCAGATACAGGTCTAATAGAGGTTCTAGGAAATCTCAAGGGCTTAAAATTTCTAGAGTTTCGTCCTCTTTCATACACTGGAAAAACAATGACCTTCTCAACAGGATTATTTGTCAGGCTTCAATCCTTGGAGATTGCAGGTTTCCCTGGTTTATCTGAATTGATAATAGAAGAAGGAGCATTGGTTAGCTTAACTCATCTTGTAATTCGCAGTTGTGGATTGTTGTGGGAACTTCCAGAGAGAATAGGATGGCTGCGACTTCAAGTATTACACCTATACAACATGCACCCTCGACTCACTGACAGATTAAAAGAGAACATGGGAAAGAATTGGCACCAAATTGAGCACATATCCTCAGTGGTCATTGCACAATAGGCATTTAGAAGCAGGATGAAGACGAGATAAGCAACCATACACCTAAGGTAATAGTTTAGTATCATTAGCTTCCTCTTCTTGCTTCTACTTTTTATTGAGCAGGGACAATGTCGATTTCATACTTCTTTGAGAAATAATTTGTAGACAATGTCTGTGTATACTGTATTCAATAAAACAGCTTACGATTCCCACATCTATCTAGTGAAAACTGATTAGAGGGGATGTCAAGTAAAAATAAATTGTGCTACTTCCTAGACCTAAAATACAGTAAACATTCAGGTGGGTAATCACTCTAACCTTGGGTGTGGAGGACAAAGTAACATATCCATTTTAATCTAAGCATAATATCTTGAAATTATCCATTTGCTAAACAAATTGTACCACAAAAACCGAAGCAACAAAGCAAAAAGAATGACATCCAGCACTACCTCAAGTTTTTTCCTTTGAAGTTCAAGGAATGCCGATCTAGCTATCCAAGTTGCTGCTAATAGGAAGTATAGCTGCTCTGGACTGCAATAGGAAATTGCATGAACAAAACCGAAGCTAAACCTTAACAAAGTAACACATTTGTCTTTTAATCCTTATAAAGGGACTCTCTGAGAACAATTCATAGATTCTTATCCATATACCGCTACAATTTCTAAATTTGTTTTTATCAAAAGTCCCAAACTAAGCTGTTTAAGTTGTATGGTTCCGAAGCACTATTGGTACTGCTTGCTAACTTTTCATCACACAACTGTCATAACCAAAATTTCAGACACTCTATTTAGTAACTAACTAACCTAAACAACAGTGAGTCGCAACCCCTAGATGTATAAACAACTCTCAGATTGTAAATGTGTTTGAATTTCATTCTATTTGGATACATATCTTAAATGGATTAAGCCTGTCAGACAACTAATTTTGAGTGCAAAGCTTGAGGGTCAAAAGGTCTGCCTATTTAGTTCAGCAAGTTTTTTCTGTCACTCAAAATTTACCCCAAAACCAAATGAGCCAACATATAACTCAAGACAGTCAGGTAACTTGCCTGAAACGCTTCCGTCTATTCAGGCCACATGTACCCTTCTAAGGAATTCACCAACAGATTTGATTAAAACGCTTTCAATGCAGGCCGCTGCAGCTCCATCCAAAAGAAAAGGCTGCAAGTTTTGACACAAAAGGCAGGTTTAATGAATTTCGGGAATAATGAATTACTAACCAAGTATCGTCATCCATTTCACTGAAATTTTAAAGTGCAACTAGCTGCAGGTACATGTGATGCACGAAAAAATTCAAAGAAACCTAACCTTGCTTCTCCCTCTGATCTTTCACCAAAATCTTCACAAGGCAACACCACCATGGACTAAATATTAATATCAAAGGTTCATCAGGAAGATACCCAGGTCTAGCAGCGACTTCGGCTTATATGTCGCGACTGCACTGACATTGTTTTGCTGGCCATGTCTGCCACATTTTTGGTCTGCATCAACTCAGCCGGGGGAAGCTTGGAATTGCACATAGCACTTACAAATTCACCACATTCCATAAGTTACAGCACTTGCACTATTCGAGTGCGCCAATTCTTCTTCCTTCACCTGATATTGGTTCTATGAATGTCAGCAATTTCCTTGTGGGAGAATGTGAACTTGGTTCCTTGACAGACAACCAATTCTTTAAGAAAAATGGAACAAAACTAAAATTAAACCCTTTCTAAAACCCCTTTGTTCTGATTCATCAAATTTTACCATTCAAAAGTTTCTCAATCGAAGTTAATTAGGTTATACTTAAAAAAAAAAAAAAATGACAACTTATAATTTACTTACCAATCTAAGTACGCAAGGTGTAGAATCGTTGAGAATCTTTCGCGCCGGAAGCATTTCCGGTGAGAATCGTTGTTAAAATCCCATGGAAAGAGAGCACAAATGTACAGGGAGAGAGCTCATATCGGCTTTTTCTGATATGGAAGAGCTAGTAAATACTAACCGGTCTAAATTGACCTTCATATGTTGCCATAATTACACACCAAGCCTCGTTTTTTCAATTTTAAGTACAGGGGCATTTCTATCCCGGGAGATGATACCCTCACCGCCGTTAAATCCCGCTCTGAGTCCCGATTGGGCAATCCGGCGGCTCTGGGAGCGTTCTCAATATCGGATTAGTAAAGAGTGAAAGTGAGGCCCGTTATATGCTTGAGGCGGGATTTTCTGTCGGGAGATGCCTCGGTAAACCTATCGTTTCCATTTCTACCCCTGCTACTCTAAAGTCCAAACCTTGCTAAGAGCAAATCCTATGGGTAGTGTCACTCTTTCATTTGAAGGAGTGCACTACCAATTAGAGCAAAATAGAGTCTTTTATGGGTAGTCTTTTGGTCCCTTTTCAGCCAAAGACTACCATGCACTCGCTCGATCGAGTGAGTGGTCGGGAGTGTCACACTAGACGGGGGACAGTCCCCCGTCAGAAAAATACGGCTACACGGGGGACTGTCTCCCGTGTAGCAAAAAAATTTGCACCAAACGGGGGACAGTCCCCCGTTTTAGAAGTTTTTTAGTTCCAAACGGGAGACAGTCCCGTTTGGTTTTTTTTTTTAATTTTTTTTTCTTTTGGACGGGAGATGGTTTCCCGTTTGGATTTTTTTTTTTTTTTCTTTTGGACGGGGGACAGTCCCCGTCTGATCAAAATCCCAAAATTTTTTTACTGCACGGGAGACTGTCTCCCGTGTAGCGTCTTTTTTTGTATTTGTCCATAGTGGGTTCTCTCGTTCGTTTGATCGAGTGGTCGTTCATTTGAGCGAGTTAGTCTCCATTTGGAGACTACCCATAGGATATGCTCTAAGGATCGGTGCTATAGGGGAACAAATCCTTGTCGGAAAAGATGGTTGATTACCTGGTATAATCATTTGGTATTGCACGTGGGTATGTTGTACGGATATAATCATTTGGTATTTGAAGGAGTTGATAAACCATTCTGTAAATAAAAAGAAGAAGATGTTGAACTGAAAAATGAAACACATGCAGCGACATCAAACGAAGAAGACGTTGAACTGAAAAATGAAAGTTCTGTAAATGAAGGAGTCGAAATAGATACTAATACTCTTCATGTGGCTTCTATAAGGTAAAAGTCGAAAAACCGACCTTTAATTTCGGTTATTAATTGGTTAAATAGGTAAATTAGACTTTCAATTTTAAGTTTCAGATGTTTTTTATGGCTGGGAGTTCTTAATTTCCCAACTATAAGTACAGTATAATATTACGGATGGTTAAATATTAACTCCCAACCGTAACTAAACATTATGATTTAAAATCCCATGCATAAATGAGACATACAGTAGGGTTTTCCTAATCGTATATTTTTCTGAGTAGACCAAAACATAAATGTTTTGCCATTGTTATACAGCTAGGTATTTCTCATCCATACCCATTAATTTCCCTACCGTAATAGTTGATTCCAACTTGTAAATCTATTTACAGTTGGGCCCTGTAGTATGTGTCCTAGCCGTAAGTTAATTTTTTTGAGTAACCCGAAAAACCTAGAGTTTGGGTTTATATTTGGGTACTTTTTAAACTTCTCAGCCATAAAGCTCGTTCCTAGCTGTAAGTTGGTATTTACGGATTGGACGTTCAAACTTTCTAGCCGTAAGCCTATTTGGGTTGGGTTGTATCTAATGTCCCCATCGTAATTGGTTCAAAAAAACTTAATTTTTACTTGTTTGCAAATTATATATTGATAGCCATGTCTTCCTACATTGGATTAATTTACATGTCCACTGTTGGGAAAAGCTTGAAATCGTGCATAGCACTTGGATATTCACCAAAATCCCATAAGCAACCAGCGGCAAAGCCAAAAACTAGATTAAGGGGAAGCAAAGTCTTGTTACGGGTAGCAATATTAGGCTTGGAAAAAGTTTAGGGCTTAAAAATTTAGGCTTGGAAGCTCGATGGGCAGGGGTAGCAAGTGATCACCCTTGTTGTTGCATCCTACATTCGCGACTGAATTATAACCATAAGGAACCATGTATGTTTTTAGGCTTAAGCAGTTCTTTCTATATGAGAATTACACTCGTATATACTTATGTATGTGAATGAATGAGGAGACAAATCTTGGTTCAATTGGTTGTTGTATATATGGATTCTGGAATCATTGAATGAATTACTTATGTTGTTGGAATGATAATGTGTGTATTGCAGAATAAGAATGAATTATGGGTATTAGATATAACATTGCAGGTTCATAAATGAATTGCAATGCAGATTCAGATTGAATTGCATTACAGGGTCCAAGTATGGGAGTTTAATTATAACAGAAAAAAACTTTATTTTATTTTTTAAAAACTATATTTTTTTATCAACGTCGAATCGACGTTATAAATTCTGTTACTAATTTAGGACACCTGGTAAATTCAGTATTGTTATAATCAATTGCCATCGTCTAAAGTCGTTAGTTTACATGTTATGAACAACAAACACGTGGCAAACGTCAAACGTTACAGTCAGATGCTACAAATCGAATCGTTAAAACAAGTTGTTATACCTGAAATGTTACAATCTATCATCAACGTTTGGAGCCGTTACTTTACACGTTATAGCCGATTTAAAAGTGGCAGACAGCAGCCGTTACACTCATCTGTACACAGTTCGAATCGTTACAATAATTATTACATCTGATCTGTTAAAATGAACTAAACAACGATTCAAATGATTGTTATAGCAGTTACAAGGAAGGACATGTAGCAAGAAGTCAACTGTTACACACAAAGTCACCATTACAGCAACTGTTACACCGAACTATTTCAGGCTAATCGTTACGATATGCGCAATAACGACTATGAATTACAACAAAATGACATCAGATTAATCTTGTGCTGACTAGATAACTGAACAAGTGGGGATCTAACAACCACGCCCAATATTTCACTTAGTAATATGTATGGAATAACTCCAATATACTTTCAAGAGAATCAACTAGACAGTCAGACTCAATCTTAAGAAAAGTATATCAAAGAGTTATATCTCAATTTCTCAATTCAATCTGCAATCAAACAAATAGGAATTTGCGAGCCTGATTGAATATAAGAAACAACTTGGACGGTATCAAAAACCAATATCCAAGTGTCAATCAATATAATCAACAAACAAAGGTTGGATTCACTATTGATTGAACTTACGCACAACCTGTGATATTTCAATTATATAAACAAATATAATGCGGAAAATAAAAATCACGGACACCAGAAGTTTTGTTAACGAGGAAACCGCAAATGCGAGAAAAAACAGGGACTGATCCGATTTGAACACCACCTTTGTATTAAGTCATTCTGAGACACTAGCTTACTTCAAGTTAACTTCATACTGGAATGTAGTTGAGCCCTACCCAATCTCACACTGATCAAGGTACAGTCGCGTTCCTTACGCCTCTAGAACCACACCGGATTCTTCGCACTTCATTCCCTTAGATGATCTCACCCACAACTAAGAGTTGCTACGAACCAAAGTCGAAGACTTGATAAACCATTCTGTCTCACACAGAAAAGTCTATTGAATGGATAAATCTGTCTCCCACAGATATACCTATGAGTTTTGTTCGTATTTTGATAAATCAAGGTGAAGATGAACCAATTGATATACCAGACTTATATTCCCGAAGAACAGCCTAGAAATATCAATCACCTCACAATAGTGCTTGCTTTGATAAATCTCAGTAGAAAACTACCAAAGATGTTTACACCTTTAACCAAAATAGCCAAAACTATAGTGCATTTGCACAAGCTGCGCTACGGAACTCCTCTTTTGATACAAAATATAACAGTTGCGACATGAAATGTATTCATGATGGCGTAGTGGTATGTACCACTAAGTATGAAATCAAACTGCTGTCTTAGCTCAACGGGTTGAGCACATGGTTATCAGACAGCCATGTAGTTGTGGGTTCGACTCCCACAGATGGCATAGTATATCAAAATTATTATATATCCCTGCGATACATAATGCAAGGTTATTTACAGGTTGTTGTTTTCAGTCATTTAGTTACGAAAATCACAAGATTCCGATACAAAAATGCATGTAATTCGTATATCTCCATGAATTTTCAACAAAAGTAACATAAGATGCATGCTTAGAAGTTTCATGTATAGTTTTTGGTATTTTTGGTATTGATTTAAATGAAGATACAGTTTCAAGGTATTAAGAAGGTATTGGGGAGTTTGATTGAATTTTGTGTGGTTTAAATTTTGTTTGAAGAACGGGCCCCTAGCTCAGCTGGTCATCCCCGTTCCCCAAAGTTTAATGCGCTCCAGGAGGTCCCAGGTTCGAGTCCCCAATGGCGTAATGTTGCAGGAATTAACATGGAAGGTAGTGTTAATTTGCCCCCCTTGTGACACAATCTCGCCCCCTCCCGCCGTTTCGGCTCCCCTTGGCAAGGTTCCCCATGAGGCCCGCTGGTAGACTAGCACATCAACTCTGTTCAATTAATGTTGTAGTATGTCGTTGGAGCTTAGCTTGTTAGGCTTCCAACTAGTTTCATGTTATAATATTTAATAAAAATAATTTAAAAAAAAAAAAATTAAATTGGTAATGTTTTTTTAAAAAAAAAAAATTTATCCGTTGTGTGAAAGCACATATAGGCATTGTTGAAAGAATCGAACCTACACGAGCACCAGTATTTCTGCAATGCCAAAGACAGTTGCTTTGATGTTATCAAATCTTTCGTCTCATCACATCCTATGCCATCATCACACCTCCACCCGGACTTAAAAAAGTGACTCACATGGATGGATTTCCAAAAGTCAATTAAAAGAAACAAAATAAATAGAAAAACGTGTGTTATATCTTATACAATCGGAAATTGGATTTGGAAAATCAATTGGACTAACTTGGAACATAAATTCTGAAATCCACCATATATTTGATGTTAAGATTCAGCGGCCGGAGCCCGATCAGCTAAACACAGGGAAGTAGGCCGCGGTTGGTTACTCTAACCAGACTAACCAGGCACGATACTATGACTCGACTAATGTTAATGTTATTACGAGCGGGCCTAATATCACAGATGGCTCAATCCACTAGGCCTTTGGTTCGGATATTATTTGGATACGATAATACTGTAGATACCAAGGATGGATGGAGCACCGACCAAACAATGTAAAAAAATCGAAAGAGGTCGAGTTATATAGAGTTCAATATTTGCTGAGGAGTTCGATTTATGTGCAACATCTAAAAAAGTGTTCGCATGATGATGATGTTTTACCTTTGATTCATCTTAAATTGGTTAAAATAAAACTCCCCACCTAATTTAAAAACGGAAATTTAATTCAAGTTAAATTTATATAACCGACACCTATCCTAAACTAATTTCTAAATCTAACTTAAATTTAATATAACCATATCGCCCCGGAAAATCATCTAATCACGACAAGGTTGTGTCTCGGTCTACAACCTGATTTCGGTAGTTCGTGAGATATATTTTTCCATTCGTTATATGCTCAATTGAAGTTTTATTATTTTGGACGATTACGATTATGACGCGGTCTTGGAGAAAAATAAAACACTAACCTAGCCATTAATTTTAAACAAGACAAACTTTAGATTTGCTATGACAAAGTTTCTTAATATAATTAGGTTTTCTAATCTAACTTAATTTACTAATAAAACCGCTAACCTTAATACCAAATAGTTATTTTCAAAAAGATTCAAGGGGCCACTGCCAGGGTTGTAGACCCAAGCTAATTTGATCCGGCCAACTAAATATCATGACCTTCCTTATTGGGTTAACTCTCACAGATAATTTTGATGCAGGGCTAATTTGATCCGACCAACAAGACACCAGGGTTGTAAGACCCGGCTAATGTATAAGTTCAACTCCAAGACCGTAAGCCCGGGTAACTAATCTATGACCCCCACCAACTACTATGATCCGACACTACTATTACCCGTCTAACTAAAACACTACAATATGACAAGACTAACTGATTATTGAGACCGTCCCTAATGGTCGAGGCCGTAGGTCCCGACTACTATGACCTGACTAATTAAACACGACCTTGGCCATTATAGCCTGACTAAAATTTTGCGGAAGGATACTGATCGACTAACCAAGCAATAAAACATGAATTCTAAGGTTTGCTCTTTAATTCTTAATTATTTTTTTCTTTTATCGGATGCTTTTTCGACCTTTGCGACTCCGCTTACTTGAAACCCTAGGTTTTTACTTCTCTTATTTGAATTTTGAATATTCGTTGTTGATGTTTTCAGTATCCGAAAATCAATTTTGCTTTTCTGTAAAAAAACCATCCTTTGCAAAATGTTGTCGCAGAGGAAAAGTGACACTCCCTGCACTGCGAGAGCCTCCTCAGGAACTGATGGATTTATTTGACAAGGACGAAGCTATGTCAAGGTTTTTCAGAGATCACATCCGAAAGTACAAAGCTTCAAACGCTTTTACAAGTCTTAGTTGCAAACTGGATAAAAGATTTTTGAAGGGTAACGATCCAAAATCCTTTGCAATTCACGGGAAATTCGGCACAACACTAGAAATTTTTACCCTACGGGGAAAAGATCCAATCTATCAACAGTAGTATGCATATGATCCTAATCAAGCCTTGGATGTTCGTGCAAAATAGAATCCCCAACTGGATAAAGACGTTCTTGAATGATTAAGAAAAATATCTCAAAACATAATGTATTTTGCACTAATATTCCGATGCACAAGAGAACCCACCGACCGAAATTTCAAAGTTATCATGCACTATAATAAAACTACATGTGAAACACACTATCACTTGCAATAAGCTGACGAAGTTTCAATTATACTACCTAGAGATGGTTCTCAAAATCATAACTTCAGGGATATCATACTTCATCAGAAGGGAAAAAATAAATTCAAACGTATTTCATAGTGTTACCTTGCATACTTTCCCCTACATTATGTTTTATTCTTCCCATACACGAGATGAGTTGGCATCCTGATATGAAACAACCAAAACCGGACAAGGAAAACATACTATGAAACAGTTAACTTTTAAAAAAAATTCACATTTTTCGTCTTTTAAGCGTCCAAGCAAGTATTCTAACATCCTTAAAGTATTATAGTCGGGCATCAACAAAAACACATGTATTATCTTAATAAAAGTCAAGATAAATTGCGAGCATATTCTTACAAAAATATAAAGAAATCGACTGAATCCCGATGATGGAGGTGATCCATACGTGTTACCATCAACTTTTAATGGTGGTCCCATACATATGTACGAGACTTATCAAGATCCAATAGCCATTACACAATTTAATCACCATCAATATATCTTCCTAACAGTGTCTGTGGATCCGTGTTTGCCAGAAATTCAAGATGAGCTTCTACCCCATGAATATGCTTCGGATTGTCATAATCTCATAGCCCGTGTCTTCTAGTTTAAAAAAGAAATAACAAAATATATTTATTTGGAAAAATAGTTGCTAATGTGTTCATAATTGAATTTCAGAAATGTGATTTACCTTATATGCATGCTCATATATTCCTGAATGGTCCTGCAAAAATTAAGACAGTTGAACAGGTTTATAAATTTGTATATGTCGAAATTACCGGATGAAAAAACCGATCCAGTTTTATTTGAGACTGTTAAGATATGCATGGTACATGATCGATGTAGTTTGTACTCCATGTGAATGAACAATGAAAAATTCAGCATAGGATATTTGAAGAAACATACCGAGATTAAAAGTAAGGATGAAGGTGGATATCGAATATATTGTCGTTGTGACAATAAAAATGAGGTGATTGTTCACAGGTGATACAAAGTGAACAACAAAAATGTTGTTCCGCAGAACCCATATTTCTCTTAGATGTTCAACTTCCACATTAATGTTGAGATCTATGGGGGTGTGAAGGCTATTAAATACACACAAATTTAACTGTTGCGATGGCGACCGTACAACATTAATTTTAGGTCAACGTGATAAGGTGCAATGCAGTTTTATAGTGATGGTAAAGACAACAAAACAATTAATGAATTGCATTCCTAAAAAACATGTAGACTACCTGGAAAAATGCAGTGAGGTAAAGACATATTAGTATTGACAATTAACTTGATCATAGCTTACCATATTATTTTTTCCAAATAAAAATTAACAAGAGGGAAATGGCACATGAATGATTTCACCAAATCAAGGACCACACTGTTGTTTTTAAATTGATAATATGACCATCTAATCTAAATTTACAGTTCAAAAAGTCTTCAAGCCAGAAGGCGAATTAGAGGTTTCAGATGCTGATACATAATAACAGGTAGCTTTAACGACGATTGTTATTAAAACACACTTATTTTTTCCCGATAAATCATTGTTTACATGTAAAACTATTTTTCTCCATAAGCCCAGGTCATGAAATGAGTGTTTCACGTACTACCAAACATAAGGAAAATAAGACATCTAAGAGGAGGTAGGAAACATGCATTACATAACGACAAGGAATTAAATCAGCCAAAAAGACTCGGTGCAAACAGAAAACGAAAGTAGACTCTGATGATGAAGAGTAGACGACCAATGTTTTTTTTTTTTTTTTGAACTAATCTGTATAAATAATGGATTGGTTTTAGCTATAACTATTTCTTTTAGAAATAGGATTCTTAGAAAAAATTGATTACTCTTTCTAGTACTAGCTTCTACATTAAAGTTCAATTACATTATTCTAATTGTTTTTTTTTTAAGGTTGAATGTTTTGGGTTATTGTTCTATTCATTTATGTTACATATATGGATATATTAGATCGATATTTATCTTTTTTGAGGATATATATTTGATGTTTTTACCAGGAAACTTGCAGTGCAGTATTTATAATAACGATGTTTATAGATATCAAGTAACCTTTTTTGGTCTTTCGATGGTACTTATTACAAATTACTGGGCTAATCAATTCCTTGCTAATTTAGCTTAGGAAAATATTTTTTATTGTCTACCATAGTGTCCAGTGTTTGACGGCATCTTAGACCACACTTTGGTATAGGTTTTTCCTTAATAATTATGTTACTTAGGTTCAAGTGTGATCCCATCAGCTTATACCACAAGTTACAATTCAGTTCATCTCCAACTGCTCGCTGTTACCAGGACGAGCAACATATCTGTCTCTGAGTAACCGTTTATCCTATGGTTTGTGAAATTTGTTCGATTTCCATGAGTAAGATCAAGTTATAGGATTACTACTTCCTACAGGGTTAGTACTTCCAACTGCAAATCGAACATACCGAGGTTGGAATACAATATTCACAATAACCAATTATAGTTTCTCAAGATGCTTGGATATTTAGTAGTGTAATAGAGGATAGGTGGTTGCAATAACCTATTTTCAAGCATTGAACATGTGGAAAACCAACAAAGGGACATGATTGCAGTGCCAGTACCTATCACATATCTGTAATAATTATTTTCTTCAAAGTATTGACACTTCCGGGACACAAAAATTACAGACTAAAGGTAAGGAGATAATTCACAGCCATCACAACTTGATCAACTAAATAATATATATTTTTCTTTTTACCCTAAGACAAACATAATATATGAGTTTCGATGAATAAAAATTTTAGGAATTTATCGAGTATATTTTTGCCGTGTGATTTTGTGAAATTTATTAAATTTTGATGATTGAAATCAAGTTACAGGGATAGTACTTCCAGCGGAAAAACTGGATTACTAGGGTGAAAAACCAATGTTCAAAATAATACGTAAAATAAATATAAGTGAGTTATGTTTACAAATCAAACAATCTACATAGTTTCCTAAAACTAGACGATTTCCAAAACCAGGTAGAATTCCATATATAATCAACCATACGAATCACACATGCATCAAAAATTGTCTATACAAACCAAGAAAATAACAAGGTTCACTGCTACATAAACCCAGAAAATAACATAGTTTTGGTATTACAATAGTTGAAGTCCGAGAAAAATAAAAATATGGTCTTGGAAAATAATATAAGGAGAAAAATATCTACCCATAACAAGGTAGTTCAAACTTTGAATCAAAATAGTTCAATAGATGAATAACATAGTGTTATCAATCAACCAATGTTAGGTCCAAGATAGCAAAGGAAACCCATATACACGACATATTTATTTCCTTGATCGAAAACCGATGGATCCCGATGCGAATATGAGTTGGAATGGTATATACAGGGGAAGAACAATAACAGTACAATATCACGTTTTCGTAGTATTATCCGATTGAGTTTTATGAATCTATATAAGATTGGATTAAAGATTATTATAATGGAATCATATTTACATACAACGAAAATAAAAGACAAAAACACGAGCTGCCAAGTTTAGACAATACCAAAAATTAGACAAACAGTGGAATGATATCGCGTTTAAGCCAATTTTTAGAATTGAATGATCTTTGGAATGACGAAGAAATGCTTGAAGCTTATTTACCAGGGAAAACTTTCAGAGAAGATTGAAAGTCTAATGAAGAGCCGAATGTAAAAGAATTACAAATACATCTTTGTATCGTTAAAACAATAACCAATTTTTGTTTATCGCCACCCTTATAGGTTTCTTACTGAAGTTAGATTTTGCATTGGTTCACTTAACTAATGTTGCATTTTGTGACAGTCTATGAGATCAATCTTCACTTTTCGAAGGGTTATATGTGGTAAGTACTGCCGTACCCTTTATTAATTTGTTTTATCTATTAAATATAGTGGGCTCAGTATAGGGTGGTCTTCAAATGCACCATTTATCCGTTTATCCATGGACCTTATGTTCATTCAGAAGGTATCGCCACTCTTATAGGTTTCTCACTGAAGTTAGCTTTTGAAACGATTTACTTAATGTTGCATTTTGTGACAGTCTGTGAGATCAGTCTTCACTTTCAGAAGGGTTATATGTTGTAAGTACTTCCTTATCCTTTACTAATTTGTTTTATCTAATTTGAAGAAAAAAATACTAAAAGAAATAAATCGAGAAGTGATTTCATTCGTAGGAATAAAAATAACAGAACAAATATATAGAGAGCGTGATATTAGGAGTCTTTTCCCAAACAATGGATCCGAAGAACTAATAGAAGATTTTGGGAAATTTTATTACAAAGATGAGCGGAAAGCAATTAAAATAGATAAATACAAGAATATATGATGTTAACATTAAAAGAACATATTACAACGAAAATACATTGTAAACATTGATAGAATTTGGGATCGAGAAAGAATGAGAATATCCAAAAAAAAATCTTATATAATATATAGAACTAAAGAAAAAATATGGGAAGTCGAGCGCAATTCAAAGACATGTAGATTTGGTTTCGGGTTAAATTTTATAAGTTTTTTCATGTCGCCTTTTTAATCAACATATATTATAGCTTTATTATTTTGGTTGAACGTGATTTATTTACCAATGCAGACTATAATAGGTATGAATATATACCTATATATGATTAATTTTATAAGTTTTACTTTTATAAGGGTTAAATTTTATTCGTCAGCAATTTGTTAATGGGTTTCTGCAAATTTATGTGGATGTATTTCAGGTGTTTAATGAGACAATATTACATCATTTTTCCTATCGGTATGTATTTTATGAAATACACTTATAATATGCGTTTTTTATGATTATGGAGCATCTTAAATTCACAAAGAGTAGTATCTTCAGTAAATTAAAAATAGCATGTAAAGATCATCAAGGGACGATATGGTTTCCTCTTTTACTCGATGACAGTTGGTTATAAATTGGAATACTGTGTTGGTTCCTAATTGAGAAGGCTAACATACCATTGCTTTTAGATAAACTAGGAGGTACGACGTATTGATGTGTTAATGTCGTGTTGTTGTAGTCCATGCACTCTACTCCGTTCTATATAATTCTCTAAGTATATTGAAATTATTGTAGTGGAATAGCAGGGAAGGAGAAAGAGGCAGAATTCTATATTGATAATAGTTATTAGGGTTACATAGATATTGTATACTCTACATATATGAAGAAGGGAAAACCAAAGGACTCCCATCTTGGACCGCACATCCATGGGCATGGGCCCTTTAACACTCCCCCTTGTGCGGTTCAACAACAAAACTTTATACATAGTGCTTCCCATATAGTACTTTGAATGTAGTTCTTCAAATGTCGTCCTCTCCTTGATGACTTGCGCCGAAATCAATTGCCTCGTTAAAACTTTGACAAGGAAAAACCCAGTGGGACAAAACCTTGGTACAGTTCTCACTACAAGAAAGTGAGTCTATTGCTACACCACTTCGCCACACATCAACAAAGAGTGAGGCAATATGTAGGTTTTAACCTCACCACACTAAAGGTGTGGCATTAAGTGGGACCTTTTGCAACACCTATAAATAGCCGAGGCAAAAAACTAACTTTTTGCTACATATAACTTTTAACCGCGGCAACAAGTCTATTTTATGCCACATCGGTGTGGCAATGTATACAAATAAAATAATTAATAAAATTTTGATTCTTTTTTGCCACACCTGTGCTGCTATAACTATTTATAAAAAAATTAATAAATCAATATAATTATTAAGTAAATTAGTAAATCAATATAATTATTATGTAAATACATTGGTGGATGGCCCACCCCTAACCGTATGGAACAATACAGATTTTGGGGAGACTGTTACGTGCCTCATATTCTCTTTTTAATTCCATCACAATAAAAAAAAAAAATTCTCTTTTTAGTCTTATGAATTGTTACTAAACTATACGGGACCTACGTGTACACACGAGATGTACAGTTTGTAAACAATTACGGACCAAATTATTGTATAAATCCCTTAGACCGTTCAACATAAATGTGCATCTTGGTTCGAAAAAAAAGAAAAAGAAAAAAGACTTACTTCTTGAAAATGTATCATGTAAAACAAGTCACATAATAAAGCAAGTCAAAAACAAAAATTCAACGTGATACAAGGGGTGGTGTTCCACGTGTCTGTTTTTCTTTTGATAAAATGGGGTGGTGTTCCACGTGTTTTCTTATGGTTAACAAAACCAAAAGCGTGAACTTATCTTCTCAACACCCAAAATTCCACTATTTTTCTTCATCTCCCAGCTCTGCAACTTAACCCTTGAACTTTGTTTACAAAATCTAGAGCCAAAATTTCCCTCTAAAATTTTCGTGAAAATCAAATTCCCACTAAAATCCCCCAAAGTTCGCTCAATCCCCCAAAGTTTTCGCATCTTCTCAAATAAAACAGATTCAGTTTTTCTCTCCAAAATGGAAGAAAAAATAAAATCTCTCCAAACCCTAAAAAAAAAAATCCATCTTCTGCTCGAAATTAAAGAAAAACTCGTTCTCTCGAATCTGCACAGAGCAGGTCAATTTTTCACATCTCATAGCAGGTCTATTCCATCCTTTGTCTAAAGATCTACAGAACACTCCAAACTAATTTTGGGGTTTTGTTTTCGTCACTCTCCAATCTCATAGCAGGTCAATTTTTCACATCTCCCTAAAGTTTCAATTCGGGGTTTCCTTAATTTGAGTTTTGATGTTTTTAATTTTTGTTTTGTAGGTTTTTTTTTTTTCATTCGATCTGAAGATGCAATCTGAAGAAGGGTAATTTTTCAATTAATCCCTATTTTTTTTGTTTTTGTTCTTCTCTTGTAGGTGAAATTCATATCTGAGGTCTAATTAGATTCTTTAAACTCTTACCATCTTCATTAACTTGTATGGATTTTGTTCTAATCTTGCCGTTATGTATACCCAGATGCTCAAAATACTTAATTTTTGCCAACCCACCTTACTTCTTCTACCAAGTACTGAAGAGATTTTTAGTAAATGATGTATGTAATTGAAACCCATGATTCTGCTGATGATTACTGTCTTCATTTCCTGATTTGTTCTTAGTTAATTAACAGAATCAGTTTTGAAATTCTTGTGAAGTGTTTTTTCTTATTTTGCTCGTGATGATTAGTACTAGTCCCATCTGACTCCATATGTCTTACTTTTTATCCATAAGAATAGGCCTGGTTCCTTTTTGTTGATCGGCTAACTTTTGAGCAAGTTCTGTTCGAGCTTATTTCAATGGCAATTGGTTTTTCACCTATTTTTTAAAAATCCCTATTTTATTTTGTTTATTTGGCTAAGGGGGTATTTTTAATTTAGTATCCCCAATTGTGACTTCTAAATTAACGGATGTAGAAAATCAATCAATTGATTCACCCATTTTCATCGGTTAATTTGATTTGTAAGGCCAAAAAAAATGGAAGATGATCTTACTTAAAAAAAAAAATCCTTGTGACATGCTAGGGGTTGTACTTTAGAGTTCTTGTGCTTTATCTTTCTTGTCTTGATCTGGGTTTGCATTTGGAACTTCTGTGTATATTAAAAGATTGATTGCTTATTTTTCTGGTAGTCTTTCATTCACAAATGATATCTATATTGTGTTGTACTGATATAGAGAAGTCATACAGACTAGACTATATGTTCTTTCCAATGTTCTGGTGCATTTGCTTATGCTGGGTTTTCTTATGTTTTAATTTTTTTTTTTTTTGGTTTGTATGGTTCTACACAGAATGGAAAATCAGCAAAATGGTGAGCATGGTGAGCACTTCAGCACCTTAGCTACCGGGACAATACTAAATTGTTTTCTGCTATCCTGATTGCTAACTTTTCTCTCTAAGCAGCTGCTGTCCCTGAAGAGAGAAAGGTCCGACGTGATACCACTCTTGCATCTTTTATGTCGAAGCGGGAAGAAAAGAAAAAAGTTGATTGGGATGGCAAACCTAAAGGAGCCAATCAAGTGCGATATTCTGACGCCATTGGGGTATTGCTAAAACAATCTCGGAGGTTCAACTGGACCAAGCACTGGGATAAGCAGGATGCAGTGGCGAAGGACTGGCTGTGGGGCGAACTTCAGGTGAACATACTTAGCAGTAGTAATACCATGTTTTTTTATTTTGCGTCCCATATAATTAGTACCCGATGTGAAGGAAAAAAGAGTTGGTAAACATACTGTTTAAAATGATATAAAGATAATGATAATCTTAGCATACTGTTTTGTTCGGCATTGTCAATGTGCAGCACGTACTACTACTTTACAAAATTTATTTGTACCATGCTCTATGTTTGTAGGCTTGTAGCCATCAACTCAGAACCAAACATCGCTAACAAATTTAGTCTTATGTAAGCAATTGAGATTGTCATCATATTCCTTGTGTTCCTCATGCTATTGTTGCTTTCAACCAGTTAAGTTGAAGAACTTATATTGTATTGTTGATCAAACAATTTTGAAAAAGTATAAAGTCACATGTATGAAGTTTAAGGGGAGTGGAAGGATCTTGTGACATTCTGGGAAACTGATGCAACACACCAGGTAAGTTCACACATCTTATGTGTCTGGGTTTATGTTTGGTTATACATCATGTCTAATTAATTCTACGTTTTCATAAGAAATTTTCCGAACAAAATGTCAAGAGTAAAAGATGCCAACAAGTAAAGCACACAATGGGCAGGAAAAACCACGCTCGATGCAAAGCTGAAATGGTACATACATAATTTGGTCTTTACAACCACTTTTCACTCTGCAACTTTAAAAGTTTTTGGAGTTAAGGAGACATGAACCTGTAAAAATTAAAAGTTTTCTATTTGTAACTGTACTTAGGCATGTCTTTCTTTTCGCATGTTGTAGCATTTGTTGATCATCCGGATGGCTTAACTGCAAATTCCAAAACCTTGTCTAGAATTGGAATATCATATGCTAGGATAGTGCCTGAAGTTTTTTGTATGAAGTTTTTCATATGAATTTTGCTTTCAATTATTGTTATTCATTGTACGTGATGGAATTTGTACAGGCTGAAGATAATGGAGGGAACCCACCAACTAATGGTGATGTGTTCATTAAAACCCATGTGAATAAAAAAACTGGAAAAGCTTTGGACCCAATTTCACAAGGCTTCATAGTAAGTATCTGCTCTAGTAAGGTTCATAAACTTCTTATCATAGAAGATAGATCTTTTATCCTACATTTTTATGATATACATAGGTCCAAATAAGGGAACAATCAGGGTTGGATGAGAATGGGTTTGATGAGGATGGTAACCAACAACCAATTAGTGATGAAGTCTATGGAAACGTAGTAACTACAACAAGGCAGAAACGTGTAAGAGCTGAAAGATATCCGACACGCTCTAGTTATGAGAGAAATGAAGATTTTGAGAGAAGAATGAAAGAGCGGGAGGAAGATTTTGATAGGCGAATCAGGGAACGAGATGCAGAATGGGAGGCACGGCTAAAAGCACGTGATGAGGAGGCTAAGATGCGTGAGAACAAAATGTTGGAGTATGTTATATTGTGCTACAGACCAGAGCACGTTTTGAGTCCGGGGCGGTTTTCAGGACCTTCAGATTACCACTTCAGACCTGCACAGCCACTATTTGCACCTTGGGAGCAGCCTTACAGACCTTTAGAGCAACTTAACAGATCTGGGGAGCAGCCTTATAGACATGAGGAACATCTTGTTAGACCTGCGAATCAGCCTTACAGACATGAGGAGCAACTCGTTAGACCTACAGAGCAGTCTAACAGAATTGAGGAGCAACTGTACAGATCTCAAAATGATTGTAAGTATTTTTTTCTTTGATTTTAAATTTATAGAATTCTGACCATCTCAAACAAACATGTGAATTAACTTTTAAGTGGTCATAATTGTTGGTATGTTAGTATGATATTTACTCTTTGCATGTTGGTGTTATATTTAATATTTCTCTTATAGCCTTATCTTTTTAGACATGATGATTCTCTGCCATTCCTTCTTTTTCCTTGTTGGTGTTTGTTTTGATCTGTGATGTTCTTTTTTCTTGTTGGTGTTTGTTTTGATATGTTTAGCAGGAGTGCGAGGCCTAGGGGTGGATGGCTGGGATGGATTTAGCAATGAATAGGTCTAGTTTGAAGATTAAAGTTTCTTTGTTGAAGTTTAAAGTTTCTTTGAAGTTTGTTTAGTCACCATACTCTGTAACAGATATTTTTCGTTTTAATTCAATTTGAATTCTTTGTTCTGATTTAATTAATGCGAGTAAAATGATTCTTTTTTTTACTGTATAACGTCCCTGTTTATGAATGCGTTGGCGCACATGTTGCAATAAATATTTTGTTGCTGCACTCAGGCTTTTGGTGTGGCAAAAATCCTTTTTAAATAAAAGAAAATTAAAATTATACATTAAAAAATATTGTTTTTAGCCGCACATTATTGCATCACTAGTTGTGTGGCAAAAAGACTTTTAAAATAAAATAAAACTGAAAAATAAAATAATAATTAAATTATATAAATGCTTTTTGCCTCATGTTATTGCCTCACTTTTTGGTGTGGCATAAAACCTATTTTATAATAAAATAAAACTGAAAAAATAATAATTAAATTAGAAAAATATTTTTTGCCTCGTGTTATTGCCTCACCTTTTGGTGTGGCACAAAACCTATCTGTTGCCTCACTATACTAAAGGTGTGCCAATTACTTATTGTCACACGGTTTGTTGCCACACTGTGTGGCAAAAAGTTTTTATGTGGCAAAAGGATGTTGCCACACAAAAAGTGGGTTCTTGCCATACGATCGACGTGTTGCAATAGACTCACTTTCTTGTAGTGTCTTCACATGTAGTACTTCACATGTTGTCTCGTACTTTACATGTAGTTCATCACATGCAATACGATCTTCAAAGATCGATGAGTCTAAGTTAATTGCCTCGTTAAAACTTCGTTAGGAAAACCCAGAGGACCTGAACTAAAGAAAAAGAGTACAATAATAAGCAAACTAAGAACATAGTTGAACTCGAATGTGTTGCCTCATTAAAACCTTGACAAGGAAAACCCAATGGGATAAAACCTTGACGAAGGGAAAAGAGTACAACATGACAGATGCAAGTAAAGGTGATCCGTTGCAGATGATCACTTTGCTCTGTTGAAGTTGACTAGTTGCTTCACAACTCTTAAGGAAGAAAATCCTCGTGGGAAAGACAATAGCCTTAGTTTGGAAATTACATTCCCGGTGTTTGTTGTTGTCTCATTAAAAACCTTGCCGAGTAACAAAACCATGTGGGAAAAAGAAACCTCGATGAAGGAAAAGAGTTCAACACAGCATTAGATGCTCCCCTGATGTCAGACAATTTTCATTAGTCAAATGCAGTCAGAAGAAGTTTATCACACTTTACTTTGGTGACTGAATGTTTATAAGACCATGTTGTTGATTAGGAAGTTACGTTGCTTAAGAGAATATCGTGTTTCATTTCTTTGATTCAGATATTTTCAGTAATATCAACGCGATCTTTATGTCTTCAACGTTCAACATACTTGATGTTTTTAGTGTTGTCTCGCTAAAAACCTTGTCGAGTAACAAAACCCTTTGGGAAAAACTATTCTCGATCGAAGGGAAAAAAAGAGTACAACACAGCTTCAATTTCGAAGTAAAATATGTCGACATCATATCCTTGGATCCTCCCCCTGATGTCGGCATCTCCCCTTGATTACTTTCAGAGTTGTTTCAGACAGTTCCTTTAGTCATGTACTTTTCGAAGGCGAGTATCGATATCGGTAATGACCTAGAACATAGTCCACCATATCTCCCCCTGATTACTTTCGATGGAAAAGAGATTATTTTTTCTTCATAATCAACAACTTTTGAATTGCACTTTCATTAGCATTCCTTTTAATGTCTTTGCAGGGATAAAACAAATTTATGTCAATGGTTACTTTTAAGTACATGATTACATTCACTATACCATTCCAATGACGCTGCGTTGGCGCTGAGCTATATCTAGCTAACAAGTTCACCGAGGATGTAACATTTTGCCGAGTACATTATGCTAAGTACAATAATGCTTCTATTATACTTAGATAAGGAAAGTTCATCTCCCGACACAACCGTCATCTTCCTTTAGGCAATTGGTCATTTATGTACATTTGAAACTCGATTAATCATGGGAGTGCTAGAAGGATGCATGTCCTTGTTAAATTGCCTGACAATGGACATATACAAACTGGTGGAATAATATACCACAAACTCGGTCTTCTAGTTCAAAACATAGATAAGATCGAGATTTCCCAGGATTTTCATCTCAAATTCAGATTTTAAATAGCTTGTAAGATCTCTTATTCCATTAATAGTACTTATCATGTCCATGTCGTTGACATAGATAGCTATAATTCTGAATCATGAACTTATTTAATACGCATAGCACAAAACTGTACTTGTTTATCCCTTCCCAATCAAATAGTCACTTAGACGGGTATACCACACCCGCTTGATTATTTAAATCAATAAGTGAGTGTTGCAGTGTAAATGCAAACACACTCCGTGGTTTAGAGTCATTCAACTTGGGAAGCAAAAGGCCATCATGCACTTTTGCAAATATCTTCTATCTCTAGATTCTTTCAGAGATACGTAACAACCACATACAGATGCTGCATTTCAAGTCTTTTTGAAATTACCGAGCTAACTAAGTAGCGGAACACTATAAAGTTCATTACAAGAGAACAATTCCAGGGCTTTGTGAGAAACCTCGCGCCACAAGGCGAGTCTTTATCCTTTAAGACTTCTTTCTTCTCATTATGCTTTGTGACAAATTAATCATGTATGTCCAATATGCTTTACACTTGGTTGGTTAGCACTACCACACCAAATACCCATTTATTTGTCAAAGAACCAAGTTCTACCTGGATTGTATAGGCCAAATATGCTATTTATTTGAAATTAATCAAAAGAAATAATGGTTCGATCTCATTGTGCTCTACTTCTGGAAAAACTAGTTATGGATTATATCATCATTGTGCACGCATGATCCTTCCATTGACTCATGTGCATTCTCATAATCCGTCAGGATTTCATTGTTCTCTAGAATCATTTAAAACTTTGGAGCGTCCTCCTATTTGATTCATGGACATATTCAGAGACAATATTATGAGATGATTTCTGATGATATAAATAAGTTGTGCCTTACTCACCTACTTCCTTTCTAGGTGAGCATTGATCGAACCTGGTGGTCTCTCCATCTTCCTTTATGGAGCCACGGCCTCAACTACACTTCCACCAAGTGTAGTTGCAACACCTTAGTCTATGGTGTATCCCATATCTTTGAGGATTTCTAACCTTGCGGGAATATTAGCAGCTGGTATGTGTGATCTTGTCACTTTAGCGACGTCAGTGTACATTCTGAAAATCGATTATTCTTTGTCACTTCACGTTTACATTTGTGGAGTACTAGAATCAATATGAGACACATTGGGAACACACCACGAAAAATCCCGACATTCCCTTAGAAAATACTTTTTCTTATCTCCCCCTAACGACGGGAAGATTGTCTCATTAAAATGACAACCCGGTAAGATATCTCCTGCCAAAGGTTTTAAAATGCGGATAATTGTTGAGAGTAAATATCCAACAAAATTACTTAATCATTTTCGTGACCCATCATAGTACGATGTGGACTCGTAATGGCACATATATAGTGCAACCAAAAATGCGTAAAAACACGAATGTCAGGCTTAAATCCAGTTACCAACTGGTACGCAGAAAAGGTTGACTAATATTGGGTTATAAAAACAAATTAAGTAAGATGCGTGTAATATTGCATATCCACAAAGCAATAAAAGATAGGTTGGTACACATAACCTATTCCTTAGGCACCATATGTAACCTTTGATGGTAGCCTCTGCGAGACCATTGGGTATAAGATGCTCTGCATTGATCCTATTAAACATGCAATATTCATCAAGTCCTTTTGATGTAAATTCTCTAGCATTAACAAGGGTGGTTAGCCTTTGCACTTTGCATTGTGTAATATGTGCTAGGAGTTTTCAAACGCAAATTTCTTGGGAACTATAACTAGTTCAAAATGTCAAAACATTCACCAGATCCATCGGTCACTTTAATGGTCCGCATTCTGCATGAATATTTTTCTAAAGTTCACCTTGTTTTCTTTGTAATATGGAATTTTTTTTTTACCATTTGCATCTTAGGATGGTCTCGATCTGTTTTGCTGAAGACTTTGTAAAAATGAGTGATATGCTTTCTTACCTAAAAGCATAATGGGAAGGGGGGTTGTGCATCTAGTAATTTAGAAAACACTTATTGAGAGATATGTCGTCACTTTGCATTCTGTCAATCTTTTTCCCATTTTCGTTCACTTAAATAAAGTGATATTTGTATGAGTTCTTTCAAAATAATCATCATGTCACAACCAAAGTTTCTTCATGGTTATGCTCAAAGCCTGTATGAGTCAGTTTCCAACATTTCATTGTCGGAGTCAATATGATTCAATAATCCAAATATTATAGTGAATTACATTGCACTAGATTGACTCATTAGTTTCTCTAAAATATATTTTCTTCCAAATATATTAGAGACTATAAAATATGCAATCAATTACATTCTCATCATTTTGATGTTCCACATGATATCCATTTGCACGGGTTACTTGGGAATTTAACAAGGTGTGATTATCTCTTGGTACATCTAGAGATTTTGGTGCGTCTTTGTTCTATCTTGAAAGAAAAATGAGCAGTGCTGCGCTCGATAAGATAGTCAATTGGCAAGGCAAAGTTCTTGTTGCCATTAAAGTTGATGTCTAAAGTATGACCTTCCCATGGAAATTGGTTGCTACTATGGTACCGCATGCATTGCTCGTATCAATACCGGTAAGAAGATTCATTCCCAACTCTTTGGTGAGAGCTAGAATTACATCTTAGCCTCATCCCATATTCAGTTGATACATGTACTTTGGTGTCTTACTACGGGGAAAAAAATACATCTTTGTTTCGTGATATATATGTCCCTTTTCACATGTTTTATATGAGTCGGTAACCCTCATTACTTCGGGGTTCTTTCTATTTTCAAATTTTCTACATTTAGCTTAATTTGAAAAATTTCTTTATCTCAACAGGCCAAGAAAATCTCACTCCACATGTCAACCAATTACTTTAGGTTGAATAGATTACTAAAGATAGTTCTCTTGTTGTCATACTTCAACATATACTGGTTCGTTAGTATCATGGATGAAGAATAAAAAATGGAAATTTTCTGACTCATATCACCTTTTGTGAGTTCTTCCACAAAAATTGGAATACATGTGATTTAATTTGCAACGTATCTTTTGAAACTATCGACTCTTTAATAGTCGAGCCAGTGGATTACATCCCACGCAACATTTCAAATTTGGGAAGAAAAAAAAAATAGCATTCAACCAATTGAATCGAGTTGGTACAACTAATTGAGCAAAAGACACAATTCAACTATAGCCAATATCATATTCAAGAGAACAAAATAGCATTAAGACCAAAATTCTTAATGATCGACATCAATAATCATAATTTAAATTGACCGTTTATATGCTATGGACTTATCTTAAGAAAAAAAAGATAGAACTATGCATGTTCTAAAAAATAAATAAATAAGCCCCGCAAGTATTCAATGTAAAAACCCACGTTATAGTTACATACCTCAAACTTTGGTTCCCATTGTACATGCACAAAACCGGAACGCCCTTGTTCGCGCACGGCTTAAAAAACAAAATAGGAGAACAACATCCGGAGCAGGACTGGCTTTGGTCGAACCAGGGTTGGGTCGGCCAGGGTTGGCTAGACCGAGTTGGGTCGT
Organism: Papaver armeniacum; assembly: GCA_023531295.1. NCBI lineage: Eukaryota > Viridiplantae > Streptophyta > Magnoliopsida > Ranunculales > Papaveraceae > Papaver > Papaver armeniacum. The sequence continues at coordinate 658,520 of JAJJWW010011888.1, forward strand.
CCCGGGTTGACTGGGCCGAGTTGGATCGGCCTGGTTGGCTGGACCGAGTTGGGTGGGCCGGGTTGGCTGGACCTTCCACACACCACACCTTTGCTTTCGCACGGAAGACTTTTTCTTCCACGGATTTACTTTACATTCGTCTTCCTCTTATACGGACTCACGAGATTTAGGTATATTTTCTTCCTCACATTTTCCAACGATCTAAATTTACATCTGCCACCAAATCATTCATAAATTACAAAACGATTATTATTATTAATCAAAATAATTGTTGATACTACATACCAAGTTTACGAATGAAAAAAAAACAACAACAAATAATTCCTGATTTGATTAGTACAAAATAATTCCTGATTAACAACGATTAATAAATCAAAATAATCCCTAATTACTAATCAAATCAATTTTTATCGTTAATTTAATATATCCAATGTATATGCCAAAATCAAAAACAGGGAAAAGAAAAAAAAAATATATATATAAGAGAAAGTAGATCCAACTTATCTTATTTAATTTCAGCGTTGATGGAAATCATCCATGTTGAAGAAAAAAAAATCGATCGATCCCTCATAGGTTTGTGGTACAGCTTCGTGCATGATAACGTATTGTAGTGGAATAGCAGGGAAGGAGAAAGAGGCAGAATTCTATATTGATAATAGTTATTAGGGTTACATAGATATTGTATACTCTACATATACGAAGAAGGGAAAATCAAAGGACTCCCATCTTGGACCGCACATCCATGGACATGGGCCCTTTAACAGAAATATGTTTCGCAGATAAAAATGTTACCTTATTTGTTGCTCTCTTATCATTATCACTATTACGTACTAAACTAAACTAATTTACAGTTTCCAACATGTATCTTATCTATTCTTTTGATTTTTCTATTTCGGTCTTCAACTACGATGATTGATTTTAAAACTAACCAGGGATAAATATTAATGAATTTAAATCAACTGATTGACATCTTTTTTCAAGATAAATTTTTGCTGGAGTTGTGTGACTTAATACAAATTGACCATATTAGTACTAATATAATTAGGTGTTTAATGATATTATAGAAGCATGGGTACCCTGGAATAGTGGAATAATATAAGTTATCTATTGTACAATTGACTAAGTTGTAGTGTTTTCTACAATGGAATAAAATATGTACACTTAAGATTATAAGGAGAGGTTGAGTCGGGGCCGTAAGGCCCCGGTGATACCTAGTAAGGGGATACAAAATTTAATTCTTTTTTTAGTTTTTATTGGGATAAAGAGCAGTATTGACATTTCATCATTAGAAAAACCCCCTTAGCCAAAATCTAGCCCCATATAACGTGAGTATTCTCCAATTTATGAGAATATCCCCAACTTTGGATTCTAAAATAAGCGTGTTAGCCAAGCATATCAAGAAACATACCACGACCACAGCAGGACAAAACATGCCTAAGTTTCCGACGCAACACACAGCCCGTAACTGTGTGGGTCGGCACAAAAGTAAAGTAATAATACGGACATATTGTGCGGGATAATAGTACGTCAAATATTCGGAATAAGATGGAAAATTGCTAACTAGGGTTTCGGGTTATCAAACCTAAGAAAAGCCCAAGGCCCAACCCTAAAAACATTTATTCCCAATAAAACCAGCCGTTCTACTTCCTCTCCTGCACCTGAGAACCCAAACCAGCAGAGTCCCACTCTGCCTCCATTAAAAAGCTGAACCGAAAAAAAAAAAAATCAAATCATGGCTGAGAAATGAGAATCATCAAATCATCGATCACTAATTTGTCCCAACCTTAACTCTTAATCTTACCCAGTGTTGCCAATTTGCCATTGAAGAGTACTAATTTGTGGTAGCAATGTCAAATATTCCGGAAGAAGTGTACCTGGAAATCCTCTACAGAGTACCAGTGAAAACCACATTTGTATGTAAGTGTGTATGCAAATCTTGGTTATCCTTTATTTCTACTCCTGATTTTGTAAAAATCCATCTTAATGTTTCAATTCAGAAAAACAACCCTAAACTCATGATTAAATATCATGACCCAGTTAATCAATGTACTGTTACATGCTCTGTAAGTTATGATTCGTTATCAACAAATGAGTTTGAAGATGAAGCTATTGTAATGGATTACCCATTGAAATCATATGATCTACTTTTCCGAACATTGGGTATTTGTGATGGTTTGATTTGCCTAGGTTTTGAAGATGGTCGTCAGGATGATCTTTTTCTTTGGAACCCAGCAACACGGGAATACAAGGAATTACCAGAATCGCCAAATGAATCTTCAAAAACTAAAGAGCTTGGCATTTGTGGGTTTGCTTATGATGAAAGGATTGATGATTACAAACTCGTGAAACTGGTGCAGTACACTAGAATGGTGGGGGATAGTTATCCGGTAGACAGGATTGATTAAAGTAAAGGAATGTCTTTAGTTGATGTTTACTCCATGAGGTCAAATTCATGGAAAAGCATTCAATCTGTTACATATAGTTTTCCTATTTGTAGAGTTCCGGGGGTGCTTGTTAACGGAGCACTTCATTGGTTAGGACATACCCAAGCACTAGAGCGTTCTTTGGTTATGGTTTCTTTTAATATCGTCGAAGAGAGATTTGATGAATTGCAACTTCCAAAACAACCTTTTGAGAAAAAGAATATATTTGGAACCGTGGGAGAGTTGGAAGGGTGTCTTTGTGTCATTAATAGTATTGATCCCAATTACTTTCAAATTTGGAAGATGGAGGATTATGGAGTTCGAGAATCTTGGAAATTATGTCATGTTATTACCAATGAAAGAATTGCGAATCGCTCTTTATTAATTTTGATTTGGTTCAAGAATGGTGAGATTCTATTTAGATTCCTGGTGATCTAGTTTTTTACGACGCAAAGCATGGAACAGCTAGAGAACCAAATATTCGTAGTTCATCATTGATGTTGATGGAAGAAGAGACGTATTTTGAAAGCTTAGTTTCCTTAAATTCTGGCACTTATGTGGGGGAATCGGAAATAGAGGAGGAATAATTGAAACATGATGAAGTAGCCAATGAGGAGAAGCTGGATTAGTGGATTATGTTATTTATTCCTTAGTATGTGTAAGTGAGGTAATAAGTTACTATGCTGCATTTCACCTTATCTGTTATTCTTTTCTTAGAACTTTTTTGATGTGTACTGTGTATTAAGAGTGAAAACGGTGTTCTGCATCTTTCTACATATAAGTTCAGTTAACTTCTTTTGTCATTCTTAATTGTTGTTTCCAGTAGATTTATAGGTTCAAAAACACCAGGAATCATTTTATAATTGAACAGTGCTCTGTGCATTCTTGCAGTCATGCAATATTGTTCAGAATTTGAAAAAAAGGTAAACCGAGAAGTAAAGAATCCTTGGAAAATATAGTAGCCTTGGTTGTATATATGCCCTGCTTTTGATATTATGATTAATTTGAAATTCTTGACATTTTTTTTTTTTAAATTTGCTACAAGGAGATTTGGTTGATGTTTGGTCAGACTTCGGTCACACAATGTTTGGTAGAATCACACTTGATGATTAGATTGGGGATTGATTTGGTTTTTCCTCTTCTTTCTTGATAAATTTTTAGTCAAGTTCTGAAACGCTTCCTTGATAACCCTATATTCGTATTCACTTTGATTGTTGTGGCAGGTAACCTAAAATTGAAAATTCAGAGGGAAAATTGTGTATGCTTCTTGATAAGTTGCTGAAGCTCGGAGCTCCTGAAGCTCTGTTATTGGACTAGACAACTGGTTGCTCTTTTAGTATTTGGTCTTAAAGGTCTTGCCGAGGTTAGCATTTTACCTTGTTAATTTGTACTCTGAGGATCTTATTTTGTTGATGTGTTGTGTTCATTAAGTGTGATAAATAGCATACTGAATCTGGATATAATATGTACCCATCATATCGGCAAAAACATATCACTCTTTCTGGATGAATATCATCAACTTGTGAATATAGAAGGGCCATATTCAGTACATGAAATAATATAGCATGATAATGGTTTCTTTCATGATCTCTCGTAGTTGTTATTATTTGTTGGAAATTGTAATTTGTAATCTAGAGTTGTCTAGATTAGTTTAGACGAGTGTAGTGAATTCTACAAAGTGAAAGTTGTGGAATTATCTAGTTAGAATAGGTTAGAAGCTTCCAGAGTTAGCTACAGTAACTCAAGTCTGGAAAAGTCTAATGTGAATGATTGTAAGGTCGGTCAAACTGTTTATGTATAGAATGTCCTAGATGGCAGTTGTAGTATACTCTCTAGAGTGTTCTAGGAAATACATTAGTCGGTTATGGGTAGCCTATATATAGGCAGTGAGACATTCATTTGTAGTTTGTAACGAAGCAAGGAAGTTAATAAGAAGATTAAGAGTTTTGAGAGTTTAAGTAGTGTTAGTCTTGCTTCTTAGGAGCTCTGTACGAGCAACACAACTATGCTCGTATATCTCCGGAGTCCCTATCCAAATTCCAACATTATTTGGATTTTGATTCTCAAAGAGATAAGGGTATATTTGAGTTTTTAACATAGAACCCACAAACCATATGCTGTTGTAAAGATCAACCCTAAGACCAAACAGTAAAATAAGCTGTGTGGTTCTTATCAACTGGGTATGCTATAGAAATGGCAACACCTGTTGAATTACAAAATAGATAGACAGTTATTCATCTTTGCTTGGATTCATCAATGGGGATTAGTAATAATGCCTGCCATGAAATAAGTTATAATTTTGATGGGCTTACTGGTTTATAGTCCACATGCTAGTTTTTTAAGGTGAGAAAATTGTGGACTTTTAGGTTGTTGCTTATGATTAATGGCTATCTGGATGACTGCAACTGTTAACCATAAAATTGTGGACATTTAGGTTGTTGCTTATGATTAATGGCTATCTGGATGACTGCAACTGTTAACCATATTTGACGAGTGGTGTGAGAAGCTCTGCTTGTTCCCGTTTTTTTTTTTTTTTTTTCCCTGTAATAAGTTGAAATTGTGTTGCCAGAATCTTTCCTTTTAGTGATTTTACCGACAAATGTGTTGGCAAGTTGCCAGCCGCTTAGAAAAAGGTATCAGCCATCTGCATAGGATCCATGTCATTTGTTGGTCTGGATGGCACACTGTCAAAGGGGTTGTTTAGGTTAAAATATCTTGGATAATATGCGGCAGTGCAGTGAATTTTTTTTTGCTTGTACTGTGTACTGCATCACCAATCTGTAACAGGAAAATGCATTCAATCATCATGAGATGAAGGGTAGATGAATTTGCAGCATGCGAAAACAGTTCTGTTAATGCGTATATGCAGGGCAGAAAAAATCTTTGATTCAGTTTTAAAGTTTCGAACTGAACCTTCTGAAAGCAAACCTGGTGATCAGAAAGATCCTCAAGGCCTTTGGCTGAGCCAACAGGTTCCACCTTCCAGTAGTGTGGCTCTGGCCTAACCTTGTATTACCAGGCCTGCCCTATTGTCAGACAGTACTTGAGACCATGTTTATGGCATAATTATAGTACTTTTGATGCAATTCTTATTCTCTTATGTATCACTGGATCTTTATGACTCTATCTTTCTCTGTGGTAATTTTATCTTCAGAATTATCTGCGAACACAAGATTAGTTTATGTCTCCTTGTATACATATTATAGCTGATGAATACCGAAATAGATTTGAGAAAAATAATTACACTGAGTCCTTAATTTGATTTTATTTGTAACCATATTTCTGTTGTTAACTTATGACAGCACAATTTGCACTTGGAATGAATTATCAATTGATAATGTCTGTCAATCTTCTTACACCATTTTACTTGAAAAATATATTTATGTCTCTAGTAAAATCACTGTAGAAAAATGTTGGATTAATACCTAGTGCGTATACAAGCTATAAGGATGTATGTTCTCTATAATCTTCCAAATCTGGCATAGTTGGAATTGGCAAACTGCAAAAAATTAAACAACTTCCAGCAGTGATCGTGCAGTTTCCAAGTCTAAGGTTTTTTGAGTTAGCTGGAATGTCTTTGAAGAGTTTGGATATTGGATTTCCTTCCGTAATGAAATCAGTCTAGTAGTTGTACTGAATTCCCTTTGCTTCCTTCTCATTAGTAGTTGTATTTACTATTTAGTGCAGATCCATGAGAAGTTAATTAGTCGCCGCCTTACCTCACTCACCAAGCTTCTTCTAGAAAATGTAAAGGAGCTTGTTTATTTCCCAGTCCAAAACAACCACAATTTTCGAATTCTAAGGTTTAAAGGGTGTAAACAGTTTGAAGGCTTTCAGGTTAATTATGGTGATGATGAGGTTGCACTATTTTGCACTCTTCGGAGATTGGTCCTGTTCTTAAGTTTCTGCCAGATATATGAAGATGGAATTTTTGTGGGAAAATGAATCATCTTTGGTTGCGCTCAATTGTGTGTCTTTAACCCATGATCTTAAGGCCCTCTCTTTTCTTAAAGAATTGTATACTGATACAAAATGATCAAGATGAAGACTTTCATATCTTTTTTTAACTTTCTTGTTTACGTTGAAGGCTTCCTGGTTGATATAATTTGATTTTAGCTTTCTTATTTTCTGTTGTTAGCCGCGCTTTGTTTAGTCTCTGAAGTTTGGTTCTACTTCTATGGAAGTCCGCTTTGTTTAGTCTCTGAAGTTTGGTTCTACTTCTATGGAAGTCTGCAGGTTATTTTCTCCTGGTTGTAATTTTCTTTTTGGCTTTGTTTGGTGTTGCAGGTGTGCAGTTCATTATTTTGCAACTGAGCTGTATGAGCTGCTTATTGGGGAAGGTGATATCATTTGACCTTAAAAATGGGTGATGTTTGGGTACGTGGATTTAAATAAAGAGTATCAAAAACTGACCATGAATCGCTAATTTCGTTATATTCAACAGGTTCCGTTTGATACATAAAAGACAAAAATGAGTCGTACGAGGAGTCACAATTTATTTATTTTTTTCCGAAATAATGGCCAGCTGTTTTAGTTTAAAACTGAAAGTCACGTGATTATGTGGGACACGTACGTGTCAGAGATTCAATTTTGGTCGACCCAAAATTTTGAAAGGGAGTGGGCACTCTGACTTGGCCATGGTCATGTGGGTCTATGGGAGCAATCATTTCTTGAATTGAAGTCACTGTTTGATGCGGTAACAATACGCCAGGTCATTTGGATTTCAGTAAAAATATTTGGATTACATTGCTAAACTCAAAATGTGTACTTTCTTTCCCTTCTTTTTGAGTCAGCCACGCTACATAAAATGTGACCACTTTAAGGTAAAAGTAAAATAAAAGTAAAAACCAAAGCAAATATATACTACTCCCTCCCTCCGTCTCCGTTCCGTCCCCAATATATAGGCGGAGAAATGGGTTTCTCTTAGAATAAGAAAAAACTTTGATTTCCTACATATCCATCATATTTCCTGTCTTAACCTTTGTACAATTTCCAACATTAGAGATATTAACTTAATTGTGGTGATAACTACCTATAATAAATAAGGTTAATTTATGGAAAAACCCATCTTGGAATTGAAAATCTGCTTATTTAATGGTACTACAAATTTTTAAAACTCCGCCTATATAATAGAGACGGAGGGAGTAAATAGTAAAGAAAAAGAAGGCAGAATCAGATTCTACAAAGTGAAAGATAAAAGCAAACAGATATTGTCACTGTCTGCATCCTTTACCCCAAAGCACACAAATCTAAAAAAAAAAAAACACCAAACACCAAACCTAATTTTATAGGCTACAAATTGCAAACCTAGAAACCATTAACACCAACCTAAAAACCATTAACACCAATACGTGCATTATGCACTTCCATAATACTAGGACTTCCACAATACTAGGACACTCTACCTAGTTCCTACTTTCACACGTCTAACTATATGAAACCCCAACAAACTCGTTCGATAACCCTAAATATTAGGTAATTTACTAAGACCATATATTCTTAGTAAATAATATTCACAAATAATGATAAAACCTAATAAAAATATGAATCAACATTTAATTAAACCGTGTTTGGATTATATATCCAACAATCATCCCGTTGTCTGTTCTTGTATTCGCTAGCCGCAACCGATGTTTTCTTCGACGTCCTAAGAGCCTTCTCAAAGTCTGATTGCGATAATGCCCTTCTTGTCTGTTAAGATTGGACCAACAAAGAGAAGTTAACTCAAAATGTTTAAGAGCGTCAAACTGATTAATTGATAGCTTACATTGCTAAACTCAGAATGTGTACCGACATTTGATTTGTTGCCATCCTTTTCGTTGTCAATCAGTTCCATTATGGGGAAATAAGCTGCTTGTTTACAAACTTCAAGAAGATCAGAACCTGTATATCCCTCACATAAACTTGCTATGCTGTTAAGGTTGATCGTCTGTTCTACCATTTCACCCTTTAAGATCACCTCCAATATCTTGACCCTCTCGCAGCAATTGGGTTTGCCAATTTCAAAGGACTTTGTAAAACGTCGAAGTATTGCCTCGTCAAGATCAGAGGGACGATTGGTTGCAGCAAGCACCATTACTCGTGCATTCTCTAATATCAAGAAAAACATAGTAAATACAGAAGCTGACTTGAATAAGAAATTCAGTGCTAATCAAGTCTTAAAACTAGCAGATTGTTTTAAAATCTGATAGTTGCATATTTCACTTCGGTCATGTATGAAAGATGATAAGTCATCTTGAAGAAGTACAGATAAGCTTGTCTGATGGATGATAGGTCATTTTGACGAACTTAACTAGGCTTTGTCAAGTTGACTCTATCTTCAATCAATCTACAAGATCCAAATTGAAGAATCACAATTTGAATGAAACACAATTGCATATGCCCTCTACCGTATAGAATTGAAAGGAAAAACATCCAAGAAATCGCCACAAAGGAAAAACAAACATTCCTGAGATGCATAACTGGGTGCAACAATGCATGATATGCCAAAATCTGAATATTTGAAAGCCGAAATGACAAAAACATATTTCCTGATAACTATGTTGTGAAAGGTGAGCTAGGCACCTAGGCTCCCAAAGCGCAGGGGCTGGGAAGTAGCGTCTAGCTAATAAAGCGCCCAAGGCACTGTGAGCCATTACCTTTTTTATTTTATTTTTCTGGTCGTCTTGCACAACATAGAACAGAAAAATAGAAGTCCACTTGAGAATTGAGAATACTCACGGTTAGTGGTAAAACCATCCCACAAAGACATGAATTCGGTTTTTATGCCATCCCTTGTTGAATTGTCAAGCTCACCGCGCCGACCAAGAAAACTATCAACCTCGTCAATGAATATGATTGCAGGTTGGAGCTTATTAGCCAGACTAAATGTAGCAGCAACTGCAAGTTACAGAAACAGACTATCAACAGATGCAATCTGACAAACAAAAATTATTCAGGAATAAATAAAATGCGTTCACAATTTTACTCATCCACGATGACTACTTACCATATTTTTGAGATTCACCTAACCACTTGCTCATTATATCAGATATTTTCAAATTGATGAATACAGCTCCAGATTCTTTTGCTATGGCCATAGCCAGCATCGTCTTTCCTGTTCCAGGAGGTCCATACAATAACACTCCTTTTTGCGGACTGAAAAGCTTTCCGCCGTTGAATAATTCAGGTCTTTTAAGTGGGAGGATAACCAGATCGTGTATTTCTTTCTTAACATCATTCAATCCTCCAATAGTTTCGAACTCAACATCAATTTCATCAGGATCTATAACGTTAAGAGCTATCACATCCTGTAGAGTAATCATACAATAACATCTATGATTTCGTACAATAAAATCTATCAAAAATCAAAAAGTACTACCTCATAGGAGTTGGTATCGACGACAGGACGACCATAACGCTTAGATATGTTCTTCTTGGTTCTATATGTTTCTTGAACCGTAGAACGATTTGGATAATAATAAGATTTGTATCCCACATAAATGGCAACAGCTGCAACCGCTGCCCGGACAACAATTAATCCTATCACCATGTTTCACCAATGATTATATTTCTTCAAGATTTTATAGATCTCATAAACAATCTCCGAGATTCAAAGGTTTTGGAGATAGATTAAGATGACAAAGCAACGGATAAAATAAGATGAATAACAGTGCAGAATGAAATCATGAATAACAGGAGATTAAATCAGGTGATGGAGTTCCATTAGAGATGGAGCTCAGTGAGAAATGTGGAGAAGAAAGGAGGCTGTCCGGATCTCCCTAACCTAATACTCCTTAGGAGATGGAGATGGAGTACTGTTTTCTTTTTACAGGGGGAGTGGTTATAAGTCTTTTACTAAACTATCCTTAACTTAGGTTGGAAGCGGACTTAGAATCGATTCGGTGCGTGTTGTCGTATAATTATATCCAGCTGCGGCTTCTAATCGCCCTCCATGTGTCAAGGTGTGTTATGGTGTATACAATAATCACAGCACGGCATCAATACCGGCACTTTCTTAAAGCTAGCTGTGGTTCATTTCTCTGATTGAGCATTTGGGATTTACTCGGAGAGGAGGATGGAATCTCCACTCCTTTAAAACACTAAGTCATATGAGCTCTCACGTCGCACGGTGAGTATGACACCCCCCTCAAATTAAATTAGATAAAAGCTTTCACACAGAGCGATTCTGGAGAGGACAAGTGGCAGGACTCTATTGATTGAGACATTAAAAGCTGGATTACACTCTATTTACACCCGTACTTAACTGGCCATTTGTAACACCGTTAGCAATAACGTGGGTATACAACACTTATCTGAGGATTTACAACTAATTAATTAGGTACACTTTGTTTACACCAATATTTAACCGGACCTTACTAACACCAGTTAGGTAGACAATACATCCGTTAGTTTCTTCTCGCTTACGGTGCTCTCTATCTGTGCTGGTGTTCAAAGTGGGCTAGAAGAGATGTTTTCCACACACCAACCAAGAAGAACTGTAGTTGTTCGAATTCAGTTGACTGGTGGGAGATTAAAGAGTGTTTGAAGTGTCTGTGATGAATAAGAAGACGGGTTTGTGATGTGTTGGATTTAATGCCCAGAAACCAGTCAAGGAAAGGGAGTTCTTTGCCATTGAAAGTATGGCTGATTGGTCGTGATTGAGATGGAATTCAGAGTATTGAATGAATGTGTGTGTGTGAATGTTTAAAACTCTTGGTTCGGCTCATTTGCAGGGAAGGAGATTGGTTTTAAAAATCAGCAGATGGTAATCTCTCCAATATCAGAGTCATGCACACATGGTATTCGACAAAAATCCTGAACCACTATCAAGCTGAGTTTCAACAGGCTAGCCATGGAGAGGGAACCCGTCCACCAGTTTTTACACAAACGATGTGTAGAAAAGCTGAACTACTGCCAGCTTAGACCACCGGGTTTGCCATGAACTTTTTGGGTCATTTTCGATGGCTTAGTGATTTTCGTTTTACTATTTTATCTGTCTAGGGATTTTCTGTTGTGTTATTCTTTTTTCTATCAAGATCATGTTTCCGTAATTGATTTCTCTTTTTAACCATTTTGCTGCTTTTTTTGTTTGAAGACGATATGGATTTGTCTACAATATGCCCGACACGCAGTGCAATGCCTTTACGGCAGTTACATATACAAAAACCATGTCCAAACTAAATTGTTCGACAGGTCACAGGATGTCCAATGCTAAGTTTTCTGCAGTGAAAGTATTAGTAGCCTCAGTTTGTTTTTCTTAATTTGTCTTTGCTTAACGATTTTTATATGTCTATGAAACGTTTATTTACTTCGCTTACAGCCTTTTAACTTTCTTCCACATTATCCTTTTTGTTCTGTTTTATCAATTTGGTACTGTGACGGCTATGGAGGAGAAATAAATTACTTGAAACTTTATTTTGTAAATGAAATTAACTAATGTTAATGATGTAGTACGGTATCTCCTTACCATCTCTCATGTTGGATTAGCTATATATTAACAAAAACTGATCACTACGTTCACAAACAGATGGCAGTAGTGGATCTATAATGCTATGCATGCAAGGTCCAATTTACTGTTACTTGATTTTTTTGATTCTCATTAATTTCCAATAAATGTCCCGCAACATATCAATTCTCATTTTATCGAGAAAAAAGAAAACTTGGTTATAGGGTATAACACAAACAATGACAAACACCAAATCAAAAATGTATTGTAACGGGCCGAGGCGAAGCCACGCGACACCAAATGGAAAATGCATCGTCAAAAATGTTTCGGAACGGGACGAGACGAAACCGAGACATACCAAACCAAAATTCCTAAGTATGCTTTGGGACGCGGCGAGGCGAAGCCGACCCACCAAATTAACTATCGTAATCGAAGGGGCGAGGCAAAGCCGAGCCATACCAAACCCAAACACGACGAGCGGGCCCATGATGGATGGTTTTCGAATCCGCCCAGTGCGTAGCACGGGCACAAAATCTAGTTCTCTATATAAAAATAAAGTTTTTTCGGGCGTTGTGGTTAATCGGAGCTTCTGGTTGATTCTGGCATCATCATTATAATTTATTTTGGTAATTTTATAAAAATTCGGGTAAAAAAATCCGGGAAAATATCTTTTAACCTATAAGATATTTTCTAGACAATCATATTCAAGAAAAATATTTCCTAAATTAAGTAAAGTTTAAGAAATCCTATAAATTACCAAATAAATTCAAAAACATTCATATAAAATTATAATTAATTCCTAACATTTTAAAACATACAAATAAATATAGTAATTAAATAAAATCATGTTCATACAATTCATTATGATTAAACTATAAACATTAAATTATGGATCATGATTATCATCACAAAATTAAATCAATCACAAAATTAAGAGAAAGGTCCAATGTCCGATTACACTTCTTAAAATTAAATTAATTCCTAATTATAATTCCAATATGCTAATAATTAAACAAATTTTAACAATTGGGATGAAAATAGAAAATTATCCACCAAATTTAAATGATTAATGATTAAAACTTAATTAAAAATACCTTTTGATGATCAAAGTGTACTTCTTCTGCAGAAAAATCGGAAAATCCTGTCAAATAGTTGAAAAGAAAACTTATTAATGATTCTTTTTTAAGCAAAACCATAAACATCAATCCAGAGCAAAACAAAATCAAGGAAATATAGAAAAAATATAAAAATCATGGGAAAAATAGCAAAATGAGCTTCAATAATTTTTGTTAGTATTATTCATTCTAGAAAAAAAAAAAAAAAAAGTAATTACTTTCCCTAGACATGCACGATATTCTTAGTATGTATTATTTATTTTTGACAATAATATACAAAAAGAATAAACAATATTTATTTTCATTATTATTTTTGTGTGAATTTTGGAATAAAATATTTTTATTATATAAGAGTTTTTGATATTTTTAGACATGTATCAAAATTATTTTTAAAGAAAAATCTTTATTTTATGGAAATTGTGGTTATGTTGTCTCTATATAAAGCATTTTCCATATAATGAATGAATGAATAAATATAAAGAGAATTTCTATTCTAACTAATATTATTACCGAAAAAGAGTTATATTCGATTGATATTATTTCCAAAACAAGTCTTTTTTTTATGATATCTTTATATAAATCCTTCGAGAAGAGGCAAAACATGTTTCCACGTTGTTTTTCTCTTTCATGATTTTTTTGGTTTTTTTTTCCTCTAATAAAATTATTTATTGTGCAGGTGCTTGGATTATGCACCTATTATAGTTGTTGTATCACGACATACGTAAAGCAATATCAAGGGATAACTCAGGTAAAACTTCAGTACTCTTTAATTCATAAATCACGGAACTCATTCAGTAATTCACAAAGGTCATGAAACTAATCAATAGTAACATCGTTGTGAAGCTAAATATATCTAAGTTCATATTTTGCGTAATTATTTGTGGGTACTTTTAAATGCTTAATTTTTGTGTAGGCTAATGGAAAGGAGCTGGTGGATCGTGATGTTCATACTCATATATCCAATGGTTTGAGGAGGTTGGTTAATTTACGGATTAATCAATGTTCTACCCAAACAGGTAACGATCATATAGATTGGTTATTTATTACGAGTTTCTTTCATTTATATTATAATATATTAAGTTGCATCAGATTTAGTCTTGCTCATGAAGGTAATATTATTTTACTTCATTTTGAATAGCCATGTCTATCCTGATTAGGTGGCTCCGCGAGCTATAACTTATTGAAAACAATTTTTCGTTGATTCTCACTTTTGTTCATATTTTTTTTATCTTTTATTTCAAATTTAATCATGGTAATCATATCAACAACGTAATATCACAATTTTGATTTAAAATGTTTTTTATATTAAGTTTTTTAGTAATGCAGATGATTATTACCATTGTTTTGGTTTTTATATTTTTATTATATTTTCTTTGCACCATTGATTTTTATGTGTTTGCATCTTCGGTAAGAGAATAATATCCTTTATTTTGATTGGTGGTAAGAGAATAATATCAACATCATCTCAAATTTTGTTATTTGATTTTTATTTTCTCTATAGTTTTCGTTTGTATAATACAAGGGACTCAATCTCACAAGTAGTTGTTGAAGTAATAGTCATCAAGTACATGTAATCGATATCCTTGACGGAGAAGAAAGTCGGTGGTAGTCCCGTAGTCCCATTTTTTCACCCCTAACTTTCAGTTTTTTGGAGGTTTTTTAAGATAAGTTTTGGCCCTCCTATTTATACTTAGTCATAAAACTCATATATTAAAATAGATGGTTCCAAAAAAATTAATAATCATCCATTTCAATTATATGTTCTCTTATATTTGTTGGTTTGGTTGTTTGATTTTCAGTTCGGGGATTCACGGGCGGCCGAATAAGCAATCAGGCCAAAGCAGCAGTTCGGTCAATACCACTTAATAGTAATCCAGTCTTTCTTATATATATATATATATATTCATTTGTATCCGTATAGCATTAGTCGTCGGGTTGACTGTTATTTGGTTATGCCTGTAGATTGAGCTTGAGATTTCCCATGGGGTGAAAGGCAATCATCTTCATTTGATATTCGCCCTGAATGTCTAGATTCATAAATCCCAAAGATTGTTAGAATTTTTTGTTTGAATTGATATTTATTCCATCTACATTTCCTTTTTTATAACCAATATGTGGTTTTGAGCCTCATTTGATGTCTTGACAGTTCTATTTCTCTCAATTTTTATTTTATATTTTTTTTTCTTTTTTGTAGTCCTGGTTCTTAAGTTACCTGCTTCTGCTTAATAGCAAGATCTCAAGGTTCATATTAATATCCAGGATATCCGATTGCCAAATTCACAATCCCGCTTCTGACACATCTATAAACACTGTCCAATATTCTTTTTGGGGTATTTTTATCTATTCAATTAAATATGTTTTCTAAATGACGTTTTAGTTTCACGTTGTGAATTTAATGATTGTAGAAGCCATTTAGCTTAGGTTTTAAGCTTATATTATAAATTAGTTTGTGTTGTATTTCAAGTTCTAATCTCTTGACATAAATTAAGATCTTTATGTACTATATTGATTGTGATAACTGTAACTCATATAGAAAAAACGAATTGAGCAAAGGACACTAACTCATATAATTAAATGTTCATCAAAGAAACAATTAAAGATTAGCTGGTATCCGATTAATGATGATATGACTCTTTAAATTTCAAGATGGGATCCTGGGAATGAGTTTTCTTTGACATTTGAAACTTACTTTACGTGCTTTGATGATGATAGTAAATTTATATTCTTCTAACAGTTGAGCTCTAGAATATAAAGAGGGTTATAATTGTATTTTATTTTATTGTTTCTTTTAGTTTTGCTTGACAGTTCCAAACAAAACCAAATTCAATTTGCAACCATCCAAGTGTATTTTTTGGGTCATTTATAGTGGTTTGGATATGTAATAATAAGATTCTTCAGATCTGTGGTTCATCATCCATATACTTTAATCTGTTCACTACATTTATGCGGAGCCAGTGAACCAGACAGAGGATGTTGTGGTCATAATGCACCGTTCAAATTGGTGCCCTCCAAAGCATTGCATTTGAAATTTTACAAGTACAACTATCCCCTTGAGTTCAATCCCTGGAGAAATGGGATATGAGTAATATATTACACATTTTTCTTGTACATCATATAAAATTTGTACATGGAGTGAAATTGAATGGATGTGTCTGTGTGTGCATGTGACAAAAAGAGAGACGAGACAGAATTTGATGTGTGAATTTTCGGGTGGACAACAATCTAAGGGGGAGATATTTTCTGGACTTATAGTTTAGCATTTCCAAATAACTTGCACATTAATATTTCAAAGAACAGTAACAGAAAGAAGAACACAAAAAATATAAATACTGATTCAGGAACATAAAATGCTCATTAAACCGACACTGAATACTAAAAGCCTAAATGTGCCTACTAATAGTCTCTTAGCTCATTGGCGCCAAGCATGAGGGAATGCTAGACGTTTGGTAATTTACCTTAATGTTCCTACTGACAATATCTTGGCAAATTACCCCAGCTATAAAAATATGAAGAGTCAACAATACCTTGCAAGAATGTAGTGTATAAAAAAGATATATAAAGTTATAAACAAGCAATTCTGGCCGGGTCTTCTCAACTCAACCTCACCTTGAGGATGTCGTACAATACTCGATACTAAGTTTTGCTCTCTGCTTCTGTTATCCAATGATTCCATCTGAACTTAAGATCTTGGCAAAGAAAATTAAATCCAGAAAATATAACACACTTAGCATATTAAACTGACAAAAAAAAAATTTAAGGCGCACATAGGATTCCCAATTACATCCAAATGGATTTTATTTAACCTAATCGACTATATGTTACCGTAGAGCTAAACACTATTAAGATTCGCAGGAAAGTGCTCACTTGGTAGAAGATAAACCAATTTAATAAGCTTGAATTTTTGTACCATACTACCATGTCATCCACATCGACCGTGGTTGGGTATCTGTCGATCTGGAAAATACATTGCAATTAAAGACATATTTATTTTTATCCTATCATTATTTTTGATGAAATTAGTAATATTTATTTACTGGCTAGGGATATATCGAGTATAAAATGGAACCATAAATGGGCAATAATGCAATCTGTATTTCAGTATTAATGGTCCCGTGTTAATTTGTGGCTATGTAAGTACTGTTAATTTTTGGGTATGTAAATATAATGTCACTATCATTGAGCATCTTCGACAAATGATGACCCGATCTGAGATATGATATGCCTCTTATTGTAGCTACACCATAAAAAGATATCACAGAGTGGGACGATGTATCTATGCGCATGAATACTTAGATGTGGAGCATGCTGAATCAGAGGGCTTGCTGCAAGCTATGGGATGAGAAGAGAGGCTAGCTTTACAACAAGTTTGCTTTGATTTAGATGCACATAATGTTGTAGTACCAGCTAATGGAGATCTTCATAGAGTCATATAGGAGAGCAGAGTCTATCTACATATTACTGATTTACAAATATGATATTTATTAATATGAAGCTTAATAAACCAACTGAATTTAGTTAGTATTTATATGTTTTTGCTGCCCCCATAGGCCTATGTGCTTAGACATATATCCTAACCCAATTTAGTTATACCAATTCAATGGGGTGTCGGCATCAGCGTAATAATACATTCATGGGAATAAAAACCCAAATCTCTGTTGAAGGTTTGTGTTTTGGTTCCTCCACTCACAGTTGTCGTAGGCCCTCCAAATTGGCTTCATGCATCAGTATTATCCAAATTCCAGGTTTGCATGAAGCTTTATGAAAAATTTGTTAACCTTTTGAGAATTTTTAATTTTGGCTTTGGTAGCATATCATTTACCCGCTGTACATTCTGCCTTCAATCTCAATTTGACGTGAAAGTATTTTAGTTTCTTTTGCATCATTGCATGATTAGTCTAAACTATGAACTGCAATATCGACAGTATCCTTGAAGGAAGACCTAAAAGAAGTAATCTCCCAACATTAATCTTATATTTCATAGGCGAGAAACAGACCCGTGCATCGCACGGGTGAAAAACTAGTTGTTATTAACGAGAGACATAGAGTAGCTAGAGAGAATAAGAAGATTAATTTGTTTATGGTGTCACCATCGTTATTAGGCCGAGTCTAATGGGCATCCAAGATCCAAGATTTGGACCCAAAACCGTGGTGTATTGTACCACTGTTTGCTTGATTCCCAGAGTGTGCTGCAGTTTGCTTGGATGTGGGATGGAAGCAACCCCGACACCCCCTTAGAAATGGCGTAGACAAAAAGCACCATACATCATTAGACGGCGTATTGTCACTAATTTATAGAAATTTAAATATTAATATCATATATACCATTGGATTCATAATCTTATTGGAGATCTAAAGGCTGATAATGATACGCCATTTCAAATGGCATCGTACGCCATTTCAAATGGCGCTTTTACTTTGTATATTGTATTTCCATTAAACTTGGTCTTTGGAATTTGGTGACGTGGATCCAACAAAAACCTTGAATCTTGCACTGCCACTAAGCCTTAACGAGAGACTATGTTGGCGGTGCTGCTTCTTCTTGCAATAAGTGAGAGAGAAATGTACTGAAAAAAGAGTACGCTTTTGGGAGTTAAAGTCTATGCGAGTGAGTCAAATATAGTGAGTACTTGCGGTTTGATTGGTTATGGTGGCGGTGAAGAAATATACTATAATAAAAAATATTTACTAAAATATCCTTTTGTATTTGGTAGTTTGAGATCGAATGAATCATCAGTATTTACTAGAAAATTTTGATAAAGTACCCTGTTTTTTTGTACCCATAAAAAACCTGGCATTTTTACGGGCGACCCCGAATTAGGGGCGGTACCCATAAATCTAAGCTACCCCTTATCCCCAATTTTTCGAAATGGCAAATATGTCCTTTTATAATCGGTAGCAAACATAACAATCGGTAGTTAATCAATAATCGGTAGTATATATATACCTTGTTGGTTACCGATTAATGTGTACGTATTTCGGCTAATATTCCCTATTATAATCGTTAACCAACACCCCAATCGCTAGTTAAAAAATAATCGGTAGGAATCGTAGACTCGGTGAGTTCTGGATTAATGTGTGGATATTTCGGCTAATCGGTAGCCAAAACCATAATTGGTAGTTTTAAATAATAATCGGAAGTATTATCCGATTATGTTTGTGTATTATTGTGAGATAACACACTCCCGATTGTACCCATAACCATCTGGTTCGTGTTTTGGATGTAGCCATAATCGGAAGATAAATAGATTACACAACCTTCCGATTATAGGTTGCCCCAAAATGAGTTTTTTCTAAAATCCTTCATGTAATGAATTTTGAAATCTACCATAATCGATAGGATTGATTACTTATAACCTTCCGATTATAGGTTGCCCCAAAATGAGTTTTTTCTAAAATCCTTCATGTAATGAATTTTGAAATCTACCATAATCGGTAGGATTGATTACTTATAACCTTAGATTATAGGTTGCCCCAAAATGAGTTTTTTCTAAAATCCTTCATGTAATGAATTTTGTAATCTACCATAATCGGTAGGATTGATTACTTATAACCTTCCGATTATAGGTTGCCCCAACATTAGTTTTTTCTAAAATCCTTCATGTAATGAATTTTGAAATCTACCATAATCGGTAGGATTGATTACTTATAACCTTCCGATTATAGGTTGCCCCAAAATGAGTTTTTTCTATAATCCTTCATGTAATGGATTTTGAAATCTATCATAATCGGTAGGATTGATTACTTATAACCTTCCGATTATAGGTTGCCACAAAATGAGTTTTTGTCGAAATTTCAATTTTTTCGAATTTGGGAACTAGAATAATCGGTAGGTTAAGAAGTTATTTATGAACTTCACTTATCTACCGATTGCTAACGACCACAACATTGAGAATACTCATAATCGGTAGATAATACCACTACCTTAGCTACCGATTGTATAAGGATACTATGGTAATCTCCATAAATTTGGACACCTCATAACCTTGTCTATGAGTTGGGAATAAAAAAGTCGCCCTTAATTCTTTTGGGGTCGCCCCTAAAAATGCCAGGATAAAAAAAATACCCCGAATATTTTTAAATTTGCTAAAGTGCCCTCATCGTTAGTTTTTCCATCTAGTGTTAGTTAAGACTAGTTTACTTTACGTATATACCATTTACTTATTGTCATATATTGATTTTCTACATCATTTTTCAAGTTCATCGAGCCGGTTAGGAATGTTAGACCGCTTTCGAGTTCGTTACATCATTTTCCATAAATGGTTCATCATTTCAAGTGTTTTGGGGTTTTTGGTCGGTAGAAAGTCGACCTTCTACAACATTTTTTAGGTTCGTCGAGCCCGGTTCAGGTTCGTGACAACACTTTTAGGTTCGTCGAGCCCGGTTAGGATCGTTACACCGTTTTCAGGATCGTTGGATCATTTACCCTCCCCACTAAGAAGATGTAATTCATGGATAATAATACTTTTTATTGGAAAGATAACTGTCACCTATCACTTAACGGAATGAAATTTGCCTTTTGAATAAAACAAAATTAAAAAAAACAGGGCTACTTTTTTTGTGCAATGTGAAAAGTTAGGATACTTTATCAAAACCCCCTGTATTTATCAAACTATACTTTTCTGACAATCTCAATATTTCACTTGAGATTTTTTTTATAGTTCATCGGAGGGGAAGTTGTGGTCGGTTCGTAGCGAATGACAAGTGGTTTATAAATGCTGGTTTGGCACGTCTGCTCTGCTATGACCGTGGCGTCTATGACTGTGTATCAGGTATTTTTATGTAGTTGTATTGCACACCAAGTTGACGGTGGGCAGAACTATACAAATAATTATTCACTTTCATAATATTTGGCCCATATACAGTTTTTGTTTATCACCCAGTTGCTGCCTAATTTTTGTCATAAACAAATATTAAAATTATAATATCACCCAATTGTTTGGACCTAGTTAGCAATTCGGGGTACGGGTGGTAGTTCGGGACGGCATATGTACGGGAATTATACAGATTCAGATAGGTCGGATTCGGTCAAAAATCCGGTCAACGGCTCGTTGTTCAGACAGTAGTTCGGAACGGCATACGTACGTGCATATTCGTTTTATAAATGCAAGTTCGGCACTTAAAATTCGGCTTACATATATGATAAATTGATAAATATTATGACCTTATTACGAGACTAATTTTATTTGTATATGATTTATAAGATGGAATAAACATTTTAGCGTGATTATTTAACAAGATGTAAACAACTTAATCGCATAAATGTATTATAAAACGAGTTTATAGACTTTTAAACAAAAATTAACGCATAAAACACTGGTTAAACAACTACCAATAGAAAATTTTAACTAAATAATTGTATTTAAATATAAAATATATACAAAACAAATAAAAACCAATCAACAGAACTCTGGTCAGAAAATTACCTAGGGAGAGCGAGGTTGGGCGCGAACTAGGTTCGAAGTTCTAGTTGGGAAATATAAAGGCTATGACGTCATTGAATCGACCTAGCAGAGGCCACTATGGGAAAAGTTACTCCCCCAATACAGCCTATCTAATTCTATTTATATATATTTTTTAACTTTTTTTTTAAAGTATGATTCCATTAATACTTGGAAGTTAAGTAAAGTTTCAAAGTGATGATTAGGACAGTTTTTATTACAAGTCTATCCTAAGTCGCTCGGGTCTTCTTCAACCGGCAGCAGTTGTACTTCAACCGGTCGCGGCTAGCTCTTACTTGACCTCCCAGTAATTTTTGTGTTTTCTGATTTTTTTTTATTACACTCTATCAAGTTTTCCCATTTTTTATCATATTATATTTGTTATGGTGGGTTTGGATGTAGAATTTTAAAGGTGGAATTCATGGGTCAGGGGATTTGGTAGAATTACGTTTCCCTCTGTATGTTTGGTTGCCCGAATCCTTGGAATCACGTTTCCCTCACGGATTCAGATTTTCAAACAAATCCTCCATATGGAGTCCGACCCCTCCCCCCTAAGATTTGCTGGGAAACTTATCAAGGGGTTTATGAACCCACTTTTTTTTAACTCTAAATTCCATATATATGCAATTTTAAGATTTGAGGGTAATGTCAAACGGTACAAAGGCTTTGACACAAGAAAACTCTATAAATCCTAGGAATTTATATTGAATTACCAAACACACAAGGAATTTACATGATTCCCAGAGTTTATAATCCCATGGGATTATAAATTCCTGGAAACGGTGAATTCTGCAAACAAACCCACCATTAGTTTTTTTAATATAAAAAAGTTGGTAGTAGTGTCGAATTATCAAGTTTGTGTTGTAGTAACATGTGTGGGAATGTGTCTGACCACACATCACATGTGTCAAGATGCATGTCATCTCCTTTCTCAAACTAGACACATGTGGGAATTGTTCTTTCCCTTACTACCACTTGTACTTACACAAACTCTCATTGTCTTCTATTTAAAGAGAAAATACTAATGAGAAAAGACACCTGATTTCTCTTCCTCTCTTTCATGCTTTGTCTCTTTTATGTTTTGTCTCTTAGTTTGTCTACCACTCTAAACACGTTATCAGCACTTTGCCTAACCATTTGAGTTTCAAACCTTCAAACACAAAACAAAAGAAAATTGTTGGCTTCATTCTCAAAAACAAGTAGGATTTTTCCAAAAGAAGGAGGTATATTTCAACCATTATTATTTATTTACTCTTGTTGAAAGTGATATATTTGTCTCATCTATCACATGACATGATAATATTAGCTCATACTCTTTATTTTAACTACACCAAAAGTTAAAAGAAATAATCCATTTGATTTTTACTAGTTGATTTTCAACTTGATAGTGATAGCTTATTTGTTTCTTTATGATCACATGCTTGTCTCCTAACATGAAAGTACATTTTTTTTGTATCTATAGTTTAATTAATTAAAATCATGTGATACACAAAAGTGTAGTTTGCTTTACTTTTCAAAAAAAAAAAAAAAAAAAAAAAAACCTCACTGATTTTGTTTCAAAAACAAAAGTGTAATTTATAATACCCATGATGCATATGTATGTATGTTAATTTTTCTTTTATGCCATGAGTATCCTAGTATTTTATTTTTTATAATACTCATCATATTGGTATACACCCATGATGTTATCCCCACCAAATGTTATAATTTACCATACATATTTTTTTAGTATGTTAAACTATTTTATTTAGACCTTCCTAAAAATAATTTAAATTTTTGACATATACTTTATGTTTAGTATTATATCTTAGTTTGATATTACTCATGCATGTCACAAATATTAACCAAAATTTATTTTATCCCGCAAAATTGTTTGCTACTAAATATGCAAACGAATTGCGACTTAAATCCCAGTAATTTTATATGCGTATATAAATGATAAATGGGCCTGTAGTTTATTTTTTTTCTAATAGACCTATTTTTAGTTGACTATTTTGTCAACCTTGTTACCAAATTGTTTGCAATTTTTAACCATAAAGAAATTTGGTTTGCAAACAGAGTTCCCTTGTTAAAAACCATAAAGAAAGTTGGTTAATTAATTTTGTGGACTGGGTTATGATCAAAGATTGGACTATATGACATATCCGTATTACCCACAAAACCATAAAGAAAGTTGGTGATGGGAAAATGATACCGTGATTTGTTATGGACTCAGAAGGACTTGAGCACCATATTAATGTCCTTTATCTTGTCTATGTAGATGGACCCAATTCGACCAGAATTCGAACTTTTGGACTCAGCAGGACTTGAGTACCATCGTTGGGTATCTGATGTGGAAACCACCTTCGTGGCAAAGGACTACACCTCCACTATCAAGCCATCTGCCAACGTTGCTCCGGCAACTGAGAAAGACGAAGCTCATGCTCTTATGTTCCTTAAGAGGCATATCGATCCTAACCTACGTTGGGGTTATCATCACTTGAAAACGCCAAAAGAGCTATGGGATGCTCTAGATAGCCGTTTTGGGAACATTCATGATTCCTTAATACCACAATTGAACGTCCTGTGGAACGAAATTCACTTTCTCGATTATGTAAAAGTGAATGATTTCCAAAAAGACATGCTGCAAATTCGGAGCACGTATGGACTTTTGTGGAAAGAAACTTACTGAGATGAGGAAATGATTGAGTAAAACCCTATCGACCTTTCCCACCTCGTCCATGATACTAGCGAACCAAGATCGTTTAGAGGTGGACAACAAAAGAATCACCACATTCAAGTAGGTTGATAAACTTATTGCAAGTGGCCGAAAGGCACAATGAGATTCTTGTCAATAACAATGCCAGAGTTTGTCGGGAAAAGAAAGTTCGAAGCCAACCATGGCAAGGTCAATAAGGAAAGAACCCCAAAGGAAAGAGGGCTCGAAATTCGATTCACATTCCCATGATCCATACCCACGTGGAGATAATGCCTCTCGTGGAAGAGGACGTAAGGGACATAATCGAGGTCGAGGACGTAAAGGTCACTCTAATGTTTGGCACAGAGAAGGAACTTCGGCCATACGGTGGTGATCCTAAGTTCGAGAAAACACCTAAAAATCCCGCTAACAAAAAGGTCAGACGAAAGTGCGCCTTGTTTTAGGTGTGGATTTACCGGACATTGGTACAAGCATTGCAAGGCTAGTGCCAATGTAGTCATGAGCTACAAAAAGTACCTAGGAAACTCTCGAACAAGAGGCTAACTATATGGAAGAAAATGATGTAACCCCGACGTTAACCTCACAATTTCGGACTTCTGGGCAATGAGGACTTTGCCCCAACTATGGATGTGCCTGATTTTGCTTGGGCCTAAGAATTTAGTTTACGGCTTGCTAGACTCTGCGGTTTTATATGCTTTGAAGTTTTTATGTTATCTTAGACTACCGTTTGTTTAATAGTTTAAGTAGGTGTTACCGTTGCTGAACATGTTCTTACCATCTTTATGTTATGTGTCTGGATTATCTATAAGTACTTATTTTCTATTATGTTCTATAGAATTTTACTTTGCTCATGATAATCTGTTGTTTAGCATGTAAATTAGAATGGAAAGGAAGCCATTCTAGTAGAACAAAATTCTCTAAAGGAAGTGAGATAAATTGTTCGCTTTTTCTTTGTTTGTAACATTCCTACCTAATGTACTTGTAGGAATGTCTCCAGGAGAAATTGAATGTCTAGTTGATAGTGCAACCACCCACACTATCCTAAGAAAGCAGACAATTATTTGTCGATTTTACTCCTTATAATACATTTGTGACTACGATGATTGGATCATCGCAAGTAATAATTGGGCGAGGTACTGCTCAATTCTTGTTGCCAAACGGCACAATGATTAAAGTCACAGAAGCTCTATATGCACCAAGAGCTCACCGCACTTTGTTAAGTTTCAAGGATATCCGTGCAAACGGTTATCACTTAGAAACTCACTGTGAAAATGGAATTGAGTACATATATGTGACCTCTAGTGAATGCGGAAGGAAGCGCATCTTAGAGAAACTAATAAGTCACTCTAGTGGATTGTATATCACCACTATTAGGATTATCGAATCCCATGTGGTTGCCAACGATGAACTGTTGGCCAGTGACTTATATAAGCTTTGGCACGATCGACTAGGGCACCCGGGTCGTGATATGATGATCCGTGTTTTGAAGAACTCACACGGACATCCGTTCTTTCGAATGAAAAAGAAAATGGGACAAAAGATTGTTACAATGCAAAGTAACAATGTGCATTCTAAAGTAAATGATGCACATTTTATGCCTTCTAAAGCAAGAGAAGTGCAACCTTCGTCTTCCAAAGTAATTGAAGCGCACCCACTATCCCATTCTTCTTCGTTGTCCTTATCGAAGGCACATCGCTCATTCTGCAAAGCTTGTTCTTTAGCAAAGACAGGATCGAGACCATCCTATGATAAAGATACCAAACAAAATATTCCATTTTTACAAAGAATACAAGGTGATATTTGTGGATTCTATACATCCGAATGCGGACCATTCGGGTATTTTATGGTTTGGTTGATGCTTCGACCCGTTGGTCACATGTTGCATTGTTGTCCACAAGAAATGCTGCATATGCAAAGCTCCTAGCACAAATTATACGACTAAGGGCTCACCACCTGATCATCCAATCAAGTCTATCGACTTGATAATCTTTGGAGAATTTACATCTAAAGGATTTGATGATTTCGTATGTCTAATGGAATTGACATAGAGCATCCCGTACCCCATGTACACACTCAAAATGGTCTCATGAAGCTACCATCAAAAGGTTACGAGATGATAGCTAGGGCATTGGTTATGCGTTCCAACCTCGCCTATTACCGCCTGGGGTACGCCATATTGCATGCAAGATTACTTATTCGCTTTAGACCCATTGCTAGCCAACCATTTTTCTGCGTACCGGTTGGTAAATCGGATATGAGCACGATATTTCACATTTACGCATATTTGGTTGTGCCGTATACGTGCCTATTACGCCCCCACAGCCGTACTAAGATGGGTCCACAAAGACGAGTAGGTATTTATGTTGGATACGAATCCCCAACAATTATCCGCTACTTAGAACCTTTGTGGCGATCTCTTTACCGCTAGATTTGCGGATTGTCACTTTGATGAGACAACCTTCCCGTCGTTAGGGGAGGTATGGAAAAGGACTTCCAAAGGGAACGACAGAATTGTCGTGGTGTGTTCCCACGTTGTCTCATCTTGATCCCCGCACTCCACAATGTGAAAGTGAAGTGAAAAGAATTATCGATCTTGAGAATGTGGCAAATTCAATGCCTGATGCATTTATCGATATCGCTAAAGTGACGAGATCACATATACCACCGCGAATGTGCCCGCAAGGTTGGAAATTCCGACAAGGAAAAGGTACCATAAATATAGGTACCAAGTCTGCACTTGGTGGAAGTGTAGCCGAGGCCTTGGCCCCCAAAAGGAAGAGGGGAGACCACTTGGTTCGATCGATACTCATCCAAGGAAGAAAAGGGCGAGTAAGGCACAAACCGATCCATATATCATCAATACTGAGATAATCCATCCCATGAGATTGTCTCGATTCTGATTATGTCCATGAATCATTACGGGGACGCCCGAAGTTTGAATTGATTCCAGAGAACAAAGAAATCTCTATGGATTGTGAAAGTTCATACGTGTTGATGGAAAGATCCTCCACGCATATTGATGATATATTCGCATATACAAGTTGCTCGAGAGATTATAGAGCACGATGATATCGAACCACGCTCTATTGCGGGAATGCCAAAAGAGAGCAGATTGGCCTCAATGGAGAGATGCAATCCGTCTTTGAATTAAATTCACCGGCAAAAAGACAGGTATTTGGTGCGGTAGTGCTAACCCCACAGTGTAATGCACGTAGGACATAAATGGGTATTTGTCGAAAGCGTAATGAGAAGAACGAAGTCTTGAGATATAAGGCTCGCCTTGTGGCGCAAGGTTTCTCACAACGCCCGGGATTGATTACGAAGAAACGTACTCTCCGTAATGGACGTCATAACGTTTCGTTACTTAGTCGCCTTAGTTGTTTGAAGGACTTGAAATGCAACTTATGGATGTGGTTACCGCATATCTCTATGGGGATCTTGATACGGAGATATTCATGAAAGTTCCGAGATGGACTTCCATTGCCCAAATCAAGTAACTCTAAACCACGGAGTGCGTTTGCAATTCAATTGAAACGCTCACTTTACTTGGTTAAAGCAATCCGGCGGATGTGGTATACCCGTCTAAGTGATTATTTGATTGGGAAGGGATATACAAATAATGAATTGTGCCCCCGCGTGTTTATAAAGAAAACAAGTTCCGGATTTGCTATTATAGCCGTCTCATGTCGACGACATGAACATAGTAGGTACTCTTGATGAACTAAGAGAAACCGCAAGCTATTTGAAATCCGAATTTGAGATGAAAGATCTTGGGAAAACTCGAATGTGTCTAGGACTTGAACTAGAACATCGAGCTTGTGGAATATTAATCCACCGGTCCGCATATGTCCATAAGATACTCAGCAATTTAATATGGACAAAGTGCACCCCGCTAGCACTCCCATGGTTGGTCAAACTTTAGATGTACATAAAGATCCATTTCGTCCAAAGGAAGGTGGCGAAGATGTATTGGGAGCCGAATATCCCTATCTAAGTGCAATAGGCGCATTATTGTACTTAGCACAATGTACTCGACCGGATATCTCATTCTCGGTGAATTTGTTAGCTAGATATAGCTCGGGCGCCAACGCACGCGTCATTGGAATGGTATAAAGAATATCTTTAGATACCTAAAGGGAACCATTGACTTGGGTTTGTTTTATCCCTACGAAGACGAAAAGAGAGATGCTAATGTGATTGCGACTCCTT
Source organism: Papaver armeniacum (assembly GCA_023531295.1). Taxonomy (NCBI): domain Eukaryota; kingdom Viridiplantae; phylum Streptophyta; class Magnoliopsida; order Ranunculales; family Papaveraceae; genus Papaver; species Papaver armeniacum. Next base: position 686,830 of record JAJJWW010011888.1, read on the forward strand.
ATACTGGAACTCCAAATAATGTTTTGGTTGGTTTTCACGATCTCGGGTACCTCTCGAGACCCACACAAAGGTCGATCACAAACTGGATACGTGTTTACTATCGGGAATACAAAGAATATCCCGGAGATCGACCAAGCAAACCCTTGTGGCTACCTCCACGAACCACTCGAGATCATTGCCCTACATGAGGCGGTTCGTGAGTGTATATGGTTAAGGTCTATCATTACACACATTCGAGGGACATGTGGTTTGAGTTCTACCATCGAAGAGCCAACTTGCATTTACGAAGATAATGCGACTTGCATCGAATGAGATGAAGCAAGGGTATATCAAGGGTGATAATACGAAACATATATCACCAAAGTTCTTTTACAATCAAGAACAACAATGTCTTCTAAACATTCAAGTCAAGAAAGTAAAATCGACGAAAATGTGGCGGAACTTATTTACTAAGTCATTACCTAAGTCCACATTTGAAAAATATGTGAGAAGTATAGGACTAAAGAAATTGTCCGAACTTCCGTGACTCCATCGGACTAAAGGAATTGTCCACTCCCATGATTGTATTAGACTAAAGAAATTGTCATGCATTAGGGGGGAGCATCAAATGGTACGTTGAACTCTTTTCCTTCACCGAGGTTACTTTTTCCCACTGGGTTTTGTTACTCGAAAAGGTTTTTAATGAGACAACAATAATACCATAAATGCAAATCATGGAGAGATGTCGACATCGTGGGAGCATCCAGAGATGCACCGATGACATCAAAGTGTGTTGTACTCTTTTCCTTCATCGAGGTTACTTTTTCCCACTGGGTTTTGTTACTCGAAAAGGTTTTTAATGAGACAACAAAACACTAAAGATACAACTTCGGTTGAGGCTATTCTTCTCCTTACAAGTGTTCGGGTTTTTGTGCGAATTATTTTTCCTGACACAGTTCTACAAAGGAGAAGAGTCCTGACAAGCGACGCCATTTCAGAAGCTCAAGTATTTTTCTCCTTTGAACAGTTTTTCATCAACGGATGTTTTCTGGAAAGGTTTTGACAAAGTAGTTAGTTTGTAATGGTGGTCATCCAAGGGGGAGTGTTGTAGTAACATGTGTGGGAATGTGTCTGACCACACATCACATGTGTCAAGATGCATGTCATCTCCTTTCTCAAACTAGACACATGTGGGAATTGTTCTTTCCCTTACTACCACTTGTACTTACACAAACTCTCATTGTCTTCTATTTAAAGAGAAAATACTAATGAGAAAAGACACCTGATTTCTCTTCCTCTCTTTCATGCTTTGTCTCTTTTATGTTTTGTCTCTTAGTTTGTCTACCACTCTAAACAGTTTGATCATTTTGAGTAGAGTTTTCATACTAGGAAAACGCGTTTGCCCATTCACCGAGCTTAACTAATGTTTTGATTTGACGATTACTGTAAGAAATGCCCTTACACAACTAAAAGTATCTCTTCTTTTTTTTTTTGTCCCTTTTTGATAGTTAAAGAATCCAGTGATTAGTCTCTCTCTCTCCTCACTTCTCTCCTCTCCAACTGCTAGTTTTCTTTATTTCTTTCACGATTATCTTCCCGAATCCGTAATGTCTGTCGAGTAATTTTCTCATGTGTCAATTCCTTAACTAGAAGGAGTAATGGAATGGAATAGGGTGATCATTGATAGGCAACAAATAGTTGGCGACCCATATTTGGATGATTTTAAAAACAATTTTTTTTTTTAAAGATATCCGGAAATCCAATTCCTAAAATTAAATCGAGTAAAAATGATTTTAGTTTTCAAAACCCCTTACATCTTATCGATTGAAAACCCATTTATTCTCTTATTTTCTCCCCTGTTCTCATTTCTCTCAATTGAGATTGGCTGGCTGCATAAATTGTTTTTAATTGATTTTGATCTTCTTTGGAATAGTTCTTCTTCTAATCTTTTTTGGAATTGAGTACATGTTAACCCTTAATCACTAAGGGTGTTTATAGGTGTTGAGGGGTGATTTTGGTTTTGGTTCTACCCGCCCTAGTCTCACCAAATGACCTCACTTTACTAGGAATGGTAAGAGAGAGAGTTTCATTTCCATTGTACCTAGTTTACTTGTCAATCAATTCCAAACCAAGTTCACATCCACAATCACTCACAGAAGGACATAATATAAGCATATGATAATGAAAAAAGAAAAGAAAAGACAACATACTCATTCAAGATGCTAAGAATGTTATCCCGAGTTTGGAAAAACAGGTTGATGTTTTCGTGATACTGTAGTAAACAAAAAATAAAAGATAAGTCCAGGGCATAATTTCGGCTAATTCATTCACCAATTTTGATGAATTTTTTACTGCAACTCATTGTTCACGTTCCCCTAAAAAATATAAGTCAAGCAACAAAATATTCAGCCACATCAATATGAGCGCACCTAATAGGATGCGAAATTTGCAGATATCAAGAATTGGTGTTACAATCTCTCCAAGCTTAAGTTGTCTTACCAGCAACATCAAAGACCGGCCACCAAAATACGCATCTTTTTCTCAACAAATAACCAACAACTACGTGAATGATAACCCCATGCTTCTTGTATTAAAGTGACTACTTCAATTATGAATGTAAGAGAATTAAGACTCAATGCAAGAATTCTAGATGATGGACAATCAAAACTAGGGCTGCACATGGTTCGATTTTCATCGGTTTTTGGCAAAACCAAAATCGAAACCAAAGTACTCGGTTTTTCAATAATGAAAACCAATGAAACCATTAAGGTAGTTCGGTTTTTGTTCTGGTTCGGGTTCCAACTCGGTTTTGTATAAAACCATTTGGTTTTTGGTTGACCAATTTGAGTCAATGATATTTTTATATTTGTCGGTCTCACAAAACTGACAGGCAAAGTTTTCTGAACCTGTTACATCAAATGTTCCAACTTCCAACACATATTGATAGAAACATTAAATTTTAAAGAGTCTAGTTTCTCCTTAATAACAAAAACAAAAAAACATCAAAAATTCATAATCATAACTGACTACACATGTTTAGATGAAAAATCAACATAGAGGTCTCATTCCTAAAAGGGTTGACAGGAAATAGTTTGTTACAATGAATACACTTTGCATGTGTAGAAATTGGGTATTCCACAAGAGGTTGTAACTTGTAATGCTAACCTACACATACACAAACTCGAGTTAAATATGAATTTCTCAATCATGATCAGTGCAATGCTACATAATGTAACTAAGAACATCAAGATTAGCAACCACTATGTTAGACATTTATGTTAAACAAGCCACAAGAACTGAACCAAGTAATCGCTTTATTTTAATGTACAACACAGTAGATCGAAACTCTCACATGTTCTGTGGTACTAGATAAAGGAGCAGATGCACAACAAACAACCCGCCTAGAAATTCAATTGTTCTCATCCAGTAAAATGCAAATACATAACCTGCCTAGAAATTCAACAACTATTAGCTCTCTAAGAATAAGAAAGATCCAATCTAAAACCAAAAACCAAAGACACGAAAAAGAGATGCACAACGAACAACTTAATTGTTTCCTAACAGTCCACAACTTTCTTATTAATTCTAAACATCTGTTCATGATTCAATACTTAGAAAATACAAGAAGAAGAAGGGCATAGAACTGTTATGAATTATTTGGAACTCGACTGCTGAGAATAACTTACAAGCAATTATTTAACAAGCAATTATAAATGGAAGAGATTATCTGTATGTCAAGCATTGGAAGAGTATTATCTACAGTTTACAGTTTTTATGAAACCCTGATACAACAAATCTTTTCAACCCACACAGAAAGATTGAGAAATCATCATATATGATACCAACAAACAATCCAGTACCTTATTGTACAGATAACTCCAAATTGCCAAGAATCTCTAATGCCTCCTGCGCTGCAATTAACAAAGACAAATTCATCAACACCAACAAAACCTGATATATTCGATTCCTCAATAAAATTGGTAACCCCAATACAAAACCTAATCAACCTAAAATCAAACTCAATCGCTTCTCAGACCTCTTGAAAGCTTACCAATTACAACAATTAGCTTCAAAATTGAGAGAAACCCTAAAGATAATTGAGATCAAAGATCCTTAGTTCAACCACTGAAACCTGAATATAAAACATATAAAACCATTAAATCCATTCAATCAAACGAAATTATCCCACATATTAACCTTAATTCATAAAATTAATGAAACCCAATGTTCATAAATAAGAAAAAAGAAGAGAAAGAACATCACTGAAAATCGAAATTCACTTACAAGGGTGCTGAATTAGAACCTTGCATAGTAGATTTGTGATTCTAAGATGATGAACAAGAAGAGTAGAAAGAAGGTGGCGATGTATCTGATGATGGTGGTGAATCTGTGTGCGTAGTAGAGATGCAGTAGCAGCCGATAAAAAGAGTGAAAGAGAAAGAAGAAGCGTTCGGTTATGTTGGAAAGAAAAAGATGAGACCATTAACCTAATTCTGACGGCTACGATTAACTATTATAAATATCGATGGATATAATTAGTCATTGTATATAACATTCGGTTTTTACGGTTGTTTCGGTTCGGTTTTCAGCAACAACCGAAACTGAAACCAGTGTTGTCGGTTTTCTGGAACAGACAACCACAATCAAACCATTGTGTTATGGTTTCGGTTCGGTTCGGGTTTATTTGGTCGGTTCCGGTTTCGGTTCTCGGTTTAGGTTCGGTTTTGTGCAGCCCTAATCAAAACCAAAGGATTCTCTACAAATATTCAATAAACCTCTAATACATCTCATACAAATCAAAAATATCCATAAACATGTTATTAATTTAATGGATCAAGGAACACAAACACAAAACGACCCACAAATAAAAAATCTACTGACCGAAGTAGGATCTGATAACCAATCAAAATAAAAACGAATACCTAAAATTGCCGCAAAAGAAATTGTAATAAGATTTCTGAGGAAGTGTTAAAAGCAAACTGCGGATGTAAAATTTAATTGAATTTGAATAACATTTAAATAAAAATTACCAGATTTGTTTGTTGTGAGATATCATCGAGAGTTGAGAGAGAAATGAAAGGTAGAGAAGCTTAACATGATCTAAAGCTGATCATGAATCGAATTCGAGATGAGTTTTTATCAAATTCCTACATCATATATCCTTCGTCTTCAACAGAGGTAGATGGAGAGGTCTTTCGAGAGTTTCGACATAAGAAACCATGAAATTGAAAATGATTATGACGGTGGAAATATTATTTGGACTAAATCGTTCAAACGCGGACTGATTCGTCCAGGATCTGGTAAATTTAGACCTCCTAGTACTAGGCCTGGGAAGACAGGGCTAGAATGTCTAAAGCCTAACTAATATGGGATTAAATGTTAATTTCTACTAATCGCAATGCATATAATTTCAAAGTTGGCCGGGTTCTGGGATATGTTCGTCATTATTAGTGTCAGATAGGCTTGAAAATTAACCACTACTTTAGCTCCTTCCGTACGGGAAAGGACTTAGATTCCTCTGTGCACTACATGCCAAAATACATTAGAGATTGGACACATTGGAAAATGCACTTACCTGCGTCCCACCACTGATGGACATCTTTTCTTTTCTTTTTTTTTCTGACAAGCCCACCACCACTGATGAAAGATTTTTTTTGATACGAATTTGTTAAAAAGACTGGACATTCATCCCCACTATCATACACCATTATCATCCCCCATTAAATGACATGATTTTAATCCTTTGAATTTCGCCAAAATGCTTCGAAGGAGATAATAGGGTCCATTTACAGAAATTGACAAGTGCTTATGTGACACGTATTAGGGGATAACTTTGAAGGACAAATGTGGGGGGATGTGAAGCATTTTCGTTGAAAAACCAACTTAATCGATCATGATTGCATTTTAGGTGTTTACCCGAGAAGGCTGGAAACTAGTTTGCGGTTTGGAATCCAAAACATTGAGAATTTCGGAAATGCTAGGTTTATCTACGGGATATCCCGATAAAAATCCCGATTGAAATAATGTTGCGGTCCCACTTTTACAAATTACAAATCCAGATATTTAAAAGGATGCCAAAACCGTTAGATCCCCTGCCGATTTTTTTTCTCGGGATATATTGTGGTAGGTGTAGCTCTTCCGAGAGATTTTGGATATAGATATGATAGTACGGAGAAAGGAGGTTTAGAATCCAAGACATAGAGAATTTTAATATATAGCTATGATAGCCAAGATAAGATGGAATCCGAATGAAAATCCAGATCCGCTAAAGCAAAGTATTATCTAAACAGTGACATTTTATATACAAAAAAAATAACCAAGGATGAAGATAGTTGGGTTTGAAAACGGATACAAAATTATGTCAAACTAATAAAATAAAATTGTGATTGGAAATTAAAAAATGGGAAATTAATTGATATCTTGGAGGACAAATGGATCCCTGGGGCTGAGATTGTGTCACAAGGGGGGCAATCTAACTCTACCTTCCATGTTAATTCCTGCAATATTACGTCATTGGGGGCTCAAACCTGGGACCTCCTGGAGCGTATGAAAAACTCTAAATCCAAAACCATAGCTTGATTCTGAAATTCCGAAGTATATTCTTGCACGGTTTGGTTGTAGGACTGCTTCAAGTCATACCACTTGAACCATCTCTCTTCAAGGTAGCCAACCGGATAAAATTGTTTCCTCACAACTTCCTTGAATCCCTTCCACGACAATGCTCCCTTACTTAGGTATTGTCTTTGATAAGCTTTCCACCATATTAGAGCATGCTTTGAAAGCTTCAATGCCGCAAAAGCTATCTTTTCCTTCGAACCATATTCAAAGAAAGAAAAGTACGTCTCTAGACGCTCGATCCAATCATCCAATTTCTCTACATCGACACTTCCATCATAAAGCGGAATATCAACATGAAAATCATTTTTTAGATTCTTACCATGATTCATAAACTTGCCACGAGGTTTTGTTGCTTTTGCGCATTTAGGAATCTGTTCTTCTTTTTCCTCTTCGCTTTCTTCTTTTTCCTCCCCATCCTCTTCTTCCGAACCCAAAGATGGAGATTTTGATAGGTGTCCAAAACACCTTGATATTTATTTATTGTTTATGCTTTCTTTGCTAAGTTTTCTTGTAAATTATGTATCTTATGTTTAATTTTGAGTTTTAGGTACTTTGGAGCAAAAGAAGAAGAAACGTCGCTTAAAAGAGCTAAAATGTCATTTCATGTGCAACTACTGTTGGAGATGACTTATTTCTCATTATTTGCTTTCATTTCTTCATCTCTATCTGAAAAGCATGTCGGCTTTAGTGATGCGAGTTATGTCTGAAAAGCATGGCAACTTTAGTGATGAAAAGAAATAAGAAAGAAGTGGATCCGAGAGGTAAGAGACTACGCTTGTTGGTGGAAGAATTCGAAAAAAGTGGTGTTTGAGCCTCCAGAGAAATGTGTTAAAGACACCCGAGAGGAGTTTTTGCTATTTACAGACCCAAAATAACTTCTTGAGCCCACAAATTGCTATTCGCACCCCAAAAATTGTTATTTATACCCAAAATCGCTAAAGGGACACCATTTGTTGGATAATGGGAGGTCATCTTCTCCGTTTGAATTTCAAATTTTAAGGAAATCAGGTTTTAATGGCTGCAAAGTTAGGGTTCGTGATTTGAATGGGTTGTGATGAGATTAAAGTTCTGAAACTAAATGGGTTTGTTCCTAAGGACGAAACAAGGATGGTAATGGTCTTTGTTTTGACCAGAATTGGCTAGATAACCGGAAAAAGATGAATCAGAGCTCACGGATTTTGGCGGGAAATGGGTTTTGAAGAAACAAATTTAGGGTTCGATTTTTCAGCGAGTTAGAAGGAGATTCGATCATTGCTTTGACTAAATTTGGACCTGTTAGAGCATAATAGGGTTGATATGATGGATTTATTCGATCAGAATTAGATGGATCATGGGATTCTCGACCATACAGGGAAGTTAGAGAAAGTCCGGGAATTTTGCTGTTAAACAAGGAAGTTACGTGAGCTTTTGGGAAGAATTGGGACGAGATTTTGGCAAAGATTTTCATGGTAATGACTTGGTCTAGGCCTGCGATGACAGGACATGATTGGTAAAGAGTTGGAAATGTAAAAAAGGAAGCTTATCTCAAAACAGGGAAGGAGAAGTATTCTCAGCTTTTGTTTATAGAATTTACGAGTCATCTGGAGTAGATGTATCCTCATAGGATTCATATATATCGAGTTTGGTAAGTGTTGAGCACTCAAATAAGCGTAGGAGAAGAAAAATAAAGAAAGAAATCAATCCCAAAGAATTATTTCCCGAGAAGAAAAGAAAAGAATAAAAGAAGATAACTTGGGAGATAATTTAGTTGGTAGTGTATAAAAGGGTTGTAGGAGTTCCAAAAGAGATATACGGAGAGTCTGGGATAGAATAGTTAGCTAAATTCGAGAAATAGGAAATCACAGTAAGTTCTGCTGTTGTTGCATACTCAAGAACACGAAGAACATAGCATGTCGTTTACAGTCGCAGAAAGATATCGTTGATCAAAGACATAAAGAATATATCGTACTCAGTTCTGTAGCGAAAGACGTTTAGCAACTGAAGTGGCTGAGAAGTTTTCCTTGCTGAATACCTTTAGCGACTAAAAATCGTTGTAAGCACAATTTCATTATTTTAAATACAATGATTAATCAATTATTCTTCAATCTTCGATCTATGAGTAGCTAAATTTCTTTTTTAGGGTTTTGGAGGAAACTATTTTTAATGGGTAATATTTAGTATTTAAATTCTTTGACATATTTTACTCCATATTTGTGCTTTCAATTGTCTAAAAATTTTCTCTTCTTTGTATGCTTCGTAAAAACTATTTTGGGTAGCCCGAGCTGCCGATATTTTATAAGCGAAGGAAAATTAGGCCTTAGAATAGTGACGAGAGTCGTAAAAAAAAATCTTATAATAACGTTATATCTTCCAAAGCATGAGATTGAGTTCGAATTGTTTTGAGTAAATTAGGAGTATTATGTCAAAGTTTTAATTATTGAGTTTACAAACATTAGAAGTAGTGGAATCCAAAGCCCTAGACTCATCTCTCATTGGTAACAAAAATCAATTTTAATTAGTCAGTCTTATTTTCTTTTATTAATCAAAAACCAAATCTTCATAAGAGTCCGAGAATCGAATCTCTTTCTTACCACTTTAAAACTACATCAGATTTCTTTTTCATAAGTTTCAGATTTGGTGTATTGGAACGAATACAAGAAACCAACTCATCTAGGGTAGTTTGAATCGTCTTCATCTCTTTTTCTAACAAAACCACCTTCTCGTCGGTAGTTTTTGGTTCATCAGTCTTAGACTCATCGTCTGAGTTTGTCATCCTTGGTTTTCTTGTTCTTTTAACGTATTCTTGCTTTTCGAGCAACTCACCAAGTTGTTTGTAGAGAGATCTAGTGAAGACCATAAACCACTGGAATCTTCCCTAAAAACTAACCTTTCTCTGATACCAACTTGATACATGTTGATCTCTGTACCTTAATGACTATTATTATAGAGGCGGAATTCAGAATAATAATAGACGAAAACTAGAAAACATAACACACTAGAAACTAGATTCGAAGAAAATATATTCTCTAGATTATGAACAAGAAAACTATTACAATTCTCTCTTTGTTACGCTCACAATCTCTCTAGGTAAATAACTAAAACTATTTTCTAAGTTTTCTTTTACAATAATTAATGGCCTCAAAAACTTCTCTCTAGGTATGTGTGTTAAACCTCCTTTTCTAGGTGTTAAACCACACTCTCTAGATTGTCTTAGCTATGAGCTAAACATCTCTATCGATAGTTTAAAGGTTTCCCAAACCTTTTAGGAATCTATTTCCTTATCTAGGTATATTTCCCTTTCTAGGTATATTTCCCTTTCTAGGAATATTACATTTTCTTTGAAGTATTTCCTTATCTTGGCATAACTCCTTACTTTGGTTTGGTTTCCAAAATCTCTTAGGAATTCAATTTCCTTCTATAAGAATACTTCCTTAAATCAGTCATCCCTCCTAAATTACAATTTTATACTCAATCCATCTTGAGGATCACTAGTTCTCGGAGAGAGAAAGATACACATGTATCATCCCCACACAAATGATACGTCTTTCTTTAGTAAAGGAAGAAACAGGTCATTAATCGTGCTAAACTGTACGAAGCGCCGTATGTATGATATCCGTCCTATGAAGGCTTGTCGTTCTTTTGCGTTTTCCGGGGTGCCATGGTTGTTATCGCCTCAACTTTGCTTGGGTCTACTTGGATCCCTTCATTGGTAACCACAAATCCTAGGAACTTTCCTGCTGTTACCCCGAAGGCAAATTTGAGGGGATTCATTTTGAGCTTGAATTTCCTGCATCTCTCAAAGGCTGTCTTCAAATGAGAGGCGTGATCTTCAGCTTCTTGCATCTTGACCACAATGTGATCAACGTATACCTCTACCGTTTTGTGTAATAGGTCGTGGAATATGGAAGTCATGGCGCGCTGATATGTGGCGCCAACGTTCTTTAGACCGAAAGGCATCACTACATAGTAGAAATTTCCGTATGGGGTATGGAAGGCGGTCTTCTTTGCGTCCGATAGAGCCATCTTTATTTGATTGTACCCGCTGAAGCCGTCCATGAAGGAGAATCGCTTCTTCCCTCCTCGTTGCATCTAGGGTCATATCGATGTTTGGCAACGGGAATTGGCCCTTTTGTCATGCTCGATTTAGGTCTCTATAATCCACACAACACCCGATCTTTCCGTTCTTCTTTACCACATGCACGATGTTAGCTAGCCAAGTCGGGTGCTGGATGGGCTTGATGAACTTGTCTTTAAACAACCTTTCCACTTCTTCATTTATTGTGAGAGATGTGGCCCTAGGGAACTCCCTGCTTCTTTGCTTTATAGGATTAAACTCGGGTGACACTCCGAGGTTGTGGACCACAGGATCGCTGTCTAAACCCGACATTTAGTCGTAGTCGAAGGGGAAGACATCCTCGTAGTCTCTGAGTAGCGCGATCAACGCTTCTCTCTTTTCTTCATCCAAGTTCCTGCTTATCATGATGGGGCACTTGTCCTTTTCTTTTCCTATGTTGATTTCCTCCATCCCATCCATAGTAAGATCTCCAGGCGTTCGCTCTTCCTCAGCCTTAGGGGTCGCGTCTATGATTTGGTCTCGCATCTCCTCGTCATCAATTGTGTTGTAAGGTAGTTCCGCTAGGCTTTGTTTGGTATATTCATAGGGAGTCTCCACTACGTTTGTCATCATATCGACGCAATCTTGCACATCCGCGGGTGCTCCCTCGGTTGATTGCTACAAGCGGTAAACGTGCCCTCCGTTTGGCTTTAGAGGTTACGGAACTGGGATGTTCTTCTTGTTTTCTCTTCTTTTCGATGGGGAACACCATTCTGGATGGGTTAAATACAGACTTAGTCGGCTCCGGCTTTTCTTCCTCGCCCCACTTGTGTTTTGTATAAGAGTTCCTGAACTTGATCACACAACAAACTTTTGGTTTGAAAATGTTTTACGGAATTCAATAAAAAATGGGTGTTTGAGTAATATGGGGTTGGACCTCTCGCATTGATACGATTTCTTACAGTTATTGTGTTTACACTGTTTCCAACTTGATACCTCTCGGCATTACTTTGAGCACAAAATTGGTCAAAAAGACCAAAACAGAAAATTCCTGGGTGAAATAGATTCTTAGCTTTAGATACTGTTTATATAGCCAAAAAACAGAAAAATACTGTTCATTTAGCCAAAATGGATATTTCACCCAGAATATTTTTTATTAATTAACCTGAAGAGACCAATATGTCCCTATCTTTTTCAAATGTTTACTGGGTTGGAGAAGAACATAGTAATCTGCAAAAAAACAGAGTACAACAAACATAGCAAAACAGAGCAAAACACTATGTTTTATGAATTAATTGCAAGCTGAACAGAGTACGTAAAACAAAGCAAAAAAACAGAGTATGTAAAACAGAGTAAAAAACGGAGTACGTAAAAAAGAGCTTGTACAGCAAAACAGAGCACCTAAAACAGAGCTTGTGCAGCAAAAAACATAGTAAGTAAAACAGAGCTTGTACAACATTCAACCACTCAGAATCGCAAAATCCTTCAATCTTCCCCGTAGCGATTATAAGACCACCCGCAAATCACTACCTTCTCTCGCCAGGCCAAGTGCTAGAAACAACTCCAGTCAAAATGGCTAAGCCTTTAACACCTTTAAAGACTGCCAAGGCATTGATCTCCAGTGTTTCAATCGAGCAACCTGTCCATTTAAGAGTAATTTAGTAAACTTAAATTGCCGATAAGTTTTGAATAGTGTGGATCCAACTTGAACTATTTCAAAGAATTGTTAAAATAGTGATATGCATATGCATTCCGAAAACATAACATTATCTCCTACTTCGTAAAACATAACTATTGTGATAAAACATCTCAATATGGTGGTATAGTAAAGTCGCCGCGAACTTAATTTCTAAATGGCCAAGTCTTTAGCACCTTTAAGGACTGCTATAGGCATGGATCTCTCAGGTTTCTTCAAGAGTAATTCAATAAACTCATATGGCCACTTAAGGTTTGAATTGCATGGATGTAACTAGATATGTCTAAGAAAATGGTTACAATAATGTTAAGCAGATGCATACGGTTTCCGGACAACACAAAGTTGTCTCACTACTTCAATGTAAAGTAAACACTTCATCATGGTGGAACAAAGTAAAAGGCGCCGCTAACTTAATTCCTAAATCAAGGCGTTCACATGAACAGGGAAAAGTCACATTGGAACTATGAAATAAAATATCAGACGTAAATAGGAAGTTTAGATGGGTACCTGGCAGTAACTCTTCAGAGTATTACAGGACTTGTAAATCTCATATTCAACAAAACAATCACCATTATTAGTACTCTGACCCTTATTCTGACCAGTCAATATCGCAACAATCCCACCCAACACATTCTTCAAATTCACCTCTGGATGGGTTGTTTGCATCTCGCAATGAGTTATAACGATACCGATCATCTTTCGCATTATCATACCCTCGTATTAACCAAATTCCACCAAACATAAACCGGATGAAACCAGTTTCATCCGAGTTTAATATGAGTGAAACTAAACTCAACCCGATCTAACACACAATGAAACCAGTTTCATCCTATGAAAGACATAGGTGAAGCTAAATGCAAGTTAACGTAACACCAGATGAAACCGTTTCATCCTAGTGTAAATGTGGATGGAACCAAATTTCGTTTCATCCTAATCATTAGAATGAAACCCGCTTTAGTATAAGATGAAACCCGCTTTATCCTTTGTTTACAATGAGTGATACCTAATTCAAAAATCATAGATTCATCCTACCTATAGATGAAACCGGTTTTCATCCTAGTTTAAAATGGGTGAAAGCAAATTCAACCCAATTTAGTATAAGGATGAAACCCCGTTTCATCCTTTGTTTACAATGAGTGATACCTAATTCAAAAATCATAGATACATCCTACCTATAGATGAAACTGGTTTTCATCCTAGTTTAAAATGGGTGAAACCAAATTCAACCCAATTTAGTATAGGATGAAACCCAGTTTCACCATGTATCAACTCAATCCGGCACAAGATAAAACCAGTTTTGAGATGAACAAATTTGAAATTGGGTTTGAAATCAATTGCAATAAATTTAGTATAGGATGAAACTTAATTTACTATGTTTCATCTAATTTAGATAAAAAATTTTGAAATCAATTGCAATCAAAACACAATTAAGGTCAAGAAACTTACCATTTTGAGCATAGTATTCATCATTACCAATTGGAAAAAAACATAGTACTCTGCAATCTCAACAAAAAACAGAGTAACACCTTAATTTGAGAAATTGCAGAGTACCAATTTCTTATCTTCTGAAATCGAATTAACATAAAACCCTAATTCGAGAAATTTAATTAAATTACGCATACATAAAACCCATTTTGATGGTGGTGTTGCTGGTTTGATATTGATGTCGATGGTGGTGTTGGTATTGGTGATTTTATGGAGGAGATAGATGGTGATGTTACTGGTTTGATATTGGAGACGGCGTAGAAAGAAGACAATGTACTTGTTGTTTGGTAATGGAGAAGATGAGGTGCAGAAGCTGATGGAGAAAGAAGATGAGGTGCAGAAGCTGATGGATAAAGAGAGCTTAGTTTTTCAGATCTAGTTTATGTGGAGCGACGGAGAAGACGAGAAGAAGATATTAGATACCGTGATTTAAAGGGGTAATTTAGTCTGTTGCCGTTAAAAAGATGCTCTGTCCATTTGACCCATACCATATTCTTACCCGTCCATTTGACCCAGGAAAAGTACATTTTTGGCTATATAGCCCATTTTCTGTACTTTGAACTTATAAATGGGAATCTTTTGCTATACATGAGAATTTAGTTGAATATTTTGAATTCTTGTCATATTATAAAATGAGATCTTTATCATTATTCTGTATGTTTCATTGTCGGTAACAGCATCGCCCTCCACTTTGGCTAGTGATTTCGCTCACTTTTTTTAAGAAATGGATGCATTTAATCTTGGTATATAGACTGTTCTTCCAGTTTGGTATTTTGCTCAAGGTGCAGGTTTTTGGATAAGTTGCGGCATCGCTGCCTTTGACTTCTGTGAAATGGTCGTGGTTTTAGAAAGTGCTCTTTACTTGAGAATTCATTTGTGACTGCTGTCACTGAGAACTTGAAAGCTCTACTTTAGGAATGTCGGGCCTAAGTGGCACCCCACCACCTCGGTGGCAACCCGGAAAATCGTTACGGCAACGATGGCCTTAGAACTGAACTACCCCTGACGGCGACACTGGTCATGAAAATAATAGAGAAAATGTTGTTTACAACTATGAATCTTATTAAAATGGTATTTGCGTAAGTATATTTTTTCTTCTACTTAATCATTGTTGCTACAAAAAAAAATAATCATTGTTGCTACACCTATCTTGTGCATTTATATTTTATGCTCAACTTATTTAGTTTTATTTACATTTTGTTTACTATACTATCGGAACATTATTTTGTAATCCCTATTGGGCTGTGGCTCACCCCTTTTTGTTTTGGTTTCCCACAGATTTTGAGGAAAAGTTGAGGCAGTAAGCTAGGGAAGAAATTACGGCAAAAACTTGAGAAAAAATTGGTATTTTTGCTTGTATCTCTAATATGTATATCACAAGGTTATCTGGGTAGTGTTAAGTTGCCTTTAGCTCATGCTTTTGTCATCTTTTTATTGTATACATAAACACTGGGATTTTGTGCTAAGTTTATCACAGTCGTAGATGGGTCGAATGGAATGTACTCAGTACCCACTATGCTCCCTATATTACTATCATTTTTTTTTGAACTTGTTTTAGTCTATGAGATTGAAAAGGGTCTGACCCATAAATTTTTGAAATTCTTGTTTTAGTCTATCGCCTCGTGGAGCTTCGAACACTACTCCCGCTCCTCCAATGGTGCCATATGACGATCCGTCAAAGAACATGGTCCAAGGTTTGTCGATGTTTGCGGATGCTACTTCCCCAAGTATGTATTCTTGTACCTCATCATCTCCTTCTCCTGGAAACATGGCTATCAGGTCAGCTATTGTCTGTTCTCTTACCGCGTTTGATCGCTGATATTTGAGCTCAAACTCTGACAATTGTGGCAACCATCGAGCGGTTCTTCCTGGTAGGACGGGTTTCGAAGCCAGGTAGGCTATGGGATTTGCCGCGGCCACCACAATGGTATCGTGTGTCAGGAGATAAGGGTGTAGCTTTTGTGTCGCATATATAAATTCCATGCATGCTTGCTCTAAGCACGTATATCTCAATTCCGCGTCTCGCAGAACTCAACTAATGTAATACATAGGTGACAGCTCGTTTCCCCCATGTCTTATGATAGAACCGCGCCTATCGCTAGGCTGGTAAATTCCGTATAGACATAGAGGGGAACTCCTCGTATTAGGGGCCTAAGGACCTTGAGGCTGATGAGGCATTGCTTCAGTTTCTCGAACGCGGCGCACTGCACTTCTCCCCACACAAAGGATACGTCTTTCTTTAGTAAAGGAAGAAACGCAGTCATTAATTGCGCTAAACCAGGTACGAAGCGCCATATGTATGATATTCGTCCTATGAAGGCTTGTAGTTCTTTTGCGTTTGCCGGGGGTGCCATGGTTGTTATCGCCTCAACTTTGCTTAGGTCTGCTTGGATCCCTTCATTGGTTAGCACAAAGCCTAGGAACTTTCCTGATGTTACCCCGGAGGCACATTTGAGGGGATTCATTTTGAGCTTGAATTTCCTACATCTCTCAAAGGATGTCTTCAAATGAGAGGCGTGATCTTCAGCTTCTTGCGTCTTGACCACAATGTCATCAATGTATACCTCTATCATTTGGTGTAATAGGTCATGGAATATGGAAGTCATGGCGCGCTGATATGTGGCGCCAGTGTTCTTTAGACCAAAAGACATCACTACATAGCAGAAATTTCCTCATGGGGTCTGGAAGGCGGTTTTCTTTGCATCCGATGGAGCCATCTTTATTTGATTGTACCCGCTGAAGCCGTCCATGAAGGAGAATCGCTTCTTCCCTCCTGTTGCGTCTAGAGTCATATCGATGTTTGGCAGCGGGAAGTCTTCCTTTGGGCATGCTCGATTTAGGTCTCTATAATCCACACAACACCTTATCTTTCCGTTCTTCTTTACCACATGCACGATGTTAGCTAGCCAAGTCGGGTGCTGGATGGTCTTGATGAACTTGGACTTAAACAACCTTTCCACTTCTTCCTTTATTGCGAGAGCTGTGACCCTAGAGAACTCCCTGCTTCTTTGCTTTACAGGCTTAAACTCGGGTGACACTCCGAGGTTGTGGACCACAAGATCGCTGTCTAAACCCGAGCATTTCGTTGTAGTCGAAGGCGAAGACATCCTTGTAGTCTCTGAGTAGCGTGATCAACGCTTCTCTCTCTTCTTCATCCAATTTCCTTCTTATCATGATGGGGCGCTTGTCCTCTTATGTTCCTATGTTGATTTCCTCCATCCCATCCATAGTAAGATCTCCAGGTGTTCGCTCTTCTACAACCTTAGGGGTCGCGTTTATGAGTTTGTCTTGCATCTCCTCGTCATCAATTGTGTTGTAAGGTAGTTATGCTAGGCTTTGTTTGGTATCTTCAGAGGGAGTCTCCATTTAGTTTATCGTCGTATCGACGCAATCTTGCACATCCGCGGGTGCTCCCTCAGTTGATTGCTACAAGCGGTAAACGTGCCCTCTGTCTGGCTTAGAGAAGCGCTGGAACCTGCGCTGTTCTTCTTGTGCTCTCTACTTTTTGGTGGGGAACAACGTTCTGGATGGGCTAAACATAGACTTAGTCGGCTCCAGATTTTCTTTCTCGCCCCACTTAAGGAGTGGGGTGAGTTGCACTTCGGGAATCTCATCCGCCTCCTTTGGTTCGTCGTAGAAGACCGCATCCTCCATGTATGCTTCCTCCGGGGTCGAAAGGGTTGCTCGTTGCATGGGATCCCGCATCGCCTACCTCCCATATTGGTTTTAACATACTGGTGATATGTCGATGCCACCACCTTATGGTTAAGTAGCCATCCTCTTCCGAGTAGTACATGGAATGTGGTGTCATCTTACAATACATAGAATGGTGTGAGCGCCCGGGTAGAGCCGACTTTCATGACTAAGTTGACAATTCCAATGTCTATTTGGATATGACCTCCGAATCTCTTTACTGTTGTAGTTCTCATCCTGATTGTAGACCGCTACACTCCCAAGATGTCTAACGTGTGCATGGAAAAAGATTCAAAGACGCTCCTCCATCTACGAAGGCTCTCTTCAGAGGGTGTTTGTTGATGTGCGCGGTTAAGTACAAGGGCCTAATGTGTTCTCCCGGATAGCATGTTTCTTCATTTGTAAACACAATCGCCTCCTTAGAGAGAGGGACATAAGATCTTCCCGCTG
Source organism: Papaver armeniacum (assembly GCA_023531295.1). Taxonomy (NCBI): domain Eukaryota; kingdom Viridiplantae; phylum Streptophyta; class Magnoliopsida; order Ranunculales; family Papaveraceae; genus Papaver; species Papaver armeniacum. The sequence continues at coordinate 704,784 of JAJJWW010011888.1, forward strand.
CAATAGCCGCTATAGCCTTCAATGCTTCTTGAATTTGATCTTCGCTGAAGCCGAGAGAATCAAAAAACTGTTGGGCTAATACTGTTTGGGCGAACTTACTGGCCACGCCATATGTGTTTGTGAATACAAGGTTCTCCATTTCGACCTCACACGCCTCTTCCTCATCGTCATCCCAAGGTCTCCAAACATCTCCACTCGGGTCATGAGAGAGCATCATGACTTGATGTTGAATCGCCTTACCGTCTTTAGGCTTACTCATCTCGATTTTGCCTATCTCCAGCTTTCTCTGGAACATTCTTCAGAGGTTGTAGCAGTTGGTTGTGGGGTGATATATCCTGCGATGGTAGTACCTAGCGTCGTTCTTATCTATGGTGCTGGGATTCGTTTTTGTTGGAGGTAACTGGGTTTCTTTGTTTGATATCCATTGTTCTAACAAACCCACAATCTGCTCTTTACTGCAAGGTAAAGGCAGGGGGGGCGTTTGTGTGATCCAGCCTTCTCGGTTATTGTTCGCGCGGGTATTCCTAGTGTTTGAGGGTAAAAACTGGTTCTGCTGTTTTTGGTAAATTTGGGTATGTTGATGAGAAACGAATTAGTACCCTAAACAAATGCACTGCACGGGAGTACTTTTAGATTCGAGAGGTCAATCTGTAAGACTCTGGCTTAAACCAAGAAATGGTCGTTCCAGATTCGATTCGGTCACAAAGTGAAGGAGAAGGGTTGATCTTAGGGAGGAAAGCAAAGAAGGTGTTTGAGATCAGAGTGTTGAATGATGAAGGTGTGGATGTTTTATGAATTGTATCAGAATATGGTTTCTGGATACTTGTGTTGATAACTTTTGTTGTTGTGTCGAAATATGTTGAAATCCTATTTATACAAGTCATGTTCGAGTACCCTCTGATCTCGTAGGAAATGGAGGTGATTGAGCAGTGGAGAGGTGGAGTTGTGTAAGAAGTGGTGATCACCACGTTTCCATTACGAAGGAAAACTAATCACACTTTCTCCCAATACTCCCATTGTTGTTAATCGTCGGTCCTTTCCCCGACACTTTTCGTAATGAGCGCGTTGCACGCCACATGCCGTAAACTGCCGCACCAATACCCCAAGAACACCCCCGCCTTGTGACATGTTTGATGTCTCGAGTAAATGGGTCAAGTCGTGAGACTCGCTAAAAGCAAAGCACATAGTGCTTTTAGGTTAAATAATAAAGTCATTTGTGAAATCAATATTTTCAAAGCATCGCTATAGTCGATGTTTACAAAACATCGCTTTCAAACAAGCAAAACTAAAAAAATAATCGATGTGCTCGAGCATCGTTGTTTTAAAGCTAGATTGAATCAATCACGAATTGAGCGCCTTAAAAGTGAAGATGGCCGGCCACCTTTGGGTGATCGTTTGAGTGCCATTTGAGCGAGCTATCACTTGGTCGATCGCTCCCTATGGAGGAGTGATGTTCGATGGTCACAATGCTACCTTGTTGGTTTTCTAAAAAAAAATCTACACCATCCAACTAGGCTAGCTGAAGTTGGATAGACGAGATGATTTGCGGTAGTTAATGTTTGCCGTTGAAGCAACGCCGAAGGACTATCTTTGGTCAATCATTTGGGATCGCACGGAGAGCTATAGCTCCGCCGATCACTCCTTGCAAGCAGGGGTTGGTCGGTGATCACAGCGTCACCCTATTAGTTATCTTAAATCTGATCTAAACCGTCCACCAAGCTAGCAAAGTTGGGATGAGACGAGATGATTTTACAGCTTGTTCATTGCCGTTAATGTAGTTTTAGGGTTTAGGAGTATCGCGGCTGACTCTATTTCGGTCGATCGATTCAAGATATTGAGCGTTAGCTTGAAGAGGCTGATCGTCCATGTGCAAAGGTGAGTTACCGGTGAGCACGCTAACACTTTCTGGGTCACTCGAAATTGAATCTAAGCCACTTGATTTGGTCGGGCGAAGATGGACGGTTGTGATCAATTTGCGATAGTAGCATACTGCCGCAAAACAAAATTAGGGTTTTCGAAATAGCGTGTTCGGCCTAGTTTGGGCAAACGATTTAACTCCCTATAGACTTGCTGCGGGCTGGTCGACCGACCAAGGGAGATGTTGGGCTGCCAATGGGCATGCCGGCGCCTCTTTAATCATTCCAAGGAAGATCTTAGCCGTCCAACTAGGCTGGCTAAGTTGGACGGTCACGATGTTTTTGAGACCGTATTTGCCGGTCTTAGCTCGTTTGAGATTATTTTCAAGTAGCGCGGACACCCATGTCTGGGTTAACGTTTGAAGCGCTTGTGAACGAACTAAATAGGACTCGATCGACTAGGGAACTAGTGGGCCCGCCGGTGGTCAATACGGTGATTGCCTAGTTCTGCCAGGATTAATCTAGGCTTGTTGAATCGCGTGGCCAAATTGTGTGGCCGTGATTATTTTTAAAACCGACATGGACAAGTCTAGATTTTCCTTAAGGAATTTAAGCGCGTTCGATCACGCTAACTTTTAACTAAAAGGTGTGTAAACACGTTAATCTCTTTATCAGAGAGTGGTGTAGCCTACATGAGTGTTTTCATGCAGGTCTCAACACTGACACTTCGGGAGATTCATGCTACTCCGCTGCGAGTGAACATTAATCGTCATGTCATGCCAATATTGTGAGTTCAAGTGGGAACAATGCATAGGAAAATACTAGGCAGCTAGGCAATGCATTAGTGAATAATGCCGGTGGATGATAAAATTCACAGAATATTTTGGGATTGTTGTTGCACGCACCATTTTGAGTAACTTTCATATATTCAAATATGTTGAATTATATTGATCAATATATTTGTGAGCGAAGAGGCTTAAGCACTCATTGCTTTTAAATGGCTTTTATTCCTTTGCAGGATGACAACGCATTAAAATACAGAGTTTTACAATTTTAGCCCTGAACTGAAAACCACCATCAACAATTAGGCACGGTTGACAAGTCTGAGTGGTGCTCCTCGACACAATCGGCGATTCTTGCCGCCGCTTCTTCTAACTCGAATAATGTCGGGAATCAGAAGTTGACCAGGCTTTTCTTAAAAGATGGTGTCATTCCGGGTACGTAGATCTCCACTAGCGCTTCTTCCTTAACGTCCTCATGGCAATCTAAGGTGAGGACACGGAACCTGGCGATATACTTTCCTATTTCTTCACCTAGGCGCTGGTTGCACTTGCTCAAATCTATAGTAGTGACTTTTCTTTTTGCTGAATAAAACTTTCTAAGGAAGAGAGTGGACATGGTCGACCACGAGCTAATGCTTTCTGACTTTAGGTTGTCATACCAAGTGAACGTCGTGTCAGTTAGCGACTTCGGAAACTCTCTCAAGCATAGCTTCCCGTTAGTTGCGTGATCATTCATCAAAGCCCGGATAAATTGGGGCCTAGAGTGATTAATTTTGGCCTATAAATTACTTCATCTACCTAATAGGAAATGATAAGGGATGTCTAAATTTGCTAAAACTACCAATTTACCCTCTAAAAAATATTAATATTACCAATTTATCCCCATTAACTCTTAATAATAAAACTTAAAAACAAAATCAGATTTGTTATAGGGCCTATGGCCCATGAATGTGCGGTCCATTAGAATACTAGGGTTTTCCGTTCTCTTGTATAAATAGAATGATATACATGTGTAATAAGGTTCCCTCTTTGGATAATATAAATGTTCCATTTCTCTTTTTCTTATTATTACTCCAAAACGTTATCGAGCACAAGCATTTCCCCCGCCGCAAAAAATAGATTTTTTTTTTTCTTCCCGGTAATTATCGATTCAAAGTCGGGAGTCTCCATCTCTCGGTTCCCGTGCCGCTTTATTCTTTTTCACCTTCTCCATTTCTTTACAATCGACATCAAAAGGTACTTTATTATTTTAATATGATGATCTGTTTTCTTTTGACGTTTCTGATTTGTTTGGATGTTATTTATTATTATAATATAATGTCTAATAACCCCTTTTGTCCAAAGTGTATGGCTGCTGTTCATATGTTCTATCATTTATTAATAAATCATCATTTGTTTTATCATATGCAATTATTTTATTCATCTCTGTAAACATTTCTGCCCAACTTACTGATTTGATTGTTTAAATTAATAAATTTTATTGCATGATTTAAGAGAATTTGTCTTCTTAGTATGTTATAGTTTTATGTATGTATGTTTCGATTTTCTTTTACCTATGTATCATACATCGATTGAATTTTATAATAATATATTTTGTATGTTTTGGGATTGGTATTTGGTCGTCTCGATATTAATCTTTAATTCCATCTGTGTATGTTCCGCCGTCTGAATCCGTTCAAGATTATGAGGAGAAGGAAAAGCCGACATGAAGAGTTCCAACTGTTCCAAATCGTCCGGGTCTAAACAGGTTTGGTCCACCCAGCCCAACCTAGTCAGTCCGCTCCAACCCACCCCCGTTCCCGCCTTGTTCAGCTTCCGCCCCCGCTCCAACCTATCATGTTCTCGGGTCCTACCCGGTTTTGGGACGTGTGTGGCTAAAGCTCATTCCAGTTCTGTCTATATACAAGGGGAACGAAATCCCAAAGGTATGTAACTATAAAATAAACATGGGTTCTTACATTGACTGCTTGCTAGGCTTATTTATTTGTTTGTAGAACATGGCTAGTTTTGTTTATTTTTGTCTTAAGATAAGTCCACATCATATAAAGAGTCAATTTAAATTTTGATTTCTTATCTCGATCATTAAGAATTTTGGTCTTAATGCTATTTTGTTCTATTGAATATGATATTGGCTATGGTTGAATGATGTCTTTTATTCAATTGGTTGTACCAACTCGATTCTAATGTATTCATTTGAGGTTTAAAAGTATGTGAGGGTAAATTACCCGATGGCCACGTGGCAACATCTCAAGGGATGATCTCATGATAAGATGATAAGGTGGAAACATCGAATCATACACTATAAAGCTTATTTCGACTGAATCGAGACACCTGCTACGAACGTTAAATGAATGATGCGTGTGAGAAGTGGTCTAATAGATTCAGTCGGTCAAGTCTAAAAAGAAAGAATGCATTTAATGAAGAATCAGAAGAGGCGTGGGCGAATCTACATCCTATCAGAAGACTCGGACGATCTATTTTGTAACCCATAGGTGAAGTAGCACGAGGTTCCCCAAGGAAGAGCAGCGCGATGACATACATGGAGAGATAACTCGAAGAGGGAACCAATCATACCACCACGAGGGATAGTATAGAGCTCGTCTGAAGTATCGAGGAGGTGTACGACAGCTTCACTAGCTCGGCGAGACCAGGCCTTCACGAATCTAATTTTCCTATAAATGCCAGTTCATGTAGAAGGAGATGGACAACTTATGTATTATTAGATGGTCTTTCTACGAAGAATTCCTGAGAGAGATCTAGATAGAGAGAGAGTAAAAGATCTAAGTGATATTTGTATCTCTTTCAAGGGTAAGACCTGATAATCAATAAAGAAAACATCTTCTTTCCCGTGGACGTAGGTCTTCATGGCCGAACCACGTTATACGCTTGTATCAATCTTTACTTTCATGTTCTTTACATATTGTTTATCTTTGAATCTTGAATGTTTATGTAGTTTATAGCCTTTAGGTTCACTTGGGTGTAGTCATTAGAAAAGATGCAACTACATTTTGGCGCTAGAAACAGGGAGGTATGAAGATCTAATCTACCTCCCTAATAACAACTCTATATTGTTTTCATAATCTCCTTGAGAAAAGTGGTTTTCATACCACCGTGTAGAACCTTCGTTAGAATTTATGAGTAGAGCTCGGACTGTCTTTACGATCTCGTGAAGTCTTGAAGACCCTCAAAATCAACAAATCTACATCTTTTTCATTGATTTTCTTTAAAATTTTCATTCTTTCAAGATTTCAAATATCTTCCTTAAGATGCTCAGGAGAGTTGAAGATCGGAGTGAAAATGGAGTTTCAAACACTTCGGCGCTCAAACGATCTCCTCCATGAAAGGTCTCGAAAGAAGTTTAAGTCAGTAAACTTTGTAAGGAAAACATGATCATATGATAGTTGAAAAGACAAATTGGTCATGACGTTTTTCATCTTCTAAGAAACTCAAGATAATCCGCTATCTTCTTTTTAGAAATCTAAGTCAAGGGGAAGGGTTAATGAGTACATAATCATCCATCAAACTTATAGTTTGTTCAAAATCAAAAGTTTAAAGATGATGAGAAATATTTCCTAAAATGGGAAGATATGCTCAATCGTTATGACTTGGTTTTTTCCCCGCAAAGGTATGACGTGTAGAAGGAGGTATTTTTCTCGAAAAGAGAGACAAACAAAACACCTTTCTTCCATCACTAAAACTTTATGCAAGTAGGGAATGTTTTGAAATTTTCACATGTCTCTAAAAATTACTGCAAAGTCTTCTTGTACTTATCTGTCCAGTCTGAGTTATGACTTAGTAATTTCACGTGACCTGCAAATCTAGGGTCCCACTTTTACGAAAGAAAAGACAAATTGAGTATTATTGCATATATCATGTAAGGCAATGGTAACGAGGACGACCCACTCGCGAGCCAAGGTGAAACTGGTGGAGCCCTATCTCGGAGGACTAGATGAGATGGAACTCGGTGAAACTATGCACAACGTTGCACTCCCAGGAGCGGGACTGACCGATAACCAATATCGGGAAGGGTTAGCGATAATCGTAGCTCCGACGAAGAGGGAAACCCCTTCGAAATCCAAGATGATATCCATATAACTCAACCATGATGTTTGAATAGTTTGCCAAGTCAAATAGCAAACAATGAAGCCAAGAAGAATGACAATTCTGACTTCGGCGATACCACTGCAAAAATTAAATCCATCCTGAAAGCTCAAGAAGCGCAGGATGAGAGAATGAAAAAACTAGAAAGAAGTAACATGAGGCTAGAACGGAGGAACGCAGGGTGAAATGCAAAACGAAGAAAAAGGTTCCATTGACCACCATTGAAGAGACCCCACGATGAGGAGAATCCTTTGAGAACTTGCAGACGACGAGAGAGTCAATATCCCCGACACCTTGAAAGAGGAAACAACGGACGCTTTCCCAAGGGAAGCCGAAGTGTTCCAAACCAGAGGAAAGACATCCAAAGGATCGTCCGATGTCGATCCTAAGCATAGACGAGAGAAGAACAGAGAAGACGAATTTAAGATGAACTGCAAGGCCGAGCACCTCGCAGCCGCTAACCCCAAACGAGGAGAGACTTTAAAGTTCATTCGTTCTAAGATAGTATCCTACGTCAAACAACCAGACGAGGACTCGGGGCGATCAAGAAATTGCCGACCGGAAACTTCTTTCTCGCCCGAGAGGGCGCAAGGAAGAAAGAAGAAGGCCGAAAGGAGGCATATTCACGATCAGTTACAAGTCCAACTTTACCAACTCGAAGCAATGTGCAAAGAGGCCACAGGAAGGCAAGAAGTGGCGGTAATGCAAGAGGTGGCATTCACCCTTATCGAAGAACACATTGGCCCAACCATTTCCAAGGAAATGCTCGCTTCCAAAGCATTTATAACTCCCTTCAACGGGACAGGGGATGCAATTGAACATCTTCGATCATATCGCATCACACTAACTCAGTGGAACCATTATGATGTGGTTATGTATAGATTTTTTCCGGCCAGCTTAAAAGATGAAGCCCTAATGTGGTTCAATAACCTGCCGAAGGAGTTGGTTAGGTCATTTGCCCACCTATCCGAGTTATTCTTGGAAACATACATACATAATAGTAGAGTCAAACAAGAAATCGACATCTTTGTTCGGCTAGCTCGAGGGCCAAATGAGTCACTCCGCTTTCGGTAACTCGGTGGAGGAAATTATGTGTCGAGATCGGAATAGTCCTGCAGGCCTATGCGATCTTGGGCTTCAAAAATAGTCTGAGAAAGGCATACCCAATATTTGTCCGCATGTACGAAACCATGCCACCTAACCTATCTAAATTGAGAGAAGTTCAAGAGGACTACATAGCCCTCGAAGAACTCCAAGATGGTACTTATGATAAATTGGTAAAATGAACCAATAGAGGGGCAAATGTGTTAGAACCACATAACCCTCAGCGCCAGCCCAGAAATGGGTGGCGATCCAACAATGGATCCACCTAGTTCGATAAACATCTGATTGGAGGATGGAAAGGGAGAGACCAAGCCCAGCAAAAGAAGGGAAAATTTGTAGACCCAGTCTATACAAAGCTAAATGCTCCTATATCCGAGATCCTTAAGAAGATCGACGGTAAATACAAAATTACATATCCATGAAACAGAGGTCAACAGCCCGAGCGTGCTAGGAATCGAACAGATTTCTGTGAATTCCACCAGTTCCATAGCCACACAACAGACTCATGCAGAGATCTGAAGAAAATGGTGCAAGATATGATTGACGAAGGCAAGCTCCAGGAGTACATCGTGCAACCAGCGATCCAACCAGCCACAGAGCACTCCGTACATCGCGTAGAAATACCACGCGAAGTACAATACTTGGGGTGCAATACGATATCACACTCATCTATCACTTCTCCCATACCCGAAGGAAGTATTGCAGGACGAATCCACAAGAGAAACTTCTAAGGTGACGAAGTCTTCAGCGTAGTAAAATAACCTCCTATGCAGGAGTGGATGAAAATACCTATCAGTTTTTCAGCCTCGGAGGCACTTGATGAAGGACGAAACCACAACGATCCATTAGTGGTTACGATGGCTATCGCACTCCCAGATTATGAGGGCGATGAAGAAAAAACTAAGGCATTGCCATGGGCCATGCCTAAAATACTAATAGACGGAGGGAGTTCTGTTGAAATCTTGTTTTATGAAACATTCAAGCAAATGGGTCTTAGAGATGAATGCCTAATCCCTTCTACCTATAACATATTTGGCTTCAATGGCTCATCGACCCGACCAAGGGGCGAGGTCACCCTAGAAATTCGAGTAGCAAAAATCCTCACTCTAACCACTTCTTGTGTATTAGATGTACTTTAACCCTACATGACCCATTGTCGGGCGATCCTCGGGTCCATGAGATCAAAGGAGTTGCCTCGACCTACCACCGAGACTAAGGTTTCCAATACCCGATGGGATCACCGAGATCTTTGGAGACTCAGCGAAGCTAAGTACTTGTTACAACATGGACGTACATCATGATGAGAACATGGTAAAATCCCCAAAAGCAAAGAAGAAAAGGGCCAAGAATACTAAAAACATGATGATATCAATGCTTACGTAGCAGTGGCAAGCATAACGAGGTACTCTCTAATGATGGAGAGCTCAAGACAAACCTCTTGGCCTTAGAACTCTCAAAGGAAATGAATAACACAACAACCGAAAACCCGGGAATGGTTAAGATTGAAACTCTCCTCAACAGAGAGGAAGAAGAAAAGCTCGATGCCTCTGCGAGGCACATAGGAGATATGCCTCGGGAGAGATTCTAAGTCTATCAAGATCACTTAAAAATAATCCAAAGTACAAGCATATGAGGCAAAGACGCGAAAGGTGACACCGGAGTATCACAAGGCGATTCAAAATAAACTAAAGAAAACGGAGACATCAGAAGTCGTCCGAGGAGAACAGACACCCAAAGATGGTGATAATAACTAGAAGAAAAATGAAAGAGAACGACTCTGCACTAACAAGGCTTGTCCAAAGGACAACTTTCCGATTCCCGATATCGATCACCAGGAAGCCACATCGGGAATACGGACTACGTCCCTAACAGACAGATACTCGGGTTATAACCGAATCTCACTCGGCGAGCAAAATCGGGAGAATAATGCCTTCTCCACTTCGAAGTCTATACGGTTACCCTAATAAACACTACAAGAAAATTGGGCTTCAACGACTACTCTTATTCAGTTAATACAGGTGTTAGAGCATTGCTCGGTCGAACACGCATGCGTTTCTATCTCAAGCATATTTGTCAATATTAGTGATCAAAACTATACGTCTTGATTTCTAGTTTACTTATGACTAAGTCTCGGTCTAGGATAGTAAAGTATAGTTGAGATCCAGACTTCATGGCGATTATGTTGCGAAGACGAAGAACTACCCAAGAAACCGGTGGAACTTCATCCGACCAAAAAGGTATATGGAGACTTGAACTTATCTAGCACTCAAAAGTCTATCTATCTATCTCCTACTCTTGAGACAACAGTCGTATAAGTATGATAGTTTTCATACATACACATTTGCTATTTTGAAGCCGAGTTTACTCACCTATATTTTTCTCGAAATATGTGTTGGTAAGATTTCGCTTTAAGCACTTTCATCTTTATCTATGACGAAAGTCATGATGACGTTTCAATCTCGAAAATGGATTTGATGAAGATAGTCGATTCTTTATATCTAACGACTATTAACATTATAGAAGAATGTTTCAATGATTGAAATGTAGAGTTGAGATTACGTAACCACCTATGGATATAAGCATATATAGTGTGTTCGCACATTAGTGTATAAATCCATGTACCGGGAACCAAGTGCGTGTGTGCATGCGGTATTGGTGAAGGAGACAGGTTGGGTACGCGTACCCGTACGCGTACTGGCGGAAGTTCATGTCCGTGAATTTCTGTTGAGTTTGGAGTTTACAAACATACAAACCAGTCACCTTAGGTACGCGTACTCACAAAAGTTTTCCATCCGAAAATTTCTGTTGGGTTTTCAAGCCCAATTCCGGTAAAGCTAGAGTACGCATACCCGTACGCGTACCCAAGCTGGTTATTTCTCAAATCGGTTATTCATGAACTTAAAACAATAAATCAATAATGAATGCAATCTTTGAAAAATGTGGCTATATTGTTCATGACTTGATTCAAGTGAATCAAAACAATTTTGCTTCAATTGTGTCTTGTGTATTTACATAAGATTTCCTTGCAATTGAACAACTCTTGAACTAGTTCTTATGAGTCATTTGAACTAGTTATGAGAAAGATGAATATGGTTGATATAAAAGTGCTCATATAACTAACCATTGGTTAACTATTCTTGAACCAACCAAATTTACATGTTTAGGTACGGTTACTCAAACCTAAATGAAATACATTTCATGTGTGTGTGACAAGCTAACTTTCGATCTAACGGTTGAAATATATTAGCTTGGATAAGTCAGGTTTTTCATCTAACGGTGAATATTGAATGCTTTGTTACCAAGGTAACTTAGATTGCAAACCCTGATTTGAAAACTATATAAAGGAGACATCTAGCAATTGGAAAAACTAATCCCCACACCTCATGTGTGATACTAGTTGGTTTGCTAGACGATTAACGACTTAATGACTCCATTGGGATTGTGAAGCCAGACGAAACTACTTCTCTTGTAGTTGAGCGATCTGATCTTTCAATTTTATAGCGTATGAGTTTAATTGAATAATTGACTTGAGATTATATCTCTGATAGGGAAAGATAAAAAGAAATCATAAACATCTTCGTCTCATCGTTTGTGATTCCGCAATATCTAGTTTCGCTACCATACGATTTAGATTATTGTGAGGTGATCAATAATTCTAGGTTGTTATTCGGGAATATAAGTCCGGGTTATTTATTGGTTCTTGTTCACCTTGATTTTATCAAAATACGGAACAAAACTCGTAGGCTTATCTGTGGGAGACAGATTTATCTATTATCGTAGACTTTTCTGTGTGATACAAATTTGTTTATTCAAGTCTTCGACTTTGGGTCATAGCAACTCTTGGCTGTGGGTGAGATCATCTAAGGGAATCAAGTTCGTAGTATCCTACTGGGATCAAAGATGTAAGGAGCGCAACCTACCTTGAATCGGTGTGATATTGATTAGGGTTCAACCACGGTCCGCACAAAGTTATTTTGTAGTAGGCCAGTGTCCTAGCGGCTTAATACAGTGTGGTGTTCAACCGGACTAGGTCCCGGGTTTTTCTGCATTTGTGGTTTCCTCGTTAACAAAATTTCTGGTGTATGTGTTATTTCTATTCCGCATTATATTTTGTTATATAATTGAAATATCACAAGTTGTGCGTTGTATCGATCAATTGTGAAATGCAACCTTTGGTTGTTGATTGGAAATCGATTGATCCTTGGATATTGGTCTTTGGTACCATCCAAGTTTATATCTCTCTTGTATTTGATAAAGACTCGCGAATTTCTATTTGCTTGAGTATAGATCAAATCGAGAGATAGAGATATTAACTCCTTGATATACTTTTTATTAAGATTGAGTCTGACTGTCTAGTTGATTCTCTTAAAAGTATATTCGAGTTAGTCCATACAGATTGCTAATCGAAATATTAGGTGAGGTTGTTAGACCCCCGCTTTTTCAACAGGGTTGTTTTCCGAGGTTGGCTCTTTGTAGCAACGGACATGGAACTGATTCGCTGTGTGACTAAGGAATTCTTTGCTAAAGAACTTGACCAACCATGCTGCTGGAAGAGATATCTTTCAACTAAATGAGACGACGAAAATTTTAGTCGACACAATTTTCCAGTAACTATTGGCTACCGTTGGTTGAACGATAAACATTAGTTGCTGGAACATTTTACCCGCAAATTTGTTTGTTGATGAAGACTATTAAATCATTGGTAGAGGTGGCCAGTTATATATATAAAACATTATAAGCCGCTAAAGGATTTAACTTACTCAAATTGAGTTGGTGAAGGTGTTTGATGTCGTTTTCCAAGGACTTTTACCACCCAATGGTTTGACGGTCATGTGTTTTATCCACTATAATACAGTTGGTAGAGGGTTTTAGCGGCAAAATAGTTGGTTGGTTAAGGTGTTAGTGTGACGTTGGTAAAGAATTCAACCAACATCAGATCCGGTCATTGACGTTCACTTGGTGAAGGCCCTCTAACATCAGATCCGGCCAACTAATATGGATTTGATTCAGAAAATAACACATTAAATACTATTAATATTGAAAATATCCAAAAGGACCAAAACACTCGACTACAAAATCCGTCCACCTCTTTTGGTTAACCAATAAGACAGCAAAAAACTTGGAACATATTTGAGTGCTCACATCCGTAATCATTGTACATTAAAAAGAAAAACTGAATAAAATATACTCCTTATAATTTTCAGTAAACTAGCAAACAAAGCATGGAATCTTCCTGGTCAATCTTGTTTCCGATTTTGATGTTTCCTTATAAACTACACCTTCAAGTTCAAGCTATGAATTCGAAAAGCTTCTTTTTCTTCTTCCCCGCTCGTATTTATAATCATGATAGCATGTTGAAGTATGCAAAACTTCTTTCGTGTCCCGAGCATCGTGCTAATGTTGCATCCTTCTCCCGTCGATTTACTTAGTTGGACCAATTAACAGCTTAGCAACCGGAAGAAAAATATATCCATAGCGTCATTTAAGTTCATCCATAATTACTAATTAATAGAACCTAACCTCCTCCTCCAGAATCTGTTATTGGACAATATGGGGAATACAATGATTCTCAGCCTAAGGAAGCAATTGTGTATCAAAGATATCTCAGTATTTATATAATGTAGAAATATTTAACAAAAACAATAACACAAACTTTCATAAAATAGCATCTAATACAACCTTGAGATCAATTCTTAAATTGACCACTTTACGAACACATATAAGCTACAAACAACTCCATGAATGTGAAAGACGTCCGTCGAGTCATCCAAAGCATAAACAGGTTCCCAAAAGAATATAATTAAGTACAAGGTCGAAACATCCAACTGACATTTCTCTCATGTAGTGATGGACCACTTTACGAACACGTATAAGCTATTCTTGGATTGGCGTGGGGAAAATCGACTTAGGAAGCAAAATTGAATGCCTATAGGAGAGGGACACATGATTCATATTTTGTGATTATCCTTGCATTTTTCATAAAATAAAAACAACACGAAAGGCATAATTTAGTTTCTCACATGATCAAGGTTAGTTCATCGGCTTCATCCGAAGACAGAGACCATGTGGGCATCCACTAAAAAGTAAGCATATCCATTGGAAATTATGTACTACGAAACAAAGTTCACTCACACATCATCTGGGAACCTCCAAGAACAATCCCGCATACCAATCTTCCACTACATATACTAAATTGGACTATATCAAGACAAAAAAAAAAGTATACGGTCAAAATATGTAATGCATAGGCTCACAAGCCAAGCCGTGAACGCAATTGAAGTGATGACAACGATTAACAGTACATTTATGGACTCGACTCCTTCATGGTAAACATATGATATTTTAGGCTGCTTCGTCATTTGTGTATAGCAAAATTAAAGGCACAAGTATAAGTTCTAAGTGTTCAAAGTTCCGCCTTAGACCGTCTATATGCTTAAAATCACTTTGAAGCTCTTACCACTAACGAGATATATACATTCACCAAGTTAACTCGCCGAATCTTTCTGTTGTTGGGGAAACCTAAAAGGAACAATCATTTCGCGTGTTGGTGTCCTAATCATCTTCCATAGATCCTACGAGAAAGCATCAATTCCTACAGAAAAAATCAGAGTTAAGTCATAAAAGCAAAAACCCAACCCTAAAACATGGAAATAAACAAAACCCGTGATCAAACAAAAACACTCACAAAAATCAAATTCAACAAAACAAGCTCTATAAAGTATAAAAATTGAATCTTTGTTGTTTCTTACCCAAGATAGTTTGATGAAGATGACTTCTAGTAATAGAAGAAAAAAAGAAACTCTAAGGTTGATAAAAAATAAAAAAAGAAAAAAAAGAAAAATCAGTAGCAAATTAAGAAAATCTCAAGAAAATATTGAGAAACAAAATTAAATTTCTACAACTACGAACTTACTTTAGTTATCCATGGAAATCTCTGGTTTCCTCTTCGATCTATAAGTATGATTTTTCTGATTTGAGTATTTTAATTTGTGTTTTTTCTGAACTTGGTTATGAGAGATAATAGGGGTTTTGATTCTAGGTTTTGGGGTTTGCTGATAAGAAATTTCTCAAGGAAGACATTAGATGAATTTTTTCAAGAAATCTGATGAATCTTGGTTTCGGAGAAAAAAGAAGTGTGAGGGAGAAGCGGAGAAGAAGAAGATAAGTTTAGGTGGGAGAAGATAGATCTATTTTCTCTCTCATCTAAGGTTAAATAGAACATCTTTGTCATAGTGTAATGAAATTTGGACGACTATTATCTACCACGATTAAGATTTCGTTTGGGATATTCATACTTGATTGAGAGCGTGAAAACATGTGTGGTTTTTTATTTTTGTTTGCTTAAACGAACTCCCGATCCGTTTTATTCACCGACCTTTTAAGATAAAAACCTTAAACAAAGATTTAGTATATAATCGAAGAAGAATATCTCGCAGGATATCAAGTTTGGCTCTGCAATTTCAATAACTGCTTTTTCCAATTAAATCTCCATTAAACATCTTTTCTTTCCCTAATTTTTACACAGAAAACTTAAATCTTCTTGAATAAATCTTGTGTTGTCATATATATTTTTATTCCTAGGATTCATAATAGGTTTGACAACAGTAGTATTAGGATTTAGTATATAAATAAAACTTAATTGCTCATCTATAGCAAGTTAGTGTTTAATTCCCTTTTCATGTCTAATGGCTTATTATTGCCATTATGATCTCTTATTATATATATGCTTTTCTAGAATATTTTTATAACCTTCGTGGCGATTTGTTCAATTGCGAGAGATATACATAGGTATATCTTTGAGGATGTTTCTCTCAAAGTGACGTAGATCCAAACACTTCTATGCAAAAAAGTATCCATGGTTGCGGTGTTGATGCCGACTATGATGTTCGTGGCATATTACTCCTTTTCAATGGAGATTCAAGATTTGAAGACCAAAGAATCTAAATCAAAGATTCAAGAATTAAATGGTTCTGTTCAAGTTAGAAACCATCAGGAAAACATCCATATCCTCTTGGAAATATAAGTATTTTGTATTTTTTAATGTTCTTCATTAGTGCTTCTATTTTAGAAGATCTTATCATTATTTGTACTCTTTGCTATAATTTCTTGATCGATGTACTCAATTTACATGTAAAACTCTGCAAAACAAATTAATGAAATTTGTTTTTCCTTCAAAATAAATAAAAATAAAGAAGAATATGACAAGAGGTGGTATGCAAACATCTAAGCATTTATCATAAGACAGATTGAATTCTAAAATTACATTGGCTTCTCTTAGAATCGGCTTACGTAAATATCCAAGTATAGCCAATGTTTTTTTGGCCTTATTCAGTTTCATCTGTTATCAATCAAATTCACTAAATTTCCCTCAAGTATGCTCAAATTCAATTTTTATTAAATAACATATCGTTCCGGCGAAGAACTTAAAATTACCTTAATTCATATGAATCTAGATTCTAGGCTATATTTAATCTCGCACGATGTCATTGGTTTTATCAACCTCATTCAATTTCACCCGTTATCCATCAATGTTTAATAGCCATGTACTTACTTTTATAGTTGGTAAAGATGTCTATGGGAAGAAAGTTTTGTGGCTAGCTGCACTTATTAGAAGTATATAGCTTCTATTATAATTTTAGTTGCCAAACAATAGTTGTCGAAATATACTAGCAACGCCAAAGAATACGATGGTTTCATTAGGTATCTACCTACAAAGGTTTTCTGGTGGGTACGACAAGTGACAAAAAATGTGTAGCTTCTATGGTAGATTTTGGTTACCCGAGCATGGTGGCTGGAGGATATTAACAACAAATATGATATTTCGGTTGTTAAGTCATTGTTGTTAAAGAGTTCAACCAACTATCGTTCTTGGAAAACTGGTTGTTATAGATATCTACCCGACTAGGAAACATTTTTAGTTACCAAAAGTTGTCCCTGATGAGTTCCGCCGACCGCAGTTGGTTAGAAAGTAGTCATTAATGCCAAGTTTTATTGTAGTGAAAGCTATCGCTGACATGCTCATGATGAAGCTAGACGGACACGGGACTAGCCGATGTGACAAATTACGCAATATACTACAGGCCTATCGGACCACACGAAGAGGAGCAACAAGGACGGCCCCCTTCGTTCTCACATACAATATAGAAGCAATCGTACCAACTAAAGCAATGATCCCAACAAAAAAGGCCGAGGCTTGGGAAAAGAACTTCACCTCGAACATGATGCTCGCCAAGCTAGACGATCTCGAGGAAAACCGAGAAATAGATCTTCAAAAAATGGAAAATTACCATCGGAGGTAAGCCCGAGAATACAACGCAAGTGTTCATCAGAGGCAATTTAGCCCAAGCGACAAAGTCTGGCGCGAGATCCCGCCATACTAGCTCGAGTTAGGAAAATTTACTCCCATCTTGGAAGGACTAGTAACAATCATCTCCAAAGCAGGCGATGGAGCATATAGATTTTTCAAACCCAATGGGGAAGAACTATATCACCCTGGGAATATCAAATACCTCAAGCCATACAACGCTTAAATAGCTTATAGCTTAGGAAGAAAAATTATGAAAATGGGACTCGAATCCCTACATGTAAAAGGTAATGATACCTTACCAAAATGTACTAAGGGCTCATAAACCCTCTTTTGAGAATAATAAAATTAGTCCTTTTACAGTGCTCATTTCATTTACTTTGCATTCATTTTTCTTGTAATTTTTGGCTTTTAGAGCTTTATATTTTCTTACATTTGCATAATCATAATACTTGCATTATAATGACCCCATCAAGATTATGGCACGGTATTAGCCACACCTTTCATTCTACAACGAATGATGTGGGTAAAATACCTAAGCCGCCCGAGACAGGACACGAGACCTAAGGAAATTCCATCTAGCCGAACGAAGCAAGACGGCTGGGACACCCTAAGCTACCTAAGACGGAACGAGACCTAAGGTAATGCCATCACAATCACGAAATCGATGATGTCCTCGCCATACTGTGAAATATCCAATCAAGGTACTTACCTTTGGCTAAGGAAAGAATCACTTGACCGAGATATTGCCCTCAAAACAATGGTTAATAAACAAGTAACTCACACAACCGAACACTCAACCTGGGGAAAGTCTAACCTAAATAAGACACTATTAAAAAACCAAGCCCATGAAGGTACCAGACCAAGGCGAAAAAGGAAATATGCCATACTCAAACCCAACAACGTAAGAGATGACCTATCCAATTAAGGAACTGATCACTCCTTGGCTTTATCACCCATGGTTGGACCCACAACATGTACAAAATCTCCCGAAGCCACCAAAACTAATCACATCATGTGATACAATTCAACTAAAGAAATTATCATCCATATGTGATTTACTTCAAAAGAAAGTGTTATTGCCTCCCACATATGAGGACTTATCAAAGTATAAGTAGAATAAAAATGCCTCAACATTTAAGAGGACTTGGTTAACTTGCTTTGTTGATGGTGGTTTTTAAACAAAGGGTAAAATCGTATAAACACCCAAATAACCTAATGTTACCGGTGACACATTTATTAGAACGTTTAATGCATGTAGTCAAGAATTAATGGGGTATTTTTTCAAATTAGGTTACAAACGAAAAACCCTAATTCCCTCCGTGCCAATGGCAAATCATGCCACCACACCTAGCCCAAGCTAGTCGCGCCATGCCAAACGCACTCGCCTTGGCCCTAGCTATGCTATCACACCAAACGCGCCAAAGCATGCCAACCATGCTAGCCGCACCTCCGTGCCAATGGAAAATCATGCCGACCACACCTAGCGCAAGCTAGCCACGCCATGCCAAACGCTCTCGCCTTGGCCCTAACTATGCTAGTCACACCAAACGCGCCAAAGCATGCCAACCATGCTAGCCGCACCTCCGTGCCAATGACAAATCATGCTTGCCCACACCTAGCCCAAGCTAACCACGCCATGCCAAACGCATCGCCTTGGCCCTAGCTATGC
Source organism: Papaver armeniacum (assembly GCA_023531295.1). Classification (NCBI taxonomy): domain Eukaryota; kingdom Viridiplantae; phylum Streptophyta; class Magnoliopsida; order Ranunculales; family Papaveraceae; genus Papaver; species Papaver armeniacum. Next base: position 723,603 of record JAJJWW010011888.1, read on the forward strand.
TAGTCACACCAAACGCGCCAAAGCATGCCAACCATGCTAGCCGCACCTCCATGCCAATGGAAAATCATGCCAGCCACACCTAGCCCAAGCTAGCCGCACCTCTGTGCCAATGGAAAATAATGCCAGCCACACCAAACGCGCCAAAGCATGCCAACCATGCTAGACGCACCTCCGTGCCAATGGCAAATCATGCCAGCCACACCTAGCCCAAGCTAGTTGCGCCATGCCAAACACACACTTCCTTTGCCCTAGCTACGCTGGTCACGCCAAAGTAGCGCCCGCGCCTAGGCTTGCAAACCGTGCAACCTAGGCCAAATTGGACACGCATGCCATTGGCACATGCCAACACGCTCGCTGGTATCTTTTCTCACCAGGGCGTGGCCCTAATGTCCGAGCATGCCATTGGCACATGCCAACACGCTCGCTGGTAGCTTTTCTTACCAAGGCGTGGCTCTAATGGCCGTGCCATCAACACATGCCAACACGCTCGCTGGTAGCTTTTCTCACCAGGGCATGGCCCTAATGGCCGAGCATGCCATCGGCACATGCCAACACGCTCGCGGGTAGCTTTTCTCACTGTGGCATGGCCCTAATGGCCGAGCGTGCCATTGGCACATGCCAACACGCCGTCGGTAGCTTTTCTTACCGGGACGTGGGCCCTAACGGCCGAGCATGCCATTGGCACATGCCAACACGCTCGTGGGTAGCTTTTCTTACTGTGCCATGATCCAAATTGGCCACGCATGCCATTGGCACATGCCAAACACGTACGCTGGTAGCCCAACTTGCAAGCCGTGCAACCTAGGCCAACTTGGCCGTACGCGCCATTGGCACATGCCAAAACCCCCTCTGGTAGCCTAACTTGCAAACCGTGCAACCTACCTCCAAGGCATTCCGCACATGCCATTGGAACATGCCACACACGCCACTAGCAGCTCTATGCATTGCCACTTACACTCAACGTACAACCTACCACCAAGGCATTCTACACATTCCATTGGCACATGCCACACACGCCACTAGCAGCTCTGGCATTTTGCGCTCGAGGTGCAACCCGCAACAAAGGCATTCCGCACATGCCATTGGCAGATGCCACACGCGCCCTAGCAGCGTCCACTTGCACTCAAGGTGCAACCAACACTCGAGACATCAACACAAACCGGGGATGCTTTCGTGGTCTTGGTTTGGCAGTCCACGGCTTTTTGTACGTACACTACGCTCACATTAAGAAAGCGTGAATAGGAATAAAGCGGTCAAATAAATGAGGAAATAATGATGCAAACGTTTTCACCCATAAACACCTTGCGGTTACCACCTCCTCCCATTATTTCACCCTTTACTCTCTTCCTTCATGAGGCCAGGGCATTTTCAACCTCGACTTGTATAAATAGGTCTTACCTATTTCCACCGTACAACAAGTCTCTTGGCCAGAGAAAAACACAACACTCTCGGAAAAGGCAACTTTGCAAGATCTCCAAAAAGCTTTCATCTCTTGCAAGCTTCCAAGCTTTCACTTTCGATACAAGTCGAGACACTACCTCCTGCACTATTCTCGGTCTCAACACCTTTCTTTGCTTCCTCCCCAAATCAACCCTTCTCCTCCACTTTGTGACCGAAGCAAGTCTGGAACGGCCATTTCTTAGTTTAGGCCGGACTTGTACAGATTGATATCTCGAATCTATAAAGTGCTCACGTGCAACACATTTGTTAGGGTTTAAACCAGTTTCTCACTCACCTACCGAATTTACCGAAATCGGCGGAAACGATTTGTACCCATAAACACTTCCTAATCAGTCAAACCAATTAAACATTGCCTCGTAAGGAGCATGAGGACTTACCAACCAAATAGTGTTTTCTAACATCACCTCAATAGCATGAGGCCTAAGAACAAAATAACATAACCAAAGAGTTCTTCAAAAGAAGGGACCACACAAGCAAGAAAATTCTCAAACTTAAACATGCCCATCGCCAGGCGCACCTTGCTCAATGTCCATCCGATCTCCCGCCCTCGGCCAGCCAGAGCAACTTGCTCCAGACTCTGGCTCAACCGCGGAGGCGGAACCCCAACGTTGGTAGCAGGCTTTACCCTTTGACTCGCGATGACGGCAGCTTCTAAGAAGCTTTGTTATCATCAGTTTATACTCAACATGAAGATTGCTTAACTTCTGATTCTTATCAGCACGCTCAGCCTCCAAATCTTCCTCGTGATTATTCACCAATTCATTGAGCTCTTCATCAAGACTTTGTCTTGCCGCCTTCACCTCCTCCAACTGCCTCTCCAGCTCTGCAACGCGCTTACGAGCCTCTGAAAGAGAAATCAAAGGAGAGAATCAATATAACAGAATTAAATCATAAACGCTTAAGGTAAATGAAAATCAAAAGCCATTAATAGGCAACCTTCATGCTCAACCAAAACAGAAGCTAAGGTCTGTTCCACTTGGGCCTTTTGATTATCAAAAGCACTAATTTGTGCTTCAACATGAGTTATGGCGGCATCGCCAGCCGGGCACGATAACATGTGTCTATCGCTTTCGTTTTCAAGATGGATAAAATCTCGCTTGAGACGCCCTAACTCTTCCCTATCATCCACTGCCTACGCCAGCAGCGGCATATAGTCTGATTTCCATTCAATCAACCGTCCTTTCGAGTTCGGAGGAGCTTGATCTCATCCATACGAGCTAAAACTATCTGCTTATCTTTATCTAACATCACACGAAGCTCAACGATGCGATCTCGATGAACATACACATCCTTATGAAGTTGTGCATTTTCACGTTCTAAGGAATCAATCCTGCACTGGCGAGAGCTCACATCGAGCCTCAGATTGCACAGATCCCTAGCATGCCTATGACCGGTATCATCTACATTTTCCTCCAAACGTTTGACGCTGGCTACCAATAGAGGGGACTAATTCAGAACTCTAGAACCTACTATGGCGATGAAAACTTAGACAACGCAAAAATAAATACCTTCCATCTCTTTTTTATCCTGACGAAGGGATAAAGACTCTTGCTTGACCATCTCCACAACAAGACGCAGATTCTGATTCTCGTGCTCAGCATCTCTAGCTTGCTTCCTAGCAACACGAGTCTCAGTCAGCATGCCAACACGAAGATTGTTGCTATAGCAAATCGGACAACATCACCAGTTAGAAAATTTTCAACTGGAGCAATAATAAAAACATGCCACTACATATTTCGTCAAAATTTTAATACATACCGCCAAAGACAAGTCATTCTACGAGAGGACTTAGGCAAAAAGTTAAAATACGAGTTTGCTCGTCCTCGCTCAACCGAGCATACTACTCGAGCACAATACCTTCATTTCCTTGGACCCACCACTAAAAATAAAAGTAGACGAACTAGAAGTACCTATTGGAGCAGAAGGAAAACCACCAGCAAAGTACTCGGTACGCCATTGCCAACACCGCCACTTGGAACCACAGGAACAATATCACCAATACCTCTACCATCCCGAGCACCTACATTGGGATAAGCACCATTGTCAGCGAGATTACTCCCCTGGGTCATTCTCACATCTGATAACGTAGCAGTGCCACCGAGATTGATGGGATCATCCAACAAGGTTTGGTCAAGATCATCAAAAAATGCATCACCAAGATCAACTATCTCATTCTCACCAAATAAAGCATCAATATCAATACCAATGCATGTCCTTCAACCTCCACAGGAGCAGTAGATGGCCCAGAACCATCAGCAACCCTCCTCATCTGCCAAAACACTCGAGCATCATCAGATGCTATGGCATAAAACAGGGGCAAGGTATATATACGTTAAATAGTAAAAAAGTATTTTCTACCTTAGCATCCTCAATGGCCCGAGCCAGTTTGTGATGGACGCTACAAGGAGGGACCCATTTAAGAACCCATGGATTATAAGCTAACAGATGATTGTGCATCTCGGGAATCCCAGGAAGAACATCGCCAGCCTCATTCCAACCATAAATGTAAGGCCCCACAATGCGAAGAGGAGCAAGGAACCACTTTGGATCATTTGTCTTGCGAAGTGTATATTGACTAGGGTTGGGAGGATCCAAATCGGACATAAGAGGAGGACCTCGGATATGTTTCCGAGACCTAGAAATCCCAACTCCAAAGCCCTCGAATGTATCGGACTGTTGACACCAATATTTTTCCACGAAGGTTGTAGGCGTGTACAACTCCTTTTTCTCTAGGATGAACTCGTTCAACTTTGTGCTCAAGAACCTTACATTGGCTTCGCCCGAGAATATTCTTGCGCGATCCTATAGAAATTGCCATTGGGCTGAAATATAGCTCGTCGAGGATTAAGCATAGTAAGTACCTCGTACTGGAAGGAATCAAGAGGGCAGTACAGGGGAAAGTGAGGCCCAGCATCGAGTTGGCCCGCTGTGGTATGATTTTGAAGTTATTTGTAAAGTGGTAGTAAAAGTTCGTTCAACTCGGGCTTGTAAAGGTTTGATTTAAGAAAATACTAAAAAAAAAAAAACAAAGAAAATATATTCACAAGATTGTCACGATAATGAGAGGTACTGAGACTCAGGATTCCACCAAACTTCACAATCAATTGGTTCATACAATGATTCATAACAATTTTAGCTCTTTTCTAGACTCTATTTCTTTGCCAAAAGTAGATTTTATAAAGCATTAGATGTAAATCATAAGCATAGTGCATCTAGAGTTCTTAGACTAAGCATACACTATCAAACAAAATCACAAATAATCAATGAAAATCATAAATCGATTAAAACTCAATGTAGAAAGTCATTAGAATCAATTATAATTACCAAACAATTGTGAACTTGGCTTCCTCCATCATCCCAGTGTTGGGGTTTAGCTCATCATGCTCAAAACACACCCAAAAGATAGAAACATGGCTCAAAAAGGTATTTTTATTGAGAAATAATATTATGCAGCGAGTTTGTAATGGATATATTTGTTACGTAACTCATCATTATAGAGCCTTTTGTTACGTAGAAACCCTAACAAAATTAATTGTTGCGAATCACACAAAGATACTATCGCATACACTTGTTTGTAAACGACATGTTTCGGTTGGTACATTCTTCGTGTTCTCGAGAACGACACTTCTATGGTGTCGTCTCGCAACTCCTCCTCCCTCCTTCTCCCTTCGCTTTGTGATTCTTCTCTACAGCCTTGTTATTAGCCTGCGGCCTACCCCGAACTTCCGACCATCTCTTATTTGGACTCCCACCTCCTTATATATCCACCACGGCCGATTATAACTCGATAAATCTTTTTTTTTTCACATGAAAGTCTCCGATTTTTCTTCCTCACAGGTCACGAGAAAAACTCACTTTTAGCTTCTTTACGCGTCTCCTCAGTCAATCCAGGCTATCCAAACTCTCTCTATGATTGAATCAAATCTCACAGAAGAGATTCTTTCCTCTTCTTCACGTATCTTTCCATAAAATAGCAAAACCCGATATAAGCTACTCCCTGATTCGCCTAGATATGCATGGAAACTTGTTTTTCTTCTGTTTATGGGTAAAAATCGTTTCTGCCGATTTCGGTAATTTCGGTAGGTGAGTGAGAAACTGGTTCAAACCCTAAATAAATGTGCTGCATGTGAGCACTTTATAGATTCGAGAGATCAATCTGTACAAGTTTGGCCTAAACCAAGAAATGGCCGTTCCAGACTTGCTTCGGTCACAAAGTGGAGGAGAAGGGTTGATTTGGGGAGGGAAGCAAAGAAAGGTGTTGAGACCAGAATAATTCTAGGAGAGTAGCGACTCGACTTGTATCAGAAAGTAGAAGCTTGGGAAGCTCACAAGAGATGAAAGCTTTTGGGAGAGATTGCAAAGTTGCCTTTCTGAGAGTGTAGTATTTTCTCTTGACCGAGACTTGTTGTCTGGTGGAAATAGGTAATACCTATTTATACAAGTCGAGATTGAAACGTACCCTGGCCTCATGAAGGAAGAGAGTAAAGGGTGAAATAATAGGAGGAGGTGGTAACCGCATGGTGTTAATGGGTGAAAACGTTTTCACCATTATTTTCTCTTTTATTTGACCGCTTTATTCCTTTTCACGCTTTCTTAATGTGAGCGTAGTGTACGCTGCATCTTTGTGACCGCCAAACCAAAACCCTAGAAAGCATCCCCCAGTTTGTGTTGATGTCTCGAGTGTTGGTTGCATCTTGAGTGCAAGTGGTGCTGCTAGGGACGCATGTGGCATGTGCCAACAGCATGTGCGGAATGCCTTCGTTGCGAGTTGTACCTCGAGCGTAAGTGGTAATGCTAGAGCTGCTAGTGGCGTGTGTGGCATGTGCCAACGGCATGTGCGGAATGCCTTGGTGGTAGGTTGCACGGTTTGCAAGTTAGGCTACCAGCGTGTGTGTTTGGCATGTGCCAATGGCATGTGCGGAATGCCTTGGTGGTAGGTTGCACGGTTTGCAAGTTAGGCTACCAGCGAGCATGTTGGCATGTGCCAATGGCATGCGTGGACGACTTGGCCTAGGTTGTATGATTTGCGAGCCTAGGGCACTATATTTGGCGTGTGCCAATGGCATAGCGGTTTGGAAATATGGCTTGCGGTACGTGTTGGCATGTGCCAATGGCACGTACGGCCATGTTGACCTAGTTGCAAGTCTTGCAAGCCTAGGGCGCTATATTTGGCGTGTGCTAAAGGCATAGCGGCTTGGAAATATGGCTTGCGGTACGTGTTGGCATGTGCCAATGGCACGTACGACCATGTTGACCTAGTTGCAAGTCTTGCAAGCCTAGGGCGCTATATTTGGCGTGTGCCAATGGCATAGCGGCTTGGTTTTGGCGTTGTTGCCATGGTGCGCAGTGTGTGGCTTGGTTTGGCATTATTGCCATGGTGCGCAGTATGCGGCTTGGTTTGGCATTGTTGCCATGGTCCGCAAAGATATGCGGCTTGGTTTGGCATTGTTGCCATGGTGCGTGAGTGTGCGGCTTGATTTTGGAATTAGGGTTCCGTGTTGAAAACCTAATCTGTATTTTGAAAAATACCCTATTAATTATTTACACTGAAAGTTAAATACTCTTAGTTAATGTGTTGCGGGTAACACTAGGTCATGGGGTTTTACGATTTTACCCTTTGTTTAAAAACCACCATCAACATTAAGTCCCCGCTTAGCTCGGAGCAGGGGGCTTTGTTGCGAGGTAAGCATAAGATGGTGACAAACTATTAACGAAAACCGTAAAGAAAATTGAAGGAGGCTTGTCTCGACCTTTTATAAATAGGATTTGGAATCCTTGCCTCGGTAGTTTTGCACAAAACGGGAGGGCCGGCACAATTAGTGGGCCGGTGCGGCTGGGCGACGTTGGGAAGTTGGCGTGAGTTGGGAACCGAGTGTGCTAGCTGGTGGGACCGGCGCAAAGTGTAGAAGCCGTGCGTGCTTGCATGCGTGACTTGGGCGGCCATTGGGAGGTCGGCGCAATTGGTGGGGCCGGTGCAACTTGGAAACCGTGCTTGCAGGCGTGACTTGGGCGACATTGGGAAGTCGCACCCTTTGTGGGCCCGTTTCTTACACGTGTGATTTTGGTAAAAGGGAAATCCTTCCCTATTTCAAAGTCTTCACGCCTATATATATATAAAGCCCCTTTCTCCCCATCCTGCGCTTTATTATTTCCTCTTTTCATACTAGCGGCAAAGAGAAACCGGCTTCCAGGTATGTCTTCGAGTACTCTTCTCTTTTTTTTTTTTTTTTTTTCTTTTCACGTAGGTGTAAACCTTAAGAGTAGGCGCTTCCACAATCCTTGCATATGATTTCTTGGTGTGCCTCTTGTAGAAAATATTATATGTATGCAACCAAGGGAAATACTGCATATATTGTTTGAACCCGTAGGAAATATTGCATATATGAATTTTCGGTCCTGAAAGAAATATTTGAACCCTGAAGAAAATACTGCGTGTGTATTTTGAACCCGTAGAGGATGCTCCGTATATAATTCTGAACCCGAAGAACGATACTATAGGCGTATTTGAGCCCGTACGAAACACTGCATGTGTATTTCGAACCCGTAGAGAACTCTGTATGAATATCGAAGAAGAAGAATCGTGTATACGCTTCATATGACTTCGAACCCGTATGAAATATTGTATATATGATTTTTTTGCTTCTTGAAAAGAAGTACCACCTTGCGTGTTTTTGAACCAATAGAAAAATGCTCCATATATATTTTTGAACCCGAAGAAGGATACGTGAGACACACTTGTACCCGTATAGAATCCGCGTATATAGTCTTGAACCCGAATAAAATCGTGTATATAGTCTTGAACCCGAATAAAATACTGTGTATATAGTCTTGAACCCGAATAAAATGTGTATATAGTCTTGAACCCGAATAAAATTCGTCCTCCTTCCCCTTTCCTTTTTTTTTTTTTGTTGGGTACGATTATGTGTCAGGGAGATAACTTCGTCTTTCTCCGTTTGTTTTGTCGGATATCTTATTACCAAATTGTTATGAAGAAATTCGATAAGATGTTACCAGAACCAAATTTCACTTCGTGAAGGATGCTCATAATTCCAAAACGAACACGAGATGATGAATTCTTCACTAGAGCCCTCGCCTTCTTCGGAAGAATCACCCGGAGTTTCGTGCCAATTTTGCTAACAGGTGGTGAGGATGAAAGGAAGACACGTTCGGTTTGCCCGAGAGAGCACCATTCGATTTGTCTTCATAAAGGGGTATATTCTTCTTCCAACATTGACTTCGGGATGTGTCAAAGCCCATTGCGTTCTTTTGATAGATGGGTTGAGTTCATGGTGAGCAAGGAGCATATAAATACCAACTTGACTCGGCGTTGGGTCATTGATCTTTATCAAGACTTTAGTAAATCTCCAGATTAGGAAGAATATCCCAGGCTTGGTTGCTTTCATCTCAGGATGGTGTTGGACACCCATACAATCATATGTAGATGGGGCGAGATAACTTTCTCCTTGGAGAGTGTGGCTCTCTTGCTTTGAATCTTCCGTAGAATCGGGAATCTTAAAATCCAATTATGCGAAAGTGAGGTAAAGATGCGGGATGACCTGGCCGCTAAGTGGGGGAATTTTGCTCGGAAAGACTCAATTGCGAAGTCGAAGGATTACGCTTAGGAAGAGGATGAAAGGTGCCCTTACGGTTGGTGGATATCTCAATGGTTTCCGAACAAGTTGGAGCTGACAGAACGAAAAGCGGTGATCTTCATGTCGCAGCATTTTGGCTCTGGTTGTCGAGAGACATTTTTGATGACTGATTACGGCAAAGAAAGGAATAAGAATGAGAGTTGTTAGCGATTCTTTGTGAAGTTGGCAAAGGTGAAGTTCTTCCCATTGGCAAAGTGTTCCTTGGTTCCCCGTATGTGCATCGGGATCACCTAGTTGCGAACATGCAAGTTTCGAATGGTTTCATGAAAGTGGATTCATATGTGCACGTTGCTTTTCTACAAGTCTGGCTATGGGAGCACTTCGAGAAGTATGCTCCGAAACTGCTGCCTTCGCTTCCGTGAGTTGGGGGGCTCTCGAATTCTTCGATGGGTGAACAGGCGTCCAAGAGTTTGCGTGAGCTTGGTTAGTTTTCTTGATAAGTTGTATGAAATCAATTTTCGTCCATGGGGGACGGTCCATAGGTCAGTGACTCAAATTGACACCTTTGCTTCTGCTCCGCTCATGTCTTTGTCTTCTGATGACGATTTGAGAGTTGGTGAAAACATGTTCATTCAAAGCTGCTTGCCCGGTTATATACCGTATTTCTTCGTGAGGTCTTTCCAGATAGCTGCTTACAATATTGACCGTGTTGCTCGTCACATGGGTTTCGATCAAGGGATGCCTCTTGTTTACCGGCCGGTGATCCCTAAGGATTCATTGCGTGTCGCCCTTGACGCCAGTGCCCTTAAGCCGGGTATCCGTCTTCCATTCTTTCAAATGGGAAGTAAGTAACCCGACGACCTTCAGCTATAATGAGTTTCGGTGCGACGAGTTTATTATGATCCGAGATTTTATGAATAACGTGGTGGAAAACGTCTGTTGCAAACCTTCCCCAACAGTTTTGAAGGAGTACCCAATGTTGAGAGATCCCAAGCGAAAGTTGCCTAGCAATTCGGGAAAGCCCCGGAGCCAAGGAACGGAGAACGAAGAATCGTCTTTGGCGGGTTCCGGACGGTTTCACAAGATCCTCCCACGGCTCTTGTGTCTTTCTGATTCTTCCAATAACTGGGTATGTGTCGCCTCTTCATTGGTTTGTCTCAAAACACGTGAATTTGGGGCCGAGAACATGTGTCTTGTTTCCTTGGGGCTTCGGTAGTGTTAATGCTTTGTTTGCTCTTGCACGTTGCCAGAGACGACAATTTCTTCAAAGAACTCCAACAACATTGAGCCTTCTCATAGCGATGATGAGTCGGAGAGAGAAGAAGGTTCAACAAGTGAGAGTGATTCCTCGGCAACATTGGTTGTTTGGGAAGTGGTTCGGTGAGTTTCGCACTTCTTTTCTTTCTTCTTTTGTTTCCTCTTTTGGGAAATATCGACTCAAGTTCGCAGGAGGAATCCGGTTCGGAGGATGATCTGGGTAGAGCCGCACGAAAACTTGCCTTTGGTGACCACCGTTGGTGACTTGGAGATGGCGTTAGCCAATTGCCAGCACGGATGTGGTTCAAGCGGTGGATGATTCTCGATGGTTCTTGTCGTAGACATGGAAGAAGACCCTCATGAGTAGTGAGGCCGGAGTGCGGGCGCCATTTTTGATCCCCGTACTTGGTTCCTTATCCGGTCATGTCTTGGTTGGCGGCTTCAGCGTGCGACTAAGCATGAGGCGTTGTAAACGAGAATGGGGAGAAGCACGAACATATGGCTACAACCAAGAAAGTCACTAGTCGATTTACCTTTGGTTAAGCGTGTGGAAGAGGCTTTGTCTTCCATTGAGGACATGCGTGAGGTGATTTGGTCACACCGTTTCAAGACGTTATTGCCGACTGGGAGCACCATCGCGACGTGTGCGTAGAAAAGGAGTTCAACACTTCATGGTTTGTCGAAGGCCTTGCCGAGATCCAAAAGTTGAAAGATGCAGCAATCGAAAGCCTTTCCGCCGAGGAGATTGCACGACAAGAGATGGAACTCGAAAAGCTTTCCAAGATGTTGACTATGAAGAGAGCGGCTCTTGAAGATGCGAAGTTGACTTTCTCCAAAAATAGCATACTTGGGTTGGATGATTTTCCTTGAACGTTTCTTCGTTAAACTTTCATTTAGGTTTTTTTTTGAAAGACATATTGGATGTCTGGTTCAAAACTTGACCTTTGATAGACAGCTGGTAGCTTTTTAGGGTATTGGATTATTTCCGGGATGAATGGTTTTGATAATATGACTATGATTATGTTTTGGGAAAGGAATATTACTTTTATGAAAGTGTGTGCTAGCAATAGGCACAAAACTCAGTAGTATGACGGTTTTACTAAGAACCTAAAAATAGATTGAATATCTTGCCCAGTCTGAATTTACTCACTTCATAGGTTTTGCGAACACGCCCCTCTCCATGTAAAAGGCGGTTTTTTTCTGGCGGCTTTGCTGGTAGCATCGCTTGACAAGTCCCCAATCGTTGGTAGCATCTTGGCGAGTCCCGAGTTGAGTAATAACATCTTCAACAAGTCCCAGGTGTTCTTGTGTAGTTTTTACAACTATTAACCAGGGTCGTCCGGGTAGTTGAGTCGGATTGAGTCGCCTTCCCCTACCATCTTGACATCCGGGTCGAAGAACGAGATCGTGATCGATATTGTAGCCGATAGATTGATCCTCCCACCGTGGTCGCCAATTGTTTATAGGTAAAAATCGTTTCGCCGATTTCGGTAATTTCGGTAGGTGAGTGAGAAACTGGTTCAAACCCTAAACAAATGTGCTACACGTGAGCACTTTATAGATTCGAGAGATCAATTGCACAAGTCCGGCCTAAACCAAGAAATGGCCGTTTCGGACTTGCTTCGGGTCACAAAGTGGAGGAGAAGGGTTGATTTGGGGAGGGAAGCAAAGAAAGGTGTTGAGACCCAGAATAATTCTAGGAGAGTAGCGTCTCAACTTATGTCGAGAAAGTAGAAGCTTGGGAAGCTCGCAAGAGATGAAAGCTTTTGGGAGAGCTTGCAAAGTTGCCTTTACGAGAGTGTAGTATTTTTCTCTGACCGAGACTTGTTGTCCGGTGGAAATAGGTAAGACCTATTTATACAAGTCGAGATTGAAACGTGCCACTGGCCTCATGAAAGAAGAGAGTAAAGGGTGAAATAATGGGAGGAGGTGGTAACCGCATGGTGTTAATGGGTGAAAACGTTTTCACCATTATTTCCTCTTTTATTTGACCGCTTTATTCCTTTACACGCTTTCTTAATGTGAGCGTAGTGTACGCTGTATGCTGTGACCGCCAAACTAAAACCCTAGAAAGCATCCCCCAGTTTGTGTTGATGTCTCGAGTGTTGGTTGCATCTTGAGTGCAAGTGGTGCTGCTAGGGACGCATGTGGCATGTGCCAACGACATGTGCGGAATGCCTTCGTTGCGAGTTGCACCTCGAGCGTAAGTGGTAATGCCAGAGCTGCTAGTGGCATGTGTGGCATGTGCCAACGGCATGTGGTGAATGCCTTGGTGGTAGGTTGCACGGTTTGCAAGTTAGGCTACCAGCGTGTGTGTTTGGCATGTGCCAATGGCATGTGCGGAATGCCCTGGTGGTAGGTTGCACGGTTTGCAAGTTAGGCTACCAGCGAGCATGTTGGCATGTGCCAATGGCATGCGTGGCCGACTTGGCCTAGGTTGTGTGATTTGCGAGCCTAGGGCGCTAAATTTGGCGTGTGCCAATGGCATAGCGGTTTGGAAATATGGCTTGCGGTACGTGTTGGCATGTGCCAATGGCACGTACGGCCATGTTGACCTAGTTGCAAGTCTTGCAAGCCTAGGGCGCTATATTTGGCGTGTGCCAAAGGCATAGCGGCTTGGAAATATGGCTTGCGGTACGTGTTGGCATGTGCCAATAGCACGTACGGCCATGTTGACCTAGTTGCAAGTCTTGCAATCCTAGGCGCTATATTTGGCGTGTGCCAATGGCATAGCGGCTTGGAAATATGGCTTGCGATACGTGTTGGCATGTGCCAATGCCACGACGGCCATGTTGACCTAGTTGCAAGTCTTGCAAGCCCAGGGCGCTATATTTGGCGTGTGCCAAAGGCATACCGGCTTGGAAATATGGCTTGCGGTACGTGTTGGCTTGTGCCAATGGCACGTACGGCCATGTTGACTTAGTTGCAAGTCTTGCAAGCCTAGGGCGCCATATTTGGCGTGTGCCAATCGCATAGCGGCTTGGAAATATGGCTTGCGGTACGTGTTGGCATGTGCCAATGGCACGTACGGCCATGTTGACCTAGTTTGCAAGTCTTGCAAGCCTAGGGCGCTATATTTGGCGTGTGCCAATGGCATAGCGGCTTGGAAATATGGCTTGCGGCACGTGTTGGCATGTGCCAATGGCACGTCTGACCATGTTGACCTAGTTGCAAGTCTTGCAAGCCTAGGGCGCTATATTTGGCGTGTGCCAATGGCATAGCGGCTTGGAAATATTTCTTGCGGTACGTGTTGGCATGTGCCAATGGCATGTACGGCCATGTTGACCTAGTTGCAAGTCTTGCAAGCCTAGGGCGCTATATTTGGCGTGTGCCAATGGCATAGCGGCTCGGAAATATGGCTTGTGGTACGTGTTGGCATGTGCCAATGGCACGTACGGCCATGTTGACCTAGTTGCAAGTCTTGCAAGCCTGGGCGCTATATTTGGCGTGTGCCAAGGCATAGCGGCTTGGAAATATGGCTTGCGTTACATGTTGGCATGTGCCAATGGCACGTACGGCCATGTTGACCTAGTTGCAAGTCTTGCAAGCCTAGGGCGCTATATTTGGCGTGTGCCAATGGCATAGCGGCTTGGAAATATGGCTTGCGTGCGTGTTGGCATGTGCCAATGGCACGTACGGCCATGTTGACCTAGTTGCAAGTCTTGCAAGCCTAGGGCGCTATATTTGGCGTGTGCCAATGGCATAACGGCTTGGTTTTGGCGTTGTTGCCATGGTGCGTAGTGTGCGGCTTGGTTTGGCATTGTTGCCATGGTGCGCGAGATATGCGGCTTGGTTTTGGCATTGTTGCCATGGTGCGCGATGATGCGGCTTGGTTTGGCATTGTTGCCATGGTGCGCGATATGCGGCTTGGTTTGACATTGTTGCCATGGTGCGCAGTATGCGCTTGGTTTGGCATTGTTGCCATGGTGCGCGATGTGCGGCTTGTTTTAGCATTGTTGCCATGGTGCGCAATGTGCGGCTTGATTTGGCATTGTTGCCATGGTGCGCAAGTGTGCGGCTTGGTTTGGCATTGTTGCCATGGTGCGCGAGATACGGCTTGGTTTGGCATTGTTGCCATGGTGCACAGGTGTGCGGCTTGATTTTGGAATTAGGGTTACGTGTTGAAAACCTAATCTGGTATTTTGAAAAAATACCCCTATTAATTATTTACACCTGAGTTAAATGCTCTTAGTTAATGTGTTGCGGGTAACACTAGGTCATGGGGTTTTACGATTTTACCCTTTGTTTAAAAACCACCATCAATATCTGCGTATCTAAATCTTATACCATCCCTGTTTGACCAGACCAGGCCCAAACTATCCAAAATCTGTGAGAAATCCCGAGTTAATCTCACACAAAACCTTCCATGTTCAAACCGAGAACTATCCTTCCCTGTTTAACGAAATCCGGATTATCCAGCCCAAGTTAATCGATTAAAAACATCATACCAGGTCTGTTTAGTTAATTCAAGTCCATCCCATTAAAATCTGGTGATTGAATCTCGTTAATATCCATTCAAAAATCCAACCCTAATTTGCAACTTCGCTGCCATTAGTTTTCCCGCCAAAAACATTTTTCAAAAGGAGAAGATAAACTCCCTCTATCCAGACCCGGGGTGCGAATAGCAAGTGGTCGCCCCTAGTAATTGAGGTGCCCCTTACCCAAATGAGGGGTCCGAATAGTAAGTTTCTCCCACGAGCACAAAAACCACTTTTCGAGCCAATTTCGCCGCAAAAGCTTATTTCTCTAAAAACACCTACGAGAGACATAAAAAGCCAAAATAAGTACAAAATAAGCACTAACAAAATAGATAAATGAGATCAAAATAGACACATAAATGCGTCAATCAAATACCCCCAAACTTATTATTTGCTCGTCCTCGAAAAATCAAATCTAGAAAATAAAATCCTAACTCATTTGTCGCAGCATCGTCGATTGCATTTAGCGTATGCAATAAGCCTTTAAACCCTAGGTGGCCCTAGTGGCCGAGTTATAGTCTCGGGAGAGTTTACAAGAGGTGTACCCACAAAACCTTTACACTCTGGACCCTAACTATCTACACAGTAACCTTGGAAGGCACTAAAAGTCTCCTTGGTTGGAATACTTATTGATTATAGGAGGAAGTACCACGATGCGAAATTCCAATTGTTGTACACAAGTTTGCACTCAAGCATACTAAAATTCATATATAAGTGACAGAGCTCTACTCGGATAGTTTCGGACATCATAACGTGAGTCAACCAATCACATGGATAGATTAAGAAGATGGATGTAGAGAGAAACGTAGATGGTTTTGAGGTTGACTAAGGTGAACGGTGTTTCTCATATCGTCAAGGCCACCGCCAAAATAAACCTATCCTAATGGACTGAGATATTGGTCTGGACTAATATCAACATAATGGCATATACAAGGGTACCAGAGATAGCGGTGGTAACAACTTGAATCGTGAGCCCCACCTAATCACTTAGAGAAACATATTTTAAAGAAAACAAAATAAAAATAGAAGTGAAAAGGATTCAACGAGATATGGAGAAACTACCATGTTTTTCTTTAATTCTAACACTGAGCTCTGTGCCTTTATGAATAGACTCTTTGGATGTTTCCATCTAATCGATTGGTTCCTCAACTCCTACAACCAAGATGCTTCCATCCACTTAGATTGGTTAGTGCCCTCCTTAATAAGCATAAATTTCTAGGCTCGAGTTTAACAATGCAACTAAAATGTTTCTCCCATACCCCCAAACTTAAATCTAACATTGTCCTCAATGTTATAAAGATAAAATTAAAAGTATGAACAAGGAGAAACTATTTACCATTTGAAGTAAAAGAGTTAAGGAAAGATATTACCGTGTCGCATGAATATTGGGTTACCTCCCAAGAAGTGCTAAGTTTAAAGTCTTGACCAGGACTAAGAAAGGATTAGTCACCTCATAAAATTATAAAGTAATAGCCGAAATATCTGTGGGTCATCAAAACCAAATAGAGCTATCACAAGTAAAAGGAATCTGCAACATGCCAAGAAAATTAACAAATAAAGCACACCCTTGTCTAGTTTTCTGTTTAAGACAACTACATCTAGTTGTAGTTGAGTTCGAGCTCTATAACCGGGTCGAGATAAAATATTTTCATGTGATGGAATTCCTTAAAGCTAAGATCCGGTTCAAAGTTGTAAAGTCTCGTAAAAACTCAAATAAGAACTTAGAAGCACATAATAATAACTCCTGAATAATTGAGGATCCTCTAAGTCAATCGGTTTTGACTCACACAGTTGACCACAATGAGAGTAGTGGTCATTCTTAAGCAAATGTGTCGTTTTTATTCTCCTAAAACAAGCCCTAACCGGTGCATACGCACTCGATGTATAAAATAGGTGGAAGATATATATATATATGAGCAAATCACTAAAATCTAGTTACGTGAAGTAATGTTTAAGTAATATCAGAGATGATGTTCACGTACCTTATTCATTTTACTTTATTCACTAAACTTGAGATGGAAGGAAAATTTTACAAAAATTCCAATAATATTTGCTCTTGCAACCGTTAAAAAACCAAGCCGAAAGGAACTACCAACAATCTGTCTCTTTTAGATTCTGCCAAAGAGAAAATCATGTGTATTGCACCAATGTATGTTGCTTTGAACACCGAACCCCTAACTGTTTATGTTGGAATTGATTGCTCGTTTAAAACCACTATATTAAACCTCTCATTCTGAAATCAAAGTGGATTTAGAATTATTTTTTGTGTGTGAGCATGATATGTTGTACATAATAGAAAAAAAATCACTTCATTGGCCCTAACATTTGTAGCAACACATCTTAACCTAAGAAAGTAAATTATTTCCATGCGGTCTATATGACCATTCTCAAGGTTAAGTACTTGATTATTTGATATAATTTTTGAGATAGAATTGTATCGTAAATGTACCACCTTTGGAGTTTGGCGGTGGAACTCTCTACAACCATTGTACATGCGGTTTATGATGTTCGTTTTAAGTCTCACCTTCGCGCTAATGTTAAACTATCCACTTGAATCAGAGCCCATCGATTTCCTTATACACCATGAGGTTGAGATTATTATTATTGTTCTTCAACAGTACCACACACTGATCCTCGGTGGCTCTGAATTCTCAAATCGAAATAAATAAGTAAAACAATCGAACCCTTCGTTCGAGTGGATCCCGAAGTTTCGGTTCTTTTCTTTCTCTCGTTTCTCCCTTTATCTCTATAAATTCTTCTCCTTTGTTGTTCGCTCTTGCTTTCGGTGTTCGGTTTCCGTCGTCCCGATCACCAGTCTTTGTACGTACTTTCTTTTATCCTCACTATATATCATAAACACCAAAAACCATGGTAATGATGTTTGTTTATTTTTCAAAATAAGTAAGTACCATCTAATAGGTTACCTTGTGTCTTCGATTGTTGATTCTACTAAAGCCATGTCCATTTCTTTTTTCTCATTGCTCGGTGAGTCGGTAGTTTTCGTTTGCCAAGGACGTCTAAGAAGAATAAAATTAAGAACCTACACACAAATACAAATACCAACTAAACATAATAAAATGCTAAATATCGTTCCCTTGGTTGGTCTCTTCCCAACGTGTTTGAAATAGAGCGAGTCCACTCATCTATTTATTTCTTGCAGTATTGCAACTCGGGGCATTAGGAGCCTCCACTCTCCATCTTTCTCCTCTACCACCGGGCTTCCAAAGGTCTGGTACGTATTGGGGAAACAATTCTCTAGATGTTACGGTGCCATAGAAACAAAAGAAATAATTCAAGAAAAGGCCACAAATCCATTTCTCTTGGTTTCTCTACGATAACTAACATAGTATTTACAATTCATTTTTGTTGCTTCTACTTATTGGTTCTTTGGCTCTTCTTTCTTTCAATATGCAACTATAATGGTAAGTTGATCGGGTAATATATCCGCGCCCATCTTTACCAAAAATTCTCAATCTCATTGATATCAAATCGGCTTTTACAAACCCATATTTGGAACCGTTCGGGCGGTTGTCCCAACTTCTAACATGGTATTTTGGCAACCCATATTTGGAGAGTTGGACTCTCTGTATCCATTAACTTCGGTGTTGCTTGTTGTACCAATTCATGATCTTCAATCTCGTCTGGTCTTGCCATGACATCTTTGTTATAGAATTCAGCCGAAAGAATAACTTCCGGTCCATAATCGAAATCGCAATATCCTCCTTCCAAAAAGAGTTCCAAACAACTCTTTTCCTTGAAATAATTGAATTCCTTTTCCAGTATTATGTATTAATAATCCGAGGGCGAGAGGAAGACCGTGGTGATGACAATTTTGCCATCGGGGATATTTGTAAAGAGGCTTAGGATATTTGTGAAGGCCCATCGAAGGAGGGACAATAATTCAATTTTCACTTTTTTGTTTAGTCTCTCGAAGTTTGGTCCTACTTCTATTGAAGTCTGGTTGTAATTTCCTTTTCGGTTTTTTTTGGTGTTGCGGGCGAGGAGTTCATTATTCGCAACTAGTGGAACACGCAAGCAAAAACTACGGTTTGGTTAGAAGACCCAGATAAAAGGATGAGATGCTCAAGCTCAAAATTAATCATGTCCGAGAACACCCAAGTGACCCTACGAAAAACACTAAAGGAGACCATCAAGATGAAAGCCCAAAGGGCTCAAGCACCTCAATACCACTTTGGCCACCACTAGCCGAAGAAAAAACACCACTTTTTGTTTTTTGAAATTTATCTTGTGATATAGAATAAGAGGGGAAGAAGACACAAAGTAAAGGGAGAAAAGAAGAGAGATTTCTTATTCATTAGTACAATAGACAAACATTAGAGCCTCTATTTATAGGGCTAGACACAAGGGCATCCCAGTAATAAACGGGATTTTCCCTAGATATTCTTAACATAATTACACGTTTATAACACTCCCCCGATGACATTGTGTCTAAGCTATTTACCTCGTTAAAACCTTGTCGGGAAATTCCAAAAGGACAAAACCGATCGAAGGGAAAAGAGTACAATTGAGAAAACTTAGAAAAAAAAAATTGGACACGCAAATGTTGCCTCATTAAAACCTTGACAAGGAAAACCCAATGGGAAAAACCTTGGTGAAGGAAAAAGAGTACAACGTGATAGTCCAGTAAAATACCTTCTAATTTGATACTCCCCCTGATAAGTACTGTAGTTAAATCTTGGCTTGCAAATCTTGAGTCGAGCCAATTTCGATAAACAATTTCTTGAATCTTTGGAGATAGCAATGCTTTTTGAGAAATTTCAAGTTGATGAATTCTTCTTTGTGTTAGTCTTCTAATGGTAGTGTTCTCGAGTCTTCACGCTTCTTTAAGTACATTGAGGACTTGCTTCTTGGATTCCTAGCTTCTCGTAGATGATTTGCAAAAGTAGTTGATGTAGTTTCTTCAATAAAGTGCCAATATGCAGTTATAGTACCATAGGTGAGTAAAGTTTGAGATCATCCCATATATGGATCAGAATGATATCTAAATTCCTAAGGGTTCTTATGTTTATGTGGTCTAACAAAACAGAATGATCTAGTTAATGGTGGGAATCCACCAAATAACCAAAATTATACAACTCCCCCTTGGATGACCACCCTGTTGAATAAATTGCCTCACTAAAACCTTTCCAATAAAACCCAGTGGGAAAAAATTTGGACGAAGGAAAAAGAGCACAAATATCAACATTTTTGAAAGAAAATCAAACGTCAACGAGATGTTGCCTCGTTAAAACCTTGTCAGGAAAACCACATGGGACAAAACCTGAAACGAAGGGAAAAGAGTACAACTTTTGACGTTTTATGGATGCTAACCCAACTATTTGAGTTTTACAAAAAAAAAGCATCAAAATAATAACTCTAGTCTATTTCAAAGACGAGTTTAAGCTAGCATAATTCCAACTGGAGTTTTGAGAAAAAAAAATAGAATTCATCTTTGCTAAAGCGTGGATTTTTGTGTTTTTAAGGACTCCTCAAGAGACCCATAAAGTCGATAACATCAACTAATTAATCCGGATTGTTGTTTTTGTACCAAATTTCTAAAACACATGAAGGATTGTTAACTTGACATAATCAAGTCAAGTGGCTACTAGAATATAATTTGAATCCTACAAGGATTACACATTTGAATATGTTCTCCGACCACATACGAGTCATTCAAGGACTACCACGCTAAATGTGTCTTATAAGAAGAACAATTATTGAACCAATCCTAGGGTCAAAAATAAAACCCTCAAATCGTTTTCACAACGAACGTATTTCTCGTATAACGTATTACGACTACGCCAACCTGTAAGTAATAGGCTTGGCAATTTTAAGGTGTTAAGTCTTGGATCCAAAATTGCGTTAATCGAGAAATTATAATAATCCAATCTAATATGGATTACATGCCAACCAATCACATATGTCGATATCCCTCTGCAGAGGTCGGGGTTCACAACCACCATCATTTATTCTTTCAAAAGCTAATATAAACGAATATTCGACAATTTATAGCTTATTACATTCCACATAATTCCCAAATGTATGCATACTTTGAAAAAAATTCAAAATTTACTGGTACAAGTGCCCACGGGTGTTCAAATGAGGAGATATGAATTTTGAGAATCTGAATCGCATTATCATAGATTGTTGGAGCATATTTTAGCCTATATAAAAATGCTATTGCTTGCTAGATGTGATTGGATTTGCCTTTTCAAACGGCATAAGCTTATTGTAAAGCTAAATGAGATTTTTCACGCCTATTTAATGACAACCTTTTTCGATTTGATCATGATAGGAGAGAAGTGATATAACCTTTAAGTTAATTAATGTCGACCTCTAATAACATAGAGTCTCCCCCTGATTCTGGCGGAAATTGCCATCTCATATACGAAAACAAGTTTCGTAGAGTATTATCCGATTTAATCAAGGACATATACTCATAATATATTCTGGATTTTAAGAATAATACCAGTTGGACTGTAGTTAATGACTTTAAAATTCATAAAAAAAAAATTGTCCAAAAATTGTAGTTTATACAATTTAAACATCAACCACGGATTTTATTGGCTACAACCAAAAACATATAAAATTTGTAAATAAATCTCCAAATAATTGCGTGAATTCTGAGGCAAACGAGATAAAGATTTGGATTGAGATTATTGACACGTTATTTTCCAAAAGAAACTAAAATTTTAAGATCAATTTAGTCACTACAAGGACTAATGATATATAGGCTAACAAGCCGGGTGCGCACCCATTGATCTTTTGCGTCAAACTATATTAATTCCAACTACAAGTGGAACGGTACAAATATTGGAGATTATTACGGCGATGAAAGATAAAAATATCTCAATATCCCTTGAGAATGCAGTAATTATGTGTTCTGTCGGCGTTAGCAATTGAAAATACCATAACGATATTGTATCCCTTTATATGATCGATAGGGAAAAACCAAATGTAGTTGGCTTATATGTTTCTTCTTAAGAAATATGAAGAAATCATTTTCGTTATTGAATTTAGAAAAATCCATGGTTTCCGGTAAGAAATAGAAACCAAAGACAGAATCAAATTATATTGGCATCTCATATAAGCGATAGAGAATACCAACACGATTCGTTTGTACGATTCATGAAAAGGAAAAAAACATGTTTTCATGTCAATCATCGCATAGGGATAATCTACTCGTGGTTAAACAAATGGTTTCTTGTAAAGGAATAGAAACCAGATAAAAAAATCACATGATGTTCATCTAATGGACAAAGATACCAAACTTGATTGGCCGTAGGTTTTTCAACCATGCACGTGATTAATTACCGTAAAGATAATTAAATTGCGATAACACCTGATTTTGGTGATTACAGTTTCATTGAAAGAATATAAACCGTAAACCATCTTTTGATGGCTTTATTTTTCTTTTCTCTATGATAAAATTAGAGAAGAAAGAAAATACCAATTTTTGATGATACAGTTTCATTAAGGGAATAGAAACTGTAAACCATCTTTCGGTGGATTCTTTTTTATAGAGAAAAAAATAGGGAAAAAGAAAACCAATCTATTCCGCAAAATAGATCACCGGCGTCCAACAATTATGATCCGGTATTTTTAGGATTAAATTAAAAGAGTTTTGTTGCACCAAAAAAGAAGAAGAGAAAAATCATATTCTCGTGGTGTAATAATATAAGATCCACCGCAAAGGAGCAGTCCATCATGCTTAGGCCATATTGACCGAGCATACACATGATTCCTTTTGTCTTTGCACAAGCATAGAGAAGTGTTTTAATCGAAGGATCACATAGCACATAACCAAAAGTATATAATAAGCATAAAAAAAATCAGTTAGGGATTCAACTAACAATACTAATAAGAAGATGGTACAAAATAAACATCATTAAAGGTTTCTTATCACCGTCAGATGTATAGCTTGCTGTGAGTGCCCCAAGATGCTTTGCAAGGTGTGACTTTCATCCAACCAAGGCCAAGGACATACAAATACAAAAACGAGAAAAACAAAGTTAGTGGAATGTTTAACCACGTTATGTATAATGACTTAAACAAAATAAACGATAAATAAAGTGAAATATAGATTTTGATGTCGACTTTTCTCTTTGAATGTTCACAGATGGACGGATTTGTATCAACACCATCTCCACTTTTGTTATCAGTACTATTAGAAACGATTGTAGATCAACGTGCGTGATAACGTCTTGTGATATAGAATAAGAGGGGAAGAAGACACAAAGTAAAGGGAGAAAAGAAGAGAGATTTCTTATTCATTAGTACAATAGATAAACATTAGAGCCTCTATTTATAGGGTTAGACACAAGGACATCCCGGTAATAAACGGGATTTGCCCTAGATATTCTTAACATAATTACAGGTTTATAACAATTTAGACTTCTTTTATAACCAAACGAAAAAATTAGAAGAGGCTGTCGGACCTGTTGGTTTCCCTTTTTTCTCTTTTTCTTTTTAAATATGGGTATCCCCCAACAAATTCCGTCTTCCTCGGATATTGAAAAGTAGGCAACATTTGAAAGCAATTTTTTCCGATTTTAACTTTACACTTACTTACTGTAGAGTTGGGAGCTAGCTCCAATATGCATTACCATTGAACTAGGGTCTCAGATACGTGCCCCTAAGATGCTTTCAGTTTCAAGTAAAAAAATTGCAACAAAAGTTTATCACCAGCAGCAGCATCGACTATAGACAACAATTTTGTAGGGCTCGTCAATTCAATAGTAACGGGCCGGGGGTGATGCTTAGTCATTAGGGGCAACAAAAGTTTGACTATAGACAACAATTTTGTAGGGCCCGTCAATTCAATAATAACGGGCCGAGGGTGACGCTTAGTCATTAGGGGCAACAAAAGCTTATCACCAGCATCGACTATAGACAACAATTTTGTAGGGCCCGTCAATTCAATAGTAACGGGCCGGGGGTGACGCTTAGTCATTAGGGGCCGTCAATTCAATAGTAGGATTATCAGGGCCGTTTTTGTTTTTTTTTATTAGAGTCCTATATAAATCTACTTCTCTTTCTAACTCTCCCGATCTTTTTCCTCTTCTTCTCCTCTCTCCACCGATAACTCTGTTTGATTTTTCCAACTCAGAAATCACAGATCTTTTGCATGGTTCGCAGAACTTCAAGAGGACGATACTGCTAGAACAACTTTCAAACAATACTTACCTAACTTGCAGCTCTAAACTCCGACGAGGATGAGTATTTCTAGGGTTTCTTCATCATCAGGTACGATCAACGACACAAATATAGTTCCTGCAATTCAGAATTTATCATCGTCAACATCATCTTCCTCTATGCTTCAAAAAAGAAAAAAATCATCTTCATCTTGTTGTTCAGTTATAGATAGAGTAATTAGTGACATTGATCTATTAGCACTTATTTTGATACGTCTACCTGTGAAAACACTACTTGTATTCAAGTCAGTATCAAAACAATGGTTCTCCATCGTTTCTGACCCTATTTTTGCTGCTAACCACTTTCGTCGATTCAACCCTAAAATCACTGGATTGGTCTTGCAGAGTGGTGGTTGTGTAAGATCTGAGTATTACGTATACGAATTTATTCTTCTTGATGGTAGTAAATTTGAAAGAGGAACCCCTCCGAGATTTGGTAATGATCCAGAGCCAGGTAGATACGGGTCGGTGAGGGAGATTCCTACCCGAATTAGTCAATCTTGTAATGGTCTTTTATGTTGCATTAGAGAGACTGCACTTGATGGGAAAGTTTGTTCTTTGGATCATATTTCTACATACAAAGCTTACATTTACAACCCAACCACGAGACAATACAGATGCCTTCCTCCTTCCCCATTCAGAGATAATGTTCCCCGACGAGACGATTGTGGCATCCTGGTTTGCAGTTTCAGTTTAGCTTTTGATCCGATTAAATCCATGGATCACCACTATCAAGTTGTCTGCATTTGGAGAGTTAGACCCTTTTATCATACTTTTTGGGATAAAGACGTTCTGAAAAAGTATTATATCGAAATATATTCGTCTAAAACAAACTCTTGGAGGAAGCTCATGTCTCCCTCTACAAATCCTCTCTACGGGCATGCTAAGAGTTTCCTAACGTCTGGCGTCTACTGGAATGGTTGTTTGCACTGGATTGCGAGTGGAAGATTTGTAAATGCTGAGACATCAATGTATTTTGATCTTGAACAAGAACTAGTTAAGCCGTTTCCATCTTCGCCTAATGGTGATGAGTCGAAAGTTGTGTATTTCGGAGAGTGTGGTGGTGGTCATTTGTATCTTATAGATCGTCTCCGCTCTTGTCTTACTCATTATGACATTTTTAAGATGGAGAAAGATTACTCTGGGTGGAAACACTTTCACAAGCTTGACTTGGAAAGTCTTGTCGATGTGTATCCAGCGAACGAAACCTTTAGTCATTCTAAATTTCTTTTTAGAACAATATTGCTCCTCGAGGAAGATGAAGCAGGAGCATTGTCAAAGTTGGTAGTGAGCATAAATGGGAAGGAAGTTATATCTTATGATCTTAAAGAAATGTGTGCTACCCAAATCGGTACTTATCCCAGGTTTTATTCCTTTTATCTTAAGCGTGATGACGTTGCATGGGGCTATATTTATCATTACATTGAGTCACTTGTGTGTGTTTGATCCTGGTGTAGGACACCTATTAGATTTAGGACTTGTATTTCATACGGCATGGATCTATGAAGGTAACGACATCCATAAATGATGTATTTATTTTGTTCTTGTCGAAAGAGAAACACATTAAAATGATGTGGGTTTACAATAATAAGGATAATAGACTCTTTATTTTGTTCTGGTAGATTAACACTCATTAAATTAAAGTTGTCTTTCTAGCTTACCAATTTATTTCCTATCTCTAATTCATTTTCCTGCAGTTGTGGATATGAAACTTACTAGGACAATGAAGAATTTTCTTTGGGATTTGTGAACACGGAAATAACGATGATATTACATGTCCACAAACAATATTCGCATTGTGTACTAATTCACTGAGGGGAATGAAATACATATAAAGTGGTGTAGATCCGACGACTATTAGACTCAGAGCCTTAGGGCTCGTCCTCGTCTAGCCATAGGGGAATCAACAAAACAGATCTATCGATGCGCAATATATAACATAACAGAGTATAATAAGTAAAACGGAAGATAAAGTGCTGAATGTAAATGAGACAATGATTTACGTGGTTCAGCACTAAGGCCTACGTCCACGAGGTAGTTGTTTCACTATGCATTTGGGGGTTATAGAGATAGTCGAATGACTTTAGAGTGAATACCGAAGCTATGAAGAAGATAAATCGACTACTTACTCTTACTATTTCTCTCTCTTCTGCTCTCATCTCTCACTCTCACCCTGAATTGGTCGACCCCTCCTCCCTTAGTGGGTTGGGATATTTATAGGCTTCTTCTGCTGGTCCCACTCTTCGAGTACAACTGTCTTTATCATCTTGGTTACCGCGTCTGACCGATGCTATCTTCGTTTTGACCCAACATACTCTAACGGCTGTATGCGGAAACGAAGGTAGCCTCTCTTCTTCTCCATAGGGTGTTTAATGCGGGTGGTTGGGGCAGTCCGCATGCGTCAGTCGGCTGTCAGATACCCTTGTCACATCCTTGTCGGTGAGGCTTATCCCCACTGTTGATCTTGGATCTTCCTCGAGATTTGTAAATGCTGAGACATCAATGTATTTTGATCTTGAGCAAGAACTAGCTAAGCCGTTTCCAGCTTCGCCTAATGGTGATGAGTCGAAAGTTGTGTATTTCGGAGAGTGTGGTGGTCATTTGTATCTTATAGATCGTCTCCGCTCTTGTCTTACTCATTATGACATTTTTAAGATGGAGAAAGATTACTCTGGGTGGAAACACTTTCACAAGCTTGACTTGGAAAGTCTTGTCGATGTGTATCCAGCGAACGAAACCTTTAGTCATTCTAAATTTCTTTTTAGAACAATATTGCTCCTCGAGGAAGATGGAGCAGGAGCATTGTCAAAGTTGGTAGTGAGCATAAGTGGGAAGGAAGTTATATCGTATGATCTTAAAGAAATGTGTGCTACCCAAATTGGTACTTATCCTCGTTATCATTCTTTTTATATTACGCATGAAGACGTTGCATGGGGGTATATTCATCATTACATTGAGTCACTTGTGTGTGTTTGATCCTGGATGAACCAGTGACGGAGCCAGACATTTCCTCCTGTGGGGGTAAATTCATAGTAAAGTTCTTTCCGCATTCAATTTTTAAGTAAAGATCTAAGGTATAACATATTTTAACTAAACTGGATCTTCTTTTTTTATTTAAATATATTTGTCTTTTTTCAAATAAATAATTATTATAAGTACAATGATTTGGTTGGTAACCTAGCAACACACCAACCTCTTTTTGAACAGCAACACCCAATCTATAAAAAAGTAAAACTGTCCACCCCACTACTAAAATCATTACTAACTAGACAATTCTTCAACCTCTTAAAAAAACATAAAGTATCCTCACTAAGCTACAGAGAAGGCTAGTACAACCAAACCATACCCATGTGAAACGCATTTATCTAAGTATTTAGTGTGGTTACGCATCACAACATTCGAAATGGCTTGGCCGGGGATGAAAGCACGAGTACCTTCACCTATGAAAGGTGAGACACCAGTGACATCCATACACATATCCTGACCATTCTCCCAATTATATACAAGAACATCTGCAGGGCGTAAATCTTATTATTATCTGACAAGAACCCCAAAACAACCTCTTTACGCGCAGGCAACCCAGCTTTCTAACAAATATCAGCAATTACATCACGTACGAGGTCATGTTGGAACTTGATTCCAAAATCTTTAGCACAATGGAGCGCATGAGCATCAAAAATATCCATAGGTCTATTACAGCTAGAAAAAGTAATTTACATTAAAGTGATGCAATAATAAAGATAACAGACGATTATTTTAAAAAATAATAGCCAATATCTCATTATTCCTTGCAAACATTCAGCACTGACTCGAAATTATCTGTGGAATTAATTTATTGTTGTCTTACATATTATTTTTAATTATTTTTGTTTTCTATTTTTTATTTTTTCTTTCTTTTAACATACCAAGAATTAAAAAGTAATTCACACAAACCCAAGTCATCCTTTTTTTTTTACAGTTGATTGATATGTTATGATTAAATCAAAAAAACAAGGATTTAATGATGATACAAAGTGAAGTTCGGGTGAAAATTGAAACAAACTAGATTACTAATTTTCGGTCTGTCTAACAAAGAAGAACATCCGCTAATAGTAATTTGTATTTAGCAAGGAAAAAAATTTAGCAACTCATGTATCTATTACTAATACACAACATATGATCAATTTTGGCTTAGTTTGAAGCAATTAAGGGTGAAATCGATCTAAGTTGATCCAGTTTGATGGGTCTAAATATATTTGGGACCCGTGTTCGATATCAAATCAATTTTGAAGAAAGATGATCAATTACAAACGGATTTAAACGAATTAAATGAAATTCAAAACAAATTGTGTTGCCAATTCTATTAGGCTACGGTGTTTTCATGGTTTTTGGACTAATAACAAATAATCAATTCAAGTTGTTATCGATTTCATGGCGCTTAATAATACTTGGGGATGATAATTCTCCGATTATCCAACCAATTTTGGAGAGAAACACACTAATTCCTAATGGATGGAATCGATAGGAAAAAAAAATGTTGTGTGCAATTGCATTTTTTGAATTAGGCATTTTTGAATCGACTAATTATAAATCCTTACCGATTTTTTGAATTAGGCGTTTTTTCACCTAGGCGCCGATTTTGACCGATTTTTTGAAAAATCGATTTGGGTCTGCGCCGCCTTTTAACCCACTAAGAAAATCAGCCCAAGTTAACCTTAGGGTTTCCTTATCTTATCTTTCCTGGTCCTTTTCTTTCTCCGATTTCTCTGTTCTTCATCTTTTTTTTGGAGTTTAAATGACTGCCACCAACACAAGAAAAGACGGGATAATTGTTGGTGATGCTGAAGAGACAGTGGACTATGGCAATGAACGAGAAGAAGATATCAATTCAGTTTAGAGCTTAAATCTAATAGGACCGTTTAAGTTTCAGTTTTTAATTCGTAACTTAGGATTGCTTTGTTGTTGTGTCGTGTTGTTGGTTTAGGTATTTAGCAACTTAAGAGCAGTGAATTACATAAGTATTGAATCTAAGTAGCAAACCTTAAGGATTATTGAATGATATGTCTATTTAGTACATGGTTTATTTACCCCTTCACATCTTGTTAATATTTTGTATGCATTGATTTTTTGCCCGAATAATCCCCGACTAGTCTCTCCAGGCTCTAGGTACTACTCAGCCGTCTAACACCTGGCTTACGACTTCTATGACTCAGTCAGTAATCCAAAGATGTGATGCTCAAAGCTCAACATTATTGCTGAGAAACACCCCACAAAAAATCCCCAAAACCCTAATGGGCACGAGCACCCTAACACCACCAGCCACTGCTGCGGCAATTCCGCAGGGATGTCACTTGGTCACACAACCACTATCCCAACTTCGCCGAAGAAAAATCATCTTTTTTTCTTTATATTTCGTAATTTCTTCTTTTAGGAGAAGGGGTAAATTTTCTCATTCAACTGAGCCTAATACCTCTAGCATTATGTTCATCTTGCTAATCACATGGTTTAAAAATCCATATGGTCGCTCCATACGGCGTCTTAGGTCGCGTTTGACACCTTTGATATCCCATCCTAGGTTGGGTTATCACCAAAATAACCGTCGAAATGTGTTTGTATTGTTTTTATTCTAAGCTTGGATATGGATAACATAACCTTCCAAAATATTTAGGATACCAATATCCTAACCTGCAATAGTCAGTTATTTTGCCTTTAAAATAGGTAGTTATCCTATTAAAATTTCACTTGACCTATTTTCACATTTATTTTTTAGTTTTACTATATTTTCTCTTTAAAAACTTATTTTATAAAAAATTAATAATGCGTAAATCAATTGTTTAATAGTAAAATTAATCGTTAGGCAACCAAAACATAATATACACCCAAACGATTTTTTTTTTTTCTTTTTTTGAAAAGGAACCAAACGGGATTTGATGGAAAAATAAATAACATTTTTGTTAAACTGTTTTATGGTAATCCTAACTAAGTTAGATAAACTATAACCGAGTTAAGTTTTATGTTGTCAAAGGTGCCACACACAGCCTTAAATCTTCGAAGCCTTAGTACCTAACAAGTTGGGGTAGGCTAGAAAGGAAACACGAGGACTTCCGCAAATTGGGGTCAGAATCCGATCACTGACCGTTTAGACTCCAGGATCTAAACCCATCGACAACCGTAGAACGATGAGGTGCCGACCTAAATCACAAGTTCAAGTAATTTGTTTTTGGGGATCTTCTTACGTTATTTTATCTTCATTGACCCAATACCAAAGAAACTCAAAACCATACTGGTTAACAAGAATAGTTCTCAATTACTAATCAACCAACCGTTGATCATGACACCATGAGGCATGAATACAGAGTGACAAGAAGAAATATTTTCAAGTAAGGTCGTAGTACGATTGCTGATGTTAATTCTTCAAAATTTGTTTGCTTATTTGATTCAAAGTTCTAATCTATACTAGTTTGATGTCGTTGTACGATTGCTGATGTTATTAAGTTTTTTTCAGGGGTGTTTTATTTGATTTTTACTTTATTGGAGAATTCTCAAAATTTTCAAACTCATGTTTTGTCAATCTTGTTCTCTCCCTAATCTGTTTGCAGCTAGTGTTATCTCAAATGGTGTTTACCATGTTTGTAGTTGTGATTAAGGCGTTTGCAGAAGTTGTTTCAAAGCTTTTTGAAGCTATCGTGAGTTTACAGTATGTGATATTGAATCATCTGGATATTCTTCTCTGCTGAGTTTCTGGAACGATTCAGTGATTTGAAGATCGGCGGGCTAACAGGAAATTCAAATTTCAAAAATTCCGTTACAAATCAATTCTCTTATTTATTCTCGTAATTAACGGTATCAGTCAGGCTTCAGAAGTTACCATTTCAAAACCAGATCTCTTTTTTTTATGGCGTTATTCAGTCCAATATTTTCTCTCAATCACAAGATTTTTAGAATATTTTATCTCAAGAAACAGTTCAACTCCTTGATTCACTAGGGTTTATCCAATATAAAAGTTTAGTTATGAACAAAGTTTCTCACAAAAAAAGTATCTATCAATTTGATTGTGAAACTATTCTATTCATATCAATGGCAGAGACAAGTGAGAAATCAATCTCTGATTTGGCTACGAAATTTATGCAAGCTGCTCTGGAATTGGGAGACGTTGAAGAAGTTGTTTATCATCATTCGAATGATGCTGAGGAGAATGAAGCTGAGGAGGAAATTAGTCTTATCGGTAAAATATTTGTTGAAGGAAAAATGGGATTGAAGACTGTGGCGAGGAATATTGGATTTACCTGGGATTTCATTCCTACAGGAGGTCTCAAATTTTTTGAATTGGAAGATAGTATCATTGAATTTCGATTCAAGGATAGGGAAATTTCAGAAAAAAGTGTTTGATTCTAGACCGTGGAGTATCAATGGTTACCTTATTAATCTGAGACTCTATGTTTCAGGAATGGTTTATCAAGAATTGGATTGGTGTACCCAATGTTTTTGGATTCAGGTGAAGAACATACTGCCAGAGCATATGAATACTTCTGCTATAACTAAGATTGGAAGGATTATTGGTGAAGTGTTGGCAATTGAGCCAGCTGATGGAATGCCGGTAGGAGGAGATCCGGTCAAAGTCTGTGTTCAGGTTGATATTAACTACCCTCTGAGGAGAGGAGTGATGGCAATCACCAATACTGGTTCAGCTAGATGGATTAAGTTCTTCTATGAGAAGCAACCTCACAAGATCTGTCCTAATTGCTACATTATCAATCATACTAAGGAAGCATGTAAGGCTGCTACTGAATATTTGGAAAAGGCTCATGAAAAACAGCATTACTTTGGAGATGCTAAGAAAGGTGTGAAGAAATAGTTGGTGATTACAAAAGGAGGAGATCAAGTTCCTAAGTTCAGTCAAAAGGCTAATACTAAAGTTAATGTATTTTTCCCACGTAAGGATGGATACATAATTGGTTCTAGCTCAACTCAAGAAAGATGACATTGCTGATAAGGAGAGGCTTGGAAAAGGGAGAGGAAAGAGTGTCCAGATGCTCATGTTTTTGAACATGAAAATGGTGCAAACATACCTGTAAACTCACAGTCAACTAGCATAATCACAGCAGGAGATAACCAGGATGGAAGCACTAAGGGAGTTAAGGTAAAATACTTTCTTTCTACAATCTTGTTCAAATTTAGTTTTTTCTTTTTCAAAATGAAAATTCTTTCTTGGAATGTGCAGGGTATTGCTAACAATTTCACAAAAAATCAGTTTCAAAATCTAGTTAAATCTCAAAATCCTGATTTTATTTTTTTGTGTGAAACTAAAATTGAAGAAAACAGAATGATACATGTAGCTCAACCTGTTCATTATTTGAATTATACTTGCATTGATAGAGTTGGTTATGCAGGAGGTCTTATATATATTAATGTGGAAGGATGGTATTGATGTGGAAATCATAGGCTGTGAAAATAACATTATCCATGTTATTAATTATACAACTGGACCCTAGTAAGCCTAAAGTTTTATTCTCTTTTATGTATGGTTCTACATACTCTGATCCCAAGAAAGTTCAGTGGAATTTTTTAGATGAATTTAGCAAGGATGTTCAACAGCCTTGGATTGTAATGGGAGGCTTAAACTTTCATTTAGATAGCAATAATAACACATCTGAATAAGGATTACACTTGGACTAGCAATTAAGAGAAACACCAAAGAAACAAAAGAAACAAAAAAACAAGGGCAAAGGTAGGCCAATCACCAAAGAAACAAAAAAACAAGTAAGAGAATATGCAAAGGTGTTGGCTAAGAGGAAAAGTGAATTGACCCCTTTTACTAGAGATCCTTGTGGGCATGAGCATACCGTGGCGAAGTACCAAGAAGATTCTAATAAAAGGTCTAGGAATATTATGGAAAAGGGCGAAACAAGTGAACGGGATATGAAGAAAAAAGGACCGATGTTACGCTCGCAACCAACCCCACCTACTCCATCGGAACCTAGCCAACCAATTCAACGAGACGTGAAGCTTAAGGCTCCAATATGCCGCATCCAAGAAAGAAGTCGACCAATTGATGATACACCACCTTTTGTTGATAAAAGGTACTTGGAAGAGCTACCTCCATACATTAGAAAGTACGTCATATCCACATGAAGTCCCTCCGGATGGTAATTGCGGATTCCACATTGTCGTACAACAACTAGGGCCTTTCACCGAAGGTGCGAAGCTGTATAATGATAATCAAATCACTTATGTCCGGCAAAGGTTGTTGATGAAGCTAAAGGACAACCCGGAATTTTACAAGCCAATGTTGTCCGATGGGGATGCTAGTCTCAATGTGCAGTTTTTTAGGTATCAAATGCGTCTCCACGGGGGGGATCCAATCACAAGGGATCATTGGATGGGCATGCCAATATGTGGGCACTTAATCGTCGGAGCATTCAATTGCGTGGTTCACTATTTATCAAAAGGTGCTAGTTTCACATACACTCCGAAAACAAAAATATGTGTCGAGCAACTTAGACGTAGGAGAGTGGTGATTGCGCTTGTTAACAACAACCATTTTATAGGCCTCCGGTTAGAAGACGATTGTCCACTGCCTCCGATATGCGGACACTCTTATTGGCATGGATTTAATGCCGACACAATGTTGGGTTGGTGCATTATGTACGAGCATAACATGGAGATGTGGAAAACTATGAAGGATTCGGAAAAAATCATACATGAAGGTTCAATTTCCCTTGCGGATGATTAAACGTACCATTAATTAAACTAAGTATGTTTTGAACATCAACATAAGAATCAAATATTGTGTTTTTTGGAATTAGGTCTTATTTTTGGGTTATGCTTTGAACATTTTCATAAGAATTAGAGATTGTTATTTTTGAAACTTTTTTTTTTCATATTGGAACTTAATTACATGACATCGCTGAACAGTGAGACAACAAGACTTAAGTTCGGTTAGGAAATAAAATTAGAGGACATTGCCGAACTAAAACTAAAGTTACATTCCATTTAATATATGAAACGTATTATGAAAAAGTCTTTAAGGATGTGGAAATGATCTTCATATTTGAAATCCTTTTTCTTCCATCATCGCCATTCGTTTTTTGATGTTAAAATGATTTCGGAGAATCCTTCACCCCTAAGTCGATACCGCCTTACAATATGAAATAAAGCCATAAATTCCACAACTCTATCTCTAATCTTTCCGAATCGAATGAACAAATCTATATGATCACGGTTATGAGGGTTTGTTGTGTCGGAGCAGAATTTCTCATGAATTTTCCCCCATTAACTTTGACTCATAGTACCATTCATTCTTCGTTCTTCACCCTTCTTTGGATAGTATAGTATGTAGTTCTGCAAAGAGAAAAATCTTCATCTAGAGTAAATTTAGGAGTAGTAGCTGCCATTTTTCGAAATCTTAACTATGAGACACATATTTATACCACTGAGGTGTATAACGGCTATAAAAATAGCCGTTACTTGAAATTTGTGTCATTCAAATTTCAAAATACATAGTTCGGTTACATAAGAAATGCATCGCCAAAACCAAACTCAGAGGTTCGGTTGGTTCTGTAAATCCAAGGTAACCGAACAGTGTAAACCACCAAACTGCAAAGTTACAGTGTAATGTTCGGTTACCTGGTAAATCATAGCAGGTAACCGAACTTAGGAAAATTATGTCTGATTTTTGAGCTCCACATTGTAATATTCGGTTACCTGCAAAATAATACCAGGTAACCGAACATTACACTGTAACTTTTGAAATTTTATTGTTGTGAGTTCGGTTAGATTTCAAAATCTGCGAACCAACCGAACTTGTGGACCACCAAGTTCGGTAATATGCATAATAATACAAGGTAACCAAACATTACACTGTAACTTTTGAAATTTTCTTGTTGTGAGTTCGGTTAGATTGAAAAATTTGAGAAACAACCGAACACTGGAGTTCGGTTGGATGCAAAAATTGCAGTTAACCGAACTAAAACTACACTAAGGCTGGTTTATGAACCCATAAGTTCGGTTACCAGCCTTTTCTGCAGGTAACCGAATACAACTCTGTAACTTCTGAATTTTTATTGTAGCTGAGTTCAGTTAGATTTCAAATTTGAGAACAAACCGAACTTAAGAACATCCAAGTTCGGTTGTTTACGAGATTTAGTCTACTAACCGAACTACCTAATTGTTTCTTAAAAAATTGAATGTAATGAAACACTTAACCGTCAAATAGCCGTACTAATCCCTTAAAACACAAATTAAAAACCAAATTATGAAATTCATTTACTAATCCACATAACTAAATGTTGGAAGCACACGAACATAAGAAAACAAACAACCAAATCCGCAATAAAAAAGTCTTCCAAATATAAGGAAACAAACTACCAAATCCGCGATAAAAAAGTCTTCCAAACATAAGAAAACAAAATATTAAATCCACAATAAGTTTTCTAAACATAAGAAACCAAAGTACTAATTGTTGCAATCACTCATTTACCACAACCACTACGAGAAACTTTTCTACTCTTGCTTTTAGGAGATTTAGGTCGTCCTTCGTCACTAGGAGTGTCATCTCCACTGCTTTGTTGTTCAACCATCCGACTTGAACCTTCCCATTCTCTCGGCGACTACACTTCGACGGCATGGTCGGACTTGGATCAACCTGGCTTATATCGACAAGGTTGGGATTAAAAACATTAGTTATTTGGTTGTAGAGGCCTGTTTGTTCTAGAGTATCCATCGGCTCTCCACTCCGGATTTTTGCCATCATTTTCTTCAACAATTTAGCACATTCCTTCACCTTTTCTCATCAAAAACATAAGTAACTATTATTTTTCAATATTTTATAACATTTTGAAAAACAAAAATAAGAGTAAATATCTTACCGCCGAATTTTACAAGATCAAGGCCTCATCACCACACATATATAGGGGTATGCTTCATAGTTTTCTTAGCCTCTTTCTCCATTGCCGTCGCTTTTGCTTTATCAGCACGGGCTTGTTGGACACTGTTTATTACACGAGGATGATAAAAATTTTCATACCATTCCATATATCTCTCGTCAGCGGCATTTGGCTCATCAAACGAATCTTCAACTGGAAAATTTTCTTCAACTGGAACAAGATAATCCACAAAGTTCTTCCAAAGTGGTCCCTTTGATGGAGCAGATCGTATTTTGGGGAGAAATTCTTTCCTGTTCTTAGTCCCCGCTTTCTTCACCTTGAAGTTGAAGTTTTCCACTTGTGGGAAACTTTGGACACAAGAAAGTTGTCTTAATACTCTTCGAGGATTGTACATTGTACAACCTCCAGGATGAAACAACGATCCATTATAAGCCGCAACAGGTGAGAAATCAATAACCTCAACATCCTCCTCGTCTTCAACTAATGCAATGTTGTAAGGATGGAAAACCACATCTTCCACTGTTAACTTATCCAATGTCTCCCTCAACTCCAACATTTTTTTTCTTATTCTTTTCCGTGAGTTCAAAAATTCATATTTTTGCCTATAGGCTTCCCATAAGGCCAAGGAGTGTGAGCATGAGACAATTGCAGTTTAGGGAAGTGGTCGTACACCCAAACCTATAAGAAGAGGCAACAAATAATCCATTCGCAATATGATTAGTAACAATAAACATTCATTCACTTATATATTGAAACACACAAACTATAATTTAACGGGGTACCTGAACAAGGGTGTATAAGCCTCCAAAATATAGACTCTTAAGCCTCGAAGCTTTTCTGAGTTCCTCTTGAACGAATGAAAGAACCGCAATGCCCCAAGAGTAGTTGTTCACCTCATTCAGGGGGTCCAATAGCTGGAGGTAATGTGCATTTACCACGTGACCTGAACTGTCAGGGAAGAAAATGGTTCCTAGTTGATATAACAAATAAGCAGTCACATGGTGCTTAATCTTCTTCTCTGTCATCACCAACTTTCCTTCAGCAACCAAATCTTTCGTCCTTGAAAACTCATCAAACAAGGTTTTGAGCTTGATCTTTTTCAACTTCTTCTTGTACGTGCGGTCTTCCTCAAAGTCATCATTATACTCATCACCTTCCTTATGCTCTTTGTTAGCTCGTCTAAACTCACATTGTGCCTTTTTATCGCTCCATCCTAGACACCTTTCGACTAGCTTCTCAAGAAGTTCATAACTCATCGAGGGATCGTATCCATCTCGAACACTTGTTCCCGTAATTGGTAGGGCTGTGATTCTAAAACAATCATCCGGAGTTATTGCCATCTCACAAAAAGGTAGATGAAAGGTATTCGTCTCTGGATAAGAACTCTCGGCAAATGCAGTAACAGTGACAACATTAAATTTTTGGTGCGCATGTTGTATCCTGTTCCATTGTACAAATTTAAATACCGCCAAGC
The DNA here is from genome assembly GCA_023531295.1 of Papaver armeniacum. Classification (NCBI taxonomy): domain Eukaryota; kingdom Viridiplantae; phylum Streptophyta; class Magnoliopsida; order Ranunculales; family Papaveraceae; genus Papaver; species Papaver armeniacum. Next base: position 760,923 of record JAJJWW010011888.1, read on the forward strand.
GGACATCATCACACTCATTTTATATATTCCATATCTTGTTCTTTTGACGTTTCAAAACACGAACAACATTATTATGATCCTACAAAAGCAACATCATATCTTATATACTAAGATATATAGAAAAAAACAATATATGTCAAAATATAATAAAATGACTGAGAAATCTTGATGGTTAAGATTGAACCTTACCTTTGTCGCAAAGATCTTGGCAGCCTATGAGTTTTTGTATCCCATCAGTACCTCCCCTCCATCTCTTGGAGTACCATAAGTTGGCTTCTTTGGAGGCAAACACAAATTGTCATCAGGAGTATGAATATCTAACACAAGGCTTTTTAGGCGTATTTCTAGGTTTCTTTCCCACTATTTCTACTTGTGCCTCTTCCTCTTCGTCTTCCTCTTCATCCAAGTCCTCCTATGATTTATCATCATCCTTATCTCCATCTTTCTCATTTTTTTCTCCGTCATCCAGGTCACTCTCATTTCCTCCTCCTTCAGCTGGTTCACCATCATTGGCACCCTCATTTCGTCCTCCTTCAGCTGGTTCACCATCATTGGCACCCTCATTTCCTCCTCCTTCAGTTGGTTCACCTTCTCCACCTTGATGATGTTCTAGACTTCCCATCTCTTCCACGATCTCTTCATTAACTTGTTGGATTACGTTGTCAACATTATCTCTCTTAACACCATCTTGGATGACAACACCCGGTAATGACCCACCTCTATACTTAGCATTTTTGGTTCCACGGTTACTGATCGTGTGTCAATCCGTCAAAAATAATTTCACTTTCTTACGCACTAAATTTAAATGAAGCACAAGGTAAGGAAGAGTTCGTATCCACAGAGAGGCAATTGTTGTTAAGTAATTTTCAGTTTCTAAAGTAACCCAAGGTATGTTTGTTGTTTAAGAAATAAAAGTAGTTGAAAGCAAAGTAAATAGTTTGAGAAATCAATAAGGAGAAGATATTGGTCAAGGGATAGTATCATTCACAAACATGTATTTTCATCAATGATTAGAATTGGTATTTAATCTCGTATTTATTAAAAGTCCTAGGATACCTTGATCGCAAGTATAACCCGTTAATTCCCTGTTTTCATCACAACCACATTAAAAGATGCATATGTGAATTCTTCGTCGAAAGCAACATAAAGTGTAAAAGCACAATTAAGTTTAACTCCCTAAGAGCATTAAGTTTTATGGAATAAGACTCATCAATGCAAACGAATGTGTAAAAGCACTAGACGTTTTAACAAAAGTTATGATTCACTCGTGACTAATAGGATGTATCACTACAAGCACTAACCACAATTATGCTACTTAGAATCAGGGATAAACAACTTTTTCGTATTGAAAACCCTAATATAGCTCTAGAGATGAACACAAATCGGATTGATTCGGACTCAATCTAACAAGTTTTCAAATCTTATAACACTATTAATTGTGAATCACAAACAATAATTAATGAGACAAAACTAATTCATTGAATCAAAAGCATGTTGAGAAATCAACTTTTATCCCATAACCAATAAGATGTTTAGCTACTCATAGCTATGGAGTTCATCATCATCAATATTCAATAATAAAACAAAGAAGAAGAAGAACAAAACCAAACCCTAGAAGCGTAAACAAAAGTGGCTCTCCAAAATTCCAAGCAAAAAAGATATCTTATGTGTTGTAGAAAACCTCCCTTTTATAGCCTTTCTCTCCTTCTAAAATTAGGTCAAGTCTTCAAAGTCCATTAGATGAAAATCCACCAAGCCCACAAGAAAGAGAAACCGTGTAGAAAATACGCCCCGAAAGTGGTCGCCGGAAGTCTGGGATTGTGGCCGGAAATCGCCCGGAAAGTCGCCGGAAATCGGCTCCGGTGACCGGCAAAGTCCGCCCGGCCACCGGTCAACGGGTTGGATCGGTCGGGTCAACGGGTTGGATCGGTCGGGTCACTGACCGAGTCATGTGAGTCAAGGTCTAAGTCAGACTAGTTGAGCTTATTCTTGGCTCAGGCCATTGCTCCAGGCCAAGATGTCCATATTTCATGATGGTATGGGTGCACCAACTTTCACTTTACCAAGATGTCCATACTCGTATTGGACCAACTTTCATTTTGCAACTCCATTTGTTGCCAACCACAGCTTCAAGACCACCAATTGCAACCAACCTCAAATTCAACTCCTTATTTCATAGCAGCAACCAACATTTCCACCTGCAACCTTCTTCTCAGTCTTCAACTCAACACACAGCAGCATATTAATCTTGTTATCAAGACCACAACCATCAACCTCTGCCATTGCCAGAAATATCTCAATAGCAACAACTCCAAAAGCAGCTGCATCCATGCCCTGCAATTTCCTAATCACCAGTTCCAGCTTCACCTCGAGCCCTGAACTGCACCTGACCTGCCAACCTCACCTGCAGTTTCACAACATACTAAAACTGCTCCATTCTCTGTCACAACACAAAGACCACCAGCCTTCAATGCCTTTCCTAATCGAGCTACGGTTCCTAACAAAGACACTGGACTCCATATAGCAAGAACTTCACTTTCTCCAGCCAAGATCAACCAACCTCGGACATAATATGCCACCAATTACCCCCATGAGTTCAAGCTTTCACGACTACACTCTATCTCTTTACTGCAGCACAATCTCAGTGATCCAACACCACCTGAGCCATCTCACAGCTCATACCAACTTCCCTCTCTTGCCTGAGACCAATGCCTTGCCACTCCAACCACTAGCTCGGGCCACATTCACAAAGAAAAACCACACGAACCTTCGGCCTCCTACACCGCAAAACAGCTTTGCAGTCCATCTCCTTTGCATTGTGCTTCTCGCACTTTTGACCCCTTTCAGTAGCTTGACACAGCCTCCGCTCTTTGAACCATGAACTGCAATAAGCTCAAACACCTGAGCCATTACACACTGATGCCAGCAACTCCAGCCTTGTTCAAGAACACCATCACCATACCCATTAGCCTGCAACTAGAGCCAGGGCACCATCATTTGCAGTTCAGATCTGTCCACCTTAACCTGCAGCAAGCATCAATCCCAACTGCACTGTCTCAAGCCAACCAATCTTCTCAGCATAAGTCTCAGCATTGCAGACCCATGTCACATCACAGTTGAGGCTCCTATTGCAATCACCAGCAGCTGCTCAGACTCCATTATCTCCACAACAGAACCACCATGACTAGAGTACCAGTTTACCACCAGTACCTACCCCAGCTACACATGAGCCATCACAGACTACCATCTCCATCTTCTCTTCTTCCCTGAGCTCAACATCAAGATCGGCAAAGATTCTGTAGAACCAATTGCAGCAACAGCTGCTCTACCAACCTCATCACCTCCCAGTTCAAGCTCATACACTCTACCACAGAACACCAACAATACCCAGACCAGTTCATAACTCAGCAAATCCACAAACCCCATCACCTGAAATTGCCCATTTATTTCATAACAGCAACAATACTAGATCCATTCTTCATACTCAATTCCTCTTGACCTCAACAACAACAAGTTCAGAACCATTCTAAGTTCATCACTGCAATCCACACCTGCATACAATCTAAGATCCACCAGTAGCTTCATAATACCAAATTAGAGCTCACCCAAATCCACCAGAAGCTCATTCTTCTCAGAGCCCTTTCCAATTAACAACTCCATTCCTGATTTTAGATCACACCCAGTCTTTCTCGACAGCCGCAGCGGCATCCTCACTGATTTCTCCTTCATCTCAGTGATCGACACCTCCCCAGCTCCATCTTCTGGGATTCAATCTCCACAGCAAATCTGCTCTTCCTCCATCAACACAGCAGCAACTCGTTCTTCATTCGCAATTTTCAGCTTCAATACTTCAAATCTTCATCTCAATGGCATCGTGACTCACGAAATTTTTTCTCTCTTCTCTCGATCCAGATTTCAAAGTGAAATCGCCTCTCAATCATTTCAGGTGGAGTAATGAGTAAATGTTCGAGCAAACATTTCTCGATTTAGGTTTAGGTGTAAGAATGGTGGTGGACATAGCCACCCAGGTCTGGCAGATAAGGGGTACCCAGCTGGTAGCCCCTTAACGTTAGCTGGCTGTCATTTAACGCCTCTCCAAAAGAAAGTTGTCCCTTAACCTTTGGTCAACTCCATATATCCCTTGCCTGTGAGATGACACTTTCGCCCTTTGGCTCAATTTGGATAATTTCTTCTTCTTTTCGTCCGTGCGACTCCAGAGTTCCTAATAACTCAAAAACACACGTAAAGTGCATAATACACAAGAAAAAATAGCAAAGAAAGCGTAACTACTAGATAGTAAATACGGTGTATTCTACACCTATCAGATTCCCCCACACTTAGACTTTGCTAGTCCTCGAGCAAATCAAACAAAACAATAAAATACAACAACTCCGTGTCGTCGAGGCTACGGTCACTTTTAGCATAAATAACAAGCCTTTAAACCCCTAGGTGTCCCTAGTGGACGAGTTATAGTCTCGTGAGGGTTTACTAGAGATATACCCACAAAACCTATTTTTCCAACTTACTAGTTCTCCGTAATGATAGTATCCAACGCGCTAAGAAGACATAGAGATTCTGCACACTAGTCATAAGAAGTTAGACACATAAATGAACACAATCTCATTCTTAAAAGTTGAGAGAGATATAACCATCCCTTCTCGACTAAAATTCGGGTTCGGAGTGATCAAAAGTCTCGACTCGCCTCACAAGAAAGGGTTTTATGATATTGCTCTCAATAATAAACAGCTCTTTATGGGTCACACATGTGTCCAAAGTTGGAATGAAGAGAGAATCCTGCGACACGTTGAATGGTAGGAAGGCTTAACCCTCCGAAGTTTTTTGAAAACCCACATCTTTTATATATTTTCGAAAACCCATTTTTCTAACGATCTCTTCGAAAGGAAATCTAACCATTTAACGAAGGTGGGAATATGCTTACTTACAGTGAATCCGTTCGGCATGCAGCTAGCACCACTCTCACAAAGATCCATAGAAACGTCTTCGGTCTTCTATCGGTGTCTTCATCTTCATCTTCGGTCTTCAACTCTTGATGATAACTCTCGAACTTCGTAGAATCTTGACAATATGATTCTTTCCTCAAATTTCTTGTCGCTTGAAACTTTATTATAGATATTCCTTCTTTCCATAGGCTTTATTGAAAGAATACATAAATAAACAAACTATACAACCCCAATATTTTTTTTTTTTTTTTTTTTGAATAACAAATACAAAAAAAAAATAAAACAAAATAAAAACATTTTTCTCTTGTCTCTTTCTTTTTTTTTTTTTTAATTTTTTTTTTTTTTTTTTTTTTTTTTTTTTTTTTGAGACAAGAGAAAGTAAAATACAAATAAAATAAAAATGTAAGTACAATGCCATGGTATAAGTACTTTACCGCTTGAATCTTCACAACTTATATGTCTTGATATCATAGACTTCTCGAACTTCTCATCCTTAATAATTTCCGCTCTTGTATATTAGTCTTCAACTTATAAAAATTATGCTCCCTGTTTTGTTGCTTTACTCAAATCTGAAATCTGCCCATTTTATACCATTGTTTGTAAACCTCGAACGTGTTCAACTTTCCTTTGAATTTGTGATGCTCCTCTTGTTGATGATGATGGTGTTTCTATGGACCTGTTGGTGTAGAGAGAGATAAGGTGGATGGTGCTAACTGCGAACAAGATCACAAGTGGTATGTAAGTTAGCAATTCGATGTCACCAACATGGTTGATAAAAATAGCACTCAAGAGATCAAAATAGTGCTTCTATGGTGGGAAATTGGACAGCTCACCATTCGCCAGGAATTTACGTACGGTGACACACACTCAAAAAGCACAAATTTAGACAGTACAAAGAATTGAAGGTTGGTGCCTCACATTATGTAACTTGGGTAGTCTCCACTATAGGGGATCACTGTTCTAATACCGAATTCAGCTCGCACCTTATTTGCCACTGGCATGGTTAAATCCAACTTTAACTCTCATACAATTAAGAAACCCGATCATGTTCTCTGTCATCTCTAAGTTCAGTCACTATTGTGAGATTCTCGATGTAATCTTAGCAACATGTATACTATGTGACTCTAAACTAACCATAAGTTGGAGTTTTCTTATTCACTAGTTCACAAAAAAAGTTGAAAAATTGCAAAAACTTACGACATAAACCACTCCCCCACACTTAAACTTTACATTGTCCTCAATGTAAATTGAATCATCCAAAGTAAGTCAAGGTGGGAAATCCTAGCAAGAAATCAGCAAAAATAAAGTAAAAACAAAACAAGAAAAACTCAAAACAAGAAAAGAAATAAATACAAGACAAGAAATACTCATCCTTTGGGTTGCCTCCCAATTAGCGCTTGGTTTAAAGTCGTCAGCCCGACTATCTCCTTGCTTTCTATGACTCCTCCAGAGGGAGTACATCCACAAAGTTAACTCCTTCCACCACATCGAAGTGAAATTCTCATAATATGGTTTCAACCGGTGCCCATTAACTTTAAGTTCTTTCCCCGTAGCTATGCTACGAATTTCCACTGCACCATGAGAAAACACATTAGTAACAATAAAAGGTCCGATCCATCGTGACCTTAGTTTACCCGGAAATAATTGCAAGGGAGAATTAAACAAAAGCACTTTCGCCCAATGCAAAATTGTTTCCTAGAAATCATGTTATCATGGAATGCTTTTGTCTTTTCTTTGTAAATCCGTGAGCTTTCAAATGCATCATTGCGAAGCTCCTCTAGCTCTTGGAGTTGTAACTTCCTTTGCTTTCCAGCCCCATCCATCTCCATGTTGCATTGTTTAATAGCCCAAAACGCCTTATGCTCAATTTCCACGGGTAAGTGACAAGGTTTACCATACACAAGCCTAAAAGGAGACATTCCAATAGGTGTTTTATATGCGGTTCTATACGCCCACAAAGCATCATTAAGTCGCATGCTCCAATCCTTCCTTGTCGGGTTCACCGTCTTTTCTAGAATTGATTTCACCTCCCGGTTAGACACCTCGACTTGTCCATTGGTTTGGGGATGATAAGGTGTTGCAATCTTATGCGACACATTGTACTTCCTTAACAAGCTTTGCAAGAACCTCGTTTTGAAGTGAGAACCCCATCGCTTATTATCGCCCTTGGAATTCCAAACCTTGCAAAAATATTAGCTAGCACAAAATCTGAAACAACTTTAGAATCATTAGTTGGGGTGGCTTTAGCTTCCACCCATTTCGAGACATAATCAACCGCAAGTAAGATATAAAAATTTCCATGGGAGTTGACAAAAGGCCCCATAAAATCAATACCCCATACATCAAAAGCTTCAATAAATTGAATAAAAGTTTGTGGCATTTGATTTCGGACACCTAGATTGCCGGTTCTTTGGCACCTATCACAAGTTGTACAAAATATATGTGCATCCTTAAACAAAGTTGGCCAATAAAAACCACTTTCAAGTACCTTGTGCGCGGTTCTCTTACTCCCAAAATGTCCTCCGCAAGCATAAGAGTGACAAAAAGACAAGATAGAGTTAAATTCAGATTCGGGCACGCACCTTCGTATCACTTGGTCACTACCATGTTTCCATAAGTAAGGATCATCCCATATGTATTGGTTCCCTAACCTCTTAAGTTTGTCCCTCTCATAGACGAGACAAGTTCTTTGGGATTTGTTTAGAAACTAAGTAATTCACAATATCGGCATACCATGGTTCTCCAAAGGCAATCGAGAAAAGTTGCTCGTCAGGAAACTTTCATGCAACGGGATAGTCTCCTTGTCCACACAAGTCGGCTCAAGTGATCCGAAACGGTGTTCTCAATCCCTTTCTTGTCTTTGATTTCAATATCAAACTCTTGCAAGAGTAATATCCATCGTATGAGCCTCGGTTTCGCCTCTTTCTTTGTAAGCAAGTATCTAAGTGCCGCATGATCGAAAAGACAACAACTTTTGTACCAATTAGATAAGAGCGAAACTTTTCTAAAGCAAAAACAATGGCTAATAACTCCTTTTCAGTGGTGGTGTAGTTTTGTTGAGCCTCATTTAACGTTCTAGAAGCATAATAGATAGCATGAGGAAGCTTCCCACACGTTGCCCAAGCACCGCACCAACCGCATAATCACTAGCATCACACATGAGTTCAAACGGCTTACTCCAATCCGGTGGTTTAATGATAGGGGCTGAAATCAAAAGTTCTTTCAAACGATTGAATGCCGCCATACATTTCTCATCAAAGTTAAAAACCACATCTTTTTGCAATAAGTTACAAAGTGGTGATGCTATCTTGGAAAAATCCTTGATGAACCTACGATAAAAACCTGCATGACCAAGAAAAGAACGTATCTCCCTCACCGTAGTGGGAGGGGTTAGAGCACGAATAAGGTCTATCTTAGATTTATCGACTTCCAAGCCTTTAGAAGATATTATATGGCCTAAAACTATGCCATGAGTTACCATGAAATGGCACTTCTCCCAATTTAGCACAAGATTTGTTTCAACACATCGTTCAAGGATTAGAGACAAATTGTTCAAGCAAAGGTCAAAAGAATCACCAAAGACACTAAAGTCATCCATGAACACTTCGATTATGTTTTCAACATATTAGAAAAGATACTCACCATACACCTTTGAAAAGTAGCTGGGGCATTGCATAGGCCAAAAGGCATCCTTCTATAAGCAAAAGTACCGAAAGGACAAGTGAAAGTGGTTTTCTCTTGGTCCTCCCAAGTGCTATCACAATCTGATTATAACCCGAATAGCCATCAAGAAAGCAATAGTAAGAGTGTCCAGCTAAACGTTCAAGCATTTGATCAATAAAAGGTAAAGGAAAGTGATCTTTTCTAGTGGTGGCATTCAATTTTCTATAATCAATACAAACCCTCCAACCGGTTTGCACACGAGTTGGGACAAGTTCATTCTTATCATTCTCCACCACCGTCACACCCGATTTCTTGGGTACAACTTGCACCGGGCTTACCCACTTGCTATCGGATATGGGGTAGATAACACCCACTTCCAAAAGCTTGAGTATCTCCTTTTTCACAACTTCCATCATGGGGGGGGGTTCAAACGACGTTGCGCTTCCCTAGTAGGCTTTGCATCATCCTCCAAACGAATTTTGTGCATACAAACGGCAGGGCTAATACCCTTGATATCGGCAATTGTCCATCCTATGGCCGTCTTGTACTTCCTTAGCACCCTTAGAAGTTTTTGCTCCTGTAAATCACTAAGCTTGTTAGAAACAATCACCGGTAACTCTTCATTATCACCCAAGTACAAGTACTTAAGGTGGTCGGGAAGAGGTTTCAATTCTAAAATCGGAGATTTAATAATTGAAGGTACAAGCTTTTCATCACTGCATGGTAAAGAAATAAAAGAGATATTATGAGTTTTTGGGCATTCTTGTAGTGAATTAAGATCACCAAGAGCTTCCTTGACTTCATTACCACACTCTACACCATTATCCATGGATGTAGTTAACATGGTTTCCAAAGCATCATCACCGTTTAATTCAAACATTTGTTGTGCCAATGTATCCATCACATCAATGGAGAAACAAGAGTGGACATCGCTAGGATATCGCATCGTCTCGAAAATGTTGAAACGTATTATTTCTCCATCGAACTCCATAGTTAGCGTTCCCTTATCCACATCAATTATGGTTTTCGCCGTTTTCATGAAAGGACGCCCAAGAAGCAATGGAAGAGACGAGTCCGGTGCACCTTCATCCATCTCTAGCACACAAAAGTCCGCTGGAAATACAAGTTGATTAACCTGCACAAGAACATCCTCAACAATACCCATTGGGTAGACATTAGAGCGATCGGCTAATTGCAATACAATTTCAGCCTCTTAAGAGGACCAAGATCAAGTGAATTATACATCGACGCAGGCATAACATTAACTAAGCACCTAAATCCAACATAGCTTTGTTAAAAGTTGTGTTACCAATTTTGTGGGAATGTCAAAACTACCCGGATCCTTACACTTAAGTGGGAGTTTGTGTTGTAAGATTGCCGAGGCATTCTCCCCCACACTAAGCACTTCATTACCTTTGAGCCTTTGTTTGTTGGTACACAAGTCCTTCAACACCTTTGCATACTTTGGAACTTGCTTGATAGCATCAATGAGTGGTATGTTCACATGGATCTTTTTAAGAACGTCTAAAATCTCCTTTTCTAGTTCCGCCTTCTTAGAACTTGCAAATCTGCGAGGAAAAGGTAGAGGAGGAACATAAGTAAACCGGAGTTTTAGAGTTAGGAATAGGTACCTCTAAGTTTGGGGAGAATCCTCGACTGTCTCCTCCAAAACAGGTTCCTTTGGTGTGTCCACCTTGCCCGAATCAGCAACTTCGGGTTGCACAAGTTGTGTACCGCTTCTCAACGTAATGGCATTGACACCCTCTTTTGGGTTAATAGGTTGAGAAGGAAGTCTCCCACTATTTTGTGCCTTCAAATTGTTGATATCAACCGCCATGGAGCCCATTTGTGTTTGCAACTCCTTAATAGCACTCTTAGTCTCTTGTTGACTTTCCTTGAACATGGTGGAAATACATTGCATAAAAGTTTGAAGCTTTGCATCAATATCAGCACCTTGAGTTTGCATTGATTGTTGTGCTTGAGGTTGCTGAAATTGTTGTTGTTGTGGTTGAAATCCACTAGGACGGTTGAAAGTAGGTTGTTGAATGGCTCCTTGCTTGTTAGCATAGCTAAAATTGGGGTGATCTCTCCATCCCGGATTGTAAGTGTTGGAGTAGGGATCATACCGTCTTGGTTGATTTGGAAAGATCGCATTAGCTTGCTCGTCTTCATAAGATTGAGGAGAAGTTGGTATAACCGCGGATGCAACTTGTTGCAACATTCTGTCATGTTACCCATTTGTTGTGAAGTTCCTCCACCTCGCTTACTTCACTCACCCTTCTTAGAATCACATCCGAACCACGACTCAGAAATTGTTGTGAGTTCGCTGCCATGTTTTCAATCAACTCCCTAGCTTGTGATACCGTCTTGCTAACTAGTGCACCACCACCCGCAGCGTCAATAAGATTCCTATCACTTGATTGGAGTCCTTCATAGAAGTATTGGATGATCATAGCGTCACTAAATTGGTGGTGAGGGCAGCTTGCAACCAATCTCTTGTACCGTTCCCAACATTCATATAAGGATTCTCCCACGTTTTGCTTCATCCCACAAATTTCTTTGCGAATTTGAGTAGCCTTGGATGCAGGAAAATATCTCTCCAAAAAGAGTTTCTTCAATCCATTCCATGTCGTGACACTTCCGGGAGGTAAATAGTACAACCAATCCTTCGCACTATCCATTAAAGAGAAACGGAAAACCTTCAACATTGCACCATCCGCCTCAACATTTGCTGGAAGCATAGCCGTGACAATGGTGTGGAAGTCCAAAAGATGTTTGTTAGGATCTTCATTCACCATGCCATGGAATTTTGGTAATTCTCTAAGCAACCCCGGCTTTATCTCAAAAGTAGAGTTCGTTTGAATACACTCCTGTTGTGTATCAAGCCTATGAGAAGCTAAGTCCTTGAGTGAACGATTTGCATCACCCATTTCTTCTTCTTCTTCTCGTTGTCGGAAAATCTCTTCTCCTACTTCCTCCTCGTGCTCGTCCGTTGTGTTTCGCCTTGGTTGGAGTATTGTGCCGCGTCGAGTAGCTATCCCGCACCTTGGATAATTCCAATCCTTAGAAGCCAGATATTATGCACCTGAAAACAATTCTTCAAAACAAGTGAGAAACAAGACAAGAACCGAAAAGCAAAGATAAAAGCAGAAATTGTAAAAAGAAACTAAAAACTTAATAACAAGCCGTATGCCTCCCGCCGGGCGCCAAATTTTTGATCGTGTGTCAATCCGTCAAAAATAATTTCACTTTCTTACGCACTAAATTTAAATGAAGCACAAGGTAAGGAAGAGTTCGTATCCTGAGAGGCAATTGTTGTTAAGTAATTTTCAGTTTCTAAAGTAACCCAATGTATGTTTGTTGTTTAAGAAATAAAAGTAGTTAAAAGCAAAGTAAATAGTTTGAGAAATCAATAAGGAGAAGATATTGGTCAAGGGATAGTATCATTCACAAACATGTATTTTCATCAATGATTAGAATTGGTATTTAATCTCGTATTTATTAAAAGTCCTAGGATACCTTGATCGCAAGTATAACCCGTTAATTCCCTGTTTTCATCACAACCACATTAAAAGATGCATATGTGAATTCTTCGTCGAAAGCAACCTAAAGTGTAAAAGCACAATTAAGTTTAACTCCCTAAGAGCATTAAGTTTTATGGAATAAGACTCATCAATGCAAACGAATGTGTAAAAGCACTAGACGTTTTAACAAAAGTTATGATTCACTCGTGACTAATAGGATGTATCACTACAAGCACTAACCACAATTATGCTACTTAGAATCAGGGATAAACAACTTTTTCGTATTGAAAACCCTAATATAGCTCTAGAGATGAACACAAATCGGATTGATTCCGGACTCAATCTAACAAGTTTTCAAATCTTATAACACTATTAATTGTTAATCACAAACAATAATTACTGAGACAAAACTAATTCATTGAATCAAAAGCATGTTGAGAAATCAACTTTTATCCCATAACCAATAAGATGTTTAGCTACTCATAGCTATGGAGTTCATCATCATCAATATTCAATAATAAAACAAAGAAGAAGAAGAACAAAACCAAACCCTAGAAGCGTAAACAAAACTGGCTCTCCAAAAATTCCAAGCAAAAAAGATATCTTATGTGTTGTAGAAAACCTCCCTTTTATAGCCTTTCTCTCCTTCCAAAATTAGGTCAAGTATTCAAAGTCCATTAGATGAAAATCCACCAAGCCCACAAGAAAGAGAAACCCGTGTAGAAAATACGCCCAAAAGTGGTCGTGGAAGTCTGGGATTATGGCCGGAAATCGGTCGGAAAGTCGCCGGAAATCGGCTCCGGTGACCGGCAAAGTCCGCCCGGCCACCGGTCAACGGGTTGGATCGGTCGGGTCAACGGGTTGGATCGGTCGGTCACCGACCGAGTCATGTGAGTCAAGGTCTAAGTCGATTCTTGGCTAGTTGAGCCGATCGTAAAGACAATCATTGTGCTCGATATTTTCAGCCATGATTGCTCCAGTGCTTCATTCCAAGATGTCCATACTGTATTGCACCAACTTTCACTTTACAGCCCAGATGGCTATTTTGCAACTCCATTTGTTGCCAACCACAGCTTCAAGACCACCAATTGCAACCAACCTCAAATTCAACTCCTTATTTCATAGCAGCAACCAACATTTCCACCTGCAACCTTCTTCTCAGTCTTCAACTCAACACACAGCAGCATATTAATCTTGTTATCAAGACCACAACCATCAGCCCGCCATTTTAAATATCTCAATAGCAACAACTCCAAAAGCAATTTTGCATCCATGCCCCCGCAATTTCCTAATCACCAGTTCCAGCTTCACCTCGAGCCCTGAACTGCACCTGACCTGCCAACCTCACCTGCAGTTTCACAACATACTAAAACTGCTCCATTCTCTGTCACAACACAGCACCAGCTTCAATTCCTTTCCTAATCTGAGCTACAGTTCCCAACAGCACCAGACTCCATATAGCAGCAGCTTCACTTTCTCCAGGCCAGCATCAGCTCAACCTGGCCATAATATGCCACCAATTACCCCCATGAGTTCAAGCTTTCACGACTACACTCTATCTCTTTACTGCAGCACAATCTCAGTGATCCAACACCACCTGAGCCATCTCACAGCTCAGACCAACTTCCCTCTCTTGCCTGAGACCAATGCCTTGCCACTCCAACCACTAGCTCAGGCCACATTCACAGCAAAACCACCTGAACCTTCAGCTCCTACACTGCAAAAGCGACTTTGCAGTCCATCTCCTTTGCATTGTGCTTCTCCGCACTGAGCCCTTTCGTAGCTTGACACGCCTCTCTGAACCATGAACCGCAATAAGCTCAAACACACGAGCCATTACACACGATGCCAAGAACTCCAGCCTTGTTCAAGAACACCATCACTGGACCCATTAGCTCGCAACTAGAGCAGGGCACCATCATTTGCGTTGAGATCATCACCTTAACCTGCAGCAAGCATCAATCCCAACTGCACTGTCTCAAGCCAACCAATCTTCTCAGCATAAGTCTCAGCATTGCAGACCCATGTCACATCACAGTTGAGGCTCCTATTGCAATCACCAGCAGCTGCTCAGACTCCATTATCTCCACAACAGAACCACCATGACTAGAGTACCAGTTTACCACCAGTACCTACCCCAGCTACACCTGAGCCATCACAGACTACCATCTCCATCTTCTCTTCTTCCCTGAGCTCAACATCAAGACTGCGAGATCTCAGAACCAATTGCAGCAACAGCTGCTCTACCAACCTCATCACCTCCCAGTTCAAGCTCATACACTCTACCACAGAACACCAACAATACCCAGACCAGTTCATAACTCAGCAAATCCACAAACCCCATCACCTGAAATTGCCCATTTATTTCATAACAGCAACAATACTAGATCCATTCTTCATACTCAATTCCTCTTGACCTCAACAACAACAAGTTCAGAACCATTCTAAGTTCATCACTGCAATCCACACCTGCATACAATCTAAGATCCACCAGTAGCTTCATAATACCAAATTAGAGCTCACCCAAATCCACCAGAAGCTCATTCTTCTCAGAGCCCTTTCCAATTAACAACTCCATTCCCGATTTTAGATCACACCCGGTCTTTCTCGACAGTAGCAGCGCATCCTCACCGATTTCTCCTTCATCTCGTTGATCAACACCTCTGACTCCATCTTCTCGGGATTCAATCTCCACAAAGCAAATCTGCTCTTCCTCCATCAACACAAGAACAACTCGTTCTTCATTCGCAATTTTCATCTTCAATACTTCAAATCTTCATCTCAATGGCATCAGCAGCTCTGAATTTTTTCTCTCTTCTCTCGATCCGATTTCAAAGTGAAATCGCCTCTCAATCATTTCAGGTGGAGTAATGAGTAAATGTTCGAGCAAACATTTCTCGATTTAGGTTTAGGTGTAAGAATGGTGGTGGACATAGCCACCAGTGTCCTGGGCGGATAAGGGGTACCCAGGTGGTAGCCCTTAACGTTAGTGGGTCGTCATTTAACGCCTCTCCAAAAGAAAGTTGTCCCTTAACCTTGGGTCAACTCCATATATCCCTTGCCTGTGAGATGACACTTTCGCCCTTTGGCTCAATTTGGATAATTTCTTCTTCTTTTCGTCCGTGCGACTCCAGAGTTCCTAATAACTCAAAAACACACGTAAAGTTCATAATACACAAGAAAAAATAGCAAAGAAAGCGTAACTACTAGATAGTAAATACGGTGTATTCTACACCTATCAGTTACCGGCATAACAATGTACTTTGCCTCGAGGCGTGGGAGTTCTCAGATCTTCCAGTAAAGGTTGGTTTGATTTTTTGCCTCTTCCACTAATCAAGAAAACATAAGATATTAGCTTAACCGCTAAATGATTCACTAAATCAGATGCAACATAAGGGTTCTCAGCATAATAGTTCGGTTTGTCAAGATTTTTTACAAACAAACCGAACTCAACATTGGTCAATGCTAATGAAGAGTTCGGTTTGTCAAGGTTTTTGGCGAACAAACCGAACTCAACAAGTATGCAACTACTGAAGAGTTCGGTTTGTCAAGGTTTTATGCGAATAAAAAGAACTCAACATGTATGCAACTAGCATAGTTCGGTTATATTTTTTTTTCCGATAAAGTTCGGTTACTAAATAGTTTTATATTATTATGCGAACAAACCGAACAAAATAGCACAGTTCGGTTACATAAAAACTCACAATAGCGGGCAAAATAGCAGAGTTCGGTTACATCTGAAAAAAAAAATATTTTAAAATTGGTTAAGTTCGGTTAGAAATTTTTTTTAGGCTTCTTTGCGAACTAACCGAACTGGCAGTTCGGTGACCTAGTTTTGAATCCTATAGAACCGAACTGTTCTTCGTGTTCTTCCTCTCAGGAAGTTCGGTTAACAAACTAGGGTTTTTTAGAAACTCGTCATAACCGAACAATGCACTGTAACTTCCATTTGAACCCTATTTTGATGATTTTTATTCAATTAAACGAATCAAAATCAAATTAAAAGTAATGGGTTTGTTGCAAAATACCTGCGAATCGGTCCCATGGAAGAATCATGCTTCTTCAAGCGTCTATTATACTGGATTATGGCTTAACTTGGTTGTTCCACTTCTTTATGAATCTCAAAATCACTTGGCTGATTTGCTAGATGTCCCAATCGAGGACCTTCTCCTTGAAGTCGGTTGGTTTTCTTTCGAAGAACCATTCTTATAGTCGATTGATTAATCGACGATGAAAATTTTATGAATCGACGATTAATCGATGAAGACGAATGTTGAAAGGAAGAAGAAGAAGAGAAGAAAAAAAAAATTTCTCCCAAAACTCGTTTGTGCGGCGGTAGGGTATGTCTGATTTTGTTTTTTTGTTAATAGATTAGATTAGGTTAAATTTATATTTTGGTAGTTATTAGTTTAGTTATAATCTTAATTAGGGTTTGGGGGCAAATTAGTAATGTCCACATTTTAGGATATCCCTTATAAATGTAGAGTAGATGGCCTTATAAAACAATGGTCCCAAATATATCATGGTCCCCAAATAATGGTTCATTTTTTGAGTAATCCGTTTTGGGTAGTCCTAACAAACCCTAAAAAAGCCCAAGCCCCACCTATAAAAACATAATGTTTCCCTCTCTCCTTGTAAACCAGCCGCTCTACTTCTCCCTTCCCTCCAAGTTAAAACCCTAACCAGCAAAAATCCCACTATTCTTCCATCTACAAATCGAACAAAAAGTTGAACCCTGAATGATTCGATCATTAATTTGAACCTAGTGCTGCTAATTTTCATTCAATAGTGCTAAACGCTGTTTTTTTTCTTTTTTTTCCTTACATTTCCAACAAGAACAAGGAGTAGCAATGTCAGACATTCTGGAAGAGGTGTACCTGGAAATCTTATACAGAGTACCAGTAAAAACAACATTTGTATGTAAGTGTGTTTGCAAATCTTGGTTATCTTTAATTTCTACTCCTGATTTTGTCAAAATGCATCTCAATGTTTCAATTCAGAAAAATAACCCTAAACTCATGATTAAATACCACGATCCACTTCACAAAGACACTCCTTTATACTCTGTGAGTTACGATTCGTTATCATGGTCGATGAATAATTTCGAAGATGATGCTATTGAAATGGATTTCCCATTGGAATCTGATGGCTATATGTTCAAAACATTGGGTATTTGTGATGGTTTGTTTTGCTTAGGTTTTGAAGTTGGTGTTGCTGATGTTCTTTATCTCTGGAACCCAGCAACACGAGAATACAAGAAATTACCTAAATCGCCAAATGAATCTTCCGATAGTAAAGAGCTTGGGGTTTGTGGGTTTGGTTATGATGATAGGAATGGGGATTACAAAATTGTGAAATTGCTGCAGTATAATAGAAGTGTAATGGTGGATGATAGTTATCCGGTGGACAGGGTTGATCAGAGTCAAGGAATGTCTTTAGTCGATGTTTATACCATGGGGTCAAATTCATGGAAAAGCATTGCACCTGTTCCTTATAGTTTTCCTATTTGTGGAGATCCTGGGGTGCTTGTTAATGGGGTTCTTCATTGGTTAGGACATACACAAGCACTACAACGTTCTCTGGTTATGGTCTCTTTTAATATCAATGAAGAGAGATTCGAAGAATTGCAGCTACCAAAACAG
This sequence comes from Papaver armeniacum, assembly GCA_023531295.1. Taxonomy (NCBI): domain Eukaryota; kingdom Viridiplantae; phylum Streptophyta; class Magnoliopsida; order Ranunculales; family Papaveraceae; genus Papaver; species Papaver armeniacum. The sequence goes on from JAJJWW010011888.1 coordinate 778,713, forward strand.
CCCTTTGAGAAAAAGAATATATTTGTAACTGTGGGAGTGTTGGATGGGTGTCTATGTGTCATTAATAGTATTGATCCCGATTACTTTCAAATATGGAGGATGCGGGACTATGGAGTTCGAGAGTCTTGGAATTTATGTCATGTTATTACCAATGAAAGAATTGCGAATGGCTCTTTATTAATGTTGGCTTGGTTCAAGAGTGGTGAGTTTCTATTGCAGATTCCTGGTGACCTATTTTTTTATGACACAGAATGGAACAGCTAGAGAACCAAATATCCGTAGTTCGTCATTGGATTTGATGGAACACGTGACTTATTTTGAAAGCTTAGTTTCTTTGAACTCTGGTACTTATGTGAAGCCATGGACAATAGAGGAAGATATAATTGAAGAATGAGGAAGAAGCCTATGTGGAGAAGCATGACTATGTCATTAGTCCTTTTTATGTGTAATTGAGGTAAAGAGTTCCTATGTTGCATTTCACAGTATCTGTTATTACTTTCTTAGAACTTTTTGATGTATGCCGTGTGTTTATGAGTAAAAATGGTGTTCTGCATCTTTCTACATACAAACTCAATCAACTTTTCTTTTCTGTCATTGTTTTTTCAATAGATTTGTAGGATCATCCAATGTCTCTTTAGGTTATTTATGGATATCTGAAATGATTTTTATGGTCCATCCATGCCTGCTGTCAGTGTCATGCGATATTGTTCAAATTTGCTTCCTATTGAAAAGTAAACTGAGAGGTAAAGAATTGTTCAGAAATCTCATGGTCTTATGGCTTATAGTGTAATCCTGGCTTTTGATATTATGAGCTGAATGGTGAACGATGGAAGAATCTATCTAATTTGAAATTCTTAACCTTTTTTTTTTTGTGTGTGTTGCAAGAGATTTGTTTGATGTTCAGTCAGACCTTAGTCACAAAATGTTTTGTAGAATTACAACCTGGATTTGGTTTTTTGACCTCCTCTTCCTTAGTACCCCTGTATTTGCATTATTTTTGTTGCAGGTAATCTATAAATGGAAAATATGGAGTGAAAGTTGTTTATGCTTCCCCATTAGCTGCTGAAGCTCTGTTATTGGACCAGATGACTGGTTGCTCTTTTAGTATTTGGTCTTAAAGGTCTTGCTGAGGTTAGCATCTTCCCATGCTAGGTTTTTGCTTTGAGGATTTTACTTTGATGTATTGTGTTCATAAGTGTGAAAAATAGCATGTATTGTGTTCATAAGTGTGAAAAATAACATTTTTTAATCTGGATATAGTATCTGTCCACCATACATATCACTCTCTCAGAATGCATGTCAACTTATGATTATTGAAGGCCCATAATTTAGTAATGCTGTAACGAACTTGAATAATGTATCATGGAATTGGTTTCTTGAGCCAGCTTTTAGAAAATGGGTGGGCAGGTTACGAATTGCCGGATAATTAAGAAGGTGCAAATGGGTTGAAATATCTAATTTTTGGCCAAAACAGTCAATATTGGGCCTGGGAACCAGCTGGGTTGGGTGGGTAATTGCACCCGCCCTCCCATGTGGCTACGCCCCTGGTTTCTTCATCATGTTCACTTACTAGTTCTAGGATAATTTGGATTTGGTTCCGCAAAGAGATAAGGGTACATTTGAGTCTTTAACTAAGCAGAACCCACAAACCATATGCCATTGTTGAGATCTACCCCCAGGCCAAAGAAGAAACTGAGCTGTATGTTTCTTATCAACTGGGTTTGTATAGAAATGACGACACCTGTCCAATTACGTAGCAGATAGACGGGTTATAAAGTTGTCCATCTTGCCATAAAATAATTGTGTTGTCCTTACTGGTCTTCTGGTCCATATTACCTGTAATAGGTTATTAAGTTGAGAAAACTGTGTACTTTTAGGTTGTTCCTTCTGATTAATGCCTTAATGGCTATCAAAATGACCATATATGAGGAGCGAGATCAAAACTCCGCGGCATCATTGTTGAGATAGTTGTGTGAGCAGCTTTTGCTCGTTCATGTCCTTTCTTTTTCCTGTAATAAGTTGAAATTCTTTTAAGAATCTCTCTTTTTGGTGATTTTACTGGCAAATGTGATGGCATGTCGCCAACAGCTTAGAAAACGGTATTGCTCATCTTTTTTTAGGTCAGTCTCTTGGGTGATATGTACCAATGCGAGGAAAACTTATTGTTTGAACTTTGCATTGGCTAGCATCACCGATTTGTAATAGGAAAGCATATTCAACCATCATGAGGGAAGAATAGATAATTAAGAATTTGCAGCTTGCGGAAGTTTTTCTGTTAGTGTTTGCATAAAGTACATCTTAGTAATGTTGACTATACCTAAATATTAGAGACAAAAATAACTACAAGGGTGACAGCTTGTGAAAAATATTCTGTTAATACTTGTATACAGTACACACCTTAGTAATGCTGATTTGAGAATCTTGAAAATTGTGAACTTTCATGAATCATGGGGTTGGACATCCGCATGTGGATGTATGTTCTCTCTAATCTTCCAAATTTGGAGCAGTTGGAATTGGAAAACTGCAAAAATATTTAAAAACTTGCAGCATAAGGTTTTTTGAGTTCACAGGAATGTCTTTGAAGAGTTTGGACTTTGGATTCGGATTTCCTTTTGTAAATAAAATCAGTCAGATACGTTACACCTAGAAGAGATGGAGAATCTGAAGATCGTTGGCTGCAAAAGCTTGATCAAATTCCCTTTGTTGCCTTCTCTGCAGCAGTTGTATTTACTATTTACTGGAGATTGATCACGAGTTAGCAAGTTCGATCAGTTGCTGCCTTACCTCTCTCACCAAGCTTCGTTTAGAAAATGTAGAGGAGCCTCTTTTAAATTCTGAACTTTAAAGGGTGTAAACAGTTTGAAGGTTGTACCATTGGCATCTTACAGATATTGTTCTTGATGAGGGTGTGCAGTTCAAAAGTTTCCGCCAGATATATGAAGATGGGAGTTTTTTCAGAAATTGACCATCTTCCATTAACCTCAGATTGTGTATGTCTTTAACCTATGATTTTAAATACCTCTTTTCTTAAAGAATTTAATGTATGTTGATCCTGTTCAACAAAATTAGCAACGCCCCTAACGATGTGTGAGGCACTGCTCCGGCCTGGAATGTTTGTCGGGCTGTATTAACGAACCTTAAAAAAGCCCAAGCCCTAAAAACATGCTTTTCCTCACCAACATAAAAAACCAGCCGTTCTGCTCCTTCTCCTTCCACTTGAAAACTGAAACCCTAACCAGCGAAAATCGTACTCTGCCTCCATCTACATATCAAACCAAAATCTGAACCCTGAATGAAACCGTCACTAATTTGAACCTGGTTCTGCTAATTTTTCATTGAAGAGTACTAATCAGGGTTTTTTTGCTTCTTCCATTTCCAACAAGAACAGGGAGTAGCAATGTCAGACATTCCGGAAGAGGTGTACCTGGAAATCTTATACAGAGTTCCAGTGAAAGCCACATTTGTATGTAAGTGTGTCTGCAAATCTTGGTTATCCTTAATTTCTACTCCTGATTTTGTCAAAATGCATCTCAATGTTTCAATCCAGAAAAATAACCCTAAACTTTTGATTAAATACCAAGACCCCTTGGAAAATCGTTTGTTAGTGGAACGTCGCGGTGTTGCTTTATACTCTGTTAGTTATGATTCGTTATCATCGTCGATGAATGAATTTGAAAATGAAGCTGTTGAATTACATTACCCATTGGGGCATTTAGATTTCTTTTTCAAAACAATGGGTATTTGTGATGGTTTGGTCTGCTTGTGTTTTCAAGTTGGTCGCCAGGATCTTCTTTTTCTTTGGAACCCAGCAACAAGAGAATTCAAGGGAGTACTCGCAGCACCAAATGAAGCTTCGGATACTAAAGAGCTTGGGATTTGTGGTTTTTGTTATGATAAAAGGATTGACGATTACAAATTAGTGAAACTTACGCAGTGGAATAGAAGTTTAAGGGTGGATACAAGTTATGTGGTAGACAGGATTGATCAGAGTCAAGGAATGTCTTTAGTCGATGTTTATAATATGGGGTCAAATTTATGGAAAACCATTGAATCTGTTCCGTACAGTTTTCCCATCTGTGGAATTCCGGGGGTGCTTGTTAATGGAGCTCTTCATTGGTTGGGGCATACCGAAGCTCTACAGCGTTCTCTGGTTATGGTTACTTTTAATATCATCAAAGAGAGATTTGAAGAATTGCAACTTCCAAAACAACCGTTTGACAAGAAGGAAATATTTATAACTGTGGGAGTGTTAAAAGGGTGTCTTTGTGTCATTAATAGTATTGATCCCAATTGCTTTCAAATATGGAAGATGGAGGATTATGGAGTTCAAGAATCGTGGAATTTATGTCAAGTTATTACCAATGAAAGAATTGCGAATGACTCTTCATTAAAGTTGGTTTGGTTCAAGAATGGTGAGTTTTTATTTCACATTCCCGGTGAACTAGTTTTTTATGACTCGAAGAATGGAACAGCTAGAGAACCAAATATTCGTAGTGCATCTTTGCTTTTGATCGAAGAAGAGATTTATTTTGAAAGCTTAGTATCCCTAAAATCTGGCACTTATGTGGGGGGATTGGCACTAGAGGAGGAATAATTGAACCTTGAGGAAGATGCTTTCTGCTATTTAGTATCCTTATTATGTGCAACTAAGGTACAGAGTTACTGTCTTTGAACCTTTTTTCATGTATACTGTGTATTAAGGGTAAAAATGGTGTTCTGAAAGATAATCTCTAGGTAATTTAATAGCTTAAGTTTGAAGTATACGCCCGGCTTTTGATACTATGAGCTGATCAATGAGGAAAGATAGAGGAATGTTGTGAATTTTAAATTCACAACCTTTTCTTTTTTGTTCCAAAGAGATTGGATCAATGAGAAGTTTAGTCGGACTTCAATCACAGAACGTTTCGTTGAATTACAACCTTGATTCAGTCAGGTTCTAAAATACTTAACCCTGTATTTACATTCACTTTGGTTGTTGTTTCAGATAATCTTGAAATGGAAATGCTGAAGCCAGGAGCTGCTGAACCTCTGTTATTGGGCTTGACCACAAGTTGCTCTTTTAGTATTTGGTTTTAAAGGCCTTGCAGAGGTTAGCATTTTACCATGCTAGTTTTTTACTTTGTTGATGTGTTCTTTGCTTGTAAAGTGTGAGAAATAGCATATTGAATCTGAATATAATCTCTCCACCATATCAATCACTCTCTCAGAATGCATGTCAATTTGTGAATGTAGAAGTGCCATAATTCAGTATCTGCAGTAATGAATTTGAATTCTTTATCATGAAAATGGCTTCTTCTTCATGTTCGCTTACCAGTTCTAGTGTAATTTGGATTTGGTGTTGCAAGAACAGAAGGGTATTTCGAGTTTTTAACTGAGTAGAATCCACAAACCATATGCCACTGTGAAGATCAACCGGGAGGACAAACAATGAAATAAGCTGTGTGGTTCTTATTGACTGGGCATGCTATAGAAATGACTACCTGTCTAATTACAAAATTGATAGCCAGGTTATACAATTGTTAATCTTTGCTTAAATTCATCAAGGGAACTGTTAATGCCTGCCATGAAATAATTGCAATGGGCATACTGGTTTATAGTCCGCAGAATAGGTTATGAAGGTGACAAAACTGTGGATTTTTAGGTTGTTCTTTATATTTATTGGCTATCCAGATGGAAGCAATTGTTAACCATTTTTGATGAGTGGTGTTAGAAGCTTTGTGCTGCTTTTGGTGATTTTACTGAAAAACATGATGGCATGTCCCAACCGCTTAGAAAACAGTATTGCTCATCTTCAAAAGGATCCATGTCATTTGTTGGTCTGGATTGCACACTGTCAATGGCGTTGTTTAGGTCGGTCTCCTTATTTGATTAGACTTGGCTGCAAATTGCACTATCGTAAGTGAATTCCTAATTTGTAATGTATGTCTACAGTACTAGCTGCATTTTGCTTGAAAAATTTCTCTGCCTGCCAAAGAAATTAAAATTACTGTGAGTCATGATTCATACATGAATTAGCAAGAACTTCATTATTTGATCATGGAGTTTTGACAAATTGCACAGTAGAATATTACTTATTTGGTTACCATACATTAGCATCTCTAGTGCATGCTTCAATAAGTACTTATCTTGGCAAATAGTTCACTTATCTTGGCAAATACAATGGAATAGCCTAAGCACGTGTAATCCAATCATGTGTAATCTACTGTACCTATAAGTTGCTGAAAATGTCGCCGGCACTAATGAAAAAAATCATTGAAAGAACGAAGAACCTCCATCCAAAATGGTGTCGGTTCCCAATTTCCCAATAACATCCTTGCGATTGTGGCAGGATCAAGCAGTTATTGATTGAAGACAATAATCTGTCAGCACCTCAATCCATTTCCTCCCTTCACCAACTTCACCATCCTGATCAGCGACGGATCCGGGAATTTATCTTTGGGTGGGCTAATTTTTTTTTTCTCGAACTCTCAACTTAATTTATCTCAACTGCAAGAATGACAACTGCGGTAATATACTTAAAGCTGAGTATGGGTATGCCACACGATCTCTTTTCCTTGGAGCATAAAGCTTTGAATCAAATTTTTTCACCTTGTAACTAATATTAGGGAGGAATAATTTGCGTATCGAAAAATAATAATCCCGGATTTATTTAGTGGCCGAAGGCCGCCCAATTTTTTCTAGTTTTAAAGGTTATTATAGGGATGCAAAAATATTTGGAGTTTGTACATATACGCATAATAAGTCATGACATTGTATTTTTGTCTCATGAATATACATCATTTTTAGATTATACATAGATATACATAAAATTGTAGTCACTTCATAGAAGAAAAATGAATTTTTGGACAAACACATGCTTTTTTTCTTTTTTTAAAGCTGGACAAACGCTTGCTTAGTTAAGGACAAGACACCTTTGACACGCAGTTTTATTTTATCAAACTGACACGTAACAGGTGAGCCCATTCAATGCCTGATTTTAAGAAACATCATGAATATTTGTTTTTCCCTATAGCCTTTGAACGGTTGAGATGCTATTCAAAAACTAATCCATGCGGGACAGGGTTCCAAAATCTTCGATTTCTTCCACGTTAATCATATCTTAACAATTAATGGGCTAATTAAAATTTACACATGGGCTAAATTTTACAAATGTTAAAAACTACACTAACAAAACATCTTTTTAGAAATTTTGGTGTGGGCTTCAGCCTGGGTAAGCCACCCCTTAATACCGTCCCTGATCCTGATTCCACACAACTGATTCAAATTATCACAAGCAACAGATCCGTTCGATCCACTATGATGAAGTTAGGCTAGCAACATAGGGCATAAACTGACAATAGACAGAAAACTAGAAGAATAAAATGATAGGAAATCAACACGACGTTGATAAATTGAGTCTAGGGCTAGCAGCCAGATTACTCATTGATAATCAATAGATTATTTTCTTAAAATCAATAATAAAGTCTATCTTCTAAAAGACAACTAATAACCCATTTATACTAGCAAATAACCTAAAGAGAGAAACCCTAGGCTAATAGACATAAAGCGTCCTTCCTTAAGAGATAAAATAGCTTAGGTAATCCTCAATAGAAAAACACTCTAAAGGGTCATATTATGCCCCCGCATCAACCACCCCTGGTTGAAAGAAAGCTCGACTCTCGACGAGCACGTCTTCTTAACTTCTAGCACATGTAGTCGAACGGCTTGTCTCAAGTTCATTCTCTCGCACCCTTGCATAACATTCAACTGACTTCCCACGGTCAAAAACAAAACTTTTAGCTTTAGAGATCTGCAGTAAAGGAAATAAACAAGAAATGTTGTTCAACTTCATTGTAACATAAAACATCTTCACTGCTTTCCACGATCAAACACAAAGCTCCAACCATCATTGCCGATTCCCACAACAGCTCTAACTCAATCACCCCATCTTGATATTCAAAGAGAGTTGATCTCTCGGTCCGCACTAGTCATCGATACCATGGCAAGCAAACAATGAATTTCTCCCTAGTTTTCCTTGTACTTTATGCCATCTATTAGCATATCCGCCATTGTATACATCCCACCGATCTTACTAGTGGTTCCTTCCGCACTTGTTACGTGACCTAGCTTGATATCTTTGTGGTCACTAGCACTTCCTCCATAAAGCAAGCTCTTTGAATGACTTCTAGAGATCCACTACTTAGGATAGCGACATACTCCTCAAGGTTGGATTGATTCTCCTTTGTTGATGTGACACCATGAACATTATCTTCTGCTTTGTTGGCACATTTGCTTCATGGACTTTGCAATCAAATACGGTCACACAATTATTGAGCAACGCTTCGACTTGATCCCCATCTCTCTGGATTCATTAAATAACAACCCGTGGTCCAAGCTGACCACTAAACCCCGCCAAACAAGCAACCAAATTCTCCTTTCTTTTCCTTGTAATTTCCGATCCAACCGTTTAGCATATGTTGTCAAATTACTCATGCCATCAATTGCATTCGTAACAACACAATCAACATCCAAAAGGTGACCATAATATCTAGAAAGATAGAAACTACCCACAACCACTAGATACGAAGAAACCAAGTTAGTCGCAGATTCTCTAACCTTTGTTGCCGACTCTCCAAACCCAAATTCGAATGTTGGATTCACAAACTTGTGGAGTTCAACTTGCACTTTGATCGTATGGTCGCGCCTTGGTTGAACATCATGCTCTTTTAGGTTCTTTAGCAGTCCTAAAAGTGTGATAAAAGGTTCTTCGAGTTGTTTGTTGTCAACACAAACCCCAACCTTGGGAAGCAAAGCACCATGTTCTAGTGGTTGAAAAAGACGCGCTTCTATGGAACCAATCGCAGATGGAAAACGACGACAAGCATATCTCTTATACAAATCCTAGGAATGATATTAGAAACTAAAGCTCTTATACCGTTCACGACGTTAACGCCACACATCTTAAATTGCATAGTGAGATTGTCTCGTTCAAGATATGAGCTTTCAACAACAATTAAAATCAAGTTCAGCGGCTCCCTTTTCCTTTCCATGTTTTTACCGCAATGTACAACCGAATATACTTCCTCCACCGCTGTTGTTTTGTTCTTGTTGATGATTGCACTCACCTTGTGATGGATACGTCTTATCTCATCAGCATAAGCTTCTCTTTCTTTCCCGGATTGCTTGCCCAGAGAGATTGTTATCAAGACTGCTTCCGGAGAATCTTCAAATCATTGTATTCCTCCCGATCTTAAAGAATTCGACCTCGATTTCTACTTTTTATAATTTCTTCCCAAGTTTCCTTATGACCGAACTTCTTCACATACAAGTCGGAACATATAGTTTCGCCACACGTGGAACTTGAGTTTCATTATCATAACATAGTATTGGGATACTTGCTATGTTTGGTAATTCTTCCATCATCATACTCCTCCCCTTGTTAGAGAAAATTCGCCCACGAATTCTACTTTTGTAGTTTTCTCCACATATTTCCTTATGACAAAGAAATAGCTTTCTAAAAGCTTCCATAGTATCCCTCTTGCTTTGTTAGAGAAAATCCGACCAATCAATTCGTCGGTATAATTCTCTCTACAAATTTCTGTCATAAGAATAATCCTTGTGTCTTCCCCGACAAAAGTATCAACACCTGACCGATGTAAGAACAACTTCTTCCTCAACTTGGTAGTCAGTTTTCCTTGATAAAAGGATTAATACCAACAAGTAAGCAACTCCCTGTCTTCAACTCGGAATACTGGTCGTGAGACTGGTGGTAAGTCCCAATCAACCGACTTCGTCTTCACCCTCAAACTCGTTGTATTTTGGCTCCTCGCTGAAAAACTTCATCAAATTTCACTGTTCACCAACAAATTCATCATATTTTAGGTCTTCTTTGATAAATTCTTTATATTTCGGCTCTTCAAAGACAAATTCATCATATTTCGGTTCCCCCGATGTGCCTCCGTCGTATTAACCTCAACGAAGTGAACTTGTTTCTTGTGCACCCCGCTAGTAGTCCAAGCAGCCTTTGTTGATGTGTTGGTCGCCTTTGTGCTCTTACTAAGGTCACATTTTTTATGCCCCCTCACCATAAAATCGATGGCGAGAAACTGCTTTGCGCAACTTTTGTTTCATGTGAACCCAAGTGTGGATTTTCGCTTTGCCTTGCCTCTTACGCCTTTCTTGTAGTCTTTTCCACCAATACTGATGGTGACCCCTTCAACTTTAACTTGACAAACTTCACTTTATGAGCTTGAGTCATCGGTTGCCATTCAAAATATTCCTCGATGCTCTCCTCCCGGTCTAGGAAATCTTCTACAAGCATCCTCCCACCATATCATCCACTTCGACTTTCACCCTTTTGGTGTTCAAGTCAAAGGCTTTGAGTAACCTGTTTTGTAATCTTCCATGATGTGATTCACGAACAACACGGTTAAGAAACGATTTTTCATTAAACGCGTGTTCATCATCCTCCGATCCTCCTTCCCGGTGAATACAAAGGGGTGCGTTGTGGGAATATTTGGATTCTCATGAACAACATAACGACGATTCTCATCGACCTTTGTGTGTTCATCTTCTTCGAAATTCCTTCCGGGGAATCTAAAGGTTTGCGTCGGCCGGGTATCTCCATAAGGGCTTCCGCACGTCCCTATTGCTGTAGCAACATGTCCTCAACCAAGGTTCGCGACTCAGTAACATCAATGTTTCTATCACCTCTACCACCACCTCTATTCCTACCCACCATTGTAGAAACTAGGGTTTGTTGGTGTGTTTTGTTCTAGCGCCAATTAATGCATAACTAGAAATCAGAACACTAAACTAGGGAAAATAGAACAAAGATAAACTAGTAGAACATAGGATTGATAACAATAGAACGTAATAATCGAGTCTAGTTTAAAACCATTGCACTTCTATAATCCGCAGATTAAAGTTTAACAAAATATCATAATAAAGTCTATCTTCTAAAAGACAACTAATAACCTATTTATACTAGCAAATAACCTAAAGAGAGAAACCCTAGGCTAATAGACATAAAGCGTCCTTCCTTAAGAGATAAAATAGCTTAGGTAATACTCAATAGAAAAACACTCTAAAGGGTCATATTATGCCCCTGCATCACACTATCCCAGCAAGCACCAAACGCCTCCGATCATGAATTTTTAAATCAAGAAACTTCACCCAAATCACTACAAGCTCGAGCCTCTTCTTTACGGCAGCAACAATCAATCACCAACAACACACATAATCTCTCAGCACCTCAAACACAACCACAAAAATTAATGACAGCAATTGAATTCCTTCCCCATAAAATCAAAACCCATTTAATCTTAACCTTCACTGATGTCTAAAATTAATGGCTTGCAGTGAACACTTCTACCATTAACGTCTAAACACTTCTACCATCAATCAAAAGCGAGAAAAAAGAAATCACAGAAGCGTTGGCGTTGTGGCGGTGGCGCTACTGCTACAAGTGGTTGTGATGGTGTCGGTGGTGGATTCGGAAGTGATTTTGATCGCCTGTAGAAGAAGAATCGAAAGGAATATAGATATAGTTTCTCTTCAGGGTCATATTAGTAACTTAGCTATTAGATATTTGTTTCAAACTTGGTAGAATGACCATGGTGGCTATTAAAACAAATTAATTGAATATATGGCTATTTGAAACCTGGCTTGATTGGGGTATACCCAAACTAATTGGGGTATACCCAATTTTAGGTGGACATGTGACCTTACTAAGGGGAGGTCAAATATGGTTGAGAAGTTACAATACTACCCTTTCCCTTTATAATTTTATTACCATAATCATTTTTTTTTTTATTTTCATTTCATCTTCCTTCTCCTCTTCTTCTTTTTTTCCATAACCACACCGGCTCCTCCCCCACCACCACCACCAAAACTCGTCGATTAATTCGTTAACATCGTCGATTCGAAAACTCCGAGTAATCTTCATCAATGGAACCACCGCGGCGAAAGGGAACTCGTATGAAAGGCGCCAATAGAAAACCCAATGAGTATAACCTTGGAATTGCAAGTTTGGTTCAAAAAAAAGTGAGTAAAAAACCGTCGAAGAAGAAGAGATTGAACCCGTTCAAAACGAAGAAATGGTCCGATTAAGAAAGTAAGGGCCTACTTAAACTCACTCTAGTACTTCAATTTCATGTTTGCATGTCAAATTAGGTCAGAAAAATCGATTCTTTGAATTTCAGTTATTTAGCCGGCATGTTGTTTGTTTCACGATCTTGCCGGGATTTCATATTTAGTGTTCCGCCGGGATGCTCGTTGGTTGAATATCTTGCCGGCGGTTTAGTTTTTGTAACTGCTTTCACAGGGTCGGGAAGTTATTCAACCTATTATCTTGCCGGCAAAAATTTTATTTTTTTAAGCCGGGTCGGTTATAAACTTTTAACTTGCCGGCGGGATTTCAGTTTTTTAGCGTCTCCTGATGCCTTGAATTATAAAGGTCGGAATGGTATGTAAATAATACCACGTCGGCGTTATGTTAGCCGGTTTTGTTTTTATTATGGACGTTGCCGGCATTTGTAGTTGAAAACCCAGTCATAGTTGTTAAAAACCGGCAGGTTATTGGAATAAAACCTTCCCGACCCTTGTTTAGCCGGCTTGATGTTTAGATATCGACCCTTCCGACCTTAGTCCGCCGGAATGGTTATATATGTTGAACCTTCCGACTTATAGTTTTTTTCTTAATTGTTCTTGTTCAGGTTGCAAAAGGCAAACAAGAAAGCTCTGAAAGCTCTTAGTCCTCCTTCAACACCTCCTCGTGTTGGTGAAAAACTCTTGACTTCAAGACATCGAGGGGCATACGTTGTGGCGGGAACGACAAAGATCCGTGTGCCGAATGATGATTATCAACCACCATCTAACCCTGTGATTCAGACGAGACTCCGGATGAAGACCAATCAATTCCATCTGGTAGAAGAGGTGACGATGATGATGGTGATGAAAGAAATCCAGCTGCTGGAGGAGGTAACAATGATGATGATGATGATGGTGATCAAGACATGCATAATGTTGGAGGAGGTAATGATGATGATGATGATGGTAATGGTAATGGAGATCAAGGTAAGGATATTCAGGATGAAATTGTTGAAGAGGCAGAGGAACAAGAAGAAGAAGAATAAGTTGGGGAACAAACCCAAGCTGCAAGTACTAGTGCAACCGGGAAGAAGAAAAGGGTTATCACAAAACCAGCTAACTCCCACATGCCTCCCTCTAAAATGAAGGTTAAATTGAAACCAAACAAGCTTCCCCGGGGGACCCCAGAAGATGGTGGACATGTTCTTTTTGGATACAAAGACTCATGGGCATGTGAAATCCAAAATACTATTGTAAGTAATCTCAATCCGTCTTTGTTTTTCATTTGAGTGTGTAACTATCTTAAATTTGCGTCAAGTGTTTGTATTTCTTTTCATTTTGTGTTTTTGATATTAAGGATCACAAGCATGCCATCCGTCTCGTTGAGGCGCCAAGGTTCATGTTCAAAGTGACTAAAACCGGGACCTTAACAAAGAATGTGACGAGGTGCAAGCGATTGTCAAAAACTCAGGGTTGTGGCCTGCGGTGGAGAGTTCAAATGTTGAGTATGATAGAGTTACCATATCTGCATTCTGTGAGAGGTTCTACGGAGAGACCGATACAATGTTATTCCCATTCGGTGAGATGACGATAACTCCCGATGATGCTCATCAAATTCTAGGCCTCGAGGTTGAGGGAAAAGCAGTCAGTGAGGGCTTCGATAATAACATTTCTTGGGATGAAATCTTCAAATTGACCAACACTTTGTTTGGTTGGGATCAGATTAAGACGGAGTCTATGCTTGCGATGAAGGATGGTAATCTAAGCAAGAAGTTTAATATGAAGAAGCTGAGGGATACATTATCTGGGACCAAGAAAATCTTTGATGAGGAAGGAAGGTTGAACCCGGTGCGAATCAATGCTACCGCGTCAGCTTATCTGCTCTACGTCTTGGGAAAATGTATCTTCCCCGACAGTTCTGGAAGCTTGATCGACGCCAGGTATTTGCAACTATTGGATCCCTTAGATAAGATGCATGAGTATTCTTGGGGTACTGCGGTGGTCGCCTTCTTGAACAATAAGTTGACAAAGTCTTCAAGGGAACTCACTTCGCAAGTTAACGGAAACATATGTCTCTTCCAGGTAATTCTATTGTCTAAATCATTTATATTTGCCAAATGCTTGTAATGTTTGTTTCTTACTAAACTTTGTGTTTGCATAGGTTTGGATATATGAGCACTTCCCTACTTTGGTGAAAACCAACTCCCACGTCAAAGTGAATGAAAAGCTTGCGATTGATAAGCCAAGAGCGCAAAGATACAGTTTTAAGGGTGCTCAGGAAAAGGATATGCAGCAGCTGCTTATTAACATGCGAATCGCCTTGGACAAATTGACTGCGGATGAGGTAATATTTGATCCTTACCGAGATGCTAGAAATCAAGGTTTAATCCAAGGGAGAGATGACATTGCATTATACTACGGACCCTTGTTGTTCTCCCATGGATTTTTAATGTACGATCCACATCGGGTAATGCGACAATTGGGTTACGTCCAAGAAGAACCCCATTTCGATCTTGAGCCGTTCTTTAAAGTGTTAAGGGAGGACCGCATCACATCCCAAAAAACTATTATCGTCGCTTACGCTCCACCCCCAGCTCTAGGACATTGGAACGGAAGACTTGACCGTAAAGTCGATACGAGTCTTTTAGACGAGGTGACCGAAGGTCATGAAGCTCAGGAGAGATACATGTCGTGGTACTTGGGTTGGTCTTGTCCTACTGTGATTAGGGAAATGACTGGTGAACAATTGGCTCGTAAGAGGAAGATGGCATCGAATGACTCAGCAACAATTCCTAACTTCCTTGTAAGTATTTTGGAGTAGCTCTTAGTGTTTTAAGATTAAATTATCGAATAATTATATTAATTGTTTGTTGTTTAACCGAAAATAGAAGGGGCATTTGAAGACCTTTGTGAAGCTGTTGTGTTGTGCGAGAGAAAGAGGAGAGCCTTTGTCGATTGAAGAGCAAACCAAGTACATTCACTATGCTAGCAATCTTGACAATAAGGATGCCCATGAAATGTTCAAGCAAGCTGATGCTGAAGTAAAGAGGGAAAAAAAGGCCGGAGGGAAGCACAAGCCAAGATGAATGCTGACAAAAAGAGGGCTTGTAGTGGTCGTGGTGGTGAAGGTAGTAGTAGTGTTGGTGTTCCTAAACGGGGTCGTGGTCGTGGTCGTGGTGGTGAATGAATGCAGTCTCTAGTTTATTTCTTTATGTTGGGTTGGACAAATGTTAAGGTTAATGGTTGGACAAATGGTTTTTTAAGGTTTATGGGACATGTTTTCTTATTTTGGACAACAAGTGCTTGATTTCTAATTCTAATTGTTGAATGAAAGTTTTGTTTAGCTACGTAAAGTTTCAAGACAAATAGCAAGCCGGCATGGTTTTTTTAATTCACCATGCCGACCATACCAGGGCTGGCAAGGTTTTTAAGTGTCGACTACCTACCATCAATGAAAAAAATGCTTGCATACCAGGGTCGGCAAGTGAGTCATATCATTACCAAGCCGGCGAAGATACAGCCGGCAGTGTATTATGTTTTCGAACACGCCGACAACTTGTTACAGAAAATACCTTCTCCTGATGCCTAAAACCATCATAACGCCGACATGATTTTAAATTTATACCCTGCCGGCCATATCATAGCCGGCAGTCAAATTTCAAAATACATTGCCGGCGTATTGACAGAGGAAAATGATTTACTGATGCCCAAAACCATCATAACGCCGGCATAGTTATGCACTTCTCACCCTGCCGGCCATACGTAGTCGGCATATTGGGGGCGCCAGGTATCTCGCCGGCGAATTCAAAATTCAAATTTTTGGCAAGTACAATTTCATTGATTGACTTGTACTTGGGCACTATAACGGCCAAATTTGGGTACAATCCTATAAATACACTACTTCTCTCTACAAAACAACATACAAATACTTCCATATACTATCCAAAGCTCATATCATCATACAATCCATCAGACTCACCCAATAGCTAAACAACAATGGCATCATTTGATTCAAACGAAGATTTGGCAATCACCAAAGCATGGTACGCGGAAAATCGACTTAGACGGCAATCCTCCGAAAGGGAGGATTCCACAACCTTTTGGGCTAGGGTACACAACAAATTTTGCGACGAGTTTGGGAATCCTAATGCAAGAAGTATTCAACAAGTCCACGCTAGGCACCTAGTAATCGAAAATGCGATACTTGCTTTTTTGGCGCTCCAACCTCGGATTTTTAACACTCGCCCCTTCACCTTGTCCATTGCACAATTTGTAAGTAATTTTGTGGTTATTTTTTACGCAACCCATGTTGTTTTATCTTCCAATGAAACACCACTAACAAATGTAAGTTTGTTTTTGTGTTTTTGTAGCATGAAGTCGTGAAAGCGCGCTACTTGAAGGAAAAGGGGAAGCATTCGCGTTCGATGCAAGCTATCACTTCTTGGCACAAAGAATCCCGGAGGATAACCCGAGTACTTGGATGCCGTGATCGTCTTCGGATGAGGAAGATTGATGGCTTTAGAAGTTTTTGTATAGGTTTTGTGGGTAGACCTCTATGTAAACCCTCCGTTTCAATCAATGTAGTAACCAAAATTGCATGAATAAAGTGAATTAGATCTTCCGATATTCATTTTCTCATTTTTGGTATATGTAAATGTCACAGTGGTTATAAATCCTTAACATGAAGCTACATATACGCCCTGCGTATTCATAAATTATATGCATGCCGACTATATCATAGCCGGCGTTATAGGAGATATTTACGTGCGACCGTAAGAAAGCGACATAATCTTCATTCAAAGACCCAAAACCACAAAAACGGTCTGCGTTTTATTCATCCAAGGACCATGCTTGGCTAAAATTGGCTCGGCATTTTATTCAAACAAATACCATGTAAGGCTATATTATAGCCGGCACCTTATTCAAACCTGGACCCTGCCGACCTTTCATATTTTTGAAAACCAAATTTTTGGATCGAAATCGAACTCATAAGACGGATCAAAAGGTTAATCTACTGAATTCATAATTTGAAAATTTTAATCTAAACTCAATTAATTAACCTAATCAGAATTTTAGTGTTAATTAACCAAGGGCATATTAGCCATTTTGAAAATACAAGGTTAAGGGGTGGCTTGGCTTTACTTCAAAATGATCCTATTTTGTCTCATTGGGTATACCCCAATCAAGCCAGGATTGAATGGTTGGCAAAGTTTGTTTGTCTTTTAGACCCAGGAATTCACATCTAGGGCCTATTTAACCAAAAAACTAGTCTTTTAACTAGGAAACTATATTTAGCTTTAATCCAATGGCTCTTGAAATGATCCAACGACCTACGTACTGTTTGCTTAGCTGTGCAGGATAGCACTGCTCTATGTTGTACTCTCTTCGTTTCTGGAAAAGTGTTACTTTATTTTTTTCATTTTAGCCTAAAAATAGACTAAAATGAAAAAGTGAAAATAACACTTTCCAGAAACGAAGGGAGTATATACCTAGACTTCCTATGCCTCTATCAGGCTAACCCCACCAAGTAATGATCATACAGTCAAAACTACTGGTATTGGATATTCCGGCCTATGAAATCATGCAAGCTTACAGTTGTCTATCCAAGAATCTAGTTAGTGGAGTCTTTCGTAATTGTTAGTAAAGCTAAGGTAGGGGAAAGATAGATAGTGAGCTTGGTTTTCACCAAGTGTTTGGCTTTACACTTATACTACTTTAAGTTCGTTTTCTGTCATATAGAATATGTTGGGAATAACAATTAAAATTGAACACAAGGATGTTAGGTCTAACGTCAAATACGGCGATAGCATTTTGGGACTCTTTATTTCGACCTTCGTGATCTTGGTTTGTTTTTGTTTTGGGTTGCCGAATCTCCTTTCGGCTCCCTTTTCTTTTTGCTCTTGATGTATTCATTGGGTTGAGGTACCCCTTTTAAGTACCTCCTTTTCAATGAATTTCCTCTTTGATCGATCAAAAAAAAAAAAAAAAAAAAAACAATTAAAATTGAAAATATCCAACAACTAATTAATATAAGAGACACTTGTATGATTTTTGTGTCGTCTCCGATTCTACTGTTGATGTCTTGAACATCCCTATTAAACACCATAGAAAGAAGAATCCGGTAATGGTAGATTGAGGCACATGTTCAACATGCTGCCCTTAAGACAATAATGCCCGGCTACACTCTGAAAAAGATGATGATATATCCCTACTGGACATCTGCCTCCAAGATACAACAATCTTAACAAAGCTTGAATAGCACATTCAAGCCTTGTTCTTCTAGAACTTGACAACCGAAAACTCATGAAAAGTTTGCACTTAAAAACCAAAACATAGTAATTAGTAAACGAAGAAGAAGTATTTTGCGTGTGATTGTATTCATCTCATAAAAAAAACCCTAACGCAAATCCAAAGACATATATATGGTAAACTTATCCCTAAGAGAGAAATTTGGAAGGTGTTTTTTTTATTTTGGAAAAACCGTTTTATTAATTTTTATTCACATAAAATCTTATTTTTCCAGTAGAATATATATAGGGGGTGTAATCAGTTTCTTTGAGAGTTTTTTGTAATGGAGAGAAATACACCACTTTGGTTTAGTCCAGTTAATTACTGAATAAGAAGCAGAGATTTAATGAGAAGGAAGACATGAAATTGCACTACTACTACCTTTTTTTTTTTTTTTTTTTTTTTTTTTGGGCGCTTGCTATATGATTGAAAGTAATTATCAATTCATTTCTTGTTTTACATGACAGTACTGACCAGTAACGTGATACCAAAGGACATAGTATCCTTGCACCGGATAATTGTGCATATTTTGCATTAGAGATGCATACCACTAAACGATTACAAAGAAACTGATTTGTACGAGTTCAAGAAACAGAAGCTCACACGCCGAAAACCTGCAGAGAAAAGACTAGATCGTGATCAACAACAATCTAGTCCCGCCAACTTTCGCCGCCACATCGTGAGATTATAGGTAGCCTTGGCTGCCTATGGAGAATTATTAACATAATAAAAACACACTCAACGTTCCTCATTTGCGTTACTTATAGAGGGAAAATTATACCCGTTGGAAATATCGTTCCATTTAGGGATGGTCGGCTCAAGTTGTGACGTATAGCGTCACAGTTTGAGACGACCGTCCTTATATGATCCTGTCGGTTTATATTGGTACGGTAAGACTTTTCCCACTGTCCAAAACTGGGTTTGCCTATCCTGGTGGATGCTCAAATCTATGCATTTGCCCACTTCCACTGGATTTGCCCTTGGCATGCTTAAAGCATATAGATTTGGAAAGATGACATTCAATTTTCTAGGAATTTAAATTATAGGTGGAATTAAAACTCCATGCAAACACAACCTAAGAGAAACGTTGAAAGTTGGGTGGAGTGGGAAGATTTGCGGTTTGGTCAAGAGTCGTCAAAATCACAAGAAAGACAAGGGTTTATAATCTTTTTTTCTTTTCTTTTTTAAGCAAGATATATGATGATGTGGATGGACGTTCTGGTTGACAGATAATATTTTCATACTAAAAGCATATGGAATGATATGATTTTATACGGTCCCAACTCACAATATTATTATACGGAGATGGGTCTAATGCACCACTCTTTTCTTTTATATACCGTGTAGTATGTGTAATTGTGTATACTTGCACTGATTGAGAAAGAGCAGGAGATCATAGATAGATACAAAAAGATGAATACTGCAATGATGGGGGCATCATCAAACTCAAATCCTATATCAGTCCATGCTGGTTATCTTAATAATCAACCTGTTGTAGTTGATGATCATAGCCAAATTCATGACAGAAACGAACAAGATGCTGGTGCTCTATTTGTACTCAAATCCAAAGGTAGTTAATAATTCATGCTATACTTTTATGTTTGGGATCAAATTGGTAATAACAATTAGTGTGTTGTAATGGTGGTGGCGCAGGGTCATGGATACACTGCGGGTATCATCTTACAACATCGATAGTGGCACCGCCACTGCTCAGCCTTCCCTTCGCCTTCGCTTCACTTGGTTGGGTTGCTGGAATAATATGTTTAACTGTGGGAGCCATCATCACATTCTATTCATACAATCTCATCTCACTAGTTCTCGAACATCATGCTCAATCAGGAAATCGACTTCTACGACTCAGAGACATGGCTCATGACATTTTAGGTAATTTATATGTTAGTCTTCCCACTATACGAACTGTTATTTTTGTTGGAAAAAATTTGGGTAAAAACACAGGATGATAACACTAAAAGAAATTGTTGTACTCCAAACTTTCAAGGCTCATAAGATTTCTTTTAGACGATTATTTCTACCCTCCCAATATCAATTGGCGATTGCAATAGGTATGCGAAATAATGCCTTCAGGATACAATGAAAGCCCTACAACAGAGAAATTGGATTCAAGGTTTGCACCCCTTGACCCAATCAAGAACACACTAGAAAGAATTTCTGATGATGCTTTAGAAAGAGAGAAAACAAGTTGAATTGATTATTACAGAATGGGAGAATACCTTCACTACTTATAGGGATATTCATGCCTATTGGAGATGCCTCTTCACTTCCAAAAGACACATAAGGTGTCTATTGGGAATGGTTGTCTTTATGAACCATCACACCTATTAAAGGTGTCTCTTCATCTCCAACTAACATCCATTGTGTTTATCCAACACGGAACACTTCCCGTCATAGCGGCAAACCAAAACAGAAAAACCATTTAATTTTCTAAGATATTGAAAATATCCAACAATCTCCCCTATTTTCAATAACCAAAAACATGAAAATAAAAATAAACCAAAACTTTTGAATCAGAGTGGCTGCATCACACAAGTGACTGCCTACGTACCCAAGTGGGATCAAGCCAACGTAGTTCAAGCTAAATTGAGACTAAGCATCATCGTTGAAATCAACACATAAATGATAGGTATCTTTTGGATTTGAACCTTCACTTAGTGTAAGAAACTCAAAGCCTTATCGAGATTCTATGGTGAAACCAGTCTTGAACCAAGTATTCCTTATGATAAAACCTAGAGTCTCCACATATATTGATTTCATAAATCATGTGTTCTGTAGCCAAGCACGTTAATGGCCATGTGCTTATATCCTTGATTCATGAGTGTTCTTTAGAGAACGGTCTTCTTCTCTTAGGAAACGACCTGATTTCCATACTCATATAGGTAAGTCTCGAATGTGTTTCTACGAGACACCTTGTGATAAAAGTTAGACTTATTAATGATTTATATCCATCCTGTTTTCTTGCAGAAGTTTTATATTAGTGCTCCATAATCTCTATCCATAACTTGTTGGTACCACATTGAACCTTTTTTATCTTTTTCAAAACATAGGTTGGGTTTCTGCTATGGTAGATCAACCTTCCTTCACAGACCTTAATCCCATTTCTTTATACTTCATTGAAAACACTTCCTTTGGGAGACTTTCCATAAATAGGTCTGCCAATTTTTTTCTCCGTTTCAATGGTTAACTGCAATTACTCCTTTCTTGAGTAATTGACTTACCGTTCAATGTACAAGACTTGTATGTCTTGACCTTTCATTATAAGTATTTGTTGGAGACGTTATAGATCATAGCCTGATTCACAATTAATCAAGACTTTGAGATGGCTTCTTCCAAAAATGGGATATCTACAAGTTAGGTTCTAAGCCATTCTTCCTCATTAATTGCATCCATTTATGCAATCAATTTTGACAACATTATTAAAAATGTTCCTATATAATTTTACAAAATAATCGTAACTTCTCTAGTGATCCTAATTAACATTTACGGTTAATTCACAAGAAAGTCATTATAGACTTGCATACACTAGAGGCATATAAAATTTGTAGGCAACTTGCTTGCTATTTTGACAATCACATTATTAGAATGAGTAACTCCTCTACTCATGCCCAATCCTCTACAAATTTATACCCAAAAACATAGACAATGTCTATTTAACATTTTACATTATGTAATGCAAATATTCATTATTTATGCATCGGTAATATCGTAACATCTCATCGTTGGATATTTGGTCGTGCGCCCAATCTTCCAATACGTTACATATTCACCGGTATTCCATTTTTCGATGTCATTTAAGACACGCCAATTTCCAGATTTTGGAACCTATAATTATTATCTCAAGAATTATGTTCATGTTGTAAAATTGTTTTCTCAACAATTATCGACGAATTACCAACCACAATAAAAGTATACATGATACTCTCATATAGTATCTTTCCCTTCCATTTCATGACAATTTCCAAGTTGCACTGTAAAAGTCATGAAACGGGCTTATAGACTTATATTAGTATTAGTTTCCAAACATGTCACTCTCATTTCCAAAAGGAAAAACACTTCAAATCCAAAGACCGATACACATACATCTTCTTGGATTTGGCTCTCTTTTGTGGTTACAGTAGAAATCAACCACATAAATGATACACGCTTACTGTACACCGCAGAGGACAAATTTAAACTAGGAACTAAACATGCCAATACTAATATACAGTACAAATGTGCGTATCCGAATTTTATTTCTCTTTCTGGGCGTATTCGAGGAACCAGTTATTGAATACTTCTCTGAGAAATATACAATCCACACACTTAGAGAGATCCAAGTGATTGCAATAAGAAAACATTTCTTCTCCCCCATATTTCATGATCATTAATGATGAAATCACTACCAGTTCCTACCATCCGTTATTTCAAAATCCGGGAAGCGCAGGGATTAGTCAATTGGATCAATTGAATCAAGCATGTTCAATTAGACTACAAAACTTCATGCAAAATCTTTTGGATATTCAAATCCACCATAAGATAGAGCCCAATTACCAACATGTCATAACGTGTGGTTAAAAACAAATACTAATTACTAGTATTCATGTGATACATAGAGCACAAGAAAACATTAACATCACCCGAGAAAACACCCATTCACAACGACTGAGAATATATAAGCAATCTCATTTTGTTAGTTTCAGGACATGGGTAAAAATTCAACCACACTTCCAAAGGGGCACAATTCGACCGATCCATGTCCAACATTTTTTTTTCCAGTACTACAATTACTATTCATTGGATCTGGATCTCCTTCGGTACTATCTGATGTTTACAGATAAAGATAAAAAACACTAAAACGTCATTATCATGATTCCAACATGCATACTGGAATGAAACATTTAGTTTCTCTAAGAGGCACTTCCATTTTTCTGTTAGGTTTCCTTTCTTCAAAATCCAAACAAGCGGATTTGTAAATTTTATGAATCATAAATTATCTGGGGTTTTTCTTTTGAGTTGTAGAAACTCAATCGTCCAAGCCAAATTTAATTAGACAATCATGTACTCGCAACAAGGAAAATAACAGAAAATCTAAGAGAGATAGGTACTTATCTGTTTCCATGGAAGTTTCCTTGACCACAACCCTCGAGAATTTGCGCGCCAATCATCGAAACCACGTTTTGTTTGCGTTGTCCACTCTTGATGGAATCATCGAAAGTCATCGCATGATTCATCTTTTTCACACGGCTTGACCAGAAGCACCACATCATCAATTCTCCGGATGACGGTCTCTGTCTTCCTTTCCTTTTTGTTCTTCTAGTGTACGCTTCTAGTAAGTGTCGAAAAGAGTCCAAAAGTGCGTTTTCCTTCTTTATACGCTTCTGACCACTTCACGTCTCATTTTAAAGATTCCTTTTTTTTTTTTGATAGGAATAAGAATCCATATCTTTTCAAACGTTATATCCGGTCTTGCGAAATCCAACTCATATAACACTACGAATACCGTTAACGAAGATCTCAATACAAAATTTCCTTAAATTTATTGAACCGATCACAGTGTTCCTTGTGAAGAAGTAACAACCAAACTTTCCACCCTCTATTGTTAGAAGAATAATCGTCTAAAACTGTTGGAAAAAATTTGGGTAAAAACAGAGGATGATAACACTAAAAGAAATTGTTGTACTCCAAACTTTCAAGGCTCATAAGATTTCTTTTAAACGATTATTTCTACCCTCCCAATATCAATTGGCGATTGCAATAGGTATGCGAAATAATGCCTTCAGGATACAATGAAAGCCCTACAGAGAGGAAATTGGATTCAAGGTTTGCACCCCTTGACCCAATCAAGACCACACTAGAAAGAATTTCTGATGATGGGAGAAATTGATTATTACAGAATGGGAGAATACCTTCACTACTTATAGGGATATTCATGCCTATTAGAGATGCCTCTTCACTTCCAAAAGACACATAAGGTGTCTATTGGGAATGGTTGTCTTTTATGAACCATCACACCTATTAAAGGTGTCTCTTCATCTCCAACTAACATCCATTGTGTTTATCCAACAAAGAACACTTCCCCGTCATAGCGGCAAACCAAACAGAAAACCATTTAATTTTCTAAGATATTGAAAATATCCAACAATTTTTAACAATTACCATTACAGTAATCTGAATTTGTGGCTGGATATAACTACGTACCCACCACAAACGGATAGAATACCACAATCTGAATTTTAATCCACTTGTTCGATTAGATGGGTCTCGGGCCGATACGGCTAACATGAACTACTTGGTCTTCACTAAAGAAAGAAAACAACTTTTGAAAGTATCTTATCTTCGACAAAGCTCAAATAGGAAAAATCAATGGAAACAAAATCTCAAACAGTGGACATAAATTAAAATTGTCAGAACTTTCAATAAATTAGTCTAAATCGTGCTGTCAGTACAATGTGAAACTGACTATCTACCATTTTTAAGCTCAACTTTTAACGATTGACAAGGTGGTAGAGGATGGTGTTATGCGTCTTGAATTGCGCAGGCACATAGAGTTCTATCGCCAACATATTAGAATTAAATTTATTGTTGTTTGAGCTTTACAGAAAAATTGACACAAATATTGCGATATAGTGTGTGGATAAAAATTGTGCATGGAATGGATCCTCCTTTTTTGACAAACTAAAAAAAAAGAAGATAATGGACTCTGCACTATCTGTTGGAAATGATTTTGGGGTTAATGGCTAATGGGTTTTGAAAATGGGCTCCCAAACACTCAACTGTGGTTTATGGGAAACAAAATTTTATTGCCCTCAAACTTGTCGTACACACACCTTACTTCTCTTACAAAGACTCACTTAGTCGCTTGACTTTTCTCACTCTTTCTCACCTTACCACTCAAATTTATTTTCACTCCATTACACTTTCAATCGGTACCTCAACTACCCTATATATATAGGAAGTAACAACCGACTCTAACTATTCTAGCCATGTCTAGAATATTCATTAGTCATACTCATTTTACTACCGATTTTGACCTATCTAGATATTTCTTCTCTACCGTACAAACTCTAGATATTTCTAGGTACCAAGCCAACCGACTTCAGGTCCTTGTTTTACAAGGACTCTAGACCTTTCTACTATTTACGAGACTTCTCCATATTACTCTCGTATTTTCTAGTTTCATTTAGATAATCCAAATCAAGTTTATTCTTCCAATACGCCCCCTTAAACTTGATTTTTTTGTTACTCCACGTTGGACTTTTACTCCCCTTAAGTTTATTCTTCCAATACGCCCCCTTAAATCAAGTTTATCCTTGTGCGTCAGTGCTTCTGTAAGCGTGTTTGTGATTTAGTCGTTCACCGTAGACTTTTGCTACCCAACTTATCTTCGCTTTATCTCCTTTTCTTCTCCTATTTTTCTTGCCATCGTAGTCTTCCTTGAATCCAAGCTCCATGGTGTTACTCCTTGTCACATTTCTCCATATTTTATTTTTCGCGATTTCTCTAGCCGGTTCACAACTTGCGGAGTGGCAAAATAGTGACACCGGATTTCCGTAAATCTCATTTAAGCTTCTCGTTCGCAATGGTCTCTCGCTCGAGATTCCTTCTGATGACGACGATTCAACACGCTTTAATCTTCGAGGTGATTGAGGTGGTGAAACCTATTGAACAACTGGTTCTGGCGGTAGCTGTTGTTCCTCTTCTTCTTCCAGGATCGGGAGTAAATTATACTCTTTTTCTTAAACACCAAAATCCCAGACGCCTTGCTCATCGAACTTCACATATCCACTTATGAAGACCTTTCGATTGGTTGGATCGTACAACTTATATCCCATGGACCGAGCATCATAACCGATAAGTATGCACTTCGCATTCTTATCACGAACATATGCAATGCTTCCGAATACTCGTAAATGTGAAACACCAGGTTTAACTCCACTCCATGATTCTTGAGGAGTCATGTTCCACGCATTCTTCGTGGGACACCGGTTTATTAAATAAACCACACAATCAACTGCTTCTGCCCAAAACTCCCTGGGCAATCTCTTGGTCATCAACATACTCCGGGCCATGTTGAGAATTGTCCTGTTTTTCCTTTCGACAATTCCATTTTGTTGAGCTGTATATGGAACCGTAAGAGGCCGACAGATTCCATTGTCTTCACAGTAAGCTTCAAACTCGTTTGAGGTAAACTCACCTCCTCTGTCTGATCTCATAGCCACAATTTCAAATCCGCTTTATTTCTCCACAAGGGATTTAAATTTCTTGAAACAGGGATTTAAATTTCTAGCGGTTTTGTGGCCTCTCGTCAATGTTTCCTTAGGAAAACTCTTTCTAAAATGTTTCCCAAGTAAACATCCTTCACACAACTAATCTAGGTGGTCTATTCTTGGCAAACCTCTAACCATATTTTGTTTCGACAATAACTTTAATCCTCCAAAATTAAGGTGTCCATACCTAAGATGCCAGAGCCATGACGAGTCTTTCACACAAGCGGTTAGACATCTTGCGACGTCATTTTGAATGTTCAAATAGAACATCCTATTTCCCGTCATTGGCACTTTGGCAATTAGTTTTCCTCTCTTATCTCTTATGAAAGACTAAGGTTCTCCATACTCATCCTATAACCTTTTTCTAAGAGTTGTCCCAAACTTAGTATATTCATTTTTACGTTAGGGACATAATAAACATCGGAAATAAACTCATGATTTCCATTTTTCAATTTAATCAAAATTTTGCCAAGACCACTCACCGGTGTTTTTTTCTCCATTCCCGAATGTCACGTTGCCGGAAACTGATTCATCAAGCTCCACGAACTTCTCCTTTGTGCCGCACATATGGTTGCTTGCTCCCGTATCAAGCACCCACGTACAATTTTCATCATACTTATCTCCTTTGCACACAACTAACAAGGTCTGGTCTTCTTGATTTTTTTTACTAACATAATTAGCTTTTTCTTCGACGCCATCCGGTGAAAACCGACATTCCCGAGCATAATGACCAAGTTTATGACAATTATAGCATTCAACTTGAGCTTTGTCATACCTTGGCCTATCATTGTTGAGCCATGAATTATTTCCTCTACCACGACCTCTTATGGAGCTTGACCACTGGACCCTCTGATCATCGTTATTTTTCTTGCCTCTTCCTCTCCCGTCGTAATAGTCGCGTCCTCTTCCTCTAGCATGACTACTAGAGCTCTCTCCTTTGTCTTTTAACGTGAGCTTAGCTTGTAGAACTTGTTCTTCTGCTCCCTCTTTACTTCTCTTTCTCATTCTTTCTTCATAGTCTTGTAACGATCCCATGAGCTCATCCACGGTCATGGTCTCAACGTCTTTGGACTCCTCAATTGCGACGACGATATAATCAAATTTTGGAACGAGTGACCGTAATATTTTCTCGATCACACGACTATCACTCATGACCTCACCATTTCTTCTTAGTTGATTGACAACAACTAAAACTCTTGAAAATAATCCGATATTAATTCAGACTCTTTCATGGAGAGAGATTCAAACTCACCTCTTAGAGTTTGCAACTGCACCTTCTTCACTTTATCCACGCCTTTGTAGGAATTTTGCAAAATCTCTCACGCTTGCTTTGCATTAACAGCTCTTTATATCTTCTCGAACGACGACTCATCCATACCTTGATAGATGAGGTAGAGAGCCTTCTTGTCTCTCCTTCTCGAAATTCGCAGCGCATCATTTTCATTTTGCGGATACGCCGCTTCATCCTCCGGTTCAACATAACCTTTCTCTACTACCTCCCAAGCATCTTGCAAGCCTAATAACGCCTTCATTTGTATGCTCCAATTCTCATAGTTGTCTTTAGTGAGTTTAGGAACATGAAATGGAAACATCTCACCAGCCATTAGGATCTTATGGCTCTGATACCACTTTGTTGGAAATGATTTTGGGGTTAATGGCTACTGAGTTTTGAAAATAATTTGAAAATGGGCTCCCAAACACTCAACTGTGGTTTATGGGAAACAAAATTTTGTTGCCCTCAAACTTGTCGTACACAGACCTTACTTCTCTTACAAAGACTCACTTAGTCACTTGACTTTTCTCACTCTTTCTCACCTTACCACTCAGATTTCTTTTCACTCGATTACACTTTCAATCGGTACCTCAACTGCCCTATATATATAGGAAGTAACAACCGACTCTAACTATTCTAGCCATGTCTAGAATATTCATTAGTCATACACATTTTACAACCGACTTTGACCCATCTAGATATTTCTTCTCTACCGTACAGACTCTAGATATTTCTAGGTACCAAGCCAACCGACTTCAGTTCCTTGTTTTACAAGGACTGTAGACCTTTCTACTAGTTACGAGACTTCTCCATATTTCCCTCGTATTTTCTAGTTTCATTTAGATAATCCAAATAAAGTTTATTCTTCCAATACTAACTAGATAAAGCTAGAATTGTACCAACGTTTAGGAAGGAAATTAACATCCACCCGTTGAATGCTTTTCGGATCAAAAGATATTGTACAAACTAATTTTCAAGGTATCATTTTATTGATCACAGTGTAATTTGAACTTGTGTACAGGTCCAGCATGGGGTCGATATTATGTAGGTCCGACGCAGTTATTGCTTTGCTATGCTGTTGTTGTTGCTTGTGCTCTTCTTGGAGGACAATGTATGAAGGTTAGTGTAATACCTCTTATCAATGTATTATGTAGGTCCGACGCAGTTATTGCTTTGCTATGCTGTTGTTGTTGCTTGTGTATAATTTAGTTTTTAATCTTATTGCAGACAATTTACTTGTTGTCAAACCCGGTAAATGAGAGCATGAAGTTATACCACTTTCTGATAATATTTGGAGGCCTACTTTTGGTTATGGCTCAAATCCCATCTTTTCATTCTCTGAGGCACATCAACCTCATTTCTCTGATACTTTGTCTTGCTTTCAGCATGTGTGCCACAGCTGGTTCTATCTATATTGGTGAGTTGCAAAAGCACCCTTAACTGTGTTTTGTTATTAGTCAATACAAATTCTGATGTCCATCGAACTCCAAATCATATTTCTGTTCATCGGTCAGAAAATGAGGTCCGGACCAAGTGTATTGATCAGTCAAATAATTGTTATATGATTGATCTGAAAAAAAAATATTTTTAAGTGTAAATAGGAATGTCTTCAAATGCACCACCCAAGGACTACACCGTAAAGGGCAGCACCATCAACAGGGTGTTTGGTGTTTTTAATGCTGTTGCCATTATTGCTACCACATACGGAAATGGAATTATTCCTGAAATTCAGGTTTGGGTTTCTGATTATATTTGTAGACAAATGGTAGTCTTGCTTGCGCTTTTTATACATTCTGGTTTAGTTTGTAAACCAATTGAATTTACAGGCAACGTTAGCTCCCCCAGTCAAGGGGAAAATGTTCAAAGGATTATCAGTTTGTTACATGATGGTGATTGTTACGTTCTTTAGCGTCGCCATTTCAGGTTATTGGGCATTTGGAAATAACGCGGGTGGAATTATCATTAACAATTTCATGGATGAAAGTTGCAGATGTTTACTTCCAAAATGGTTCCTGTTGTTGACCAATGTCCTTATACTTCTACAACTATCAGCAGTTACCGTGGTAATTACTTTAAATCTCAATGATTTTGGAATGGTTCTTATCCGGTTCTATTTTCATTTTTATGTCCCTAGGTTCATCATAGTCACAAATTACGCAAATGTGTTCAATATGAATGTATATTTATGATTACGTAAATGAGAAGTCTTCTAAACTGCAGGTTTACTTGCAGCCCACAAATGAGTTGTTAGAAAAAACATTCTCAGACCCTAAGAGTACTGAATTCTCAGCTCGAAATGTGATCCGAAGACTCATTTCTCGATCATTATCTGTTCAATTAGCTGTGACAATCGCAGCAATGCTCCCATTCTTCGGAGATATTATTGCATTGATCGGAGCACTAGGATTTACGCCACTTGACTTTGTATTGCCATTCATGTTTTCCAATCTGACGTTTAAACCATCAAAACGAGGACCAACATTCTGGATGAACACTACAATTGCGGTTTTCTTTTCAATATTTGCCATTATTGCAGCTGTAGCAGCCGTTCGACAAATAACTCTAGACGCCACAACTTATCGATTGTTTGCTAATGTATAATGGGTGTTCAGATTAAGCCTAAAAAGTGGATTGTCTAATTTATCTCTTTTTTTATGTGTAAGATTTGGTATATATTTATCTTTTTTTTTTGTTCTTCTCTTCTTTTTGAATGAAATTTAATTTGTTTTATGTTGGATACAATATTGATGTATGCCAGGTGGTATTTGAAAAGGTTCTGCAATCAAGGTTGTTCTAGATCTATTTCAATGTCCACACCTCCAAGGTTAACAATTTTTTAATATAGTGGGATTCACGATCTATTGGTTTAGATGTTGCAGATGCAATTTGTTTACAATAGTTCTGCATTTTTATGGGAAACTATAGATCCCGCAGTTTATAATCATTGGTCAATCCTAACTTTGCAAGCTAGTTTTTCGAGGTTAGTTAGGTCATGGACTTCAATATGGTATCGGAGCAGGTAATTTGTGACGAGTCGTTAGACCGTATAAAGCAGGACGATATAGGTGAAATCAAACAAGTTGCAGGAGATACTCTCGAAAAGAGTTTAAGTTTCATAAGAAGCTTAATATAATCTGATTGTAATAATCAAGATAATAAGATGAAATTGATAATAATAAAAGATGGTCTCTAAACAATAGAAACGGAAATCTACCTATAAACTAAGAAAGCAAAGTCTTTTTTTTGATTAGAAGAGAAGATTTATTGAAGAATTAGAATGTACAGAGTTCTACAAGAAGTAGAGAAAAAAAAGGAAAAAGAAAGAACCAAGATTAAACAAACAGGGCTTCCCAATTAGCCATTACCGTAGAAGCAAAATTTATATGTAGTCTTCTTCCAGCTGCATTTGCCCAAGAGAGGATTAAAGATTTAACTTCCATCTCTAAGTCTGAGTCTGTTTTGAATGTATGATTTTGCTCAAAAGTTCGTCTATTTCTCTCCGTCCAGATTATAAATATAACTGCATGTGGTATTAAGCTGCAAACAAAGTTCCCTGTATCTGAAAAATTCCCATGATGCCAACCAATTGCTAACATACTAATACTTCTAGGAACAACCCAGGACCAGTAGCTACTAGGAATTGCCGCAGACCATAGCTTATGTGCAATTTTGCAGTGAAGAAAAATATGATCATGCGACTCCGTATCATCTCCACAAAGGACGCACGAATTATGAATATCTACCCCTTTAGCTTGTAGCATATCAATTGTGTTCAGCTTCTCATGCAATATACACCAAACCAGAAAATTAATCTTAGGTGGAACTGACGTCTTCCATACAAACTTATTAGGAAAATCCGTGATACCACAGTCTTCAACCATTTTAGCATATAGGGATTTGACGCTAAAGAAACCAGAGCTACCAAGTGCCCATCTCCTGGTATCTTGTAAGACATCTAAAACCGGTGGTTCATCACCAATCCTAAGCATCAGATCAGCATAAAGATTTACCTCAGATTCTGTTAAGTTGCGTTTAAAGTTAAAACACCAGTTTCTTTCCGTGGAAATCACCTCTGTGAGCTTATCGTTCTTGTTGCCGAAATCTTAAAAAGAGGGGGAAAATAAAGAGCGCTCGATGTGTTTCCACACCAAACATCATTCCGTAATGAAATATCCCTTCATGAATGAATTTTAAGCACTCGAGTTAAGGCTTACCAGATTAGCGGTCTCCGCAATTGTTTTCCAACAAGAAACTCCATGTGAAGAGTTAAGCTTTTGAGGTACCCAACAAGAGAACTCATCACCGTACTTGTCACGGATAATCTTATACCACAACCTATTTTTTTCTTGACCAAACCTCCAACACCATTTAGCAAGCATTGCCAAATTCATCCATCTCAAATTACAAACACCCAACCCACCTTTTTCTTTATCAGCACACACTAAACTCCAATTTATTAGGTGTGAAAATTTTGAACCAGCACCAAGATCCCATAAAAAATTTCTCATTTTCTGCTCTAGAATTATGATAACAGAAACGGGGGCCTTGAAAAGAGAAAAATAGTAAATAGGCAGAGAACTAAGGATACATTTAAGAAGGGATAGCTTACCTCCTTTAGAAAGTGAAATCTGCCTCCAAATTGACAGTCTCTCCTCAAATTTTTCGATTATGGGATCCCATATATGCTTGGAAGTTGCTTTAGCTCCAAGGGGCATGCCAAGATACAAGAAAGTAAGGTTATCAGTAGCACAACGTAATTCCGAAGCCCAAACAGATAACTCAGGCACATCACCAATTGCTATGAGCCTAGTTTTTGAAGTATTAACCTTAAGGCCTCCAATATATTCAAAACACTTGAGAGCCGAAAAAAGATTATGTAATTCCTCTTTGTTGTAATCTATGAAGAAGATAGTGTCATCAGCATAATGCATGTGATTTACAGTAATACTAGAAGAAGTTACCGAGAAGCCACTGAAGAGGCTCAGTTGTGAAGCTCTGTCCATGTATCTTGAGAAACCCTCCATGGTAATATTAAAGAGAATAGGAGAAACTGGACAACCTTGTCTTACACCCCTTGAACTAGTGAAGTAACCAAAAGAAAAACCTTTGATTAAGACTGAAAAAGTCGAAGTAGAATAGCAAAACCTCAGCCACTTACACAGTTTTCTACCAAATCCCATTTGATGAAGAATAAAATCCAGATATCTCCAATTTATCCTGTCAAAGGCCTTTTCTACTTCAATTTTACAAATTATCCCAGCCTTGCCAGAACATAGTCTAGAATCCACAAGCTCATTGGCGATCAAAGTACAATCTATAATTTGTCTTCCTTCTATATAAGCACATTGAACCGGGGAGATAAGTTTGTCCATTACCAACTTGAGTCTTGAAGGTAACACTTTGGCAATTATTTTGTAAACACTAGTTAAGAGACAAATAGGCCTGCAATCCTTGATTGTCTCAATGTAGTCTTTCTTTGGAACCAAAGTGATAAAAGTGGAATTGTGCTTGATGTAAATTTGTCCTGTAGAACAAAACTCATTTACAGTATTCATCATATCAACCTTAAGAAAACTCCAACATTTACTAAAAAAGATGATTGGGAAACCATCTGGACCCGGTGCTTTGTCATTTCCCAACTCTTGAATAGCATTAATTACTTCTTCTTCAGTGAAATTAGCTTCTAAAATGTCACTTTCCTGGGAATTTATCTTATCAAAAGTAATATTTTCAAGTTCAGGTCTAATTACCTCCTCTTGATGAATAAAGAGTCAGAATACTCCACGTATGCTCTCAAGTATGTTCTTGTCGTCCACCAACACACCATTGATGTAGAGCTATTTGATTCTATTGTGTCTCTTTCTTGTTGAAGCTTTGCTCATGAAAAAAGAAGTGTTTCTATCGCCTTCTTGCAGCCACTGTGTTTTTGATTTAATCTTCCAAGAGACATCCTCCATGTGTGTTGTTTTCTCAAATTAAATCTTTAAGGATAGTATATTGTTGATCTCCTCCTCAGATAAAGTGTTGTC
The DNA here is from genome assembly GCA_023531295.1 of Papaver armeniacum. NCBI lineage: Eukaryota > Viridiplantae > Streptophyta > Magnoliopsida > Ranunculales > Papaveraceae > Papaver > Papaver armeniacum. The sequence continues at coordinate 812,633 of JAJJWW010011888.1, forward strand.
TTCAGCAATACTATCAAGAGATTGTATTTCTGTCAAGATTTCACTAAGTCTGGTGTTTGTATGCTTCAAAACTTCCTTTTTCCATCTGCTTAGCTCCTCTTTTAAGGCTTTAAGCTTCATCCAAAAAACAGAACTGGGAGAACATGCAAAATCAAAAGACAACCACCAATTTCCTAGCAATTGTAAGAAACCAGTCTCCAAAAACCACATTACTTCAAACCTAAAAGTACTAGGGCCCCAACTAGGATCAGAAATATCAAGAATAATTGGAATGTGATCTGAGGTAGGTCTGGCTTTGGCTAGTTGAGAGATGAAAGAGAATTGAGTTTCAAATGAAGGAGAGATGAGGAATCTATCAAGTCTGCACATCACTGGATTTGTTTGTCCATTGGACCAAGTATATCTTGCACCCTTAAGAGGAAGGTCAATTAGATCATGTTGATCAATGAACAAATTGAACCGAGTCATGCTTCTTGTAATCTTGGTACAATTCTTTTTTCATCACACTTTTTGATAGTTTGAAGTCTCCCCAATGCACCACGGAAAATCCCATAATCTACAAGCATTGTCTAATTCAACCCAAAATTCAGTCCTTTCCACTGGATTTTTTGGACCATAAATGTTTGTTAACATCCACTTGAAGTTGTCTAATTTATTGGTACAGGAAACAGACAAGGTATAATCTCCCACAAGTGAATCATTGATATCAACAAAATTTATATCCCATATTATTAACATTCCTACTGAGCTACCAACAGATTGTTGAAAAGTCCATCCCACATTTGAATAACCACATATTTGCTTTATATCGAATTGAGTACACTACATCATCTTGGTTTCTTGTAACATAATGATTGGAGCTTTGAAAAGTTGTATCATCTTGTGGACTACAGTTCTTCTAATGGGAGTGTTTAAGCCCCTTACATTCCAGCTTAGGATTGATAGATTCATAAAGAACCAAATTGACCCATTGTTTTAACAACTCTTTTAGTTACTGGTGAACTAATATCAACCACAGTGACTCCGAGTCTTTTTCATTCTGTTTTTAATTTCTTAGGTACCACTTGTTGTGATTCTCGCAAAGATCTTGGTCCAGAAGTGCAATCATCCGATATTTCACCCGGTAAAGGCTCAAACCTCCGGAGGGTATGAAGGTGTGTCTGTTGATGAATTCTCTTCATCTATGGAGGCCATAAAAGAATCTTCTAAGAACAACATTGGCAGACTTCTTTGCTTTAGCTCATGCATAGAAATATCCTTCACCTCTGTAAGCTGGATTGTTGTTTGAACAGAAAAGTCCTCTTCAGGCAATGACTTAGTAGGCAAGATAGGAATTGGCTTCATAATCGACTCGAAGTTAAAACCATTTTGAATAAGAATTTATTCGAATGATTTGGCATAGAATTGAACCTATTCCAGGTGTACTCCTAGCTGAAATAAACGCTGGACTTCTTTAGTTATCCAGTTAGGAACAATGAACCTGTGAGGGTGCATGAACTCTATCGAGTTGTTCAAAATTTTTTTGACTGTTGTTGGTTTTCTAGTATGGGTTTGAGGGTACGAGTGAGAAATGGATAGAGTAGGTTCTAGGATATTGTATGAGTTGCTGGTTTTGGGATGGGAAGCTATTTGGTTTGTAGGTGTAGGACTGGGGTTTGAAAGAACAAATTTTGGAATAGGGCTGGGGTTTGATATTAGGGAATGAGAAGCAATTATGGCAGTAGATGGAGATATTTCTTGGATGGAAGTAGGAATTTCATCAACTGAACCTGCATCAGTTTGTATAGATACTTTTAAAGAAGATACTTTGAAAGCAAAGTCTTGTAACACAAGAACTACTCGATTAAGAGTTTGATAAAAATAATGAAACCAAAATATGAAGTGTAGTAAGAAAGATGTACTACATCATCCCCCCTTTCTTAAAAGAAACTCGCCCTCCAGTTAACTAGTAAAATGAACTTTATTCTCTCCATGAAAAATGAATATTTCTTGCACGTTGAAGATATTGGAAATGCTTCAATCCGATGATAGATCAATGACATAAGCATTATCACTGATTTTCTTAAGCACATTGAATGGTCCATACTTTTTCATTTGTGTCTTGTTGTAAGTGCAGTAGGAAAACACTTTTTTCTTAGAAGAATCAGTACTAGTTCCCTTTCTAAAGTAAGTCTTTAATCTTCTATGTTTGTTTACTGCTTCTTTGTACTTATTGTTTGAATCTTCAAGCCCTGTCTTTACTTCTTGATGAATCTGTGAAGCTTTCTCAATGATACTATCTGCTTTCACATTCGACTGCTGCATCTTTGGAAGTACTACCAAGTCCAAAATGTGATTAAAGACTTTAGAATACACTATCTTAAAAGGTGTCTTATCTGTAGACCTATTATTGACTGAAGTGTTAAAAGAAAACTCCATGTGTAGAAGGAGAGTGTCCCGTTGTTTATCTTTGTCTTCTATAATCTTATCTAGAATCAAATTCCCAAGAGAACAATTGACAACTTCAGTTTGTCCGTCAGTTTGAGGATGAGCAGTTGTGATGTACTGCAACTTAGTCCCTAAACGCGCCCACAATGACTTCCAAAAGTGTCTCAAGAATTTAGTGTTTCGATCATAAGTGATTGTCTTAGGAACTCCATGTAAACGAACAACTTCCTTGAAAAATAAATAAGAAATACTTGAAGCATTTGTTTTCTTGCAAGCTATGAAGTGAGCCATTTTTGAATAACGATCTAGCACAACCATATAATAGAGTCATTCCCTGTTGAAGTGCTTTGTAAACCAATTAGAAATCCATGCTAATATTAACCCAAGGAGTATCTGGAACTAGAAGAAGGGTGTATAACCCTGTGTTTTATATAGTTCCCTTGGATTGCTAACAAACCAAACACTTTTTCACATATTTCTGAACATCTCGCTTCAGGGAAGGCCAAAAGTATCGTTCTTCAACCAAAGAAATGGTTTTTATCATGTCCAAAATGCCCACCAAGTCCACTGCCATGCAATTCTCGAATCAGGTGAAGACGTAAAGAACACTGTGGTATATATAATCGATTTCCTTTGAAAAGAAAACCATCCTGAATGAGGTAATCACACTTCCCGTAGAAGAACCACACTTTTCCAAAAGTGATTGAAAATCTTTATCATCACTATAAAGATCCTTCAAGAAATTAAAGGCTAGGCTCTCATGTTTAAGAGTAACGATAGGATGAGATCGCCTACTCAAAGCATCAACAACTTAATTTATTCTTCCACTCTTATTTCGAATAGAGAATGCATACTGATTGATAGTAGATAACCATCTATGATGCATTTTGTTAATTTTAGCTGAAGTTTGCAAAAACTTAAGAGCCTGATTATCAGTGTTCACCATGAACTCACTGTGAATGAGATAATGATGATATTGTTTCAGTGCTAGAACAAGTGATATCAATTCCAATTCATAAGTAGACCACTTCTTCCTTGTATCTGAATTCTTCTTACTATAATAAGCAACTGGATGATCTTCTTGAGACAAAACAATTCATATGCCAACAATAGAAGCATCACAGTGAATTTCAAATAGTTTCTCAAAATTTGTTTTTTTTTTTGATACTAAAAAGAAATTTCTTGATCAGTTTCTTTTAAAGAGTACATAATCATCCTCAATCCATTTGACAATATCAGGAGGATAAATTAAGACATAAAAGAAATTATTTGCATCAAGTCTAGTTTTTTTTGCTTACTCATGAGCCACACTATTACTTAATTTATTGACTAACTTGCACAACCAAAAAAATTTATTTAAGAACATGTTCTTGACTGATAAAACTAAATGATGATTGAAGCAATGAACTTGTGGATCAATATTATGGATTGATTTCACCAAGTTTTCACAGTCAGTCTCAATGATTACTTTATTGAAACCATTCTCTTGTATCCATTCAACAACTCTGATTAGAACTTTGCATTCAAAATGTTATGCTCCGACTTCAGCTTCCAATTTTTCTTCCAGATTGAAACCTTTTACTGCTAATGCTTGTCCTGCATAATCACGAACAATCAGTCCAATGCTACCTTTTCTTGTTTCATAAATATAAGAGGCATTAATATTGACTTTGTTAGATCATAGCTCGGTTGAACCCACAAAGCGTTGGTATGTCAAGTTTGGTTGTCATATTTTAGTGAATCAAAAATCATTTAAAGAGTCGCTTGATTATTTACAAGTGTCAACTTCGTATAGGTTAGCTAGAAAGTTACTAGGTGTTGATGGTGGTTTTTAAACAAAGGGTAAAATCGTAAAGCCCCAAATAACCTAATGTCACCAGTGACACATTTATTAGACAAAGCTTAATGCATGTAGTCAATAATTAATAGGGGGTATTTTTTCAAATTAGGGTTACAACGAACGAAACCCTAATTCCTCCGTGCCAATGGCAAATCAAGCTAGCCACACCAAGCCCAAGCTAGCCGCGCCACGCCAAATGCATCGGGCTTGGCCTTAGCTACGCTAATCACACGATGCCAAGCCAAACACACTTACCTTGGCCCTATCCACACCTCTGTGCCGATGGAAAATCATGCCAGCCACAACAAAACGCGCCAAAACATGCCAACCATGTTAGCCGCACCTCCGTGCCAATGGCAAATCATGCCAGCCACACCTAGCCCAAGCTAGCCGCACCTCTTTGCCAATGGCAAATCATGCCAGCCACACCAAAACGCCCCAAGCATGCCAACCATGTTAGCCGCACTCCGTGCCAATGGCAAATCATGCCAGCCACACCTAGCCCAAGCTAACCGCACCTCTGTGCCAATGGCAAATCATGCCAGCCACACCAAAACGCGCCAAAGCATGCCAACCATGTTAGCCACACCTCCGTGCCAATGGCAAATCATGCCAGCCACACCTAGCCCGAGCTAGCCGCATCTCTATGCCAATGGCAAATCATGCAAGCCATACCAAACACGCCGAAGCATGCCAACCATGCTAGCCGCACCTCCGTGCCAATGGCAAATCATGCCAGCCACACCTAGCCCAAGCTAGCCGCGCCATGCCAAATGCATCGCCTTGGCCCTAGCTACGCTAATCACACGATCCCAAGCCAAACACACTTACCTTGGCCCTATCCACACCTCGTGCCGATGGAAAATCATGCCGCCTAAAACAAAACGCGCCAAAACATGCCAACCATGTTAGCCGCACCTCCGTGCCAATGGCAAATCATGCCAGCCACACCTAGCCCAAGCTAGCCGCACCTCTTTGCCAATGGCAAATCATGCCAGCCACACTAAAACGCGCCAAAGCATGCCAACCATGTTAGCCGCACCTCCGTGCCAATGGCAAATCATGCCACCACACCTAGCCCAAGCTAATCACTCTCTGCGCTAATGGCAAATCATGCCAGCCACACCAAAACGCGCCAAAGCATGCCAACCATGTTAGCCACACCTCCGTGCCAATGGCAAATCATGCCAGCCACACCTAGCCCGAGCTAGCCGCATCTCTATGCCAATGGCAAATCATGCAAGCCATACCAAACACGCCGAAGCATGCCAACCATGCTAGCCGCACTCCGTACAATGGCAAATCATGCCAGCCACACCTAGCCCAAGCTAGCCGCATCTCTATGCCAATGGCAAATCATGCCATCCATACCCAACGCGGCGAAGCATGCCAACCATGCTAGCTGCACCTCCGTGCCAATGGCAAATCATGCTAGCCACACTTAACCCGAGCTAGCCGCGCCATGCCAAACACACTCTGCCTTGGCCCTAACTACACTGGTCACGCCACGCCAAGCCAAACACCCTTACCTTGGCCTTAGTCACGCCACGCCAAGCCAAACACCCTTACCTTGGCCCTAGCCGCGCCATGCCAAAGTAGCGCCCGCACCTAGGCTTGCAAACCATGCAACCTGGGCCAAATTGGCCACGCATGCCATTGGCACATGCCAACACGCTCGATGATAGCTTTTCTACCAAGGCGCGACCCAAATTGGCCACGCATGCCATTGGCACATGCCAACATGCTCGCTGGTAGCTTTTCCTACCAAGGCGCGACCCAAATTGGCCACGCATGCCATTGGCACATGCCAACATGCTCGCTGGTAGCTTTTCCTACCAAGGCGCGACCCAAATTGGCCACGCATGCCATTGGCACATGCCAACACGCTCGCTGGTAACTTTTTCTACCAAGACGCGACCCAAATTGGCCACGCATGCCATTGGCACATGCCAACACGCATCACTGGTAGCCTTTCTTACCAAACCGTGGCCCTAATGGCCGAGCATGCCATTGGCACATGCCAACACGCTCGCTGGTAGTTTTTCTCACCAGGGCGTGGCCCTAATGGCCAAGAGTGCCGTTTGGCACATGCCAACATGTGTCACTGGTAGATTTTCTCACCAGGGCGTGGCCCTAATAGCCAAGCATGCCGTTGGCACATGCCAACATGCGTCACTGGTAGCTTTTCTTACTAGGCCATGACCCTATTGGCCACGCATGCCATTGGCACATGCCAACACGCTCGTTGGTAGCTTTTCTCACCAGGGCGTGGCCCTAATGGCCAAGCATGCCATTGGCACATGCCAACATGCGTCACTTTGGTAGCTTTTCTTACTGTGTCGTGACCCTATTGGCCACGCATGCCATTGGCACATGCCAACACGCCGCTGGTAGCTTTTCTCACTGTGGCGTGGCCCTAATGGCTAGCATGCCGTTGGCACATGCCAACATGCGTCACTGATAGCTTTTCTTACCATGACGCGACCCTATTGGCCACGCATGCCATTGGCACATGCCAACACGCTCTCTGGTAGCTTTCATTACCTAGCCGTGTCCCTAATACACTCTGGTAGCCTAACTTGCAAGCCGTGCAAACCTAGGCCAACTTGGCCATACGCGCCATCGGGCGCATGCCAAAACCTACGGGTAGCCACTTACACTCAACGTACAACCTACCACCAAGGCATTCCACACATGCCATTGGCACATGCCACACACGCCACTAGCGGGCTACGGCATTGCCACTTGCGCCGAGGTGCAACTCGCAACAAAGGCATTCCGCACATGCCATTGGCACATGCCACATGCGCCCTAACAGCACCACTTGCACTCAAGATGCAACCAACACTGAGACATCAACACAAACCGGGGATGCTTTCGGTGGTCTTGGTTTGGCGGTCACAAAGATGCAGCGTACACTACGCTCACATTAAGAAAGCGTGAATAGGAATAAAGCGGTCAAATAAAAGAGGAAATAATGGTGAAAACGTTTACACCCATTAACACCATGCAAGTTATCACCTCCTCCCATTATTTAACCCTTTACTCTCTTCCTTCATGAGGCCAGTGCGTTTCAATCTCGACTTGTATAAATAGGTCTTACCTATTTCCACCAGACAACAAGTCTCGGCCAGAGAAAATACCACACTCTCGTAAAAGGCAACTTTGCAAGCTCTCAAAAAGCGTTCATCTCTTGCAAGCTTCTCAAGCTTTCACTTTCCGATACAAGTCTAGACACTACTCTCCAAGAATTATTCTCGGGTCTCAACACCTTTCTTTGCTTCCCTCCCCAAATCAACCCTTCTCCTCCACTTTGTGACCGAAGCAAGTCCGGGAACGGCCATTTCTTGGTTTAGGCCGGACTTGTACGCATTGATCTCTCGAATCTATAAAGTGCTCACGTGCAGCACATTTGTTTAGGGTTTAAACTAGTTTCTCACTCACCTACCGAATTTACCGAAATCGGCAGAAACGATTTTTACCTATAAACACTAGGATATGAGACTTATAAGTATTACGTGAAGACTTGAAGAATGTGATATACTGAAACTCCCATTAAAGTTATGAATATCAGCCTTCAATTTATACCTAGGTAAAGAACTATAAGGGGTTTGACCTATTTTAAGACGTCTATATTCTATCAATCTCTTATGTTGTTCGTCTTCAAGATCATCATCATCACTATCTAGTTGAAAAACTACAATTTTCTTTCTTGGATTGTTAAGAAAAGCTTCATGTTGTTTCTTCTTTATTAGGGTTTCTAATATTTTCTTGAATGTCATCGGTGTAAACAAATCCATGTTGCTTTCATCTGTGTAATTCTTCATATTGTTTAGAGGTTGATTCAAACTTCTTTCCTGTGGATTCATCTGTTTGGATATTTAACAACTCTAAAATTTTATTCAGATTTATAACAATTGAGTTAACTCTCCATGCATGGTGTTAAACTGACCTTTCATGGTGAAATCAGTAGATAACTTGTTAACCGTGGTTTCCAGGTTCTCAGCTATTGAACGAATGGTTAAGGTTTTGTTGTTGTTGTTGTTGTTGTTGTGGAGTAAAAATGGTTAAGGTTTTGAGTTTCCGGAAGCTAAACAAGATCAAGTTTAGTTAGGAAACTAAACTAAAGGCTCTAGATACCAACTAAAGCAGGACAATAAAGTTGAAAGCAAACAAGTTGCAGGAGATATGAAGATAGTTTAAGTTTCGTAAAAAGCTTAATATAATCCGATTGTAATAAACAAGATAATAAGATGAAATTGATTATATTAAGAGATGATCTCTAAACAATAGACTTGACCTATATATATATATATATATATATGGCTTACATTAACTGACTAGGTAAAGAAAAGGAAATCCACATAAACAAGGAAAACAAAGTATTGTAATACAAGAACTACTCGATTAAGAGTTTGATAAAATAAGGAAACCCAAATAAGAAGTGTAGTAAGAAAGATGTATTACATCACCGCACTTTTACTCCGCGTCAGTATTGTGTTAGACCCAACTTGGCTACACGTTAGGGGGTGTGTTGAGTCTCATTGTATGGGAAACTAAAGATTATATGGTTTATAAACTTTGGGAAATCCTAACCTTGCAAAACATGAAGAACAGATAGATATAGGAATGATGGTTTAACTCTTGATTCATGGGAGGCAATTGGTCTGCCATTGATGCTGGTATATATGTCATGTAAATGTCAGAGGCGGCCTGAACTGGTATATATGCCATGTAAATTATTAGAGATGAGATAAGTTTTTCTTATTATAGAAAATGAAAGATCGCAAAACAAGAATTACAAACCAGCTTTTACATGCAGATGCTGTAAGAAGATAACAAATACAATCAGAGAAAAAGTTCATCAAGATGAGTACCAAACTTGAACCGGAAAGGAACAAAAACAATAATAGAAAAGATAAATGTCATAATAGACGACAGTGGAACACTCAGCACACATAACCAAAGTCGTCTTTTTATTGTGTTTAGTAGCAGGTCACAGCTGCATGTATAGCATCTGCAAAGAGAGGAACTGTCTTAGAGCTTAGACCTGAAATACTGATTCTCCTGTTACAAAAAATAAAAAAAATAATCAGACTTGGAGGAATATCTAACTCTTCAAAACTAAATATACAAGGACTGGGGAGTTGGAATACCAAATAATGACTTACCCATCTGATGTCATGTATACATGGTACTCTTTTGTTATGAATGCAACTTGTTCACTTGTCAAACCAGCATAAGTAAAAAATCCTATTTGTTTGACTATATGACTCCAGTCACCGGGTGTTCCTGTAAATATTTAAGTACGTATGTCATTTTTACAAAATATATGTTAGACACAGATACTCCCAGTCCTATCCCATAACACTCAACGAGTCTTAATAATCACTTAAAACTGACTAGTGGTACAAGCAATCCCAGTTGAAACAAAAGTACGTGCACTGCTGGAAAGGATCAATATAGTTGACTATAGTATTATACAGATAGGAAATTATAGAATTGCAATACCTCTAGTAGTCAATGCATCAAAAAGCAGTTGGCGCATTTTGATAACCCGATCAGTCATTTCTTTCAACTCCATAGTCCATTGGTTGTACAAATGACTACAATATATACAGGTTTAATTTCATGAGCATATTTTCTTATCTAAATGAAAGTCCTACTATGTTAGAATCCATATTTTCCAATCAATTTTTATGAGACCATATATTCCCAAAGTTAACAGATCACATTGAAGGGAATAACCTAAAACGATCAATTACCATTACCTGTCTTTGAGAATGTTAAGCACAAGTGATGGTCCATAAATTGGAGGATTTGAATGCATAGGTCTCATCACAAGTTTCAGCTGGCTCTCAACTTTTCCAACCACATCAGCTGATTTGCATACCTGTAATATAAAAAGATAGATCACATCATATACACTAATTCAGATATATGCAATAAAGCCATATGGACTTTCCTCGTCCATATATATGTAACTTGTGCTGCTCTCCACTCCTCTCAAGGGAATCGGGTAATGCTGCGCAACCCTATCAAGTCATATATGTTACCATGATTCTCTATATACAAGAACTATAAGGGGGTGTAGTTTTTGAATAGAGCTCACAATGTTAAGTGCCCCAACACGCTCCGAATAAAGGGCCATATTCTTAGCATAACTCTGAGCTGCAAGACATTCGCCGCCATCAGCTACAAACATGCGAACAGGCTTTGCATCTACATCCAGGTTTCCACTTGCAAAACCCTATAAAAGGACGATGTCATAAGTAAACAACAGAAATGAGATGGGCCCAAAAGTTCATTATACTCTACAATTGATGTCTTCGTCTTAAGATATACTTCTCCTCTTGATTGTAATAGCTTGACAAGACCATATGACTTGGAAGTCCTAGTTTGCTTGTGATTTATTTACCTGATAAGCGGTGTCAAAGAAAGGTAACAACCCTTTAGATCTCACCAATTGCCTTATCTGCTGCCACTGCTCAAGGGTTGGATCAACACCAGTTGGGTTATGAGCACATGCATGGAGAAGCACTACTGAACCCGTCGAGGCAGAGTTGAGGTCCTCTAGCAGACCTAATAGTCACATACGAACTAACCGTTAAAAGCAGGATGCTATCTAGGCCTAGAACCCAAAAATCATAAGAATTTTAGTGTCAGTTAAATTCCAAGCTGTAAGTAATCATTGACCCATTATAGTCCTATACAATGTACAAATAATGATTTCAGATCATGGTATATTTGTGAAAATTTATAATAATCGCGGCAACAGAAAATGAAAGCTAAGTTAACCTTCGAAATCTAGTCCATGTGTAGTTGGCTCGTAGTAGCGATAGTACTCAAGAGACAACCCTGCAATAGAGAAAATACTGGGGTGGTTTCCCCATGTCGGTCGAGGGATATATATTGTGCGCTGACAAACAAAGGTTGAAGTAGACTATTAAAACTAAATCATGATTAGAATAATATCATAATTCTAAAATAAAAGCAACAATATAGAGTTTTACGTTGTCGTGATGTTTAGCTAGGAATTCGCCCCCAACCCTCAATGCCCCAGTACCTGCTACGCACTGCACGGTGGTTACTCTTTTTTGTCGAATAGCTTGGCTGTGCAAATACAAGAAAAACGTTTCCTTTTTCAACTACAATGAAGTCTTCAACTTAGTGAACACACAATACATAATAAGAGAAAGAAGCGGTTTTATTTTTCCATAAAATATGAGTTTGAAAACAAATCAATTATGCTATCCATGTCTTAAAATTAGAATCACAAGGTCACTATATATTTCTTGTCCCAAGAAGGAAAAAATTATACAGAGTTTGTTTTGCGAAAAGAGGGATATTATGCATATTTGAACATACTGTCAAGTCATATTAGTGCTGCATAGCATATACTAGAAGGGCAATGTCGGTTTACTTATAGTATTAGAATATAGAGAAGGTATAAACAAGGAACCGAGGTGCAGTAAAGGACCGAGGCAACCGTATGGTGAAGTGAAGACTAAATCAAGTTACCGTGTAGTCAGGCACGTGAAGTGAAGATTAAGTCAAGTGACCATACTATACATGACACGTGAAATGAAGACCATATAATATTCAAGCTGAAGTTAAAGTCAAGATGAAGTGATCAAGACTCAAGTTATCAGAAGATCGACGGAGATCAAACAACACAGAAGATCGACGGAGATCAGTTAAGTTTCCAAGATTAAAAGGATCTTGTGTAATTTAGGTAATTTTCTAGACAAGTCAAATATCTAGCTAATTTCCTAGTATTCATATTCTAGTTAATTAGGATATATATTATAGACAATAATATAATATCCTATATTAATTATTCATACTCTATAAATAAAGAGTCATAATGTAATTGTAAATCATCTCGTAATGTTACGATGATCAATATTATTATTCACCCTACGGGATTGCTTGTGGACGTAGGTCGAGTTGACCGAACCACGTTAAACATCGTCTCCATTATTATTTTGGTATGTAGATTTGTTTCTTCTTGATTGTTTTATTTTATCATTGATTTGATTTTATTGTTTGTCTAATATCAATGATATCTATCTTGAATTTGATCTACATATCAAAATTTAAGATGGTATCAGAGCAAATGATGCTCTCGATCCAGTCGCTTCCGCAATACATTTTAATGTTCAATAATAATTTCAGTTTAAATTGAACATCAAAATTTTTGATCAAATATATGTAATAAAGTTCTTTTCTGACTTTGTTATGTTTTTTTTTATCGTCCAAACAAAATTGTTTATTCCTGATTTGTTTGAGTATGAATGTATGATCACCAACTTAATGAAAATTTCATTAACGTCATCACATGTGTTCTTGGAAGATTATATATAGTCTTCGATATCAAAGATCACTGTTATCATTTATTATCTCACATGATAATAGAAATTGATTTGTTTGAAAAAATAGTAAAATATGCTTCAGTATATCCAATATATTCTTAGCTATGATTATTATGAGCAAGTATATTCTTCAAATTTCTTTTCAAAGATAATGATGTATTTACATCACTTTCGTTCCAACGTCAACATTTATTTAGTTGACCGATAATTCATTCAGACCCAACAAGAGTCTTTGTACATGTTGGGTGTATGTATTTACGTCTCGCATCAGAGATCGTCTATGTAATTTCAGTTTTGGTTTCCAACCAAAGGGTATAAAACTGAACTCCATGTTGACCTAGCATAAAAATTAAATTTTCGTATATCCTATTTTGGAAATTGATTTACTTTCCAAAGATATTCATTTATAATATATCTAATAATATTTCTTTCCCGAAATATTTTGCTTGGATATTATGCAAAAGTATTTTTTTCACTAAAAGTATTTCCATATTCGTGGTATATTTTTAAGATTACTGCAAACCGTAACTACAAATAATTCCATATTCATGGTATATTTTTAGGATTGAATAAAAATATCTCCTTACATTTAAGGACGAAAATATCTTGTTTCTGGGTTATTTTGAAAATATTTTATATATTTTCGAAAAATAATTCTAAATATATTCCATCTTTATTTTGGAAAATAATTTTTATATCTCTACCACGTGAAATATCTCCTTATATTTAAGGATGCTAAAAGTGGTGAATTACTTTAATTGCCAATCTTGGCGAGATCTTTATATCATAAAATGATATTCAGTAAAATATCTCATCTTTTATTTACGAAAATATTTCCTATTTTCGATCATATTTTTTTAGTAATAATAATAATTACGATTTCCCACAATAGTTTCCTTTAGGAGAATCTTTTTCATTTGAAAAGTCTCCTAGACGTCTACCAATATTTTTTAATGTTGATGCAATATGAAGTTTTTCGTATGGTTAGTATTAAACTAACCAAATCCGTTGGCCAAGCGAGTCGATTCTCAAAAATTAAGTGCATGGATCGTGGACCCTCACCACACTTAGCCAAGTCAAGATAATTTTCAACACAAGTCAAAACGTATATTCTGCAGTGAAACTATGTTATATATGGTTTGTTTCAACTTTCAAGTGCAACAACTGAAGATCAAGTATCATGTTCGAAGGTGAAGTACAGATTGTTTGTCACAAATTTTCTTCAAGTGTCCAAGTTGCACACTACGTTTTTCTGCGTGTCCAACTTGAGGGGGGTATTAGAATATAGAGAAGGTATAAACAAGTAACCGAGGTGCAGTAAAGGACCGAGGCAACCGTATGGTGAAGTGAAGACTAAATCAAGTTACCGTGTGTAGTCAGCACGTGAAGTGAACATTAAGTCAAGTGACCATACTATACATGACACGTGAAATGAAGACCATATAATATTCAAGCTGAAGTCAAAGTCAAGATGAAGTGATCAAGACTCAAGTTGTCAGAAGATCGATGGAGATCAAACAACACAGAAGATCGACGGAGATCAGTTAAGTTTCCAAAAATAAAAAGATCTTGTGTAATTTAGGTAATTTTCTAGACAAGTCAAATATCTAGCTAATTTCCAAGTATTCATATTCTAGTTAATTAGGATATATATTATAGACAATAATATAATATCCTATATTAATTATTCATACTCTATAAATAAAGAGTCATAATGTAATTGTAAATCATCTCAGAATGTTCTGATGATCAATATTATTATTCACCCTACGGGGTTGCTTGTGGACGTAGGTCAAGTTGACCGAACCACGTTAAACATCGTCTCCATTATTATTTTGGTATGTAGATTTGTCTCTTCTTGACTGTTTTGTTTTATCATTGATTTGATTTTATTGTTTGTCTAATATCAATGATATCTATCTTGAATTTGGTCTACATATCAAAATTTAAGATATAGGCTAAGCATAGAGATGACCAAGAACCATTTACTTTACCTATCAGTGCCAAAAATGAGCTTAGCACTAGCCTTATTGAATTCAGCTAGTCCAGTTATAGGAAGATACTCATAATTGCGAGACCTGAAAAAGAAAATTAGAACACTATTATGTATAACCTACGTTTACAAACGCATTAAATACAAATAAATCCCTTACTGATCCTTCAGTAGACTTTGCTCAGCTTTTCTCACTACATTCAAAACAATAGGATTTCCTTCCTGTGATCAAACAATAATCAGAAATCTATTCATGAAAAACCATTTTGCATTAATAAATGCAAAAAATCAAGAACTGAAGAAAAGTAGATACCTCATTTCGATAAGAACGCACGGCTAAGTTCAACTTAGTAGGGGTAGTATCTTTTTCATATGCAGCGGTAACCTATTCATATGAAATTAAGTGAGTAACTATCAAACCCTTGTGCATACAGGAAAACCGACCCAATCAAAGAAAAGCAACAAGATACAAGGCGCAGTGTTTTGTGACTCTACTTCTTCACCCATTACAGGTGAAGTAAATCTTATATGTTCCTTATTTTTGTATCGTGCCACAGTTGGCGAAGCAAATTAAAAATTATAGTAACGGTAATCAGGTGAAGTAAATCTTATATGTTCCTTAATTTGTTGTATCTTGCCACAGTTGGCGAAGCAAATTAAAAATTATAGTAACGGTAATCGCGTATGCGTATTTTAGTTAGAAGGATGGAAGTGTATATTCTATTATCGATAAAACAAGCAAGCACAGAAAATGCATCAATAAACAATATGCTTCAAAAGAAAAGTTAAATAAATGTACCACGAAAGTGGGATCTTCAGGGGCTTGAACAATGTTTAAGAAGACAGAATCCATGAATGAGATTTTTGAATAATTATAGATCAGAATAATGCAATAACAATGAGAAATAGGAGTTGGTTGATATATGACATTATGAACAACAAGTTGAGATCTTTTTATAATGAAACATGATCAGGGTTCACAAACTGGTGTTGAGTGGAACTTTTTAAATTTTCGGAAAATGGGTCATTTGTCCAAATATTTTTAAAACATGGTTCAAATGGACGAGTAAAAATTAGTATGGACGAAATGGACACTAAAAAAATAGCAAGGATGAAACTGGATTCATCTTGGCTTAAACTTAAAAAATAGTAAGGATGAAACTGGATACATCGTGATGTAAATTAAAAATAAGAAAAAATATTTGAAAATGGGCAGGATGAAACTGTTTACATCCTGGCTATTTTTACATTTTGTCCATTTAAACAATATCAAAATCTAAATGTCCTTTTCACCCAGGAATTGTTGATTTTGGTCTTTTTAACCAATTTTGTGTTATATTTTTTTTATCGATACAGAATTTTAAACTGGCGATTTTGGAACTCGGTTACTGAAATTTATTAGTAGCGAGTTTCGAACTCAGGTCATTGGTTTCACCAACCTTCCGTGCGTTGGTAACGAACAATCAAAAATGTTGAGAAGATGGTGATACTTGGCTCAAGTAGTTTTTGAATTAAAGATTGTTGGAAGAATACATGCATGTATCGTCTCAATTTGATCCGGTTGTCTCAAACGCTTTTAGTTGTTTGTCCGCCCCACTATAGGTGTATGATGGGAAAACTAGTTAGTTTGACATGCCCATTGGAATTGCTCTAAGAGCATCTCCAATGCAAGGGGTAGAGGTCTTAAATTAGCATGACATATAGGATTTAATACTTTTTTCACCAAAGTTTCATCTCCAATGCAAAGATGAGGGTCATAGGTAAGATGACATGGCTAAAGTTGGGGTAAAGGAGAAAGTCTAAATAAGACTTTCTTCATGACCTTGGGTCATAAGTCCACATCATTTTTTGTGTCTAGATTTAGACAAAAAGTGTAAGATAAGATCTTGGGGATTGGAAATGGATTTTAGGTAGTGAGCTTTTCTCTTTATTAGTTTTTGTCCTATAGTAAATGACCCATAACCAAAAGGTATAAATAAGACATCCACATAGAATGACCTTGACCTCTAACATTGGAGATGCTCTAAGTACTTTATGAAAAGAAGATACATGCTGATACTTAGCTCAAGTGCTTTATGAAAAGAAGATGTTTATATTAAGCTTAAACACTTCATAGATTGTCAGAATAATTAATAGATATACAATTAATTAATGAAAGATGATGCTGATGTTAGGATTCCAGCTTATTAGAAGAATTAATACATATAATTAACTAATGAAAAGAAGATGCTGATGTCAAAATTCTAGCTCCTTGTACGATAATCATCATTAAAGCCTGAAGATAAAACTATCTTTTCCTCGCACTCAAATTAAAGCATCCTAGTACTATCAACCTCTACAACGCAGATAACAATCATCACTTGACAGCACAAAAGAACTTAGTCCTCATTATGAATAACACCTTTAATATATTAATATAACAAGCAGTTCATACTAAACATATTAAAACAAAAAAAAAAGGAATTAGAAAGACAATCTCGTGGGTCCAATGAGTTCTGGTGAAATTATCAGAGATTATACGATTAAGCAGAAGTGGGTATCGGTTCATACCTTGAACTTGAGCTCCGATTTTGACAAACAAGGAGCAGCAGCAACAACAACGATCCAACACGACGATTAGAACACGACGATTAGAAGGTACTACAATCACCAATGATGAGCACAAGCTTGTTTCACAGGCTAAGAACTTAAAAACTTTTTCTCCTAATGGTAACTCTCTTTAGGGTTAGAGTTACCACTTTTCTTAATGGTAAACTTATGTGTGATATTGGTGGAATCACGTAACCCTTTACACATATGCTAGAGATGTTTATATAGGTTCCAAACCCTAAGGAATATGGAACCCTACCGGGCTTGCCACATACAATATGGGCGACCATATTCGGATCCAACCCGAATATCTAACAGAAATAAATTAGAAATACCAAACATATTTGAATTTCAACTTCTAGTCCAATCTTTTATCTCTAAGAGTTCTGGTGAGTGTTCTTTTACCTCGTAAAACAGCAAGAAACATGAGGCAATTTTCTTTGACCTCGTAATGGTGTTCTAATCAATTAAAAAACCATTCCATCCTCTGAATAGTGCAGACAATATGCATTTTACACTAATATGTTTTTGGTATACAATCCAAGCATCTTGTTCTCCAAACAATAAACAATTGATCTCCTCCCCAGTAAAAACTAAAAGGGTGTCAAAACTTTGAGATGACGGAAGTATACATGTCCACCGAAAAGAATTAGTTATGATTCAATTGAACAGACTACATATTAAACAAGGATTGCAACACTTGGTAGAAACTTAAAACGTACTTGATTAATTTCAGATTACAATGCTTCCACTTGCCTAAAAATTCCAGAACTCAACGTGGTACTACGATAATTAAATTAAGAAAGCAAAACAAACATTAGAAAAATTGTAATAAGAGATCTTGGTTGGATTTGTAAGTAGGTATTAGAGCATAACTTGTTGCATCTTCTGTTCTTGCACCTCAACACCTGGATCTTCATGATTAGGTCGGGAATATGATAGAACCGGTCCCTGTACCTGTACTATCCTGATTCTTAATCTTCTGTCCCGATCCCTGTACTGGCTACACCGGTTCCGGTTCGATTCTGGTCCGGTATTTTCGGTTCCAGGCCGGTACAGGTCTTCTTGTCCGGTTCTTGTGCAGTCTTACCCCTGATGGATTAATTGAAAATCTCAGTAAAAACACAACTTTCATAATTCCACATTTAACCTTTTTATCTTTTTTCCTTCTTTCTTTCTTCCTTTTCATCTCAATCCCGGTCAAGTTTGGTAGTCATATTTTAGTATCAAAACTCATCTACAGTCGCTTGATTAAATATTATAGTCAACTTCGTTTAGATTAGACTAAAAAGTCTAGGAATGTTGAGACATACAAGTGTTACTCCAAAGACCCGAAGAATGTGAAGAAGTAACGAACTACAATGACGACATCATCCTTCCACTTAAGGTTAGTAATATTGACTTGAATTGTTTCTTTCCTAACGTATTGTTTGTACCATAATATATACGGGCTAACTACATCACTATTAACGGAAAATGTCTGCCGGCCCAAGTCTGGCAGCTTGTATCTACTGGTCCAGTTTGCTGACTCATTTTCAGCAGCCCGTTTCTACCGGCCTATTCCTGAAACCCTAGAGGAAAGTCCCAGAATATTCTAGGTTACTTGATATACAAGTCTATACGAATATATAAATACATGTATCATAAACCCTAAAAGGAGAGGAATTCTAGGTTAGCTATCCATAGAAGAATTATTGTAATCATCACATCAATATAATTTTTCTCCCTACGGGGATTCATTTGTGGACGTAGGCACAACTTTCCGAACCACATAAAATCTGTGTCTCATTTCTTGTTCATCAATTCATCTTCTAACCCTGATTCTTATTACCATCATCATTCAATCGTGTTTAGTGCCTAAAAGTAATTTTGGGTACAAACACGTATCTTTGAAGTCGTGCTATATTGAAAACTTAACCGCGAAGATGTATATATTGTACATATTGTATAATACTCTAGTGATGTGACATGGTCATAATTGTATGATCATAGTATTAGGGAATTATAGGACGAAGTATAACGCTTATCTTTTGAACTTCGTAGATATGACATCGACATAATCTTGATATAGTGTTATGATTATGTGAATGGGTTATGGTGAAGATTTCATCCTAGGAAACAATGTTTTACATTTGTTTAAAGGAACTACATTCGTGAACTTGTTTCGTGAATCGAAAGGGAAATCAATAGGTTTATTGGTCCGGATATTCATTGTATATCTTTGGATGACCAATATGTGTGAGTTGGTAAAATACTTCCTTGTTGAGCCCAAAAAGTAGAATGACGGCAGGGTAAAGCCCGAGTGAGAAATAATTGTCACTCATGACACGAAGCCTCAGAAAGGGATTTTGGTCCGTCAACTCTAGTTTCCTCTATGAGAGGAAACTTAAAGAACCACCATGGGTTCGATCCCCAACCCCGACAAATGTAATTTAGTCACCGGGGGTTCGATCCCCAACCTCGACAATTGTAATTTAGTTTATTTACTAGAAATTGTCTTTTTAATTCGATTTACTAGCTGGTTTATTTTTAATTTTATTGAAAAGTGAATCTTTTAGGAAATCAACGAGCTAACTTTTTTCTTTTTTTAAAAATCTCATATAATACGCATCTTTTATGATGCTCACTAATTTCCTTGGTGGAACGAAAGCTTGAAAATATTTGGTTCAATCCATGAAGAAAGTAATTTGCTATTTTGTTTGTAGATTTGAATCCGTCATTAGGAATAAAGGTTATTAAATCATGAAATGTGACATGACTCGTTAATTTTTAATTTTCAATAATCGAATCATTTGATTATTAATCATTTGTTTGTTATTTTTGTTTGATCTTAAAGATTGAATTTGGTAAAGTATTAATTATTCATCATTAGCGGTGAGTGGAGAAAAAGGGCTTTTTTATTCAATTATTTGATTTATGTACGTACATTAAGAAGAAAGTCAGACCATGACTTCCTTAATGCCATTTTTCCTAACTAAAATTATCCACCCTATGCATTATCAAGGTGCAGAACGCCGAGTAGTGAATCCAGTGACCGACCAACCATTATTCTTGGGGTCTGATGTCATCTCCACCCATGAGAGGATTGAAGCCCCATTGTTGCTGCTGTAAGATTTCAGTTTGTAAACCAAGTTTTTTTCTCTTTGTTTGGTTTATGTCACTTTACCATCTGAATAGCGCCCGTCAAGCTCGCCGGTGATGTTAGTGAGGTTCAGTTTTATCAAGTTTTACTATGAGCTTGGATACCACAGATTGTAATTGGTATGCTAATCCCAATAACATCCCCGTTCCAGACATAAAAAAGAAAAAACCCATACCTGCCCGCTATCCACATAACCAATCACAATATGTACGGTATCCTCTGTTAGAAAAAACGAGTTTTGTTTTTAAAACTCAAAGTACTTGGACCATGATTTGATCCGTAGACCTATCGTCCACTAAATGTTTTTTCATTTGAATTGATAAAACATTAGTCCCACATAGACTGAAACAGTAAGAGTTGTTAGACTTAAATACCATAAGTTTTGGCTAACGGGCATGGCCCTTTGGGTCTAAACTAAGGGATAATACTTATGCTAGGGAAATTTGCCTTTCTCCTACGGGATCTTACATACAAGAGGAGAGTCTTCAACTTATTTTGAATCTACTTCTTCTCTTCTTGTAGTTGAAGGATTTCCTACAACTACACCCCTACAAGATTACACTAAAGGGTATGGCCCTTTGGGTCTACACTAAGGGATAATACTTATGCTAGGGCAATTTGCCTTTCTCCTACGGGATCTTACAGAGCTCACTAAACATAATAGTAAGCCTGAGAAAGGCTTTTTTTTTTTCCAGTCATACAAGAGGAGAGTCTTCAACTTATTTTGATTCTACTTCTTCTCTTCTTGTAGTTGCAGGATTTCCTACAACTACACCTCTACAAGATTACACAATGATTCAATCCAATTTCACTAAAGGGATCCAATTTCACTAAAGGGCATGGTCCTTTGGGTTTACACTAAGGGATAATACTTATGCTAGGGCAATTTTCCTTTCTCCTACGGGATCTTACAGAGCTCACTAGACATAATAGTAAGCCTGAGAAAGTCTTTTTTTTTTTTCTGTCATACAAGAGGAGAGTCTTCAGCTTATTTTGAATCTACTTCTTCTCTTCTTGTAGTTGCAGGATTTCCTACAACTACACCCCTACAAGATTACACAATGATTCAATCAAATTTCACGATCAATTATCAAAATTTTACTCATTTTTCTTAAGAATCTTACAAGAATAATAAGAGTACAAAGAAATCAGAATAACTCTAGATTTTCTCTCTCTTATTTGTTCTCTCCAACCTATCTAAAAAAGATCCATCCCTTCTCAAATCTGCTTGGTCCTTTATATAGGACATTACATAGTGGATGACAGCTAAGCCAACCTTTATTTTCGGATCTAGTCTGCGTCATTCTCGCAAGCCTACAAGGGCTTTCTTCGCAAGTTAACTTCAATCTTGCAAAATCTTCACACTTTCCTCGTGATTAGGTTGACGTCATTCGCTACATCACTTCTCTAACACTCTTTGATGGCCTTCGCAAACACCTTTTATTTAAAACTTCGCCGAGACATAACTGTTGCGAGATTCTGCTCCTACATCTTGCCTCTTCTCAAGTCTTCTCTGTGAAGAAGAGAATGATATGAGAACCTATACCTCAAAATGTCGCACCTATTTATCTTTACATGTTTTTCTTCACCGACAACCTCCCGTGAATTAAGTGTAACCATCTACACGTGTTTATTGTCCCCTTGTTTACCGGCACATTCAATTTCAACCGGTCATCCCTTTTTGTCTATTTAAGGAGGAGACTAGTGGAAATATAATTTTCATCTTTTACTTCGTCTTCCTCATCTCCAAGTTCTCTGTGAATCTTCATCTTCTGCAATTTTCTTCATCTTTGCTTCTCACAAGTTTATCTTCCTGCTACTGCTTTCATGGAGTCACCAAGGTTAATTTTGCTTTTTCTTCTTTGATTTTGCTGGAACTGATCTTATTTTGATGACTTACCTAACTAATTTTATTATTTTGTCTAATTCCCATACTGATTCTGTTTCAGCAAAAGCACCTCTTCCACCAAATTCACAGTCCCAAACCCTAAGGTTTCCAAAAGCTCGCGACACAAAGTTTTTGTAGGCAAAAGAAAGCCTGCGAATATCAAGGTAATAAGAAACATCTCTTCTTTAATAACAATATTGTTGCCTCTGTTTCTTATCTGAGTTGATATTCGCAGGATGATGAAGATGTTAATAAATCCAACAAAAAATCTCGCAAAATAAAGACTGTTACTTCTTCCGTTTCATTCCCTGATTTCAAACCTCTAGCAACTTCTCCTACAACTTCGCTAGCTGGATATTTCTTACTTACTGCTCCTACCCATGAAAACATCACTACAGATGCCATCCCCTCAGCTAACCCTTCTGCGAACGAAACCCCTTCTTATCCCCTTGCAAATACCGCAAAGATTGATTCCACTGCAACCTCACTTATTGAGCCTTTTCAATTTTCTCCCGGGAAGAATATATCCATTGTGAAAGATGATTCACTTCCGATAACTTCAATCATCACTACTTCTTCATATGAAATCCTTCCTGTTAAGAAGGAGCTTTTGGAAGGAGTGGACATCGCCTTTAAAATCTTGTCTGATCTTCTTGATGATGCTCGAAGGTCTTCTGTTGATCCTCTCAAGCTTAATGTCTGCGAAACTCTGGGTAAATATTTTAGTTCTGAAAAAGAAGCTTCTCAAGCATCTTTATAGAAAGAGATTAAATCTTTGAAGGAGAATCTCCAGGCTATAACTTTGGAATGTGATGATCTTCGCCTCAAAAATCAGAAGCTTGAGAACGTTTCGATTGATTGCGAGAATCTTCGCAGAAAAAATGATGAACTGAAAGGTATTGTTGTTTTCACTTGTATCTTATCTTCTTGGTAAATTTTATCTCTTTTGTATTCAATTTTCTTGTTCGCATGTTAAGTTTTAATTCAGAAAAATAGAGAGATATGACTTTTAATATGCCGCTGAAGAGGCTCGTGCTGACAAAGAAGCTCTGTTGGACCAATATAGCCAATTAGATGATCTTTACTCGTATTATGTTGATCAAATTAAAAACCTTTCTAACTAAAATTCCCAACTAGTTTAAGAGCAAGAAGTATTAAGTAGCAAGCTATCCCAACTCTCTTATTCATTAACTAAAGCTAACTTGAAGATTGAAACTCCATCAGATGAAAATGGAACCCTATCTCAAGAGAAACGAATCCTCCTAAACAAAGTAGAGATATCTTCGCAACAACTTAATATACGTCAAAAAATATGTGATGAACAAGAGCGATCTCTTCGCTCGTTAAGGAGTGAACTTAAGGAAGTAACCGAATCGTCTATTGCTGAGAAGAATAAACTCATCCAAGGTAGAATAGGTTTGAGCATAAAGGCAAATCAACTTAATGAGCAACATACTCAATTAGAAGACTCTTATGCTTCCTTAGCAAAGGAAAATGCTTTACTTATCTCTAATGAGAAGAATTTTCGATCTCGCTTGAAAGGTTTGATCGGGGATAATTTTGATGATGCGATGAACCACTTGGAGAATAATATTTTGGCTTTAACTCAATATCTTATTTCGCAGAAGGAAGGTAGTCATAAGAATCTGACTGCCTCATCCACCTTTTCATGCTTGATTATTTTCGCAACATTCTTCTTACGAGAATTTCGCTATAACAGTCTTTTGTGTTTTTGTTATTCGCAGAGTCTGAGAGAAATCTTCATTCTTCTATTTCTTCTTTGGAATCGAAATTAGCCAAGATTTGCAAGGAGAATGCGATGCTTGCTACTGCTCTTACTCATTCTCGCGATCGTGCAGAAAGAAGATTTGACTACCTTCAGCATTTCAAAGATATCGAAAGTAGGAATCACCAGAAAGCACTTCTTCGCCAAGTTCATCTCAAAGCTGAAGTTCTTGTTAATAACATCTTACTAGATATAACACTTCCTCCTACAAAAGTTATGCCTCTTGACGTAGATGCTGATGAAATTCCTCGCGAACCTGATAGTGATTTTGACTTCGAAAGTGATGATGAAGTTGGTCTTGAAAATGATGAAGAAAATGATTCCCTCAAAGAAGTTAATGCTGGCGATAATCAGGATGGAGAAAAAGCTGGGATGGACCAAGAGAAAGAGAAAACTTGCGGAAGCGAGAAATCTTGTGAAGACGAGATGATTTTGGAAAATCATCCACCAACCCCTTCTTGCGAATCAAATGTGGAAATCTGAAATTCCTCTAGTTACTTAGCTTTTAACTCCTTAAGTTGATTTATTTTCGCTTCACTACTCTTTACAAACGATGTACTTTCGTGAATCTTGAAATTCACTTATCTTTTTAGTACCTTCTTATTTGCGAAAACTGAGTTTGTCTCCTGCACAATACTTAAATAGTTAGTTTGTATAAGTTTATTTTTATTTCATGCGCGTCAATTTCGCAGTCGTGTTCGTACTTTTCTGTAAAATTTCGCTATTGTGAATTCGTTATCAGATATATCTTAGAATTTTCCAAGATTCCATTCAGTATTATTCTCTTATGTGGTCTTATTTTTCCTTCCTAAGTAAAGGTCTTATTTTGCCACTTTTTGTATTTGCGACAAAATCTCAGGACGTCTTTACATTTTCATGTAATGACCTATTGATCTTGTCTTATCACTTTCTTGTATTCTTGCCTTAGCAGCATATTTTTGATGAGACAATATGACAGGCCTAAATATTCTTGCGAAATAAAGCCCCATGACATTGTCGTCTTGCGACGAAATTGTAGGACGTCTTTACACTTTTGTGCACTCACCCATTGATCTCGTCTTATCTTTATCTAGTATTATTTCCTCTCCAGGATCATTGAACAAATATGACAAGCCTTAATACTCCCGTGAGTAAAAAACCTCATGACATTTGCGTCTTTGACACTTATCATCTCCCTAATGGAGGGTGCGCCCTTATCATCCCCCTAGTTGCTCCTTCAAGGAGGTGTCCCTCTACCATACAAGGTTGGATCCTCCCACCTGGTCTTAACAACAACCAGTTTTTTTCACATCCTCTTATCCCTTCGCCGATATGGCTCATGGTTACAAGACCGCACCCTAAGTGGGTTTTTCTTCGGGCCGAGTGCATCATAGCCAAGAATTTCCAAGAATGGCCAGGTACGCTCCCGATGCCCCATGCACTCTTGGCTCAACCGTGTACCTAGGCACCTTGATCGAGTTCTGCACTCCTTAGGAGAGACCTTCTTACCTTAGTCGTCCAACCTAAGTTATAAACTTAGGTTGAAAATCCAAGGCGCATCTCCTAGATGGGTTTTATTAACCCCAAGTCTCCATGACCTAGGTTCCGGGGCGGTGTAACCTTTCCCTGAGCCATGTAATAGGTTCTCCCCTTCAATGACGCACTTTAGGTCTTACATTTGCCTCTTGCGAAATTTTATTCGCAAACTAGAGTGTACGCAAAAGTTGGGTGCCTATGTCTTTTTTGTCCATTCTTGTATTTTCTTTTATTTTCTTTTGTAAAAGTCTGAAATTCTGTGAGATTAGCGCATAGCTTCCATTTGTTCTGTCTGATGCATTTTATGCGAAATTATCGCATATTTGCATTCTGTTTTGATAGAAATAATTTATGCGAAGTTATCGCGTTTTTCATTCAGTTTTAATAAATATAACTTCGCAACTGTAAACTTTCTTCTATCTTTCTACTCCCTAGTGACTTTTACCAAATCTATTATGGATAATACTTCTTCAGATACAATCTATTCCATGGCCTATCAAGCTTATGACCAGTGTCTTTTCCCTCAGGATCCATCAGTTTATATGCCCCTGTTCCAACTATTTCTTTAATGATGTAAGGTCCGTCCCATTTCTTTTCTAATTTTCCATCATTTCCGCTCTGATACACTGATATTTCTCGCAGCACTAAATCACCTGGCTGAAACTCTCTTATCTTAACTCGCTTATTATATTCTCGAGCTAATCTTCGCTGATAGTTCTCCATATGTTGTAGAGCCTTCTCCCTCTTTTCTTCTAAATCATAAAGTTTTGATAAAATCATATCCGCACTTAGATTTTTCTCCCATGCTTCTCTCTTTGTAGTGGGAATAATGACTTCAGTTGGTAGCACTGCTTCAACTCCATATGTTAAACAGAAAGGTGACATTCCTGTAGCTTCTCTCCTAGATGTGTTATAAGCCCAGACTGCATTAGGCACCTGTTCAGACCATGCTTTATTATGCCCCTCTAACTTCTTCTTCAGCTATCTACAATTGTCTTGTTTGTTGCCTCTTCTTGTCCATTACTTTGCGGATATAAAGGTGTGGATTTCCCACACTTTATCTTAAATGCATTAAGCAACATTTCTATATTCTGCCCTTCGAACTTTTTTCCATTATCAGACACCAACTGTGCATGGATTCTACAAATGATATTTTCGAATATGAAAGTGAAAACGTCTTTATCGCGGATATGATGTATTTCCTTTACTTCTGCCCACTTTGTGAAGTAATCTGTTGCGAAAATCAAATATCTTCTTTGCCCGGATCCTGGTAAAAATGGTCACACAATGTCTAAACCCCACTTTCCAAAGGGCCACACACTTTTTGAAGATGATAAAGGTGCTCCTGGTGCATGTATTCTCTTACCGCACCGCTGGCACTCTTCGCAACCTTTTGATACTTCTTGCTGGCACTCTTCGCAACCTTTTGATACTTCTTTCGCATCTTCATGCCTGTACGGACAATAATATCCTTGCGTTTTCGCTTTGTATGCCAAAGATTTTCCTCCGCTATGGTTACCAGCATCCCCATAATGTAATGCTTTCAATATTTCCTCTCATTCTTTTCGTGTCAAGCATTTAAGCGATTGTCCGTTAAATGATCTTCGATATAATACCCCATTTCTGAGTTCGTAATTCGTCGCACGACTCTTTAATTTATGTGCCTCCAATTTATTCCTTGGTACTTCTCCTCTCTACAGGTATGCATGAAGTTCAGTTTTCCAATCTGCGACCTTATTCGCCTCTTCATCTTCCACATCTTCCATTATCATCACATCTGCTTCTTCCTCCTCATCTTTGTTGATTGATGGCGAAAGAAGCGTTTGTATCTTTATGCATAATGCAGTCGGATATACCATCATGCTTGGGATAAAATCAAAGGCATCTGTTAGTCTGTTATCCTTCCTTGATATATGCCTCCACTTTATTTTTGGGATTTTCAGTGACAACTCCTCAACAAGCCTTTTGTATTTCTTCAATGATGGTTCATTTGTAGTGTATTCTCCTTTTATTTGGCGAATGACTAGATGCGAATCGCTAGTGACTCTTGCGATTTCTAATTTCATTTCTATTGCGAGTCTTAAAGCATGCACCACGGCTTCATACTCCGTTTCATTGTTAGTAGATGCAAACTCCAATCTAAAGGGAAAAGCCATCATGGTTCCTTCTGGCGAAATTAAGACAATTCCAATTCCATTACCTTCTCCATTTGATGATCCATCCACCAATATTTCCCATCTATCAGGCTCTGTCAGCAAGTCTCTTGGATTCCCATGCTCTTCTTCTACATCAATCATCTCTTCCACTGCTTCATCATTTTCTAATGGAAATTCTGCTAAAAAAATTGCAACAACTTGTGACTTCGGCGAAGATAATACTTCATATTTAATCTTAAAATGCCCCACTTGTGCATTCCATCTCTCAACCCTGCCTGATCTTTTTGAATTTGTCAAAACTGACTCGATTGGCACCTCTGTTAATACCCTTATTTTATGGGCTTGAAAATATATGCGAAGCTTAAAGGCTGCATAAACTAATGCCAGTATTAGTTTTTCAATCTTCGAATAGTTCTTCTCTGCTGCATTGAATGTCTTGCTGATGTAATAGATCGTCTTTTCTACTCCTGCGTCTATTCGAAACAAAACGACACTTAAAGCATGCGAAGTGGTCGCAAGTTAAATCAACGATTCTTCCCCTGGCTCTGCTTTTCGTAAGATGTATATATTTATCAAGTGATCTTTTATACCTTGCAGTGCTTTCTCAAATTCATCTGTCCATCTAAACTTCGTTCCCTTCTTGGGTATATTGAAGAAATGCTTGCATTTGTCTGATGATCGCGAAATGAATCTTCCCAGCGAAGCCAAGAGCCCATTTTATTTTTGTACATCCTTCACCATCACTGGTGTTGGCATGTCACGAACTGTCGTACCTTCTCTGGATCAACATGTATTCCTTCTTTTGATACAATGTATCCTAAAAAATTTCCTGACACAACACCGAAAATACATTTTTCAGGATTTACTTTGATGTTGAACTGCCGCATCTGTATAAAAATTTCCTTCAAATCTTGCACATGATCTTTAGCTTCTTTACTTACACCAACATGTCATCCACGTACACCTCTAATGTCTTATGAATCCATTTCGCAAACACCTTCTCTACCATTCTATGATATGTCGCTCCAGCATTTCGCAAGCCAAACGACATTTTCGTGTAACAATATAATCCTCTTGGTGCGAAAAAGGCAGTATGCTCCTGATCTTATTCAGCGAGAGGAATTTGATTGTAACCTTTATATCCATATAAAGTAGACATTCTATCATTCCCTGCCGCTGATTCGACCATTGATGTTGTTTTGAAAATGGTAAGTTAGGTTGTCGTTCACTCGGACTTGATAAGATTCGATTTAAGACTTAAAAATAAAATAAAGAAAATATTCACAAGGTTGTCACAAATATCGAGAGAGTATTGGGACTCAGGATTTCACTGTTTTTCATATTCAAGTGGTTCAGAATTTAATCCTCGGCTATTATAGCTCAAAACAAAACGAATATTAACTATATTCTTTGCCAAAGTAGATTCCATAAAATATTACTTGTAGATCATAAGCATGGAGCATCAAGAATCCCTAGGACTAAGCATGCTCCATCAAACAAAGTCACAAGTAATTAATAGAAACCTTAATTCAATTAAAATTGGTGCAAAAAGTAAATAAATAATTAACTAAATTACCACATGGATGAAATACATCTTCCTCCGTTGCTCAAAATACTTGTTCATAGCTCAAATAGGTGAAAAACAAGAGAAAACTAATAAAGTAGACAGTTTGCAACGCTACAGTGGCGTTACAAACAGCTGTTACAACGGGTATTGAACTGTTACAGAGAAAAGATGACAAGCTTGGGATATATGTGATCCGTTGAGCAGTGATACTTCTGTTGTGCTGTTTAAATAAGACTGCCTCTGCGAGTGTCCTCGTCTGCCCAATGTTCTTCAGCTTCTCTTCTTCACCAGCAGCAGGTGAATATTCCTACAACTTCACCTGCGCTTCTTTGCACCGATTCTATCGTCCCCAAACTCTCGACCCCCCTTCTGTGGCTCCTTATCAACCTATATATAGGTAACAAGACTAAAAATACTCGAGAAGACTCTTTCTGCCTTTATCCAAAAGTTACGGAGTTATAGTTTCCTTATTTATTTTTTTCCGCGGCTTCTGTGTTTAATCCAAACTCTCCCGTATGCTCCAAACTCTCTCCAAACGGTAGAGTATAATCATATCCGTCAATACACTTCCCATGTTTCACGTAATCTCCAAGTCAATCCAAAAATGCCGAGTATATCTCACTATCCTGACTTGTCGAGAATCAAGCAAACTCTCCTATTTTTCCGAATCTTAAGACATTACCAACCCTGTTTCGTCGAGACAGCATCTTTCCAAACAATTTCCCGATAAAATTCCGACCAAATCTCCTTTTGATTCTTGCCTGAAATACCTGTGAGTATATCTCTTTGTTTCGCTTTAAACCAATATTTGGGACCTGTTTAATCGAACAAAACACCCATGCTAACCCTGTTTTAACTTAACAGACCCAAACCAACTCTTTCCTGTGAAGAAATTCCGACGAAAACTCCACAAACTCTACTTTGAAATTCCGTGAAATGGTCATGTCCCTGTTTTGAGTCATCTCGATGATTCAGCCAAATTCGATCAAAACAAAACCCATTACCATCCTTGTTAGACCAAAAGGAAGATACCCATTTAATTTATCCCTTTAGTCTCATTATAGATCGCCCAAATAGCAAACCCTAATCTGCTGCCTTTGAAAACCAATTTTCCCACCTTTTTCCTGATTTGAATTCTTGAAGATGATCTCCCCTTATCCAGACCAGGGGTGAGAATAGCAGGTGAGGTATAAATAGCAATTAGGGTACCCCTTATCAGTGGAGTACCCCTTAGTAATTGAGATGCCCCTTATCCAAATATTACAGAGAATTGAGACTAATATAGACACATAAATGCGTCTATCAACCATTTGTGGGATATCTGGTAAAGGAAAATTGTCCTTTGGACAAGCTTTATTTAGATCAGTGAAATCTATGCATATTCTTATCCCATTATTTTTCTTAGGTACCACTACCATGTTTGCAATCCACTCTGGGTATTTTGCTGGCCGTATAATTCCTGCATCCACCGTCGTCTGCAATTCTTCTTCTATTTGAGGATGGTATGTTGTTGCTATTTTTCTTATTCTTTGCTTAAATGGTCTTGCATTTTTGTTAACTTCCAAATGATGACACGCAACTGAAGGATCTATCCTAGGTATCTCATCCATGCTCCACGCGAAGATGTCCTTGAATTTTCGCAAGAGATTGATTGTTCTTTCTTCTTCATCTGCATCCATTTTAGTTCCAATCTTTAGCATCTTTGGTTCTTTTTCAGTTCCAACATTTACTTCTTTTGTTGGTTCCGCTGCAGTGTAATCCGCCTTTGACTCTCATATTGGTGCTTGCTTTTTTATTGTTTTTATCGATTTGTCTCCTCCTTGCAAAATTTTGCTTGGTATTCCTTTTCCTTCTTTTGCTTTTATCATGTAAATTATAAATTTTTCTTCTTTCCTTGCCTCTTTCGCCATTTTTTAGCGAATTTTTCGCCTCTTTGCACGTCCTTCATAATTTTCCAATTCCACCTGATGACACATTTTCGCATCGCTAACGTATCCTCTGATTTCACCTACTCCACTAGGCATAGGAAACTTGATACACTGATGCAATGTTGATGCTACCGCTTTAATTACATGTATCCATTGTCTTCCCAATAGCATGTTGTAAGGTGACTCCATATCCACCACACACAATGTCACTTGTGTTTCAATTTCTCCTAGCAATATTCGGACCATTATTTCTCCTTTAGGTTTTGTTGTAAATTTACCAAAACCATGGATATGATATGTTGAACAAGTCATCTCTTCATCTTTGTATCCCATCCCTTTGAATGCATGGTAGAACATTATGTCGACTGAACTTTCTGTATCTATTAGAGTTCTGTTCATCGCCCATTCTTCTATAGACTTCGCTGGTTCATCCTTCTCTTTTTGTGCTGCAGTTATTGTGATTACCAACGGATCTATGTGACTTAAATTTTCTCTCGGTATTTCTGCTACTGTGAATGTAATTTTCTGTTTTTCCCACTCCTTCAATGGTAATGAGAGATCTTGGTTGGATTTGTAAGTAGGTATTACAGCATAACTTGCTGCATCTTCTGTTCTTGCACTTCAACACCTGGATCTTCATGATTTGATAGACTGGTGGACTAAAGTGAAACATGTTTGCAGTCTGACTTTTGATAGACTAAAGTGCTGGCCAAGTGGGACGACTGGTGGACTAAAGTGCTGGGCTTGGTGGACTAATGTTAAGATAAATACCTCTGTTTTTTATGGGACTTCACAAATACCTATGAGGAACTTTACAAATACCCCGATGGATTAATTGAAAATTTCTTAAAAAAAATACAACTTTCATAATTTCATATTTAACCTTTTTATCTTTTTTCCTTCTTATTTCTTTCTTCCTTTTCATCTCAATCTCAAGTTCGGGAGAGACACAAAAATCCCCCACCGGCGCCTGCACCATTGCTAACACCTTTGTTTAGAGCATAGCTCGGTTGAACTCACCAAGCATTGGTATGTCAAGTTTGGTTGTCATATTTTAGTATCAAAACTCATCTAGCGTCGCTTAATTAAATATGATAGTTATTTTCAATGATGTTGTAGTATTAAGGGTTGTCGTTCACTCGGACTTGTTGAAATTGATTTTTAGAATTAATAAAAGAAAATAAAAGAAAAATATATACAAATATTGTCATGGAATGAAGAGATGTGCTGGGACTCTGGATTCTGCCAAACTCATAACAAAAGGTTCAAATATTAATTCTTTTAACAATTATCGCTCAACAAATAAAAACATGGACTCTTATTTTTGCCAAGATAGATTCTCAAAAGATTGGTTGTAAATCCTAAGCATGATGTATCAAAACATTTAAGCTAAGCAAACCTCATCAAATTAAATGACAACCAATTAATTCAAATCATATTTCAATGAAAATTAATGCAAAAGACTTAAAAAAGAATTAAATAGTGTTACCCATGTATGAAATTCTTCTTCCTCCGTCATCCCAGTAATGGGGTCTAGCTCATCATGTTGGAAACACGCTCAAAATATGATTTTATTGCTCAAAGGTGCTTACAAGAGGTGAAAATGGAATAATTATTGAAAACCGGGTTTGTAACAATTATATTTGTTACAAACCAAACTGTTACAAAGAACGATATATATGATGTGTCGCTGGCACTGTTCCGAAATGACTCTCTCCTGAACTACGACCCTCAGCTGAGAGTCGTTGTTCTCTGTAGCAATTGTCACCTACAGATCTAATGTTCTTCGTTCTCCCCTTTAATGGCAGCGAGCAGAGACAAGCTCGCAACTCACGATTTCTCACCCTATTTCGTTCCCCTAACTCTCCATCCCCAACTCTGACCTCTATAATGCCCTTTTATACTCCTCAGGCCAACAAGTCTCGAGTTTAATTCACGAATCTTCTCACATAACTCGAGAATATTTTTTCTTGATTTCCCGTATCGCAGCTGCAAATCACGAGCAGAGTTTCCTTCTTTATCGCAATCACAGTCCAATATCTCTCAACACGTTGATCTCGAGTTTCAGTCAGAGGAAAACTCTGCTATCCACACGTCCAACTACTAAAAATACAAGCGAGAATATTTTGTTTCCCTATAGTGAAAATAACACGTCACACTCCTTTTCTTCCGAATATCTTCCCTGTATCTTCCCTGTTTTGACGTAACACGCCAACAAGCATCGAATCCAGCCAAATCTCTGCATAAATCTCTTCAAAACCAAATCAGAAGAACCCCGATAATATATACTCCCTGTTTTATCCAAAACCATGATTCTAGCCAATTGTGGTTGAATCGAACAGATATACCAAGCCTGTTAAGCCCAAACAGGTCGATTGAAAACGATTCCAGCGATTGAATCACTCTCGAGATACCCCAAAAATCCAACCCTCATACTGTTACTTCGCTGCAACACTTTTCCCGCCAAAACTGGAAATTTAAATGGTAGGGATGACCTCCCCCTAACAGACATGGGGTGCGAATAGCAGTTTGCCGCTCTGGGTGTAAATATTAATTGAGGTGCCCCTTAACCAAAAAGAGAGTCTGAATAGCACGTGTCCTCCGGGGTGCTTTAGACAACTTTTCAAGACGAATTTTCCAAAAATGTTTATTGCCCAAAAATACCTACAAACACATAAAACACCAAAATTAATACAAAATCGAGTACCAACAATATATAGTATTGAGATCAAATTAGACACAAAATGTGTCTATCAAATACCCCCAAACTTATTATTTGCTAGTCCTCGAGCAAATTTATTTTAGAAAATAAAATGACTACACTTAGCACGTGCAGCAAACCGTTAAACCGCTAGGTGGCCCTAGCGGCGGAGTGTTGTCTCCGGAGGGTTTACCAGAGGTGTACCCACAAAACCTTTACTCCAGACCCTAGCTATCTACGCAGAACCTTGGAAGGCACTAAAGAATCTCCTTGGTTGGCATACAATCATTGACTATAGGAGGAAGTACCCTGATGCGAAATTCCAATTGCGGTACACGAGTTTGCACTCAAGCATACTAAAATTCATATAAAGTGACAGACCTCTACTTAGATAGTTTCTGGACATCATAAACCGGAGTCAACCAATCACATGGATAGATTAAGAAGATGGATGTAGAGAAAAACGTAGATGATGTTGACTAAGGTGAACCTATCCTAATGGACTGAGATACCGGTCTGACTAATATCAAGACAGCTGGCATATACAAGGGAACCAGCGGGTGATAATCCTAACTCTAGGTCAACACAACTGCCATATACAAGGGCTCCAGTGGTCGACTTTATTGAATTTATTCCTGTTGGTCTGATGGTCTAGTCTCTATTTTTTTTTAATTTTTTTTGTATCTCAGTCACTCTATTTCACCTTAGCAATGGTAAAAAGAAAAAGAAAAAGAAGTGATCAGGATTCTTTCGATGTTTCCATCACGAGGATATGGCGAAACTACCATGTTTTCTTTTCTAACACCCGAGCTTTGTGCTTTTATGAATAGACTCTTCTAGATGTTTCCATCTAATCAGATTGGTTCCTCAACTCCTATAACCAAGATACTTCCATCCACTTAGATTGGTTAGTGCCATCCTTAATAAACATAAATTTCTAGACTCTGGAGTTTTCTTTATTGCAACTAAAAAGTTTCTCCCATACCCCCAAACTTAAATCTAACATTGTCCTCAATGTTCTAAAGATGAAATTAAAAGCATGAACAATGAGAAACTGTTACCACTTGAAGAAAAGAGATAAGTAAAGATATTACCGTGTCGCATGAATATTGGGTTACCTCCTAATAAGTGCTAAGTTTAAAGTCTTCAGCCAGACATTGGAAGAGATTAGTCACCTCGAAGAATCATAAAGCAAAGAAAGGAATAATCGGGTCATCTGGATCAAAAAGTGCTAACCACAAGAAGAGGAGAGCGCAATGCAGACCCAGGAAGATATCCAACACACCCTTATTTATTTATTTATTTTTAGGACAACTACATCTAGTTGTGGTTCGGGTTCAGGATTTATAAAAGGGTCTAGATAACATATTTTCATGGGTTGCGTTTCCTCATAAGTTAGATCCGAATGTTCTGGTTCTAGAGTATGGAAAAACTCAAATAAAAACTTAGAAGCACATAACAATAACCTGAATAATTAAGGATCCTCCAAGTCAATCAATTTTGACTTACACAGCTGACCACAATAAGATTGGTGGTCTTCCTTAAGCAAATGTGTCGACCCTAATATCCTAAAGTAATTAGGTTTAGTCTCAAAACTTAATAATTGACACATCTTATACGTTCCCACAATTGGAAGGAAGGTTTTTGGTGGGAAAACAAAGTCAATCGTGGTATCATAGCCTAGGTTAACCACATCAACCAGAGGATGGGTTTCTAACAACTGAACTTATTTATGGACACAACTAGGTTCAGGAAAAAGTGTATGAAGATAATCTTGTAAAATGGTTGAGGAACGGATGTCCAGTCCTAAGTGAGGGGACTTTCTGAGAGTTAAAGGTAAGGCACTAGGAGAGTGATAATCACCCCCAAACTTAGATTTTCAGTGTCTCTAGATAGAATAGTCACAATTTTCCTAATTTCTAGAACATCAGAATCCTGAAAATGCTCAATTGATTCTTCTAAGTTATTATCAGGTAATGCATCCTTACTCATCTCTACGAGTTTATCGTCTTCTAAGAATAGTGTTTCTAAATCACTAGACTCTAAAACAGTATTCTCAGGGTAAACTCTTTCCTCTAAACCATCATCACAATCATATAAAGGATTATCAGCGAAAGTTTCTAGTAAAGGCCCGTTGACTAAGGTGTTAATCATAGTTACTTCCTCTGATTCACTTATAGGCACATCAAATAATGGATTATCCAACATATTGCATACTAAAGGATCATGAACTACATCGTTTTTAAATGGTGGCATCTCTAGCCAAATGCTCGTCCTTTCGAATAGGTGAATAATCATTAAAATTATTGGGATTTGAACCAGAACTAGTACTATCATTATAAAGTTCAATCGGAGTAACAAATTCCTGATCACTATGCCTACATATTTTAAATTCTTCATCAACACTATCCTCATCATAATCATAACATGAAAATGGTTGAACCTCATCTAAACAAGTAGTGTTACCATTTCTAACCTCGTCATCTTGATTATGCAAATAAATATCCTCATTTTCATGGGTATTATTGGAAACACTGTATTGGAAATTAAGATTATTTCGAGCAAGTTTTTCGACAATCCTATTTGTACTTTCAGTAAATTGCTTAAGAGTCTCTTCTAAAGACATCCTAGTTGATTTGCTCTGGGACTCATCTGGAATATTTAAGGTTTCCTTCACAAATAAGGAATGACTCTTGAAAGCCTCTTCTAGAGAAATAGAGGGATTGTTTTGCTCATATGACTGGTGAGTATGCGAATAGTAATTGGGCTCACAATGGTATGAGCCATAACCTTAAAAAGGTGGATGCTCCCAACCACTATTCACACTATGGTCATAAAAAGAGTGATGTCCATATTGTTCAGTTGGATATTCATATTCATTGTGATGGCTATTATAATACCAGTTTGACATCCTAACTGCAAGGGAATTCTACAGAAACACAAAAAAGGCTCACTCGACCACAACAAACCTACTGATTTCTAGCAAACAAAAAACATGATGGCTCCACTTAGATTGTTTCTAGACCAGCTTCTAATCCTTCGAAAGAGAATTCGTTACAATCTGAGCAAACCCCTCTGGAATCAATCCGAGTTTAAGTAAGTTGAATAGAGGCGAGGGAAGCTGCGTGGAGCTTTAATACCCAAGGCCACACCGCATTACAAGGCGGCGCAGTCACGCATTCAACTTACAGAAACCATCATGAACTTCGAAGTATATGCTTAAAGAGTAACCAATATTTTTCGAATGACTTTCCTATTAAGCTCGTTACCCTATCGGTCT
This sequence comes from Papaver armeniacum, assembly GCA_023531295.1. Classification (NCBI taxonomy): domain Eukaryota; kingdom Viridiplantae; phylum Streptophyta; class Magnoliopsida; order Ranunculales; family Papaveraceae; genus Papaver; species Papaver armeniacum. The sequence goes on from JAJJWW010011888.1 coordinate 849,820, forward strand.
CGTTCTAGTCAGTATTTTAATCTTAGGTTCGCGTTTGGTATCGTTTTAAGGCGGGAAAGAAGAGAACAGTGATGAAATCCGAACCCTTATCTTGTATGGCCAGTCCTTGCCATTTACTAGGAAATTAAAACAGCCGTATTCAAGACTTCAACATATATGCATATAAAATCATCCAGTAAACCTGCTGGCAGGGGATTCGCGGGTTTTTAGAATTCTTACCTCCCGTTCCAGACGGGGGATGAACCGTTGAGGTCGACTCGGGCCACAACTCCTATGTCAAGTACGAACCCGAGGGGCCGAGACAGTATCGTAACTGTCGTCCTTCCCTGTGCAGTTTATATTTAAATTAACCCTTCCTTAGGGTTTAAAATTAATAATGTCCAATGTTCAATGTCCAAAAATAAAAAATAAAAATGTCCAAAAATAAAAGATTACAAAACTAATTACCTAATTACAGTTTCTAAATAATAATAATAATAATAATAATAATAATAATAATTACAGTTTTGGGGATCCGTTTTTCTCGGAGGGGGGTGGAGGCGACTTGGGGATGATTCTGGTGTATTATGGATTTATCTAGTTGAATCCTGTTCTCCTTAATCTCGACATCTTGCTTTCCTTTCCTTACTGATCTCCCTTTCTTTGGCTTTCGATTGATACCCCTCGCTGCATTATCTCTTGGCTGCCTTTCACGACCTAGGGTTTATGCCATGCCTGGACTTCGAACAACCCCTTCCACTGCAGGATTTGATTCACATAACGCTGCACAAGGTGAGATCATATGCCCTTTTCGTGGTAATGATGGTTGTAATAAGATGAAGGAAAACAGCAGAACTGGGTTAATCACCCATCTAGGAAACCTGCACTTTGACAAAGTGGGTAAAGACTTATGTCGTGAACGAATAAGCACAAATGCTGAAGTTCTGAGCAAATGGGAGGAGGTTCTTTCACAACTACGGATGTGGTTGTGTGCTAAGTGCATGCATCTTCATGCCTGGAGTAGGTCTTGTAGATTGCACCAGGGAGAAGTGACGAAGGCACCTGATAATGGTGTGGGAGCCGATTTTCTTATTCACGGTCTCGTTGCTGCAGAGTCTGTGGTGTCTGACAGTGTTAGCTCTTCAGAATGTGCTCTGCCTGTACTTAGTTTAGAGCTGTTGGATTCAGTATTTCAGAGGCAGATTCGTACAGTTTCCAGCATTCCTGTCAAGTGCAAACTGCACTTTGCCAGAACTTTCAAAACTGTGCTGCAGAAAGTCATCTTGATCCCTGGTGATCTCTCGTCCTGGATCCGGCTACTTCTTTTTCCAATCTGTACTCTCAACTCCTACCTGCCCAAGGATGGAGCTGAGGAGAAAGCTAAGGCTAGGAAAAAGTGTCAGATAGATTCTATCAATGCAGCGTTATCACTATAGTGCGAACCAAATAAGTGTGTGATGCTCGTTAGCAGGGTCCTTGAAGAGCATGACGCTTTCCAAAAGAGTATGCGCAAGAGGAAGAAGACTATTCCAGTGAGCCGAGGAAGCGTGAACCCGAGGTTGTGTCGCAACAAGATGAGGAATGGGCTTTATACGGCAGCAATTCGTACCCTTACTTCTACCGGGGTAGCTCGGGATTGTTGGTACTCTCAACGAACTCGAAACAAACATCCCTCATTTGCTCCACCCCTTATTTCATCCGAACCCATTGGACATGCGACATTTTGTGCTTCCAACGAGCTGGTACTTGGCAGGTTGAAGAGTTTTCCGAAAGTCACTTCTTGTGGCCGTGACGGATTAAGGGCACAACATTTACTCGATGCGTTAAGTGGCGCAGCTGCTGCAATTTCGGATGAACTAATCAGTGCTATTACAGATGTTGTGAACTTGTGGCTGGCAGGTAAGTGCCCTCCTGCTTTAGGGATTTACGTTGCCAGTGCACCTCTCACACCACTTATGAAGCCAGGGGGAGAGTTAAGACCCATAGCCGTGGGCACAATTTGGAGAAGACTAGTCTCCAAAGTTGCTGCCACACACATTGATAAAGTTATGCAACCATATCTCTCTGATTACCAATTTGGGGTGGGTGTCTCTGGGGGAAGCGAAGCTATTCTACATTCTGTTAACCGCTTGGTTGCAGCTAAAGGGGAACAAAAAACCATGTCCATGCTGTTGGTTGATTTTTCGAATGCTTTTAATCTTGTGAACCGTACAGCCATGCTTAGAGAGGTTAGGTCTTTGTGTCCTTCAATCTCTCGTTGGGTTGAATTTTGTTATGCAGAACCAGCCCGATTGTATTATTTGGACAATGTTCTTTCTTCGGCTCAAGGGGTTCAGCAGGGAGATCCATTGGGGCCTCTTTTATTTGCGCTCACTTTACATCCCATGGTTAAGAAAATAGCTGAGGTCTGTTCTTTAGAGCTACAGGCATGGTACTTGGATGATGGAACCATCATTGGTGACACATTGCAGGTGGCTAAAGCTTTTAAGATCATTCAGGAAGACGGTGTGGGGTTGGGGCTGTACATGAACGTCAACAAAACTGAGTTATATTGGCCTTCTCCGGACAGTAGAAGCTTTGAGTTATTTCCTTCTCACATTAGCAGACCACCAAATGGTGTTAAACTATTGGGAGGTTCAGTGAGTAATAACCACGGTTATTGTATGGATATGGTTCACAAAAGGGTTCAGAAAACTGTCATCTTGATGGAGGCAGTAAGCAAATTAGAGGATCCTCAATGCGAATTGTTGTTACTTAGGAACTGCACAGGAGTCTCGAGATTGTACTTCACCTCGAGAACTACTATGCCCGGTTTTATGGACTTGGCCGCAGATACCTTTGACACTCATCATTTTCAGTTTTTGCGGCGTTTAATCACAGGTGATGGTCCGGGTTATGGGCTGTTGCAACATAGGCTTGTTACTCTTCCTCTCAAGCATGGTGGATTGGGTACATATTCTATGTCTGACAAACGCATCTCTTTCGCTACCTTGCTTCCGCCTCCAGGACTTTTGCCTTGCAGAGATCCATTCTGAGACATTCAGGTATCGACCCTGTTGGTTCTTGCTTCACCAATGCCTTACATGACTTTAACACAGCTTGTAGTGCTTCCATTCCTATTCCCGGTTTAGAAGATGTTGCACCCGTCCACTCCATGAGTTCCCTCGCAACTATTTACTTTGATACCGTGGTTAGTTCGATGCCTACCAACTTCCAGATGACAGACCGTGATAAGGCCTTGTGGCAATGTAATCGAGACCAGCATGCTCAAGATTTCCTGTTGGCAATACCCATTGAAGGCTTAGGACAGAAAATTGGTCCGAGACACTTCAGTGCAATCCTCAAGTACTGAGCTTGGAATTCCTTTCTTTGAAGAGGATGGGATTTGTCCTAGTTGCTCGTCTGCGATGGATAAATTTGGTGATCATGCCGTGCATTGCAAAAACGATCCTGGGCTTGAAGTTCGAGACATGACCTCCTCGTGATACTTTTGCGGATATATGCTATCGGTTGGGTGTTAGGCACGAAAGAGGTTGATCTTGGACTTATCTCGACAATGGCTCTGGTCTTATTCCGCGGACATAATGGTTTATAATTGGGACAACTACGTGACGTTTGCCTTGATGTTACTGTCGTTTCCCCCTTCACAGGGAATGGTGTTCGTTCCTTTGTGCCCGGTCAAGCCATTGACAAAGCTGTCACCCTCAAGCGAAAGAAGTATCTGGATAAGTGTACTGCTCAAGGTTTCGGTTTTGGCACCTTAGCTTTCACCACTCGGGTGGTGGGTGGTGAGACTATCGACTTTCTTAAGAGATTGTGTAATTTCTCGGCTAGCCATGATGCTAATGTTAGAGTTGGAAATTTTCTTTTCCATAGAATAGGGGTAGCTCTTTAGAGGGGTTGGCACACAACTTGTGTCTCGTGTGCCAACTAACTTCTTAAAAGAACCTATCATGGAGTGATGTATAATTGATATTACTTATGATATATTAAAAAAGAAAATCATTATAATAATAATAATAAATGCCAGAACTGCCAGAACACGTAACTTTCCTCCGGGTCAAGCAATCAACGCTGCTGTGAGCCGCAAGCGCACAAAGTACTTAGATAAATGTCTATCTCACGGTTATGGCTTCAAGGCATTAGCGTTTTCTACCCTAGGCGAAATGGGTGAAGACTTGGTTATTTTTCTCAAGAGATTAGGTAATTGCTTAGTCAGCCATGATGCAAATTACAAAATAGGTAGTTCTTTGTTCCATAGGCTTGGTATTATTATTCAAAAAGGTGTTGGCGCCCAGCTTGTTGCTCGGCTGCCCACTGCCGACGTGTAACAAACATATTTTCTTCTTGCTAATAAAATGCCCTGAGTGGCCAAAAAAAAAAAAAAAAAATAATAATAATAATAATAATAATAATAATATACAAAATCTTCTTCTTCACTCCTTTTGGATTCCTCTTTTCTTTCCTTCTTTGGCTTCACTTTTGTTTTCAGCACTTTCTCTTTTTCTTTCGATCCACTCCAAATCTGAAAGCAAACAGAAATACCAAAACGCGTAAAAAAGAACAAAAACAAATCTAAAAAAAAACTAAAAACAAATCTATACACAAGTCCGCGTCGGCGGCGCCAAAAATTGATGGTTATTTTCAATGATGTTGTAGTAATAAGGGTTGTCGTTCACTCGGACTTGTTGAAATTGATTTTTAGAATTAATAAAAGAAAATAAAAGAAAAATATATACAAATATTGTCATGGAATGAAGAGATGTGCTGGGACTCAGGATTCTGCTAAACTCATAACAAAAGGTTCAAATATTAATTCTTTTAACAATTATCGCTCAACAAATAAAAACATGGACTCTTATTTTTGCCAAGATAGATTCTCAAAAGATTGGTTGTAAATCCTAAGCATGATGTATCAAAACATTTAAGCTAAGCATGCCTCATCAAATTAAATGACAACCAATTAATTCAAATCATATTTCAATGAAAATTAATGCAAGTCTTAAAAAAAAATTAAATAGTGTTACCCATGTATGAAATTCGTCTTCCTCCGTCGTCCCAGTAATGGGGTCTAGCTCATCATGTTGGAAACACGCTCAAAATATGATTTTATTGCTCAAAGGTGCTTACAAGAGGTGAAAATGGAATAAATATTGAAAACCGGGTTTGTAACAATTATATTTGTTACAAACCAAATCATTATAAAGAACGATATATATGATGTGTCGCTGCAGCCTTTGTTCCAAACGACTCTCTCTGAACTACGACCCTCGGTGAGAGACGTTGTTCTTGTAGAATACATTGTCACCTACAGTCTAATGTTCTTCGTTCTCCCCTTTAATGGCAGCGACGAGACAAGCTACGCAACTCGATTTCTCACCCTATTTCGTTCCCCTAACTCTCCATCCCCCAACTCTGACCTCTATAATGCCCTTTTATATTCCTCAGGCCAACAAGTCTCGAGGTTAATTCACGAATCTTCTCACATAACTCGAGAATATTTTTTTCTTGATTTCCCGTATCTGCAGCTGCAAATCACGAGCAGAGTTTCCTTTTTTATCGCAATCACAGTCCAATCTCTCTCAACACGTTGATCTCGAGTTTCAGTCAGAGGAAAACTCACGTTATCCACACGTCCAACTACTAAAAATACAGTCGAGAATATTTTGTTTCCCTGTAGTGAAAATAACACGTCACACTCCTTTTCTTCCGAATATCTTCCCTGTATCTTCCCTATTTTGACGTAACACGCCAACAAGCATCGAATCCCAGCCAAATCTCTGCATAAATCTCTTCAAAACCAAATCAGAAGAACCCCGATAATATATACTCCCTGTTTTATCCAAATCCATGATTCTAGCCAATTGTGGTTGAATCGAACAGACATACCAAGCCTGTTAAGCCGAAACAGGTTGATTGAAAACGATTCCAGCGATTGAATCACTCTCGAGATACCCCAAAAAATCCAACCCTAATATTGTTACTTCGCTGCAACACTTTTCCCGCCAAAACTGGAAATTTAAATGGTAGGGATGACCTCCCCATAACAGACATGGGGTGCGAATAGCAGTTGCCGCTCCTGGGGTGTAAATAGTAATTGAGGTGCCCCTTAACCAAAAAAGAGAGTCTGAATAGCACGTGTCCTCCGGGGTGCTTTAGACAACTTTTCGAGACGAATTTTCCAAAAATGTTTATTGCCCAAAAATACCTACAAACACATAAAACACCAAAATTAATACAAAATCGAGTGCCAACAATATATAGTATTGAGATCAAATTAGACACAAAAATGTGTCTATCAAATACCCCGAAACTTATTATTTGCTAGTCCTCGAGCAAATTTATTTTAGAAAATAAAATGACTACACTTAGCACGTGCAGCAAGCCGTTAAACCGCTAGGTGGCCCTAGCGGCGGAGTGTTGTCTCCGGAGGGTTTACCAGAGGTGTACCCACAAATCATTTACTCCAGACCCTAGCTATCTACGCAGAACCTTGGAAGGAACTAAAGAATCTCCTTGGTTGGCATACAATCATTGACTATAGGAGGAAGTACCCTGATGCGAAATTCCAATTGCGGTACACGAGTTTGCACTCAAGCATACTAAAATTCATATAAAGTGACAGAGCTCTACTCAGATAGTTTCTGGACATCATAAACCGGAGTCAACCAATCACATGGATAGATTAAGAAGATGGATGTAGAGAAAACGTAGATGATGTTGACTAAGGTGAACCTATCCTAATGGACTGAGATACCGGTCTGACTAATATCAACACAGCTGGCATATATAAGGGAACCAACGGGTGATAATCCTAACTCTAGGTCAACACAACTACCATATACAAGGGCTCCAGTGGTCGACTTTATTGAATTTATTCTGTTGGTCGATGGTCCTGGGTCTCTATTTTTTTTTTTTTTTTTTTGTATCTCGGTCACTCTATTTCACCTAGCAATGGTAAAAAGAAAAAGAAAAATAAGTGATCAGGATTCTTTCGATGTTTCCATCACGAGGATATGGCGAAACTACCATGTTTTCTTTTCTAACACATGAGCTTTGTGCTTTTATGAATAGACTCTTCTAGATGTTTCCATCTAATCGATTGGTTCCTCAACTCCTATAACCAAGATGCTTCCATCCACTTAGATTGGTTAGTGCCATCCTTAATAAACATAAATTTCTAGGCTCCGGAGTTTTCTTTATTGCAACTAAAAAGTTTCTCCCATACCCCCTAACTTAAATCTAACATTGTCCTCAATGTTCTAAAGATGAAATTAAAAGCATGAACAATGAGAAACGTTACCACTTGAAGAAAAGAGATAAGTAAAGATATTACCGTGTCGCATGAATATTGGGTTACCTCTAATAAGTGCTAAGTTTAAAGTCTTCACCAGGACATTGGAAGAGATTAGTCACCTCGAAGAATCATAAAGCAGCAGCCGGAATAACTGCGGGTCATCTGGATGAAAAAGTGCTAACCACAAGAAGAGGAGACTGCAACAGACCAGGAAGATATCCAACACACCCTTATCTATTTATTTATTTTTAGGACAACTACATCTAGTTGTAGTTCGGGTTCAGGATTTATAAAAGGGTCTAGATAACATATTTTCATGGGTTGCGTTTCCTCATAAGTTAGATCCGAATGTTCAGGTTCTAGAGTCTGGAAAAACTCAAATAAAAACTTAGAAGCACATAACAATAACCTGAATAATTGAGGATCCTCCAAGTCAATCAATTTTGACTTACACAGCTGACCACAATAAGATTGGTGGTCTTCCTTAAGCAAATGTGTCGACCCTAATATCCTAAAGTAATTAGGTTTAGTCTCAAAACTTAATAATTGACACATCTGAAACTTATACGTTCCCACAATTGGAAGGAAGGTTTTTGGAGGGAAAACAAAGTCAATCGTGGTATCATAGCCGAGGTTAACCACATCAACCAGAGGATGGGTTTCTAACAACTGAACTTCTTTATGGACACAACTAGGTTCAGGAAAAAGTGTATGAAGATAATCTTGTAAAATGGTTGAGGAACGGATGTCCAGTCCTAAGTGAGGGGACTTTCTGAGAGTTAAAGGTAAGGCACAAGGAGAGTGATAATCACCCCCAAACTTAGAGTTTTCAGTGTCTCTAGATAGAATAGTCACAATTTTCCTAATTTCTAGAACATCAGAATCCTGAAAATGCTCAATTGATTCTTCTAAGTTATTATCAGGTAATGCATCCTTACTCATCTCTACGAGTTTATCGTCTTCTAAGACTAGTGTTTCTAAATCACTAGACTCTAAAACAGTATTCTCAGGGTAAACTCTTTCCTCTAAACCATCATCACAATCATATAAAGGATTATCAGCGAAAGTTTCTAGTAAAGGCCTGTTGACTAAGGTGTTAATCATAGTTACTTCCTCTGATTCACTTATAGGCACATCAAATAATGGATTATCCAACATATTGCAGACTAAAGGATCATGAACTACATCGTCTAAAACGGTGGCATCTCTAGCCAAATCCTCGTCCTTTCGAATAGGTGAATAATCATTAAAATTATTGGGATTTGAACCAGAAATAGTACTATCATTATAAAGTTCAACCGGAGTAAAAAATTCCTCATCACTATGCCTACATATTTTAAATTCTTCATCAACACTATCCTCATCATAATCATAACATAAAAATGGTTGAACCTCATCTAAACAAGTAGTGTTACCATTTCTAACCTCGTCATCTTGATTATGCAAATAAATATCCTCATTTTCATGGGTATTATTGGAAATACTGTAATGGAAATTAAGATTATTTCGAGCAAGTTTTTCGACAATCCTATTTGTACTTTCAAGTAAATTGCTTAAGAGTCTCTTCTAAAGACATCCTAGTTGACTGCTCACGGGGACTCATCCGGAATATTTAAGGTTTCCTTCACAAATAAGGAATGACTCTTGAAAGCCTCTTCTAGAGAAATAGAGGGATTGTTTTGCTCATATGACTGGTGAGTATGCGAATAGTAATTGGGCTCACAATGGTATGAGCCATAACCTTGAAAAGGTGGATGCTCCCAACCACTATTCACACTATGGTCATAAAAAGAGTGATGTCCATATTTTTCAGTTGGATATTCATATTCATTGTGATGGCTATTATAATACCAGTTTGACATCCTAACTGCAAGGGAATTCTACACAAACACAAACAAGGTGACTCGACCACAACAAACCTACGATTTCTAGCAAACAAAAACATGATGGCTCCACTTAGATTGTTTCTAGACCGACTTCTAATCCTTCGAAAGGGAATTCGTTACAATCTGAGCAAACCCCTCTGGAATCAATCCGAGTTTAAGTAAGTTGAATAGAGGCGAGGGAAGCTGCGTGGAGCTTTAATACCCAAGGCCACACCGCATTACAAGGCGGCGCAGTCACGCATTCAACTTACAGAAACCATCATGAACTTCGAAGTATGCTTAAAGAGTAACCAATATTTTTTGAATGACTTTCCTATTAAGCTCGTTACCCTATCAGTCTCGTTCTAGTCATATTTTAAGCTTAGGTTCGCGTTTGGTATCGTTTTCCTAAGGCGGGCAAGAAGAGAACGGTGATGAAATCCAAACCCTTATCTTGTATGGCCAGTCCTTGCCATTTACTAGGAAATTAAAACAGCTGTATTCAAGACCTAAACATATATGCATATAAAATCATCCAGTAAACCTGCTGGCAGGGGATTCGTGGGTGTTTAGAATTCTTACCTCCCGTTCCAGACGGGGGATAAACCGTTGAGGTCGACTCGGGCCACAACTCCTATGTCATGTACGAACCCGAGGGGCCGAGACAAAAGATCGTGAATCTTGTCGTCCTTGCACATGCGAGTTTATATTTAAATTAACCCTTCCTTAGGGTTTAACATTAATAATGTCCAATGTTCAATGTCCAAAAATAAAAAATAAAAAGTCCAAAAATAAAAGATTACAAAACTAATTACCTAATTAAAGTTTCTAAAATAATAATAATAATAATATACAAAATCTTCTTATTCACTCCTTTTGGATTCCTCTTTTCTTTCCTTCTTTGGCTTCACTTTTGTTTTCAGCACTTTCTCTTTTTCTTTCGCTCCACTCCAAATCTGAAAGCAAACAGAAATACCAAAACGCGTAAAAGAACAAAAACAAATCTAAAAAAACTAAAAACAAATCTATACACAAGTCCGTGTGTCAGCGGCGCCAAAAATTGATGGTTATTTTCAATGATGTTGTAGTAATAAGGGTTGTCGTTCACTCGGACTAGTTGAAATTGATTTTTAGAATTAATAAAAAAATAAAAGAAAAATATATACAAATATTGTCATGGAATGAAGAGATGTCTTTGGGACTCGGGATTACGCCAAACTCATAACAAAAAAGGTTCAAATATTAATTCTTTTAACAATTATCGCTCAACAAATAAAAACATGAACTCTTATTTTTGCCAAGATAGATTCTCAAAAGATTGGTTGTAAATCCTAAGCATGATGTATCAAAACATTTAAGCTAAGCATACCTCATCAAATTAAATGACAACCAATTAATTCAAATCATATTTCAATGAAAATTAATGCAAAAGTCTTAAAAAAGAATTAAATAGTGTTACCCATGTATGAAATTCGTCTTCCTCCGTCGTCCCAGTAATGGGGTCTAGCTCATCATGTTGGAAACACGCTCAAAATATGATTTTATTGCTCAAATGTGCTTACAAGAGGTGAAAATGGAATAAATATTGAAAACCGGGTTTGTAACAATTATATTTGTTACAAACCAAACGGTTACAAAGAACGATATATATGATGTGTTGCTGGCACTGTTCCGAAACGACTCTCTCCTGAACTACGACCCTCAGCTGAGAGTCGTTGTTACTGTAGCAATACGACTGTCACCTGATCTAATGTTCTTCGTTCTCCCCTTTAATGGCAGCAGCAGAGACAAGCTCTGCAACTCTGATTTCTCACCCTATTTCGTTCCCCCAACTCTCCATCCCCCAACTCTGACCTCTATAATGCCCTTTTATACTCCTCAGGCCAACAAGTCTCGAGTTTAATTCACGAATCTTATCATATAACTCGAGAATATTTTTTTCTTGATTTCCCGTATCTGCAGCTGCGAATCACGAGCAGAGTTTCCTTCTTTATCGCAATCACAGTCCGATCTCTCTCAACACGTTGATCTCGAGTTTCAGTCAGAGGAAAACTTTGTTATCCACACGTCCAACTACTAAAAATATAATCGAGAATATTTTGTTTCCCTGTAGTGAAAATAACACGTCACACTCCTTTTCTTCCGAATATCATCCCTGTATCTTCCCTATTTGACGTAACACGCCAACAAGCATCGAATCCCAGCCAAATCTCTGCATAAATCTCTTCAAAACCAAATCAGAAGAACCCCGATAATATATACTCCCTGTTTTATCCAAATCCATGATTCTAGCCAATTGTGGTTGAATCGAACAGACATACCAAGCCTGTTAAGCCGAAACAGGTTGATTGAAAACGATTCCAGCGATTGAATCACTCTCGAGATACCCCAAAAATCCAACCCTAATATTGTTACTTCGCTGCAACACTTTTCCCGCCAAAACTGGAAATTTAAATGGTAGGGATGACCTCCCCCTAACAGACATGGGGTGCGAATAGCAGTTGCCGCTCCTGGGGTGTAAATAGTAATTGAGGTGCCCCTTAACCAAAAAGAGAGTCTGAATAGCACGTGTCCTCCGGGGTGCTTTAGACAACTTTTCGAGACGAATTTTCCAAAAATGTTTATTGCCCAAAAATACCTACAAACACATAAAACACCAAAATAATACAAAATCGAGTGCCAACAATATATAGTATTGAGATCAAATTAGACACAAAAATGTGTCTATCAAATACCCCGAAACTTATTATTTGCTAGTCCTCGAGCAAATTTATTTTAGAAAATAAAATGACTACACTTAGCACGTGCAGCAAGCCATTAAACCGCTAGGTGTCCCTAGCGGCGGAGTGTTGTCTCCGGAGGGTTTACCAGAGGTGTACCCACAAAACCTTTACTCCAGACCCTAGCTATCTACACAGAACCTTGGAAGGCACTAAAGAATCTCCTTGGTTGGCATACAATCATTGACTATAGGAGGAAGTACCCTGATGCGAAATTCTAATTGCGGTACACGAGTTTGCACTCAAGCATACTAAAATTCATATAAAGTGACGAGCTCTACTCGGATAGTTTGGACATCATAAACCGAGTCAACCAATCACATGGATAGATTAAGAAGATGGATGTAGAGAAAAACGTAGATGATGTTGACTAAGGTGAACCTATCCTAATGGACTGAGATACCGGTCTGACTAATATCAACACAGCTGGCATATACAAGGGAACCAGCAGGTGATAATCCTAACTCTAGGTCAACTGTTGCCATATACAAGGGCTCCAGTGGTCGACTTTATTGAATTTATTCTTGTTGGTCTGATGGTCTGGTCTCTATTTTTTTTTTTTTTTTTGTATCTCGATCCCTGTATTTCACCCTAGCAATGGTAAAAAGAAAAAGAAAAATAAGTGATCAGGATTCTTTCGATGTTTCCATCACGAGGATAGGGCGAAACTACCATGTTTTCTTTTCTAACACCTGAGCTTTGTGCTTTTATGAATAGACTCTTCTAGATGTTTCCATCTAATCAGATTGGTTCCTCAACTCCTATAACCAAGATGCTTCCATCCACTTAGATTGGTTAGTGCCATCCTTAATAAACATAAATTTCTAGGCTCTGGAGTTTTCTTTATTGCAACTAAAAAGTTTCTCCCATACCCCCTAACTTAAATCTAACATTGTCCTCAATGTTCTAAAGATGAAATTAAAAGCATGAACAATGAGAAATTGTTACCACTTGAAGAAAAGAGATAAGGAAAGATATTACCGCGTCGCATGAATATTGGGTTACCTCCTAATAAGTGCTAAGTTTAAAGTCTTCAGCCAGACATTGGAAGAGATTAGTCACCTCGAAGAATCATAAAGCAGCAGCCGGAATAACTGCGGGTCATCTGGATCAAAAAGTGCTAACCACAAGAAGAGGAGACTGCAACAGACCAGGAAGATATCCAACACACCCTTATCTATTTATTTATTTTTAGGACAACTACATCTAGTTGTGGTTCGGGTTCAGGATTTATAAAAGGGTCCAGATAACATATTTTCATGGGTTGCGTTTCCTCATAAGTTAGATCCGAATGTTCAGGTTCTAGAGTCTGGAAAAACTCAAATAAAAACTTAGAAGCACATAACAATAACCTGAATAATTGAGGATCCTCCAAGTCAATCAATTTTGACTTACACAGCTGACCACAATAAGATTGGTGGTCTTCCTTAAGCAAATTGTCGACCCTAATATCCTAAAGTAATTAGGTTTAGTCTCAAAACTTAATAATTGACACATCTGAAACTTATACGTTCCCACAATTGTAAGGAAGGTTTTTGGTGGGAAAACAAAGTCAATCGTGGTATCATAGCCTAGGTTAACCACATCAACCAGAGGATGGGTTTCTAACAACTGAACTTCTTTATGGACACAACTAGGTTCAGGAAAAAGTGTATGAAGATAATCTTGTAAAATGGTTGAGGAACGGATGTCCAGTCCTAAGTGAGGGGACTTTCTGAGAGTTAAAGGTAAGGCACAAGGAGAGTGATAATCACCCCCAAACTTAGAGTTTTTAGTGTCTCTAGATAGACTAGTCACAATTTTCCTAATTTCTAGAACATCGAGAATCCCGAAAATGCTCAATTGATTCTTCTAAGTTATTATCGGGTAATGCATCCTTACTCATCTCTACGAGTTTATCGTCTTCTAAGACTAGTGTTTCTAAATCACTAGACTCTAAAATAGTATTCTCAGGGTAAACTCTTTCCTCTAAACCATCATCACAATCATATAAAGGATTATCGGCGAAAGTTTCTAGTAAAGGCACTGTTGACTAAGGTGTTAATCATAGTTACTTCCTCTCGATTCACTTATAGGCACATCAAATAATGGATTATCCAACATATTGCAGACTAAAGGATCATGAACTACATCGTCTAAAACGGTGGCATCTCTAGCCAAATCCTCGTCCTTTCGAATAGGTGAATAATCATTAAAATTATTGGGATTTGAACCGGAAATAGTACTATCATTATAAAGTTCAATCGGAGTAACAAATTCTGATCACTATGCCTACATATTTTAAATTCTTCATCAACACTATCCTCATCATAATCATAACATGAAAATGGTTGAACCCCATCTAAACAAGTAGTGTTACCATTTCTAACCTCGTCATCTTGATTATGCAAATAAATATCCTCATTTTCATGGGTATTATTGGAAACACTTGTATTGGAAATTAAGATTATTTCGAGCAAGTTTTTCGACAATCCTATTTGTACTTTGAGTAAATTGCTTAAGAGTCTCTTCTAAAGACATCCTAGTTGACTCACTCTGGGACTCATCCGGAATATTTAAGGTTTCCTTCACAAATAAGGAATGACTCTTGAAAGCCTCTTCTAGAGAAATAGAGGGATTGTTTTGCTCATATGATTTGGTGAGTATGCGAATAATAATTGGGCTCACAATGGTATGAGCCATAACCTTGAAAAGGTGGATGCTCCCAACCACTATTCACACTATGGTCATAAAAGAGTGATGTCCATATTTTTGAGTTGGATATTCATATTCATTGTGATGGCTATTATAATACCAGTTTGACATCCTAGCGCAAGGGAATTCTACACAAACACAAACAAAGTGACTCGACCACAACAAACCTACGATTTCTAGCAAACAAAAAACATGATGGCTCCACTTAGATTGTTTCTAGACCGACTTCTAATCCTTCGAAAGGGAATTCGTTACAATCTGAGCAAACCCTTCTGGAATCAATCCGAGTTTAAGTAAGTTGAATAGAGGCGAGGGAAGCTGCGTGGAGCTTTAATACCCAAGGCCACACCGCATTACAAGGCGGCACAGTCACGCATTCAACTTACAGAAACCATCATGAACTTCGAAGTATGCTTAAAGACTAACCAATATTTTTCGAATGACTTTCCTATTAAGCTCGTTACCCTATCGGTCTCGTTCTAGTCAGTATTTTAAGCTTAGGTTCGCGTTTGGTATCGTTTTCCTAAGGCGGGCAAGAAGAGAACGGTGATGAAATCCGAACCCTTATCTTGTATGGCCAGTCCTTTCCATTTAATAGGAAATTAAAACATCCGTATTCAATACCTCAAAATATATGCATATAAAATCATCCAGTAAACCTGCTGGCAGGGGATTCGCGGGTGTTTAGAATTCTTACCTCCCGTTCCAGACGGGGGATGAACCGTTGAGGTCGACTCGGGCCACAACTCCTATGTCATGTACGAACCCGAGGGGCCGAGACAGTATCGTAACTGTCGTCCTTCCCTGTGCAGTTTATATTTAAATTAACCCTTCCTTAGGGTTTAAAATTAATAATGTCCAATGTTCAATGTCCAAAAATAAAAAATAAAAATGTCCAAAAATAAAAGATTACAAAACTAATTACCTAATTACAGTTTCTAAAAAATAATAATAATAATAATAATAATAATAATAATAATAATAATATACAAATCTTCTTCTTCACTCCTTTTGGATTCCTCTTTTCTTTCCTTCTTTGGCTTCACTTTTGTTTTCAGCACTTTCTCTTTTTCTTTCGCTCCACTCCAAATCTGAAAGCAAACAGAAATACCAAAACGCGTAAAAAAGAACAAAAACAAATTTAAAAAAAAACTAAAAACAAATCTATACAGAAGTCCGCGTCGGCGGCGCCAAAAATTGATGGTTATTTTCAATGATGTTGTAGTAATAAGGGTTGTCGTTCACTCGGACTTGTTGAAATTGATTTTTAGAATTAATAAAAAAAATAAAAGAAAAATATATACAAATATTGTCATGGAATGAAGAGATGTGCTGGGACTCAGGATTCTGCCAAACTCATAACAAAAGGTTCAAATATTAATTCTTTTAACAATTATCGCTCAACAAATAAAAACATGGACTCTTATTTTTGCCAAGATAGATTCTCAAAAGATTGG
Organism: Papaver armeniacum; assembly: GCA_023531295.1. Lineage (NCBI taxonomy): Eukaryota > Viridiplantae > Streptophyta > Magnoliopsida > Ranunculales > Papaveraceae > Papaver > Papaver armeniacum. Next base: position 865,892 of record JAJJWW010011888.1, read on the forward strand.
TTGTAAATCCTAAGCATGATGTATCAAAACATTTAAGCTAAGCATACCTCATCAAATTAAATGACAACCAATTAATTCAAATCATATTTCAATGAAAATTAATGCAAAAGTCTTAAAAAAGAATTAAATAGTGTTACCCATGTATGAAATTCGTCTTCCTCCGTCGTCCCAGTAATGGGGTCTAGCTCATCATGTTGGAAACACGCTCAAAATATGATTTTATTGCTCAAAGGTGCTTACAAGAGGTGAAAATGGAATAAATATTGAAAACCGGGTTTGTAACAATTATATTTGTTACAAACCAAACTGTTACAAAGAACGATATATATGATGTGTCGCTGGCACTGTTCCGAAACGACTCTCTCCTGAACTACGACCCTCAGCTGAGAGTCGTTGTTACTGTAGCAATACGACTGTCACCTACAGTCTAATGTTCTTCGTTCTCCCCTTTAATGGCAGCGTGAGAGACAAGCTCTGCAACTCTGATTTCTCACCCTATTTCGTTCCCCTAACTCTCCATCCCCCAACTCTGACCTCTATAATGCCCTTTTATATTCCTCAGGCCAACAAGTCTCGAGGTTAATTCACGAATCTTCTCACATAACTCGAGAATATTTTTTCTTGATTTCCGTGTCTGCAATTTGCAAATCACGAGCAGAGTTTCCTTTTTTATCGGAATCACAGTCCAATCTCTCTCAACACGTTGGTCTCAAGTTTCAGTCAGAGGAAAACTCTGTTATCCACACGTCCAACTACTAAAAATACAATCGAGAATATTTTGTTTCCCAGTAGTGAAAATAACACGTCACACTCCTTTTCTTCCGAATATCTTCCCTGTATCTTCCCTATTTTGACGTAACACGCCAACAAGCATCGAATCCCAGCCAAATCTCTGCATAAATCTCTTCAAAACCAAATCAGAAGAACCCCAATAATATATACTCCATGTTTATCCAAAACCATGATTCTAGCCAATTGTGGTTGAATCGAACATACATACCAAGCCTGTTAAGCCCAAACAGGTTGATTGAAAACGATTCCAGCGATTGAATCACTCTCGAGATACCCCAAAAATCCAACCCTAATATTGTTACTTCGCTGCAACACTTTTCCCGCCAAAACTAGAAATTTAAATGGTAGGGATGACCTCCCCCTAACAGACATGGGGTGCGAATAGCAGTTGCCGCTCCTGGGGTGTAAATAGTAATTGAGGTGCCCCTTAACCAAAAAGAGAGTCTGAATAGCACGTGTCCTCCGGGGTGCTTTAGACAACTTTTCGAGACGAATTTTCCAAAAATGTTTATTGCCCAAAAATACCTACAAACACATAAAACACCAAAATTAATACAAAATCGAGTGCCAACAATATATAGTATTGAGATCAAATTAGACACAAAAATGTGTCTATCAAATACCCCGAAACTTATTATTTGCTAGTCCTCGAGCAAATTTATTTTAGAAAATAAAATGACTACACTGAGCACGTGCAAAGAAGCCGTTAAACCGCTAGGTGGCCCTAGCGGCGGAGTGTTGTCTCCGGAGGGTTTACTGAGGTGTACCCACAAAACATTTACTCCAGACCCTAGCTATCTACGCAGAACCTTGGAAGGAACTAAAGAATCTCCTTGGTTGGCATACAATCATTGACTATAGGAGGAAGTACCCTGATGCGAAATTCCAATTGCGGTACACGAGTTTGCACTCAAGCATACTAAAATTCATATAAAGTGACAGAGCTCTACTCAGATAGTTTCTGGACATCATAAACGGAGTCAACCAATCACATGGATAGATTAAGAAGATGGATGTAGAGAAAAACGTAGATGATGTTGACTAAGGTGAACCTATCCTAATGGTGAGATACCGGGTCGACTAATATCAACACAAATTTGGCATATACAAGGGAACCAACGGGTGATAATCCTAACTCTAGGTCAACACAACTACCATATACAAGGGCTACAGTGGTCGACTTTATTGAATTTATTCCGGTTGGTCTGATGGTCTGGTCTCTATTTTTTTTTTTTTTTTTGTATCTCAGTCACTCTATTTCACCCTAGCAATGGTAAAAAGAAAAAGAAAAATAAGTGATCAGGATTCTTTCGATGTTTCCATCACGAGGATATGGCGAAACTACCATGTTTTCTTTTCTAATACCTGAGCTTTGTGCTTTTATGAATAGACTCTTCTAGATGTTTCCATCTAATCAGATTGGTTCCTCAACTCCTATAACCAAGATGCTTCCATCCACTTAGATTGGTTAGTGCCATCCTTAATAAACATAAATTTCTAGGCTCTGGAGTTTTCTTTATTGCAACTAAAAAGTTTCTCCCATACCCCCTAACTTAAATCTAACATTGTCCTCAATGTTCTAAAGATGAAATTAAAAGCATGAACAATGAGAAACTGTTACCACTTGAAGAAAAGAGATAAGGAAAGATATTACCGTGTCGCATGAATATTGGGTTACCTCATAATAAGTGCTAAGTTTAAAGTCTTCACCAGGACATTGGAAGAGATTAGTCACCTCGAAGAATCATAAAGCAAAGAACCGGAATAAGCTGCGGGTCATCTGGATGAAAAAGTGCTAACCACAAGAAGAGGAGACTGCAACAGACCAGGAAGATATCCAACACACCCTTATCTATTTATTTATTTTTAGGACAACTACATCTAGTTGTAGTTCGGGTTCAGGATTTATAAAAGGGTCTAGATAACATATTTTCATGGGTTGCGTTTCCTCATAAGTTAGATCCGAATGTTCAGGTTCTAGAGTCTGGAAAAACTCAAATAAAAACTTAGAAGCACATAACAATAACCTGAATAATTGAGGATCCTCCAAGTCAATCAATTTTGACTTACACAACCTGACCACAATAAGATTGGTGGTCTTCCTTAAGCAAATGTGTCGACCCTAATATCCTAAAGTAATTAGGTTTAGTCTCAAAACTTAATAATTGACACATCTGAAACTTATACGTTCCCACAATTGGAAGGAAGGTTTTGGTGGGAAAACAAAGTCAATCGTGGTATCATAGCCGAGGTTAACCACATCAACCAGAGGATGGGTTTCTAAAACCGAACTTCTTTACGGACACAACTAGGTTCAGGAAAAAGTGTATGAAGATAATCTTGTAAAATGGTTGAGGAACGGATGTCCAGTCCTAAGTGAGGGGACTTTCTGAGAGTTAAAGGTAAGGCACAAGGAGAGTGATAATCACCCCCAAACTTAGGGTTTTCAGTGTCTCTAGATAGAATAGTCACAATTTTCCTAATTTCTAGAACATCGGAATCCCGAAAATGCTCAATTGATTCTTCTAAGTTATTATCGGGTAATGCATCCTTACTCATCTCTACGAGTTTATCGTCTTCTAAGACTAGTGTTTCTAAATCACTAGACTCTAAAACAATATTCTCGGGGTAAACTCTTTCCTCTAAACCATCATCACAATCATATAAAGGATTATCCCGAAAGTTTCTAGTAAAGGCTGTTGACTAAGGTGTTAATCATAGTTACTTCCCCGATTCACTTATAGGCACATCAAATAATGGATTATCCAACATATTGCAGACTAAAGGATCATGAACTACATCGTCTAAAACGGTGGCATCTCTAGCCAAATCCTCGTCCTTTCGAATAGGTGAATAATCATTAAAATTATTGGGATTTGAACCAGAAATAGTACTATCATTATAAAGTTCAACCGGAGTAACAAATTCCTCATCACTATGCCTACATATTTTAAATTCTTCATCAACACTATCCTCATCATAATCATAACATAAAAATGGTTGAACCTCATCTAAACAAGTAGTGTTACCATTTCTAACCTCGTCATCTTGATTATGCAAATAAATATCCTCATTTTCATGGGTATTATTGGAATACTGTATTGGAAATTAAGATTATTTCGAGCAAGTTTTTCGACAATCCTATTTGTACTTTCGAGAAATTGCTTAAGAGTCTCTTCTAAAGACATCCTAGTTGACTGCTCTGGGGACTCATCTGGAATATTTAAGGTTTCCTTCACAAATAAGGAATGACTCTTGAAAGCCTCTTCTAGAGAAATAGAGGGATTGTTTTGCTCATATGACTGGTGAGTATGCGAATAGTAATTGGGCTCACAATGGTATGAGCCATAACCTTGAAAAGGTGGATGCTCCCAACCACTATTCACACTATGGTCATAAAAAGAGTGATGTCCATATTTTTCAGTTGGATATTCATATTCATTGTGATGGCTATTATAATACCAGTTTGACATCCTAACTGCAAGGGAATTCTACACAAACACAAACAAGGCTGACTCGACCACAACAAACCTACTGATTTCTAGCAAACAAAAAACATGATGGCTCCACTTAGATTGTTTCTAGACCAGCTTCTAATCCTTCGAAAGGGAATTCGTTACAATCTGAGCAAACCCCTCTGGAATCAATCCGAGTTTAAGTAAGTTGAATAGAGGCGAGGGAAGCTGCGTGGAGCTTTAATACCCAAGGCCACACCGCATTACAAGGCGGCGCAGTCACGCATTCAACTTACAGAAACCATCATGAACTTCGAAGTATGCTTAAAGAGTAACCAATATTTTTTGAATGACTTTCCTATTAAGCTCGTTACCCTATCAGTCTCGTTCTAGTCATATTTTAAGCTTAGGTTCGCGTTTGGTATCGTTTTCCTAAGGCGGGCAAGAAGAGAACGGTGATGAAATCCAAACCCTTATCTTGTATGGCCAGTCCTTGCCATTTACTAGGAAATTAAAACAGCTGTATTCAAGACCTAAACATATATGCATATAAAATCATCCAGTAAACCTGCTTTGAGGATTCCTTGGTGTTTAGAATTCTTACCTCCGTTCCAGACGGGGATAAACCGTTGAGGTCGACTCGGGCCACAACTCCTATGTCATGTACGAACCCGAGGGGCCGAGACAAGTATCGTGAATCGTCGTCCTTGCCATGCGATTTATATTTAAATTAACCCTTCCTTAGGGTTTAACATTAATAATGTCCAATGTTCAATGTCCAAAAATAAAAAATAAAAATGTCCAAAAATAAAAGATTACAAAACTAATTACCTAATTAAAGTTTCTAAAAAAATAATAATAATAATAATAATAATAATAATAATAATAATAATAATATACAAAATCTTCTTATTCACTCCTTTTGGATTCCTCTTTTCTTTCCTTCTTTGGCTTCACTTTTGTTTTCAGCACTTTCTCTTTTTCTTTCGCTCCACTCCAAATCTGAAAGCAAACAGAAATACCAAAACGCGTAAAAAAGAACAAAAACAAATCTAAAAAAAAAACTAAAAACAAATCTATACACAAGTCCGCGTCGGCGGCGCCAAAAATTGATGGTTATTTTCAATGATGTTGTAGTAATAAGGGTTGTCGTTCACTCGGACTAGTTGAAATTGATTTTTAGAATTAATAAAAAAAATAAAAGAAAAATATATACAAATATTGTCATGGAATGAAGAGATGTGCTGGGACTCAGGATTCTGCCAAACTCATAACAAAAGGTTCAAATATTAATTCTTTTAACAATTATCGCTCAACAAATAAAAACATGAACTCTTATTTTTGCCAAGATAGATTCTCAAAAGATTGGTTGTAAATCCTAAGCATGATGTATCAAAACATTTAAGCTAAGCATACCTCATCAAATTAAATGACAACCAATTAATTCAAATCATATTTCAATGAAAATTAATGCAAAAGTCTTAAAAAGAATTAAATAGTGTTACCCATGTATGAAATTCGTCTTCCTCCGTCGTCCCAGTAATGGGGTCTAGCTCATCATGTTGGAAACACGCTCAAAATATGATTTTATTGCTCAAAGGTGCTTACAAGAGGTGAAAATGGAATAAATATTGAAAACCGGGTTTGTAACAATTATATTTGTTACAAACCAAACGGTTACAAAGAACGATATATATGATGTGTTGTTGCACTTTGTTCCGAAACGACTCTCTCCTGAACTACGACCCTCAGCTGAGAGTCGTTGTTATCAGAGAAGAACAATCGATTGTCACCTACAGTCTAATGTTCTTCGTTCTCCCCTTTAATGGCAGCAGCAGAGACAAGCTCTGCAACTCTGATTTCTCACCCTATTTCGTTCCCCCAACTCTCCATCCCCCAACTCTGACCTCTATAATGCCCTTTTATACTCCTCAGGCCAACAAGTCTCGAGTTTAATTCACGAATCTTCTCATATAACTCGAGAATATTTTTTTCTTGATTTCCCGTATCTGCAGCTGCAAATCACGAGCAGAGTTTCCTTCTTTATCGCAATCACAGTCCGATCTCTCTCAACACGTTGATCTCGAGTTTCAGTCAGAGGAAAACTTTGTTATCCACACGTCCAACTACTAAAAATATAATCAAGAATATTTTGTTTCCCTGTAGTGAAAATAACACGTCACACTCCTTTTCTTCCGAATATCATCCCTGTATCTTCCCTATTTGACGTAACACGCCAACAAGCATCGAATCCCAGCAAAATCTCTGCATAAATCTCTTCAAAACCAAATCAGAAGAACCCCGATAATATATACTCCCTGTTTTATCCAAATCCATGATTCTAGCCAATTGTGGTTGAATCGAACAGACATACCAAGCTGTTAAGCGAAACAAAGTTGATTGAAAACGATTCGGCGATTGAATCACTCTCGAGATACCCCAAAATCCAACCTAATATTGTTACTTATTTGCAACACTTTTCCCGCCAAAGCGGAAATTTAAATGGTAGGGATGACCTCCCCCTAACAGACATGGGGTGCGAATAGCAGTTGCCGCTCCTGGGGTGTAAATAGTAATTGAGGTGCCCCTTAACCAAAAAGAGAGTCTGAATAGCACGTGTCCTCCGGGGGTGCTTTAGACAACTTTTCGAGACAATTTTCCAAAAATGTTTATTGCCCAAAAATACCTACAAACACATAAAACACCAAAATAATACAAAATCGAGTGCCAACAATATATAGTATTGAGATCAAATTAGACACAAAAATGTGTCTATCAAATACCCCGAAACTTATTATTTGCTAGTCCTCGAGCAAATTTATTTTAGAAAATAAAATGACTACACTTAGCACGTGCAGCAAGCCATTAAACCGCTAGGTGTCCCTAGCGGAGTGTTGTCTCCAGGAGGGTTTACAGAGGTGTACCCACAAAACCTTTACTCAGGACCCTAGCTATCTGCGAGAACCTTGGAAGGCACTAAAGAATCTCCTTGGTTGGCATACAATCATTGACTATAGGAGGAAGTACCACGATGCGAAATTTAATTGCGGTACACGAGTTTGCACTCAAGCATACTAAAATTCATATAAAGTGACAGAGCTCTACTCGGATAGTTTGGACATCATAAACCGGAGTCAACCAATCACATGGATAGATTAAGAAGATGGATGTAGAGAAAACGTAGATGATGTTGACTAAGGTGAACCTATCCTAATGGTGAGATACCGGTCGACTAATATCAACACAAATTGGCATATACAAGGGAACCAGCAGGTGATAATCCTAACTCTAGGTCAACACAACTGCCATATACAAGGGCTCCAGTGGTCGACTTTATTGAATTTATTCATGTTGGTCTGATGGTCTGGTCTCTTTTTTTTTTTTTTTTTTGTATCTCAGTCACTGTATTTCACCCTAGCAATGGTAAAAAGAAAAAGAAAAATAAGTGATCAGGATTCTTTCGATGTTTCCATCACGAGGATATGGCGAAACTACCATGTTTTCTTTTCTAACACCTGAGCTTTGTGCTTTTATGAATAGACTCTTCTAGATGTTTCCATCTAATCAGATTGGTTCCTCAACTCCTATAACCAAGATGCTTCCATCCACTTAGATTGGTTAGTGCCATCCTTAATAAACATAAATTTCACAAACGGAGTTTTCTTTATTGCAACTAAAAAGTTTCTCCCATACCCCCTAACTTAAATCTAACATTGTCCTCAATGTTCTAAAGATGAAATTAAAAGCATGAACAATGAGAAATTGTTACCACTTGAAGAAAAGAGATAAGGAAAGATATTACCGTGTCGCATGAATATTGGGTTACCTCCTAATAAGTGCTAAGTTTAAAGTCTTGACCGAGACATTGGAAGAGATTAGTCACCTCGAAGAATCATAAAGCAGCAGCCGGAATAACTGCGGGTCATCTGGATCAAAAAGTGCTAACCACAAGAAGAGGAGACTGCAACAGACCAGGAAGATATCCAACACACCCTTATCTATTTTTTTATTTTTAGGACAACTACATCTAGTTGTAGTTCGGGTTCAGGATTTATAAAAGGGTCCAGATAACATATTTTCATGGGTTGCGTTTCCTCATAAGTTAGATCCGAATGTTCAGGTTCTAGAGTGGAAAAACTCAAATAAAAACTTAGAAGCACATAACAATAACCTGAATAATTGAGGATCCTCCAAGTCAATCAATTTTGACTTACACAGCTGACCACAATAAGATTGGTGTTCTTCCTTAAGCAAATTGTCGACCCTAATATCCTAAAGTAATTAGGTTTAGTCTCAAAACTTAATAATTGACACATCTGAAACTTATACGTTCCCACAATTGTAAGGAAGGTTTTTGGTGGGAAAACAAAGTCAATCGTGGTATCATAGCCTAGGTTAACCACATCAACCAGAGGATGGGTTTCTAACAACTCGAACTTCTTTATGGACACAACTAGGTTCGGGAAAAAGTGTATGAAGATAATCTTGTAAAATGGTTGAGGAACGGATGTCCAGTCCTAAGTGAGGGGACTTTATGAGAGTTAAATGTAAGGCACAAGGAGAGTGATAATCACCCCCAAACTTAGAGTTTTCAGTGTCTCTAGATAGACTAGTCACAATTTTCCTAATTTCTAGAACATCAGAATCCTGAAAATGCTCAATTGATTCTTCTAAGTTATTATCAGGTAATGCATCCTTACTCATCTCTACGAGTTTATCGTCTTCTAAGACTACATGTTTCTAAATCACTAGACTCTAAAACAAGTATTCTCGGGGTAAACTCTTTCCTCTAAACCATCATCACAATCATATAAAGGATTATCGCGAAAGTTTCTAGTAAAGGCACTGTTGACTAAGGTGTTAATCATAGTTACTTCCTCTGATTCACTTATAGGCACATCAAATAATGGATTATCCAACATATTGCAGACTAAAGGATCATGAACTACATCGTCTAAAACGGTGGCATCTCTAGCCAAATCCTCGTCCTTTCGAATAGGTGAATAATCATTAAAATTATTGGGATTTGAACCAGAAATAGTACTATCATTATAAAGTTCAATCGGAGTAACAAATTCCTGATCACTATGCCTACATATTTTAAATTCTTCATCAACACTATCCTCATCATAATCATAACATGAAAATGGTTGAACCCCATCTAAACAAGTAGTGTTACCATTTCTAACCTCGTCATCTTGATTATGCAAATAAATATCCTCATTTTCATGGGTATTATTGGAAACACTGTATTGGAAATTAAGATTATTTCGAGCAAGTTTTTCGACAATCCTATTTGTACTTTCGAAGAAATTGCTTAAGAGTCTCTTCTAAAGACATCCTAGTTGATCGCTCTGGGACTCATCTGGAATATTTACGGTTTCCTTCACAAATAAGGAATGACTCTTGAAAGCCTCTTCTAGAGAAATAGAGGGATTGTTTTGCTCATATGACTGGTGAGTATGCGAATAATAATAGGGCTCACAATGGTATGAGCCATAACCTTGAAAAGGTGGATGCTCCCAACCACTATTCACACTATGGTCATAAAAAGAGTGATGTCCATATTTTTCAGTTGGATATTCATATTCATTGTGATGGCTATTATAATACCAGTTTGACATCCTAACTGCAAGGGAATTCTACACAAACACAAACAAGGATGACTCGACCACAACAAACCTACTGATTTCTAGCAAACAAAAAACATGATGGCTCCACTTAGATTGTTTCTAGACCAGCTTCTAATCCTTCGAAAGGGAATTCGTTACAATCTGAGCAAACCCCTCTGGAATCAATCCGAGTTTAAGTAAGTTGAATAGAGGCGAGGGAAGCTGCGTGGAGCTTTAATACCCAAGGCCACACCGCATTACAAGGCGGCGCAGTCACGCATTCAACTTACAGAAACCATCATGAACTTCGAAGTATGCTTAAAGAGTAACCAATATTTTTCGAATGACTTTCCTATTAAGCTCGTTACCCTATCGGTCTCGTTCTAGTCAGTATTTTAAGCTTAGGTTCGCGTTTGGTATCGTTTTCCTAAGGCGGGCAAGAAGAGAAACGGTGATGAAATCCGAACCCTTATCTTGTATGGCCAGTCCTTTCCATTTAATAGGAAATTAAAACATCCGTATTCAATACCTCAAAATATATGCATATAAAATCATCCAGTAAACCTGCTGGCAGGGGATTCGCGGGTGTTTAGAATTCTTACCTCCGTTCCTGCACGGGGATGAACCGTTGAGGTCGACTCGGGCCACAACTCCTATGTCATGTACGAACCCGAGGGGCCGAGACAAGATCGTGAATCGTCGTCCTTCCCTGTGCAGTTTATATTTAAATTAACCCTTCCTTAGGGTTTAAAATTAATAATGTCCAATGTTCAATGTCCAAAAATAAAAAATAAAAATGTCCAAAAATAAAAGATTACAAAACTAATTACCTAATTACAGTTTCTAAAAAATAATAATAATAATTTCCGGCGATTAATACCTAATAATAATAATTTGGGCGAGAGAGAGAGTGACCGGCGATTGACAAGACTTTTCCGGCGATTGAAAGCCTGGATTGTTCTTCTTCGATCCTGGTTTTCCATTGTTGTTTCCTTCATCCTCCTCTCCTTGCTGTCTGCATTAGAGATGCTATTCTCGACCATCGTTTTTTCTTATTTGGGGTTTTTGCGAACCCTAATTTGAACTATCGATGTGTAAAACTCGACCCGTCTCATCAGGCCTCACACAGCATTCCCATGAACCCCATGAATCCTCCACTTCGTCCCAGGGTTCATCCTCTTCTCATCAGGGTGATAGGGTGCATTACGCTTCTTCCCAGGCTCATCAGGGAGACAGAGTACATTGTCCCTTTGCCAATTTTGATGGATGTCAGGGAGGAGTGGCAGGTAGGGGCTATGCTAGGAGTTCCCTATTTCAGCACTTGAAAGATCAGCACTTTCCCACTGAGCGTGACAAAGATATTTGCAGAGAACGTATTGGAACTATTGAACGTTGTTTTGCTTCCTGGGAAAGAGCACTGAGTGATATGCAGAGATGGCTGTGCACTAAATGCATGCGTATTCATGCATGGAAAATGACTTGTAGGTCTCCGTCTCACCCTACTGATGTCATTGCAGGTCCCTTCAATGGTGTAGGTGCAGATTTTCTTATCCATGGTGTTGAGAAACCACGAACTGAAGTCACTGTCATAGCTAGTGATGCTGGTACCTCTCCTCCCGTGGTTGAGGATGTTGGAGCTGGTCTTACGGTGGAGATGCTTAATCAGATTCTACAAAAACAGATCACCACAACTGTAAGTATTCCATCGTCCAGCAGGCTTCACTTCTCTCGCACCCTGAAGTCTTCTTTAGACTTTGTGCTTGCTAACCCAAAGAACCCTGCTGCCTGGATACGTTTGCTTTTACTGCCTGCTTGTACCTTAAACCTGTACGAACCTAAAAGCTCGACGGAAGAACGCTCAGGCAACAGGAGGAAATTACAGATGTGTGCAATTAATAAGGCTTTACTGACATGGAAAGAACCTTCAGGCTGCTGTACTTTAGCTCAGCAACTGTTGGATATACCTAAGCAAGCTTCTAAACAAAAACCAGGGAAGAAAAAGAAGAATACAAAGTTGTTAGCTTGCAGGAAGAAGCTCAGTTATGGCCATTATACCGCCGCCATCCGCATTCTTTCCTCCAATGGTGTGGCTCCACCCTCTCCCGATACTCTTTTTGAGCTTCAGCAAAAACACCCTTATGCCCGGCCTCCAATTATACCAGCAGACGACATCCCAGCTCCTGCAATATCTGTTACGGCCAAGGATGTGTTGTTAGCTCTCAAGAGCTTACCCAAGGGTACTTCCTGTGGAAGGGACGGGCTCAGGGCACAACACTTGTTAGATGCCATGAGTGGTGCGGTCTTCTGTTGTTCTTAGAAAGAGTTACTTCTTTCCATTACGGGGCGTGGTAAATTTGTGGCTTGCGGGAAATGCCCTGTAGTCCTTGGTGATTTTGTGGCTAGTGCTCCCCTAACCCCTTTGCTTAAGCCCGGAGGCGGCCTGAGACCAATCGTAGTGGGTACTATTTGGCGGAGATTATGCTCAAAATTAGCGGCAGCCTCAGTTGGCAAGGTAATGAACACATATTTTGGGCATTATCAATTTGGGGTCGGCACCCCATGTGGTGGCGAGGCTATCCTGCATTCAGCAAACAGGTTGTTGGAGTTGAAAGGCGCTGATAATTCGAAAACCATGTTGCTTATAGATTTCTCCAATGCTTTCAATCTCGTCGACAGGTCTCGCATTATTAAAGAGGTAAGATTCCATTGTCCGACTATTTCTCATTGGGTCGAGTTTTGTTATGCAAAACCAGCTAGACTCTACTATTTGGATTCAGTTCTCTCTTCGGCCAAAGGCGTTCAGCAAGGAGACCCCCTTGGTCCCCTACTCTTTGCCTTAGCGCTTCACCCTCTTGTGGAGAAAATTGCAGCTCAGTGTGAGTTAGATATTCACGCATGGTACCTGGATGATGGCACCATCGTAGGAGATACTATGGAGGTATCTAAAGCGTTTAAGATCATACAAGAGGAAGGGCCTAGCTACGGGTTACATCTGAATGTTTCGAAGACGGAGATTTTCTGGCCATCTTATGACCCAAGAAGAGATAACGATGACGTTTTCCCTCCAAACATTGGCAAGCCAACGGATGGGGTCAAACTTCTGGGCGGGCCTGTCAGTTTGAACATGGAGTTTTGCAGTAATATGGTGTTGTCGAGGGTGGACAAAGCTGTGCGGCTTATGGAAAAAATTCAAGAGCTGGAAGATCCTCAAAGTGAGTTACTTCTTTTGCGTAATTGCACGGGGGTTTCCAGGCTCTACTTTGCCCTTCGCACAACAAGCCCTAAAGCTATTCAGTCTGCAGTAGTTCGTTTCGATGAGCACCTGCTGGGATACTTGCGTCGTTTGGTGGTTGGTGACAGTGCTGGTTTTGGCTTGGTCCAGCAAAGGCTGGCCACTCTTCCCATTAAAGACGGCGGTTTTGGTGTGCTCACAATGGCCGATACAGGTATGTATTGCTACCTGGCTTCCCAGGCTCAGACTCAATCGCTGCAGAATTCAATTTTGGGGTTATCAGCCGCTACAGACCCATGCCACAACTTTCGGCAAGATGTTTTGCAGATTTTCACACAAGCTTGTGATCTTTCCCTACGGGATTTCAACATTAATACATCGCCCCTCATTACATGAAGTCTTTGGCAGTTATTTATTTTGATGTTGTCAAAAAAAAGATTCCTACAAGCTTTTCTTTATCGGAGCGTGAATATACGTTGTGGCAATGCAACCGGATAGAACATGCGATGGATTTCCTTAAGGCGATTCCTATGCACGGGCTTAATCAAAGCGTTGGACCTGGCAGTTCGGCTCTTTTTCTGATGATCGTCTTGGTATAGCCTTTTTTGAGGAGGAAGCCTATGCTCTTGCTGCCCAACGACCTATGGATATCTACGGTGACCATGCAATTCACTGCGCTAGCGAGGTTGGGTTGAAGTTTCGGCATGACTTGGTCAAGGATGTCTTGGCTGATATATGCTACAAAGCAGGTGTTGTAGCTAGGAAGGAGGTTCCTTTGGGTTTCCTTTCCGATAATAATAAAGGTCTCGAGCCCGGCAGATATTATGGTTTACAATTGGGAAGATGGCAAGGACGTCGTATGGATATTACGGTGTCTCGCCCTTTACAAGCGCGATGACCAATTTTACCCTGTGCCATGCTATCTCTAATTGCTATTACTCGTAAAAACAACAAGTATTTGGAAAAATGCTCTTTGCATGGTTATGGGTTTGGTGTTTTGGCCTTTTCCACTTTAGGCGAGCTCGGTGCGGAAGGAAACAATTTCTTTTCTTAAGAGATTGAGAAATTTCATGGCAGGAGCATGATGCCAATTTCAAGTTAGGCAATTCTCTTTTTCATAGGCTTGGGATTGTTATTCAAAAAGGTATTGGCGCTCAGCTTGTTGCTAGGCTGCCCGCCATTCCTTGTAATATTGATCTTCTTTCTATTTGAGTTTATATAAAAAATAATTTACAAGCTAAAAAAAAAAAAATAAAAAAAAATAATAATAATAATAATAATATACAAATCTTCTTCTTCACTCCTTTTGGATTCCTCTTTTCTTTCCTTCTTTGGCTTCACTTTTGTTTTCAGCACTTTCTCTTTTTCTTTCGCTCCACTCCAAATCTGAAAGCAAACAGAAATACCAAAACGCGTAAAAAAGAACAAAAACAAATTTAAAAAAAAACTAAAAACAAATCTATACGAGAAGTCCGCGTCGCGCGCGCAAAAATTGATGGTTATTTTCAATGATGTTGTAGTAATAAGGGTTGTCGTTCACTCGGACTTGTTGAAATTGATTTTAGAATTAATAAAAAAAATAAAAGAAAAATATATACAAATATTGTCATGGAATGAAGAGATGTCTTTGGGACTCGGGATTCGCCAAACTCATAACAAAAAGGTTCAAATATTAATTCTTTTAACAATTATCGCTCAACAAATAAAAACATGAACTCTTATTTTTGCCAAGATAGATTCTCAAAAGATTGGTTGTAAATCCTAAGCATGATGTATCAAAACATTTAAGCTAAGCATACCTCATCAAATTAAATGACAACCAATTAATTCAAATCATATTTCAATGAAAATTAATGCAAAAGTCTTAAAAAAGAATTAAATAGTGTTACCCATGTATGAAATTCGTCTTCCTCCGTCGTCCCAGTAATGGGGTCTAGCTCATCATGTTGGAAACACGCTCAAAATATGATTTTATTGCTCAAAGGTGCTTACAAGAGGTGAAAATGGAATAAATATTGAAAACCGGGTTTGTAACAATTATATTTGTTACAAACCAAACTGTTACAAAGAACGATATATATGATGTGTTGCTGGCACTGTTCCGAAACGACTCTCTCCTGAACTACGACCCTCAGCTGAGAGTCGTTGTTACTGTAGCAATACGACTGTCACCTACAGTCTAATGTTCTTCGTTCTCCCCTTTAATGGCAGCAGCAGAGACAAGCTCTGCAACTCTGATTTCTCACCCTATTTCGTTCCCCTAACTCTCCATCCCCCAACTCTGACCTCTATAATGCCCTTTTATATTCCTCAGGCCAACAAGTCTCGAGTTTAATTCACGAATCTTCTCACATAACTCGAGAATATTTTTTTCTTGATTTCCCGTATCTGCAGCTGCAAATCACGAGCAGAGTTTCCTTTTTTATCGGAATCACAGTCCAATCTCTCTCAACACGTTGGTCTCGAGTTTCAGTCAGAGGAAAACTCTGTTATCCACACGTCCAACTACTAAAAATACAATCGAGAATATTTTGTTTCCCAGTAGTGAAAATAACACGTCACACTCCTTTTCTTCCGAATATCTTCCCTGTATCTTCCCTATTTTGACGTAACACGCCAACAAGCATCGAATCTCAAAGCCAAATCTCTCGCATAAATCTCTTCAAAACCAAATCAGAAGAACCCCAATAATATATACTCCATGTTTATCCAAAACCATGATTCTAGCCAATTGTGGTTGAATCGAACATACATACCAAGCCTGTTAAGCCCAAACAGGTTGATTGAAAACGATTCCAGCGATTGAATCACTCTCGAGATACCCCAAAAATCCAACCCTAATATTGTTACTTCGCTGCAACACTTTTCCCGCCAAAACTGGAAATTTAAATGGTAGGGATGACCTCCCCCTAACAGACATGGGGTGCGAATAGCAGTTGCCGCTCCTTGGGTGTAAATAGTAATTGAGGTGCCCCTTAGTAATTGAGGTGCCCCTTAACCAAAATGAGAGTCCGAATAGCACGTTTCCTCCGGGGTGCTTTAGACAACTTTTCAAGCCGAATTTTCCAAAAATGTTTATTGCCCAAAAATACCTACAAACACATAAAACACCAAAATTAATACAAAATCGAGTGCAAACAATATATAGTTGTTTATGGGTGAAAATCGTTTCTGCTGATTTCGGTAATTTCGGTGGGTGAGTGAGAAACTGGTTCAAACCCTAAACAAATGTGCTGCACGTGAGCACTTTATAGATTCGAGAGATCAACTGCACAAGTTCGGCCTAAACCAAGAAATGGCCGTTCCCGAGACTTGCTTCGGTCACAAAGTGGAGGAGAAGGGTTGATTTGGGGAGGGAAGCAAAGAAAGGTGTTGAGACGGAATAAGTGCAGGAGAGTAGTATCTCGACTTGTATCGAAAGTGAAAGCTTCGGAAGCTTGCAAGAGATGAAAGCTTTTTGGAGAGCTTGCAAAGTTGCCTTTTCCGAGAGTGTTGTATTTTTCTCCGACCGAGACCTGTGCGGTGGAAATAGGTAAGACCTATTTATACAAGTCGAGATTGAAACGTACCACTGGCCTCATGAAGGAAGAGAGTAAAGGGTGAAATAATGGGAGGAGGTGGTAACCGCATGGTTTAATGGGTGAAAACGTTTTTCACCATTATTTCCTCTTTTATTTGACCGCTTTATTCCTTTTCACGCTTTCTTAATGTGAGCGTAGTGTACGCTGCATCTTTGTGACCGCGAAACCAAAACCCTAAAGAAGCATCCCCCAGTTTGTGTTGATGTCTCGAGTGTTGGTTGCATCTTGAGTGCAAGTGGCGCTACTAGTGGCGCGTGTGGCATGTGCCAATGGCATGTGCGGAATGCCTTGGTAGTAGGTTGCACGGTTTGCAAGTTAGGTTACCAGCGTGTGGTTTTGGCATATGCGGAATGCCTTGGTGGTAGGTTGCACGGTTTGCAAGTTAGGCTACCAGCGTGTGGGTTTGGCATGTGCCAATGGCATGTGCGGAATGCCTTGGTGGTAGGTTGCACGGTTTGCAAGTTAGGCTACTAGCGTGTGGGTTTGGCATGTGCCAACGGCATGTGCGGAATGCCTTGGTGGTAGGTTGCACGGTTTGCAAGTTAGACTACCAGCGTGTGGGTTTGGCATGTGCCAACGGTATGTGCGGAATGCCTTGGTGGTAGGTTGCACGGTTTGCAAGTTAGGCTACCAGCGTGTGGGTTTGGCATGTGCCAACGGCATGTGCGGAATGCCTTGGTGGTAGGTTGCACGGTTTGCAAGTTAGACTACCAGCGTGTGGGTTTGGCATGTGCCAACGGCATGTGCGGAATGCCTTGGTGGTAGGTTGCACGGTTTGCAAGTTAGAATACCAGCGTGTACGTTTGGCATGTGCCAATGGCATGCTTGGCCATTAGGGCCGTGACCTTGATTGGGAAGCTAGCTAGCGAGCATGTTGGCATGTGCCAATGGCATGCGGGGCCGTTAGGGCCGTGACCTTGATAGGGAAGCTAGCTAGCGAGCATGTTGGCATGTGCCAATGGCATGCGGGCGATTAGGGCCGTGGCCTTGATAGGGAAGCTAGCTAGCGAGCATGTTTGGCATGGTTGCCATGGTGCACAGAGTGCGGCTTGGTTTTGGCATGGTTGCCATGGTGCTCAGAGTGCGGCTTGGTTTGGCATGGTTGCCATGGTGCGCAGAGTGCGGCTTGGTTTGGCATTGTTGCCATGGTGCGCAGTATGCGGCTTGGTTTGGCATTGCTGCCATGATGCGCAGTATGTGTCTTGGTTTGGCATTGTTGCCATGGTGCGCAGAGTGCGGCTTGGTTTGGCATGGTTGCCATGGTGCGCAGAGTGCGGCTTGGTTTGGCATTGTTGCCATGGTGCGTGATATGCGGCTTGGTTTGGCATTCTTTGCCATGGTGCGCAGAGTGCGGCTTGGTTTGGCATTGTTGCCATGGTGCGCGAGATGCGGTTTGGTTTGGCATTGTTGCCATGATGCGCGAAGATGCGGCTTGATTTGGCATTGTTGCCATGGTGCGCGATATCTTTGCTTGGTTTGGCATTGTTGCCATGGTGCGCGATATGCGGCTTGGTTTGGCATTGTTGCCATGGTGCGCGATATGCGGCTTGGTTTGGCATTGTTGCCATGGTGCGCAAAGATGCGGCTTGGTTTGGCATTTCTTGCCATGGTGCGCAGTGTGCGGCTTGGTTTTGGAATTAGGGTTACGTGTTGAAAACCTAACGGTATTTTGAAAAAATACCCCTATTAATTATTTACACCGAGTTAAATGCTCTTAGTTAATGTGTTGCGGGTAACACTAGGTCATGGGGTTTTACGATTTTACCCTTGTCTAAAAACCACCATCAACATTAAGTCCCCCGCTTAGCTCGGAACAGGGGGCTTTGTTGCGAGGTAAGCATAAGATGGTGACAAACTATCAACAAAGAAACCGTAAAGAGAATTGAGGAGGCTTGTCTGACCTTTTATAAATAGAATTTGGAATCCTTGCCCCTGGTAGTTTTGCACAAATCGGGAGGTCTGGCGCAATTGGGAAGTCAGCATCATTGAGAGAGGAAGTCAGGCGGCATTGAGAAGTTGACGCGAGTTAGAAACGGCGTGCTAGCTGGTGGGACCGGCGCGAGGTATGGAAGCTGTGTGTGCTTGCCGGCGTGACTTGGGCGGTCATTGGGAAGTTGACGCGAGTTAGGAAATTGGGCGTGCTAGCTGGTGGGACCGGCGTAAGGTAGGGAAGCTATGCGTGCTTGC
This sequence comes from Papaver armeniacum, assembly GCA_023531295.1. Classification (NCBI taxonomy): domain Eukaryota; kingdom Viridiplantae; phylum Streptophyta; class Magnoliopsida; order Ranunculales; family Papaveraceae; genus Papaver; species Papaver armeniacum. The sequence continues at coordinate 884,751 of JAJJWW010011888.1, forward strand.
TGGCGTGACTTGGGCGGTCATTGGGAAGTTGACGCGAGTTAGGAAATTGGGCGTGCTAGCTGGTGGGACCGGCGCAAGGTAGGGAAGCTGTGCGTGCTTGCTGGCGTGACTTGGGCGGTCATTGGGAAGTTGACGCGAGTTAGGAAATTGGGCGTGCTAGCTAGTGGGACCGGCGCAAGGTAGGGAAGCTGTGCGTGCTTGCTGGCGTGACTTGGGCGGTCATTGGGAAGTTGGCGAGTTGGGAAACCGAGCGTGCTAGATGGGACCGGTGCAAGGTAGGGAAGCCGTACGTGCTTCTTTGGCGTGACTTGGGCGGTCATTGGGAAGTTGGCGCAATCGGTGGGACCAGGTGCAACTTGGGCGACGTTGAGAAGTTGGGCATGAGTTGGGAACCGAGCGTGCTAGGCAAGTGGCGGGACCCGGCGCAAGGTGGGGAAGCTGATTGCGCTAGCTGGCGAGACCGGTGTAAACAAGGAGGGAGTAGTTGTTTCTACAGATAGCAAAGTTTCCTTGTTTTTCCTTCCTTCACGCGCGCGGCTTCGATCTGGGCATTGTCCATGCTAAAATCTGAAAGCGTTATGTCCCCCATTGCTTCCTTTCCTTTTTTAAGGTTCTGTATTCATACCCAACGTAATTGCATCATCTCCCTCGTTTGAGAAAGGGTTCTTCTTGTTTAGTTTCTCTCTTTGTCATGTCGCACAGAGACGAACCATCTTCTAACCAGCCGGGTTCTTCCAGGTGAAGGCGCGAGGTCTGACTCTGGCAGGAGCATCCCAACAAAGGTTATTCGGGTTAAGAAAATCATCTTAGGTATGTTTTCTTCTTCTTTGGTGGACCGACGTACGCTTTACCGCTTGTTTGATGAATCGAAAATTTTCCTTTATGCGAGAGATATCCTGTTGGAGCATGCGTTAGTGTTATCGACGAGGATGACCTAGTCGTTCCCCTCCCTTCAAATCCAACCTTGTTGATCTTTGCATACTTGGAGAACGCCGATTTAGGGCTCTCTTGTCATGAATACCCCTATGCGGGTTCGTCGTTTGGGACTCGTATGAGGTGTCTCTCCTCCAATTATCGGAATGTTAGCGGTTTCACAGTGCGGAAAGAATTCGTGGTCCTTTATACGAGGATATGGAAGACATGCGGCCATATCGCTGCCAGGAGCCGCAGATGAAGTGATGTTCATCCGCCTTGGTTTCCTTAGTGAACTGTCTTTTGCCAATGATTGCGAGAGATGGAGAATACGTCCATCCGTGCCGCTGCAGAGTTAGCCATTCAAAGGTGGGAGAACATGGTGTCCTCTTGCGAATCCTTGGAGTTTAATATCAGCTGGTTGCGGCATCGTCTCAATATTGTGAAAGTCGAAAAAGCTGGTATTCTTGCTGGTGTAATTCCTGCCACAGAAACCATGCTTGAAGAGGAGAAAGCTTTGGCCTTGGAGTCTCAGAGGATTGAAGATTTAACTCGAGATTCGAAGAGTATGAATTTTTGATGTAGCATGTTGCAGGGAAGTGATTAGGCGTAGTATGCCTTAAGCCACTTTCCGTTGATGACTGTCTCTAGCTTTCCCCATCTTCTTTGATAATCTTGTAGTAACCACTGCCATACGCTTTAGTGATTATGTACGGCCCTTCCCATTTGGGAGAAAACTTCGGTGCCGATGCATCTTGCTGGATGTGACACTGGGATGCTCAGAAATTACATGAGGACATATTCTGGATAGTGCAGGCTTGGGATCCTCCGCGGCCTCGTAACGTGTTGAAGGCGTCTTCTAGACAGAGAGGTGATGATATTCTCGCGTTGCACCCTTGAAGAGTAGAGGACCTTGTTGTGGGTAAGGATTTTTGGTAGACCGTGTCTTCGGAGCTTTGACAGTGAAGGGATCCCATGTATATCTTCCGTCCTCAAGTATGGTTTACGTGTTTCCATCTTTGTAGTAATTGCTGCTGCGGTGAAGCTATGGCTGGTATCAACGAATGAGGGGCAACAGTTCTTGGGAGGAGATGTAATCAGGAGAACTACATTGTCGTGGTAACAAAGTAGGTTGACTGATGTTCTATGGGCTTCCGTGGAAGTAAAAGGATTGTGACTATGTTCCTTGATATGAGGAGTGTGGCGGCACGACCCTTTGCAGGAAGGAGTGGCGTTGAAGCGAACGTTGAAGCGAAGCCGCTGCTGGAGAATGTTGATGTGTAGCTACTTCTGGAGAGAACGTTGATGAAGAGCTACTTCTGGAGAGAATGTTGAAATGACATCTTGCAACTCTCAGAGCCTTGACGGCTACCATTTTGAAGTCGGAGGATGCGTCACGTTCTGTCAAACTCGACATCCCTCAAGAGAACAGAGGTTAGGAGTCCCCAGTTACATCTATCGATCGTGCTTTATAGGAGAGGTTGGGGTTTGGGAACGACTTTCTCTGGCTGGAAACGCCTTCTTTCCTGATGCAGTGCGGTTGAGGGGTACAAATATTACGCCTTGGAGAAATATAGAATCTCACATAACTGTTTCATCATAGACTGTACGACTTTGTGGTCGAAGTTTCCATTGTGCGGAAGAAGTGTCTCCGTGAACTCAGGAGAGTTGTTGATTTCCCTTACTTTCGATTTTGGAGAAGTCTTTCCTGATCTTCCCGTGTGACGAAATTGGATTGCTTATCCCCTTCTACTGGGTGTCCAAGGGCAACGCGAGCCTCTTTATCTATAACGCACGTCCTGTGAAGTATCTCTCGTCTTTTCATCGAATCAACAAGCTAAAGGAGGTCGGCATCTTCCGGATCTTCCAAAGATCTTGCCCGATGGTGGAGTAGCGTCTCCGGTGACGGTTGGAGCTTTCATGCTTGAACAACCGTTGGGGGTGGCGGTGGCTCGGTTCCGTGATCGTAAGTGTATCGTGCGAGAGATGACACGGTTTTGATCACGGTCGTTGGAGCCATGGCGCTGTTTCGAAGGGCGTGGATGGTCTTTGGAAGGACGCAAGATGTTAGCGCTAGAAGGATGCAAACTGTGCTAGCACAAAGTGTGGCATACTGCGGCTGGCATGCACGTGCGGCATGTGTGCCTCGGTAAGCGCGTCTCGCAAGCGCATCTCGGCAAGCGCTATGGAAAGCGCTCGCAAGCGCCGCATGCGCGCGTCCGCAAGCGATCGTAAGCGCATCCGGGAAACACATCCGGTAGGCGCTGGATCGTCTTGGAATGGGCGCCGACTAGGTGTGGACGCTGGCTTGGATTTCGGTATGGTGTGGACCATTGGCTTGGCACGGTGCTGGCTTGGACTTGTTCCTGCGGTCCCAGTTGCCTCTTCCCATACGTAGCTCAAACAGGAAATCCTTTCCTTATTCAAATTCAAAAAGTTTTATGCTTATGAAATGGGTTGGCTCCCCTTTTTACCTCGTATCTTTGTTATCACGTCATGCTGTTAGCGGTAGCGCGGTAGTGATAAAGTAGGCAAGCATATTCCAGCTATGTACTCCAGCGTTTCTCTTTCAATTTGTTTTATTATTTTCTTTTGCTGGTGCAAACCATAGCCATAGGTATGCCTTTCATAAACTTGTGTAAATACTTCATCATAAATAATTCTTCAAATGTCACTGTAGTAACGTCTGCTAATAGTGACAAGTTATTGTGCAAAGTAGGTACGTACAGGTAGGTGACCTTTTTTTTTTTTTTTTTTGAAAGGCAAACAAAACTCCTGGTTTATGGTTTTTTGTCTTACTGGATTTCTTGTTCAAAGTTCGACTGGTTTTGATAGACAGCTGGTAGCTTTTGAGGATATTGGATTATTTCTGGGATGAATGGTTTTGATAATATGACTCTGATTATGTTTTGGGAAAGGAATATTGCTTTTATGAAAGTGTGTGCTAGCAATAGGCACAAGACTCAGTAGTATGACGGTTTTACTAAGAGCCTAAAAACAGATCGTACATCTTGCCCAATCTAAATTTACTCACTTGCAAACACGCCTCTCTCCAAGTAAAAGGCGGCTTTGCTGGTAGCATCTTGATTAGTCCCCAATTCTCTGGTAGCGTCTTTCCGAGTCCCAGGTTTTCTGGTGTAGTTTTACAACCGGTAACAAGGTCGTCTGGCGCATTGAGTCGGATTGAGTCGCCTTCCCTACCATCTTGACATCTTGGTCAAGAACGAGATCGGCACGATCGACATTGTAGCCGATAGATCAATCCTCCCATTTGTGGTCGCCAATTGTTTATGGGTGAAAATCGTTTCTGCTGATTTCGGTAATTTCGGTGGGTGAGTGAGAAACTGGTTCAAACCCTAAACAAATGTGCTGCACGTGAGCACTTTATAGATTCGAGAGATCAATATGTACAAGTCCGGCCTAAACCAAGAAATGGCCGTTCCAGACTTGCTTCGGTCACAAAGTGGAGGAGAAGGGTTGATTTGGGGAGGGAAGCAAAGAAAGGTGTTGAGACCAGAATAGTGCGGGAGAGTAGTATCTCGACTTGTATCGAGAAAGTGAAAGCGGAAGCTTGCAAGAGATGAAAGCTTTTTGGAGAGCTTGCAAAGTTGCCTTTTACGAGGGTGTTGTATTTTTCTCCCGACCGAGACCTGCATGCGGTGGAAATAGGTAAGACCTATTTATACAAGTCGAGATTGAAACGCACCACTGGCCTCATGAAGGAAGAGAGTAAAGGGTGAAATAATGGGAGGAGGTGGTAACCGCATGGTTTAATGGGTGAAAACGTTTTTCACCATTATTTTTCTTTTATTTGACCGCTTTATTCCTTTTCACGCTTTCTTAATGTGAGCGTAGTGTACGCCGCATGTTGTGACCACGAAACCAAAACCCTAAAGAAGCATCCCCAGTTTGTGTTGATGTCTCGAGTGTTGGTTGCATCTTGAGTGCAAGTGGCGCTACTAGTGGCGCGTGTGGCATGTGCCAATGGCATGTGCGGAATGCCTTGGTGGTAGGTTGCACGGTTTGCAAGTTAGGCTACCAGCGTGTGGGTTTGGCATGTGCCAACGGCATGTGCGGAATGCCTTGGTGGTAGGTTGCACGGTTTGCAAGTTAGACTACCAGCGTATGGGTTTGGCATGTGCCAACGGCATGTGCGGAATGCCTTGGTGGTAGGTTGCACGGTTTGCAAGTTAGACTACCAGCGTGTGCGTTTGGCATGTGCCAATGGCATGCGTGGCCATTAAGGCCGTGACCTTGATAGGGAAGCTAGCTAGCGAGCATGTTGGCATGTGCCAATGGCATGCGGGGTCGTTAGGGCCGTGACCTTGATAGGGAAGCTAGCTAGCGAGCATGTTGGCATGTGCCAATGGCATGCGGGGCCGTTAGGGCCGTGGCCTTGATAGGGAAGCTAGTTAGCGAGCATGTTTGGCATGGTTTCCATGGTGCGCAGAGTGCGGCTTGGTTTTGGCATGGTTGCCATGGTGCGCAGAGTGCAGCTTGGTTTGGCATGGTTGCCATGGTGCGCAGAGTGCGGCTTGGTTTGGCATTGTTGCCATGGTGCGTGATGATGCGGCTTGGTTTGGCATTGTTGCCATGATGCGCAGTATGCGGCTTGGTTTGGCATTGCTGCCATGGTGTGCAGAGTGCGGCTTGGTTTGGCATGGTTGCCATGGTGCGCAGAGTGCGGCTTGGTTTGGCATTGTTGCCATGGTGCGCAGTATGCGGCTTGGTTTGGCATTGCTGCCATGGTGCGCAGAGTGCGGCTTGGTTTGGCATTGTTGCCATGGTGCGCAGTATGCGGCTTGGTTTGGCATTGCTGCCATGATGCGCAGTATGCGGCTTGATTTGGCATTGTTGCCATGGTGCGCAATGATGCGGCTTGGTTTGGCATTGTTGCCATGGTGCGCAAGATGTGGCTTGGTTTGGCATTGTTGCCATGGTGCGCAAAGATGCGGCTTGGTTTGGCATTCTTTGCCATGGTGCGCAGGGTGCGGCTTGGTTTTGGAATTAGGGTTACGTGTTGAAAACCCTAATCCGGTATTTTGAAAAAATACCCCTATTAATTATTTACACCGAGTTAAATGCTCTTAGTTAATGTGTTGCGGGTAACACTAGGTCATAGGGTTTTACGATTTTACCCCTTGTCTAAAAACCACCATCAACAATAGTATTGAGATCAAATTAGACACAAAAATGTGTCTATCAAAATACTAGAGTCAACGTCGTTTAGATTAGACTAGAAATTCTTGGAATGTTGAGACATACAAGTATTACTCCGAAGACCTGAAGAACGTGAAGAAGTAACGAACTACAACGACGACATCATCCTTCCACTTGAGGTTAGTAATATTGACTTGAACTGTTTCGTTCCTAACGTATCTTTCAAGTCGTGATATATTGAAAACATAACTCCGAAGCCGTATATACTGTACATATTGTATACAATACTCTAGTGATGTGACATGAACATAATAGAATTAATGATCATGGTATTAAGGAATTAGAGTACGAAGTATATAGCTTATCTTTTGAACTTCGTAGATATGACATCGACATAATCTTGTACATAGTGTTATGATTATGATAATGGGTTATGGTGAAGATTTAAACCTAGGAAACAATATTTTACATTTGTTTAAAGGAAGTATATTCATGAACTTGTTTCGTGAATCGAAAGGGATATCAATAGGTTTATTGGTCAGGCTATTCATTGCATATATTTGGATGACTAATATGTGTGAGTTGGTAGAATCGATCTTAACTCAGGTTATGTATCTTAGAATAACTGATCACAAAGCCTACACTTATGATTTGGTAAGACTGGTTCTGGTAATTGGTGTAACCGTTCCTAAATAATCACCATGAGATGGTATGATCGATCCTCGTAATTTGTGTGACCAATCCTAGTAATTGGTGTGACCGATCGCAATTGTTGTGTGACCGATCCTTGTAATTTGTGTAACCGATCCTAGTGACTGGTGTGACTGATCACAAGTAGATACCATGTGTAGATGCGATCCTTGTAATTGGTGTAACTGATCCTTGTAATTGGTGTAACCGATCCTAGTGACTGGTATGACTGATCACACGTAGGTACCATATTTAGGCATAACCAATCCTAGTGATTGGTATAACCGATATGAACCATGTATGTGACTTGGTAGGACCGATCACAACTAACCATTGTGACTTGGTATGGTCAATCACATAGTATTCTTGGTTTACCGGCAAACCCATTCTAAACTTGTATGGAAATATGGTATAACCGATTGAAATGGATGTTGGATATTTTTTGTATCTTATGAGGGCCAGTAATGATCAGAGTGTAACGATAGAGTTGGAATAGGTGTCGGCCACACATATCGGAGCAATTTGGACTGTAAATTCTTTTAGTGATAACACATGATTTTTAAGTGTGTACGTGCGTGCAACATTTAACCAAGTGTCAAACTGCGTAAATAAGTTAATTCACGGAAGTTGACGGACGTCACGTTACACCAACGGTTTGACCAATTGAATTCGTTGACTAACGGGTCAACGACCTAAACTCTAAAATGGACAAACTTGCGACCCAAACTCAAAGACATACCAAAACTTACGACCCAAACACTAATTAACTTGTTATATACAAATTCATGTCTATAATCCCTTAATATCTGATAGTTTCGTTGTGATGCATTGATCAAGACTACTTGTAGGTCCTATTTCTGGGCATCTCCAATAGTGGGTGTTAAAAATCCTACGTAAATTTTTTATTAAGACCCTTATTTATTAAACATAGAGAAACTATAGGACCCTGTAACTAATAAACTATCTCCCATAGTACAGAGGTTTTACCCTTAAAAAATCTTATGTGATGAAATTTTAACCGTTTAACCGTATTTTAATTAATTATTAAAAATAAAAAAATATGAGATGGAAGTTATTGTGAAGGTCTAAAATCTTCAAAATTAATATTTCATCTCTCCTATTTTGTAGGACCTACTGTTGGGGATGAATTTGTTTTAAATGAAGGTCTAAAATCCAACGTGTCATTAAAAATAAATCTTCCACCTTCTTTTCGAGATACTATGATAGTACCTTGGGATGCATTGACTAATGGATAGTCATTTCTCTTTCTATATACGATGATGTCCTTTTATTTTTGATTTTTGTTTGAATCATTATTAGGAAACCTCACATTTGAAACAGATAAAGATTTTATTCAAAAAGAAAAAGAGCAGTACAACGAAAAAGAAGAAGCGCACATGCGGGTTATTCTTTCACTTCAGACAGATTATAGAGAGCCGACCGTTGGTTTAGTCTTCTCTCTAATAACATCAAAAACCTATACTCAAATCAATCTTAGAATTTTCTGTTCGAATGATATCAAACATTAATCCGTTGAGAATATTTCTAGAATAATTTGAATAACAGAGAGATTCAGGGAGACTTATTTGGAAGAAGGAGAAGATGAAAGTTCCATACACAGCTTCTTTAACAACATTATTTAGTTATGGATTATTATTTGCTTTTGGACGACTTAGAGATCTATTCAGAAATTTAGTTGAATGGTGGAAAGACAGTAGTAATCTTCATGTAATTTTCTTTTCCTTTTTCTTCTGCATGCTTTTCAAATATTGGAGACCTAATTAATTAATTAATCTTACATGGTGTAGGGATATGCACCGATTTGTTTAGGTTTTGAAGATTTTTATGGTAGACGTGTGTATCTTCGTGCTCAGGTAGGTTTCCAATATTTGCAATAGGTTTTTTATGTACTCCCTCCGTCCCACTATTAGATGACCTAGTTGAAGTTTGCACAATTCTTAAGGCAATGAATGAAATGAGTGTTTTTAAGTATTTTTTATAACTATATCCTTATCGATAATAATTTGTAAAGTTTAGAAATCATTTATCTCTCAAATTATACCATAAATTTTCGTAAATTTTGTACCGTTGAAAATCATTTTAAAACACCTACGTAACGAGTATAAACATGAGTATCAAATTATACATATTTCTTATGATACCGATAATCAATCAAAATGATAGTTTTAGAGATATCCCCTTGATTAGTGAAATAGGTCAACTAATGATGGGACAAGATCTTAGACCAAGTAGGTCATCTAATGGTGGGACGGAGGGAGTAACTGTTATCTATAGTTGCTTTGGTTATATAGAAAATGCTTACTGACTACTTGATGGAAACTTAGTAGTGTTTCCATAAGATCAAAGCTGATTTAGTTTTTTGTGAAATTTTAATGTATCAAAAAGGATTGTTTTAATATACCAATTACAAGCGCGCCTGATTCTTGGATTGATGTGGTTGAGCGTTATTACTATGATGATGACAACAAGACACTCAAGTTAGTTTCCTACTTTTGTTTAAGACTTCTTGTTGACGTCCAAGGGTTTACATGAAGTGGAAATGTTATAAATATCCCTCATTTTCATGGATTTCACAAATACCCTTATCCACAATAATTATACCCCTCATCTTCTAAAATGTTATCCATTTAATTTTGAATCATATAAATATCCTTTCAATATTAATAAAAATTTAGATGAAAGTCATTTCATTTCTTATCTCACGTGCTGGAGGTGGTGATGATGGTGATGCCGGCGATGAAGGTGGTGGTGCCACCAGATTTGGGATCAACTTTTGTTGTTGATACCAGATTTTTGTGTCAACTTGGGTTGTTGACACGTAATCTTCACCTAACTAATTTCCGAGTTTTCAATTTTTGTAAAAACTTGGGCTGTTGACACCAGATATGATATCAACTTCGGTTGTTGACAACAAAATTTGGTGTCAATTTTGGTTGTTGATACAAAAAACTGGATCAACTTCGGTTGTTGATACAAAAATCTGGGACTAACTTATTTCTAAATTTTCAATTTTTTTTATCAACTTGGCGGCAACGATGGTGGATTTGGAGGAGATGGTGGTCGCAATTGTGGTGGCGGTGGTGACGATGAGTTGTGGTGGAGTGGTGATGGTGGAATGTTGGTGATGGTTGTGGAGTGGTGGTGGTGGTGGTGGTGGCGGTGGTTGTGGAGTGGTGGTGGTGGTGACTTGTCGTCGGTGGAGTTGGAGGCGGTGGTGGAGTGATTGAGAAAGAAAATTATTGCTTTTTGAAAAACAAAAAAAAATTATGTGTAATAAATTACTAAAATAGTTTATTTTTAAGAGGATAAGCTTTATGTATAAGAGGGGTATATTTATAATGTGATAGGGGTATTTTTGAAGGGTTCCAAAACTAAGGTATTTAATTAATATACCCTGACATGAAACCATTTTGATGAACATCGGAGTATAATGCAATCCAATTACTTGCACTTTGTGCAGACGAACCATGAATACAAGTAAATGTCTCAACTTGGGATCATATAATTACCTTGGGTTTGCAGCATCCGATGAATACTGCACTCCACGTGTTGTCGAGTCATTAAAGAAATTTTCTCCAAGTACATGCAGCACTCGCGTAGACGGTGGTATGTATAATAAATTGCAAGTTAGTTTGCATATTTACATTTGTATACATATCTGATCTTGATGCTGTGGTGCTATCAGGGACGACAATATTACATGTAGAATTAGAAGAATGTGTTGCTAAATTTGTTGGAAAGCCAGCTGCTATGGTAACTGGTATGGGATATGTCACAAATTCTGCTATCCTTCCAGTCCTGATTCGTAAGGTTTGTTTACATGCTATTGGTAATGCGTCCGAACTATTAGGAACCCAATATTTCCCTAAACCGTGCTCTTATTTCTTTTCTTTTTTTTTGATCGGTAAAGATAGTTTTTATATATATATATATATTTAAGGATAATAGTACACAGTACTCCCCACATTGAAATGAAACCCATTACAGATAACAATTTGAAACTTGAAATCCTAACCAGTAACTGGTAGGCCCTTAGATACTAATCACAACATTGTGAAAAGCCCACAACTATTGAAAGCCCAAAGTCTAAAAGCCACGGAACAAACAAGTCAAAGCAAAACCCTAGTCAATTAGTCTGTTTTCAAAGAAAACAGTAGAAACTCCCAGAAACCAACCCTTCAATGGCTGCTGCCGCCGCCGCCATCGCCAGAAATGAAATCACTGCCTCTTCGCGAGCCGCCACCACCACCATTTTAACCACCTCGATAGATATAGACACCGTCATAGACTTGATTCGGATATCATTTTCCGATTGGAACTGATTGCATCGCAACCCCCACAAGATCAAAAGCCACCAGCGTTTTTCACAATCCGCCACCGCTATCATGGACCATACGACCACCACCACGACACCCAAAGGAATCACCCTGGTCAATAATAATATGACCTTGTAGTCGTGAAAAAGAAGAAGCAGAAGATATGGAAATGATTTTGATGGAGAAGATAAAAAATAAGGTAAATTTTCAGATCTGAACCCCCACGAACAGGAAAGATTGGTTTGAATGATGAGGAAGAAAGCGAAAGAGTATGGAGAAAATCCTAAAGATAAACCATGGTGACCCCCTGAATGTCTCATTAATGTCTCATTAATGTCTCATTAACCATGGTGACCCCCTGAATGACCCCGTGCTCTTATTTCTCATTAATGTCTTTTCCAGGGTGGGTTGATTATTAGTGATTCCTTGAACCACAACTCCATTGTTAATGGTGCTCGAGTATCAGGAGCCATAGTACGAGTTTTCGAGCATAACAGTAAGTTTCTTCCTTATATTTGAGTTACAGTGCTGCTAAAATACTCTTCTAACTGTTTTCATGCATCTAATTGTTTGTCCGAAAAATGGGTCATTTGTCCAAAAAAATTTAAAACATGGTTCAAATGGACGAGTAAAAATTATTATGGGTGAAATGGACAAAAAAAAAATAGCAAGGATGAAACTGGATTCATCCTGGGTTAAACTTAAAAAATAGCGAGGATGAAACTAGATGCATCCTGATGTAAATTAAAAATAAGAAAAAAATTTAAAAATGGGTAGGATAAAACCGGTTACATCCTGGCTACTTTTATATTTTAGTCCATTTAAACAGTATCAAAATCTAAATGTCTTTTTCACCCAGGAATTTGATTTTGGTCTTTTTAACCAATTTTGTGTTTTTCATATTCACAGCGCCTTCCCACTTGGAAGAAGTTTTGAGGGAACAAATTGCTTTTGGACAGCCTCGGACACATAGGCCTTGGAAAAAAATAATTGTCGTTGTAGAGGGGATATACAGCATGGAAGGAGAGCTCTGCAAACTTCCTGAGATCATACAAGTTTGCAAGAAATACAGGGTTTGTGGCACTGTCACCGTATTCTGAATTATTTGGTGTTTTATTTTGTTTATACAAATGTATTAATTTTGTCATAATGAATGAAAATAGAACAATGAGGTTCCGCATTACTGTTCCTTGACATGAAATTATAAGCACAAGCAATTAACAACAAAAGTGTAATAATAAGTTATACTCTGTCAACATGGTGACATTAAGTTCACCGCGGTAGTTAACCCAATTTCTGCGATATCTAATGACGAGAAATCTTGTTTAATCTTTTTCTTTTGTTTACTCTATCAGGCATATACTTATTTGGATGAGGCTCATAGTATTGGGGCAGTTGGGAAGTCCGGAAGAGGAGTTTGTGAGCTTCTAGGAGTGGAGACTGCTGATGTAGACATAATGATGGGGACTTTTTCAAAATCCTTTGGATCATATGGCGGTTACATAGCAGCATCCAAGGTTTCAATCATGTTCTTTTGCACCTTAATTTAGTTCTAAGATTTTTTTTTGAATATTTTTTGAAAAATGTGGCTACACCGTCCATTCTTTGTTAATCTGATATAACGTGCATCTTGTTTTTTATGCTTAGGGATTTCCATGGCTTTAAAATATTTGGTTGCGTTCATGAAGAAAGTAATTTGATTTGCTTTTATGTTTCAAGATCTGGATTAATTAGTAGGAATTACGGTCTTGTTATCACTTCTCTATTTCTGTTGCTGCTTTTGTTCGCTAGCTTTGACTCAACATTTACTGTATTGAGCTTTGTCTAATCATTTCAGGAGGTTATTGAATATCTAAAGTTCTCATGCCCTGCTCATCTGTATGGGACTGCAATTTCACCACCTGCTGCACAACAGATTATATCTTCCATAAGGGTTATTCTTGGGGAAGATGGTTCTAGTAGAGGTTCGAGGATAACTTGTTCTTTGAAAACAAAAATTATTTCCGGTAGCATATTAATCTCATCCGCTAAATTATGGCTTCAGAGAGTTTTAGATTTTTTGGCTGCAGGGGCTCAGAAACTTACACGTATTCGTGAGAACAGCAACTTTTTCCGATCAGAATTGCTGAACATGGGATTTCAGGTTCTTGGAGACATAGACTCTCCAGTAATGCCCATCATGCTTTACAATCCAGAAAAAATCCCTGCGTTTTCTCGAGAATGCCTTAAACGGAATGTGAGTATATCAGGCTCATTAAAAAAATTGTTATTCTGTTTGTAACAAGTTGGCCTAATGTGATCTTCACTTATATAAATGGTGCTATTGCAGGTCGCTGTTGTCGTAGTCTCTTTTCCATTCACCCCACTATTGTTGGCCAGGGCACGTATTTGCATATCTGCTTCTCACAACAGGGAAGACCTGTTAAAAGCTCTAGAGGTGAATAGATTGTTCATTATGAAACGGTTAAAATTCTCCAGTCAATTGTGAAAGCTTCTTGAAAGTCGATTTCCGTAACATGTTAGCCTAACTGGAAATATGGATATGGTTAAAGAGTAGGGTTCATATCCATTTATCTGAAGATTATACAGATGTGATATGGAAGTATGACTGGTTAAATACTTGTCGGGCGCCTTTGAAAGTTGTGTTGACAATTATAAATTGATTCTTGTCAGGTTATCAGCGAAGTTGGAGACCTTGTGGGCGTAAAATACTTCCTTGCTGAGCCCAAGAAGCAGGATGACGGCAGCGTAAAGCCCGAGTGAAAAACTAACGTGCTGGGTCGTGCTGGGCTGAATCACGTGTTGGGCTGGGCTGTGCTCAGATTTTAGCGTGATGTGCTGGGCTGTGCTCGTGCTGGCACATCCCAATTTACACCTCTAGAACGAAAGCTTGAAAATATTTGGTTGAATCCATGAAGAAAGTAATTTGCTATTTTGTTTGTAGATTTGGATAAGTCATTAGGAATAAAGGTTATTAAATCATGAAATGTGATATGACTCGTTAATTTTGAATTTTCAATAATCGAATCATTTGTTTGTTATTTTGTTTGAACTTAAAGACTCAATTTGGTAAAGAATTAATCATCCATTGTTTGCGGTAAGCAGAGAAAGAAGGAATTGTTATCGAATCATTTGATTTATGTACATACATTAAGAAACAAGTCAGACAATGACTTCCTTAATGCCATTTTTTCTAACTAAAATTATCCACCCTATGCTTATACCGACCAACCATTATTCTTGGGGGTTGATGTCATCTCCACCTGTAGGATCAAAATATCGCACAACACATTTGTTAATGTGCGGGATGCATTCATTTTCTTAGTCTGCGAGAAGGTAGCAAGAACCTGCGAGAATGTAGCAAGAGTCTGTGAGATCGTAGCGGGAGCCTGAGACAATATGAGCTGTACTCCACTATAAGTGAGCTGTCATCCACTATGTAAGCACCTATATAAAGAGAAAGGCAGGAGAGAGAAGGGGAGGAGACACATTTTGTAAAAGAAAAGAGACACATTTTGTGAAAGAGGGAGACACATTTATGTAAGGAGAGATTTATTTTCTTTATCATCTTCTTCCCCAAAAACAAGATCTAGAGCTCTGCCAAATATCCATTAATGGAGATTGTAAATGTAATATTCATGTAATTCAAACAATCATAGTGAAGAACCATGGATGTAGATCACATTGATCGAACCATGTAAAAAATCCTTGTGTCCATCTTTACAATTTTAGCACTTTTATTTTCATTTTCCTATCAAATAAGTTTAGATCTAGAATTATTATCATGATATCATAAGGGGTGTTAGTTGTGGGATTTCCTGCAACTACACCGCCCATGAGAGGATTGAAGCCTCATTGTTGCTGTCGTACGATTTGAGTTTGTAAACCAAGTTTTTGTCTCTTTGTTATGTTTATGTCACTACCAAGTTATTAGGGCATTCTCCTATATGCTACAATGAGGAACGCTAACGATAGTTGTATCCTGGAGGCAACTCGTCGATGAAGCTATATCATCTCTTTGTTTTGAGAAGTAGCAGGTGATATTGTCTTTAGGACATCTTATATATATCATACCTGCCTCTATTATTGTTGTTGCGTGCGAAATCAAAACCATTGGCTCTAGGTAAGTGTTATTCTCAGTAATTTAAAATTGGTGTTACTATTTCCAATAATCTAAAGACAATATTACGTACTACTCTATTTTTTGAAACAACAATGGGAAAAAATTGTTGAGTAATGTAATGTTAGTGAACTAGTGTAATAGGAGTGTCAAGTCAACTATATATTTAGTTGTGTGTGTTGACTAAATATGTGGGTGTAGGACATCCACAAGTTGTAAGGTCTTTTGTAGACCAAGTAGAAGAGTTAGTATTATCTCTTAACTTAATGAAAATATAGAGAGTGAGAAGAACCAAAGAGGTTCCCACTACTCCATTACCAAAATCAACATCAAACATCTATCTTTAATCACCCATACATCCAACAATTGGTATCAGAGCTTAAATCTATTAGATTTGATCTTGGTGAGTGAAAAAATCAATTTCTACCCATTAAATCAAAAAAATCAGCAACATTAAAGTTTTCAAAATCTAGATCTAGAAAAGAAAAACCCAATTTCTTCAATCAATCATCAAACAAATCAATGGCAAGTAGTAGTAACTCAAGTTTCTACATTCAACAACCTTCAATACCACTTTATCATGGAGAAAATTATGATTTTTGGGCCATCAAAATGAAGACCTTGTTCATGTCACAAGATGTGTGGGAGATTGTACAAAATGGGTATGATGAAGTTGAAGATACATCAACTCTAGAACAACCCCAAAAGGATTTACTTAAGGAGAGTAGAAAGAAGAATGCAAAAGCATCCATGTACATTCAACAAGGAGTTGGAGACACTATTCTACCAAGAGTAATCCATTTTCCTATAGCTAAGGAAGCTTGGAATATCCTTCAACAAGAGTATGGAGGTAATAAGAAGGTAAGAGAATTAAAATTACATTCATATAGAAGAGATTTTGAGAATCTAAAAATGAATGAGAATGAATGTTTGAATAAATTTTCTTCAAGAGTAGTTGAAATTGTTAATAATATGTTGATGTGTGGTGAGAAGATGGAAGAAAGAAGAATTTGTGAGAAGATATTGATTTGTTTGCCGGAGAAATTTGAACCCATTGTGGCGGTTTTAGAAGAGACTAAAGATTTCTCTACATTAAAGTCACAAGAATTATGGGCTTCTTTGAAGGTGTATGAACAAAGGGTGTCGAGGCACTCGGAAAAATCAATTGAAAGTGCATTTCAATCAAAATTGAACTTGAACTCAAAAAATTCAGCAACAAATAAAAATGAGTACAAGGGTGAATCAACATCAAACTTCAAAGGAAAGGGGAAATGGAAGAAAGGAGGAGCTAACTCCAACAACTACACAAAAAGTGATACTTCTCAAGTACCAAGGTGCAATTTTTGCAAGAATAATGGTCATTTGGAGAAGAATTGTTGGAACAAAGGAAAGCCCCAATGTCACAATTGCAAGAAGTATGGACATTTGGAGAAAAATTATAGATACAAAGAAGATGAAGAACAAGCCGGTAGAGCGGAAGAAAAAGAAGAAAAACAAAATTTGTTTTATGCTTTTCAAAGTGCCATGGTGACTTCCAAGAGTGAAGTTTGGTTTGTAGATAGTGGTTGTACAACTCATATGTCCGGTGTGAAGAGCTTGTTTGTTGACATGGATACATCCATAAACTCTCTAGTGAAGATGGGGGATGGAAACATGGTTCAAGCTAACGGAAGAGGTACAATTTGCGTGCAAACTATCAATGGAGCAAAATACATTAGAGATGTGTTATATGTTCCGGATTTGGCACAAAATTTGCTTAGTGTTGGGCAACTTGTGGATCTTGGGTATGCGGTTCATTTTGAAGATGGATATTGCACCATTTTTGACAAGAAGCACAACAACAAGAGACAAGTCATGAAGAGTATCAAGATGGAGAAAAATAGAAGCTTTCCAATTATCTTTGAAAAGGAGAAGAATGTTGCATTGAGGATGGAAACCATTGATGAAACATGGTTATGGCATAAAAGACTTGGGCATTTGAATTTCAATGGTCTCAAGGTGCTTTCCAACAAGAACATGGTGCAAGGACTTCCACAACATATCAACCACAAAGATGGAGTATGTGAAGGTTGTGCACTTGGGAAGCAACATCGCCAACCATTCCCAAAAGGTGTAGCATGGAGAGCAAAAGAACTTCTTGGTTTGGTACATACCGATGTGTGTGGACCAATGAAGACACCAACTCATGGAGGTAATAGATACTTTATCTTATTCATTGATGATTTAAGTCGTATAACTTGGGTGTACTTCATGAGACAAAAGTCCGAAGTTTTTAGCATCTTCAAGAAGTTCAAAAGCCTTGTTGAAAAGCAAAGTGGTCACTACATCAAAGTTTTAAGAAGTGATAGAGGCAAAGAATACAACAACAAAGAGTTTGATAAATTTTGTGAAGATGAAGGCTTGGAAAGGCAACTAACCGTGGGTTATACTCCTCAACAAAATGGTGTTTCCGAGAGAAAGAACCAAACCGTGATGGAGATGGCGAAGTCCATGCTTCATGACAAGGGTATGCCTAAAGTGTTTTGGGCCGAAGCCATCAACACCGCCGTCTACTTGATGAATAGGTGTCCAACAAAAGCCGTATGGGATAAAACTCCTTTTGAAGCATGGAGTGGGAGAAAGCCATCGGTAAGACATCTCAAAGTTTTTGGTAGTGTGTGTTATTCTCAAATTCCAAAGGTGAAGAGGACAAAGCTTGATGAATCAAGTGAGAAGTGTATATTCATTGGCTATAGCCTCCAATCAAAAGTTTATAGGTTATATAGCTTGAAGAACAACACAATGATCACAAGCCGTGATGTGTTATTTGATGAAGGAGCTTCATGGAATTGGGAAGAAGGTAAAATTGAGAAGAGAACCATTATTGTTGATGAAGAGCAAGAAAATTCAGCAACAAATGAAGTTGAAGAAGGTGAAGAAGATGAGGAAGAACTACCTCAAACACCTCCAAATACAAGACAAGGAGCATCTCCAAGTATGTATCCAAGTACTAGTACATCAACATCGCTACCGTCGGCACCAAAGAAGTTGCGAAGGTTGAGTGAAGTGTATGAAAGATGCAACTATTGTGTGGTTGAACCGGAAAATTTTGAAGAAGCATCAAAAGAACCGGTTTGGATAAAAGCCATGGAAGCAGAAGTTTTTGTCATTGATGAGAACGATACATGGGAGAAGGTAGCAAGGCCAAGTGACAAAGAAGTTATTGGTGTGAAGTGGATCTACAAGGTGAAGTACAATGCGGATGGAACGGTTCAAAGATAAAAAGCAAGGTTGGTGGCAAAGGGCTACTCACAACAACCCGGTATCGACTACAATGAAACGTTTGCACCGGTTGCTCGTCTTGACACCATTAGAGCCGTGATTGCTATGGCTTCCCAAAAAGGTTGGTTACTTTATCAACTTGATGTCAAATCGGCATTTTTGAATGGAGAACTCCATGAAGAGGTCTATGTAGAACAACCACAAGGTTTTGTGGTGGAAGGAGAAGAAGACAAAGTATACAAGTTGAAGAAAGCTTTGTATGGTCTCAAGCAAGCACCAAGAGCTTGGTATAGTGAGATAGATGGATACTTCAAAAGGCAAAAATTCAACAAAAGCAAGAGTGAGCCTACACTATATGTGAAGACAAAAGGTACGTCTATTCTCATCGTTGCCTTGTATGTTGATGATCTTATCTTTACGGGTAATGATGCTCATATGATTGAGCAATTCAAGAGAGAAATGATGATGAAATATGAGATGAGTGACATGGGTTTGCTCAAGTACTTCCTTGATATAGAAGTTCATCAAAGTGAAGATGGAGTGTTCATTTCTCAAAGCTAGTATGCCGAAAAGGTGTTGAAGAAATTTGGTATGCTTGGTTGTAACCCCACATCTACACCACTTGTAGTGAATGAGAAACTCAAGAAAGATGATGGAGGAAGGAAGGTTGATGAGACTTACTATAGAGGTCTTATTGGAAACTTGTTGTATCTTACACATACAAGACCCGACATCATGTTTGCTTCAAGTATGCTTTCTAGGTTCATGAGTTCACCTAGTCATTTACATCTTGGCGCGGCAAAGAGGTTGTTAAGGTACATACAAGGAACAATAAATTTTGGAATCATGTATTCAAGAAATTTGGATGTCAAATTAGTTGGCTATTGTGATAGCGACTTGGGAGGGTGTATTGATGACATGAAGAGTACATCGGGTTATGCTTTTTCTCTTGATTCGGGTATATTTACATGGGCATCAAAGAAGCAAGAAACCGTAGCTCAATCCACGGCAGAAGCGGAGTACATTTCGGCATCAATAGCTACATCTCATGTTGTATGGCTACGAAGAATCATGGAAGACATTCAAGAGAAGCAAGAAGAAAGCACCGTAATATTTTGTGACAACAAATCGGCAATTGCTATGTCTAAAAATTCGGTTGAGCATTGTAGAGCAAGGCACATCAAACTCAAGTACCATTTCATTCGAGAAGCGGTTGAAGATGGTGAGATAGAGCTCAAGTATTGCAAGACTAAGACCAATTGGCGGACATATTCACCAAGGCACTTGCCAAAGGAAAATTTCAACATTTTCGTGAACTACTAGAGTAGAAGAACATCACATTAAGGAGGAGATTGTTGAGTAATGTAATGTTAGTGAACTAGTGTAATAGGAGTGTCAAGTCAACTATATATTTAGTTGTGTGTGTTGACTAAATATGTGGGTGTAGGACATCCACAAGTTGTAAGGTCTTTTGTAGACCAAGTAGAAGAGTTAGTATTATCTCTTAACTTAATGAAAATAGAGAGAGTGAGAAGAACCAAAGAGGTTCCCACTACTCCATTACCAAAATCAACATCAAACATCTATCTTTAATCACCCATACATCCAACAAAAATACTACTGACAAACCTGCTAAGTTTCGTGGAAAATATTTTAAGCGTTGGCAATCGAAAATATCATTTTTTTTCTCAAAGACCAAAGACTAGACAAAGTTTTTTTGGAAAAACCCTCATGAAGGCTTCATAAACGTGTGAAAAGACGAGGGTACCCAAATACACCACTATATTTTTGTTTCAACCTATAAGTTCTCTACCGAATGTGATCGACTATGGACATAGTCGAGACAATACGACATTTCGATTGGTTCACACTTCGTGTGATTGGCTATGGATACGAGATCGAGACAATACAACAACAAGATAACTTGTGTGATTGACTATGGATACAAGATCGAGACAATACAACAACAAAGTGTGTTTCCTGATAATAGGTTCGGTAATAACCAAACTATATAGGATCACTATCAAGTAATGCAGAGTTAACGTATGTATTTTACTTTATTATAATGCATTACAAAAAAAACAACCAAAGGCTACTTGACCAATGGTAGTGGCTTATTCCAATACTTAGTTGCCAGTCACTTTTTGCAATTAATGGTAGTTGCCCAGCCTTAGTGGCGGAAGGGGTCGTTGTCTTATGTTGAAGGCAACAAGTGCGCAATGGTTAGTTGGTAACCACGTCTTAAGCTACTAGTCGGAGTAGTTGACAAACAATCGTCACCTAATAAGTAAAGCCACTAATTAGTGTTGTTGTCAACTTACTAGGAAAAACATTAAAGCAACCATAATATTTTAGTGGTTTAATAGATACTGAATTTAGAGGTTTATCTTGTAGCCAACAATATAAAACCACTGGATTTTTTAGTAGGTGGTTTACATGCGTAATCATTTAAGCCACTAACTTTTTTTCTCTAGTTGTTCAATAGCTTACGGATAGAATACTACATGTATTGGTAGTAGCTAACCTTGCTTGCAAAAATATATATGCAACTAAGTTTTAGTGGCCTAAATTTAAGATCTACGAGTGTCTCTAACCGCTTTTTAATTAAAGCTACTAACATCAATTTTTTAGCTGCTCAATTACCGTTTTTATCATTTACTCAATTACCATATTTATTGCCGTAATTTTTGCAGTTAATAATATTTTATTTCCATATTGAAAGATCGGTGCCATTATTGTTATTATTATTATTGTTATGCAAAGTCCTTTATGAAAGGTCTAACACTCGTTGTATGCGGGACTGCTTGTAAAATTCATTTTGCTATTTAGTTTTTGATTTATTGCAGACTTCCTTATATATATCTTTGATATCTACTTATCAGATATGAAGTCATGGCTTTCTCCCTTTTATCTTTTGTTATGTTTTCAACTGAGATAGGAGAAATTGCAGGTTCTGTTTGATGCTTGTTTTATGCCTAAGGCCTTAATTTCATTGGTTGAGTTGGATTTAATAACAATCATACAGATATGTTTCTCTACTGCATTATGAATCATCCTAAATATGTAAATCTTTGGATTTATACTCTATATATTATAAGTTCTGCACTGTTACGAAAGCAATATGTATGTCCATCAAATGTTTAAATGTGCTGGTGACGTCTTGGTTTTTGGCAAGTACTTGAAACTCTTTATTTTAACTTTTACACTAGCCGGTGGGATTGAGTCTTATTAGCTTGTGTTATCTTTGGCTCATTTTCAACCGTATAACTAAAACTGTGTGAATTTCAGTTGTTATTGGACGAAATGGTTTCCTTAACATTTCACTATATGTTTCGGGACCTTGTTCACTTAAATACGGTGTTGCGACTCATCCTTATGAATTGTTGGTTTATAAAAAAGATTAAAGATCTTTTTTCTTTTATTATTGGCTTGTCGAAGCTACGACAAGTAATTGTCATTTCTTGTTTCTGTCTTTGTTGTCGATCTTTTATTATTGGCTTGTCGGAGCTATGACAGGTAATTTTCATTTCTTGTTTCTGTCTTAATTTGTTGTTGGTCTTTGTCACTCATTATTACTTGATTTAAGGAAAATTGATGTATATTTTTCTATTTGGATTTCGAGTGACGAACCGGGGTACAACCTTGCTAATCGGGTTCAACCCATTAAAAGGGAAATTTTCTAGTCCCTCACATAATAGCCGTTGAAATTTCTAGGCAGGTAAGGATGTTATGGCTATAGCCTGTCCAAGGATATTTGGTCTGATACAAGAATTTCTCGCACTATTGCTTTGCAGTTGTAATGTTGCTCTTTTGTTAATAATTTTACTGGAATTTTTATTTCTTTTCATGTATAAGCTCCTTGTTTGATTGAGTACTACTTTTGAGTGCTTTTGTATCCTTTGGTTACAATTGGTTCACATATTCAATATTGTTTCAGGAATATTTCAACAGTATCTGGTTTATGAAAGGTCAGAAAGTACGGTTGCAGGTAATCGTTGTATTCCTTGTTTTTATTTTTACATGTATATATGCAAATGTTGTCTTGTTCTTATAAAAAGTGTCACAAACTAAGATAAGCAGTGCATACCAGATAGATTAGAAGACAAATAATCGTACACAAACATTTTGGTACTTCATATCATGCTAAAGTATGCTTAGCTCAACTAAAAACATCTGGGAACTTTGATAGATAAGCATATCAGTGTGCAATGGGGTAAACAGTATGTCCTTGCATTTTTACTAGCAAAATAGGTTGTCATTATTTTGTTAGTTTGAATACAAAGATTAAGTAGTTCTTGTTTTTTGTTGTGCATAATCAGTTTGCTAAGTCAGGGACACAGGGAAGGGGTGCAAGTGGGTTCACTTGCACCTACTAGATTTTGAATCTCAGTGATAATAAGGTTGGGTTTGTTTGAATTACAGCGTCTTGTTGGTGTAAGTTTCTATTGGCAAACTTAAAATTTATGATGTTTACGCGACAATATCTTTCTATCGACTAAAACTAAAGAAAATAATGACCTTGTTTGCTGATGATATTGATCACAAATCACTTGAATTTGAAGCCTAACTATGGATCAAAAAAAGAAAAGAAAAAGGAACAATCTTTTTTGACCACATAACATAGTCCTAGCTCTGTCCTTGTGCTCAGTAATTTAAGTGGCTTAACAAAGCATGATTTTTTTTTCACAGGTTGGCGAGATGAGGTATAGAGAGTTGGACTTGAGGGCCCTAATCATAAATTTCATTAACAAGGGTAAAGAGTTAACCAACGCAGAAAGTAAATTTGGTGATACAGGTTCCAATTGTAACCAAAGCTTGTATGCGGCACACCATTGCTTCCTGCATTAAATTCCCCGTTAACAAAATCTCAAGAGACAAATTCGATTAGCTACTTAAGATACAAGACACTCTATGCTAGGATCACAGGACCAAATGGCATTGTTAAAGCTACAAATTGTGCAATCCGTCGCCCGCGTGTTTCACTTAAAATGCTAATCGTCTAATTTCCAGCTTCAAATTCTATGCAACGGCATTAATTGGAAAGTTATGAAATAGCCACCAGCTTCTTCTTGTTTTGACTCTGAGGAGGCTATATATCATTTCGTCTGAGTACAAGCATTTGTCTTCTACATTAATTGATATATGGTCTAACTATCTTATTTTAAAATTCATTTGCCAAGAGCCCAAACCATACTACCATAGTGAATTTTGAATGCTAGTAATTTTTTTTCTAAGTTTTAAAGTAAACAAAATTCCAATAGAAAGATACATGTTATGACTGTTGGTAGGAGGCCATAGCATTCAACAATGTATGACATTACCAATTGGCTGAGTAACTGTTAAGAAATTGAATTTGCACTGAGCGACAAGGCTTCATTACACCAATAGCTTAGTCACTCTTTCGTTAAATTTATTTAAGTTAAGCTACTAAGAGCATCCACAGTCGTGGAGTATAACCAAATTTTTTGGTAAAAAACAGACGCAGTGGAGACGGAGTAAAGACCAAAGACCGGACTATAACCAAAACCCAGACCATATTTAGTCTTTAGTCTGGTCTTTGGTTGGCGTAAATTGAAGTTGCGCTGATGGGCGTAACTCAAAGTTGCGCCCCAACAATTAAAAACAAAAAAAAAAAAAAATTGGGCGCAACTTTGAGTTGCGCCCCAACAATAATAAAAAAAAAAAAAAATTGGGCGCAACACAACAATAATAAAAAAAAAAAAAAAATTGGGCGCAACTTTGAGTTGCGCCCCAACAATAATATAAAAAAAAAAAAAAAAAAAAAAAGAAATGGGACGAGATTTGGAATTGCGCCTGGTTGGGGCGTAACTCAAAGTTGCGCCTGACCAAATTTTAGTCTCCCTCCACTGCGTTACAACACGGACTAAACCCAAATTTTAGTTTTTTTTTTTTGCTCTTTGCTCTTTGGTTATGGTCGCACCACTGCAGTTGCTCTAAGATGCTTAAGTTGGTTCCCAAAAGTAGCTAAAAGTATATGCTACTGTAGTTGGATGGTTAGTTCCCAAAGATTTAAGCAACTAGTTTTTTTGGTAGTAGCGTAACTTTAGTAGCCGAAGAGAGAATTAGGTAACTAATATGTTACTGTTGATTTTTCTAAGTGGTTTAATGTCTCAAGCTACTAGTGCATTTGTGAAGTTGGCGCATCGTTATTGCTAATGGGTTATAGAAACCGTAGTTGCTTACTGTTTAGTGGCTTAAGCAAATAAACACCCCCAGTTGCTTTTCCTAGTGGCTTATACAGTTATGGCAACTAAAATTTTCCAGCTGCTGAAAATTTTTAGTAGCCTTTGGTCAGTTTTTTTGTAGTATGAACAATTTTAATGAGGAAATCAAAGTAAAAGACACAGCAAGATTTTGTTAACGAGGAAACCGCAAATGCAGAAAAACCCCGGGACCCAGTCCAGTTTTGAATACTCTCACAATTAAGCCGCTATACAAAATCTAATACCAACTTCGTATAGTTGAGACCAAGAAGACTACCCTAGCTACTTAGTTCAGTCAGTATCCCGGCCCCTTCGACTTCTAGAGTCACGCACGTGAATAGCAAGTCCTTTAGATCATATTCCAAACAACAAAGGAAGAATCTGTTTGGTAACCACTCTAATCAATCATGC
The DNA here is from genome assembly GCA_023531295.1 of Papaver armeniacum. NCBI lineage: Eukaryota > Viridiplantae > Streptophyta > Magnoliopsida > Ranunculales > Papaveraceae > Papaver > Papaver armeniacum. The sequence continues at coordinate 909,866 of JAJJWW010011888.1, forward strand.
TACAAGATATAGATGAGTAGTTGACAAAGGCTCTTCCTTTTAATCTAATAAACTCCTTTCTCTAGTTAGATCAATCTAACTTTAACTACCGAAACAATCAAATATAGATTCACACTCAATTAAAATAAATCTCAAAGAGATATATAGAGAATTTCGATCTCACACAACTAATCAATCAATTAAATATGATTCTAGTTGGATCCCATTCGATCAAGGTTTGTGCACACAATTCACAAGATACGAAAGACAATAAGAAATCTTCTTCGTCTATAAATCTTCTTTAATCTTCAATAACCTGCACAACACCACTTAAATATCTTGTGATCAATCACGCAAACAACAGAGTCTGTTAACAATGGATTATCACAAGATGTCTTTAAAGCTGACAACAGTTCTATAGATCCCATCTATACTTCGATCTCATTTGAGTGAATCTTGTTAGAGCATTGCTCGGTCGAACTTGCAAGCGTTGCTATCTCAAGCTTGTTTGTCAAGTGTAGTTTCCAAAACTATAATTCTTGATTTCTAGTCTACTTGTAGTTAAATCTCGGATTAGGATAAAAGTGTAGTTGAGCTTTAGATTTCATGGCATTCATCGACTGAAGACGTATAATTACTAAGGGGAGCTTGTGGATCTTCGTCAAAAAAAATGTATGTGGAAACTTGAATTTGTCTATCACTCGAAAGTCTATCTACTCTATCTCCTATTTGAGACAAAAGTTGTATAGCTATACAGACTTCGATTATACACATTTGATATTTCGAGCTGAGTTTAACTCGCTCACATATTTCTTGAAATAAGTGTTGGTAAGATTTCGCTTCAACCAAGTTCATCTTATATTCTTTGCAAAAGTGATATTTCGAGCTGAGTTTAACTCGCTTACATATTTCTCGAAATAAGTGTTGGTAAGCTTTCGCTTTAACCAAGTTCATCTTATATTCTTGGAAAAAGTCAAAAGATGATCATGTGAAAATCACCTGGTAACATCTTACATGATTTGTATGTGACAGTCATTTGATGTAGACTCGGAATGTTTCGTATTGATCATTCGATCACTTGAAAATTTATTTGAAGCTAATAGTTTGTGTGAGATAGCTATTCCCGTCTTCTAAGAATATTTCAATGATTGAATTGGAAGTTTAGAAAAATTAACCATGATTGGATATAGCATAGTATGCGTACTTGTATGCTAACTGTTACAAGTTATTCTAAGTCCGGGAACCATAGTATGCATACTGGTTGGTTTAATGAAAGTCCGGGAACTTAGTATGCATACCCGTATGCGTACCGGCGTAAGTTCAAATCCGGGAATTCAACTGAGTTTGGAGGTATGCGTACCCGTTTGCATAGTTGAGTAGGTTATGTTCTGAAATCGGTTTGTTCATGAACTAATACATTTATAAATTAAGGAATGCAATTTCTTGCAAACCGTGGCTATAATGTTCATGAATTGATTCGAGTGAATCAAAATCGATTTTGCTTCAACTGTGTCTTATATACTTCTATGAGAATATAAACAATTGAACAATTCTAGAACTAGTTTCATTTGAGTCATTTGAACTAGTTGTGATTGAGATGAACAAGGTTGATATGAAAGTGTTCATATGGCTAACTTCGGTTAATTATTGTTGACCCAACAAGGTGTACACGTTTAGGTACGGTTACCCATATCTAAATGAAGTCACTTTTCATTTGTGTGTAACAAGCTAAGTGCGATCTAACGGTTGAAGGATATTAGCTTAAGTCTAATCAGGTTTTCATCTAACGGTGTATATTGAATGCTTTGTTACCAAGGTAACATTGATTGCAAACCCTGATTTGAAGACTATATAAGGGATAAATCTAGCAACTGGGAAACCTAATCTCCACACCTCATGTGTGATACTAGTTGCGACTTGAGTCGATTCTCCTTTAACTTAGGTTTTTCCTAAAACCATTATAGGTTAACGACTTAAAGACTTCATTGGAATTGTGGCTTGGACCCAACTATTTTCTATGTAGTTGCGTGTTCAGATCTTTCTTTATTCTATCGTATTGAGTATTATCTTCTCTAAGATTTGCTCGAGATATAATCTTCGATGGGAAAGATAAAAAGTAGTCACAAGTATCTTCGTATCATCGTTTGTGATTCCACAATATCTTGTTTCGCTACCATACGATTAAGATTATTGTGATGTGATTGATATTACTAGGTTGTTCTTCGGGAATATAAGTCCGATGTAACAATTGGTTCCTGCTCACCTTGATTTATCAAAATACGGAGCAAAACTCATAGGTATTTATGTGGGAGACATATGTATCCATTCAATGGACTTTTCTATGTGAGCCAGATTGGTTTATCAAGTCTTCGACTTTGGGTCGTAGCAACTCTTAGTTGTGGGTGAGATCATCTAAGGGAATCAAGTGCATAGAGTCCTGCTGGGATTCAGAGACATAAGTAACACGACTGTACCTTGATCAGTGTGAGATTGGTTAGGAATCAACCACATTCCAGTTCGAAGTAAACTTGGAGTAGGCTAGTGTCTATAGAGGCTTTATACAGTGTGGTTTTCAAATCTGGACTAGGTCCTGGGGTTTTTATGAATTTGCGGTTTCCTCGTTAACAAATTTTTTGGTGTCTGTGTTATTTTTTTTCCACATTATATTTTCTATATAACTGAAATATCACAGGTTATGCGTAGTTCAATCAATTTAATCCAACCTTTGGTTGTTGATATAAATTGATTGACACTTGAACATTGGTCCTTGGTACCGTTCAAGTTGTTTCACATAATAATTAGGCTTTCGGATTTTTATCTATTTGATTTGTTGATTACATTGTGAAACAGATATACAACTCTTGGATATATTTCCATTGATTGAGTATGACTGTCTAGTTGATTCTCTTGGAATTATATTGGAGTTTGTCCATACAGATTGCCTAAACGAAATATTGGGTGAGGTTGTTAGACCCCCTCTTTTTCAATTGGTATCAGAGAAGGAAAACACGTTTAAGACCTCATAAGTTTGTGGTTGTAGCAATCTGACTCTATGGACAGTTGTGCAATCTCTGATAAACGCATCACCAGAAATAAAAGTTCTGATTTTATGAAATCTATGAAAGAGAAAAACTTGTCGATCTCGCATATAGATGGAGATGAAGTTCACACGAAACAGAAAAGTATTGATATGTGTTACCCTGATTATCTTATTGACGAGACTGACTGTGAAGTAGAAAGGAAAGCAGCCCAAGAGAGTGCAGTGATTCTAAAACTTATGAAAATCCAGGCAGTTAAAATCAATATGATGGTTAGTATGGTAAAAGATCGTGATTCCCAATTAAGGGCTCTTCTTGAGGAAAATGTTGTAGTTTGTTCCTCTCGAATCTTACTCAAGGATAAAGTCAAAGAATATGCCCTTGAAATAGAATGACGATTCAGTATTCTCTCTATTCAAGATAAAGGTTGTTCCGTGGAGTCCGTCATACCAATTACTTCTGATTCTGCTGTAATTTTATGAAAAGAAGTAATCTCGCTAAAAACGACTGTGTCCATCAGTTGGAATCTAGACTTGTTTTTTTCCAAAACGACTATGTCTGACAAAAGGTTAAATTCTTTAAAAGAACCACTTTATTCAACAGTCTATTAATAAATACTGATAGACACAGTTGTTTTTATTGATGATATTTTCAACAAAAAAAAAACTAATATTGCTGAATCCAAAGCTGAATCAACTGAATCAAAAACTATGAATCACAATTAAATTAATAATGACTTTGTCATAATGGTCTTTCTCTTTTACTATTTTTTATGAAAAAATTCTGATAACGGTGAAATAGTAAGGACTTTTGATTCCAGTTAATGGTGTATTCCCTTTCTTTTTTGCAGTTTTTAGTTCTTATCAAAGATGGTATTTTGTATTTTTTTGTTCAGACAGTAGGAGTTACGAATGTCTTTCATCATGGCAGTACTCGCAACTAGGAGGAGTTAACAGTATCTGCACTCATGTGTTTCTCAAAACAAGCCAAAAATCTCTTTGGACGCCTGTTATCAACGTACAGATTAAGCCTTAAAGATTCCAGGTATAACCGCTATTCCAGAAATTAATAATGATGATGTTTGTCGAGGGTCTAAATGATCTCAAGGATTGGCTTCTTTATATGCAAAACAACGTATGTATTTATTGTTTGTGATTATTGAATACTATACACCACCATTTTGATGATGAACAAACTCATGACAGTAGTGCTAAGTTTCTCAGATTGCAACCCAAAAGTGGAAAACCACATGTACAACTTATCTGCAACAACGGATAACATTCGATAAATTTTTTTCTTCTTCTTGGTATGACATATTCTTCGTGGCTTAGATTTGGAAAATGGTATGACATATTCTTCGTGGATTAGATTTGGAAAATGTAATGGCATGCCTTAAATTCACGTTGTATTCTTACATTTTTGTCAATAACAACCACAATAGAAAATAAAACTTCAATTATTTGTAGGACACATGAGGTTTGGATAGGTTTACATTAGAGGTTGAATTCACCCTAAAAGTTACTTAGTTTACTCCGGTAGTTCACTTGATATGAGACGATTGGGCCAAGTCAGAATTAACATGTCACTTATTATTTTAAGGCCTTTATATGCAACCGAAGCATTACAAAACGTATATGAGGCAATGGTTATTGCTTAGCTTGGTCTCAAAGCTGTTCTAGAAACTGTTTAAGGAAGACATATATGTTTTTAAACCACCCTATAAAAAAATTAAGAGGAAATGAGAAAATCAGCAAACGTGGAATTGATTTTTATCAGGGGTTTCTTACTTTCTTAGTTGGTGTTTACAGGTTTTCATAGTTGGTATGAATTGAAGTCTTTCCTCCTGACCCAGAGTTCGTCTCATGCCAGAAAACGCCTCGATTTTTGCTTTATATAGGGTTTGATAATTGATTTCTGCCTTACTTATTCGTCTCAGGAATTGATGAGAGGTTCTGTCTTCATCACCAGTCGTATATTCTTTGTTGTGCTATTGTTGATCATTCAGCAATATTGTTCATTAGAATTGTCGCCATCGATCGAAGTTATGCTGGGTAAGCTTTTTAACTTCTTAATTTGAGTTTTTCATTCGGTTTGTATATCCAATTTATTAAAGGTAGCATATGTTCTGGATTTCAAAACACTATTTTGATGGTACCCGTTGTGTTAGAAATCCAGGGTTCTAGCATATGTTCTGGATTCATTGTTTGCTTTTTGGGATTATGTAAACATAAGAGATTTAAAAAACAGAGGAAGAGATTTATTGTTTCTAAAATAATACTAAATAAATATATGTCAGATGAGTATATTGTGCATACCTTATTGAATATAAAACAAAGATCGAGCTGCAATTGATGGTTTGTATTCAACTAAACAATGGGAAGAGCATCAGATTTGGAGAGAGTGGGTATAAAATTAGCAATGTTTATTGGAAAAATACCAAGATTTTTTAGGACTTATTCCGATAATGCGTTCATTTTTATAAACCATTTTGGTGGGTTGTCAGCACTACACCAAAACGGCCTTTTTGTGACGTTTATAAACGTTGTGCATAATTTGTGCAACGGAAATAAATGTTGGTAAAACGGCGTTGCGCATTGATGTGCAACGCAAATTATCCGTTGCACAAATTATATTGATCAACTCTTATAACCGTTGCACAAAATGTGGTGCAACGTTTTATTTTTTCTATTTGTGCAACGTATTTACTAATATGTGCAACAGTTATTATTAATAGAAAATACTTTTGTGGGTCCCATTTTAGTTTTTTGTCAACGTTTTATTGGTTTGGTTGCAATTATATCCGTTGCTTATTTTATGTGATTTGTGCAACGGATGTGTTTCCTACGTATATATCCGTTTGCAAAATAATTTTCAAAGTTGAAAAAAAAAGTTACCGCGGCTTAAATTAGGCAGATTTCTGCACCCGAATATATATTGATTCTACACCTAAATATATATTGATTCTGTACCTGCATATACCATTCTTGGATGAACTAGAAGACCCAATTTATCATTTGGATGGAATCTCAATATCATCACAATCTATCGAGAACATTATTGATCATCACAACCAATCAAGAAGAATTCACACATCAGCATGTAATAGATGAACATATCATAAACCCATACAAGTAGAGTAGCACCTTCTTGATCCTGATAAGTCTAGACATAATCCCATACAATAAATTGGGTTGATTTACAAAAGAAACAACAATCTATTGGAAACTCATAGATTTCAGATTATCTAACTTAGCTAAAGAATCCTAGTTTCTGAATTCGAAAGATCAATAAAGCACTTACCTTAACTTTTAAATAAGCTCTATAATGAGCAATCGCTACGACACCAGCACTATTAATGACCTCATGATTCAACCTGCGATAGATTAACTTAAGTCATAGCTGAATCAATGAGAACTTCAGTTTCAGGTGTTGTGGTTGTATAAGTGGAGGGGGACATTATTCAGAGCATCCAAGAAGGAACCAAGTTGATCCATTCTCCATCACCTGCAGGAGGTGTGGCAGCTAACAAGAAGAAAAAACAATGAATTAGCTAACTTGAGATTACGTGAACCTAGTTTTATTGGTTTACTAGACATTCTATTTCCATTGTCGTGCATTTATGAGGATATTTTGTGGATCCAAGAAACTACCAATCCAAAAATATTATGGAAACATATGCCCAGGAATTAACTCAGAGTGAAAAATCATAAGAATTAATAATAATTTCTTAACCTGCCAGTATTCGCGGTCTTAAAGTCAGTTGCACATTAAATTTTTCTTTTCCTTTACGAGCTTCTACGGTCTCAGTTTCAGTTCAGGTCCTTAAGAAAGGTATGAACGATATAAATATTTCTGATGCCCTGTGTATGCCCATGACCTAGTAGAAATTTTTTAGTCTGTTAGAATCAGAAATATCTCGGATAAAGCACAGGAAAGAAACACTAGAATGCTGGTGAACCAACAAATTCAAACTACGATGAGGATAAGATATATGAATATATATGATTCTGCACCTGCATCTGCAATTCTAGATGAACAAGAATCAATCGCTATCACACAAATTATGAAAATGACTTACATTTTCTCCCATGGGAGAACAATATAAAATGATTAAGTTAAGGAAAACTCCAGAAAGATAATTTAACAAGATACAACACATATGATCCAAATATTGTACCAATCTAGTTAAGTACCTCTAGCTCTATCTTTTCACTGAGAAATGCAAGATGTGCCAAGTAATAATAATTGTCTCCATTGTTAGACGGGGATGAGGACCTTAATAGCTCTCTGTATCATCTGAGAACAACACAACATTTCAAAAACTAGAGCCTCGAACTAAGTAATTTGAGAATTCGTAAACAACTTGCAATAATGAGAATTTCACCACTGGATAACCGAGGCCATGAAGACACCGCAGTTCATGTTTTAAGCGACGAAGATGGATACGGCCTTAAAGAAGATCTTGATTCTAACATATTTGAAGACGATTGACACACCCCTGTAGTTTGTGGTAGCATCGAACTTCCAATTTTACGAAATATTAGTGGGACAAATCATTTTGCAGTCTAATAAGTTCTAGAAAGACCGATGATAGATGACACTATAATTGGTCGGGATATCATCTATGTAATTAAGGAACTGTGTAGTTGTAAACTAGATCTAGAGAAATAGAAGTCTCCACAAAACCTCGACCTTTTTCTCCGCCTCTTCCTGGAAGAATCTTTCATGTGCAACAACATAAACACCATTCTTTTCCCTTGCCGCTTTCACATCTGTTACAAATTTGTTGTGTAAGCAAGTAATAATTTCTAAAGATTTTTAACCAGAACAATAGAGCTTCAAGTTGCAATAATTCAATCCAACCTTTTTTATTTTTTACATCTCCAAGTACCAAGTCCTTGAGAAGTACAACTTTAGAAACTTTTTGGTTCACCTACAAATCATAAAATCAGCTAAAGAGAGAGTATGTAGTTCAAGGTCAAAAGAGGGAAAATGAGTATTCATGCACCCGCTGGTTTGTTTTTGATGTTTTTCGCTTGATATATATAATCGAGCGTACTCAAAGTTTCATCCATCCTTTGAACAGGTTGGAGAAATCGTTGTGATGATGCATGTTTTGGTTTTTCCACCTAACGAGTCTCTCAACAATCTAGCTTACTATCCCTGTAAGGTATATGTGTAGAATGTTCCACAAGCGCGTTTATGCAACGCCAGTGTGTGAGTAAGCTCTTGTTTATCTCCCCTGCTTCCCTTGATCAAGCCTACAAACGTATTTATAAAAATACCAATGAGGGAATAATCTTTGGTTGTATCACTATCAACTTTATAAAAATACACACCTCTTTTGCACCCGACCAACTTATATTCTCTGATCCTGCGAAGTCGACAAGGTTAAGTTTTACACACTTTATAAGCTCTCTTCTTCTTCCATCGTCGATTCCTTTACATGGATAGTTAATTATAGAAAAGATAGAATGGGAACGATTATCAGAAACACAATTCTCAAGTGTCGTACCTATTTTACGCGACGATCGTGCAAATTGTGAACACATTTAGCTAATCACATCAATCTAGTATAAAATTTGCTCAAAATTTACAAAATCATTAGAATTAATGAACCCTAAATAACTAAAAGGACCCCAAATTAGAAACATAAATCTAATCTTGAATTTCATCAAAATTTCCGAAATAACTAGAATTAATGAACCCCAAATAACTAAAGTGAACCAAAAATTAGAAAAAGAAACCAAAATCTCAACGATCGTGCAAATGTGCATACATTTAGCTAATCACATGAATCTAGTACTTAATTTTATCAAAATTTACAATAACTAAAATTAATGAACCCTAAAGAACTGAAAAGACTCCAAATTTGAAAAAGAAAACAAAATTTCACCTGCAACGGACAAGAACTTGCACATTAAATTCTCGATCTTGTCGATTTGTGTTCAGCATTACCATGATCGGCGGTGACAAGATAAATTCCATGGAGGCAAATGCGGCCATTGGCCTTGGGTTACGCCTCGGCACTTAATCGCTTCTAAAGCACTCTTAAATTTGTATGGTGCTTCACCAAGAACTGGAGCATCCCATCCTCTTTTCACGACACCCCAGTCATTCTAATAATATACAAAAGCGTTAGTGCCCAGTGAAGTCATTTTCAACAAAAACATACATTTATGTCATTTGATAATCGAGCGAGATGGAATCATAATATTTAACAAATACTTCCAAACACAAGTATGAGTTTGGCAATTTAGAATGTAGTGAGGGTATCCCTAGTTTATATGGTTCTACGAGAAAGGATACCTAACTTTGAGAGGTATTATATTACGTGGAAATATACCAGCACAAAAGTTCTACTTCAGCTAGATTTGGTGAATTGCAGCAAATAAAACCTTAAGGCTACAATTGCCTCGTCAAGAGATTTTCTAATACCTCATAACGGTCCATGGCGACATTCATGCGACCCCCACTAGATGTAATTTGTGCATCAACGCCATTTGCTCGCAATTGTGCAAGGTAGTTCTCAGTGGTTTCAATAGACCCTACACTTGAACCATCCAAAACATCACGAACATCAGTGAGAATATGTTGAGTGGATTCTTTTGGCACCCATCTCACTAGCTCCTTTAAATGGCAATTTGCACACGAGAAACAAACAAATAGATATAGTGCATCAAGTTACAAAGATGAACCAAAGAACAAACGGAACAACTAACAAAGGAATTTTCCTTGGGTTATAATAAAAACAAGGATACATTTTTCAAAAGAAACTGTACCTGTACTTGGTCAATTCGGGAGTGAGCATCATGGTTGAATCCAAAATTTCTACATCACATTGCTTGCCGAATCGATTCCACCTCCACTACTCCCCCTAAAAAAAGATAGACCTTTTGTTCAATGTCGTTTTCTCGTTATAAATAGATAGACAGTCGTTTTGGAAAGAAATGATGCAAAGTACAACCAATTTGTTTCATTGATACCCATATAATATAAAATTAATGAATGAATTGACTAAGCTCCTTAAGTCAGTGGCGGAAACAAAATAGTAAAACGCATACATATATGTTAGAACTGGTAACATGATCATAATAACCGTGATGGGTCATGAAAAAATAATATAGTTGAACAAATCAAATAAAAGAAAAACAAATAAGAGTACCCCGAATATATCATTCCATCTCCACCCCATTTAACACAAGTTACTTTTGTGATTGTATGTCCAAGTAAGAGCAATAACACATCTTCCTAATGAAATGTCCTAAATACGTACATTCCCATCTTTACCGAAGTTGCAAAGCGGCGACATGGAAAACTTCAGTGTACGAGGCTCCCATGAAATGGCAGTAATCCATTTTTTGTGGCCCTGAAATAAGATTAAGAGTGTGAGACCTTCATTGAGAAATAAGGAAAAGAACCCGGTTTCTGAATCCAGACTTGCTAACTTACAAGATGCTTACCATCGGTGAGCTGCAATGCAAAGAACCCGGTTTCTGAATCCATCAACAACATCACCAACCACTACAACAAAGCAACAAAACCTAAAACCTTCAAACAATTTCCACATACATGATTTTGAATAAACTAAATCTTAAACAACTTCAACAAAACAAATTAGATTAAACCTAAGAATTGACAAAACTGAAATTAAAAATTACACACGCATTGAAGCTATAGAAAAACACAAATAACATCCACAAAATTAGAAATCTTTACCGAAATAATTGATACCAAGATAAAACCATTATTTCGCGAGGAAGTATTCACGAGAACTAAGTCAAAATCAAAGAACATCGTCAAAAATAATCAAAACTAAAATTAGGGTTTATACACGATGATAAAGTATGTCGAATCAACCAATTTTTTGTTAATAGAAGCATAATCGATTTTAGACTGATGGGTTTTTTTGGATTTCATGAAGAACATCAATTTTCTAGGGTTTCTAAGAAATTTCAAGTTTGTATAGTATAGATCTGGATTTCTGGTATATGGGTTTTGATTTGGATGTCAGGGTTAAAATAAATTGTTTGGATTTTTGGTTTTTCCGTTGAAATCATAGCATCTTTCACTGTTCTTGGTTATGAAAGAGGGGTTTTGGAAGAGAGACTCAGAGAGAAACGAGTTCTTCCTCGGACAGAAAAAAAAGTTATGAGAATTAAATGAAATAAATTTTAATATATCAGAAATTAAAAAGAAAATAACCACTAAAATCCCAACAAAATACCGTATATTACTGAGAAGGACATAATGTACAACGGTACTATATGTTCAAAAACGTTGCACTACTAATTTATTTTTAATAAATCATAATTACTTAATTTGCGCAACGGATATTTCGGTGCGCAACGGATATAGACGTTCCAGAATGTGCAACGTCTATAACCGTTGCACACCTCCGAAACCGAAGCGTGGCTAAAACCAGGATATGGTGTAGTGCAGGGCAGGTTATTTTCTATGTTAGGTTTTTATAAAGCATTTCCCGTTAAATCTAAGAATGACATTTGATTCTTACACAAGTTCACAACAACATAGTTGTCTGCCTTCAATAAACATCTTAATATTAGAAATTTCACTCAAGAAACATCTAAAGTCTGGACAGTGCTAGAGGTATTTCTTTTTATGTTAATGGTCATGTTTCTTTCCGGACTTATATATACGCTCCTCTTTGTTTCAATTCTTGACATCTATTGTTCCAGGAACCATATGCCAGGACTGATAAGATACATTTGTATGTGTGTTTTTTCCTATTGTATTGATCTCTCAATGGATTATTTTGAAAGTTTAGAATTTTCGAGTCTCGGATTACTTGCAGTTCCAATAATGAGAGTTTCTCTCGACCAAGGGATAAGGAAGTTTGGACTATGACTATGAGGTCCTTGAAATTGGAATCTCTTTGTCCTTTTAACAGTACAGTGGTAAAATAACTTCTGAGATGGTTCGTCTATAACCAATCTCTGCCATGGCCGTCCGTACCCAACTTCTGGCCATCTCAAGTTTTTTTGTGACATAGTAATGAGATTCAGAGACCGTTTTTTAATGATACGAGAAAGTAGGTTTTACATTGGAAGCATTATTTATGTATTATTAACTACATGCATACTTTTCAAATTTCAAATATGAACTAGACTTTTTAAATCAGTTATGGGTTTGGTTATTGATTTTTTCAGATGTGTTTATTGTATGAGTCATGACAGGGTTTTCAATGAGTTTGATTTGGCAAATTTTGAGGATATATACAATTTGTGACTGGGATTAGGTACTGACAAATAGGCCTTCCATGTACAGATTGATAGAGGAAGAGGAACTGATATATTGTGGGTTAATTGCAATTCAGGTTGCAGGAACTTAGCAAAGGTATGTACAAGCTCACTATTTTACACTTACTCAAACTTATTTTGCTTTAGTACAAGCTCAAGATATATTGGAGTATTTTTGAAAATTGTAATTAACAATAATCATATATGGTTTGTAGTTTGCTCACTCAGTCTCCTTCATATGAATTCATTTTTAATTTGTAATCCTACATGTCTGTGTTGTCTTGAAATTGTGTCTCAGCATGTCCACAAGAAGAAGTTAATCCTGCAAATTGGGACTGGATTTCATCTTGAAAATATTTACAAGATTTTCTTCTCTCATCTTCATCAACTTGGTGTCCAATTCATTAACGATTTTGTAGGTTTCAGTTTCACATAAGAAACTCCTCTTTTTAATACTAATTTGGGTGTAGTTCATTAGCGTTCTACACACCCAGTTAGTGGATTCAAACTGATCGTTTGCAGGTGCATCTTTTTACTTTTAGGGTTTGTAGAATTCCTAATTTGGATTTATTATAATAGGTTACTGATCTGGACTCTGCTTTACTGTTTCTCACCAATGGAAATCAAGCAGAAAATAATTTCCATATGTTTCCCTGGGTAAAGTAATTTATTGCTTGACTTCTTTTTTACGTTTTCTGTTATGGTGTCGTTAGTTAGCTCCTTACTAATTTTGTATTATTGACCTTGAAAAGTTTTCTCCAGATTAGCTCTAAGAATTAATTTGTATCATGGTAAAGCACGCATCACATCATTCGTGCTAGAAGCATGAATTATGATGCTGAGAAGAAGAGATTGCTTGATCGAGTGGAGTTTCATGAATCTGAAAGAGGTAAATAGAATACTGGATAGGAGTTTGTTGCCATTGAGGAATAATTTTCTGATTTTGGATATGATTTCGTTTTTACCTCTTATTTATTTTGCATTAGGATGGTGGGAAACATAATGCTAAGATTTGTGGAGGACTCGCTAAATAATGTTGCAAGGCTGTAGAACGAATAGATGTGGTGTTGATGATGAAAAAGGGAAGTGATGGTAATGTTTGTATTATCTACAAGCTTGGTGGGAGCGGAATGCTCATGTGGGTTACAATTGCTCTTTTCATCTTCAGTTCATTTGACACTGGCACTCAGTACCGAAATTTCAAGGTAGACACACATATAATAAATTCATGTGAGACTCCTCTAGCAACACCTAAAGAAATGTCGGTCTACTGAATTAATTATGTCATGAATCCTATCCACTTTTTTCTGCTAGGATACTAACTTAAGATAGTTATTATTTTTTTGGTCAACCATATTTATGTACACCATGACTTAAATTGTTTTTCTCATGTTGAACTGCAGGTGCTGTGTTAAGAAGAAGATTCAGTAAGGTGCGCATTATTTTCCTTGAGGAGTAGACTCCAATCTTGATTCCAAAGATTGTGTAAGCTGGTAGTGTATGGCTGTTTTCTTATTTATACATCGCTTTTTGCTTGCAGCCACTGTAAGTACTCCATGGTGACATCAAGTTGGGTTTATGTTCAAGTAAAGGTAGAAAAGCTATGCCATTATTCAATTTTATCTTTTAAACAAATAGGTCTAAGTGTGTTTTCAACTTACGTTAGGAAATCATATTTTCTGTCTTAGCTCAAACGGCAGAGCACATGGCTTTCACCCATGTTTATTGTGGGTTCAACTCCCACAGATGGCTTGGTTATATGAGTAACCAAATCTGGAACCAGTTTAAACTCTAGATTTCCTACTTTAGCTAGATTTCCTACTTTAACTAGATTTCCTAATTAAGAAATCAAAACCAGTTTAAACTCTTGATTTCCTAATTTAACTAGATTTCCTAAACCTCACAGTTCCTCTATATATCCTCTATATGTACACATTTCTTAGTTGAATTGGCTTTCCTGTTCCTAACAGTTTTCCCATATATGTTCCTCTATATATACACCTTAGAAAGTGCTCAGTTTACAATTGTACCTTTGATTAAAGACTGGCACATCTGGGAACAGAGGTACTGTCATAAAGAATCGTGAATATATATTGGTTTAACCTAAATTAAATTATAAGGTAAGCATTCGATTGTGTAGTTCGGATTTCTCTATTCAAGATGGTTTGATTGTTTGATTTTTATATTTGGTATTTCCTACCAATTCTTCTTATGAGGTAAGCTTTTGAATGAGTATATTTGTGTATTAGTTCTTCAAAGAGGCAGAAGACAACATCATTGCAAGCTAGCGAGGATGGGTAACAAACTATTAATGTATGTTCCGAAATATGATTGTTTACATCGTTTGTTAATTTACATCTTATGAGTATTACAGGAAAAGTCTGTATGATTGTTTACATTGTTTGTCATAACAATGAATTTCATTAATTTGCATCTTATGCGTATTGCAGGGAAGGTCTGTGGCTGCGAGGTTAAGGTGGGAAAAGAAAAGGCAGAGTGACAAGGAAAAACAGGAGCAGGTGGAGCGCGAAGCAAGGTTGAAGTTTGAACAACAACTTGAAATTGAAAGACATGTACTTTTTTAATACAGAATTATGAGCATTGAAATTCAAGGGAGATTTGCTATGTATTGACACTACTGTTAATTGTTATTCAATTAATCTGTGGTTCTCTTATTGCAGGCGGAGGATATTAGGCGGGAAAGCGAACAATTCATAGCAGATAGGATAAAGGTGAGGTTTCATTCTTTTAATTAACGTGTGCATAGATGGATATACGGTTTGTGTTTAAAAGTATGATTATATTTTGGTTGCAGTTTTCAGATGCGGAGAGTGGAGGGTCAACGCCGGCGTCGTTTGAATGAGGAGGAAAAAAAACGTGAAAAAAAACGTCTAGAATTATTAAATATTCGCAGTGCAGGGTCTGGGAAAGCAATAGAACAACAGGAGGGTGAGCATATCAATAGTCCATTAAATGCTCAGGTTCGTAAGTTATTTATTTACTGAAAAAAGCAACGTTGAGTGGTTAAATTATAAGCATAGTTGTGTTATATTATATTTTTGTATATTTCAGACATCTGTTGTCTGTGGTGGATAAGTTAATTTTGGAGGAGAACCTCAGCGTAGAGAACAATTAATGCGTCAACAAACTCAAAGCAATGGTATTGTACTAGACGATAAAGAATATAGACAACGTGTACTTGATGAAAAGCAAAGACAAGCTCAGGTGAATAGTGAATCTGTAAATGTAGTTCCAGTTTATTTGGTTACTTATTGTGTCAGAATTTTATGTATATGCGTATATGCTTAAGTAAATATCTTTCATGGTTTTCCAGCTTTTTATTCAACAACCTTGCACATAATACATACTCGGGAAAGTAAGGTATGGGTGTGAGTTTTGTTTCTTGTGGGTTTAGTTTTTTTAATTTGGCTTTTAATTTATTTCTTTTTGATATTGATCAGGAAATATAAGAAGTATAATGATCGGAGAAAGGCCGAGAGGGCATCCAAAAAGGAACCAGTGCAGAAAGTTAAAAGCACTAAGCAAGTATCCTCGGTAAGGATATTATATGTGTTGATTCAAATGTAAAATGTGTTATGCACACACGTTATCTAATTCATTGTGTATTTTTTACTTTTGAACTTTCAGACACGATCTGCAGCTCAGAAAGCACGGTGGGCATCTGTGAGAAAGATGAAGGCAGATATGGAGAGAATAGCTGCTAGCAGTGATATTGTCACAGTTCCAAAATTGGATTTGGTTCCCAAGGCACGCGTGTGTGTGCAACCGAAACATTGGTGAGTTTTTAATAGTTATTTTTTTTTAACATCGGTTGTTATGTTTGATCACTCTTTTTTTTTAAAATTCAAAATTGCAGTATGCTTTTTTGACCGAGGAGGAAAAGTATAATATACTTTTGAGACGTGGACAAATCAAGGAACAAGTTGTGGTGGAACAAAAAGATGGCGTTTCTATTGGCGGATATATACCGAAACAAAATAGAATGGTGAGATTTCTTTAGAAATTTTCGATTTATTTTTGAACCGGAAGGAGTTTAAATTTTCAATTTATCTTTACAGCGAACTGAAAATATAGCGGGTCAGCCATTCATGCTTTATTTGGTGCATAAGTTTTTTGAGGCATCGTAAATTTTTTATTCTTAATAACTTTAAGAGACAATTTTTACTATTTCAAGTTCTTAGTATTCTCAGTAAAAGGTATTAAATCTTTAATTAACATAAACTTTAGATATTGATTCTTTAAGTAAATCTCCATTTTATAATTTTTTTCATTGGATTATTAGATTTTTTTTTTCATTGGATTATATATTATATTTAAATCTATATAAGCATATAACAACTTCTCGAAAATCAACAAGAGGTTAAGCGCCGGTCTGATCCTGACTAAATAAATATGCTCCCGACTAACTAAATATGCTCCTGTCTATTATAGACAGAACCAACTAACACACTAATTTAAATGTACACACTACATCTGCCTTTAAATTTTCTCCACTGTCGGGGCCATAGGCCCTGACCCCTTCTGGCTACTATGATCCAAATAATTAAACACGCTACTGTGACCTGACTATTATAGACGGGACCAACTAACACACTAATTTAAATGTGGGCACTGTATTTTTCTTCAAAAACATGTCATTACCTATCATCTTAGTTGCACCCATAGCAAAGGGAATGCTGACAATCCTAGCTACGGCCCCAGCCTTATCCGGCTATTATGATCCAACTAATTAAACACGCTAATATGACACGTCCAACTAAATATTGGGATTGTTCTGCTATGACCCGACTAACAAAATATGTTCCGGACTATTATAGACAGGACCATATAACGCACTAATTTTAATGTGGGCATTATATTTGCCTATAAATTTTCTCCACCGCCGGGGCCGTAGGCCCCGGCCCTATCCGGCTACTATGATCCAACTAATTAAACACGCTCAGAGACCCGACTAAATAACACACTATAATATGACACGACCAACTAAATACTGGGACTGTTCTGCTATGACCGGACTAACTAAATATGCTCCCGACTATTATAGACAGGACCAACTAACACACTAATTTTAATGTGAGCACTATATCTCCTTTAAATTTTCTCCACCGCCGGGGCCTACAACCCCGGCCCCCTATCCGCTTACTAGGGTCCAACTAATTAAAAACACTACTGTGACCCGACGAACTAACACATTATAATATGACACCACCTGCTAAATATGTTCCCGACTATTATAGATAGGACCAACTAACACACAAATTTTAATGTGGACACCTACCTTTAAATTTTCTCCAGCGTCTAACTAATTAAAAACACTACTATGACCCACTAACTAGCGCACTATAATATGATACGACCAACTAAATTTGGGTACTATACCTGCCTTTAAATTTCTTCACCACCGGGGCCTTAGGCCCTGGCCCACTATCCAGCTATTATGGTCCAACTAATTAAACACGATACTGTGACCTGTCTAACTAACACACCATAACATGACACGACCAACTGAATATTAAGACCATTTTGCTATGACCCGACTGACAAAATATGCTCCCGACTATTATAGACATGACCAACTAACACACTAATTTTAATGTGGGCACTACTTTTGCCTTTAAAAAATTTCCACCGCCGGGGCCTATACTTGATCCAACTAATCAAACACGCTACTGTTACCCGACTAACACGGTATAATATGACACGACCAACTAAATGTTATGACTGTTCTTCTATAACCACAGACTAAAATTTCACGAAAAGATACTGATCGACCAACCAAACAAATTAACAATAAACAAAACTCTAAAAAAGGTTTAGGGATTTGTCTTAGTATTTTCTGTTAACGTTCAATTCTATTATTATTTAGTATCTTTAATTAATATAGATTTTATATAACTTTTAAAAAATCGACAAGAAGTTGAGCGCCGACCGCAGGCCGGCGTGATACCTAGTTATATCACAAAAAACTCCAAAAAAAGACCTCTGAAGTTGAAAGCCCATTGTACCCAAGAACCCCAACACCACCAGCCACTGCCGGATTTCCTCAGGGATATCACACGACCACTTCCACAATCTCGCTGAAGAAGATTGCATTTCCCAGCAACAGCCAAGCATGGGCTGGCTTAAGCCACCAAACCATTTTTTTTTTGTCAAAAAGCTTGTGAATTTTAGCCGGTTTTAACTCAATCCCAATTAAATCAATGGTGAAGCCGGCCCATATATTCTTAAGTATGCATTTTGTTTCTTGAAGCCCCTCCTAAATTCAAATCCCAGTTCCGCCACTGCCAGCAAGAAACCTTTTCCTTTTACTCTAGGAAAATATATACCGTGTATTAATAGTAAAAGTGGTGTTGTGAATCTTTCTTTCAAAATCCTTTCAGTTTCCAGTAAGAAAAATTGCAACAAAAGTTTATCGGTTATAATAGACCTTCTATATTGTTTACTATTGAAAACTAAAATAAAATATATGACGTGTATTAATAGTAAAAGTGGTGTTGTGAATCTTTCTTTCAAAATCCTTTCGGTTTCCAGTAAGAAAAATTGCAACAAAAGTTTATCAGTTATAATAGACCTTCTATATTGTTTACTATTGGAAACTATAATCTTCGTATGAGACAACAGTCTACACAATTTATAAAGGGGATTCCATATAAGACAAATTTAATAGTGCTATCCCCTTTATAATCATGACGGTCTAGGGATCCCCTTAATTGTGATAGACCTAATCGGTCAAGTTGCAAGGGTCTAGACCCTAGGGAGGTGTGGGGCATTGCCCCGGCCCGTAATGTTTGTCGGTTTATCTTAATGAACCTTAAAAAGCCCAAGACCAAGCCCCGGCCCTAAAAAAATGCTTTTAGCTAAAACCAGCCGTTCTGCTCCTTCTCCCTCCACTTGAAAACCCTAACCAGCAAAAATCCTAACCATCCGGATACCAAAATTAAAAGATGAACCCGAAAATTCAAATCGTTAATGAGAAATGATAATGATCTGATCACCAATTGGATTCAGGCTCAGCAATTAAGCTTACCCAGTTTTGCGATTTGCAGTTGAAGACTAGTAATTTGCAGCAATGTCAAACATTGCGGAAGAAGTGTACCTGGAAATCCTCTACAGAGTAATTTGCAGCAATGTGAAAACAACATTTGTATGTAAGTGTGTATGCAAATCTTGGTTATCCTTAATTTCTACTCCTGATTTTGTCAAAATGCATCTCAATGTTTCAATCCAGAAAAATAACCCTAAACTCATGATTAAATACCAAGACCCGTTGGAACATCGTTTGTTAGTGGAACATCGGTGTTGCTTTATACTCTGTAAGTTATGATTCGTTATCATCGTCGATGAATGAGTTTGAATTCGAAGCTGTTGAATTGAATTACCCATTGGGATATTTAGATTACCTTTTCAAAATATTGGGCGTCAGGATGTTCTTATTCTTTGGAACCCAGCAACACGAGAATTCAAGGGAGTACCCGAATCACCGAATGAATCTTCGGATACTAAAGAGCCTTGAATTTGTGGTTTTTGTTATGATAAAAGGATTGATGATTACAAATTAGTCAAACTTTTACAGTACAGTAGAAGTTAAACAGTGGATGATAGTTATCCGGTAGACAGGATTGATCAGAGTCAAGGAATGTCTTTAGTCGATGTTTATAACATGGGGTCAAATTCATGGAAAAGCATTGAATCCGTTCCTTATAGTTTTCCTATTTGTGGAGTTCCCGGGGTGCTTGTTAATGGAGCTCTTCATTGGTTGGGGCATACCGAAGCTCTACAGCGTTCTCTGGTTATGGTCACTTTTAATATCATAGAAGAGAGATTCGGAGAATTGCAACTGCCAAAGCAACCCTTTGAGAAAAAGAATATATTTGTATCTGTGGGAGTGTTAGTATGGTGTCTTTGTGTCATTAATCGCATCGATCACAGTCGCTTTCAAATATGGAAGATGCAGGACTATGGAGTTCGAGAACCTTGGAATTTATGTCATGTTATTTCCAATGAAAGAATTATGAACGACTCTTTATTAATGTTGGTTAGGGTCAAGAATGGTGAGATTTTATTTCAAATTCCTGGTGATCTAGTTTTTTATGACCGAAAGAATGGAACAGCTAGAGAGCCAAATATTCGTAGGTCATCGCTGGTGTTGATCAAAGAAGAGACTTAGTTTGAGCTTAGTTTCTTTAAAATCTGGCACTTATGTGGCGGAATGGGCAGTAGAGGAGGAATAATTGAAACACGAGGAAGAAGCCAATGCGGATTCTTTGACCCTTATTATGTGCAAGTGAGGTAAATGGTGTTTAGAATCTTGCTACGTACAACTTCAGACTTCAGTTTACTTTCGGTCATAGTTTTTGTTTTTCAATAGATTTATTGGATCATCAAGTCACTTGAGTTCTTTAAATTATAATTGAATAGTTCTCCTCCATGTTTACAGTCATGCTATATTGTCCAGAATTTGCTTTCTAAATAAATCTAAACTGAGAAGTAAAGAAATTTTAGGTAATTTAATAGTGTTAAGGGTTAAAGTATACGTCTGGCTTATGATATTATGAACTGAAAGCAGAACGATAGAGGAATCTTTTTAATTTTAAATTCTTAAACCTTTCTTTTTTGTTACGATGAGATTTGGTTAATGAGAAGTTTAGTCTGACTTCAGAAAGTCACAGAACGTTTCGTGGAATTACAACCTTGATTTGGTTTCTTATTCCTCTTCCTTGATAAAATTTCAGTCAGGTTCTGAAATATTTATTAACCCTGTGTTTTCATTCACTTTGGTTGTTGTTTCAGATAATCTAGAAATGGAGAATGTACAGGGAAGTTGTTTATGCTTCACGATTAGGTGCTGAATCTAGGAGCTGCTGAATCTCTGTTATTGGACTTCACAACTAGTTCCTCTTTTAGTATCTGGTTTTAAAGGTCTTGCTGAGGTTAGCATTTTACCGTGCTGGTTTTTACTTTGAGGATCTTACTTTTTTGATGTGTTCTGTGTTTATAATGTGTGATAATAGCATATTGAATCTGAATATAGTCTCTCCACCATGTCAACAAAAACATATCACTCTCTTAAAATGCACGTCAACTTGTGAATATAGAATTAGAAGGGACATATTCAGTATCTGCAGTAACAATATATCATGAAAATGGTTTCTTGTTCATGTTCGCTCACCAGTTCTAGTTTAATTTGGATTTGGTTTTGCAAAGAGATAAGGGTATATTCGAGTTTTTGATAGAGTAGAACCCATGCCACAAATCATATGCTGCTGTAAAGATCAACCCAGAGGCCAAACCTTAGGATATAGAACCAGATATTAGATATGCTTCAACATGATTATTACAGTTAAATAGAGTGAAACGTTTCTCACACAATAGGAGCTCGTTTGTCCCTTGTTATGAGCGCACTCCCATCACGAATTTCACTGAGGAGCACAAATTTGCTGTTTTCAGTGAAATTCGTGATGACCTTTCACCAATCTGGTGACCAAGGGCCAACCAATGATATAAGCTGTGTCGGTTCTTATTTACTGGGCTGCCTGGGCATGCTATAGAAATGACCACCTGTCTAATTACAAGATCGATAGACAGGTTTTACAGATGTTCAAACTTTGCTTAAATTCATCAAGGGAATCATTAATACCTGTCATGAAATAATTGTGATGGGCTTACTTGTCCATAGTCGACATAATAGGTAACGAGGTGACAAATCTGTGGACTTTTAGGCTGTTCTTTATATTTAATGGCTATCCAGATGACAGCAATTGTTAGAAATATTTGACGAGTGGGAACAAAACTCTGCCGCATCATTGTTGAGATAACTGATGTGAGAAGCTTTGCTCATTCCTGTCGGTTTTTAACTGTAATAAGTTGAAATTGTTAGAAGAATCTCTGCTTTTGGTGATTTTACTGAAGAATGTGATGGCAAGTCGTCAACTGCTTAGAAAACAGTATTGCTCATCTGCAATCCGATCCATGTCATTTTTGGTCTGGATCGCGCACTCTAAATGGGGTTGTTTAGGTCACAATCTCTTGGATGATATGCAGCAGTTAAGGAAAAATTCTTGTTTGTAGTTTGCAACGGCTAGTAACACGGATATGTAGTAGTAAACTGTATTCAATCATCAAGAGTTGAGGGTTGATAATTTAAAATTTGCAGCATCAGAAAAATGTTCTGTTAATGCATGTATAATGTGTACAGAATATACTTTTTAACTGAATATTGTGAAAGCGAGCCTGGCGAACCCGAAAGACCCTCAAGGCTTTAGCCTGGGCCCTGAGCCAAACTTCTCCAGTCAAGAATTGAATTCATATCTAACACAATTAGCTGTTGTCCGATTTGTTCGGGGCTTTATCCTTGCCTGTGGTCATTTTATCTTTAAAATTATCTGCGAGCGCAGGATCAATTTCTGACTCCTTCGATACATGTTTCTTGTCACCAAATTTCTATTGGTTGATAATGTCTGTTTACAGTAATAGCTGCATTTTGCTTGAATTTTTTTGTTATCTGTCTACTAAAGAAATTAAAATTACTTACGAGTTATGAAAAGTCACCTGTGAGTCATCATTCATACATGAATTGAAAAGAATTTCATTATTTGATCATTGAGTTTTGACAGAGTTCACAGTGGAATATTACTTATTTGGTTACCATACATTAGCATCTCTAGTGCATGCTTCAATAAGTACTTCTATACGAGGCAATAGAAGGAATACTCTGTTCATGTTTAAAGAAATTTTCAGGATCAAACTTGCTTTTCACTTGTACTAACCTTTTATAATTCCCCTTGAAGTACCTTTTACCCCATGTTCTACCTGACAGATAGCTTGCAGTGCCATTCTTGCTTTGACCTAAATCAAGGTCTCTATAATTGACATAAGCTTCTCTTGGACATTCTGAAACAAATGGAGCCATATATCTATACAGATTCCTCATCCAGGTAAGATACGTTTTAGATGTTTCCACCCCTTCTTCTTTGTTCCAAATCACCACATACATAATCATATACAGAGTTCCATTTCTATGAGGAAATGGAATTGCTGATTCTGAAATCTCATCCATTCTTCCACCATAAGGTGTGAATATTATAACAGGATTCTCTTTTGTTAAGATTCTTCTCCATAACCCTTCTAGTCCAATTTTGGGAATGGGGTGTCTTACATAATCGGATTTTGCCTTGAAGGTGTTTGCTGCTTTGCTCCTGCTCAGCAACTTATTAAGAGGGCCGTCTGCCGGAAAGTTACCGAAATAGAGCGTCGACCGAACCCAGCTCGTCTCTGTGCAGTCTTTACTTTTCAAACCCAACTCAGGAAATCTCTCTTTCATCACAAGTAGGAGTTTTGTAGTATTCCCTAGGTACATGGAGTTGAATGACGCTTGGACTGTTTTCTTTCCTTTCTGAGTAGTTGAATTACCCAAAGTAAGGATTACTCTCATGAAGAGTTCATTAGGAAATTTTGGCGCAACTTCTTGCCACTTGTGAACAAGATCAGTTGCACCTTCTTCCAAGGTTTTGGTGATGGTAAACAGAGTCACAGTAGGCGGAACAGGAACCAATTTGATCTTCCATGAGAGAACTACTCCAAAGCTTCCTCCTCCACCTCCTCGAATAGCCCAAAACAAGTCCTCCCCCATGGTGTCTTTGTTGAGAATTTGTCCATGAGCATCGACTATTCTAACATCGATGACATTATCACCTGCAACGCCATATTTTCTTAACAAGGAACCATACCCACCTCCACTGAATTGTCCGCCCACACCAACCGTCGTGCAAACGGCTGCAGGGAAACCAAGGGTTCGATTTTTCTCTGCGATCCTATAATAAAGTTCGCCTAACGTTGCACCTGATTGAACCCATGCAGTTCCATCTTTTGCATTTACATTAATGGCTCGGAGGTTTATCATATCAACAATTACAAATGGAACATCAGAGACAAAAGAGAGACCTTCGTAATCATGACCTCCGCTTCTAACCTTAAGTTGAACTCCATGTTTCTTCGAACAAATTACAGATGCTTGAACATGGGATTCTTGCAATGGTGTAATTATAAGAAAAGGTTTGAGATTGGTGGATGATGATAAGGGTCTCTGGTTATATATGTTTGACTCCAAGATGGATGTGTAGTTAGGATTGGTTTTTGTGTAGGCTGGAGTGTAAGTATGAGAATTTAGAGAAAGGCATTGGAGAAAATTTTCATGAATATCTGAGGTTGTTGATGAAGTTCCGAATGAGATTGAGTAAATGAATAATGAAACTACAAGTAGATGTGCTTTTGAAAAAATACCCATCTTAATTTGGTTGTGAAAAATGGGTGCACTGCGATGACTACTTATAGTTATGGGATAACTTAACTTTCCTGTAAAGTGAATTGCACATTTTGCTTCACCAAAAACATAGATGTTTGTTTCTTTAAAGACAACTAATTTAATATGTCTAGCTTTTTTTTGAAGCATACATGTGTAGTTGATACTTCAGGTTTTCTTTATGCTACAGTGGTAAAGGTTATTCTGAAAGTCATCCAGAAAACAGGAAACAAGTCTGAATAGAGTGTACATGTTAAAAAAAAGTCCTTGAATGATATCTCTGGTTAGGTGGTGCTGATTTGATATAACTTGAAAATAATACTAGCTCTTGAAACATCTGTATCAACAGAAGCAAGTCATTCAAGTTTTTCTGGTTGAACACATTAAATTTTTTTTTTTGCTGACTTGAGTTGTTGCTTTCCTTAGGTGGCCTAGTGTTTTCTAATATCAGCAGCAATGTGGAAACTATCTGAATCATCATTGATCATTACAGAGTGACAGCCCGTGCCTAATATGTTATATACCTAGAATTCCTATGCTAATCCCACCAAGTAACGATCATATATATATATAGAAATCATGCAAGCTTACAGTTAATTGGTTTAGTCCAGTTAATTACTGAGCAAGAAGCAGAGATTTAAGACATGAAAATGCACTACATTTTTTTTTTTGGCTACATAAGTTGCCCTACTTATTTATAATTGATTAATTGAAAATAATTAGAAGGTTATTCAGTCAATTCATTGCTTGTTCAATTCACTGGCTCATACAACGTCAACCACATCTTGGAACACCTCATACAACCATCTCGGAACACATTAATCTCTCAACTCTCAACCACACCAAACCCCAATAATTTCCCCACAATTGTTTAAACACCTCATACAACCATTTCCCAAATCCTACAACAACCGGCTCCAACATCTGTCATCTCCACTTTCTGTTTTCTTTCTGGACCTTATGGCTAGCTAGAAATGAACTAGTCTACTGTCAAAAACAAACAACAGCAGCAGAAATCTTAGCATGGGCTCAAAAACAACAACAAGAATATTCGGCGGCTCTACAGTCCTTACCTCCGGTCCTACCGGGAGACTCACCAATAGTCAACCACTCAAGAAGGGCCAAAAAGATTTCAACAATCTTGGTAGGATGGTCCACTCCGAACATGAACTGGATTAAGATTAACACTGATGGAGCGCCGGAGGTCATCCGGGTTTTGCGGGTGCGAGTTTCATTTGCGGGGACTCGACGCAAGAACGATAATGGCTCTAGCTCAACCTTTGGGAATTACAACCGCCTTAACTGCAGAAACTTGGGCTCTTCTTTTGGCTTCAAGAACATCAGCTGAAAGGCAATGGCCAAAAGTTATCTTCGAGACAGACTCAGAGAATCTATTGCGCTTTATTACTTCCCCCTACCCCCTCCTTGGCATATCTCAGGGATGATTGAAGAAATAAAGAATCAATTACAACAGATTTCGCAGGCTGCTATACGACACAACTACAGAGAAGGAAATCAAGCAGCAGATGGATTGGCCAATCATGCAGCAAATGGAAGCCAAATGGGGAATTTGTCAACCAAAATTTGGGACCAGACAATCCCGGTTTTTATTAGTCAAACTGTATGAATGCTGGAGAGGACCCTGTAAGCATGATGTCATCAACATAAACTAAGGCGACTCTAGTATGAGGACCATCCTTGTGGAAAAAGAGTGATGAGTCGGCAACTGAATTTTTGAAGTTGAGAGAACATAGTGCAGAACTGAGTTTTTCATACCAGGCCCTAGGGGCTTGCTTCAGGCCATAAATGGCTTTGTGTAGGAGGCAGACATGATTTGGCTTTCCTAGATCAATGAAGCCTGGTGGTTGAGCCATGTATGTAGTTTCTTTTAAGTTACCATGGAGGAATGCATTGCTCACATCTAGTTGATGTATTTCCCAATCAAACTGAACTGCCATGGATAAAATGATTCTGATTGTAGTTGGTTTGGCCACAGGGCTGAAAGTCTCCTCAAAATTTATACCTGGTTGTTGATGATACCCCTTGGATACTAGTCTGGCCTTAAATTTATCTATCTCACCATTGGCATGGTACTTTATCCTAAATACCCATTTACAACCCACAATATTTTGTCCTGCAACTGGTGGAACCAATGTCCACGTACCTGCATCTCTTAAAGTTGTGTATTCATTGACAGAAGCAATGTTCCATGCTTGCTCTTTTTTGGCAGCAGTAATGCAGGTTGGAACAGTAACCATGAAAGCAGCTGGTAGAGGGTGTTTAGTGGCAGAATAAGATTTAGGAGTATGAATTCCATGTTTGCCTCTAGTAACCATCGGATGAGCATTAGTGGTTATGACTAATGGAACTGAAGAAGCTGCACTGGAGGATGGTATGGATGCAATAGACTCTGCAGGTGGAGTGGGAGGGTGAATAACTTCAGGCACTAATGATGGTAAGTTGAGAATAGTGCTGTAAGGAAAGGAGGTTTCATTGAAGGATACATGCCTTGATATAAAGATCGTGCCAGTGATAGGGTCAAGGAATTTGTATCCTTTGTATTGCAGACTATATCCTAGAAAGACACAGTGTTTGCTTCTAGGTTCCAGTTTAGTGGAGGTAAGGGTTTGATCCATGGGAAACAAGCACAGCCAAAGACTTTGAGAAAGTTATAATCTGGAGATTTATGAAAAAGCATCTCAAATGGAGTGGTAAAGGCTATGGATTTGGTGGGAAGCCTGTTGATCAAGTAGTTTGCAGTGTAAAGTGCATCAAGCCAGTACTTAAAAGGAAGTTTTGCCTGATGCAAAAGTGTTCTAGTGACTGCTAGAAGATGCTTATGCTTGACCTCTGCAACACCATTTTGTTCTGGTGTGTGTGTGGATAGGACAACTCATGAGTGATGCCCTTGGAGTTCTGAACTGTTCTAGAACACTGTTTAAAAATTCACCTCCATGGTCAGTTCTGATAGTGCCACAGAGTGAGATAATAGGTTTTCTAGTCTTGTTACTAAAGAGATAAATTCATGTTTAAAATCAGATTTTGAGGATAAGGGAAGTATCCAACAATACTTTGTAAACTCATCAACAACATTTGCATAATATAGAGTACCATTAGTAGAGGGTGTGGAGCATGGACCCCATAAATCCATGTGTAAAAGTTGAAGTGGTTTAGTAGCCACAGTACAAGACATTTGAAAAGGAGTTTATTACTTCTACACATTTTGCAATTAATCAACACGAAAGAAAGGTGTATTAAAAACATTGGATAAGTTCAGTCTAGTGCAGAGTTTTTGAAGAGTTTGAAAAGATGGATGCCCAAATCTTCAATATAGGAGTGCAATGTAAGGTGCAGTGGTGGTGGAGAGAGCTTGATGTGTGGAGCTGAAGGTGAGAGGGTAGAGTCCATTTTTATGTGTCCCTTGGAAAAGGATTTTCCCAGAGTTGAGATCCTTCACAGAAAATCCATTTGAGTCAAGTGTTAATGAGTAGTGGTTGTCAGAGGTAAACTTATGAATGGAAAGAAGATTGTGAGAGGATGCAGGAACTATGAGGACATCATTTAAGTGAAAGGAATTATCATGAATATGTTTACTAGAATTACCCTTGTGAGTTATGGTCATACCTTCACCATTGGCAATATGGATAACCTCTGCACCATCATGTGGAGTCACCTCTTGACAGCCTTCAGTGGTGGATGAAATGTGATGATTGGCTCCACTATCAGCAATCCATTCATCATTATCAAAGATGTCTGCATCTGTAAACATTGCATTAAGATTGGGGTGTGGTGCTCTTCCTTGATATGTAACATTGAGTCTCTGAACACAAGTGGGTGCAAGGCGATCCTTTTGTCCACAAAGCTGGCATTTGTTAGAGATGGGTGAGCTTTTGCCATAGTTTTGAGTGTTGAATAATGTTGGATTTGGGTGTCTGCCACCTGTATAGCCTCTGCCTCCGAAGGAGCCTCTGTTGGTTGTGTTGTAACCTTCTCCGTGATTATAACCACCTCTGTGATTGTAGTAAGAACCCCTATTGGCCATGAAAGCTTTGGCATCTAGGTCTGCCTGATCTTTAGCATTCTTAAGTCTTTCATTGATGACAACTGCCTCACTAAGTAGATTGTTGTGAAGTTCAATACAGGTGACTAGTGGATATCTATGCCTCATGGATGTAGCAAATGGTATATAATCTGAATTCAGGGCTTTGAGAGTGATAACCACTAGTTCTTTGTCAGAGATAAACTCACCTGTTGCAGCTAATTGGTCAGAGAGAAGTTTGATTTCACTAATAAGTGCTGGTATAGATTTGTCTCCCTGTGTAATAAAGAGCAGTTTTGTGCGGAGTTGAAGAGTGTGAGTTGAAGATGCTCTTCCAAATCGTTCCTCTATGCTGGTCCATAGCTGGTGAGAGGTTTCAGATCTCGAGAAGTAAGCAATAACAGAGTCTGAAATTGTCGAATTGAGCCACATAATGATTGTTGAATCTTCATCCATCCAATCGGTATACAATGGATTTTCAATTCCATTCAATTGATTTCTGGGATTTGTGTATTGTGGAGGACAAGGATGTGAGCCATCTTGATATTTCTGTAATTTGTATTTTTGAATTACTGGTTTGAGGAGGTTTTTTCATGTGATAAAGTTATCTTCAGTGAGTTTGAGATGAACGAAGTTTGTTAACGTGTTTAAAGGTATATTGGAAAACGAATTTGAGGTTGGGTTTTCCATGTTGTTGTAAAAGAAAGAAATCTTCAAAAAAGTGAGTAAAAAGGGTTGATGAATCTCAAGAAAAATACAGGTTTAAGGTTCTTCTCTGGATTTGAGAGATTGACACAATTGCAGATGCATATTTGTGAAAGGCAGCAGTGATGAAAACACTAGCAGTAAAGGAAATAAAGAACATGATCGAAGAAGAAAAAAAAATTAGAGGAAAGAAAGAAATCCTAACCTCCCCTGTCTGATACCATAATAGTATTGCATCAATCCTTATGAAAATCCAGATTATTCATTACAGAGAAGATAAGTTTCATTACATAAAAACACACTAATTTTAGGAAAGTATTCAATGAAGTCTTTAAGGAGAGGCTGAGGACTAAACCCCAAAGAGGAAACTACACGTACAGCTCACATGAGTGACTGTATGAGTAACATGCTGTCTTAACCTACACTACAGCCCGCCTTATCCTGCACTACACCACCCGTGTCATTATCCTCATTTGCAACCTTAGTTAGAGCATCAATAAATTCAGTCAAACACTTATAAGATGATCCATCTTTTTGCACTGCCTGTTTAGCAACTTCCCCTAAACTCTTCACCTTTTCTCTAGCTCTCATCCCTTTCTCTGAATTCATCAATTCATTGACTCCTTTACAGATATCTCCTCTGCCAACAGCTACGATTTCATCTCCTACCTTACATGTAGTGTCGCCCTTTGGAACCTCCAGCCCTATTCCAAACCCATCCACCACAATTCTAGCATTGAGTGGTTGCTCAGCCATCATCGGCCATACTAAAAGCGGCACCCGGCATGATATACTTTCCAACACTGAATTCCATCCACAATGACTCAAAAACCCACCTATCGCCTTGTGTGATAGCATACGTCGCTGGTTCACCCATCCTCGTTCGACCAAACCTTTCCCTTTCAGTTTCCCCTCCATTCCATCAGGTAATACCCACATTTTTGATCTTACAACGAAAATGAATGGTTGGTTTGACATCTCTAATCCATGGACAATTTCATCAAGCTGCAAGTTCGAAACTTCAGCTTGTGTACCAAAGGATACATACACCACAGACCCATCTTCATGTTCATCCAACCATTTGATAATTTGATCCGGTTCATCTTCACCTTCCATATCATCATGATAGAGAAAAAGCGGGCCCACACACCAAGCCTTTGCTCCCTCCTGTTTGTAAAATGATTCGAGGTTTCCTACGTGCTCATTTTCTAGCTCGGCAAAACTGTTCACAATAACACCCCAGCTATTAGTTTCGGACTCGTCCAATTCATTGGAGAATTGGGTCATCGGGTTGTCCGGATCCGAAAAATGGACTAAAGCCTCTGGTATGTCAACTCTGGTCAGGCTAAAAGGAAGAGTCAGACCAGGAAGTTGAACAGACTCTTGAGAACCCGAGTTGATGATGTGATGGTGATTGGCATGCATTATGAAGTACTTCGGAATCACCATAGATAACACACCCATGCCATGAAACACGACTCTAGGTACATTAAACTTGCGGCAAGTATCAAGTGTAAATCCTAAGAAGAAATCTGATATAACACAAAGGGGTAATGAACCAGAATCTTCCATATCTTGTAAAACTTGATCAAATGGTTCTTGTAGTTCCGCGGTTGCCGCAAAAAATTGCGGGAGATAAGACATGGATGGTAGATCATTGGTGTTCTCACAAGGTGTTGGTAGTTCTTGAATTGGTGGGAAAGGGATTTGCCTGAGATGGATGTTAGGGTATCTAGAGAGTGGATCTTTGGATTTGTAGAGCATTAGATGGAGTAGTAATGATAGTAACTGTTACGTTTAGGTTCGAGAGAGATTTAGAGAGGTCTAGTAATGGAAGTGTATGACCTTGAGACATGAATGGAAAGATCACCACATGATGAGATTTTGGTTTTGCTGATAGAGAAGAAGTGGGAGAACCCAATTTGGTGGTGGTGGTGGTGGTTTGAGATTGCATTCTGGTTCTAGCTAGAGAGACAGTGACTATTCTCGCACATATAATATACTTGTGAGGTCCCTGAGGAAATGAGGTAGAATTTGATTTCTGAAGATGACCCTATCACCAATAGCCAATTAGTTTCCGGCACGTATGGACAGTCTGATTGCTTTGTGTGGTTGAGCCTCCAAAGCCAGAGAAGATAGAAATGCAGTAAATAACTAAATATGGGAAGCACAATATATGAGTTAATTAAAGTAAATGTTGTTTGGTACTTTGATTCGCCGTACCCAGTCTTAAAAAGGGATATGGTCATAAATATTCGCCGTACCCAGTCTGAACATATCACTTCGGAAGGGTGATATGGTGCATTATTGTCATAAATGTTGTTATTGTTTGGTCTGTTCGATGTAGAGGAATAGGCTACTAGGCAGAGCTTCTGACACCACTTATCTCAATCCTAGGATACACCAACATCTTACCCCCTATGTGTCAGCTGTATCCACCGTAGATTTCATCCTCACCCTACCCCACCAGATAAAAACAGGGTGTCCGCTTTAAAAATGAGCCAATAAAAAATTGACACATAGGGGTAAAATTTTTGGGGTATAAACCCGGTGTATACGTAGCATTTTCGTAGCTCAATAATGATGAGGCAGAGTTTGCTCCCACTCGTCAAATATGGTCAACAATTTCAGGGTAGCCTTTCATTAGTAGCAACCTAAAGGTCCACAGATTTGTCACCTTCGTAACCTGTAACGTGAGCTGCGCACCAGTATGCCCGTCATAATTATTTCATTGCTACCAGGTGTTGTGTCATTTCTATAGGCATAGTTGATAAGAACCACAATAAAATAAGCCATGATGATCTGGAGGAAGTTTTGAAGGACATTGTGAAACGAGTGATGCTACACATCCCGCGTTTCATCCCGACAAGGGATCGGACGGATGAAAAATGGCTCTCAACATTTGGATTAGGAAAAGGTAAAGATGGGTTCGCCTCACATGTGTCTTGCAGGATTTGCATCGGGATTCTGTGGCGGGCTGTGCTAGACACACCGTAAAGAAAATTCGGTGATATCACCGACAGAAACAAATCCCTAGGACCTACAGGAGAAAAGAGGGGTGTTTTTCAGTTTTTTATTTTTCATGGGCCCCACTGTTTTTCATTCCGTTCCTTGCTGTGATTCCACCGTGAATAAATCACGGTGGATCTAGAATTTTCGTTTTGTGGCGGTAGCTTTATCATTTTCGCTGTGAAATTGATTCTTAAATTCGTATGTTTCACAAAAAGTGTTGGACCTACTAAATGGAGTAAATAATAAAGAAAAATAAATAGGGAGGATGTATAAAAAATATTTTTGTTGACACGTCTTTGTTTTGATGGGATCAGTCAAAGTTTTATAAAAAATATCAAAATAACAAGATCTTGCACATCCAACGGCTAGCAGGGTGCTTGCTTATTAGGCTGTCCCGCGCAGCTGCTTGGGACAACACTGCTCCACCTTGTATACAGTTAGATTTCAATGATCGTTTCTTCTTCACTTCTAGGTCTTTTATGGCCTTGACCTTGTTGTTTTTCCCATTCCATAAAGCCCAACAGATAGAAAAACTACCAATAAACAAAGTTTTCTCCTCCTGTTCATGTCTCTTTTATTTTTCCACGCCCGTAGCTATGGTAGTAAAAATCTTGATTGTATGCATCTTACATTGAAACCTCCAATGAAATAAAGCCAAATAGAGTGAGAACATTTGCAATGAAGCAAGAGGTGATCAACAATTTCTGGGTGTAAAGTACGGTAAAACTTCGATAAATTAATAGTCTTGGGACTGTTAAATTCTATCAATTTAGTGAAGTATTAATTTATCAATAAATTAATAAGTTCTAATTATATCGAAACATGCCAATTTAACTTTAAATTTCCAAAATAAGTGGGTAGTATCAAATATCTAGAGATTTTATATTCAATTCAATTATTTTCTAATTATTTTAATGTGTATAAATGTATATACTTTAATGTTTAAATTAAAATAAGAAAAAGAAAACACAATAAAGTCATTTCGGAACTTCTCAAGTGAGTACAAAAAACTACTTCATCCGTCCCTAATTAGATGAGCTATTTGGTTTTTAGTTTTGTCCACAAATAGATGAGCTATTTCACTAACCAAGGGGATATTTCTAAAACTACCCTTTTAATTGATTATTTTTTCTATAAGAAATCTGTATAATTTGATAGTCATGTTTATATTCGTTGCGTAGGTGTTTTAAAATGCTTTTCGACGGTATAAAGTTTATAAAAAAACCGTGGTATAGTTTAAGAGATAAATCGTTTCTAAATTTTACTAATTATTAACCATAAGGGTATAATTGTAAAAAATATTTAAATATACTCCACTTTACTCCTTGCCTTAAAATTTGTGCAAACTACAAGTAGCTCATCTAATTAGGGACGGAGGAGTAAAGATGAAGTCCAATGTATTATAAATGTGAACAAAAACAAATAACCGTAAATGCCTATTTTAATAAGCATCATAATATAATGTTATCACACCGATTATTAATTTATATATTAGTTGGGCTATATTGAAAACTTAAATTTTTTATTATCCTACACATTTAGCGGGGTTATTAATTTACCACACTGGCCCTACTTGGGACTAGCAAAAATATTATCTTAACGAAATTATTAATTTATTGCGGATTAATTTAACGAAGTTCAATCAGTGTTAAACAATTTTGATTCTGAATCTGATACCCTCTCCTGAGTAAATTATCCATGTGGGAATTGAATTTTGTGCTGCATGCCACATAAAAAGCTGTATTTTGGATGGAACTCCTTGACTCCAATGTTGGAACGTGGAACTCCTTGACTCCATTTATAACATGCTTTTGTGCTCAAACCTCATGTGACTGTGGACAATATTTCATCCCGTTTCCTCATCAAGTTATTGTTACAACATACAATTCAAGCATTTCTGGTATCTCATGATGTTTTAAAGTCCTTCTTAGCTTTATATGATGTTTTATATGAGTCTTTAACCCACACTGCTTGTTGATTTTCCTTTATCTTTTCCTATATAACTCTCCTCCACATTTGTTGTTTCTCCTTTGCAGACCTCCAAGACCACTTGGCCATAATTGCTTTATTTGTTATTCTCAGCTTTGTAATCCCTGAACCTCCAAGACTCTTAGGTTTACAAGCCTTTTCCAAGCGTACCCAATTGATTCTCTACTTGTTTTCTATAGATCCCCACATAAAATTCCTAATAATTTGATTGAGTTTGTTTTTAACTTTAACTGGCATCTGAAATATTGACATGCTAACACTTTTGGATGCATATCCAGAAGTAACTTTTTGACTTTTATAAGTCAAAATGTAAGAAGTCAGTTTGGGTGTAGAATTTCATAACGACTTTTAGAGGCAGAAAAGTCGACTTTTTGTGAAGCAGCAGTCAGAAGCAAAATTATATTCAAACGCGCTAGTAAGAAATTGGTAGGCTTGAGAGTGTAGTCTTGATCAGAAAATGTCTCCTTGCTTTTGTGAAAAAAATTCTCTTCCATTGTGCTAACACTTTTTCGAAACTTCTCTATAATAGTGTCCCAGCAAATTGTTGAATTCCTTGATATAGCTTCCACAGACATGCCCAAGTATTTCAGACGAATATTTTCAATTTTACACTTGAGGATTTTAGCAATTGCTTCAATTTTAGGATCATCCGGTCCCAATGCTTATAACTAAACTTTTTGTTGAAATTTACTCTCAGTCCAGTAATAGCTTCAAAAATTTGCAGTATTGTGACCAATTTTTCATCTTCTTCTTCAGTGCCATTTAGGAAAACTAGTGTATTATCATCATTTATAAGCGTGAGATTTGAATATCGTTAACTAAAAATCCATAAATCTTGTTCATTTACATAGCATTCTTCATGAATTTTGAGAAAGTTTCTGCAACCAATATAAATAGAAAAAGGAGAGAGAGGATCTCCATGTTTGATACCCTTTTGAGGCTTGAATCTAGTTGTTGAGGTTCCATTTATCATCACTAGTAAGGACACATGTGCGATGCACATGCTTGAATTGGATTCTTTTAACAACACCAAATATGATAATAATGGAAAAAAAAAATCTTAAAATAAAAATTTAATATCCTTATTTGTACTCATTACGTAGATAATTTAAAGAGTTTTCCAAATATATTAATTTTGCAAAAATCTGATGTATATTTTTAAAGATATCTAAGTTTTAATTTTTTGATCTATTTTTAAAACAATGGCATTCCTGTAAATATACAAATATTAACTAAAACTTTAGTTAATGAGGGTATTATTGTCATGTGAAAAGGCTTCACCAAAAATACCTCTTTTCTTTATATTAGTATAAGATAGAGTGTTGTGCAGCAGTAACACGCCAATGCATCCGGTTAATCCATGTTTCACCAAAACCTTGAATTGGATTCTAGTTTGCATAGAATTCCTGGTTGTTTTTCCTTGAAATCTTGAATCTATCATCTCCCTTGCAATAAAAACCTCTGTGTGTAAAAACGTGCCGTTTCCTAAGACAAACTTCGTCACACGAAATCGCGTGCTTCACGTGTCATCCCGTCTTTGTCTTTGCTAACGATTTAAACGTGTTGTCTTGTCGTGTGCTTTACTAGTCAAAAGCTAGGCACAAAGATTACGGAGCACAAGACACCTAATAAACGTCTCGTGTGTTGTGCCGAAATCTTTGACACGTGCTATAAACAATTTGAAATCACTTAATGTATACATTAAATTCGGGACATTAACACAAGAATTTAATTAGACAACATATCATTTGAAATTATTTCAAATAAAATTAACAAGTTTATTCAATAAAAATAAATAGCCCATCAAATATACTAGTACGACCGTTGCCACGGTGGGAGGGCCGACCGAAAAAGAATCGAACATGGGGTTCGTCTGCGATTACTTTCACCTGCCGTTGGAAAAAGTGATACTTCGCCTTTAGTTTAGAAAAAGTGATACTTTCTGTTTAGGAAAAAGTGATACTTTTACTGGTTTGGAAAAGTGATACTTTTTCTGAAACCAGGTGAAAGTATCACTATTTCCGAAACGGAGCGAAGGTATCACTTTTTCCGAAACGGAGCGAAAGTATCACTTTTCCTAAACGGAGCGAAAGTTTCACTTTTCCTGAAACGGGTTGTGAAATATCACTTTTTCAGAAATGGAAAATTAGTCGATCCATAAACCAAAATATGGTTGCATGACGTGTTATGCATCCTTTGTGGTGGTTTGCATAATGGCTATGCATTCAATTTTCGAGAATTGTGCCTAAAATTAAAGTATCATTTTTCTTGAAACGGAGGGAGTACATCGTTTTATTAGTTGGAACGGAAAATTAGTTGATGCATAAACCAAAATTTTGCTACATAAAGTATTATGTATCTTTTGTGGTGGTTTACATAATGAATATACATTTAATTTTCTAAAATTGTGCCTAAAATGATAAATACCTCCGAATTTTTCGTAAAAACTCTAAATTTGATATTGTTGTTTGTGCTCGTTGGATAGATTTTTTTATTAGCTTTCCAACAAGATAAAATTTGTAAAATTCCAAGGCACTGATTTTTAGATATGTTATATTAAAGTTTGCTTTCCAATTATACCCCTAAAAAATAGGATATATAAGGAGTTATAGAATTGGACTAAAAGAGAGAGGATATTTTTGGTTTTCAAAGCATGGACCATTCTCAATCTTTTTGTGGTAATTGATCACTTAGATTTACAAAAAAAGTGGCGTATATAGTCCTCCCCGCAACCGCTAATTCGGCATTAAAAATTGGATTATTGTCATGTATATTAATGTTCTAGTTAAATATAGGTGACCACATTATAACAATGATATTGAAATATATTTTCCAAATATTAAGGTATTATATGTGCTGTTATAAATAAGCCAACATAAAATGGTAAAAACTAGCTAGAATAGTCACTCTTTTGTAAAATATACAAAAAATGTGATGTATTATGCCTTGTTATATGGTGTATTTGTACATGTTACGACGTGCTCTCTTAACGTGTCTTTGTCGGGTCGGGCCACGTGCTTATCCGTGCCGCGTGTTGTCTTTGTGCATCGCGCCAATTAGTCAAACCCAAAGACGCCTCATTTAACTAACGTGTTGTGCCGCGGTTGGGCTAAGTCACGTCTTTGGGTCAAGGTTGTGCTCAAATTTTAACGTCTTTGGGTAAAGGGTTTGTGTCGGCACAGCCCAATTTACACCTCTAGAAAAACCTTTCCCTTTCACTTTCCCCTCCAATCCATCGGGTGAGATCCATGTTTTTGATATTACAACGAAAATGAACGGATGGTTTGACATCTCTAGTCCATGGATAATTTCATCAAGCTGCAAGTTTGAAACTTCTGATTGTGTACCAAAAGATACATTTACGACAGACCCATCTCCATGTTCATCTAACGATTTGATAATTTCATCCGCTTCATCTTCACCGTCCATATCATGGTAGAGAAAAAGAGGTCCCACAAACCAAGCCTTTGCCCCTTCTTGTTTGTAAAATGATTCGAGGTTTCCTACGTGCTCATTTTCTAGTTCAGCAAAACTGTTCACAATAACACCCCAGCTATTAGTTTCGGACTCGCCCAATTTATCGAAGAATTGCGTCATCCGGTTTTCCGGATCCGAAAAATGAAGACAAGCCTCTGGTATGTCAACTCTGGTCAGGCTAAAAGGAAGACTCAGACCAGGAAGTTGAACAGACTCTTGAGAATCCGAATTCAGGATATGGTGGTCACTTGCATGCATTATGTAGTACTTTGTAATCACCATAGATAGTACATCCTAGGAACATTAAACTTGCGGCAAGTACCAAGTGTAAATCCTAAGAAGAAATCGGATATAACACAAATGGGTAAAGAACCAGAATCTTTCATATCTACTAGTAAAACTTGATCAAATGGTTCTTGTAGTTCCGCAGTGGTCGCAAAAAATTGCGGGAGAAGATATGGATGGTAGATCATTAGTGTTCTCACAAGGTGTTGGTAGTTCTTGTATTGGTGGAAAAGCGATTTGCTTGAGATGGATGTTGGGATATTTAGAGAGGGTTAAGTGGCAAAATGCCCCAAAAGGTACCCCATAGTTGTGAAAATGCCCCGGACGTTAGGCGAAAGATTAAAATGCTCCAAAATGATATCGGAATGCCCCAATCCGTTAGTATATAGTAAAGTGGTCAAATGGGGTATTTTGACTAGTCAAAGATATATGGAAATGTCCACCGTACCCTTCGTCGGAAAAAAGGTGTAGATATAATTTCTTGACACGTGTTCAAATATTAGAGACTACGTATTTCGATAAAAACGGACGGTCGGATTGGTTTAAAAAAGACACGTGTCGATATCAAATGTTGCCACGTGGACAGCTCAGCTTGTTGACACGTAGAAGATGATTGACACCTTGCCACATGTGACTCAACACGTGCACCTCTAATCTTATCTTCATCCACAGTCGAGTAACTCGAGTTTCAGCCAATTTTTTTTTATCTTCTTCCACATTACGTTTTTCGGGAGGTAAGTAATGTTTTTATGATATTTGATTATAATGAGTGCGCATTTTTTTAGCCAAATGATATAACTTAGATACATATTTTCTAGGAGGCCATGCAAGAAATGACAGGATTAGACGCCAATGCATACAAATACGATTGATGCAGAGTCAAGTCTTGGGAAAGATCATGGTTTCCTCACGATGTAGCTTGTGAGCACATCTACTCCAACTTTTCAGAAAGTTATATTAACATGGCCCTGAAAATCAGAGACAAGCCTCTCACTCAGTTGGTTGATATGTACACACACTTGGTGATGGTGTTGTTTTCAAATAAAAGAAAGCATGCTGACAAGTGGCAATCTGGTGATCTTCTTCCTGCTGCGAATAATCTCATTAAGGTGATGTGCAATCTTAATTAGAGGTAACTTCCATTGTGATCCTTCCAAGAGCGCAAAGTGTATCAGAAACAAAGTTCTGACAAAGTATTTGTTGTTCGAATAGAATAACGATCTTGTACATATCGACAGTGGCAGTTGAGACAGTTCCCATGCTTACATGCTGTGGTTGCATTGTTTAAATTGAATCATGATTGGTCCAAGTGAGTA
Organism: Papaver armeniacum; assembly: GCA_023531295.1. NCBI lineage: Eukaryota > Viridiplantae > Streptophyta > Magnoliopsida > Ranunculales > Papaveraceae > Papaver > Papaver armeniacum. The sequence goes on from JAJJWW010011888.1 coordinate 949,285, forward strand.
ACAACAAAACGGGTTTTTGCAATAACAAATAATGTCACAAATATTGGATTTTGTGTCAGAAATAAAGTTTTCTGACGTTTTTTGTTTGTCGGTCAATGCGTTACAATAAGAGGTGTTGCAAATACTCTGCCCGACGCTAAAAGCGTCACAAATAATTTGTCTGCCACGTAAGCTTACATTTTCATTTTATTAATAAATTATTTATTTTGAGAATATTAATAAATTAATTATTTGGTTATTTTGAGAATTATTAATAAATAATGAAAGAAAAAAAAATTATGGCGTTTTTGGTTCATTACATTTAATATTTACTACAATTTCTTAAAGAAATTAACAATTTGTAGTCAAATTAAAATTAGAAAAAAAAAATTGTGCAATTATGAACAATCACTATGCATTGAATAAGTTGAACAGAGTAAAAATGATCGTATATTAAACTAGAATTACAGAGAATTGCAAAGATCGAAAGAAAAGAAAAAGAACTACAGAGATCGAAAAATGAATAATATATTACAATTTAACTAAAAATTGAACAATAATTTCAAACATTTTAGGTCCAAATTGATTTCTTTCATAGCTTTTGACAGCGCAATTTAATTCCAATCCTCATCCTGGTTGCTTTGGATCTGGCATCAGTTCTCTGAGTTATAGTGACTCTTGGACAAATAGACTCAATTATAGTCTTCCATCTTTGGAAGAAATTCCACATACAAGGCTGTAAAAGAGAAAAAACCAAAAGCACAAAAAGGGTATACAAGTTAACAAAAGCATAAAAATAATAAACCTTAAAAAGTATAAAAATACATCTGGAAAAAATTAATAAATCCAAAGAGTCTTAAGTAAAAGCGAAACTTGAACATGTTGAACAAGATTTGGTGGTGATAGGCTTGTTTAATAACAAGTTTGGTGGTGACCGGTTAAGCTTGGTGGTGGTGCAGGCTAGTTTAACAGCAAAGAAAACTAATCTTGTTTATTCCAAAACTAATACACCAAATCTGACAGGGAAACTAATATATGTGTCTTGAATCTTTACCGTGAATAAACAAGATTTGAGGATGGTGGCGGCTCGTTTAGAAAAGAAGGAAGAAGCTTTGAGGATGGTGGAGGCTCGTTTAGAAAAGAAGGAAGAAGGGAAGAAGAAAGAATGAAAGATGGGATATTTTAGGGTTAATTAATATGGAAATCTAAATATATTTTCTAAAAAAAAAAATATAGACATGGAAACTAACTCTTGGGTGGTTTATTTATTTATTTACTTTTTTTTGCTGCTGCTGCACGATAATGGTCAGTTAGTTGTTGACCAAGAATAGTTTTGAAAGTAATCTTTTGACCAGAAACGAGATAACATTAATCTTAGAATTTAATTTAGTTTAATATTTATTTACGACACCACCGGTGTTGCAAATTAATAAGCTCACGGTATTCTAGCACCTAGCTAACACAATATATATGTGACGTATTTTACGTCACGTTAGGATATTTTTTTCGACGTTTTTTATGATGTTGCAAACAGAGTGTCATAAATGCGTCTGTTTGTTGTATTACACCTAAATAGTTGAATGTGGTTACTCAATAAATGAATGATGGCTGATTGAACCAATAATGTGTGCAGGTACTGCAGTAAATATTACACTGTGGACAGCTATAAGACCACCTACAAATGGTCAATAACCCCACTGGGAGACATTGATGACTATAGAATAAGGTTTGTCTAGCATTGAGTGGTTTCAAATGCTTTAACTTTTTTCTTAAACTTTTTCATTTCTTTTTGTTTTGAGAATCTTTTTCATTGAATATAATTATCTACTTTTGTTTTGAGAATCTTTTCATTGAATATAGTTATCTACTTTTGTACTTTTACTTTATTATATGTATTTTTTTTTTAAATTATTCTCTAGATATGTGCATTTCTAATAACGTTTTTTTGTTTGCAGACAAATATCAGCATTATACATCCACACAGATTGAGAGATAAGGGAAGACCTTGTGTCAAAAGAAAGAAGTGTTGGATGGAGAAGAACAAGCCGTGCAAAAGAGTAACAAAATGCAGTGTATGTAAAGGTCTTGATCATAACATCCTTACCTGTCAAGGTCCTCCAGTTGGATCTAACCCAAAGAATAAAGGAGTAAGAATGGAGTGTTTTGTTAATGGGGACGAGTTTTGTGTTACTGTTGCACCAAAAAAGAAGATGAGGAAGGCCTTGTCTGCACCAACTACTACAACAACATCTGCATCAAAGAAATCTACTAATATACCACCATTGTCAAAGGGCAAAGCACCATTGTTAAAGGGCAAAACAGCTGCTACTACACCATCTTCTTCTTCAGCTGCTTCCCAGAAAAAGGGTAAGTTAACTGCACAATCCTCCTCTACTGCAGCTGATGTTGGTGCTAAAAGGAATGTGCCACATCCATCTACTTCTTCTCTACACCTTCTACTACCTGTTTTAACCAGACTTATAATAGTGGTATATAAGGTGTAGAAGCTTTAGCAGTCTGGTTATTCCTGCCTGTCAAAGGTGTAGACTTCTGATAGAAGTCTGATTTGTTCTCAAGAAATATAAGGTGTAGAAGGCTTAGCAGCTGCTTTGCCCTTTGACAATGGTGGTATATTAGTAGATTTCTTTTTTCTGATAGATTTCTTTTAGGTCGTCCATTGATACGATATGGTGCATTATTGTCATAAATGTTGTTCTTGTATGTTCTGATAGATCGATGTACAGGAATAGGCGGCTAGGCAAAGCTCCTGACACCACTTATCTCAATCGACCTTCCTAGGCGCGGACCATTAGAGGTAGCTACCTCTCCTCTACCACATGATCTGATAGGGATGGGGTTTTAAGATGTTAGTGGGGCCTGTAAAATTTTGGTGGATGGTTAGATTTTATTGGTCCACAATTGGACTATGAAATTTGGTCTACCATTAGCTTTTTCCTATCTCAATAATGATGCGGCAGAGTTTTGTTCCTGCTCGGAAAAATATGGTCAACAATTGCAGGATAGCCATTACGTGGACGTTGCACCAGTAAGCCCATCATAATAGTAATAATTCCCAATAATGGAGGTGTTGTCATTTTCTTTAGCATAGTTGATAGGATCATAGGAACCACAAAGCTAATTTTCGGGTGGTTCTCACAACCCCATTTAGTTCGTGGGTTTTACCAGGTTAAAGCTTACGCAGATAATGTGGGACTAATAACCTCAACATACCTTTTATTTTTTTTTGGAGAAAAACATAAAACTATTCACGTAGTAAAAAAATTATTTTTTCACAAGTCCAACGTATTTACATTAAATTCATTTATAAAGAAATACATATTCAAGTTAGCAAATACGTGTATCTAGGTACTAAAAACAAATATCTCATCTGGTTTCATCCATTCATCAACTCCTAAGGGCAGTCTACAACCCAGTACATCAACCCTAGACCATTAGGCATTAATGTATGGCCCTTTTACAAAAGCTCTGGATTGAAGAGCACCAAAGGCCTGTCATTATGAACGACACCTTCCAAACAAAGTTTGTAGCCGAAAATATAAAATATCCCAAGCACCAAAAGATGGAATTTATTAAAAGAGTACCATAAACGTAAAGCTCAGTCTACTCTTATCTATTTTCGTCCATTCTCACCATATACAACACCTGTTATCTATTTGTTGCATTTTGTAACCACTACAATGCTGTATGAATCAAAGAGGGCTGAAATCCAGAAACCTCCTGCTAGAAGTTCAAACAATGCTCTTTTCGTATATAAAGTATTATACTCCCACCGTAACTTTTTAATCCTGGCTTGATTGGGGTATACTCAAACTAATTGGGGTATACCCAATTTTATAGGGACTCTTTTTTAAGGGCAAAGGGGGAGGTCAATGGGTAAATTTACAAAATTACCCTTTCCCATTATAACTCTAATATTACAACCTAAATCAGTTTTCATTCTCTTCATTTCATCTTCTTCTTCTCCTCCACAACCTTACAGGCTCCATCACCCCCACCACCACCAAAACTCGTCGATCAATTCGTTAAAATCGTCGATTCAAAAACTACGATTAATCTTCATCAATGGATCCACCACAGAAGAAGGCAACTCATATGAAAGAAACTAATCAAAAACCCAATGAATATAACCCTGGAATTGCAAGTTTGGTTGCTAAGAAAGTGAAGAGAAAAACAGCTTGAAGAAGAAGGAATTGAACCCTTTAAACACGTGAAATGGTGCGCTTAAGAAAGTAAGGGCTTGTTTAAACTCACTCTAGTACTTCGATTTCATGTTTGCATGTCAAATTAGGTCGGAAAATTCGAATTTGTGAATTGGCGGTTATAGCAAGGTATTTTGTTATCGACCTTGCCGGATTTTCATAGTTAGTGGTTTGGCCGGCATGCTATAAGGTTGAAGAACTTTTATTTGTATAGTTTCCGTAATCGCTACTAGCAGGGGCGCGGAGTTATTCAATTGTATACCTTGCAGGCGCTTTTTTTAATGGTAAGGGGTATCTTATTGTTTTTACCCCGTACGCTTCTTTTGAATGTTTCGATGCCTAGAGTTTTTAATCCGGAAGGGTATTTGTATAAAACCATGCCGGCGGTTTGTCACCTACGATGTATGTGTAATGGACCTTGCCGACTGTTTAGTGAAAAACCTATATTTTTTGTGCGCCGGAAGGCTATTTTGATGATACACACGGCTTTGATGTATTTTGATTAATATAGCTAGGAAGGGTAGGAAATATTTACATGCCGACCGCAAGATTGCCGCCTAAGATAGTCTGGCGTGTTCTTCATCCGAGGACCATTAAGGCGGATATATGGTCGGAAGCTTATTCAAAGTTGACACCTTAGGCGGAAGAGAGATCGGCAGCTTATTCAAAGTTTAACATTCGGCCGGATGTATGGTGGAAGCTTATTCAAACCACGACCTTGCGGCTTTATGCATTTTCAAAACCAAAATTTTTGGATCGAAATCGAACTCATAAGACGGATCAAAGGTTAATCCATCAATTCAAAATTTCAAAATTTTAATCTAAACTCAATTAATTAACCTAATCAGAATTTTAGTATTAATTAACCAAGGGCATATTAGCCATTTAGAAAAAACAAGGTTAAGGGGTGGCTTGGTTTTACTTCATAATGACCAGATTTTGTCTTATTGGGTATACCCCAATTAGTTTGAGTATACCCCAATCAAGCCAGGTTTTTAATAGGCTGGTTTGGTTTTTAGAGAAAATTAAGGAAATTAAGAAAATTAATCATTGAAAGTGGTCATCATGACACTTGTCAATAAAAGAAGTGAATTGAAATGGTCCCCATGACACTTGTCAGCAAAAGAATTAAAGTGAAATGGTCCACATGACAGTTGTCATCAAAAGAAGTTGAGAGAAAAGTGATCTCTAAAAACTAAAGGAACATTTGACTTTCCCAATTAGGAAACCAGTCTATTTTTTTTAAAATATTTATTTATAGAAACCAGCTTATTTTTTTTTAAAATATTTATTTATAGAAACCAGCCTATTAAAAAGTAACGGAAGGAGTAGCAAACCTTTAGAGTTTAAATTTGTTTATGTATGTCATGTAATAACACTTATATAAGTACGAATTTCTATAACAACAAATACGGAAAGAGGAACCCTTAAATATATTTAACATTACATTGTATAAAAGGAAGAAGCGATCAAATAAAAAATGTTCGTTAATGCATACAGGTTTCCGGAACTTAAATATAAGTTCGAAACAAGACAGATCTAAAAGACTAAGAACAATATATCAGGGCCACGAGAAGAGGAACAACGGATTTACACCCATCTCGATGCTTTTGTTCGAGTCTGGATTTGATTCAAAAAAGAGGTTTACCACATGCGCATATATATCCTTATGTTTCTGGATGGAATTGACAAACCACAAACCACAAAAGGATATACCCTTGTGGCAACCTCTTTTTTGAACGACAACCATTTGCCAAAAGAAAAATTAATGTAAGCAGGCAGCAACGTACAACAATAAACTTTTTACAAAACTCTCCTATCCATCGCTAAAACTTGCACGAATAAAACATCAAGGGATTATCGAACAATTAACCATTCTTTTACAAAACAAACGAAGACTTCAAAGCGACCAAAGCTTTTTATCGAAAGAAGAGAAACAAAGCCCCAATCGACTACACTTTTGACCAAAACCCTAACTAAAAAAATGAAAAGAAACAAGCAGCCATCAAAATAGTACAAACAGGTTTCCAGTAGTTCGAAAAAAGACTCTAAGAAGACTAAAAACAAAATATTAGGGCCGGGAGAGGAACAACAGCTTTGCACAATTGCACCCATCTCGGTCCTTCTTCTGTTCATCGCGTCTGGATGTTTCAAAAAAGAGGTTTACCGCATGCACACATCCTTTGGTTTCTTGATGGAATTGACAAACCACAAACCACGAAAGGATGTATGCATGTGGCAACCTCGTTTTTGAAAGACAACCACTTGGCAAACCAAAAATTAACAGGCAGCAACTGTACAACAATAATTTTTTTTCAAAACTCTCCTAACTAGCATTAAAACTTGCACGAATAAAAACATCAAAACATCAAAATCCCGGATTATCGAAACAATTAACAATTACAAAACAAACGAAGATTTTAAAGCGACCAAACCAACTACTGGAGCGGTTTGTCGAAAGAGAGAAGCAGAGCACCAGTCGACTACACTTTTGAACAAAACCCTAACCCAAAAAAAAAAAAAAAAGCCAAAAAAAAAAACGCCTCGTCGAAACAATAAATTTTGTTTTTCACGGACGTTTTATATAGACAATTAAACGAGAAAATATTTGATGGGGGCGTTTTTTGAAGGGGGCATGGGGACAAATGATATGTTAACACGTGCATTTGATATTAATGAGTTCTGTTTCCAAAAATATAAAAGAAGTGTAATTTTGGAGAGAAAATATGTTTTAATTGGTGTTGGTATTTTTGGAAACAGAACTCATTAATATCAAATGCACGTGTCAACATATCATTTGTCCCCCATACCCCTTCAAAAAACGCCCCCATCAAATATTTTCTCCAATTAAACACTCTGAAAAGATATTTTTAGAAATAATGTTTGCTAGAAGAATATAGAATTTTAATTTTTAAGGCTGTATCTTAACCACCAAAATTTCCAGGTAAAGTCGAGCATGAAAAGATGTTCTATCGTACAGTATTTTGTAATATCTTAAAATTTACATTATTTTTATAATAATTTTGATTAGTCACATTTAGGAATGGAAATTGTTTTTATTTTCTGAATGAACAATTTCCATTATTTCTGGAAAGCCATCGAGAAATCAAGGAAATAATGTCCTTGAATGGAAAGTAGAGTTCAACAGTGTAATAAAAATATGTCCTTGAATGGTTGGATAATAGCAATACTAGCTAAGCATCCAGTTCCAAAAGCCTTTTTAGTTTTATTGTAGAGAGTAGAGACTCTCCTTGAACCAACTGTCTTTGCAACTAATTTAGCCGGCTGTTGGGTAAACCAGTTGTTAAGACCGGTAGATGGTAAAGCTTTATTTACCTAAAGAGCCTGTATTGCTTTTAGTATGAACCAGTTTCTCCATCACCATATGTATAAACCAATTATACTACCGTTCATGTTGTTTATATTTAGCTTGTATTTCCTTGTGCTGGTTCTTCAAGGAAGTCTATACTACTTCTTCCTGTTAGTGGTTCTTCTGATTCTACTTCTGCAACAAGTGATACTTCTATTTTGCATTCTTCAACAAGTTTACAATCTATAACCGAGGAGTGATTTGAGTTCTACTGATCCAGATTCCACAATAATGCATACTAGGTCCATATCTGGCATTTCAAAGCCAAAACTTGTTGACTCAGACTTTCTAGCTCATATACATACTAATCATCCAATTCCAAAAGCATTTAGTGCTATATTAGAGATTTTGTCTGAACCAACTATCTTCCCAAATAACATAGTTGGTGGTTGGCTAAACCAGTTGTTAAGACCGGTAGATAGTAAAGTTTTTTTTTTCCTAAAATGCCAGTGTTTTTTTATTATAAACCAGTAAGTTTCTTCACCAGATGCATGAACCAGTTATACTACCATTCATCTTGCCTTTAATGAGCTCATATTTACTTATACTGGTTCTTCAAGGAAGTCTATACTACTTCTTCGTGTCAATGGTATTTCTGACTATATTTCAGCAACAAGTTACATTTTTGTTTTTCCTGCTTCAACAAATTTACAATCTCCAACTGAGGTACGTTATGATTCTTTGAATTCTACTGATCCAGTTCCCACAACAATACATATTAGGTCGAAATATGGTATTTCAAAGCCAAAGATTATAGGGTCAGACTTTGTGGTTCATATACACACTAAGCATCCAGTTCAAAAATACTTTAGTGTTGTTTCAAAGATTCCGTCTGAACAAGAAACATTTTTGTGAAATGGCAGTTAAGGATCCAATATCGTTGTAATCTATGCACAAGAGTGTTCTTGGATGTAAATTGAAGTCTCATGGGTCTATAGAGATATACAAAGCTAGATTGATGACCAATTCATGGGTATCACCAAATTGATGGGATAAATTACAAGGAAACATTTATCCATGTGGTCAAAAGAAACGACCATCTGGTGTGTCTTTGGTGTTAAAAATGTGCCACGAGACAAATGGATGTCTCCGATGCTTTTTTACGTGGCCATTTAAATGAATATGTATAGATAAAGGAACCTCCATGATTTGTTTTTGCAAAATTCCTTCTTTTGTTTGCATTTTCAAAAATTTCTCTATATTTGTACCAAGGGCCTGGTTCAACAGGTTTAGTGGATTCTTACTAGATAACGTATTCAAAAAATCTGTGTGTGACAAGTCTGTGTTTTATTATAACAATTTTTGGGTTAAAATGATTCTTTTGCTTCATGTGGATGATATCATTCTGGTAGGGAATTTGGATGATACATTTTACAATTTTATCACTTCTTAAAACACAAAATTGGTTAAAAAGACCAAAATTAAAATTTCCTGGGTGAAAAGGATAGTTAGATTTTGATACTGTTTAAATTGACAAAAATTTAAAAATAGGCAGGATGTAACCAGTTTCATCCTGCCCAATTTCAAATATTTTTTCTTATTTTTAATTTACACAGGATGCATCCAGTTTCATCTTCGCTATTTTTTAAGTTTAAGCCAGGATGAATCCAGTTTCATCCTTGCTATTTTTTTTGTGTCCATTTCACCCATAAAATTTTTTAGTCGTCCATTTGAACCGTGTTTTAAATTTTTTTGGACAAATGACCCATTTTCCGTTCTTAAAAATCAGAGTTTTCCAAAAAGGATTTGGGTCCTTTATTTTATTTCTTGGGTATTGAGGTTTCTTCTGCAAATACTTATATATCTTACTCAAAATAAGTACTCATTGGAACTGTTAGAGAAATTTGAAATGCTACGCAATACGTATTGCAAAACTCGAGTAGGTTATGGGAGGAGAGCATCTCTCTATGGTGACATGCTTTTGGAAGATGCATCTACATACAAAATCATGGTTGGAGACGATCTTATACACTAGTACAATTATGGTCTTTGGTCACGGTTGACCTCGCCACGGTTGTATCCATAAACGGGACTAAAGCTTTGTTTGTCCCGGGTAAATGTGTTTCCGGGAGCATTTCACATCTCTTTGGACACGGATGCATTTGACGCGTGTCTAATTCACTCGATCCCCACGATTAAAAGTTTTGAACTGCTTCGGTTCTTAACCTAACTTCTACACTTCCAGAATCCCAGTCTCCCACGATCTACTACAACTCCGTCCACCTTCTTACGTTTTAGGGTAATCATTCCTCTTTACCTCTTCGTATCTCTGTCATTCAATCACAAATGAAAACCTTCTTCTATCTGGATGTTCGATCTGATTTCACGGTCCCATGAGTAATTCAATCGGAAGTTCCGAATCAGAATCAGTAGGTCAATGTTTCTGTTTCTATAGATCAGAATTACATAGTTCAGGAAGTTTATGGTTCAAATTAGACGAATACGCAGTGATGAACGGTTTTGCTATTTGATGGTGGAACTGGTGTTCCACTAAGCTTGGTTTTTTTCTGGTAAGCGTCTGATGTCGTCAATTTTTGGACTCACTTTTGGTTAGTAGATGCAATAATTTGCTCAAGTGTTGAACTAGTGAATTCTTTGTATATCAGGGTTTTCTGAGATCATGATGACACATTATTTTTTTTTCCGATTTTGATTGTGTTTGAGTTTGAAAATACGTACCCTAAGAGCATCCACAGTGGGAGACCAAAACTAAAATTTTGGTCCAAAAACCAGACGCAGTGGAGAAGTAGTAAAGATCAAAGACCAGACTAAAACTAAAAACCAGACCAAATATAGTCTTTAGTTTGGTTTTAGTCGGGCGCAACTTAAAGTTACGCCCGAACAGGCGTAATTTATAACTCCGCCCGTCGATAGAAAACAAAAAAAAAAAAAATTGGGGCGCAACTAAGAGTTACGCCTAATTGGCATTAAAAAGAAAAAAAATAAAAAAATTAGTGAAGTTGCGCCCCACGGTATATACTCTTTCCCCGTAGTGTTTGAACACGGACTAAACCCAAAATTTGGTTTTTTTTTGCTCTTTAGTCTTTGGTTTATGATCGCACCACTGCAGTTTCTCTAAGATGAGCATTGCTACAGTGTGGGAAATACATGCCTTTTCTCTTTATGTGAAAGGTAAACAAGTCTTTTCCTCAATTGTTAAAGAATACCCAATTTCTCTTACACCCGATTATTTTGAAGATAGATGATTTATCTATCGATTTGGTTGTTTTTTAAATTATTAGGGATTGCTATGTGTACTTTTGTTATAGTTATGTCGGAATGTTGATGTGAAATTCGAGGCCCTTCACCCTTGCTGCAATGGGATGTTCAATTGTCGTTATTACCATGATAGAGAAACAGTTGAAGAAAAATCCATTCTTTTTATGTTTTAGATTTACAATTGTTCTTATTTTGTTTGCCTGTACTGAAATATTTTTGTTTAATTTAGGGAAATTTATCTACCATTTGGCCGTCATGGTTTTGGCTAGATATTAGTTTTGATCTGGTTTATATAAGTGATTTCTGAAGTTGATAGTGAATCTTGCGTCTTTGTTAGGACAATGGTGGCAGGCTGATCAATGATGGTAGTGTTGGTATCTATTCACTCTATTGTTAACTTAAAATTTGTGTTCAGTCAGTGTAATGTCATGATGGATGCAACTAACTCTGGTGCGTTTGTGCCAACTCAGGTAACTTGTTATATTCATTATCACAATTCCTTGTTTTTACGTACATTGATTAAATCCTTTGGATGATACAATGTATAAGAAAGTTGAGAAGTTTAGTAATTTGTTACATTTATTTGCCCCGTTATTGAATATCTTTCTTTTGCCCTGTATCTGTAGACACTTTAAGCAAGTTAGGAAATGTATGCAGTAAGTGGGTTTCCTGAGCCAATCTCCTCTTTTACTAAGGATATATTCCTTTACGTTCAATCTCCCTGGTATACAGTTGTTGAAATTGAATACTTAGTGTCACGAAATTAAGTTGGAAAGAGTATGCTGGTTATAGGCTACTATTTGCTCGTTCTACTACTGTAAATTTAGTAGTGTTGGGTGTGTCTGATTTAATTAAAGGACCTTGATTTTTTGCTTTTTGAAATTTTTTTGTTTGGTTAATGGATGTAGTTCAGAGAGGAGGCATTTTTTGTTGGTAGGATGCAACATCTTTAAGATTCGAGAGGTTATATTCCTTCGCACATAATGGTTTGGCTTTTACTCTTAAAGCTATAAAACTGACTTCAAATACTTGACGAGCTTGTAATTTCCCATTGATCAGAGAAAAAAGAGATTACTCCGTTAAAAACAAATGACGAGTGCAGCATGTTTTTTTTTTTGGTACTAGTTTTCTTAGTAAGTTATTGTATGTTCTTCTAAGTGCCTTTTTGACTTGGGAAGATAAATGAATGAATCAGTGTTTATTTTTACTGCCAGGTTTTGGATATGTAAAGGCGGGCATATACCTCAAAGATTCAACTTATGTCTTCTTTGATTTTGGTCACTTGGTCTCGAGTTCAGCCATTGGTTTGATCTGTTCCATGTTGGTCTTTCACCGCCAATTGATTCAGGTTTGAAAGCCATAATGTACTCTTCTTTTTTTTTCTATTCGCCTTTAGAATTTGTCAATCTGCACCGTGGTTAATTTGGAGCCTTAGAATTAGATGTAAAATGGTTTTTTTGTAATGATATTATCATATTTACGCAAAGATTTGGTATTTCAACGTTTGATATTCGAATGCTTTTCCTCACGAGTTAATCACCTGACTTCATTTTATAAACGGAAGTCGTGGCACTTGTAAAAATGGAGGAACATAAAGTTACAGAATCTTACTTTGTGACTTGGGAGTAAAACCTTGCACGTACTGTACAAATTGTTCGATTTGCAATATAAATTTAGGATATTTTTCTGTTAATTCCTTGCCTATTTTATATTGTTGGTGGTGTACAGATGTCTCTGGCAACAATGCAATATATTTGGTTGTAACTTGATGAATATACTTGGTTATCTCGCTACGTCAAGCTAACATGAAGCCTTGGTAATATAATCCTTGGTAATATAATCCCCGTCCAGTTTTTGATGCTAGACTAGTATCCTATTGTTGAGCCTTGGTAATATAATCCTATCTCACTACGTGTTCGTGACGTAGTGCATCAACCGATGATTCCCACTTTGAGACAAATAAATGAGTTGTTACCCCGCTTGCGAAGCTAGAAAAGAAGATATTAGCCTGCTTATTAAACGGTAAAGCGGTTTCCCCGGTGAGGAGTTTCACCTTCAGAAATAATCTCAAAGATGTAGCAAGCATTTGTAATCGCGAATCGGAAATGGGGCATGAACTAGGTAAAGCCCTACTAGAACATTAGAAGTTACGGTGAACCCGAAACTCAAAACTGATTTTGTTTTCGCCACCGCCTACTACGAGAAAGATAAGAAAAGTGAAAATGAATAGCTTTCTTCTTGTTTTTGTCACTACGAAGAGATTCTCGCTCCTCGTTTTGTCACTTGATAGTTGATGAGGAAATCTGCTCTCTAATTTCTTTCAAGATATTTGTTTTTTTCAATGTTGATATATGGATGCTTTTCCGCCATCTCACAGGGTTAATCACCTGACTTCATTTTATAATCGGGAAGTCGCGGAACTTGGAAAAATGGAGGAACATAAAGCTATTACTTGGGAGTAAAGCCTTGCACGTACTGTATAAAATGTTTGATTTGCAATATAAATTAGGATATTTTCCTGTTAATTCCTTACTGTTTTATATTTTTGGTGTACGGATGTCTCTTGCACCAATGCAATGTATTTAGTTGTAACTTGATGAATAAACTTGGTTTTGCTTTTATCTTTTGCAGCCAAGCGACTCCCGGCGGCAGAGTTTGGAGGAGCTTTGCGGGTGAGTGTTCACAGAGATCTTCGTAAAACAAGACCTGGATGAGGCACGCAAAGGAAGTGCAGTTGTCCAGCTTGTCCTTCCGAAACTTTGTTGGAGGCTTTGTACTCTTCTATTCAAATGCGTTTACATGCTTTGAAACTTGCTGAGTTTATTGATGTGTCCTTGATATCAACTCTGGTACATCCATGTATCAAGCTAAGTGTAAAATATGTTGATTTCAATGCAATATCAAGAATTTCTATTAAAAAAATTTCACTGTATGTTCTGTCATTTTCTTTTTTGCTAGGCATAAAGATTATCCAAAATGTCCAAGTATCCTAGATAATTTGGACACACTGAATATTGCAAATTGGTCCCGTGTATTTCAGCATCCCGTGACTAAGGAGTGAGCTTGTCACGGTGTACAATAAGAGTCCGTGACTGTTGAAGTTGTGGACGGTGGATTTGATGAATTAGTCACGAAAATGACCGTGACTAAATGTGTAGACCTTTGGCCTCGCAAGCTTTAGTCACGGTTTTTCAAAATTGTTTACCGTGACCATAAACTTTTGGACACGGTAAATTACCGTGACCAAAGGACCTTTTTGTACTAGTGATATCTCGAGATCATATCAAACGGGACGCGGATGCCTTTGACAACTTTGTTTTGGAGAGATTCTCAGTGAAATCTCCGAGGAACTTCCAGAATCCTTATTTTCAAATTTTATACTTGTAACATGTATACTAAGCATTTTGTACACTCACATTTTCTGCATAGATATCTTTCTTTATAGGGTTAAGTTCTATGGGCTAGATTGGACTGTTAGATTAGCCAAAAAGTGTTGCAAATCATGAAAAAAGTGTGGGAAAAAAGTTAACACTCTTTCTGGCTACTTCTTTTTCCTAGCATTTGCTCGCAGTCGCACTATCAGCGAGATTGAAACCTTGAATAGTGCGGCGCTCAAAAAGTGACCAAAACGCCGAACCGTTCGGCGCTCAGAAAAACGCTGAACCGTTCGGTGCTCACAGATGACGTGGATGGCCAATCTAGCAACTACATATCTAGTACATAGGACTTAAGAGGTTGCCCAGGCTGACGTGGATGGCCAATCTAGCAGCTAGATATCTAGCCCATAGGACTAAGCCTAATAAGAGACCCCCAAAATACCGCATGTCGTCCCTACAATTATTCTATGATCTGGTGAGGCCACATCAACATGAACTTTCCATGTCATTGGTATGTGATTGGCCACCACTCTAACAGGCACTACTTGGCGTGATCATTTGGAAACTTGAAGGTTCACCTTTAAAAGATAACATCCTTTCAGGGATGCAAGAATAAACCAAATTGGGTTATTTAATTTCAATTACGGTAATGTTCACCCAGATTGTTGGACGAACATTATGTATCCCTGATTGAAATGCACGGTAAAGATATTAGTCCTCATGTCCCAAATTACCAAAATGACCGATTTTGATGTGGCGGATCCACATTAATCCTCATGTAATCTCCCAATCTAAGAAGCCGCCTGGGTCAATTGATTAGAAGACATGTACAAAATGGCGTCTGTTCCCTTTCAATACGAGAAGATATGTCTTTTAAGTTTCCTGCACTTTAGTTCACGATTACAATAGAAGATGTATACGTGTTTTGACCAAAAGACATTACCTAAAGACATTATGAGAAGATATTCTTCCCGTACATGCCTTTAGACTTTAAAGACATGACTGATCCAAATTTATTTCCTGGGCAAGTCCCCTTTTCATAGTCATCCTCATGGTGTGGGATACTGTGACGGTAGTACAAGTGACGCACAATGGTCATGCGTTACAGAGTTGCAGGTCAAGTAAGAGTTCCGCCGTAATGGTGCAATGCGAAGCCATAATAGCACAACGTAAGCTATAATAGTGCAACGCAAGTCATAATAGCGGTATTACTGTATAGATTTGGCTAAGTGCAGCGCAGGAATGGCATAAACCCACATGGCCAATGTAGTGCAAGTGCAGCATTACATTGTAAACACATTTGGCTAAGTGATGAAGCTTATTGGCCGACACAATGAAGCTTCATTGAAGGTTTGGCAAGACATGGCCAAAGTGACAGATGCAACATGCGATGTTGGCATCGATGCATATCCATGGAATTGAGTTGGCCCAAGCTTAAGGAGGATGCAAGAGTGAAGAATAGACTAAGAGTTGGTCTATGACATATATTCAAGGTTGGCCAAAGCTTGAATAATGCAAACAAGTGGTAATGCAAGATTTGCATTACTATTGTCAAGCTAATTGGCGAAGTGAAGCATATATGACGCATGAGTAACTAGAGTGAGCTTAAGGAGCTGGCATCGATATTTGAAGCTTAAGGAATGTCCGTGCATGAGTTTAGAATGATAAGCATGCGGGGCCAAGAGGGATGAACGTTGGCGCAAGATGAGAATCCAGGATGGCACAGCAAGTGTGCAATACGGCTCAAGTGACGGTTATAAGTTGGTTATTGGCTTCACAAGCGTGCCAAAGGTGCGAGACAAGTTAGAAGGCTTATGAAATGAGTTCATAGCCTTAGTAGAGTGTCCCAAACCATTCAAGACAAGTGTGGCTTCAATCTGCATGACAACACAAAAGGTGGCAGTTGAAAAGCAGATTGGCGGTTATGGAAACTACCTGATGGGACACATGGTTGTTCCATGCGTGTGCAAGTGTTGTGCACGGTTTTGGCCATTGTAACTACTGTATAAATAGTCCTAAGGAGTGGGAAAATCAGTAGGCTTACATAGGAGAGTTAGTCTCATGTAGAGAGAGTTTTAGGCATTCACCAAGAGGGTGAATGGCCTATTTTTGGTCCATGTGATGGACGAGTTGTTTAATCTTCCTTCAGTGCAATAAAATGGGTTTGTTTCAGTATATCTTTGTGTTCATTATGTTACTGATGTTGTGTGAGAATTGTTCAAGTACATGGCAGAACCTCTTATGCTTATGGGGGCATGAAGAGTTAGAGAGAAAGAAGAAAAGACTTCCGTTGTGCAATGCCTTATGAGTGAAGGCAGATGCGTACTTTGGTGTAATTATGCAAGGCTGAATGATTTTGGGTGAAGTTGATTCACTGAACCACAATCATTGCCGATCATGTCCCATGAAAATTTTAGACGATTAAATGGGCGTGTGACAAGCTGGTATCAGAGCTGTGTTAGGGACACAGTTGCTGATTTTTCTCTCTTTTACTCAAGTTGGTGTCATTTCTTTATCAAATTCAGTGAAGAATTATTTGGGTTTCGCTAGTATGGAGACTAGAAGAAGTTGGTCTTGTGTGGAAAGATCAATTGGAAGGAACTTTGAAGCTTGAAGTAGCAGAAAGCCATGAAAGTTTATGACAAAGGTGTCAAAATTCCAGCCCAAAGTGTTAGGCGAACGTGCAAGAGTCATTGAAAACCGGGTTTTCAAGTGATGGCATGACAACACTAAGGAGTATGCTGACTTCTATGGTGCAAGTCAGGTGTTAAAGTCCATGTTTCTCACAAGTATGCGGAGATTATGCATTTGGAATGCATTCTTTCGTAGTGTTATCAGTAGCAATACATTACAAGTTGTAATGGGAATTTTAGGGGAAATTCCTAAATAGAAAGAAGTTGATGGCCTTTGCAGTGGAAAAGTAGATGAAGAACATGTCTATGTGATAGATTGAAGGTGTTTCCATTGTAGCCAGTTGATGGAAGATTAAAGTTATCTCTCTTGAATGCATGTACCTTGTTGGTAATGCAAAGTCTGGTTGTGAACCAGTAATGTTTGTGGCAATGTGATGCCATAAAAGAAGAATTGGATGGACAATTCTTATCTAGCATAAATCTTATGGAAAGGCTGAAGAAATAAGCGCAAGTTAGGGGAAAACCGATACACCTTGGTCTTGCATTTGCAAAGAAGTTCTTCGTTGATGCTAGATGCACACAAGGAGTGTGTTTGCACCTGGTTTATGAGTGGGATCATTATGCTTGGACAAGGGTGTCCAAAGACCTGCATTTCATCATAACCACAAGAGGATGTTCTTGTCAACTGCAAATCAACAATTGTTGCTACTCAAGTTGATTTTGGTGAAGGGGAAAGACAAGAGTAACCAGATGTGCATGGGCAGTAAAATGAGTTCCAAGTTTGAAGAAGAATGCGACATTCTTGCTTCATGGAATGTAGGCAGTGGCGCCTCATTTGCAAGGAATATGGCCTTGTTTGCAACTGTCCAAAGTGTTTATCCGTGGAAGTCATTGAGTGATATGACTTTTCTGAGCTCTATGGTGATGCTCAGAATCACCAAGTTAAGTCCGTTCCAATTGTGCAAAGGTGCACAATTTTGTGTCAAGATTTGGATGCTAATTGGCATAGCATGTATGCAACGGTAACATGCGCCAAATGAGATTTGGGCATGGCCAGGATGCATGATGCGTGAAGAAATGAAAGTTAGTAAAATTGTGGATGCGGGAAAGATAAGGACAAGGTAATGATGATTCATAAAGATGGCATGTGGACATTATTGAAGAAATCTTCATGAAAGCTAAAGCAACATGATAGCATCAGGTGGAAGAGTGCATGTGGCAAGGTGAATTGCTACATTGGAGATAGTAGGTGTTGTATCGCTTCCTTTGTTGCTTAGAATCGAAGTTGAAGTCAGTATTGCAAGGCTTGTTACGTCTTACAAGTTGCAATCATTTGGCGCGAGTATTTTCTCAAGTTTGAGTATACTTTCAGTTGGGTCAAGTGGACCTTGGTGTTGGAATGAAGTCTCTCTATGTAAGGTAGTAGTTAATAAGGGTATTTGAAGTGAAAGATCTTTCCTCTTTCGTTCAAAGTAAAGCTAGTTCGCGTGGAAGATACTACACATCATATTAAGCCAAAATATGCAATAGAAAGACGCTGAAAGTGAAAGAAGCAAATAGAAGAATTGGTGGCATAGTCGAGTTTGCTGTTGAGAGTTATGTGGAAGTGCGAAGGCATTTGGCAGCGAAGGCATGGAGTAACGCAGCAAGAATGAAGATGTAAGTCCATCAAGTATGTGAGTTAAAAGAGTAACTCATAGTTTGGAAGAACATGATGTTGTTTTTCCGCTACATTAAAGCATAGCAGTTTGAAAGAGCAAGTGATGCTTAAATTGCTGGTTTCAAAGACACGTGAAGAGGATGCCTGGTCTAAAAAGACGGTCTGATGTCAGGGGTATCCTAAGTCATGACTATACCAAGAAGCTGAAGTTTACAACATGATTTGGAGGCCAAATCTAAAGTAAGTTCTGTTGCACTGCTGATGACAGCAAAGGCTATGGATTGTGGCACATACCAGAGTGGTATGGAGTCATAGCATGCATACCTTAAGGCATGGCATGATTTGGCGTAGGCGCATATGATTGAAGAATGAGGCAAAGTCTTGTATAAGTCCTGTTATGTTGCGTGGTGCAACTAAAGTCGGAAAATTGAGGCATAAGACAATGGCAATGATCAGTGTGATCAGTTGGGAAGAATCATTACTTGTGTACACTTAGGCACAAATGATTCATGCGAAGTTCAAGCACAATTCATGGAATTGGCAAGAAGAATTTCCAAGTTGCATTTGGGTGTTGATATATGATTTGAGATGGAGTTGGAAGCGGTCGCGACGCAACAACAAAAGTTCAAGATCATTAGGATCAATGGGAAGGCAGTAAAGCTAAGTGATGGCATAAAGTAATAGGCATATAAGTTTTGGCAAGGGTAAAGGCCAAGAAAAGTTTGCTGATTTCTGAGAAGGGATTAGAAGTGTACAAGTCCAGAGAACAAGTATAAAGAGTATACTTTGTTGCGTTCAACGAGGGCATTGAACGGATTAGGTGGGGGAGGGCTGTGACGGTACTGCAAGTGACGCACAATGATCACGCATTACAGAGTTGCATGTCAAGTAAGAGTTCCGCCGTAATGGTGCAATGCGAAGCCATAATAGCACAATGTAAGCTATAATAGTGCAACGCCAGCCATAATAGCGGTAGACATTGTATAGATTGGCAAGTGTCAAGAATGGCATAAACCACAGGCCAATGTAGTGCAAGTGCAAGCATTACATTGTAAACACATTTGGCTAAGTGATGAAGCTTATTGGCCGACACAATGAAGCTTCATTGAAGGTTTGGCAAGACATGACCAAAGTGACAGATGCAACATGCGATGTTGGCATCGATGCATATCCATGGAATTGAGTTGGCCCAAGCTCAAGGAGAATGCAAGAGTGAACAATATACTAAGAGTTGGTCTATGGCATATATTCAAGGTTGGCCAAAGCTTGAATAATGCAAACAAGTGGTAATGCAAGAATTGCATTACTATTGTCAAGCTAATTGGCGAAGTGAAGCATATATGACGCATGAGTAACTAGAGAGAGCTTAAGTACCTGGCATCGATGTTTGAAGCTTAAGGAATGTCCGTGCATGAGTTTAGAATGATAAGCATGCAGGGCCAAGAGAGCTGAACGTTGGCGCAAGACGAGAATCCCGAGATGGCACGGCAAGTGTGCAATACGGCTCAAGTGACAGTTATAAGTTGGTTATTGGCTTCACAAGCATGCCAAAGGTGCGAGACAAGTTAGAAGGCTTATGAAATGAGTTCATAGACTTAGTAGAGTGTACCTAACCGTTCAAGACAAATGTGGCTTCAATCTACATGACAACACAAAAAGGTGGCAGTTGAAAAGCAGATTGGCGGTTATGGAAATTACCTGATGGGACACATGGCTGTTCCATGCGTGTGCAAGTGTTGTGCACGGTTTTGTCCATTGTAACTACTGTATAAATAGTCCTAAGGAGTGGGAAAAATCAGTAGGCTTACATAGGAGAGTTAGTCTCATGTAGAGAGAGTTTTAGGCATTCACCAAGAGGGTGAATGGCCTGTTTTTGGTCCATGTGATGGACGAGTTTTGTAATCTTCCTTTAGTGAAATAAAATGGGTTTGTTGCAGTATATATTTTTGTTCATTATGTTGCTGATGTTGTGTGAGAATTGTTCAAGTACATGGCAGAACCTCTTATGCTTATGGGGGCATGAAGAGTTAGAGAGAAAGAAGAAAAGACTTCCGTTGTGCAATGCCTTATGAGTGAAGGCAGATGCGTACTTTGGTGTAAGTATGCAAGGCTGAATGATTTTGGGTGAAGTTGATTCACTGAACCACAATCATTGCCGGTCATGTCCCATAAAAATTTTAGGCGATTAAATATGCGTGTGACAGATACTATCATTTCATCCTAACCGCGGTAAGAGATTTTATAGAAGGGAATTGTTTCTACATACTCAGAAGTGAGTCTAAAGGCCCTAAAAGGCTAAAACTCAATATTCTGACACCAAATATACTTCTTGGAGAAACAGAAATGAGAAGGCTCTTGAGAATAAAAATGTCATGTGTTCTAGAGTTTCTTCTCGGCTAGAACCATGAATTGGCCTCCGATCCTTCAAAACTGTTAGCAAGGATAGCAACTGCATTAACCAAAGAAAAAGGTTAGTTAGATCTAAATTAGTCAAATTAATATATATGTTTATCATCTATTGTGGTGGCAGATGCAGTAATAGGTCTTATAAGGTACCACCACCGCATACACAATCCATCTACTAGCACCGCAAACAATCAACCTTCTCTGCACCACAAACAAAAACAGCTCAAACGCTATCTTCCATATTCTCTGTATCAAGACCCATGTGCCTACGTATACAACAAACAACTCACGACAAGATAGATTGGAGTAAAGAGATTAGTTATTTCTTTTACGTTTTCCATCACAAAATGTTGTCATTTTGAACGTGTTTGCAAAGGAGGGAATAGCTGGTAGTGGTCAAGTATAACAATATAAATTATAGTGGAGTTAATGATCAAAGTTGTATTGTAATATAGGGAGATGAAGTGGGTTACTATTGACTCTCAAAACCAACCACAATAAGCCCATTTCTTCTTATTTGTCAGCTAGGAACATCAATAACTTAATTAAAATTCGACCAACCTTCCTTATCGTACCGGGATTCTGCAAATCGAATCAATCCCTTTTAAAAATAAATCTCCAACATCAACGGAAGCAACCATTATTCTGTCATCTTTACTCACTTACTTCTTTCGGTTCAGGCATTTTGTCAAGCACTGGATGTGCGTCTAACAAACTGGTGAAGGAAAAACTCCGTTTGTACTAATTTCTTTCTTATTAGCTCTCTTTCCCTGCAAGACATTATTACAAGCGTAACCCATTACTTATTAGCTCTCTTTCCTCGGAAGACATGATTAACATCACAACACCAACAACAACAAAAAAAGAAGATAAGAAGTTGTTGCGTGTTGGAGAAGAAGCTGATATAAACAAAAATACTATAGAGAAACTAAGGTATTTTTTGTTAGAGAAAATGAGTTTTTAATGTTTTGATTTTATGGTTTTGGTGGGAATGGAACTTAGAACCTTTGGGTCTGTAAGAGCTCTTACTCATTTTCATATGAGTGAAAGAAATAGGACCTTTAGTCCCACATTGGGTATAACTAAAGATGATATCCACTATATAGCTATTCCTTTATGGATAGTTAGTAAAACAATGTGGGTGGAACAGGTGGGGCGAAATATTTTTGATTCCACTAAGGCTCGTGCTCGTGCTACCGGCGTGGACAAGTCAACCAAGACTTATCTTTTTTGGTCATAATTCTTTTGAATTAATTCCTAAAACATTTTGAAAATCGAATCAAATTTTGTATTAATGTGGGGGGGCGTCTGACCAGGCGCAATATATTTTGCTTACCAAAACTCTTATGCATGCAGTAATGACTGGTTTAATTATTAAATATTCTTTCCGTTTTAAACTTTATTTTGATTTGAAAATTAAATTAAATTGGCTGTTTTATTTCCGTTTTAATATAATTAGATTTATGAAGGGAATTAATTGAGAATCAATTGTTATTACTGCGCCTCTCTCATTTCTTCCTATAAAAGAGACTCGAACTTTTCATTCTAACTTGTGTCCAGAAGAGCTATACTATCCTCTTCTTTTCGTCTCTCTCCCTCTGTGTGGTATTTTCATTTCTTCTGTGCCATTGCTGTTGAGTTCGTAAGAGTGGGAAAGTACAGTAATGCTAACAGTGCTTGCAACGGGCAGTTTTATCCTGGATACGACTTGGACACGGGGTATAGGCATCACTCATTCTTGAGGCGTACCGGTCAACTATCGTGTTAAGGACAGCGTGTTGAACACGTAACTGTGTCCTCTGTTTGCTGTCCATTTGAGTGTTTATTTACCTTTCAGAAATTTTATTCTAACATCTTCACATCTTCTTTTAGTGTTTTATTGTTACAGTTGCAACATTTTTCTCCTGCTCACTAACAATCCCGGTAAAGAATCTTTAGGGAGAAGAAGCTCTGAAGTTGTTCGAATGAGGGAGAGCCAACTAATCCCTCTGTTTATTTTGACGACGGAAAATAAAGGGCATTTTTCGTAAACTCGTCCATAGAAAATTGGGTGAAATATCCCATTAGTCTATTAGAAAAGTATTTTATAGTATCTTGGATATGTGAAAGGTTGATATATTTTGCTCGTCTTTTTGACCCAAAAATTCAAATTCAAGGGCTAATTAACCAAAAAACTGATCAAACTTTACGAACATCATGTGTATCAGGATGCTGCCTCACATTGTGCACACCAGTGTGTCTGGTGATAATTGAAACCAGTTAGCACGAGTGGCTGCTGCTTCTACCACAGAAAAAGGTTAGACTAATCTCTACACCAAACAAATTGTCTAATTCATTTCTTTTTAATACACTTATGAGAACATGGTAGCATCAGCATTAGGAGTAATTGCCTTCTGCAGAATATGCTAAAAACATTTTTAGTACATTTACCATAATTTCCTTTCGCAGTAAGTAGAACTCCCAATTTCGGTGAACGTGTTAGTACCAAACACGAATAGTATTGGCTCACCAATAATACATATGAATGAAAATGGATATATTAAAATCAATATAATACATTTAGAAATATAAGTATTTGACTCACAAAATACCCGGTATATATTACACAAAATTGGTTAAAAAGACCAAAATCAACAATTCCTGGGTGAAAAAGACATGTAAAATTTGATACCGTTTAAATGGACTAAAATGTAAAAATAGCCAGGATGTAAACAGTTTCATCCTACCCATTTTCAAATACTTTTTCTTATTTCTAATTTACATCAGGATGTATCCAGTTTCATCCTCACTCTTTTTTATGTTTAAGCCAGGATAATCCAGTTTCATTCTTGCTATTTTTTTGGTGTCCATTTTACCCATATTAATTTTTACTCGTCCATTAGAACCATGTTTTAAAAATATTTGGACAAATGACCCATTTTCCGTATATATTTGTTTGAGGGTGAAAAAGGTTTTTGTCGATTTTGGTAATTTCGGGTGTGTGGGTGAGAAACGAATTCAGACCCTAAACAATGTACTGCACGGGAGTACTTTAGATTCGAGATCAATCTGTACAAATCCGGCCTAAACCAAGAAATGGTCGTTCCAGACTTGCTTCGGTCACAAAGAGGAGGAGAATGGGTTGGTTTTGGGGAGGGAAGCAAAGAAAGTGTGAATACCAAAGTTGATTACGGAAGAGTAGTGGTTTCACGACCAGATCGTAAAATGGGAAGCTAACAGATGGGAGAGCTTAGCCAAACGTTTTTCTGAGTGTTGTATCCTGCTTGAACTTTTTGTTCGGTGGAAATAGGTAAGACCTATTTATACAAGTCGGAGTGAAACGTACTCTGATCTCATTAAGGAACGGAATAATGAGTGAGTAAATAGGAGGAGGTGGTAACCGTTAACGCATGGAATTGATGTTCCATAAAAAAGAGCGTTTCACCATTATTCCCTGTATTTACTAACCGCCTCATCCTTATGACACTTCCTTATGACGGGCGTAGTGTACGCCGTACGCTGTAAACCGCCAAACCAATACCTAAAGTGGATCCCTTAGTTTCCGATATGTGTTGATGTCTCGAATGTTTTTGTGGAAAACATGTAGCATGTTGTTGTTCGCCTGGCAAGTTGAGCTTGAGAGACTTGCTGGCTTGGTGACCTTCGACGGTCGAGATTTTGCATCTTAAGAGAAGAGGTGACAGTTGATTATCGCACGCTTCCGTTGGTTGCATAGGTAAGGCTAGTATGAATGCACGACAAGGTTGGCATGCCTTTGCGTGGTTTGGGCGTAGCCAAACTAGATTTTGGGTCAAAGGTTACCATGCGTTCTTTGGTAACCTTGGACGACTAGGATTTGATCCTGGGATTGAAGGGCGGCCGTTGATTGTCGCACGCCTTCGTTTTAGTAGCCGCATAGGGAAAGCTAGCATGGTGGCGCGGCTAGGTTGGCATGCCATGCCTTGGTGCGGTTTGGCGCGGCCAAACTAGGGTTTTGGGTCAAAGGTTACCATGCATTGTCCGGTAACCTTGGACGACTAGGATTTTCTCCTGAGATTGAAGGGCGACCATTGATGGCCGCACGCCTTCATTTTAGAAACCCCAATTAGAGCCCTTTACTAGAATCGCTGTAAAATTCTCGTACAGACTCGGATTTTGACGGTCCGCCCCTCAAATCGACCGGAAAAGAATTTCCTATCCCCATCGCAGGAATATTTAGGTTTTGAAATCGTCCGGGATGTGGTAACAGCCCGACAGTAAAACTCAGGAAGAATTCAGGAGGGATGTTGTGGGCCCGAGGAGGCATAGTTTAGGCGCGACCAAAGGTTACCATGCCTCGGCTGGCGACCTGGACGGCTATGATTTGCATCTAAGGTGGAAGGGTGGCCGTTGATTGTTGCACGCCTTCGTTTTAGTGGCCGCATAGGGAAGACCAGCATAGTGGCGCGACTAGGTTGGCATGTCCTGGGCATGTCATGCCTTGGCGCGGTTTGGGCGTGACCAAACTTAGGATTTCGGGCCAAATGTTACCATGCGTTGTCTGGTAACCTTGGATGGCTAGGATTTGATCCAATGATTGAAGTGGGACCGTTGATTGTCGCATGCCTTCGTTTTAGCCGCCGCATAGGGAAGGCCAGCATGGTGGCGGGGCTAGGTTGGCATGACGTGGGCATGGCATGACTTGGCGCGGTTTGGGTGTGGCCAAACTTAGGATTTCAGGCCAAAGGTTACCATGCATTGTCTGGTAACCTTGGATGGCTAGGATTTGATACTGAGATTGAAGGGGGACCATTGATTGTCGCACGCCTTCGTTTTAGTATCCGCATAGGGTAGGCCAGCATGTTGGCACGGCTAGGTTGGCATTTCGTGGGCATGGCATGCCTTGGCGCGGTTTGGGCGTGGCCAAACTTAGGATTTCGGGCCAAAGGTTACCATGCGTTTTCTGGTAACCTTGGATGGCTAGGATTTGATCCTGGGATTGAAGGGGGACCGTTGATTGTCGCACGCCTTCGTTTTTGTAGCCGCATAGGGAAGGCCATCATGGTGGCGCGGCTAGGTTGGCATGCCATTGGCATGCCTTGGCGCGGTTCGGTGGTGGCCAAACTAGGGTTTCAGGCCAAAGGTTACCATGCGTTGTCTGGTAACTTTGTATGGATAGGATTCGATCCTGGGATTGAAGGGCGACCGTTGATTGTCGCACGCCTTCGTTTTAGGGAAGGCCACCATGGTGGCGCGGCTAGGTTGGCATGCCATGCCTTGGCGCGGTTTGGGCGTGGCCAAACTAGGGTTTCGGGCAAAGGTTACCATGCGTTGTCTGGTAACCTTGGATGGCTAAGTGTGTTTGGATTTGCATGGTGGGGCCAAGGGCTTGGTATGCCGTTTGGTACATGGGGCGGCTGGCATGCCTTGGCGCGGAGGTGTGGCTGGCACTGTTTGTCATTGGCAGAGTGGTGCGGCTGGCATGGTTGGCATGCCTTGTCGCGGAGGTTTGGCTGGCACGATTTACCATTGGCACAGTGGTGCGGCTGGCATGGTTGGCATGCCTTCGCACGGAGGTGTGGCTGACATGGTTTGCCATTGGCACGCGGTGGCATTCCTTGACGTGAGGTGTGGTCGGGTACGGTTTGCCATCGCACAATGGTGCTACGGGCATGGCATGCCTCAGCGCGGAGGAGTGGCGGCACGGTTTGCCATTAGCACGGTGGTAAAAGCTGGCATGGTTGGCATGCCTTGGCGCGGTAGCATGAGAATTTAGGGTTTGGTATAAGTGATGTCAGTTAGTGTTAAGGTTTTTGTCAACCTGACCCGTGAAAAAAGGTACCTCGGTAATTCTTACGTAAGCATGCTGATTAATTTAATAAATGCGCTAATGGTCATAATGACATCATGTCAGGTGCATAGTTTTATGATTTTGACCCTAAGTTAAAAACCACCATCAACATTAAATTTCCTGCTTAGCTCGAAACAGGAGCATTGTTGCGAGGTAAGCATAAGATGGTGATAGGCGAAAAAACCGAAACGACGGGTCGTGAAAAGATAGTCAGGAAGGTCCGACTAACATTTTTTGATAGGTAATGAGAGTTCATGATCCTCGTGCATGGCGGCCCTGCGCAAATTCTACTCGCGGCGTTATTGGCTGGACCGTGGAGTGGTTGAGGCGTTTGTTGGCAGTGATGCAAACAGTTGGCGTTGACTTGGCTTG
Source organism: Papaver armeniacum (assembly GCA_023531295.1). NCBI lineage: Eukaryota > Viridiplantae > Streptophyta > Magnoliopsida > Ranunculales > Papaveraceae > Papaver > Papaver armeniacum. Next base: position 976,330 of record JAJJWW010011888.1, read on the forward strand.
GTCGTGCGCCATCTTGGCTAGACTAGGAAATGCGGAGTTGTTGGCTTAGCGAGCCGTTGGAGTTGCTGGCTTGTCTTGGTAAGCCGTTGGTATTGACCTGGCTTGGTGTCGAGCCGTAGACGTCGTACTGTCTTAGAAGGGAGCCGCAGTTGTGGTATCGGCTTGGGATGGAGCCGTAGACGTTGTACTGGCTAGAAAGGGAGCCACAATCATTGGGTCATCTTGGGATGGACGCTGGCTTGGCTTTGCATGGCGTGGACTGCTTGGCGTTGTGAAGTGCTTTCTATCGCAGCCTGGTTGTCTCCTTCCATGCATGTCCCAGATAGCAAATCCTTTCCTTATTCAAATCCCAAAGCATCACGTTCATATGAAAGGTGTTAGCTTTCCTCCTCATGTTATACCGCCGGTTTCGTGGGATGATGGCAACTTGCTTCAGTTTCCTGGAAGGATGACGACTGGGTTCAGTTCCGCGGGATGATGGAAACTTGCTTAAATTAGGGTTTGGCATGCCGAAACCCTAATTAATGCCGAAACCCTAATTAATCGTTGTAGAATTCTCATACGAACTCGGATTTTGACGGCCCGCCCCTCCATTGGACCGAAAACGAATTTCCTATCTCGGAATATTTAGGTTTTGAGTTCTTCTAGGAGGCGAAAACAACCCGACAGTAAAACTCAGAGAGAAATCAGGAGGGCTGTTGCGGGACCGAGGTGGCATAGTTACACCCAGTCCTCTATTCCCGTTCATGGATCAATAAGGAACCTTTATTCTGTTCAAACTTTAGAAACTCCGCTTTGCATGAAAGAGGTATCGACCCTCTTCGCTTTCGTTGCTCGTCACGGATCCGTGCTTTCGTTTGCGTGTGTCTATCCAAAGGATTCCAAAATTTACTAACCTTCATTGCATTCTTGGGATGGATGGATGGAATATATGCCTCGGTAACGATTATGTCGAGCTAATCTTGAGATTGTGGTTGCGTCGTCGGTCCATCCTTGACTTTAAGTTGTTCAGTGTCTGACCCTTATGATAGCGATGATGATATGCTATGGATGATTGTATGGTAGAAATCTTCCAAAGCCATAAGATGAAATAGATGAGTTGGGAGACATTGTATTGACGATGTTCCGCTATCAAGTCTTCAAGGACTTTGTTCCCAGAGATATCCTTTGAACGGGCTACTGAATCTTGGACTATCGTATGGAATGGGATGAGGTGATCAGTACCCAGTCATACTCATGTTGGATCCGATAGCCATGGACGAATATGTGAATGTATCTCTAAGGCGTGCTTTTGGAGTCTTTGGTGCATATGTACGGCTTCATGTTGAGAAATTCTTGCGAAAAACTTCGACAGTGATGATGTTGAAATTAGAAACAACCTGGTTGAGTGGAGTGAAAAATTCCCATGTTGGTAGTCCCAATGTGTAGCATACTTTCATTGCATCGCCTTGAATCCACGTCCACGGGATTTGATACAAGCTTATTGTACTTTTCTAGATGCTACGCGTGGCTCCCTCTGTTTCTTTAGAAAAATGTTTCATCCGTGTCTCTGGAGTTTTCTGATGAGTCTTTGATAATAAAGGGATTCCGTGTAAATCCTCAGTCCCCAAGTATGGCTTTGTAGTGATTGCTGCTGCGAGAAGCTCTGTCCGGTGTCCACAAATAAGCGGTAACAGTTCTTGGTAGTAGATGTAATAAGACGAGATTACATTGTCGTTGGAATAAATTAGGTTGGCCGGAATTGCATGGGCATCCATGGGAGTAAAAGGATTGGCCGGATGCGTAAGCGAGCAAACCGCGCATGATCACGAGTTTTTGTGGGGTAGATCAAAAGGTGTCCATGACTATGAAGATTGTCTAGCTTTGACCATAATCCTTGAGTTGGTGAGTGTCTTTGGAACGAACCTTTGCAAGAAGGAGTGGCGTTGAAGCGGCTTTGGCTCTTAGAAAGGACATTGAGACTTAAAGAGCCAAACGCCGAAGCTTCCTTTCGGATCCGAGCAGCCTACTGGAGAGAAGACCGGCGGGAGAGCTACCGGGAGCGAACGTTGAAGTGAGCGATTGTCGGAGGACGTGGAAGAGGAGAGTCTATGTCAATCGGGCGTGCTTTGTGAAAATGAACACCCTTCACATGAACAAAGTGGTTAGGAGTCCCCAGTTTTATTTATAAATCGTACTTTTCCAGGAGAGGTTGGGGTTTAGGAACGGCTTCTTGGCTGGAAACACATTCCTTTCTTGATGCAGTGCGGTTGAGGGATGGAAATATGTCTTGACGCTACTCCTTGGAGAAATATAGAATCTCACATAACTGTTTCATCACAGATTGCGTGACTTTGTGGGCGAAGTCCCCATCGTGCGGGTCTTGACGAGAACAGGTTCTCTGTGAACTCAGGAGGTTTGCTCATCCTCTTTGCTTTCGATTTTGGAGAATTCATTCCTGATCTTTACGTGTGATGAAATTAAATTGCTGATCCCTTCTACTGGGCGTTAAAGAGCAACGCGAGCCTCTAGATTTATAAACGCACGTCCTGCTGAAGTGTCTTTTGTCTTTTCATTAAATCAGCAGTAGTAACAGCTTTTTCGGCTCTTCCAGTATCTTGCTCTGATGGTGGGGTAGCAGCGTCTCTAGTGACGGTTGGAGCTATCATGCTTTAAGAAACGTTGGGGTGGCGGAAGCGGCTCTGGTTCTGGTGGGTGTTTCGTGCAAAGATGGCACGGTTTTGATCACGGAGTGCTGGAGCCATGACACTGCTTCGAAGGGTGAGGATGGCGCTGCTTTGGCTGGTTGTGGAGCGGAGAAGATGGAGCTGAAAGGGCGCAAGATGTTAGCGCCGGAAAGGATGCAAGTTGTTGGTGCTGGCCATCGAGCAGAGAAGCTAGCACTGGAGGGATGCAAATTGTTGGTGCTGACCAGGGTGTGGCATTATGGCTGGCATGCGCGTACAACATGTGTGCCTGGCATGTGCGTCTGGTAAGCGCGTCTGGCATGCATGTATGGTAAGCACGTCTGGTAAGCGCGCCTGGCATGCGCGTCTGGTATTATCTTGGACCCGGACTGCTGGCGCTAGAACATTGGCTACCAAGCGGTGATGATAGCGTTGGTTGCTTCAGTCCGTGGGACGGTGGAAACGGTACTTGAAAGGCTTGCAGGGTGGATCATGGAATGTTGGTGTTAGCGGTAACGTGGTAGCAATAAAGTGGGCAAGCATATTCCAGTTATGTACTCCAGCGTTTCTCTTTCAATTTGTTTTCTTGTTGGTGCAAACCCTAGCCATAGGTATGCCTTCCATAAATCTGTAAAAATATTTTTCTTCTGAACGGATGTAAATCCTAGCCATGTGTATGCCTTTCACAAACTTGTGGAAATACTTCATCATGAACAATTCCTCTTCGAATACCACCGTAGTAACGTCGGCTACCTCATGAATAGTAACAGGTAATCATTATTATGCCAAGTAGGTGCATACGGGTAGGTGACTGTTTTTTTTTTGAAAGGAAAACAAAGCGCCTGGTTCATGGTTCGGTTTTTTTTCTTATGGTTTTTGGATAGATGATTGCTTTTTATAAGAGTTTTGGATTATTTTGGAATAATGGTTTTTTTTTTTTGATATGCTAAAGTCTGAACTGGAAGTGTAAATAACAAATCACCTGGGAAAGTTATGAAACCGTGAATATTGCATGATGATGGAAAGCATGGGAACAATATGGCTATCGGTTTTTATTATCTCTGTAAAGATTTGAAGTAGTAGACCATGTATTTTTTCTAGGCAAGACTTACTTGGTTTTCTGGATCTCCTGACGAAAAATGAATCTTCCGGGTGTAAGTCCAAGTTTTGTGGGAAGCACCGCCGTGATGTGGAAAGTCCCCGGTCGTCTCTGAGTCACTTGATAATCGAGTCGTCGATCCATGGGTGGATCGTTAGCTTTTAACCTCTGGGAATTACCTAGTCGCCCCTTGCGGTGTCATGACAGGTAATCGGGTCGTATGGTAACTGAGTCGTCGATCCCGGAGCGAATCGTATAGGGTCGTCTAGTTGCTGAGTCGATCCATGAGCGGATTGTTTTCCTATACCGTCCTGATGTCTGCGTCGAAGTATAAGATCGAGGATTGAAAATTTGACATTGTAACCGAAAGATCAATCTCCCATTGTGGTCGCCAATTGTTTGAGGGTGAAAATGGTTTCTATCGATTTTGGTAATTTCGGGTGTGTGGGTGAGAAACGAATTTACACCCTAAACAATGTACTGCACTAGAGTACTTTAGATTCGAGATGAATCTGTACAAATCCATCCTAAACCAAGAAATGGCTGTTCCAGACTTGATTTGGTCACAAAGAGGAGGAGAATGGGTTGGTTTTGGGGAGGGAAGCGAAGAAAGTGTTGAGACCAGGTAGATTCTGGAAGACTATTGGTTTCACGACTTGTATCAGAAAATGGGAAGCTAACAGATGGGAGAGCTTAGCCAAACGTTTTTTTGAGTGTTGTATTGCTCCTGCTTGAACTTGTTGTTCGGTGGAAATAGGTAATACCTATTTATACAAGTCGGAGTGAAATATACTCTGGTCTCATTAAGGAACGGAATAATGGGTGAGTAACTGGGAGGAGGTGGTAACCGTTAACGCATGGAATTGATGTTCCATAAAAAAGAGCGTTTCACCATTATTCCCTGTATTTACTAACCGCCTCATCCCTATGACACTTCCTTATGACGGGCGTAGTGTACGCCGCACGCTGTAAACCGCCAAACCAATACCCAAAGTGGATCCCCCAGTTTGTGATATGTGTTGATGTCTCGAATATTTTTGTGGAAAACATGTGCATGTTGTTATTCGTCAGGCAAGTCGAGCTTGAGAGACTTGCTGGCTTGGTGACCTTCAACGGTCGAGATTTTGCATCTTAAGAGAAGAGGTGGCCGTTGATTGTCGCACGCTTCTGTTGGTTGCTTAGGGAAGGCTAGTATGAAGGCACGACAAGGTTGGCATTCCATTGGCATGGCATGCCTTGGCGTGGTTTGGGCGTGGCCAAATTAGATTTTGGGTCAAAGGTTACCATGCGTTGTCTGGTAACCTTGGACGGCAAAGTGGTACTTGCAAAGTTTCTGCAATCAAGATTGTTCTACTTCAATGTTCACACCTCTAAGTTTTATTGAAGGGTTATTAACTTTTTCTTATCTTGGGGTTCATGTATTTTGGTTTTGTTGCCGAAGATGTCATTTACAGGTTGCATTCTTCAGCAGTTGGATAGTGGCACAAAAACTTTAAGTATACTACTTTGCATTTTAATACGTGTGGCTATAAGTCTGCTACTTTGCATTCTTATCAATTCACTAGTTTTCAAAATAAATTCATGCTTAACAGAAAGCTATGTTGGATATTTTCAATAACATGGAAAATAAATGGTTTTCGTTTTCTGGTTTGCCGCTACAACGGGGGAGTGTCATGTGCCGAATAAACACAATGGATGTTAGTTGGAGATGAAGAGGCACCTCCAAAGGGTGTGATGGTTTACAAAAGACATATCCATTCGCATTAGACACTATTGATGTCTTTTGGTAGTGAAGAGGCATCTCCAATAGGCATGAGTTCCCTATAAGTAGTGATGATTTGTTTTCATTCATACAATGAAAAACATCAAATACTTTCTGTTTTTCTCTCTTCTAAGCATCATCGAGAATCCTATTCTTGTGTGTTCTTGGTTGGGTCAAGGGGTACAAACCTTGAATCCAATTACGTTGTTATAGGGCTTCATTGTATCCTGACGGCAATATTTCGCATACCTGTTGTAATCGCCAATTGATATTGGGAGGGTAGAAATAATTGTCTAAAAGAATCTTAATCGAGCCTTGAAGCCGGAAGTACAACATTTCTCTTATTGTTTCATCCTCTCTTTTTAGCCCAAAATTTCCAACAGTTTTAGATAATTAATTTCAAACAGTGGGAGGTGAAACTTAAACCGACTCACACCATAGAGTTATCTAAGAACATGTTCATTCTGATGTGTGCAACAAAAGGTTCTACTGTGTCATCATCAGTGGAATATATTTGGGAGATGTTACTGTCCACAAAATACGACAAGGTTGGGTTCTTGTCATGCTTATCGTAAACTGTATCTCGTTGCGGAAGGGGTAATAACAACGAATATTGGAGAAATCGCCGTTGTGACTCTTCTCTGCCAAATGGGGGAGTGTTGGTTCATTGATGCCGTGACTAGAATCTTTGTTGTTCGTCTGGTAAGGTTGTAACTCGTCATTGAATGAAGTTTTCTTTCCTTATTCAACGAGGTGGAAATTTTTTGGCAGAGAAAGAGGTTAGTATCTTTTTTTTTTTTATATTTGATGGAAAATTGCAAGTTGATGATCAATTCTACTGCCATCATTATGTTTCTCTGCTTCTTGATATCATGCATGTATCTAATCTTCATATTAGATAAGTTGAATGCTAGAGGATGCATTTTTTGTTTGGTTTGGTTTGATTATGTGTGTTTCATCAATTGATCTGGATATTTGATGCTTTGCCTAATCAACACAGTTAACATGTTGTTGATTTGGAATGACTACATGGTAGTTATTTTTGATGAAACTTATATCCATTCATTATAATGTGGAACGCCAAATTACCCTGTTGCCATCGTTAACCAAATCCTACATATGTTGGATTTGAAGATTTCTTAAGAGAAATTGTAGGTGATTGACGACGCTGTATCATTTGATGTGAATCAGAGAAGAGGCATCAACTGTGTTCTTTATGTAACATCTGATGAAAAAATTGGGGGAGAATTAATATGACCATGTCATTAAAATTTTCCTAGTGTGGCGAATTCGTCAATAATTGTTGAGTACAGTGGAAGGCAAAATTATGTAGCCTCAATGAGAGCCAAATCCAAAAGGATTGGTACATGTACCGGTGCATTGGATTTGAAGTTTTTATTTCTATTCAGAAATATTATGCCCAATGTTTTTTGCTGAAATTCACATGCGGTACTTGATACATTTAAAGAAGTGTTAACTGACACACATTTGGTCGCGTGACATTAGAAAAGTATTGTCATGAATGCTCTAAGATTAGAGAACCAAAATGGAGATCACCAATGATTGTTGAGACTACAATTTTTGGTACGGGTATAATTCTTGCGGTAGGAATTATAAAGTCTGAAATCATAATTCTTTCATTAAGAATTATATGGTTCCAAAATTTGGAAAATGGGATGTCTTAAATGATATCAAGGGAAAAGTGGAATTCCGGTTAATATGTAACGTATTGGTATTTGTGCGTCCGACCAAATATCCAACAATGAGGTGTTACGATATTACCGATGCATAAATAACGAACATTTGCATTACATAATGTAAAATGTTAAATAGACATTGTCTATGTTTTTGGGTATAAATTTGTAGAAGATTGGGCATGAGTAGAGGAGTTACTCATCGTAATAATGTGCTTGTTGAAATAGCAAGCAAGTTGCCTACAAATTTTATATGCCTCTAGTGTATGCAAGTCTATAATGATTTCTTGTGAATTAACCGTAAATGTTAATTAGATCACTAGAGAAGTTACAATTATTTTGTAAAATCAAATGGGAACATTTTTTAATGTTTTTCAGAATTGCTCGCATGAGTAGATGCAAATTAATGAGGAGGAATGGCTTATAACTTAACTTGTAGATATCTCATTTTCGGAAGAAGCCATCTTAAGCAGTCTTGATTAATTATGAATCAGACTATAATCTATAACGTCTCTAACAAAGACTTATAATGAAAAGTCAAGATATATAAGTCTTGTACATTGAACGGTAAGTCAATTACTCAAGAAGGGAGTAATTGCAGTTAGCCATTGAAACGAAGAAAAACTTGGCAGACTTATTTATAAAGCGTCTCCCAAAGGAAATGTTTTCAATGAAGTATACAGAGATGAGACTAAGGTCTGTGAAGGAAGGTTGATCACCCATAGCAGAAACCCAACCTATGTTTTGAAAAGGATAAACAAGGTTCAATGTGGTACCAACAAGCTATGGATGTGATTATGGTGCACTAAGTAAAAAAAAAAACTTCTCATTTTCGTTTAGTGCGGGGATTCTCGCAAGAAAAGGGATGGATGAAAATCCTTAATAACTCTAACTTTTATCACAAGGTGTCTCGCAGAAACACCTTCGAGACTTACCTATATGAGTATGGAAATCAGGCCGTTTCCTAAGAGAATAAGACCGTTCTCTAAAGCAGACTCATGAATCCAGGATATAGCACATGGCCATTAACGTCCGAGCTACGAACACACAATCTACGAAATCAGTATGTGTAGAGATTCCGGTTTTATCACATGGGGTACTTGGTTCAAGACTAGTTTCACCACTGAACCTCGATAAGGCTTTGAATTTCCTGTACTAAGTGAAGGTTCAAATCCAAAAGATACCTATCATTTATGTACTGTTTTCAACGATGATGCTTATTTCCCAACTTTGCTTGAACTACGTTGGCTTGATCCCACTCGGGTACGTAGGTAGTCATTTGAGTGATGCAGCCACTCCGGTTTTGTAAGTTTTACTTTATTTTATTTTTTTGGTTTTTGAAAATAGGGGGAGATTGTTGGATATTTTCAATAACATGGAAAATAAATGGTTTTCGTTTTCTGGTTTGCCGCTACAACGGGGGGACTGTCCTGTGCCGAATAAACACAGTGGATGTTAGTTGGAGATGAAGAGGCACCTCCAAAGGGTGTGATTGTTTACAAAAGACATATCCATTCTCATTAGACACTATTGATGTCTTTTGGTAGTGAAGAGGCATCTCCAATAGGCATGAGTTCCCTACAAGTAGTAATGATTTGTTTTCATTCATACAATGAAAAAAATCAAATACTTTCTGTTTTCTCTCTTCTAAGCATCATCAGAATCCTATTCTTGTGTGTTCTTGGTTGGGTCAAGGGGTACAAACCTTGAATCCAATTACGTTGTTATAGGGCTTCATTGTATCCTGACGGCAATATTTCGCATGCCTGTTGTAATCGCCAATTAATATTGGGAGGGTAGAAATAATTGTCTAAAAGAATCTTAATCGAGCCTTGAAGCCGGAAGTACAACATTTCTCTTATTGTTTCATCCTCTCTTTTTAGCCCAAAATTTCCAACAAGCTATTAGACATTTATTAATTATATTGACGAACCTATATATAGACCATGCAGACAAACAGAATATGGGAGATTCGTGGATTCGGAAATGCATTCTAGCAGGAATAACCAACATATAGGAAAATAATAAATGGAAGTTGGGAATTGCCGTAAAATGAATGTCTGAGATGAAAAATGGACAAGAGATATTAGTATCTCTGTAGGGAACCTGTCAACTGCCCCAGTCATCTTGTGCTGGTTAAACATTTGTTTACTCCTAGTGGTGTACCAGGTATAGCTATCTAGAACACTCCTTTCAACTTGCAGGAAGATGACAAAGTAATTTGAAGATAAACTGGAAATGGAAACTTAAATTACTGTTAAATTCTTTTACAGGGACAAAATAGAGAACGAATACAGGGATGTTTTTCTATTTTAGACCAAATCCCTAAAGAGTTATTTATCAACCAAACGAAAATAGACTGGAGAGGATCAAATGAAAATAGAATGTAGAGGTGTAAAACGTGCCGGCCCGGCACAGCCCGGCACACGAAGTCGCGTGCTTCACGTGCCATGTGCCGTGCTGTGCTGTGCCAACGATTTAAACGTGTTGTGCCGTGCTGTGCTTTACTAGTCAAAAGCTAGGCACAACACAGCCCACGGCACAACACACGAATAAACGTCTTGCGTCTTTGTCCGTGGCCGGCACACGTGCTATAAACAATTTGAAATCACTTAATGTATACATTAAGTCGGACATTATCACAAGAATTTAATTAGACAACATATCATTTGAAATTATTTCAAGTAAAATTAACAAGTTTATTCAATAAAAGAAATAGCCTATCAAATATGAAATTGGATTATTGTCATGTAAATTAATGTTCTAGTTAAATATAGGTGACGACATTATAACAACGATATTGAAATATATTTTCCAAATATTAAGGTATTATATGTGTTGTTATAAATAAGCCAACATAAAATGTTAAAAACTAGCTAGAATAGTGACTCTTTTTGTGAAATATACAAAAAATGTGATGTATTATGCCTTGTTATATAGTGTATTTGTACATGTTCTGACGTGCTCTCTTAAGGTGTGGGTCGGGCCCTTAACTTATCCGTGCAGCGTCTTTGTGCTATCTGTGCCAATTAGTCAAACCCAAAGACGTCCCATTTAACTAACGTCTTTGTCTGCGTCTGGGCTAAGTCACGTGCTGGGATGGGCTGTGCTCAAATTTTAGCGTGCTGTGTTGGGCTGTGCTCGTGCTGGCACAGCCCAATTTACACCTCTAATATAATGGACGGGAGCGTAAGACCTAACCACCAAGAGAGAGAGAAAAAAATAAATTTCTTCATCCATGTTTAGTTGATTAAGAAAAAAGAAAACATAAAGAGATTAAAATATTTCTAACTAAATATGGAGTGGACTCCGCCAATTACAAGGTTGGACCCCTACTCCCCAATGGGAGGGAACTTTATTGTAACTAAGGAATATTCATAAAACTACAGTGGTGATAGAGTGCAGCAAGGAACTATCCTGACATTTATCTATTTTTGAGAATGAGATAGCATATACAATAAAACTACGCCAATTTAATCTCTGATAAATTAATAACTTTGTTAAGATGGTATTCTTTTGCGAGTTCCATTGTTGGAAAGTATGTTAAATTAATAACTTCATTAAATTTATAAGATAATACCACTTATTTGAGTTCGAAATTTGTTAGCATAAAATTCTTTATCGTTCAAAATATTTTTTTCATTAAATAATAGAAATTTTAAATTTATAATAGGTCCCACTAATATATATATATAAATTTAATAATCATTATAATTGATTATACCCTAGTAAAATAGGAACTTAAAGTTGTTTTTTTCATATAACATTAAGCTTGTCTATTTATAGTAAAAAAAATGATTCAAACATTAAGCAGCATTTCTAATTTTTTTTCTCTAGCTTCTTAAGAAGTTTCTTTGTGCTTTTTTCGTACCTCAACAAATAATCGCTTATTTTCACTACTGACAAGATTGCGAGAAACCGGCTCCACAATACAACTACTATATATTTTATCTTTTTAAAAAAAAAAAATCCTTTACATTTAGCTTAAATACTTCATTTGTTTTAAAATCTATAATATAAATTTAGAATAATTTAATAACTCATTAATCTGTTGATAAATTAAAAAAATGAATTTCGCTAGAATTTAAGTTTCCAAAGACTATTAATTTTTCAAAGTTTCGCTTTATTAAATATACAATGGAACGACCGAACCAGTCCCAAGTGAAAGCTCCATCATGGGTGCTTCTAACGTGGCTGCGCCACTGGCGGTGTCACTAAAAGATATGTTGGTGTTGCCAAAATTATATACATTGTATTGTTCACAGCAGATTCTATAAAATAAATAAATAGCATATCGAAAGTAAGCCTAAATTTATTTATTTTTAAGAAAAGGTAGAGCTGGTTAATCCGATGTGTGTTGAGCCAACATTTTCCTTCCCTCGTTTGTCAAGATATCAGCTGCACCATTTTTCGAGCGTTGTGGTTAATCGGAGCTTCTGGTTGATTCTGGCCCCACCATAATATTTTTTTTGGTAATTTTATAATATTTTTATTTCACAATATATTTTCGACCAATCACAACAAACAAACAAATTACCTAAAATAACTAAATATAATAAAATCTATACATTGCCAAAAATGTTTAAAAAATCTAATACATTAAATCCTAACAACTAAATTCACAAACAAAATAAACAAAAAAAATATAATAATAATAATGATCTATTTAATATAAAAATTGTTAGAGGTACTGTATAAACAAAATTAAAATAAATTAACATCTAAAAAAATATTGTTGATCATGATTTCATCACAAAATTATAAGAAAAATGTCCAATGTCCAATTACAATTTTTGATAATTAAACTAATCTTAATTACAATTCCAAGCTATTAATTAATATTAAAACTAACCTTAACTGCGATTACATTTACAATCCGAAAGAAGTAAGAACTCCGATCAAAGTTTATAAATCAATATAGATAGAGTTTTTAATGCTTACCAAATCAAAACATGCTACCCGTTCCGCAAAAAGCGATCGTTAATCCTGTTCAATAGTTCGAAATAAAACCGTCAATAAAAACCACAGAAATAACATAACATGATTTAAACAAAACTAAAAATGAGAAACCTAAAAACCTCGATAAAAAAGTATAATCGACCAAAATGAATATTGGTTTCAACATTATTTTTCTTAATATTATTCATTTCACAAACATAAAATAAAAAATAGAAACAGTTTTCTTCATTTGACGTGTAGAAGATACTCAATAATTTTTTAGGAAAAATATTTCAAAAAATAAATATAGTTTTCCGAAAATAATATTTATTTATTTATCTTATAGGTAAATATGCTAAATATATTTTTCATTCCGTTTGATATATAAAAGATTATATTTTGTTATAGCCATTTAATATACAGATCAACAAATATATAACTAAAGAAATATTTATATTATTTTTAAAGAAGGTATCTGCCTATAGTTATACGAATATTTAAACAAATATTTATATATTTATTGATATATATTTATTATTTCCAAAGCAAAGTTGATTTCTTATGGCATTTTTCTGGGCTTGGTAACTCTATATAAAGCATTCTCTTTTTGATTCTATGGTTTCCCCGTTGCTTCTCTTTTTGATGATTATTTTGTTCCCTTTCTTGCTATTTAGATTGTTTTTAATTTGATCCACTTTTGTTTGATATTTTGAACGCATCATAGATCTTGCACCTGTTATAAATGTACGTTGAAGCGGCGCATAAGTCAAAGAATTTAAAGGTATAAATTATTCTGCGAATATTTTTCTAAATTAAAAACAATAATTATCTTTTGATTAGCATGTCTAAAGGATGCATAAAATAGATTTTTTTTAATCTGATCCACTTTTGTTTCTGTTTTAAATGTACCCTCGATCGTGCTCAAAGAATTTAAAGGTATAAATCATTTTGTGAATTTTTTTATAAATTAAAAACAATAATTATTTTTTGATTAGTATGTCTAAAGGATGCATAAAAGCTTATTAATGTATATTCAAATTGTCGCTGCTTCATGCGTATTGCTAGATCAAAAGTTAAGGTATGTTTAATCTCAACACACATCATGTTCAATAATTATTCTTTTTTTTTTCTTTTTCGTTTTTAGTATGTTTTTTTTGTTGTTGGTCGGCTAACCAACAATTTTATGATTATTAAGGTAACAAAATATATCTTTGCACGGATTGATGGTACTGATACAGTCAATAATTTTGTTTGCCTACGTCTGGATCAATAGAATTGTTGTGCTATTACACGGTCTCAATGGTGGAATGAGCCGCCATATCCAAGTAGTTTTGGGTGGTGACAGATCGAGTCTATCTTTTTATCGATTCAAATAATTTTTAGCATGCTTTCTTTTTTGTTTTTCTCCTTCTCGTGAGGTTTGGCCTGTCCCCCTCATTCTGTTTGCTTTTCCTTTTATTAATGAAATCCCCACGCGAGTCTTTCCAAGAAAAAAAGATAAATAAAATTGTTGCCGCACTCTCTTAGTTGTATGGAGATCATGGCTAAAGAAAAATGTATCTCTGGTTGTAATATCATCATTGATTAATGAAAAAAATTGTTGAAATAGAACTAGCTGCAAAGAGGCGCTGAACTTAGTGGTGTATCCAACCCAACTATGAAGGCCTCTGCCAAAATATCTACTGAAACGGTACAATTCTTTTTGGTTAAGTTCGGAAGATTTCAAATACTGTAACGGTGATACTTTTTTTTACCGTACATAGGGGGATTAACGATTTTTTTGGTAGAGTAATAATATTGTGATACCCAAAGATTAGAATTTTGTCCTTTGGTGCGCAACGACGATCTCTTTTTTTTTTTTTTTTTTTTTTCTGATCAATACGATCTCTTTTCTAAAACCCCAAATACATTACATTCCTGCAAGCAATGCTAACCGCACTTTGTATACCGAATAATGAGATTCCACAAAATATAAGACCAATAGCCTGAAAATTTCTTTAATATTCCTTACGAGTATATTTTTTCTTTAAGGTCAACATATTGGAGGAAAAAAAAATGAAATCGATAAGTACTATCATTTATTTTCTTCTACGCATGAACCTTATCTGCATCATATCAAATACCATATAGTTGTACGCATTGTAGTTCAATCTAAAACAAATATTATAATAATTTAAGGTGTGTGCGAGTGTTTTAGGCTCTCATACATACAAAGGAGCAATATTAGACTATAATGCGGTTGCTGCTGGATATAGCACATATATTGTGTATCTGGACGTTTTGGAGAATATACAAAGATATCTATGGTATTAGAATGCAAGCTTCTGAAACTCTAAATTTTTTTTGATATAATCACTATGCCTATTCTTATGCATGTAAAACCATTATATTTACCATATATATGCACTCATTATGGGTATGCCAAATTGCCAAACATATATGCTTATATGTCAAATATCACATATATACAAACATAAGCTATGGAGTCGGGCGATAGAGACTCCATCGCTCGATGGTCTTTCCATCTCCGAGTAATTTTATATATATGATATATAATTTCTCTTTCGCTCCTACTTATTCAAATATATTTTTATATTTAAAAGGTCCCACTAAATATATTATAACACTAAAACTTTTAGGAATAGGCCTTATAAGCTACCGACCACACGCATGTACCAAGCTTCACTATCACACTCAAAAAATGGCTCATAAACTTAACCAAAATTGATGAATTTTCGGCGGGTTCATAGTCGTGACTCAAAAGGTACACTTTATTTATTCAAATGGACGAGAACTAGGAACAACACAAGGTTTACACAATGCCCAATTCTACTTGAGAGTAGAAGCTTTGATGAAAATGAAAATCTAACATATATTGGCATTTCAAATACATCAGACAGACCAACAAATTTGAAAATTATCTTCATCAAGAAGAATAATTCACGGGATGTGCGTCAATACATATTTGATCATACCAGATTATATACCGTATTGTTCACCAACCAGTGGCCTACAAGAATGTGATCAGTGAATAAAAATTTATTATGATTTGGTTTTAAATTTGTTTCCTTTAGACTAATTATTTAGAGTTTCTTTATTATTCTTTTGCCGAATTTTAGGTTGTTTTTTCTTAATAATAACTTTGTTTGATATTTTAGGAACTACAAGTATGCATATATTGTTTTAGTAGTTGTTTTGATAGATTTTTTCTAAGTCACGAATTCATTAGTTCCAACTTCAAAGATTATGGAGTGGTTTTTCCTGTCATATTATGGAGCGATTTTGCAGATCATATGATGTTTTATGGAGTTAGCTAGCAATGACACCATTTGAAAAATCCTTAACAAGTTATTTAACAAATTAAGATCATTTTATTAACATTAAGTTGATGAATACTCACAATTCTCATGGTGCAATTCACCCTTTACCCTAGCACTCTGTAAATGCATTGATCTCGCTGGGACCTATCACTCTTACCAAATGTGCATAAACGTACATTTTCCAAATAATCGAGACCAATATCTTTAAAATCCAAATAACATATAGTTACAATTCTCAGTAGTCAACAAAATATATATGTCCAACCATAATTATCTTCTTTATATAAACCACAAATCAAAGGTTTTAAAAATATGATGGTGCGCGTTTCGGAAAAAAACACATAATGGAGCCGAAAGAATTACGTTTTTATCTTCTTAAAATACTCGAGGAAAATTGTATGTTTTTTTCCTTCTTAAACTGCTTAGGACAATTAAATCATGTAAGTAGAAAACAGTTCATGTAATGTAGCATCGAAAAGCTGTGTAAGAAGTTATTGAGAATTAGTTATCCTAATAACTACTACCTTCATACCGTTATTTTTCAAGAAATACAATGATACATTTGCATAATATTGTGAAGGAGAACAATCTAGAAGAATTTTTGGCAATATTTAATGATTTGATGATAATAAACATATTTTTGTCTATTTGTTGTTCTTTTGGTTTCAACATGGAAACCAAGACAAAGAGAAAATGAAGAATATTTATGTCCAAGATAGCGATCGTTCCTTACAGGGACAGGGAAGAGGTGGAAAAATATTTTACGGCCAAGAAAAAGAGGATGTCAAAGAATACTAAAAGAATTTCACTTTCAATGCATTGTCTCCCACAAAATTCATATCTGTTTTAGCCTTTTTTTTGTTTTATTTTTTTGCGCACCAGCTTAAATATTAGCTTATTGCTTTTTACCATTTTTCTTTTCATAATTTTTAGGTTTTGGTAGAAATTAGTTTTAAACATGAGTTCAATATTCCACAAACAAGAAATAAACCCGTGCATGGCACGGGTGATAAACTAGTATAAGTAAGTTAGTTTTGGCCGCATCCAGTGTAAGCAAATTATAGCATATATGCTATATTTTGGCAATATATTGGGGATGATGGTCATATCCTCTATTGAAATTTGGGCAAAAATTGTTTCATAACTAACTTCTTGCTAAAAAAACAAGTTTGCTAATAATATATCTGCAATCATCATTATATATTGTATAGAAAACAAGAAAACAAATTTCAAATTGAAGCTTCCTCTCTGCCGAATGTGATCAGAGAGGAAGTTGAATTAGATACCAGTAATGAAGGTTGATTATTGATACAAGATATATATAACATATATTACCAATCCGGCCGGATTAAACACTATCGTATATTAAAAAAAACAGAAGGTATTTTCTTTAACTGAAGCTACATGTATTTTTTTCTGTTTTTTTTTTTGTTGGTTTCTTTATATTCTCTTTGATCTGTATTGCATGAATAAGTTTTTCATAAACGGCAATATGCATGGCTGTGTTACGTGTGTAAATACCTTAATTAATGTTTTGAGGAAGTTACAGGGCCGGAAAAGTGGTGGTGGAATAAAACAGACTAATAGCATAGGCATTTGCATTACTTGGTTTTGTGGAGGAAGAAGAAAAACATGGCTTCGACATTATGGTCTATACCTATTCTTCCAATCCTTTTGTTTGCCACTTCTGTCGAAAGTTTGTTACCGCCAAAGAACCCTCCATCTCAAGGAAATGCTACCATTGGTGGATCGAACTTTGGACTTCGGTTACTTGTTCAAGAACGAAACGTATAAATCATACACTAATAATAATGTCTTTAAAACTTCTCTCAGAAAAGATCAAATTACTGAGTTCTTTCGTGTGCAGATGGTGATGGAAAATGGTCTCGTTCGAGTTATCTTAACCAACCCCGAAGGCCTAATAACAGCAATAGAATACAAGGATTTGGACCGTAACTTACTTGAGTTTCGCGAGCATGAAGACAGCAGAGGGTAAGATTAGACATTCTCTATTTATAGTTCCAACCACATTGAAGAAATGGGTTTCCTTTGGCCAGGAAACTGATTCTTCCATATTTGAAGTCAACCATGATATCCATTTAACAAAAAAACCAATCCTATAGAAAAGATGGTATTCACAGGCTCGTGAATGGTGGGCGCATCACCATCCACATTATGCCTACCGTTTAACAAGTACGGTTGAGTTGTATAACATTCTCAAGCAAATGCTTCTAATTGTCTCCAAATGAACCTTTCATTTGTATCCTTCAAATGAGACATCCTGCCCATCACCGATGTTTACTAATTTGGTTAGAACTCATATTCTATGTTTATTAATTTTCACTTTGCGATTTTAATACAATGCCCAATCAGGTACTATGATGTTGTGTGGGGAGAACCAGGACATGAAGGAAATTTTGATAAGTAATGCCCTTTTCTTTAGCTCAATTTCGTGAATAGATTGAGGTATATGTGGTTTTCCCTTGAAGTATTAAAATGTGCCTGTAGGTTGAAGGCAACAACATTTAAGGTTATAGTACAAAACGACAACCAAATCGAAGTTTCTTTTTCATGGACCTGGGATATTTCTCTTAAAGGAAAACGCATGCCTATTAATTTGGACAAAAGGTCAGTTTGTTAGTATTCTTTGCTTGTCTGTTGATTGTGCCATAATTTGTAACTTGTACGTACGTATTCGGCTAATGTATATAGGTACATTATGCTGAAGAATTCCTCCGGTTTCTATACGTATGTTATTTTTGATCATTTGAAAGGGTGGCCCGAGTTTGACATTGGCGAAGCCAGGATTGCTTTCAAGCTCAGCCAAGACATGTAAATGAATCTCTCTATTCCATTTATTCTTACATTCAATATAGTTCTTCCATGGATTGTTGTTCTTGGTTTGAGCAATCAAATTGGTCATTGAGATATTGTTCTTATACTTGGGTAAACTTTATATTTGAGTTCTTTGTGGTGTCAACGCATTCACTCACTGCACTCTAAAATTGCTAGGTTTCACCACATGACTATAACCGATACAAGGCAAAGAGAGATGCCCACGTTTCAAGATCGTCTTCATGGGAAACCTCTAGCCTATCCAGAAGCAGTTCTGTTGACAAATCCAGTCAATCCATCTCATAGAGGAGAGGTAAGAAACTAGACGCAAAAGCCGCAAAAGCCATTGTTTAATCTGGAGAGCCTCTCCTGCTAACATTTGGTTGACAAAAACCAGAGAACATGCATGACGTTTATTAGGAATCTATGTTTGATTTTTGCGGTGCAGGTAGATGATAAGTACCAGTATTCAGTGGAGAATAAAGACACAGGGGTACATGGATGGATTAGTGCCAATCCACGCATAGGATTTTGGATTATAACAGCCAGCAATGAGTTTCTTATTGGTGGCCCTCACAAACAGGACCTCACCTCCCATGTAGGCCCTGCAAGTCTCTCTGTAAGCATCTCAGCCCGTGTCTATCTCAATCATACATCTCAGTATCCAGCCACTCGTAATGTCCTGGTGGTGTTTGGAAAGTAATCGTGTTAAGAGTTCATTTGAGAGCTATAATCTGTTCCATAATTCATTCATACCTAGTACTAGCTAGTAGAGTAGTTTATGCAAATAAGCTTACAATTCTGGTTTATGCAAGATTTAAGCTCGTAATCTTTTTCTAGCACTTCATGGGGTAAAAATGTTCTGACCTGGATTTGTGATCTGTTGTTACTCAGATATTTTTTAGTAGCCATTACACTGGAGAGGAGCTATCCCCGAAATTCCAAAATGGAGAACCGTGGAAAAAAGTTTTTGGCCCTGTTTTCGTCTATGTTAACTCAGTTCCCGAAACAGAAAAGGATATCTATTCAGCGCTCTGGCAGGATGCAAAAGCTCAGGTTTCACCCTTGCCGTTCTCCACACTACATATTATGCATTACTAACAATGCTTAAAACTGCTGAGTTAAAGGATCTGAACCCAAGCTATACATGTTAGGTTTTGTACTATGCCTGGCAATTATTGCCATGATATGACCTATTGAATATATCCTTGGCAAAAGTAGATGTAGAAACATAAAATCTTCTCTTCATATGTTACCAAAGAACTTTTTCTTATTTGATCTGCAACTAATGTTTAAACTCTAATTCTTTCCTTTCAGTTGGCGAAGGAAGTCAAAAGTTGGCCTTATAGTTTCCCTGCTTCGCCTGACTTTCCTGCCTCAGATCAGCGGGGTACTGTTACAGGAACCTTGTTAGTCCGGGATAGGTGTGTTTCGTTTCATCACCTCTTTGAGTGTTTTAAGCTAAACTTGATTGACCAACCTTTCAAGAGTTTCTCCATCAGGTATGTTAACAGGCTTGACATGGCCGGAAATGCTTCTTATGTTGGTTTGGCTCCCCAGGAGATGCTGGATCTTGGCAAAGAGATTGCAAGGTTATTTATACTTTCAGGCCTTATTAACCTTTTAGTTGACACCTTGTTAATTGATGAAATTTATTATAACTCGTCCGTGTAATTTATTCCAGGGCTATCAGTTTTGGACTAAAGCCAATGCGGATGGATCGTTTACGATCCCAAATGTCCGTGCAGGAGAATATAATCTTTTTGCATGGGTTCCTGGTTTTATTGGAGACTTTAAGCACAACATTAGTATTCGGATATCTCCAGGTTTAATTTTTTCCCATTTCGCTTTAAGTATACCCGGTCACATACTCCAGTTCTTAGACATCTTAATAATAGGGTGACATGTGACATATTACAGGATCTAACCAGAACTTGGGTAAGCTTGTATATGAACCTCCACGAGATGGTCCTACGTTGTGGGAGATAGGTTTTGCCGATAGATCTGCAGCTGAATTCCATGTACCTGAACCTAATAAAAACTACGTCAACAAACTCTATGTTGACCGTGAACACTGGTAAGTCTCTACTTCCTCCCAGACGATAATGTCTTAGCAGATCAACATTTTATGATGAACACTGTATGTGTCTATCCACAGGTTTCGTCAGTACGGAATATGGGAGCGATACTCAGAAATATATCCAACTAGAGATCTCGTTTTTACCATTGGCGTTAGCCAGCACCAGAGAGATTGGTTCTATGCACATGTGCCAAGGTTTGACTATTCTTTATGAACACATTGTACAAATGCTAGCCTTTACCATTTTGTAACAATTAGTGATAAAACGATCTTCAGCATCACCTTGTAAAGTAAACAGACCTGGTTTGGGATACTAATATCGACGTCATGTATGTTTTGAATTTCTCCACGGTGCAGGAAACAGGGTAACATACTTGTTCCAACAACATGGAGCATTGTATTCAAAATCGACAAAGTCTTACCAACAGGAACTTATAAACTGCGAATAGCATTCGCTTCTGCTACTTACGCTGAATTACAGGTATACCATATCCCAATTCAAAGGATCTTTTGATATAGTTTTAAGCCTGATTTAATGTTTTCTTCGGGGTACTAAATTATATATCAACAATGAATCATAGGTTCGGGTCAATGACGAGAAAGCAGTAAGGCCTCTCTTCACAAGGAAGAATAGGAAGAGACAATGCAATGGCAAGACATGCAATTCACGGATTGTACTGGTTATATCTGAGTTGATGTACCAGGGAACCTACTTCGCCAAGGCGAAAACACAATATTCTAACACAAACTAGAACTACAATGGCGTTTGATGGGTTCATGTACGATTACATCCGCTTGGAAGGGCCTCCAACCAATGTTGTATAGAGGGCATACAATATCCGAGCCGGTTGATTATAGGATCTTTCTGCAGTTGTTACTTGTAATATGGCGTATGATGGTTATTCCATGCATGATTACATTCGCATGGAAGGGCCTCCAACCAACGTTCTATAGAAGGTATACCTTTTCGGAGCCGGTTATAGGATCTTACTGCAGTTCTAGCCTGTAATCTAAAATATACTATAAGTTGGTCCAAACTGCTATGATGCCCTAGGAGAGTTTCAAACACTGGAGGCATTAGGTTGTGATCCATTGTTCCACCACCACTCTTGTTGTAATGTAAAATATCTTGTAAGTTGGTCCAACTGCTATGATGCCCTAGGAGAGTTTTAAACACGGGAGGCATTAGGTTGTGATCCATTGTTCCACCACCACTCTTGTTGTAATAGTGAATTGTTTTAGCACTCGTTATGGGCGAGTCAGAAATCAATATCTTCTACTGCATAAAAAACAGATCAGAAGCAAATGAGTCGTGCAAACTTATTGTAGTTGCAGGATTTCCTACAACTACACCCCTACAAGATTACACAATGATCCAATCCAATTTTACGATCAATTATCAAAGTTTTATTTATTTTTCTGAAGAGTTTTACAAGAATAATAAGATTACAAAGAAATCAAAATAGCTCTAGACTTTCTCTCTCCTATTTGTTCTCTCCAACCTCTCTCCAAAAGATCTCTCCTTCTCTAGTCTGCTTGGTCCTTTATATAGGATATTACACGGTGGATGTGACTAAGCCAACCTTTATTTTCGGATGCAGTGCAACGTCATTCTCGCAAGCTTACAAGGTTTTCTTCGCAAGTTAACTTCAATCTCGCAAAACCTTCACAGTTTCCTCATGATTAGGCTGACATCATTCACTACATCACTTCTCTAACACTCTGCGATGGTCTTCGCAAACACCTCTTATTTAAAACTTCGCTAAGACATAACTGTTGCGAGATTCTGCTCCTACATCTTGCCTCTTCTCATGTCTTCTCTGCGAAGAAGAGAATGATATGAGAATTTCTATCACTAAATGCCATGGCTGCTCATTTTTCCCTATTCTTTTCCACCGACAACCTCTCATGAATTAGGCGTAACCGTCTACACGTGTTTATTGTTCCCATTGTTTACCGGCACATTCAATTTCAACCGGTCATCCATTTTTGTCTATTTAAGGAGAAGACTAGTGGAAATATAATTTTCTTCTTTTACTTCGTCTTCCTCATCTCCAAACTCTCTGTGAATCTTTATCTAGAGCAACTTTCTTCATCTTTGCTTCTCACAAGTTTATCTACCTGCTACTGCTTTCATGGAGTCACCAAAGTTAGTTTTGCTTTTTCTTCTTTGATTTCTTTGGAACCAGATCTTATTTTGATGACTTCCCTAACAAACTTTATTATTTTGTCTAATTCCCTTCGACTTTGTTTCAAAGAAAAGCACCTCTTCTACCAAATTCACAGTCCCAAACCCTAAGGTTCCCAAAAGCTCGCAACACAAAGTTTTTGTAGGTAAAAGAAACTCTACGAATATCAAGGAAACAAGAAATATCTCTTCTTTAATAACAATATTGTTGCCTCTGATTCTTATCTGAGTTGATATTTGTAGGATGATAAAGATGTTAATAGACCCAACAAGAAACCTCATGAGAATAAGACAGCAATTACTTCTTCCGTTTCATTTCCCGATTTCAAACCTCTTGCATCTTCTCTTACAACTTCGCTAGTTGGGCCTTTATTACTTATTGCTCCTTTCCAAGAAAACATCACTCGAGATGCCATCCCTTGACTAACCATTATGATGAAACCCCTTCTTCTTCCTTTGCAAATGCCGCAAAAATTGATTCCACCGCAACATCACTTATTGAGCCTTTTCCATTTTCTCCTGGAAAGAGTATATCCAGTTGTTGATGGTGGTTTTTAGACAAGGGGTAAAATTATAAAACCCCATGACCTAGTGTTACCCGCAACACATTGAATAAGAGCATTTAACTCAGGCGTAAATAATTAATAGGGGTATTTTTTCAAAATACCAGATTAGGGTTTTCAAAATAAGAGCAACAATGCCAAACCAAGCCGCATCTCGCGCACCATGGCAACAATGCCAAACCAAGCCGCATACTGCGCACCATGGCAACAATGCCAAACCAAGCCGCATACTGCGCACCATGGCAACAATGCCAAACCAAGCCGCATACTGCGCACCATGGTAACAATGCCAAACCAAGCCGCATACTGCGCACCATGGCAACAATGCCAAACCAAGCCGCATACTGCGCACCATGGCAACAATGCCAAACCAAGCCGCATACTGCGCAACATGGCAACCATGCCAAAACAAGCCGCATACTGCGCACCATGGCAACCATGCCAAACCAAGCCGCATACTGCGCACCATGGCAACAATGCCAAACCAAGCCGCATACTGCGCACCATGGCAACAATGCCAAACCAAGCCGCATACTGCGCACCATGGCAACCATGCCAAAACAAGCCGCATACTGCGCACCATGGCAACCATGCCAAACCAAGCCGCATACTGCGCACCATGACAACAATGCCAAACCAAGCCGCATACTGCGCACCATGGAAACCATGCCAAACCAAGCCGCATCACTGCGCACCTTGGCAACAATGCCAAATTAAAGCCGCTATGACTTTGGCCCACGCCCAACATAGCGCCCTAGGTTTGCAAGACTTGCAACTAGGTCAACATGGCTGCACGTGCCATTGGCACATGCCAAAACGTGTCGCAAGCCATATTTCCAAGTCGCTATGACTTTGGCCCACGCCCAACATAGCGCCCTAGGTTTGCAAGACTTGCAACTAGGTCAACATGGCTGCACGTGCCATTGGCACATGCCAAAACGTGTCGCAAGCCATATTTCCAAGTCGCTATGACTTTGGCCCACGCCCAACATAGTGCCCTAGGTTTGCAAGACTTGCAACTAGGTCAACATGGCTGCACGTGCCATTGGCACATGCCAAAACGTGTCGCAAGCCATATTTCCAAGTCGCTATGACTTTGGCCCACGCCAAACATAGCGCCCTAGGCTTGCAAAACATGCAACTAGGTCAACGGCCATGCATGCCATTGGTACATGCCAACATGCTCGCTGGCCCACGCCAAAGCTGGTTTCCCTAGCAAAACCACGGCCCTAACGGCCACGCATGCCATTGGCACATGCCAACATGCTCGCTAGCTGGTTTCCCTAGCAAAACCACGGCCCTAACGGCCACGCATGCCATTGGCACATGCCAACATGCTCGCTAGCTAGTTTCCTTAGAGAAATCACGGCCCTAACGGCCATGCATGCCAATGGCATGCATGGCAACATGCTCGCTAGCCGGTTTTCCCTAGCAAAACCACGGCCCTAACGGCCACGCATGCCATTGGCACATGCCAACATGCTCGCTAGCTAGTTTCCCTAGCGAAATCACGGCCCTAACGGCCATGCATGCCATTGGCACATGCCAACATGCTCGCTAACGTTTCCCCTAGCAAAATCACGGCCCTAACGGCCACGCATGCCATTGGCACATGCCAACATGCTCGCTAGCTGGTTTCCCTATCAAGGTCACGGCCCTAATGGCCACGCATGCCATTGGCACATGCCAAACACACACGCTGGTAGCCTAACTTGCAAACCGTAAAACCTACCACCAAGGCATTCCGCACATGCCATTGGCACATGCCAAACACACACGTTGGTATCCCAACTTGAAAACCTTGCAAACTACCACCAAGGCATTCCGCACATGCCATTGGCACATGCCACACGCGCCACTAGCAGCGCCACTTGCACTCAAGATGCAACCAACACTCGAGACATCAACACAAGGCGGGGATGCTTCTTTAGGGTTTTGGTTTGTCGGTCCTGACATGCGGCGTACACTACGCTCACATTAAGAAAGCGTGAAAAGGAATAAAGCGGTCAAATAAAAGAGGAAATAATGGTGAAAAACGTTTTCGCCCATTAAACCATGCGGTTACCACCTCCTCCCATTATTTCACCCTTTACTCTCTTCCTTCATGAGGCCAGGAGTACGTTTCAAACTCGACTTGTATAAATAGGTCTTACCTATTTCCACCGGACAACAAGTCTCGGTCGGGAGAAATATACTACACTTACACTCTCGAAAGGCAACTTTGCAAGATCTCTCAAAAGCTTCCATCTCTTGCAAGCTTCCTAAGCTTTCACTTTCGATACAAGTCGAGATACTACTCTCCTCAACACCTTTCTTTGCTTCCCTCCCCAAATCAACCCTTCTCCTCCACTTTGTGACCGAAGCAAGTCCGGAACGGCCATTTCTTGGTTTTAGGCCGTACTTGTACAGATTGATCTCTCGAATCTATAAAGTGCTCACGTGCAGCACATTTGTTTAGGGTTTGAACCAGTTTCTCACTCACCTACCGAATTTACCGAAATCGGCAGAAACGATTTTTACCCATAAACAATTGGCGACCACGGCGGGAGGATTGATCTATCGGCTACAATGTCAGACTGTCGATCTCGTTCTTCGACCCAGATGTCAAGATGGTAGGGGAAGGCAACTCGATCCGACTCAACTACCGGGCGACTCGGTTACCGGTTGCAAAAACTACACGAGAAAACTGGGGACTCGTTGAAGATTCCACCAGCGATTGGGGACTTGCGACTCGACTCAACTGCCAGACAACCCGGTTATCAGTTGTTAAAACTACACCAGAAAACCGGGGACTCGCTGAAGACGCTACCAGCAATCGGGGACTAACTGGCGATGCTACCAGCAAAGCCACCTTTTACTTGGAAAGAGGCGTGTTTGCAAGTGAGTAAATTAAGATTGGGCAAGACATACGATCTGTTTTTTTTAGGTTCTTAATAAAACCGCCATACTATTGCGTCTTGTGCCTATTGCTAGCACACACTTTCATAAAAGCAATATTCCTTTCCCAAAACATAATCAGAGTTATATTATCAAAACCATTTATCCCAGAAATAATCCAACACCCTAAAAAGCTACCAGCTATCTATCAAAGGTTAAGTTTTGAACCGGACATCAATATGTCTTTCAAAAAAAAAAAAAAAGAGCCTAAATGAAAGTTTAACGGAGAAACGTTCAAGGAAAATCGTCCAATGATCCGCTCTTCTTGGAGAAAGTCAGCTTTGCGTCTTCAAGAGCCGCTCTCTTCATAGTCAACATCATGGAAAGCTTTTCGAGTTACATCTCCTGTCGGGCAATCTCATCGGCGGAAAGGCTTTCGATTGCTGCATCTTTCAACTTTTGGATCTCAAGCAAGGCCTTCGACAAACCACGAAGTGTTGAACTCCTTTTCTACGCACACGTCGCGATGGTGCTCCCGGTCGGCAATAACGTCTTGAAACGGTGTGACCCAGTCACCTCACGCATGTCCTTGATGGAAGACAAAGCCTCTTCCACACGCTTAACAGCGCAAATCGACTAGTGACTTTCTTGGTTGTAGCCATATGTCCGTGCTTCTCCCAGATTAGGGTGTACAACGCCTCATGCTTTGGCCAAGCACGCTAAAGCCGCCAACTTGACACATGACCTGGATGAGGAACCAAGTACGGGGGATCAAAAATGGCGCCTGCAAGTGGCCTCACGACTCGCAAAGGGTTTTCTTCCATGTCTACAGCAACAACCATCAGAGAATCATCCACCGTCTGAACCACGTTTGTGCCCGGCAATTGGCTAACTCCCATCTCCAAGTCACCGGCGGTGGTCACCAAAGGCAAGTTTTCGTGTGACTCCATCCCAGAATCATCCTCCTAACCGGATTCCTCCTGCAAACTTGAGTTAGACATTTTTCAAAAGAAGAAACAGAAGAAGAAGAAGGAAAGAAGCGCGAAACTCACCGAACCGCTTCTAGAAGAAGAACCAAGTCTTTGCGGAGGAATCACTCTCACTTGTTGAACTTTCTTCTTTCTCGACTCATCACCGCTATGAGTAGGCTCGGTGCCGCCGGAATCCCTTGAAGAAACCGCCGTCTCCGGCAACGTGCAAGGGCGGCGAAAGCATTAACACTACCGAAGCCACAGAAGGAAACAAGACACATATTCTCACAGGAAATTTACGTGTGTTTTGAGACGAACTGTGAAGAGGCGACACATACCGGTTATTGGAAGAACTGAAAGACACAAGAGCCATGGGAGGATCTTGCGGAACCGTCCGGAACCCTTGACACGATTCTTCGTTCTCCGTTCCTTGGCACAGGGACTTTCCGAATTCTGGGCAACTTTTGCTTGGGATCTCTCAACATTGGATACTCCTTCAGAACTGCTGGAGAAGGTTTGCAACGAACGTTTTCCACCACGTTATTCACGAAATCTCGGATCATAGTAAACTCGCCGCACCAAAACTCATTATAGCCAAAGGTCATCGAAGTTACTCTTCCCATTTGAAAAAGGAAAGACGGATACCGGATTAAGGACACTGGCGTCAAGGGCGACACGCAACGAATCCTTAGGGATCACCGGCCGGTAAACGAGAGGCACCCCTTGATCGAAACCCATGTGACGAGCAGCACGGTCAATATTGTAAGCAGCTATGTGGAAAGACCCCACGAAGAAAGACGGCATATAACCGGGCATGCAGCTTTGAATGAACTGGTTTTCACCAACGCTCAAATCGTCATCAGAATACAAAGACATGAGCGGAGCAGAAGCAAAAGTGCCAATTTGAGCCACTGTGAATTATGGGTGGCCCCATGGACGAAAATTGATTTCATGCAACTTATCAAGAAAGCGACCAAGCTCACGCCAACTCTTGGACGCTTTGTTCACCCATCGAAGAATTCGGGAGCCACCCCAACTCACGGGAAGCGAAGGCAATGGTTTCGGAGCATACTTCTCAAAGTGCTCCCATAGCCGGACTTGCGAGAAAAGCAACGTGCACATATGAATCCACCTTCATGAAACCATTCGAAACTCGCATGTTCGCAACCGGGTGATCCAGATGCACACATACGGGAACCAAGGAACAGACTGCCAATGGGAAGAACTTCACCCTTTGCCAATTTAACATCAATCGCCAACAACTCTGGTCTTATTCCCTTCTTGCCGTAACCGTCATCAAAAATGTCTCTAGACAACCGAGAGAGCCAAAAATCTTTGCGACATGAAGATCACTGCTTTTCATTCAGGCTCCAACTCGTCCAGGAAACCATTGAGATATCCACCAACCGTAAGGGCACCTTTCATCCTCTTTCCGGGCGAGTCCTTCGACTTCGCAATGGAGTCTTCCGAGCGAAATCCCCCAACTTAGCGGCCAGGTCATCCCGCATCTTCGCCTCACTTTCGAGATAATTGGATTACGAGATTCCCGATTCTGGGAAGATTGACAAGAGAGCCACACTCTCCAAGGAGAAAGTTATCTCACCCCATCTACATATGATTGTATGGGTGTCCGAACACCATCACGGAGATAAAAGCAACTAAGCCAGGATGTCCTTCCTAATCGAAGATTTCTGAAGTCTTGACGAGCATCGATGACTGCGCTTGAGTCAAGATGGTATTTATACGCTCCTCGCTCACCATGAACTCAACCCATCTGTCAAAAGAACGCAATAGACTTTGACACATCCTAAAGTCAATGTTGGAAGAGGAATATACCCCTTTATGAAGACAAAACCGAATGGTGCTCTCGGGGCGAACCGAACGTGTCTTCTGTCATCCTCACCACCTAGGTTAGCAAAATTGGCACGAAACCCGGGTGATTCTTCCGAGCGGGGGCGAGGGCTCTAGTGAAGAATTCATCATCTGTGTTCGGTTTGGAATTATGAGCATCCTTCGACGAAGTGAAATGTAGTTCAGGTAACATCTTGTCGAATTCCTTCACAACAATTTGGTAATAAGATATCTGCACAAAACAAATGGAGAAAGACGAAGTTATCTCCCTGACACATAATCGTACCCAACAAATTCGGTTTCGAGACTATATACGCAGTAATTTTCATCGGGTTCGAAACTATATACGCGGCATTCTATACGGGTACAAGTGTGTCTACAGTATCCTTCTTCGGGTTCAAAAATATATATGGAGCATTTTTCTATTGGTCCAAAACTACGCGCGTGATACTTCTTTCAAAAAGCAAAATCATATATACAATATTTCCTGCGGGTTCGAAGTCATATGAAGCATATACACCGTATTCTTCTTCGGGATCCATACAGGGTTCTCTACGGGTTCGAAAATACACACGCAGTATTTTCTTCAGAGGCACGCCAAGAAATCATATGCAAAGATTGTGGAAGCGCTTACTTTTAAGGTTTATACCTATAAAAAAAAAATAGAGAAAGAAGAGTACTCGAAGACATACACGGAAGCGGTCTCTCTTTGCCGCTAGTATGAAAAAGAAGAAAGAATAAAGCGCAGAATGGGGAAAAAAAGGGCTTTATATATATATATATAGGCGTGAAAGACTTTGAAATAGGGAAGGATTTCCTTTTACCAAAATCACGCCCGCAAGCATGGTTTCCAAGATTGGACCGGCCCCACCAATTGCGACTTCCCAATGCCGCCCAAGTCACGCCTGCAAGCATGGTTTCCAAGATTGGACCGGCCCCACCAATTGCGCCGACCTCCCAATGCCGCCCAAGTCACGCCTGCAAGCATGGTTTCCAAGATTGGACCGGCCCCACCAATTGCGACGTCCCAATGCCGCCCAAGTCACGCCTGCAAGCATGGTTTCCAAGATTAGACCGGCCCCACCAATTGCGACTTCCCAATGCCGCCCAAGTCACGCCTGCAAGCATGGTTTCCAAGATTGGACCGGCCCCACCAATTGCGACTTCCCAATGCCGCCCAAGTCACGCCTGCAAGCATGGTTTCCAAGATTGGACCGGCCCTACCAATTGCGCCCGACCTCCCAATGCCGCCCAAGTCACGCCCGCAAGCACGAACGACTTCTACACTTCGCGCCGGTCCCACCAGCCTAGCACACTCGGTTTCCCAACTCACGCTAACTTCCCAACGTCGCCCAAGCTGCATCAGGGCCCTGGTGTGCTGGCCTCGATTTGTGCAAAACTACCAGAGGCAAGGATTCCAAATCCTATTTATAAAAGGTCAGACAAGCCTCTTTCAATTTTCTTTACGGGTTGTTGTTAACAGTTTGTCGCCATCTTATGCTTACCTCGCAACAAATCCCCTATTCCGAGCTAAGCAGGGGACTTAATGTTGATGGTGGTTTTTAGACAAGGGGTAAAATTGTAAAACCCCATGACCTAGTGTTACCCGCAACACATTGAATAAGAGCATTTAACTCAGTTGTAAATAATTAATAGGGGTATTTTTCAAAATACCAGATTAGGGTTTTCAACACAGAACCCTAATTCCAAAACCAAGCCGCATACTGCGCACCATGGCAACAATGCCAAACCAAGCCGCACCCTGCGCACCATGGCAACAATGCCAAACCAAGCCGCATACTGCGCACCATGGCAACAATGCCAAACCAAAATCATCTTGCGCACCATGGCAACAATGCCAAACCAAGCGCATATCTTGCGCACCATGGCAACAATGCCAAACCAAGCCGTATCTTTAGCACCATGGCAACAATGCCAAACCAAGCCGCATATTGCGCACCATGGCAACAATGCCAAACCAAGCCGCATCTTGCGCACCATGGCAACAATGCCAAACCAAGCCGCATACTTGTGCACCATTGCAACAATGCCAAACCAAGCCGCATCTTGCGCACCATGGCAACAATGCCAAACCAAGCCGCATCTTTGCGCACCATGGCAACATTGTCAAACCAAGCCGCATCTTGCGCACCATGGCAACCATGCCAAAACAAGCCGCATCTTGCGCACCATGGCAACCATGCCAAACCAAGCCGCATCTTGCGCACCATGGCAACAATGCCAAAACCAAGCCGCATCTTTGCGCACCATGGCAACAATGCCAAACCAAGCCGCATCTCTGCGCACCATGGCAACCATGCCAAAACAAGCCGCATCACTTGCGCACCATGGCAACCATGCCAAACCAAGCCGCACCCTGCGCACCATGGCAACAATGCCAAATTCCAAGACGCTATGACTTTGGCCCACGCCCAACATAGCGCCCTAGGTTTGGACTTGCAACTAGGTCAACATGGCTGCACGTGCCATTGGCACATGCCAAAACGTGTCGCAAGCCATATTTCCAAGTCGCTATGACTTTGGCCCACGCCCAACATAGCGCCCTAGGTTTGCAAGACTTGCAACTAGGTCAACATGGCTGCACGTGCCATTGGCACATGCCAAACGTGTCGCAAGCCATATTTCCAAGTCGCTATGACTTTGGCCCACGCCCAACATAGCGCCCTAATTTTGCAAGACTTGCAACTAGGTCAACATGGCTGCACGTGCCATTGGCACATGCCAAAACGTGTCGCAAGCCATATTTCCAAGTCGCTATGACTTTGGCCCACGCCAAACATAGCGCCCTAGGCTGCAAAACATGCAACTAGGTCAACGGCCATGCATGCCATTGGTACATGCCAACATGCTCGCTATTTGGTTTCCCTAGCAAAACCACGGCCCTAACGGCCACGCATGCCATTGGCACATGCCAACATGCTCGCTAGCTGGTTTCCCTAGCAAAACCACGGCCCTAACGGCCACGCATGCCATTGGCACATGCCAACATGCTCGCTAGCTAGTTTCCCTAGCGAAATCACGGCCCTAACGGCCAAGCATGCCATTGGCACATGCCAACATGCTCGCTAGCCGGTTTCCCTAGCAAAACCACGGCCCTAACGGCCACGCATGCCATTGGCACATGCCAACATGCTCGCTAGCTAGTTTCCCTAGCGAAATCACGGCCCTAACGGCCATGCATGCCATTGGCACATGCCAACATGCTCGCTAGCTGGTTTCCCTAGCAAAACCACGGCCCTAATGGCCACGCATGCCATTGGCACATGCCAACATGCTCGCTAGCTAGTTTCCCTAGCGAAATCACGGCCCTAACGGCCATGCATGCCATTGGCACATGCCAACATGCTCGCTAGCTTGGTTTCCCTCGCAAAATCACGGCCCTAACGGCCACGCATGCCATTGGCACATGCCAACATGCTTGCTAGCTGCTTTCCCTATCAAGGTCACGGCCCTAATGGCCACGCATGCCATTGGCACATGCCAAAACACACACTATTTGGTAGCCTAACTTGCAAACCGTGCAACCTACCACCAAGGCATTCCGCACATGCCATTGGCACATGCCAAACACACACGCTGGTATCCCAACTTGCAAACCTTGCAAACTACCACCAAGGCATTCCGCACATGCCATTGGCACATGCCACACGCGCCACTAGCAGCGCCACTTGCACTCAAGATGCAACCAACACTCGAGACATCAACACAAACGGGGATGCTTCTTTAGGGTTTTGGTTTGGCGGTCACTGACATGCGGCGTACACTACGCTCACATTAAGAAAGCGTGAAAAGGAATAAAGCGGTCAAATAAAAGAGGAAATAATGGTGAAAAACGTTTTCGCCCATTAAACCATGCGGTTACCACCTCCTCCCATTATTTCACCCTTTACTCTCTTCCTTCATGAGGCCAGGCGTTTCAAACTCGACTTGTATAAATTGGTCTTACCTATTTCCACCGGACAACAAGTCTCGGTCGGGAGAAATATACTACACTTACACTCTCGGAAAGGCAACTTTGCAAGCTCTCTCAAAAGCTTCCATCTCTTGCAAGCTTCCTAAGCTTTCACTTTCTGATACAAGTCGAGATACTACTCTCCTCAACACCTTTCTTTGCTTCCCTCCCCAAATCAACCCTTCTCCTCCACTTTGTGACCGAAGCAAGTCTAGAACGGCCATTTCTTGGTTTAGGCCGGACTTGTACAGATTGATCTCTCGAATCTATAAAGTGCTCACGTGCAGCACATTTGTTTAGGGTTTGAACCAGTTTCTCACTCACCTACCGAATTTACCGAAATCGGCAGAAACGATTTTTACCCATAAACACCAGTGTGAAAGATGATTCACTTCCCATAAATTCAATCATCACTACTTCTTCATCTGAAATCCTTCCTGTTAAGAAGGAGCTTTTGGAAGGAGTGGGCATCACCTTTAAGGTTTTGTATAAGGTTCTTGATAATGCTCGAAGGTATTCTGTTGATCCTCTCAAGCTTAATGTCTGCGAAACTCTGGGTAAATATTTTAGTTCTGAAAAAGTAGCTTCGCAAGCATCTTTAGAGAAAGAAATTGAATCTTTAAAGGAGAATCTTCAAGTTATGACTTTGGAATGTGATGATCTTCGCCTCAAAAATCAAAAGCTTGAGAACGTTTCGCTGGATTGCGAGAATCTTCACGAAAAAATGATGAACTGAAAGGTATGATCTTCTTGTTTTCTCTTATAGCTTATCTTCTTTGTCAATTTTACTTCTTTTGTATTCACTTCTCTTGTTCTCACGTTAAGTTTTAGTTCAGAAACGGATAATGGAGAGATAGGAATTTCAATATGACGCTGAAGAAGCTCGTGCTGATAATGAAGCTTTGTTGAACCAATATAGCCAATTAGATAATCTTTACTCGTATTCTGTTGATCAAATTAACAACCTTTCTAACGAGAATTCCCATCTAGTTCAAGAACTAGAAGTATTAAGTATCAATCTATCCCAACTCTCTTATTCATTAACTAAAGCTAACTTGAAGATTGAAACTCTGTCAGATGAAAATGGAACCCTGTCTCAAGAGAAACGAATCCTCCTAAACAAAGTCGCGATATCTTCGCAACAACATAATATATGTCAAAAAATATGTGATGAACAAGAGCGATCTCTTCGATCGTTAAGGAGTGAGTTTAAGGAATTAACCGAATCGTCTATTGCTGAGAAGAATAAACTCATCCAAGGTAGAATAGATTTGAGCATAAAGGCAAACCAACTTCAAGAGCAGCATACTCAATCAGAAGACTCCTATTCTTCCTTATCGAAGGAAAATGCTTTACTTATCTCTAATGAGAAGAATTTTCGATCTCGCTTGAAAGGTCTACTCGGGGATAATTTTTATGATGCAATGAACCACTTGGAGAATAATAGTTTGGCTTTAGCTCAATATCTTATTTCGCAGAAGGAAGGTAGTCATAAAAATCATTGCCTCATCCACCTTTCCATGCTTAGTTATTTTCGCAATATTTTTCTTACGTGAACTTCGCTACAATAATATTTTGTGTTTTTACTGTTCGCAGAGTCTGAGAGAAGTCTTCATTCTTCTATTTCATCTTTGGAATCAAAATTGGCCAAGATTCATAAGGAGAATGCGACGCTTGCTACTTCTCTTCCTCATTCTTGTGATCGTGCACAAAGAAGATTTGACTACCTTCAGCATTTCAAAGATATCGAAAGTAGGAATCACCAAAAAGCACTTCTTTGCCAAGTCCATATCAAAGCTAAAGTTCTTGTAAATAGTATCTTACTTGATAAAGCACTTCCTCTTACAAAAGTAATGCCTCTTGACGTAGATGTTGATGAAGTTCCTTGTGAGCCTGACAGTGATTTTGACTTCGAAAGTGATGATGAAGCTGCTCTTGAGAACGATGAAGAATATGAGTCCCTCAAAGAAGTTAATCTTTGGCGATAATCAGGATGGAGAAAAAGCTGGGATAGATCAATAGAAAGAGAAAACTTGCGAAGACAAGAAGATTTTGGAAAATCATCCAACAACCCCTCTTGGAGAATAAAATGTGGAAATCTGAAATTCCTCTAGTTACTTAGCTTTTTACCTCCTTCAGATGTTTCATTTTTGCTTTACTAGTCTTACAAACGATGTATTTTCATGAATCTTGAAATTCTTTTATCTTTTTAGTACTTCCTTATTTGCGAGATAGATAATGCATCTTCTTTACTAATTCCCATACTTTCCTCTCATTATCTTTCTTGCAAAAACTGAGTTTGTCTCCTGTACAATCTCGCTAACAGATATATAAGTTCATTTTTAAATAATTAGTTTGTATAAGTTCATTTTTATTTTATGTGCGTCAATTTCGCAGTGGTGTTCGTATTTTTCTGCAAAATTTCGCTATCAGATATATCTTGGAATTTTCCAAAATTCCATTCAGTATTATTCTCTTATGTGGTCTGGTTTTGCCTTCCTAAGTCAAGGTCTTATTTTCCCACTCTTTATTTTTGCGACAAAATCGCAGGATGTCTTTACATTTTCATGTAATGACCCATTGATCTTGCCTTGTCACTTTCTTGTATTATTGCCTCAGCAGGATATTTTTCATGCGACAATATGACAGGCGTAAACATTCTTGCGAAATAAAACCCCATGATATTGCCGTCTTGCGACGAAATTGCAGGACGTCTTTACACTTTCACGTATTGACCCATTGATCTCGTCTTATCTTTCTCTAGTATTATTGCCTCTATAGGATCATTGCAAAAACATGACAAGCCTTAATACTCCCGTGAGTAAAAAGCCTCATGACATTTGCGTCTTTGACACTTATCAGCTCCCTAATAGAGGGTGCCGCCCTTATCATCCCCCTGGTTTCCCCTTCAAGGAGACGTACCTATACCATACAAGGTTGGCTCCTCTCATCCGGTCTTAACAACAACCAGTTGTTTTCGCGGCCTCTTATCCCTTCACCGATATGGCTTATGGTTACAAGACCGCACCCTAATTGGGGTTTTCTTCGGGCCGAGTGCATCATAGCCAAGACTTGCAAAGAATGGCTAAGTACGCTCCACACTCCCTAAGCACTCTTGGATCAACCGTGTACCTCGGCGCCTTGATCGAGTTCTGCACTGCTTAGGAGAGACCTTCTCACCTTAGTCGTCGTCCAACCTAAGTTATAAACTTAAGTTGAAAATCCAAGGCGCCTCTCCTAGATGGGTGTTATTAACCCCCAGTCTCCATGACCCAGGTTCCGGGGCGGTGTAACCTTTCCCTGAGCCATGTAATAGGTCTTCCCCTTCAATGACGCACTTTAGGTATTACTTTTTCCTCTTGCGAAATTTTATTCGCGAACTAGGGTGTACGCCAAAGTTGGGTGCCTTTGTCTTTTTTGTTCATTCTTGTATTTTCTTTTATTTTCTTTTGTAAAAATCATAAATTCTGCGAAATTATCGCATATCTTCCATCTGTTCTGTCTGATAAATTTTATGCGAAATAATCGCATATTTGCATTCTGTTTCGATAGAAATAATTTCTGCGTAATTATCACATTTTTCACAAACATAACTTCGCAATTGTAAGTATCTTCTTCTATCTTTCTGTTCCCTAGTAACTTTTGTTGAATCTGAAGGGATAATACTTCTTTAGATACAATTTATTCCATGGCATATCAAGCTTATGACCAGTGTCTTTTCCCTCAGGATCCATCAATTTATATGCCCCTGTTCCAATTATCTCTTTAATGATGTAAGGTTCGTCCCATTTCTTTTCTAATTTTCCATCATTTCCTCTACGATATCTTGGTATTTCTCGCATGACACCAAATCACAATTTGAAATTCTCTTATCTTGACTCGCTTATTATATTCTCGAGCTAATCTTCGCTCATAGTTCTCCATATGTTGTAGAGCCTTCTCCCTCTTTTCTTCTAATTCATCAATCTTTGATAAAATCATATCCGCACTTATATTTTTCTCCCATGCTTCTCTCTTTGTAGTGGGAATAATGGCTTCAGTTGGTAGCACTGCTTCAACTCCATATGTTAAACAGAAAGGTGACATTCCCGTAGCTTCTCGCCTAGTTGTATTATAAACCCAAACTGCATTAGGCACTTGTTCAGACCATGCTTTATTATTCCCTTCCAACATCTTCTTCAACGTATCTGCAATTGTATTATTTGTTGCCTCTGCTTGTCCAATACTTTGCGGATATAAAGGTGTGGATTTACCACACTTTATCTTAAATGTATTAAGCAACATTTCTATATTATGCCCTTCGAATTTTTTTCCATTATCAGACACCAACTGTGCAGGAATTTCAAATCTACAAATGATATTTTCGAATATGAAAATGAAAACGTCTTTATTGCGAATATGCTGTACTGCCTTTACTTCTACCAACTTTGTGAAGTAATTTGTTGCGACAATCAAATATCTTCTTTGCCCGGATCCTGGTAAAAATGGTCCCACAATGTCTAAACCCCACTTTCCAAAGGGCCACACATTTGTTGAAGATGATAAAGGTGCTCCTGGTGCATGTATTCTCTTACCGTGCCGCTGGCACTCTTCGCAACGCTTTGATACTTCTTTCGCATCTTCATGCATGTATGGCCAATAATATCCTTGTGTTTTCGCTTTATATGCCAAAGATATTCCTCCACTATGGTTACCAGCATCCCCATAATGTAACGCTTTATTTCCTCTCCTTCGTTTCGTGTCAAGCATCTAAGCGATGGTCCGTTAAATGATCTTCAATACAATATCCCATCTCTGAGTTCATAATTCTTCGCACAACTCTTTAACTTATGTGCCTCCTGGTAGGCCTGGAAAGGGTCTTATTTTATGGCCTACTTGTTATACCGCAAGTGCACGGCGTCTATCGGAGACGCGGCAAGTACGGGTCGATCCCACAAGGACTTGTGGTGCTCTAAGGTTGATCAATGGCTATGCTAAACTGAGTTTCTATGAAATGTGAGTAACAACAGGTGATGGTTATGTAACACAATGGGTTTGTGCCGATACGGCTAGATTATGTTCAAGTGACTCTAACTAAGGTAAAATTATAATAAGTAAGGAGCTACCAGGGTGGTGAAACCACCCCTAACCTCATGCTCAGGCAATGTAGGATGAGCAATGTACTTGTACCTTCATTTGAAGGTCTTAATTAGATTTTCATTAACTAAATTGCTAACTCACCCCTAGTATGAGTGGTCTTCTTATAGTACCACTCATCACAGGTTTGTAAGCTCCATGATTAACTACTTGTCTTAAGCATATTAGCACAACAAAATCATACCCACATAAACATGCTTCACATTAAAGTCAGGGGCTTCCTCAAACACCCTGGAAATGTAAATTAAAACATAACAAGAACAAATTGAACACAAGAAAAGCTAATTGACGCTCTGGCTAGCCCAGGCATGCTTTCTATCAACCCACTTTGGTTCTATTTATACATGCAATTGATTCCCCCAAAACAGCAAACCCTAATTCTTTAAAAATTGAAATTAATTGAAAAATAATTCAACCCATACTCTGATTCGCCTTTGAATTGCTTTTCTGCTCTGTCAATCGGCTCTGATTGATGTTTTCCCTCAATTGATGTGAAGTAAGAGCAAACCCTAGCTCTAATTATCTTTAATATAGCCTCTAGGGTTAAGAGAGAGGATAGATGAAAGATAACTCGAACTAGGTGCAGCGAAGATGGTTGTGGTGGTACTTGTTGGTGTCGGGAAGGAGAGATGGTGGCGGAGGTGGTGTTGCGAGAGGGTTTGGTCGGGGAAGAATGGGTGGTTTTCTGCGAGAGGTCGTGGGAAAGAGGTGAAGAGAAGAAAGAGAAGATGAGGGTGAAATGGCTAGGTCGATGGGGGTATAGGGTTAGGGTAGTTTGGGTGTTGAGGCGGGCACGGTGAAGTGTCGATGGGAAGGCATCGGCGAGCGTAGGATCTAGGCTGGAGAAGATCGAACGGTCGAGGGAGAGCGAGGCGATTTCTTTGTGGAGCGGGAGTATCAAGACATGATGTGAACGATGGAGCGACCGTAGGATGTAGCTAGACGCGATCTGAACGGCTCGAGATGAACGGGTTCGGATCCGGGTCGTTGGTAGCTCTAGCCCATGTCTTCCTTGTTGGGTTGCAACTGATTTGCGCGCGGGCTTTGGCTATCTACTCCATAGATGCTCGACTCCAATTCTTCACTCTTTTGGCTCCTCAATTTCTCCGGACTTTATTTATTACCTAAAAACACAAAATTAATTAATACAAATATTTATTCTTGAAAACAAAGAAAACA
This sequence comes from Papaver armeniacum, assembly GCA_023531295.1. Classification (NCBI taxonomy): domain Eukaryota; kingdom Viridiplantae; phylum Streptophyta; class Magnoliopsida; order Ranunculales; family Papaveraceae; genus Papaver; species Papaver armeniacum. Next base: position 1,015,462 of record JAJJWW010011888.1, read on the forward strand.
CAGAATCTGGGATAATATCTGATTTCTAAACGCAAAAGATGAGTAAAATGCCAATAAAAAGGTGTATAAATATGCACTATTTGGCACTCATCACCTCCAATCTATTCCTTGGTACTTCTCCTCTATCCAGGTTTGCATGAAGTTCAGTTTTCCAATCTGCGACCTTATTCGCCTCTTTATCTTCCACATTTGCTTCTTCCTCATCTTCTTTGTTGATTGATGGCGAAAGAAGCGTCTGTATCTTTATGCATCTCTCAGTCGGATCTACCATCATGCTTGAGATAAAAGCAAAGGCATCTGCTAGTCTGTTATCCTTATGTTGATGGTGGTTTTTAGCTTAGGGTTAAAATCGTAAAATACTAAACCCTAGCAGACAGTGATGTCACAACATTTAAAGTAACAAAGCATTTACTAGGCACATTTACTGAAACCTTTAATGTGTACCTAAATAATTAACGGGGTATCTTTTTCAAATTAGGGTTACGACAAGCCAAACCCTAATTCCCACGTCTGCCAATGGCAAACCATGCCAGCCACACCGACCGCGCCAAAGCATGCCAACCATGCTCGCCGCACCTCTGTGCCAATGACAAATCATGCCAGCCACACCGACTACGCCAAAGCATGGCAACCATGCTCGTCGCACCTCTGTGCCAATGGAAAATCATGCCAGCCACACAGACCGCGCCAAAGCATGCCAACCATTCTCTCCGCACTTCCGTGCCAATGGAAAATCATGCCACACACACCTCTTTTGCGCCATGCCAAACGCACCTCACCATGGCCCCATGCCACGCGACCATACTGGCCTTCACTACGCGGCTATCAAAACGAAGGCGTGCAATAATCAACGGTTGCCCTTCAATACGAGGAGCAAATCCTGGCCGTCAAAGGTTACCAAACGACCTTTGCCTCAAAACCCTAGCTTGGTCACGCACCTAGACCAACCTAGTCATGCCATGCGCCTATGGAAAACCCTTGGCCCACATGCCAAGCCAAAACCGCACCTAGCCAAAACTAGCCACGCCCAAGGCGAACCCTTGGCCCCACATGCAAAGCCAAACCAAACCTAGCCAAGCTAGCCGCGCCATGCCAAACGCACCTTGCCTTGGCCCTAACCATGCTAGTCACATCATGCCAAGCCAAACGCCCTTGTCTTGGCCCTAGCCACGTCGTACGCCCATGCAAACCCTTGGCCCCACATGCCAAGCCAAAACCGCACCTAGCCAAAGCTAGCCACGCCCAAGGCGAACCCTTGCCCCCCACATTTCCAAGCCAAACCAAACCTAGCCAAGCTAGCCGCGCCATGCCGAATGCACCTTGCCTTGGCCCTAGCCATGCTAGTCACATCATGCCAAGCCAAACGCCCTTTCCTTGGCCCTAGCACGTCGTACACCCATGGCAAACCCATGGCCCCACATGCCAAGCCAAAACCGCACCTAGCCAAAGCTAGCCACACCCAAGGCGAACCCTTGGCCCCACATGCCAAGTCTAACCCTAGCCGCGCCACCACGTTAGTCCTTATTACGCGACTACCAAAATGAAGGAGTGCAACAATCAGCGGTTGCCCTTCAATCCCAGGATCAAATCGTAGATGTCCAAGGTTACCATACGACACATGGTAACCTTTGGCCCAAAAACCTAAGTTTGGCCATGCCAAACCTTGCCACGCCAACGGCATGCCAACTTAGCCGCGCCACCACGTTGTCCCTCACTACACGGCCACCAAAACGAAGGCGTGCAACAATCAACGGTTGCCCTTCAATCCCATGAGAAAATCCTAGCCATCCAAGGTTACCAGACGACAATGGGTAACCTTTGGCCCGAAAACCTAAGTTTGGCCACGCCAAACCTTGCCATGCCAACGGCATGCCAACCTAGTCGCGTGTAACACCCCGTGTTTTTAGTATGGCGTATGCTAAAAGATGCGCCATGGCACGAGATGATGCTTCATCCAAAGCTTTCGTTGCGTAGGAAAAGGAATATTGGCCCTTGGCCAATGTGTTGACAGTGTAGGGCCAACATGGCCGGACATCGGGTTGGAAGTGTGCGGCCAACATGGCCGGACATCGGGTTGGCAGAGGGACGGCCAACATGGCCGGATATTGGGTTGTCGGTGGACAGCAAACATGGCGAGGACATCGGGTTGGCGGTGGACGGCCAAGATGGCCGGACATCGGGTTGGAAGTGGAGGACCAACATGACCAGGACATCGGGTTGGAAGTGGACATCCAACATGGCCGGACATCGGGTTGGCAGTGGACGGCCCACATGGCCGGACAGTGAAACTGGCATGTGAGCCAGGACTGAATGTACATCCATCTTGGCCGGTCGTTCAGAAATTCATGGCTACGGCCATGAGTAGTGAAGCAAGCATGTCAATATGCTCCCCTTTCCATACTTGTAGAAATTCCATTAAGACATATATAGGGAGGGGTAGTTGGTTGAAGGTGCATATGAAGACTATGTACCAAGTAAGCTTCATAGCTTAGCCGGAAGAGTATAAATGATGCCTAAGGCTCATTTATAGTTGCGTAGCCTCGCGAAGGGAATTTGGTGCTTAGGCATCGTTATGCCATATTGCGGACCGAACATGCATCACTTGGATGCATTTTGACGGAATGGCCTATACGGACTAGGCCATTACCATTATTGCCTGGCCAGGGCCATGCAAACGAGTTGTCTTAAGTTGCTTGTCCCTTCGTGGATGAACTACGGTCTGTACTTGATCCTTTTAGTGTAGGGAAGGGTACGTAGGCAGCCGCAATGAGTTGCAGCATTGCCGGTCCAGCATTTTGTCGCTCATATCATCTAACTGTGAGATGATTGCGACATTATGGCCTCTCATATCATCTGGCTCGGTAGCTCGGCGCAAGAGATGAATGGAATGAAACTTGATGAGGCAAGTTGCATTCCATTCCTTTGAATGCACATACTTCTTATCGGGCGTTCGACATAGGCTAAAACCCAGTGTCGTAATTTAGCTCAAGAGGAGTCCATTTTGATGGGAAACGGCCCAAAGATCCACATGGTCACCAGAATTTAGCCAAATTACATCGTTTAGGGCCTCAAAAGGCCGTTTTTGCCATATTAAGAAAGTCTTTGCTTTCTTAATAAACCCTTTGCGGAACAAGGGTAAGTTGGAATGGTGTGGAAGCTAAGTTAGCTGCATCATGCTCCATGAGCATGCTTTCAAGGGCAAATGAACGTGCATTTGCCTAGCTTAAAGGCCCGGATCGTAGCTTCATCTTGGCGCACCGGGGGAGTTACGGCCTGCGGGGCAACACGCCAAAGGAGTATTTTTCTGGTCCGTCACACCGCGCCATAACGTTGGCCCTCACTACGCAGCTACTAAAACGAAGGCGTGCAACAATCAACGGTTGCCCTTCAATCCCATGAGAAAATCCTAGCCATCCAAGGTTACCAGACGACACAGGGTAACCTCTGGCCCGAAAACCTATGTTTGGCCACGCCAAACCTTGCCATGCCAACGGCATGCCAACCTAGCCACGCCACCACGTTGGCCCTCACTACGCGGCTACCAAAACGAATGCGTGCAACATTCAACGGTTGCCCCTCCTCTCAAGATGCAAAATCTCGACCGTCGAAGGTCACCAGGCTGGCAAGTTTCCCGAGCTTGACTTGCCAAGCCACAACAACTTGCTACTCCCTCCGTCCTAAATTATTAGTCCGCTTTGACTAAGTCAAGATATTAAGGAGACCGGAGGAGTGTACAAAACTACCCCTATTAAATGATATATTATAACCAAAATTAAACGGAGCATATGGAGTATGTAAGAAAAATACATTGGTAATTAATATATTTATAGAAATATTTAAATAGAAGATAAAAATAAAAATATTTATGGATTGATTTAGTAGATTTGTTTCCTAATGAGGAAGATGTCATTTAATATTTAGATTGGTGATATCTAAAATAATTTTATAATTGTAGAAGTTTGAAGGATATATTTGAGAGTTTGATTAAAAAATATGACTATAAACAGAAGCTGGACAATATTTTAGGACAGACGAAAATAGAATAGAGGACAAAAATTTTAGGACAGAGGGAGTACATAGTTTCCAAAACATTCGAGACATCAACACAAACTGGGGGATCCTCTTTGGGTATTGGTTTGGCGGTCTACAACGTGCGGCGTACACTACGTCCATCATAAGGAAGTGTCATAAGGGTGAGGCGGTTAGTAAATACGGAAGTTATGTGTGAAACGTTCATGGGACATAAAGCACATGCGTTAACAACTTTATGGGACATCAATCCCATAACGTTAGCAGTTTCATGAAAACCAGTTTCATGCGTTAACCACTTTATGGAACATCAATTCCATGCATACGGTTATCACCTCCTCCCATTTCCTTCCCCACTGCTTAATGAGACCAGGGTACGTTTTTACTCCGACTTGTATAAATAGGTCTTACCTATTTCCATTGAACAACAAGTTCATACGGGAGATACAACACTCAGAAATACTTACTTGCTAGCTCACCTTGGGAGCTCTCTCACTTTTCTGATAACAAGTCATAGTAACCAAACTACTCTTCCAGAATCAATTATTCTAGTCTCACCACTTTCCTTGCTTCCCCCCCAAAACCAACCCATTCTCATCCATTTTGTGACCGAAGAAAGTCTGGAACGGCCATTTCTTGGTTTAGGCCGGACTTGTACAGATTGATCTCTCGAATCTAAAGTACTCCCTTGCAGTACATTGTTTAGGGTTTAAATTGTTTCTCACCTGCACACCCGCAATTACCGAAATCAGCAGAAACCATTTTAACCTACAAACAATTGGCGACCATAGCGGGAGGATTGATCTATCGATTACTATATCAACTCCAACTCTTGATTTCGTTTCCCGAATGTCAATCCCAATATGGTAGAACTCAGGTCTGGAGCGGTTGCCGAGAATACCAGCACAGAGAACGTCCCTGATGTTAACGTCTCTCCCAATAACGTCGTTACATCACCTACTGACTACAGTAACTCCGAATGCACTCCCTCAAGCGTAACACCACCAATCACCAGGGCCAGAGCCGCCGCCTCCTATGATGTCTCTGCACAACCCTCTAATCATGGCAACGGAAACACCTCTTTGGGCATTACGCCACCAGTCACCAGAGCCAGAGCTGCCGCTATGGCTCCTAATGTTTCGTCTAGCATGTCACCTCCAACCACAACTAAGGTTCCAAATACCCCACTGACGGGATGAGAGACCGGAGGGACCAGAGGAAGCCTTCCTTATGTCACTATCGCTGATTTGATGGAACGACAAGAAATGCTTGCCGAGGCCGAGACGGATATGGTTTCAACACTATGAAGGAAGGACTCATCTTTCTCAAGACCCTGACATAGCGGCTACCACGTGAGTCGCGTCCTCCAGAGCCGTTTAGAAACGTCTCCAACAACCCCGACGCTAGCACCTCGGCGGAGCATGCCTCCGCGGACGGGGAGATTCGCGCTAGAATCCCATTGGAAAGAAATCAGCCGTCCAACTTCGTCATGCGAGAAGACCTGGAAAAACTTCTCCGCAACCGAATCAAGAATGATGAATCAGACATGCATCAACACCAACCCCCTTACCCATCTAAAATGCAAAGAATCCCTCTTCCGAGGGGGTACTCCTCTCCTCAATTCACCTTGTACGATGGTACCGGGAATGTACATGAGCATGTCTCCCATTTCTTGGAATCCCTAGGTGAACATGAATATAATCACGTTCTTCGTCTAAGGGAGTTCTCAAAATCAAGAAGGTCGTATACATGGTACAACTTGACATCACGGGAACGGTATTCCCAACTGGAGTACCATGGTTACCGCGTTTTACAAGAAGTACTTGTTCGTGTCTGAACAAGTTACTTTCTCAGACCTCGGAAGAATGTACCAGTGGGATAACAAACATCCGAATGATTTCGTCAAAAGGTTCAGGGTTCAAACGCTCGATTGTCACGACCCAAACGTTACTGAGCAACAGCTGGTGAATGCGTGCATCAATGGTATGGTTCCTATTTACCGCGCCTTGTTAGAAAACTTGCCCTTCCAAACATTCTCCGAACTCCATGAAGCCGCTAGACTATCCGCAACAACAGCACCAGTATTACTGGAAATAACTAGGCCAACTCGAACCGAAGACACGCGTGAAACTCGCGGGAATAGACGCCTCACCAGTAAGCAATTTAATCTCGGCTCATCCTCCCTGAACATAGTGAACGAAAGAGGAAAAAGGAAGGCCCCAACTACAGGCCACCAGCCAAAACGTGAAGCACCGGCGCAACGGGAAACCCCGTCACGGAAGATCCCCACTAAGGCTCCCATGCATCATCATGAAACCGAAGGGAATACCTTAGATTTCCCGTTTCCCATCGAGGAAGTGATTGACCTCCTAGAAGTATGGATTCAAGATGATGTTATCAGATTGCCACCTCTCAGGCGTCCACCAAGCGAGGTGAGATGGCGAACCCCAAGTACTGCCATTACCACAGATTCGTTCGCCACTCGACCAGTAATTGCAACAGACTAAAGCATATTTTCAAAGAAAAGATAGAAGCGGGAGAGCTCTAACTGGGAGAAGAGGGAGTACATCGAGACCCAGTCCCAATAAGAAACTGTGGTTTCTATGGGGACTCCGTGCACGAGACTGTACAATCCATGATGCAGCATGTATGAGAAATTCTCTCTCTTTCCAAGGTGCAGCGCCAAGATATTTTTGCAGCTCTCAATCGCGTTGTATTCGGGAAACGACTTTTTCTCTCCCCGAAAACCACACCAGGGGCCCAAGCTTTCCAAACGGGCGGAATCAAAGGGGGGAACTGGGGAATGATAACCATGTCTCGTTTAAAAGGTATAGAATTTGACAACACGCTCATCGATGCGGCCTCTGACCTCAACATCATTACTTTCAAGACACTAAGGGTTGTGGGATTTACAAAACAAGACGCTACCCATTCCCCGTCTGTGATTAAGAACCCGAAAGGAGGAGATTTGAACGCTCATGGCTACATCAACCTCAAGATCAATATGGGAGACGTTATAGCGCATAGCAAATTCCACATTGTCAAAAAACTGGGTCACGACATGATATTGGGACACTTATGGGTACTCGACAACAAAGCGAAATTAGATGTGCACCCTCTACCGACGTCCACGCCCGAAAGAATTTCCAACAAATCATCCCATTGGTTATCGCCTCAACGAGTGATCAATGGAACCCAGACATCTGGAGAAGACATGTTGGCGCTAGCTCATGGATTTCAAACGCAAGTAAGTCTGGCCGAACTACCTTCTCTACAGCCACTCATTCCTTCCCCTATTCCGTCATGTGGACTCGGCGCGATTACTGGAACGGACGTTGTCAAGAAATGTGAATGGGGTGTTGGGAAATTTGAAAACTTTGCAAAAAACTTGGAAACTTCCATCGAAACCAATGGAGCCAAGACTCAAACGGTTGCACGACGCCTGAACCCGTTTTAAATCGGAGATATAGTGGTTAAGGTAAACTCGTTTTAAGTTGGGAAGATGACGGTAAAAATGGCTATTCAAATTGATTCTCCTAATGGAAGAGAAGACGAGCCATATCTGGTGCGGACATCCTTTTAGGAGGGTATTGCAAGCTCATTAACACAGACACACCTGAAGGCGTGATAGTTCACTCGCGATGGCTCAAGGCCTCCAATCCCTAAAATGTTGTACTTTTCCAGCCACTCTCCTTTTAGTATTTCCTTTAACAATTCCTCTTAGTAGTTGTATTTCCCCAAGATGAATACACCGTTTGTATTCTTCCCTGGAATTTCATTTTTTCGTCAAAAAATAAAAAGAGTATAAATACACCTCTTTTCAAACGAGTTCTCCAGATAGCAGAGGAATACATCAAACTAACCCAGAAAACCACTGCAAAGCCATCATAACACAACCAGAAATACCTCATTCAATAATTCAAAAAAAAAATGTTGATTGATGAAGAATAAGGTAAATATGAGTTTACGAAAAGCATCAGAGGAACTAAGCAACTAACATGAATAATAAAAGGGAGGAACTAGCCCTCGAAGGATGGAGTACGAGTCCCCTTGATCAAGGCTATCTTCAATCACTTCCCCCAACAATCTCTCGGGCAACAAAGATTTCATTCAACGGTGTTAGAAGCAGCAACCTCAACATCCCATCCCGAAGCAACCACAACAGCAACAGTGTCCGCTTCGACGACCAGTTCAGCATACGCCACCATGACCCCTCCAATATCACCAACGACACCTCTGGCGTCAAATCCAAAGGCTACTTCGGTCCCGTCAGACGGTCCCTCGGAGGTTTTCTCATTGACCCTTCGAAGAAGATTTTTTGATTCATCTGCATCAAAGTCGAGAACTCTGGTGCTTGCCTCTAAAAGCTTCACATGCTGGATTTTCCGTTACCCTGACCTAGAATCAGTTCGATCCTCCCTATAAATGGACCGAGGAAAGGTTTTGCCGCACTGGAACTTTTCAACACGCCAAGGTTCTTCCTCATTTTTTTCGTACCTCCTCCATGTTCAACGAACCCAAGAAAGTCTGAGCACGCGCCTGCACTTCATGGAGATAGATGGAAGGGAGGTCCTTGATGATGTCACCAGCATCATGGAACAGAGATTCGATTCTAGCTAATGCCTCCTCATGATAACAAAAGCGGTTTTCGCCAATTCTGAAGTCCTTCTCCGAAGAATTAAAGACATGGCTATCTCTGGAGGGTCCCATCATACACTACAAAGAACAAGGAAAATGGTCCATCCAATCTATACACACATAAGAAAGAGGATAAAATAAAAATAAGAAGAAAACGTAAGGCGATACCTGTAAAGAGGATGAACGAAGACGAAATACGCTAATGCAGAGTTCAAGATAATCTTTTGTGTACAGCAAGATGACGCAACCTCAAAAGGGAAAGTTTTTATACCGGTCGTGAGTTAAAGCATAATATCCGATCCTAATTAAACCTCATGCCTGGTTGTGAGAAATAATTATGGTTCATGAGAAAGCATGGAACAACGTGCTCGAGGCACACTAGATCGTGTTTTCCTTTCCCACCGCCAACGCTAAGCTTCAAAAGCAAAACCGGCAACATAACCAAAGCATAAAGAGTAACGCTTCTCCTCTTTTCGTGGGCGTAACATTTTCGTTTGAAGAGAAGAAAAACTTCCTAGTTGATCCAAATAAGGAAAGAGGCAACAAGGCCCTTGAGGAAAATCACCAAGCAATCCATGCCATGTCTCATCCTCACCGCTACTGGCCATCTCTGTACGTCTCATCCCACCAAACCGCGCCTTTTCATAGTCAAGCCCGGCCAATCCATTACTCCATTTCCGCGGCCCCACCACGCCTAGCCGTCCATGTACGTCTCGTCTTGCCAAGGACACACTATGACAAGCCATTTGCTCCATTGCCGCGCCCCCACCACGCCTAGCCATCCGTGTACGTCTCGTCTCGCCAAGACCACACTATGCCAAGCCGCCTGCTCCACTGTCACGACCCTATCATCCACGCGCGTTTGCCTCACCAAGAAAACGCCACCTCTTGGCCCCTCGAGCCAAGTCGTCCACTTGTGTCGCCTTCAAAGACCGCGCCTCCTTTGCCTTGGATATGTACGACCGGACCAAGTCGGTAACTTTCATCTCACCACTCCACGGTCTGCATTCCCAGTACAACTTACGCAGGGCCGCCAACACGGGAAGCCAAAACTCTCTTTACCACTCAAAAAGGTTAGTCGGATTCTCCTGACCATCTTCGCAATAATTTACACGTCGACTCCTTCTTGTCCTGTCACCATCATATGCTTACCTCGCAACAAGGCACCTGTTCCGAGCTAAGCAGGGGACTTAATGTTGATGGTGGTTTTTAACTTAGGGTTAAAATCGTAAAACACTAAACCCTAGTAGACAGTGATGTCACAACATTTAAAGTAACAAAGCATTTACTAGGCACATTTACTGTAACCTTAAATGTGTCCCTAAATAATTACCAGGGTATCTTTTTCAAATTAGGGTTACAAAAAGCCAAACCATAATTCCTACGTGTGCCAATGGCAAACCATGCCAGCCACACCAACCGCGCCAAAGCATGCCAACCATGCTCGCCGCACCTCTCTGCCAATGGAAAATCATGCCAGCCACACTGACCGCGCCAAAGCATGCCAACCATGCTCGTCGCACCTCTATGCCAATGGTAAATCATGCCAGCCACACCGACCGCGCCAAAGCATGCCAACCATGATAGCCGCACCTCTGTGCTAATGGAAAATCATGCCAGCCACACCGACCGCGCCAAAGCATGCCAACCATGCTAGCCACACCGACCGCGCCCTTTAATTGTCCCTAGCCACGCCGTACGCCCATGGCAAACCATTGGCCCCACATGCCAAGCCAAAACCGCACCTAGCCAAAGTGATCCACGCCCAAGGTGAACCCATGGCCCCACATGCCAAGTCTAACCCTATCTGCGCCACCACGTTGTCCCTCACTACGCGGCTACCAAAACGAAAGATTGCAACAATCAGCGGTTGCCCTTCAATCCTAAGAGCAAATCCTAGCCGTCCAAGGTTACCAGACGACACATAGTAACCTTTGGCCCGAAAACCTAAGTTTGGCCATGCCAAACCTTGCCACGCCAACGGCATGCCAACTTAGTCGCGCCACCACGTTGGCCCTCACTACACGGCCACCAAAACGAAGGCATGCAATAATCAACGGTTGCCCTTAAATCCCCAAAGAAAATCCTAGCCATCCAAGGTTACCAGACGACACATGGTAACCTTTGGCCCGAAAACCTAAGTTTGGCCACGCCAAACCTTTCCATGCCAACGGCATGCCAACCTAGCCGCTCTACCACATCGGCCCTCACTACGGAGCTACAAAAACGAAGGCGTGCAAAAATCAACGGTTGCCCTTCAATCCCATGAGAAAATCCTAACCATCCAAGGTTACTAGACGACACAGGGTAACCTATGGCCCGAAAACCTAAGTTTGGCCACGCAAAACCTTGTCATGCCAACGGCATGCCGACCTAGCCGCGCCACCACATTGGCCCTCACTACGCGGCTACCAAAACGAAGGCGTGTAACGATCAACGGTTGCCCCTCCTCTCAAGATGCAAAATCTCGACCGTCGAAGGTCACCAGGATGGAAAGTTTCCCGAGCTTGACTTGCCAAGCCACAACAACGTGCTACATGTTTTCCAAAACATTTGAGACATCAACACAAACTGGGGGATCCTTTTTGGGTATTGATTTGGCGGTCTACAGCATGCGGCGTACCCTACGCCCATCATAAGGAAGTGTCATAAGGGGAGGCGGTTAGTAAATACGGGAAGTTATGTGTGAAACGTTCATGGGACATAATCACATGTGTTAACAACTTCATGGGACATCTATCCCATAACGTTAGCAGTTTCATGAAAACCAGTTTCATGCGTTAACCACTTTATGGAACATCAATTCCATGCATACGGTTATCACCACCTCCCATTTACTTCCACACTCCTTAATGAGATCAGGGTACGTTTTTACACCGACTTGTATAAATAGGTCTTACCTATTTCCATTCAACAACAAGTTCATACTGGAGATACAACACTCAGAAATACTTACTTGCTAGCTCACCTTGGGAGCTCTCTCACTTTTCTGATAACAAGTCATAGTAACCCAACTAGTCTTCCATAATTAACTATTCTGGTCTCACCACTTTCCTTGCTTCCCTCCCCAAAACCAACCCATTCTCCTCCACTTTGTGGCCGAAGCAAGTCTGGAATGGCCATTTCTTGGTTTAGGCCGGACTTGTACAGATTGATCTCTAAAATCTAAATTACTCCCTTGTATTATATTGTTTAGGGTTTAAATTGTTTCTCACCTGCACACCCGCAATTACCGAAATCAGCAGAAACCATTTTCACATACAAACACCTTCCTTGATATATGCCTCCACTTTATTTTTGGGATTTTCGCTGACAATTCCTCAACAAGCCTTTTGTATTTCTTCAATGAGGGTTCATTTGTAGTGTATTCTCCTTTTATTTTGCGAATGACTAGATGCGAATCGCTTGTGACTCTTGTGTTTTCTAACTTCATTTCTATTACGAGTCTTAAAGCACGCAACACTGCTTCATACTCTATTTCATTGTTAGTAGATGCGAACTCCAATCTAAAGGAAAAAGCCATCTTTGTTCCTTATAGAGAAATTAAGACGATTCCAATTTCATTACCTTCCCCATTTGATGATCCATCCACCAATATTTCCCATCTATCAGGCTCTGTCGGCAAGTCTCTTGAATTCCCATGTTCTTCTTCTACATCCATCATCTCTTTCACTGCCTCATCATTTTCTAATGGAAATTCTACTAAAAAATTTGCAACAACTTGTTACTTCGGCAAAGATAATACTTCATACGCAATCTTAAAATTCCCCACTTGTGCGTTCCATCTCTCAACCGTGCCTGATCTTTTTGAATTTTTCATTACTGACTCGATTGGAACCTTTGTTAATACCCTTATTTTATGGGCTTGAAAATATATGCGAAGCTTAAAGGCTGCATAAACTAATGCTAGTATTAGATTTTTAATCTTCGAATAGTTCATCTCTGCTGCATTGAATGTCTTGCTAATGTAATAGATCGGCTTTTCTACACCTTCGTCTATTCGCAACAAAATGGCACTTAAAGCATGCGAAGTGGTCGCAAGATAAATCATCAATTCTTCCCCTGGTTCTGCTTTTTGTAAGATGGATACATTCATCAAGTGGTCTTTTATCCCTTGCAGTGCTTTCTCGCATTCATCTGTCCATCTAAAATTCGTTCCCTTCTTGAGTATATTGAAGTAATGCTTGCATTTGTCTGATGATCGCGAAATGAACCTTCCCAGCGAAGCCAAGAGCCCATTTAATTTCTGTACATCCTTCACCGTCGCTGGTGTTGGCATGTCACGAACTGCTCGTACCTTCTCTAGATCAACTTGTATTCCTTCTTTTGACATAATGTATCCTAAAAAATTTCCTGATGCAACAACGAAAATACATTTTTCAGGATTTACTTTGATGTTGAACTGTTGCATCTGTACAAAAATTTCCTTCAAATCTTGCACATGATCTTTAGCTTCTTTACTTTTCACCAGCATCTCATCCATGTACACCTCTAATGTCTTATGAATCCATTTCGCAAACACCTTCTCTACCATTCTCTGATATGTCGCTCCAGCATTTCGCAAGCCAATCGCTTCTTCTTTCTCTTTTCTTATTGTTTTTTATTTAATGACGATTATCTCAGCCGGTAATGACTTTAATTGAGTAAGAATTGCTTTTTGATTGCATGAATATGATAGATTTGATTGAACTAGGGATTAGTTTCAGAACTAAATACGGTCGGGAAACCAATATTTCCGAACCATAAAAATTATTTACGGTTGGAAAATTATGAACTTCAGCCGTAATTAGTATTTACGGTTAGAAAACATATCCGTATATTAATTTTTCAAAAAAAAATAATCAAAATTTCTCCAATCTTAAATGGTTATTTTTCAGACTTTTTCTAATGTAGGTTACTTTGACTTTGTTTACGGTTGGAAAAACATGAACTCCCACCTGTATGTTTAGTTTTCAAAACCAAAAAAACATCAAAATAGTTTGATTTTTGATTTTCAAGCACCAATTATAAATCAAACTATTAGTCTAACCTAATCACTAACATTACTTATTAGTTTAGCTAATCTAATTTCTAACACTAAGATAGGTTTGTTGATTGCTATTTGAGGACCCAATTTTTTCATTTTATGAGAATTCACAACCAAATACTTGGAGCCCCTGTCATAGGATTTTAGTCAAGGGTATCTTTGGCAAAACCAGGCCGGGCCGGCGTGTTTTACACTTCTGTCACATTCTGTCAAAATGTAGCTACTTCAGTCCTATTTTGAGGCATACCTAATGGTGCCAAAATAGGGTCACTAGGTAAAAATAAAACGTCACCCCTTTATCCACCCCTTTTTGATAATTACATAAATACCCTTACATGATTAGTGTTAATGATTATGATTAGATTTAATGATAATGATTAATTAGGAATGTCGAGATCGATTAAAATTAAATTATTATTGGTAAAAAAAAAAGAGAAATCAAATTTATGTGAGAGAGTTGAGATTTTTAGAGGAAGAAGAAGTGAAAAACAGAACTTGGGTTTTGAAATTTTAGTTATTAGAAGTGACCAAAATGTGTGATTCAAATCAGATTCACAATATACTTGTAGACAATGTTTAATCTCCATTTTTTAGGTTGAATTCTTAAAAAAAAAAATGAATTTTTACAAACTTTTTCGGATTTTCAGTGTTTGGCTATAACATTACTAGTCGAATCTTGTTGGGAAGAATTGTTCGGCTGATATTTCAAAAGGAGAACCTAAGTGTATGAAAAAAATATTAGATGTTCGTCTTATTCGAACTACAATCGTTGTTGGCCGAACTTGTAATTCGTAGTTTGGTGTCTTATCACTACGGGAAAATTATTAATCTACAACTGAGATTGACAACTCGTAAATTAAAAGTTGTAAAATGTAGTATGTTTTACAACTTTTTCCAACAAAAGCGTTGTCAAAGTAAAATATGTCCAACTCTTAGGACCAACGAGTTCCTAAGAGTAGTGACGAGAATCAGAACCACAACTTGTTGTGTGAAAAGGGTTGCAGAGAGAAGTGACCACCTTTAGAATTTACAACTCACATCCTAAAGGTAGTGAATGATTTTAAAACAACACTAATAAGAGTCGTTGAAGATAAGAAAAAAAGAAAATTGAAAAATGTTCTTGTAGAGAATCGAACCCAAGCTTACTAGGTGTTAGTACAAGACGTCAACCATCCTGCCAGATTCACAATACTGGTAGATTTGTGCTTTTTCTTTTAATCAACATTCGCAACCTTTATAAGGGTTGTAAAATGAAAATTTACTAGGAAAAAAATTAGGCTAGGGTGAGATTCGAACTCGGGCCTCCTCTGTGTAGGACTGGGATTCTAACCACCATTCCACAGTTACATGTATGATTATCAAAGGACATCTACGTTAATATTTAACAATAATTTCAATCTGAGTCTTAAAAAAATGGCCAACAAGTGCGCCATTTTGCCCGAAACATACAAGTCTTTCTCTCGAATTATACAAGGACGATCTGCAATCTCATTTCAATCAACACTCACAAGCACCGGGTTGTATATCTCAAAATGTAAATGAATGAAACACGTGGAGGTGTATATTTATATGCTCAAAGTAGCGGATTCATGCAAATTTTGGTAAAGCAAACACTTGAGTCATGAAGAAGCGACAAATGCTAAAAGTTTCGAGATATTATAGGAATGTGTTACTGTTTTTTTCGCCAACCTGAATTAGAGACCAACTCAATAAATCCCCTTTTCTCTCCTCCTTTATCCGGGCTTGAGACCGCAATGAAATTATTCAATGGCGAAGTTAAAAGGGGGGTTCTTCAAGAGAAACATTCAATTTATCATACAAACAATATTATAAGTCATCAACATAGCATAATTTTAATTATAAAACAAGTCCAGACCAATTAATACTACACATAAAATGCAATCTTATTACATATGACTTTTTCCTAGATTTGTAATTAGATTAGCTATTTGATTTGCAGAAACTCTAACTTTTTCCTTTGCAGCAATGAAGATAGCATCTGAGGACCATGTAAAATCTCCACATTCTTCACATACCAGGTAAGCTATGTGCTTATTGTGTTGATTGTTGCATATTTTTAGGTTGAGTTTGTTATTGCGGGTTGAAGAGAAGCACAACCGATGTGTAGCGGACAATTTTTAAAAGAGTGATCATCTTCTCCACAAGCATCACAGACTTTTCACCGATGGTAACAATAACAACTTGGCTTTGCAAGGGTCAGAAGCATCAGTAAACCATTCAAAATAGGTGCAGGTAGGTATGGTGCACTTGAAAAACAGTTTTCCATAGGTTTCAGTTGTTTTAGATTGCAGAAATTCCCTCACACCATTATAAGGAACATGCTTACACCTAGAATAGAGCCAAGGACACACTTTTGTCACATGAAACCCTTGTTCACACATAGCACACTCAGTTAGGTTTTTTTTCATTCTCATGTTACTGTTGCTGCTTACATCGCTACACTGGAGAATCTTTCACACCTCCACCCATGACTAATTCGGTGTTTTTAAAGCCTAATTGAAGAAAATTTCTCCATGTGCCTAATTTCGAAAATTTCTCGAACCCTAAGTGTTTTTAAAGGCTAATTCGGTGATGGCTAATTTACACATGATTGATTAGTGTTGATTAATAGATCTATTGAAGCTAGGACTAATTTTAATTTTATCATCATTCTCGGATCAATAGCGAGGTTAAACGAGCGGGAAATCAAAAAAATAATAAAACCCTAAAATGGGTTATAGAATCAAACCTTTTTTTCCTTAACACATATCGAGAAGGTGTTGGTGGTGAAGAAATCTTCAGCTCAATCTATTGATGGGTTTTAAATTTTCGTGGTTAAGGAGATGAAGGAGGAGGTTCTGCGGGAGATGGAGGAGAAAAAGAAAAACGACGGAAAAGAAGATAAGTGGAGGAGAATAAGTGATGGGGAGATTGAATAGATAAGAAGAAAAAGATAAATAGATCTTATGCAACCCTTAGAAGAGTTGTAAAATGAAAAATAACTATGAAAAAAAAAGCCCAGTGAGAGTCGAACATGAGTCTCCGCTGGCCAATATGACATTCCAACCATCCCGCCACATTTATGCATGTAATTATATTTACATTCTTTTATATATTAGACCAAATTTTTAAATTAGCCTTAAAAAAATGCCAAACAAATGCACCATTTTCCCGAAGCATATAAGGAAGTCTGTCCAATGCCCGCAATCACATTTCAATCAACAATCAAGATTGCATTCATGGAAGTTTTAGTGAATTGTACAAGGCCTGCAATCACATTTCAAATTCCATTAAGAAGCTGCAAATGCTTAAAGTTGTGAAGTATATTAACTGGAATAAAAGTAAGACATTGACTGCGAAATAAGTAAAGACATTCCAGAAAAGCAAACTGCAACATCAGATACCAGCACATGATTATATGTAACCAATTTTAGAAAATCTGCATTTAGAACTCAATAAATCCCATTTTCTCTCCTCCTTTACCCGGGCTTGAGACCGGCATTGAAATGATGGCGGAGTTAAAAGGGGAGTTCATCTCAGAGAAATGAGATAGCATATCATACCAATGATATTTCAAGTCATAATTAAAGAGAAATAAATAGCATGTCATTTTAAAAGCAAAAATACAATCGAAGCAAAATGAAAGAAACAAAATAGGTTCGAGCATGTGGAAATGAAAAGAGTAATTAAACCCACCATCAGCGGCACTTCTTTTTCTTTTTCTTATTCTTCTTGTTTTTCTTCTTTGTCGGAACCACTAAGATAGGTTCGGCATCGGTTCTTGCATAAATATCAAGTATCATCATCCATTTGTAAGCCAAGAGTTGAAGGTTCCTTTGGATGGCAACTTGTGTCTTCCTGTTCATTGTATTCCTCTAATTCATGGAAACCCCTTGGTGGTGGTTTTAACATCACAAACCAATTCGATGTATCGACTCTCGAGAATAGAAAACTTGTCGGGCTTGTGACGCTAAAATGAATGGATCATTTTGATATTGGTTCTTATCTTTGACGTAAGTTGACCAATGTAAAACCTTTTCTATCTTGACACCAAAATAGGTGTGAGCCCAATCACATTTGAATAAGGGAATTTGAAACATATGTTGGTAGTCCAACACGAGAATTTGTTCTAAAACGCCATAGAAACCACTACTTATTTGTGATGATGCAACTAAAGATTTTGATTCAATTGAAACACCGGTGTTTTGCGTGACTCTTTGAATATCCTTAGTAACAAACCTTGACCCATTTATTTGCAAGCCTTTATATGATACACATTTTTCTAAAGGACCATGTGACAACCACCGTCATCGTATTTGATCTTGACATGCCTTGACCAATTTGCATTTTAACCTAACAATAAAATTTAGTTAGCAGAACACAAGTGACCACGTAATGGGCGCAAGCTCTATGTTTTGGCTTGGTAAGATCTAATTAAGAAGTAAATGACAGATTCATCTCTAATTAAGCTCTATGTGGGTAATGCTAAAAGAGGTACTACGTACTCGGAAAAATGAATCTAATAAATTGAAAACATATATAAAAAATAACCAAGTGGCGTTGCACGTACCTTTTGCTTTAACCAATCTGCAAATGTTTCCGAGTGTATGGAAAGGAGTTGGTCTTCACTTTGGAAGTATCGGAAGATCTTAACTCATCCATATGCATTCTAATAAGAAAAATTTTAATGTGGACAAGATTCGTAAAACACAAGTGCTTATACTTTGCTAACAATTTTAAATGAACATATAACAATCATACTTACGTTATATATGGTTCAATTGTTGCCGTGTTAAAAAGCACATATCTATGAGCAATCTTTAGCATATCACTACCAATATACACTTGAACGCCTCTAGAAAGAGGACGCCCTGCCGGTGTGGAATCATGTTGAATGTCTTCATTATGGCTTTGATTTACTCCTCTTTCAGAATGTTTGTCCCCATGAACATCAAAATACCTGACGCACTCCATTCCCAGGTAACACTCTGCTATACATGCTTCAGGTTGTGCGTAATTATTTACGTATTCTTTGAATGTCTTCATATACCTGCGACAAACCAAACTTCTAATTATTAGCACCATACTCCCATTTTACGAGAACAAAACTATAACATTGTACTTAAAATAACTAAAAAAATATTCATACTAATGAATATATTACCTTTCAAATGGATACATCCAACGATATTGTACGGGTCCACCTAACCGCACTTCTCGAGCTACGTGAATTGTCAAGTGTACCATCACATCAAAAAATGATGGAGGGAAGTACATCTCCAACATACACAAAGTCTCAGCAATTTCATCTTCAAGTTCTAACAATCTAGTGAGATCAACTGCCCTTTGGCATATTTCGTTAAAATAAGAACATAACCGATTTATGGCATTACTTGGCCCATCAGGTAAAAGTCCTTTCAAAGCTACAGGTAATATTTGTTGCATCATAACATGGTAATCATGAGCCTTAAGGACACCCAAGCAACCATCTTTCGAGAAATGCCTCCTAAGATCAGAACTATACCCATATGGAACCTTCAGATTTCTCATCCTATTATAGAATACAGCCTTTCCCTTATCGCTTAAGTTACATGGTGCTGGGGGAAGCCAAGTTTTGCCATTTTTGACTATTAAATGCAATTCTTCTTTGATTCCCATACTTTTCAGATCATTACGGGACTTTAAGCCATCTTTTGTTTTGTTCTTTATATTCAATAGAGTACCAATGACACTCTCACAGACGTTTTTTTCCGTATGCATAACATCAATATTGTGTCGTAGTAACAATTCCTAAGAAGGAAGGAATAACATAAAAAGTATGAGCAAGTCACTTGAGTTGTACATTTCATAAATGAGATTTAACATGCAGATGGGAATGTAAGACTGAAAAGAAGATAATCTGAGGTTATAAGTTACCTTCCAGTAAGGCAAGTCGAAAAATATTGACCGTTTGTTGAATATCGGATGGTCATCATCCCTTGCACCAGAACTAGGACTAGCACTCATACCGGCATCAGTAGCAACTTGCCTTTTCCGCTTCCCGCAGTTAGATTTACCGTCATTTGCACCTGTTGCGCACTACTCGACCCTTTTCGATTCTTCTTATTCTTCTTCTTTTCCTCTTTCTCTTTCCTTTTATCCACCTCGTTCTCGCTTCGCTTTTCCAAAGTCATTTACAACACGCTTCCGACGTTCAAAAGCCTCGGCACTAGACATAGTAGGTGGCTTTTCCTTCGTCTCAATCTCTCCATTGAAACATGCTTTCTTCTTAGTCGATCGAAGAGGATGATTATGAGGTAGAAATCTCCTATGATTCTTGTAAACAGGTTTTACGACTAAACGGCAACCGAGGTTGAAAGAGTATTATCACCACAAATAGGGCGTGTGACTTCCCTTTATATGTACATCCGAGATAGGTTACCATAAGCGGAAAATCATTTATCGTCCACATTAATAATGCCTTCAAATTGAACATTGTCTTACTAAATGCATCATAAACCTCCACGCCGTTTTCCCATAACTTAATCAGATCATCAATCAGTGGTTGCAAGTATATATCGATGTCTCTACCTGGTTGTTTCTTTCCTGGAATCAGCAAGCTTAAAATAATATTGTCGCCTTGCATACACCGTTGAGGGGGAAGATTATATACCACAATCATCACCGGCCAACAACTGTGGGTTGGGGAAAGATCGCCAAACGGATTAAATCCATCAGCAGCAAGCCCAAGACGCAAATTACGCGAATCCGAAGCAAACTCGGGGAACTTTGTGTCTATGTGCTTCCAAGCCAAAGAATCCGTTGGATGACGCATCTTACCATCTTTACTCTTATGAGTCGCGTGCCATATCAACTGCTGAGCTAGCTCTGCTGATTTATACATTCTCCTTAATCTCGGCACAATGGGGAAGTATCTAAGCACCTTCACTGGTATCTTCTTTTTGGGCTTGTCTACCATGTCAGCATCATCCATGTTAGATGTGTCTTCCTTCCACCTAGAATAGTGACATTTAGGACATTCATCCTCGTCTTTCAACTCATTTCTAAACAAACAACAATCATTCGTCATGCGTGTATTTTCTCATAAGTGAGTTGGAAAGCTTTGGCAACTTCTTCACTTCATAACTTGATTTAGGAAGACAATGACACTGGGGCAACACAGAACCAATTGTCTTGAGAAGATCATCAAAGCCCTTCGAGATAAACCATTTACTGTCTTGTGCCTATACAACTCAGTAGTCATGCTTAGCTTTGTGTGTGTAGTACAACCAGGGTATAAAGGGAAGTCGGCCTCTTCAATCTCGTTTATCAGCAACTCTTCGTCGTGGTTTGGAAACCCTTCGTCCCGCCTAGGTTCACAAACCCCCTTGCCTTGGTTCGACATCACCTTCAACATTAGCATCTGTCCACATCGGTAGAAAGTACGTTGACGTGTTGCTCCCTCTTCATGAACATTATTAAAATTGCTAATCTTCTCCCCGTGAAGAACCCACTCGGTGTAAGTAGGATCCATACCCTGTTTTAGCAAGTGCATATGTATTATACCAGGAGGAAGTGGCGCAGGAAGATTCTTACAATCCACACAAGGACAACTAAACTTAGAAGGATTTCCAAGTTTCTCATGAGCCAACTCTACGAACTTCTTTCCGCATCACGGTATGGAACTTCCCCCTACATTAAAACTCCAATGGTTAGACGTACTAAGATCGATTAATCTCATTATGAGACACATATACCCTGTAGAGACAGTTATGACTTGGCTTTACCTTGGCCAACGAACCCAATCCTTATTCATCATTTTACAAGTCAAGAGTCAGTCCTGGTTGCAGTTCAATATGAATCTTTATTTCCTTCCCACTGTCAATGAAAAACATTCTCATATTAAAACATATATAAACTTTTTCCTTTGTTATTTTCTTTCCAAGAAGGATTGAGCAATCTCGCAATTATTAGTCATCTGAATGACAACAAATGGACGCAAACGATGGTACAAACAATGACACAATTTTGCAGGATGCACTATCAAAAAGATAAGTATAAAACCTATGCAGGCATCTCATTTTGGAGCCATCACCACCAATAACGAATAATTTTATCAAAGATTCAAAATGGGCACCAAGTTGACATTATCTGGACGAGAAAACTATACCAAATTACACACATAAATATAATCTTGCATAGTTGCAGGGGTGGCATTTGGTCAGAACGGTACATATAATGGCTAACTAGTGCATACATACCATCGATTAGCTAGACTTATTTTCAACAAAATTTGTACCTCTGCTCCCCTATACTGATTAATTGAATCTGCAAAAATCAAACAACCCCAAAAACTTAATTTCAACCATTTGCGGAGAATTGAATGCATCTAAACATGAATTAAATTCGAACAACACCAAAAAAAAATTAATGTAACGGTTTGAAATGATTGAAATTAAATGCAACCCTAAAAATCTGATCCAGGCCAATCATCAAAATTTAATGCTACCAAATCATCAAACAAATTAAATGCAATGATTGATTTTTTTTTTTAAAACGAATTTAATGCAACCCAATCATGAAACCCTAAATTTAATGCAAATTGAGATGAAACTATTACAAAAAAATAATTAAAGCAATCGATTCTGAGACCCAATTACAAGATCGATCTGTTGATGGAGAAGCTCGATTTGTTGATGGAGAAGCTCGATTTGTTAACGGATCTTAAGAAACTCCATCTGTTGATGGAGAAAAAACGATATGTTGATGAAAAAAACTCCTTTTCATAGATACATTCGCTCGATTTGTTGATGATCCCGACTTGTAATGGTTTGATTGATAGTGTTTGGCGAGATGGAGGAGTTTGTTTTTACGTGGTTCGAAGAAAGATAAAAGAAGAGACGAAAGACGAAAAAGAAAAGAAGTGGTGGAGGAAAGAAAAAACAAAAGGATAAAAAGGAAAAAAAAAATTAAAAACAATGGACGGTTAGATATCGATGTGAGGTTGAAATAGACGGTTGGAGATTGAAATGGAAGTTGTGATGCGAAATTTTTTTCTTGGCCCTTTCACAACTGTTAGAAATAGTCGTCATAGGGGTTTTTCGTCTTTCGAAACTTTTTAACTTCTGCTAAATTTTTTCACTTCTGCTAAATTTTTTTAACTTCCGCTAAATTTTTTAACTTCCGCTAAATTTTTCGATCTCCGAGCAAGATTCTTTCTCGAACACGATGAAATCTAGGGTTTGGTTACGGTATCGGCGAGTATCTACATGGAATCTTATGGTCATCTTGTTGGACTCGTCGTTCTTACGAAGGAATCTTATCTATATTGGCCCGATTTTCGATCCCCGAGCAAGATTCTTTCTCGAACCCGATGAAATCTAGGGTTTGGTTACTGGTATCGCGAGTATCTACATGGAATCTTACGGTCATCTTGTTGGACTCGTCGTTCTTACGAAGGAATCTTATCTATATTGGCCCGATTTTCGATCCCGAGCAAGATTCTTTCTCGAACCCGATGAAATCTAGGGTTTGGTTACGGTATCGAGTATCTACATGGAATCTTACGGTCATCTTGTTGGACTCGTCGTTCTTACGAAGGAATCTTATCTATATTGGCCCGGTTTTCGATCTCCGAGCAAGATTCTTTCTCGAACTCCGATGAAATCTAGGGTTTGGATACGGTATCGCGAGTATCTACATGGAATCTTACGGTCATATGTTGGACTCGTCGTTCTTACGAAGGAATCTTATCTATATTGGCCCAGTTTTCGATCCCCGAGCAAGATTCTTTCTCGAACCTGATGAAATCTAGGGTTTGGTTACGGTATCGGCGAGTATCTACATAGAATATTACGGTCATACTGTTGGACTCGTCGTTCTTACGAAGGAATCTTATCTATAATCGCCCAGTTTTCGATCCCCGAGCAAGATTCTTTATCGAACCTGATGAAATCTAGGGTTTGGTTACGGTATCGGCGAGTATCTACATGGAATCTTACGGTCATAGTGTTGGACTCGTCGTTCTTACGAAGGAATCTTATCTATATTGGCACAGTTTTCGATCTCCGAGCAAGATTCTTTCTCGAACCTGATGAAATCTAGGGTTTGGTTACGGTATCGGCGAGTATCTACATGGAATCTTACGGTGATACTGTTGGACTCGTCGTTTTTACGAAGGAATCTTATCTATATTGGCCCAGTTTTCGATCTCCGAGCAAGATTCTTTCTCGAACATGATGAAATCTAGGGTTTGGTTACGGTATCGGCGAGTATCTACATGGAATCTTACGATCATACTGTTGGACTCGTCGTTCTTACGAAGGAATCTTATCTATATTGGCACAGTTTTCGATCTCCGAGCAAGATTCTTTCTCGAACCTGATGAAATCTAGGGTTTGGTTACGGTATCGGCGAGTATCTACATGGAATCTTACGGTCATACTGTTGGACTCATCGTTCTTACAAATGGTTTTATTGTAATTGTTTGTAATCCAATGAACCAAATTTAAGGAAATCAAATCACAAGCCAATCTAACGGTGAGGAAGCCTTGTTTGGTTTACCAAATTGTGTGTTTTCTTCTCAATCCGTATGCTTTGTTTCAACCAATGGGATTGTCCAGATTTTAATCTAACGGCGACAAAAAGTACCATGCGGATTGTGTGTTTCCCACCCAAACAGCCCGCCTAAATTTTGGCACATCCTTCTAGATTTTGAACCAAATTTGGTTTCCCACCCAAACAACCCCTAAAGAGAAGAATTTTGACCAAAAATTTCCTCTCATTTCTCTCATTTTTCTCTCTCTCTTTCTCGTTTTTCTCTCTGTCTCTGAGAAGATTTTCTCTCATTAAACCCTAACTAGATTTTGAAACCCAACTTCACCTCAAACCCAAACTTCATCTCAAACTCTGATCGATCTCAAGAAACACAACTTCACCCCAATCTCTGATATCAAACCGTAGCTTCAACTGCGCCGATTTACATCTTAACTCAAACTCAGGTATAAATCTCACCTGTAAAGATGTATTTGTCATTTTCTATTGGTTTGATTTCTGATTTGAATTTGTTTTTCATTATCTTCGTTATTT
This sequence comes from Papaver armeniacum, assembly GCA_023531295.1. Lineage (NCBI taxonomy): Eukaryota > Viridiplantae > Streptophyta > Magnoliopsida > Ranunculales > Papaveraceae > Papaver > Papaver armeniacum. Next base: position 1,040,222 of record JAJJWW010011888.1, read on the forward strand.
CCTGATTAGGGTTTTATTTTCTGAACCGAGTTAGGGTTTATATTTTGAACCGATTCATATGATTTCTTTCGTTTTGTTTGGTTATAGCAAATACCCTTTGTAATAGGTTGTATAATCGTCGAGAAAATTTGATTTATTCGAAAACATCTCGAAAGTTCTCGTGACTCGGACGAGTCGAACCAATTCATGCTTGTTCTTCAATCTTGTTTCTCGATTGTTATGTTTTACGACACGATTCTTGACATGCAATATGTGAGTTTTTAATTAAATTTAATTTTCATAACATGTAGTAGTTTCATTTTTGAATAAATTACCAAAATTGTGTTTTCTTCTAACTCTATAAACATGATGCTTGTTTTTGAAACCATCAAGTGAATCTGAATTCATTTGCTTGAGTGCAGAACCCTGGCTCATTCTCAACCGAGAATTGCGCAGGGCTTCGGTATCCCAACCAATGGTTGTCAGTTGCTTGGTGGTTATTTTAAGTTTGATTTATAACATTATAGTTTGTTTTTGATACCTTGATTCAAATGTGGATTGCTTTAGGGTTAATATTTTAAACATGATTGTTTGATTTTTTAAGAACAAAATTTTTAAGTTGTTTGTAACATGACTTCCCTTTTAGGTTTATGGTTTCTTAATAACATGCTCAATATGTTTCATTTTTGAATAAATTACCAAAATTGTGTTTTCTTCTAACTCTATAAACATGATGCTTGTTTTTGAAACCATCAAGTGAATCTGTAATTGTCATTGGTGGAGTCCGAACTCCTGGCTCATTCTCAACCGAGAATTGCGCGGGGCTTCGGTATCCCAACCAATGGTTGTCGAGTTGCTTAGTGGTTATTTTAAGTTTGATTTATAACATTATAGTTTGTTTTTGATACCTTGATTCAAATGTGGATTGCTAAAGTCTTATATATTTTTGCAAGGTTTGATGAGAGCTAGAGCACTCTCTTTCGTATGAGCAAAGCAATTGCTTAAGTTCTCAAGCAATGGATTTGCTCATAAGAAAGAGAGTGCACCAGCTCTTAAAGCCTCAGTGGTTCACATGTGGTGATTTGTCATGTACAATGGTGATTTCTTATCCGATGAGATATGGTGTAATATTTAGAGTTTAACTTTTTGGTTAAGTTTTTGTTGTAGATGCGTAGTGTGGAAGGAGGTGAAGATCCAATTTGTCTGCAATGGTGAAGAATAATAAGGTGAAGACTTATATATCTTATGGTTCAGTTTAATTTTACGTATTTAGTGTAAATGATGTTCTTTCAATCCTTTTGATTAACTTATTTTACTCTATGTTACAGGTTAACGATGAAGCAAAGAGCAAGATTCCAGTCCCATCTCCCAAAAAGGTAGTAAGCAAGAATTTGGTAATATCTCCCAAAAAGGTAGCAAGTAAGCAAGCAAAAAGCGTCCGAGCCAAAACTGTCAGTTCTGTCGCGAGGTCGCTATGAGGGTACGTAGTAAAAAATCTCTTATGATTCGGTTTATTTTTTACTTGTTTCAATCACTTTATTTACCATCTCCTTTTGATTAACATAGTTCGGTTTATTTTGCGAGATCATTTTGAAAGATAAGAGTAAAAAGTCTCATGGCAAACAAACTCCTAAGAAGAAGAATAAGAGTTCGAGCTTCTTGAAAGTGAAAAGATTCCAAGGCGATCATCCCCTAGGTTTAAGAACAACTCGGAGGGTTCACGAGGCTAGCTGAAAAGACTACTCCATCACAATCACCAATAAAGAAAACTCAAAGTGCGGTTGAACCAATTATTTGAAAAGCCTGCTCAACACGATCATTGCGAGGAAAAGGAAAAGTTCGGTTGAATGGAACAATCTCAACCAGGAGCATCTCAAGCTGCACCTTCTATGAACCCTCTCGTTGAACAGTCCAGGCCATTAGAATCTCCGGCTGCACCCTTAAGCGAGGAAGTCGTTCCCAAGCGAAGAGTTGCAAAGCGGAAATTGTACACGGGGCCATGTCCGAATGTGCAACTCGGGAATGCTTTGGTGATACTTTATCAGATTTTGAAGAGGAAGAAGAAGAAGATGAAGAACTTGAACAAGAGAGAGATGTTGAGGTGGAAAAAAGAAAACACGGAAAATGATAATGATGTTGACGTGAATGATGCAAGAACGAAAATGAAAGCGAAGCTCATCGGGTATATGACTCTTTTGCTTATGTTACTTTTCCATCCTTAAGTATTTTCACTCTACGAATTATCGATAAAATATGAGCAAGTCACCCGAGTTGTATCCTTATTTAGTTTTTCCATCCTTAACTCTTTTGTAGGCAAAACCCAAAAAGAAAGTACGTTCCTCGCGGCCCCACAAGGATAACGACACTAGGGCTAACATCTAATAAGAATGGCAAGGAAGCTGTGAGCTTTAACAATAAGGATCAGCACATTGGTGATCCTTCGGTGCAGCTTGCTAGTGTGTTGGGTGTTTTAGTTAGGCGTAACATCCCATTAAAGCACAAGGATGGAGACTTGTCCCTAGAGAGGCCAAAGATAACATATGGGCGATTATCATGGTAATTTCTTGACTCTTCAACTCTTTTACTTTTATAATGTATTTAGAAGTTTTATACACCATCCATTATCTCTTTAAATCTTGTAACTATTTTGCTTTTATTTGCAGCAAAGGTTTATTGTCGATGATTTTTACAAAGACTATTATCTTGGGAAGATGGGAAGTTATCGAAAGAGGCTAGGTCTAGGAAATTTGGTAAAATCCTCGCCTTGGATGGGCTAGAGGAAGAAGAAAGACAGAGATGAAGTGGCGAAGCGAAACCGAGAGAATGATACGAGTGAATGAGTGGGAAGAGTTTGTGGCACATGTTTGCTCGGAGGGATTCGAGTAAGTGTTCATATCGCAATAAGTTAAATTATGTTTGTGTTCAGCCCCTTGTACATTCTTTGTTGTTTAGTTAATGATATTCCGTTACTTTATCGGGCAAAAAGATTGCAGATGCAACAAGTTAGAGAGAAATACACCACTCCACACACTCTCGGTAGAGGTGGTTATGCGAGACTCGAGGCTAAAATGGTAAGTTGTGTATTTTTATTCCTATGTTCATTATAGGGTAATTGTATTCAAATTATATGCTAACTAGCTGGATAACATATTGTTTGCGGCAAAAGCGATTGAATACAAAAGAAGACATTGATAGAGTCGAACTTTGGATAACAGGCCACAAACCGAAGGAAGGGAAGGAACCTAATCCGGAAATATGGAGGCTTTAGTGAGAACTCAACTCATATTTCTCTTATATTTTTTGTTAATTTATTTGCTTAATATATATGTGTTCGAATGATGCAAAAATGTGACTAATTGGGTTGCTTTTGCACTAATGCGGGAAAGAATTGATAGAGCTGCACAAGAGCATGGTGTTGATGTTGGATCATCGTGATGACGGAGACGATCTTCTCTCCAAAGCTCTTGGTGACGACAAACCAGGGAGACTGAGAGGTATTGGCTATGGAGCGACAAATACAAAGATGGTTGGCAAGAGCCATTATAAAAATATCATCAAAGAGTGCAAGGATAGTATGAGTGAAATGAATGCGAGACTTGCACTGTTAGAGGTGAGATTATAATAATCGCTTTTGTTTCTTTTAGTTGAAAAATTTAAACTCGCGTCTCATACTGCTGGTTTGATGTTGGTATAGGAAAAAACCTCGAGATGCGTCTGCTGCCATGATGGCTCACACTTGAACAAGGCCAGTCCAATTGTAAGTGTGTTTATGTTTCTATAAAACTGCTGGTTAGTTTCTATTGCTCCCATTATGAGTTTCTGATGTTGCTGTTGTATTTTTCCTGTAGTCTGGAAATGCTAGCAACACCCATGGTTTTGCTAGCTCAAGCAGGACTGTTCCCCAGTTTGCAAATGACAGTCCAGTTAGCAGACCAAGGGTGGAGGAAGCGCTAGGGAAGGGTAAAGCTTGCAGATTGCTCAGTTGGTACAATGAGAACGAGGTTGTTGCCACGTAATTATTCTTTGAAACAGATCCAAAGATGGAGTGCCATGGAGTGCCAATAGGTTTGGAGCGCGTACAAAGTGATTTGTGACTACTTCTCGTGTTGATGATGCTCATCTCTACAAGCCATCGGGTGACTTGAAGCGTGTTATACATGATGTAGGAACTTATGTCACATGGTCCAAGGATCTGATAATGCCTGCCATCTGATAATCTGTTACTTTGTTTGGGGTGTGTTTCATGAGACAATGGTTATTTTTGTGTTGCTTTCATCAGTTTAAAACAATGACAATGACAATGAGTGTTTCAGGAAACAATGATGATCTGTTAACTTGTTTATATGTTGATCTCTGTTACATTTTAATGGCTTTTATCTGAATGAATGGAAGTATATTTATATATATTTGTGTGAATCGAAAAGCAATTTTATATTTTTTTTTTCTAAAATGTAAAAGAATCACAACTGCTAAACATGGTTGGAAAAAAAGGTGATCACTACACATGATATGGGTTGTGAAATATTTTTATGCTACACAGGATTGGGTTGTGAAATAGTAATTATACAACATAAAAAAACATTGTGATACATTTTTATGCTACACAGAGTAAGGGTTGTGATATGAAAATAATGGTTGTAATAATTGTTTACGCTACACATCGTATTTGTTGTGAAACAATGCCTTGGATTGTGGAAACAAACTTCTACTACACATACAAAGGTTGTCATACACGTTTTCTGCTACACAAGTAAAGGGTTGTGAATAACATGTCTTACTACTATAATCTTGGTTGTCATACGAGTTTCTACTACACAAGTAAACTGTTGTGAATATGATGTCATACTACTATGAACTTGGTTGTGATACGAGTTTCTCCTATACATATTTTTGTTGTGTAAGAAGTACTTACAACCCAAGTAATAATTGTGAAACACGTCTTAGACTACGCTTCCATAATAATTGTGAAACACGTCTTAGACAACCATAATAATAGTTGGGAGGATGGTATATACACAACCCTTATATTGGTTGTGTTAGATATTTCTAAGACTTATAACTTTGTTGTGAAACAAATTATTACAACCTCTTGATGAGTTGTGTGAGATGTTGCTTGATAATTTGGATTAAGTATCACAACCGAAGCAAGTGTTTTATAATATTGAACCACAACCAAGTTTACGACTCTAGCTTACGAGTTGCAAACAATTGAAGACTTTCTACAACCCCCCCCCCCCTTGTGCAACCTATCGATAAACGTCGTCTTATGTGGTACCACAACTGATTTCCGGGGTAGTTAATCGCTGTTTTTCCCGTAGTGTATAAGGTGCGACTTACAGAGTCATGTTCGGATTACTATGATACAACCTAATGTGGAGGTGTAAAAATACAAGTTAAAGGTTCGGCTATATAATTGCATTTTCAATATGAGTCGAATTTGGCCTTGGTAAATCATTTTTATTGGTTCATCTAGTAATATAACTTTTAGAACTACCCGAACATGAAAATTTATCCAAAATAAATAAGGTTCGGCTGAAAATATTATATCAAATAATCAGCCGAATCTAAAGGCCTTTTTTCATTATAAACTGGGTCCGGCTAAAAAATGTGTTATTTCAATATCAGCCGAACTATTCTTCTGAAACATAAAAAAAAAAAAAAAAAAAAAAAAAAAAAAATTTGGGGTTCCAATATGCAGATCTGGAGCTAAATCTCTTTGCGCAACGCATTACACAACTCATTTATACTTGTGGTTAATCACCTATGGAAAATAAAATCAAAACAGTTCGATAGTGATTAAATTAGGTTACGAGTGAAAATAATTTTTTATTTTGCAAATGATTTTGGATTTTGATTTGTTTAGGTTTATGTTTTCAATTTAGGTGAAGAGTATTTAAGTAATTTGAATGAATTAAGGGTAACTTAGTAATCTACCCACTGCTAGGACATCCCTTATAAACCCACTAGATAAGAAAATAGTTTAGTATGCCTCAAAACAGGCTTCTTGTTTAAATGGGTTGAATTTTTGTTGAAGATGTCATGGACAATTAGGGGTGTCCCGCCCAATCATCCGCGGATTTGGTTAAATGAAAAAAATAATAAATAAAAAAAACAAACAAAAAGATTTTGGTTTTCTGTAAGTTTGAAATTGTAGCTCTCTCTACACGAACAAGGCAAAGAAATGAAGTCCTTTGTTTGATCGGAGTCATTCTATAAGGTACCATTAGATTACATATGTTCATATTTTGAAATGGTCTGACTTGCAAGCTTTATTTCATTTCATACAATATTTATGTGTCTGTGGATTCTATTAGGCTGCATATACGGTAAAACTTAACTTGATTTCTTTTAATTCAGATTTGAATAATTGATGGAGGGGAAGATTAAGATATCTTGGGTGATTGATCCCTGTTTATATTGTGTCTGAGAAGAAGAAAGACCAAGGAAACAAGTTCGGCATCAATAAGATATCAAAATTTATTTGTACCCTGCGGTGTGGGTGAATCCGCGGATTTCAAAGTCCAACCGCAACCAAACCGCTAAAAGTGTAAATTTGAGAATCCCACCCATGTCCGGCCATAGACCTTGCGGATTGGGTTTCATCCGCATATTTAGGGACGGACACGAATGAAATCCGCGGTTCCAGACTTTTTGCTCACCCCTAGGACAATCCAAAGAGCGGTATGGCATTGCCCATGTCCAATTCCATTTGGGAAAGAATAGTGTGGTACTTGGGCCCAAAAAATCATTTCTGGCCCAATGCAGGTCATATCTGAGAAAATATAGTGTCTTTGCGCCTGTTGTACTTGTACAACTTGTGTTGTGTTTCAGTTTAAGTACTGATTTTTATGTGTTGTATCGTATCGCGTGATGTTCTAAATGTACCAGGTGATGTGTGATTGCAAATGTGCCGACTATCTTATACAACACAAAACTTAGATAAGTGTAGGAGCAGAATCTCGCAACACTTGTGTCTTAGCGAAGTTTTAAATAAGAGGTGTTTGCGAAGACCATCGCAGAGTGTTAGAGAAGTGAGGTAGCGAATGCCGTCAGCCTAATCATGAGGAAAATGTGAAGGTTTTGCGAGATTGAAGTTAACTTGCGAAGAAAAACCTTGTAAGCTTGCGAGAATGACGCAGGCCAGATCCGAAAATAAAGGTTGGCTTAGCTGTCATCCACTATGTAATATCCTATATAAAGGACCAAGCAGACTAGAGAAGGAGAGATCTTTTGGAGAGAGGTTGGAGAGAACAAATAGGAGAGAGAAAGTCTAGAGCTATTTTGATTTCTTTGTACTCTTATTATTCTTGTAAAACTCTTCGGGAAAATAAATAAAACTTTGATAATTGATCGTGAAATTGGATTGGATCATTGTGTAATCTTGTAAGGTTGTAGTTGTAGGAAATCCTGCAACTACATATTGGCGCTAGAAACAGGGAACACCAATTTGAAGATTATCTGAAAACAAGATTGAATGAGGATCTTATGATTTGACAAAATTTGAAGCAATTGGTGAAAAATCTGTGTGTTGTATAACAGGTTATTGAAATCAAAAGAGATGATAAAGCAAGTCAATAAACCGATTAAGGAAAATATAATCAAAGTCAAAGAAGACGGTAGGAAATTGGAATGTGGCTTAATAGCGAAGACAATGGTTAATGAGTTTCGTGAAAATCTCAAAGGAAGAATACATAAACGAGATTTTGAAGGAAAGAAAATTATGACAGTAGAAAAGGTGTCACCATTGAAGAAGTGGGAAAAACATAAAATTACATTCACAGCACCAGAAATACCGAGAAAAAATTTAAGTCACACAACTCCGTTGGTAATCACAATAACTGCAGTACGAAAAGAGAAGGATGAACCTACGAAGTCTATAGAAGAATGGGCAATGAACAGAACTCTAGTAGATACAGGAAATTCAGTCGACATAATATTCTACCATGCATTCAAAGGGATGGGATACAAAGATGAAGAGATGACTTGTTCAACATATTATATTCATGGTTTTGGTAAATTTACAACAAAACCTAAAGGAGAAATAGTGGTGCGAATATTGCTAGGAGAAATTGAAACACAAATGACATTGTGTGTGGTGGATATGGAGTCGCCTTATAACATGTTATTGGGAAGACCATGGATACGTGCAATTAAAGTGGTAGCATCAAAATTGCATCAGTGTATCAAGTTTCCTATGCCTAGCGGAATAGGTGAAATCAGAGGAGACATTAGAGATGCGAAAATGTGTCATCAGGTGGAAGTAGCAAATTATGAAGGACGTGCAAAGACGCAAAAAATTCGCTGGAAAATGGGGAAAGAGGCTAGGAAAGAAGAAGAATTTAGAATTTATATGATAAAATCAAAAGAAGGAAAAGGAATACCAAGCGAAATTTCGCAAGGAGGAGACAAATCGATAAAAATAATAAAAGAGCATACACCAATAGGAGAGCCAAAGGCAGTTTACACTGCAGTGGAACCAACAAAAGAAGTAAATGTTGGAACTGAAAAAGAACCAAAGATGCAAAAGATTGGACCTAAAAAGGATGCAGATGAAGAAGAAAGAACAATCAATCTCTTGCGAGAATTCAAGGACATCTTCGCGTGGAGCATGGATGAGATACCTGGGATAGATCCTTCTGTTGCATGTCATCATTTGGAAATTAACAAAAGTGCAAGACCATTCAAGCATAGAATAAGAAAGATAACAACAACATACCATCCTCAAATAAAAGAAGAATTGCAGAAGATGCTGGATGCAGGAATTATACGGCAATCAAAATATCCAGAGTGCATTGCAAACATGGTAGTGGTACCTAAGAATAAGTGGATAAAAATATGCATAGATTTCAGTGATCTAAATAAGGCTTTTCCAAAAGACAGTTTTCCTTTACCAGATATCCCACAAATGGTCGAATTAGCGGCAGGGAATGATAGAATGTCTTCTTTAGATGGATATAAAGGTTACAATCAAATTCCTCTCGCTGAAGAAGATCAGGAGCATATTGCCTTTTTCGCACCAAGAGGATTATATTGTTACACGAAAATGCCGTTTTAAAAATAATTTTTACCGAAATTTAACATTTATATTAAGAATGTAAACATATAATTCATTAACAACAAGAATGAAAACTAGCTAAAAATAAATAAAATTAACTCTGTACCATTTCTCCCTCCCTCCAAGAAACAAACCCAAACCTTTTCTCATGAGCAATGGTTCTTAGTTTTTTAGGTTTTGATTATTAGATTTCTTTAATTTTTTTTTTTGTGTTTAGTAGAGTTTTTAAATTTTAAAGTATATTTGTATTGTCTACAATTTAAGTGCATCTATCCTTCACTGTTAATGGTGATTCTCCTCTTCACGTTAATGGTGATTTTATCTTATGTTTATGGTTTTTGATTTGTGGTCATCAGAATCCTCAAATCGCCGATCAAGATGTTGAGCATCTTACTTCTGTTTCAATGGAGCAACTATTTATGAAAAATAAAATCTATCAAATGGTCTAGATATCCATAGGAGATCATCCCTTCTCCGATTTAATCAGTTATACCATGCTTGTTTTAGGTAGTTCTTTTGGTTTTCCTTCTCACTTTCTTGTTGTGTTATTCAAATATGTATTACTTCAAGAATGTACTTCAAGCATGGTGTTCTTGTTATTTTATATTTCTTGATGTACTTGATCTCTATGTAACCTTTAACTGGGATTATTAATGGAAATTAAAGGCTTAAAAAAAAGGAAAGAAAGGAGATGCATAGTACTTTTACCGAAATAAAGCGACTAAATATGGAAATATGAATCAATTTATATTGTATGGGAAAAAATAAAGGAAATTTGAGAAAAAAAAGATGGTTTCACTTATTTACCACCCCTTCAGAATTTCTAAAGTAATACTGCTTCTCAATTCTAACTTTTCCTACATACCACCTGCAAAAGTTAAATTAAATTGACTACAATTATTGCTACTCCTTAATTATTTCTTCTTCTTCATTATTCTCCCTTTTTCATTCGAATACTAATAACCCTAGATTGTAAATATGTTTAATTATACCCCGCAAATAACTTATATTTTTATCATTTAATTCTTCGATAACTAAACAAATTTCACGATTTTTCTTATCTAAACAAAAGTAGACCACAAATTTCAAATTTACTACACGGTTTTGGGTATTGGAAGACCGGCAAATTAGGAAACCAACGATTACAACCCCAACCGTCATAATTTGACGCTTGAATATTCACTTTCCTTCTTGGTGGCGTCTTTTAGGATCAACAATCAGAAGATACATCAAATAAGAAGAAAAACAAAAGGGGTTTAAGATGGTCTTGGTTGTGGAAGAGGATGGGTATGGTGGTGGTTGTGATGGTGGGTTGGAAAAATAATAATGTTTTTAGGGTTTTTAGATGCATCAAGAATCGCAAGAAAAAAAAAAAAAAAAAAAAAAAAGGATGACTTCATATTTTTATTATCGCAAAATTGTTAAAACATAACAAAATAATAGATGAGAAGAATATGCATGTATGAACATATTACCAGCCATTATCGCACGGAGATAATGTATATGCTAGATATAATTTTGCAGCCATAATAGATGAGTCTTCTTCACTGCTACTTCTATCTTTTTTACATCAATCAAGATATATTTAGTTACCTGTGATAACATAAAAAGGGAAAATAAACAAACAACAATCATACATACACAATCGATAATAAAATAGATAAAAAAAACCTTAATTTCCTGATGATTTAGCAACATGTGAAGAAATAACAACCTAATTAAACAATGGCAAGAGTAAAACACGTTTTACGCCCAAAACATATGGTGTTTGGTTTGATATCGTAAAAATATTTGCACGAATTAATAGGGGTATACCTTGATGTTGCTTCGTTTGGAACAACTGCAACAAGTGCATGATCGAGGATACCTACACAACAAAATGACAAATGTCACAAAAAATCCTAAATCGCAGAAAAAGAAAAAAGATATTATTTCCGCACTTATGTGCAATTTCTTTTTTGTAGTTTTTATACTTCGGATAACCACTATATTTAGATACTTGCATGTACTTATTGCAATTTTTGTGTCTAAAAGATTTTTGGCATATTCTACATCTCATAATGGAATCTTTTTTTTGCATGTTAAAATCATTATTATTATCGCATTTTTCTACTAAAGCTTTTGTTTTTCTATTCTAAACTTTTTTTTTGATATCATGTATTGATCATCACGAGTTTCTATTAATTATTTTGTATCTTTAATATTCTACAGGACCAACAATTAAATGTTTTAGCAAAGGGGAGGAAAATTCTACGAGACTCTAAACATTTTTATTTTTAATTTGGGCTATTGACTCATATTTGGTTCAAGCATGATTTAGCTTCATTGTTGAATTGTTTTTGTAATTTCATTTGGAGTTGTAATTGTAAATTGCAATTAGAATTAGAATTTATTCAATTATTAGTAGTTTGGAACTATAATTAAAATTAGTTTAATGGGAATAAATGTAATTGAACAATGGACATTGGATTTTTTTTTTTTTTTGTATGATTGATTTAATTTGTGATGAAATCATGATTAATAATGCATATTTTTATGTGATTTTATTTTAATTTTTTTGTTAGACTAAATTAAAATAAAATATATTATGATTAATTTGTCAATATATTTTTGGTAATTTTATACGACTTTTTCAAGACTTAGCTGTTTTTGGAAATAATTTTTGTTGAATGTGATTGTCTATAAAATATATTGTGGAGAAAAATATATCTTCTTGAATTTTATTTCCAGATTTTTTTACAATTGCCATAAAAATAAAAATGGTGGTGCCAGAATCAACCAGAAGCTCCGATTAACCACGTCGCTCGAAAAAACTCTATTTTTATATAGAGAATATGACGGTATGTTATAATGTAATATTTTGCAGCGTATCAAAGTTCTGAAAAATGCAAAAATACATATGAAAAAGATTAGCATTTGCAGACGTGCAACGCACATTCACTCCATTATCTGTGTAATTTAATGACGAAAAGTTATTGATGCAGAGTCAATGCTATTTTCTATGTTTTCTTACAATTTCAATGCAAAAAACAAATAAGAAAAATTTGGATACAAATATGGAAACATTCATCTATTCAGAATAAATCCTAAACGTGGGACTAAACAGGGATACAAGGAGTATAATTTCTTTTTTAAGGCCTATTCCTATATGGGTAAAAAAATGTTTTTTGCATACCAGGTTGCATGGAAAACGAGTAGTGCCACTATGGGAAAACCACTGAGCGAAAGAGCTTCTAGAGGTCGATATTAACTCTAGCGCCAACGGCTAGTTCTTTATCGGTATAAATAGGTAATTTTCAAACTCAGAAGTTTACCGCAAAATTTTTTACAAATTTTTTTTTCTCTAATTCTCTTTTTCTTAATCTAAATTTCTCTATTTCTCTATTTCTTAATCTAATTTATTTTTTTGAAATTTCCCAAATGTCACAATTTCAAACCCAACTTGATTTGGCAACACAACTTGATTTTTCGGGAGTAGTGCTTGAAAGTGCCGTTAAGAAGATATGTGATGAGTATAAAGAAATAATTAAGAAGCAAAGAAGTCTCCAAGTTTTGGATATCAAGCAAGTCAAAACCGCAACTAAGAAAAGGCAAAGAAAAGTTCAAGGCAAGGAAAATCAAGGCAAAACAAATTTGAAGGCAAAGAAGAAGATAAACAAAGGAGAATCCGTTCATGAGTACATTGATTGGAAATTTGGTGAGATTAACAAGATGAAGAACATTGTCCCAAATTTTTGTTTTTAAAGACTATAGTTCAAAATATTATTGTCTAGTTTTATGTCTTGTAAAAAATGACTATTTAATGATTATATCCAAGTTTAATGAATTTGAAAATTTGACAAGTAACGTTGAAAATTAAGCTTAATTATATTTTTATTCCAATCTTATATTTTGATAAGAGATACATTTAGACAAATATTAAAACCTAAGACTTAGACAATTATGAAATTAAAACATAAGAACTTAAACTAATACTTAGACAATTTAAATATTAAAACCTAATATTAAGTGGACATTCGAGAAATTAATACATAAATATTGGACCATATTTGGGAAAATATTTTAAAATGTCGAAACAATTTTAAAATTGGAAGTCTTTTTTGTAGATGCGACGATATTCCGCACGACACTAAGTTCCATCATAGTTGCACCATCCGCACCATACCTTTGTTGAAATTCCATAATGGATTCACCATTCCTCTAATTTGGACCTTCTTGATGAAGTAAAGCAACAAATCTACTAACTTCCTTATTGATTGTACTGAAGCGTTGATTCAACTCTGAAACATCACGATTGTTGAGATTCATTGTTTGTTCTTGAAATTTCCTAAAAATCATTTTCCATAATGTTGCGTGATGTAATGCATTTCCTAATACAGTATCCTCAATAGAAGAAATATAATGACTGCAAATACATTGATCTTCCGCAACAGTGAATTTTGGTTTCCTGCTTATTTGACTTCTCCTATTTTGATTTCTAAATCTAATTTAACTTCTAATTTCATTATCCACATTGGCACGATCAACATCTCTTCGATTTGCGTCTGCACGTTGGTTTTCTACGAACTCAGCGAACTCATCAATGCCCATATTATCATCCATACTCTCCGAGGAATTGGAAGAGTGATGAAAAATTAGGTATAAATAGTAGCCTTTGAATGAAGATCTGATAAGCGATGATCAGAGACGCGAGCGGTAGCTTGACTAGCGCTGGCGACTTAAAGACCAGCGAGCGCTGACTTGACCATCAAGCGATGAACACTCTATCGCTCGCTGGAAACTCTGTCGTGTATGTCCATATGTTATTCCTGACATATAGGCATATGAGTTTGGCAGTCTGGCATACCCATAGTGGGTGCATATATGCCAAAAATCAGTGTTTGGCATATGCATAGGAATAGTTCTAAAGGAATAAATTTATAATACTCCAGAGATATATAAATTTCTTAAATTAGAAAACCTAATATACCAAGATAATGCATTTCCCGAAACCATAACTAATAATGTTTTAAGAGTTGAAATATGTCAGTCTTGCTATTCGTAAAAACCTAGTCTAACGCCTTTACCCAATGACAAGGCCTTATTGCCTTCATTATTGAAATTTTATATATTAAATAACTTATTTTATTTTAAATAAAACCTTAAAAATATTTTAAATAAGGGAATCAGAAAAATCATTACATACGAAACTTGATGGGAGTCTTACAACTAGATGACCTCCAACGCCCTTTTGAATAGCCACACATATTCTATGAAAACAAAAAATCTACGAGAACCACATTGCGCATCATTATTAGCTAAACAATTCTTTATCCTCTTTAGAAAGATTATAGTGTCCTCATCAAGCTCGTCCAAGGTCGAAAAGGCTAGAATACCAAAACCATACCCATGAAACACACACTTATCCAGATATTTGTTCCGTTTGCGCTGAATCGCCCGAGAAATGGCTTGTCCGGGGTAAAAGACTTAACGCAACCACCTGTATAAGGTAAAACACCAGTAACATCTAGGCATACATGTTGACCACTTTCCCAGTTACAAACAAGAATATCAGCGGGTCTCAAAGCATTACCTCCATCAGACAAGAAACCCAAAGCAATATAAATTTAAACTTAAATCTAGAATATAGATTTTGGAATATTTAAATAACACATCAATCTCGGATAAATTAAAAGATGTATTTTTCTAAATTAATAAAATTTAACGGTTCCAAAGACTATTAATTTGTCAAAGTTCTGCTATACTAAAATATAATTGAACAACCGAACCGGTGCTAATCCTAAGTGACAGCCCTATCATGGGTGCCTTTAATGTGGCCGCGCCTCTGGCGGTTATAAGTAGAGTATAAATTGGTGTTGCCAAAATTATATACACTAGATTTGTTCCCCTGATACGGAACGAGCGTTTGTCTTTTAACTTGGTGTGCGCGTGGCTTTTCCCGCCCCGTGACGATGATTTGGGGTGACGGGGCAAATATATTAAATAAGCGAAGATAAGATATGAAATACGTGTTATTTTTTCCTTTTGTTTCGTATAAAATAATATGTGCTTTTTTCTTCTTCTTTTCCCTTTATGTATTAATTTGGAAGAAAGAGTCCTAGTATGGTAGGTCCTCGACTTTCAAATCGAATTTAGACTTTCATAAAATCCAAACACGGTAAGTTAACTTTTCCTTCCAGGTTTGTAATTTTTTAGCCAATCATATATTGCTAAGTGTCTTCACCAAAATTCTAGTTTCACAAAACTAAAAAAGCCTTATTTCGACCAATAGAAATCGAGGATTTCCACATCGTTAAATGTGGGAGTTTTTTTTATGTCTAGGCGTTTAAGTCTTTAGATTGTATTGTTCACCGCAGATTCACATAACATAATGCATATCCAAGTAAGCCTGAATTTTTTTGTTGTTAAGTAAAGGTAGAGCTCTTTAATCCCATGTCTGTTCAGCCAATCGTTTGTCAAGATATCAGCTGCACCATCTTCAAATGCCAGATATGGCTTTCCAATATAGCATGCATGCAGTAATTTAGTTTTGGCCGCATCCACTGGAAGCAAATTCTAGCATATATGCTATATTTTGGCAATATATTGGGGATGATGGTCTTATGCTGTATTGAAATTTGCCCAATAATGTTTCATAACTAAATTCTTGCTAGAAAAACAAGAAGATTCCTAATAATATATCTAGAATCATCATTATATATTGTATAGAACACAACAAAACAAATTTCAAATTGAAGCTTCCTTTATGCCGAATTTGAAAAGACAAATATTTACCAATATCCGGCTCGACTTTCAAATCAAATACTTTCATAAAATTCCAAACACACGGTATGTTAACTTTTCCTTTTAGGTTTGTAATTTTTAAGCCAATCATATATTCCTTAGTGTCTTAACCAAAATTATGGTTTCGCAAATAAAAAAAAAACAACCATATTTCGACCAATAGAAAGCAAGGCTTTCCTCAACGTTAAATGTGTGATTTTTTTTTTTTTTTTGGTCTAGGCCTTTAAGTCTTTAGATTGTATTGTTCACTCAAATTCACATAACATAATGCATATCCAAGTAAGCCTGAATTTTTTTGTTTTTAAGAAAGGTAAAGCTCTTTAATTCCATGTGTGTTGAGCCAGCATTTTTCTTGCATTGTTCTTCCCTCTTTTGTCAAGATATCAGATGCACCATTTTCAAATGCCAGATATGGCTTTCCAATATAGCATGCATTCAGTAATTTAGTTTTTGCCGCATCCACTGCAAGCAAATTATAGCATATATGTTATATTTTGGCAATATATTGGGGACGATGGTTTTATCCGCTATTGAAATTTTGCCAATATTGTTTCATAATAACTTCTTGCGAAGAAAACAACAAGTTTCCTAATAATATATCTGGAATCATCATTATATATTGTATAGAACACAGCAAAACAAATTTCAAATTGAAGCTTCCTCTCTGCCGAATTTGAACAGAGAGGAAGTTAAAGAAGATAACAAATAATGAAGGTTGATGCTTGATACAACATATGTTTACCAATATCTGGCCGGATTACACACTATCGTATTCTACAAAATAATTTTTTTTAAAAAAAGGTATTTTTCTTTAGTTGTAGCTACATAATCATGTTTTTTTCTGTTTATTTTTTTTCTCTTGTGGTTTATGAAATTCTGTTTGATTTATATTGCATGAACAATTTTTTTATTAAACGGGTATATGCATGGGTGTGTAATCCCTTAATTAATGTTTTGTGGAAGTTACAGGGCCGGGAAAGTGGTGGTGGAGTAAAACAGACTAATTTGCATTACTGGGTTTTCTGGTTGAGGAAGAAGAAAAACATGGCTTTGACGTTATGGTCTATTCCGATTCTTTCCATCCTTTTTTTTACTACTTCTGCCGAAAGTTTGCTACCGCCAAAGAACCCGCTATCTCAAGGAAATGCTACCGTTGGTGGATCGAACTTTGGACTTCGGTTACTTGTTCAAGAAAGAAATGTATATACAATACACTAATAATAATGTCTTTAACACTTCTCTCAGAAAAGACAATACACTAATACTTTGGACTTCGGTTACTGAGTTCTTTCGCGTGCAGGTGGTGATGGAAAACGGTCTCGTTCGAGTTATCTTAACCAACCCCGAAGGCCTAATAACAGCAATAGAATACAAGGATTTGGACCGCAACTTACTTGAGTTCCGCTATCATGAAGACAGCAGAGGGTAAGATTAGGCATTCTATATTTTTAATTTTAATTCTAACCAGATTAAAGAAATGGGTTCCCTTTGGCCAGGAAACTGATTCCTGCATATTTGAAGTAAACCATGATATCCATTTCACAAACAAAACAATCCTGTAAGAAAATGGTATTCACAGGCTCATGAATGGTGGGCACGTCACCATCCAGTCCACATTAGACCGTTTAACAAGCATGTTTGAGTCTTACTGAACCACTCTTTCGTATCCTTTAAATGCGACATTATATCCTTTGCGGATATTAACTAATTTGGTTAGAAACTCATACTCTATGTTTATTAATTTCCATTCTGCGTTTTAATACAACGCAAATCAGGTACTATGATGTTATGTGGGGAGAACCAGGACATGAAGGAAATTTTGACAAGTAATCTCTCTTTCTTAAGCTCAGTTTTTTGTATAGATTGAGGTACATGTGGTTCTCCCTTGAAGTATTATAATGTGTTTGTAGGTTGAAGGCAACAACATTTAAGGTTATAGTACAAAACGAGAACCAAATCGAAGTTTCTTTTTCATGGACCTGGGATATTTCTCTTAAAGGAAAACGAATGCCTATTAATCTGGACAAAAGGTCAGTTTGTTAGTATTCTTTGTTTATCTGTATGCAACATCTGTTGATTGTGCCATAATTTGTAACTTTACGTAATTTTCGGCTAATGTATATAGGTTCATTATGCTGAAGAATTCCTCCGGTTTCTATACGTATGTTATTTTTGATCATTTGAAAGGGTGGCCAGAGTTTGGCATTGGCGAAGCCAGGATTGCTTTCAAGCTCAGCCAAGACATGTAAATGAATCTCTCTATTCCATTTATTTCTTACATTCGATATAGGGCTTCCATGGATTGTTGTTCTTGGTTTGAGCAATCAAATTGGTCACTGAGATATTGTTCTTATACTTGGGTAAACTTTATATTTGAGTTCTTTGTCGTGTCAACGCATTCACTCACTGCACTCTACAATTGCTAGGTTTCACCACATGACTATAACCGATACAAGGCATAGAGAGATGCCCACGTTACAAGATCGTCTTCAAGGGAAACCTCTAGCCTATCCAGAAGCAGTTCTGTTGACAAATCCAGTCAATCCATCTCTTAAAGGAGAGGTAAGAAACTAGACACACCACGCAGGCATATACATTTTTTTCTATTTATTACAGAATTTGTTGAATCTTTACTTGAAACCAGAGAACATGCATGACGTTGATTAGGAATCTATGTTTGATTTTTGTGGTGCAGGTAGATGATAAGTACCAGTATTCAGTGGAGAATAAAGACACAGGGGTACATGGATGGATTAGTGCCAATCCACGCATAGGATTTTGGATTATAACAGCCAGCAATGAGTTCCTTGTTGGTGGCCCTCACAAACAGGACCTCACATCCCATACAGGCCCTACAAGTCTCTCTGTAAGCATCTCACCTCTTCCTCTATCTCAATCATACTCATACATCTCAGTCTAGCCACTCCAAAATTCCTGGTATTTGGGAGGTTTTCGAGAGTAAGGTTCATTTGAACAATGTAGCAATTACATGCGTCCAAAATGTTCTGACCTGGCTTCGTGGTATGTTCTTATTCAGACGTTCTTTAGTAGCCATTACACTGGAGAGGAGCTATCCCCGAAATTCCAAAATGGAGAACCGTGGAAAAAAGTTTTTGGCCCTGTTTTCGTTTATGTTAACTCAGTTCCCGAAACAGAAAAGGATCTCTATACAGCACTCTGGGTGGATGCAAAAGCTCAGGTTTCACCCTTGCCTTTCTCCACTCTATATATTATGCATTACTAACAATGTTTAAAGCTGTTGAGTTAAAGGATCTGACCTATTAAATACTCCCTCCGTCCCACCATTAGATGACCTAATTGGTCTAAGATCTTGTCCCATCATTAGTTGACCTATTTCACTAATCAAGGGAATATCTCTAAAACTACCCTTTTGATTGATTATCGGTATCATAAGAAATATGTATAATTTGATATTCATGTTTATACTCGTTACGTAAGTGTTTTAAAATGATTTTCAACGGTACAAAATTTACGAAAATCTATGGTATAGTTTGAGAGATAAATGATTTCTAAAATTTATAAATTATTATCCATAAGGGTATAATTGTAAAAAAATACTTAAAAACACTCATTTCATTAATTGCGTTAAGAATTGTGCAAACTTCAACTAGGTCATCTAATAGGGGGACGGAGGGAGTACATGGACTCTGCGACTGAGGATTTTATGGATTTCCTTGGCAAAAGTAGATGTAGAAACATAAAATCATCTCTTCATGTTTTACCAAAGAACTTTTTCTTATTTGATCTGCATCTAATGTTTAAACTTCCGACTCTAATTTTTTTCTTTTAGTTGGAGAAGGAAGTCAAAAGTTGGCCTTATAGTTTCCTGCTTCGGCTGACTTTCCTGCCTCAGATCAAAGGGGTACTGTTACAGGAACCTTGTTAGTCCGAGATAGGTGTGTTTCGTTTCATCACTTCTTTTAATCTTTTCAAGTGTAGCCAAGCTAAGGCTAAGCTTGATTAATCAACTTTTCAAGAATTTTCCCATCAGGTATATTAATAGGCTTGACATCGCCGGGAATGCTGCGTATGTTGGTTTGGCTCCCCCAGGAGATGCTGGATCTTGGCAAAGAGATTGCAAGGTAATTTATACTTTCTGGTCTTATTAACCTTTTAGTTTGTTAATTCATGAAATGTAGTATAATTCATCCGTATAATTTATTCCAGGGCTATCAGTTTTGGACTAAAGCCAACAAGGACGGATCATTTTTTCGATCCCCAATGTTCAAATGGGAATATAATCTTTTTGCATGGGTTCCTGGTTCCATTGGAGACTTTAAGCACAATATTAGTATTCGGATATCTCCAGGTTAAAAATTTCTGATTTCTTTTTAAGCATATTCGGTCATATCCTCCGATTCTTCGACATCTTAATAGTAGGGTGAAATGTGACATGTTACAGGATGTAATCAGAATTTGGGTAAGCTTGTATATGAACCTCCAAGAGATGGTCCTACATTGTGGGAGATAGGTTTTGCCGATAGATCTGCAGCTGAATTCCATGTACCTGAACCTAATAAAAACTACGTCAACAAACTCTATGTTGACCGTGAAGACTGGTAAGTCTCTAGTTCCTCCCAGACAATAATGTCTTAGCGGATCAACATTTTATGATGAACATGGGAGCTGTATGTTTCTATCCACAGGTTCACAAGTACGGAATATGGGAGCGATACTCAGAAATATATCCAACTAGAGATCTCGTTTTTACCATTGGCGTTAGCCAAAGCACTTGAGAGAGATTGGTTCTATGCACATGTGCCAAGGTTTGACTATTCTTTATGAACCATTGTACAAATGCTAGCCTTTACCATTTTGTGCATAAAACCATCTTCAGAATCACCTTGTAAAGTAAACAGATCTGGTTTGGGATACGTATGTATGTTTTGAATTTCTCCACGGTGCAGGAAACAGGGTAACATACTTGTTCCAACAACATGGAGCATTGTGTTCAAAATCCACAAAGTCTTACCATCTGGAACTTATAAACTGCGAATAGCATTTGCTTCTGCTACTTACGCTGAATTACAGGTATACCATATCCCAATTCAAAGGATCTTTTGATATAGTTTTAAGCCTGATTTAATGTTTTCTTCGGGGTTCTAAACAATGTATAATAGGTTCGGGTCAATGACGAGAAAGCAGTAAGGCCTCTCTTCACAACTGGAAGAATAGGAAGAGACAATGCAATGGCAAGACACGGAATTCATGGATTGTACTGGTTATATACAGTTGACGTACCAGGGAACCTACTTCGCCAAGGTGAAAACACAATATTCCTAACACAAACAAGGACTTATATGGCGTTTGATGGTTTCATGTACGATTACATCCGCTTGGAAGGGCCTCCATCCAATGTTGTATAGAGGACATACCATTTCCGGGCCGGTTGATTATAGGATCTTTTTGCAGTTCTTACTTGTAATACGGGGTATGGAGGTTTCATGCATGATCACATTTGCTTGCAACGGCCTCCAACCAACGTTCTATAGAAGTTATACCATATGGGAGCCAGTTATAGGATCTTTCTGCAGTTTTAACCTGTAATGTAAAATAAAGTATATGTTGGTCCAACTGCTATGATGCCCTAGGAGAGTTTAAATCCTGGAGGCATTAGGTTGTGATCCATTGTTTCATCACCACTCTTGTTGTAATAGTGAAATGTTTTAGCACTCGTTATGGGCGAGTCAGAAATCAATATCTTCTTTGGCATAAAAAACAGATGAGAAGCGAAAGAGTTGTGCAAACTTCGGTGAGTTTGTGTTGTATAAGCTAATCGGCACATTTACAACCACACATCACGTGGTACGTTTAGAACATCGCGGGATACAATACAACACATAAAAGCACAACTTAAACAGAGAAACTACTACACAAATTGTACAAGTACAACAGGCGTAAAGACAGCCTGGTACCAAAATATCCGAATTTGAAACTTGATGAACGATTCAGTCCAAATTTAAATGTTTTGACGACAATAATACCCATAAGTTATTTCTTCCTCCAGATACAGTTTCCATTTCTTTAATTTCATTTCAAACACATCTCCCGATTGAAGAAAAAATCAATCTTGATCTCGTCACATCCATGAAAATGAAGTCGCTTAAACTAAATACGATAATCAAACTAGATGACCGCTGCCACGGTGGGAAGGCCGACCGAAGAAAAAAGGAAACACTTCTACAATTGGACCGAAAAGAAAATTTATGGCTAAAGTGAGAATATCATTTTTCTTGAAACTAAAGAGTACATCGTTTTATTAGTTGCAAAAGAAAATTAGTTGATGCATAAAACCAAAATATGGTTACATAAAGTATTATGTATCCTTTTGTGGTAGTTTGCACAATGGATCTCCATTTTATTTTCAAAATTGTGCCTAAAATGATAAATATTTTTCCAAATTTTTCGTAAAAACTCTAAATTGAATATTGTTGTTTATATTCATTGTGTAGATTGTTTTAAAACCTTTCCAACGGGATAAAATTTGTAAAATTCCAATGCACGGATTTTTAGATATGTTATATTAAAGTTTGGTTGTCAATTATACCCCTAAAGAAATAAGATACATAAGGAATTATAATAAAATTTGGCTCTTATATCTAGTTGCCCTTCTTTTTTTGGTTTATTTACTGAAAATGTCTAATATCTTATCGCCCTTCCTCTTTGGCTTATTTACGAAAATGTCTAATACCTTAGTGCCCTTCCTCTTAGGTTTATTTACGAAAATATCTAAAAGAAAAAAAGGAAAATTTTGATTTAGAGGGGCATCGCCCTTTCATCGTTGAACCAAATCCAATCTTTTGTGTCTAATTGGAAAAAATGTCACGCTTCACATTGACACAAAGTCACCATATATAAGTCCTCGCTCGCGCTCGGTCGGCCTAATAAAGATTCGTCGCAGCTTGAGATAACCTATATAGTCGTCATGGGTTACTTTTTTTCAAGATTCATTCGAAATTGATCGGATGAAAAGATTTTATGTTGCGATGACAACTCCTAGGATCAATGGTTTCCTTATTTTACTTATGCTTAGTTTCCTAGTTTAGTTAGACTTCTTTTAATAGTTAAACACGTTAAAGTAATTACTTGGTAAACAAGATTGCTGAGTTATAATACTCTTCTCTGAGTTTGTAATAAGGCATCAATCAATATAAACACAGTTTTCTTATTATGTTACGGGTAGATGATTAATCCCCAAAGAAAAGGATTTTATCTTAGGGTTCTTTATTTCATTATGAGTGTTTTGGTTTAGAACCCTTACATCTCGTAAAAGAGCAGTTTGATATATATTCTCGTAATTTCAACAATTTTTTTCTTTATCATGACGATTTTGGAGTTAATGCAGATTCTTAGGTTTAAAAGATGAGATCAAAGAATTAGTTATAGGTATAAAAGATGATATCAAAGAGTTGATCACTGCCCTAACTAAACAGCGACAAGATGACATTAAAACAACTGAGATTAAAGAAGGAGTTGACAGAGCAAATCACAAAGAAGATATGAAAGTTTTAACAATCGATGAAAGACGCCATCACCGATGCTCTCGGGATAGGAAGAATCGTGCAATCAACGCAATGGACATAATGGCAATGGCAATAATAATGGTAACTGGGGGGTGGTACCAATCCACCTATTCGTCCGGTTCCATCAACATAAAATTTCCAACTTTTGATGGTACAAACTCGACGGCTGGATTTTTCAAGTCGAGCAAAGATTTCAACCTATATTCAATCAATGCAGATTTTCAAATTAAAGTTGTTGCTGCTCATCTGACAGATGATGCCAATTCCTGGTATCGTTGGTTTAAAAAGTCTAATCCTACACCATCTTGGGAAGATTTTTGTTCTCTAATTCGTGACAGATTTGGGGATCACAAGTTCATAAATCCACATATTGCATTGACAAAGTTGTCTCAAACAGGTACCGTTCGACAACTAATTTCTGAGTTTGAGAAATTGTTAAATTTTGTTCATGACCTTCCTACACAAAGATCTTGTTGATCTATTTATTATTGCCTTAAGAGTGGATATTGGCAATCGGTGTTCGTTTATTTGAACCCAAGAATTTAGTCAAGCTTTCAAAAAGGAAATACAACAAGAACATAATATCATTGCAGCCTCTTCAGTTTCCAAGAATTTTCGTTCAAACCCTGTTAGAACCTCTATGGCTAACAATCAACAACTAAAAAAATCAACCTTACCACCTGGAGCTAAAAGATTATCATGGGAAGAACAAAAAGAAAGACGTGACAAGGGTCTTTGTGTCAATTGTGATGACTATTACAAGCCTACTCATTTATGTGTCAAACCCAGACTATTGATTTTAGATATGCCTCCAAGTAATTATGATACTGATGATCCAGGCTATGATGAAGAAATTCAGTCTCCACTTTCTGATATTACTAAATTGCAGCAAGAACAAGAACTTAACATTTCTTTGCATTTTTTGATGGGTTCTAGTTTTCCAAATACCATGCGGATTGAAGGATTTATTAAAGCTCAGGCTCTTACATTTTTGGTGGATTCTGGAGCTACACACAATTTTCTTCATCCAACTATTGACAAGAAATGTGGTTATAAGATTGAAACAAATTCTTCTTTATGTGTCACGGTAGGGGATGGAGGTCGATTACGTACTCATGGGTATTTTTAAACGTACCGGTTAAGCTACAACAATATACTTTTTGGTTGATTTTCATCTTTTAGAAATCGATGGATGTGATGCGTTGTTGGGTGTTCGGTGGTTGCGTACTTGGGTGAAATATCTTGGGATTTTACTCACTTGACGATGCAGTTCAAAGTTAATGAAGACAATATCATCATACGTGGAAATAATTCTTCATCTATCATGCTCATGGATGTATCTCCCAAGCAACATTTATTATCCAGAGAGACTTATGGTTCTCTTCTTCAACTATCTTCAGTTAATACTGCTAGTACTACAACTGCAGTTGTGCCGCCTGGAGTTCAACAACTATTGTTTGCATACAAAGATATTTTCCAGATTCCAAATCTTCTTCCACATGAACGTTTACATGATCATCATATTCCGCTAATTCCTGGTTCATCTCCAGTTAATGTGCGACCTTATCGTTATCCACATTTTCAGAAGGATGAAATAGAAAAAATTGTGACGGAATTACAACATGTTGGGTTCATTAGACCAAGCTCTAGTCCCTACTCTTCTCCCATTCTAATGGTTCGCAAAAAGATCGTTTGGAGGATGTGTCCGATTATCGAGCCTTAAAAAGTCGACTATCAAAGATAGATTTCCCATTCCAATGGTGGATGTTGGATGAATTACATGGCAAAACCATTTTTCTAAACTGGATTTTCGTTTTGGTTATCACAAACTTAGAGTACATGCGCCGACATTCCAAATACCGCTTTAGAACTCATGATGGTCACTATGAATTTCTTGTCATGCCCTTTGGTCTTTCAAATGCACCTGCCACTTTTCAGAGCTTCATGCATCATATTTTCAGGCCTTACTTACGCAGGTTTGTGGTTGTTTTCTTTGATGATATCTTAATTTATAGTGACAATCTTGATGATCATATAAAACACTTATCCTTAGTGTTCGACATTATACGCACTAATAAGTTGTTTGTTAAGGATTCAAAGTGTGCTTTTGCTCAAAGTTCTATTGGTTATCTTGGTCATGTTATTTCTTCTGAAGGAGTTTCAGTAGAGAATGAAAAAATATAATGTATTTTATCATGGCCACTTCCTACTACAGTTAAGGCATTATGTGGCTTTTCGGGTTTAGCTGGTTATTATCGGAAATTTGTTAAGGATTTTGGAAAAATAAGTGCACCATTAACTCAACTACTCAAGAAATACGCTTTTTTTTGGTGACACGGCTATTATGGCTTTCAAACAACTCCAACAAGCTTTAACTTCAACACCAGTTTTAATACTTTCAGATTTTACAAAGGAAGTTGTATTGGAATGTGATGCTTCTGGGAATGGATTAGGTGATGTTCTAATGCAATCAAATATGCCAATTGCATATTACAGTTAGCCTTTATCTGGTAAAAATTTGAATCTCTATATATGATAAGGAAATGCTCATTGTTGTTTGAAGTCCAAAAATGGCGTCCATATTTACTGGGGAGGCATTTCAAAATTTATACAGATCATAGAAGTTTAAAGTATTTTTTGGATAAAAAATTATCTTCTATGGAACAACTGAAGTGGTTGTCAAAAATTTTGGGATACGATTATAAAATCATTTTTCGTAAAGGAAGAGAAAATGTGGCTGCTGATGCTTTATCTCGTCTCCATAGTTCAGTTTTTCTACTTTTTGCACCAATTTTTTATGGTATTTCTGACATAAGTATTGAGTGTCATGCTGACCTAGAACTGAGTGCTATTATTCAACAATTACGTAACAATAACTCTTGTAAGCCACATTTTTCATATGAGAATGGAGTCTTGCGTTACAAAGGTAGAGTAGTCGTTCCCTCATCTTCTACCTGGTGCAATACTTTATTGGAAGAGTTTCATTCAAATCCTGTTGGTGGGCATTCGGGATTTTTACGTACATTCAAGCGCGTCTACAACACGGTTTTTATTTAAAAGGTATGAAACACCGATTAAGCATTTTATATCTCATTGTGACATCTTCCAACACAACAAATATGAAGCTATAGCTCCTCCAGGGTTATTAAGTCCTTTACCAATACCTGCTGACATTTGGTTGGATATTTCAATGGATTTTGTTGATGGTTTTCCACTCTCTCATAGGAAAAATTCTATTATGGTCGTAGTAGTTCGATTATCCAAATATGCTCATTTTATCGCACTCAAACACCCATATTCAGCTAGCTCTGTTGCGTATATTTTTGTCCGCGAGATTGTTCGATTACATGGTATGCCAAGAAGTATTGTTAGTTATCGTGATCCCATATTCATGAGTAATTTTTGGGAAGTATTTTTTGCCTTGCAGAACACCAAGTTATGTCGTAGTTCTGCATATCACCCACAATCAGATAGCCAAACTGAAGTGACAAATAGTACTTTGGAGTGTTATTTATAATGTTTTGCTGGAACAAAGCCTAGTGATTGGTCGAATTGGTTACCATGGGCCGAATGGTGGTGTAATACGAGTTTTCATTTATAATTGGATGACTCCATACCAAGTGTTTATAGTCGTTCACCACCAATAATCTCTTCTTACTTACCAGGTTCTACATCTGTGAATGTTGTTGATTCTATTTTGAAAGCAAGAGACCATACTTTGAAGATTCTGAAATCCCATTTACAAGATGCTCAATTAAGAATGAAGAATTATGCTAATTCACATTGTACAGAGAGAGTCTTTGCTGTCAATGATTTGGTTTATCTTCGACTACAACCATATAGACAAAACACAGTTGCCATTCAAGCTTACTCTAAGCTCTCTCCTAAGTTTTATGGACATTTTTCGTGTTCTATAAAAGATTGGTACAGTGACTTATAAGTTAGACTTGCGTAATACAAGTCGCATCCATCCCTGTGTTTCATGTTTCATAGTTACAACTCAAACTTGGTTCTTCAGCTATTGTGGATGAAAATTTACCAATTACAGTGGATTATGATAAGTGGGAAGGATAAGATTTTGGATCGTAAAATGTTCAAGAGGAGGAACTATGCAGCAACTAAATGGTTGGTTCAATGGAAAGATCATCCAGTGGAGATAGCGACTTGGGAAGATGCTGATGAACTGCTTTTACGTTTTCCAGATTTTGATGCTTAAGGACAAGTACTTTTCCCAGAGGGGTAGGATGTTGCGATGCCAACTCCTAGGATTACTAGTTTCCTTATTTTACTTATGCTTAGTTTCCTAGTTTAGTTAGACTTCTTTTAATAGTTAAACACGTTAAAGTAATTACTTAGTAAACAAGATTGCTGAGTTATAAATACTCTTCTCTGAGTTTGTAATAAGGCATCAATCAATATAAACACAGTTTTCTTATTTGGTTACGGCGAGATGGTTAATCCCAGTGAAAAGGATTTTATCTCACTAGTCCGAGAAAGGCTTATAAATGACGGAAGGAACCCGTTATAAACGTGATTTATCACAGATTTCACCTGTCATTCGAACCGTTATTTATTTGGTGTGACTTTTTCAAAATGACAAACAGAAAACGTCATTAAGTATGACGACCATAATTCGTCATATTTTGTAACAAATAATCTCTGTGATACAGAATCACGTTTTTTGTTTGTTAATTGTAATAACAGTTGGGAACTATGATTTCCTAGAAACTGAATCAGATTTTGGTATTCAGATTTGGTGAATCAGAAGCATATTTTGATTCAGCTAAATCTGAAAACTTACTACGTTTTGACACTTGAATATACAAATGCATTTTCAAGATTAACTTTATATTAATTATTGCTGAAAATTACATCAACTATCTCAATACGTAGATAAAATGTATATTCATCATACAACATAAGCAACTTGAAATTACATCCAAATATTAAAACTGATCTTTTTTCACTGAATTCGATTTACTAAACTGTTACCTAGCTTCACCACTCTAATTTGGTTTACGCAAGTGTTTGGGCCCCTAACCTACTGAAACAAATCCAAGTACGCTATCTCTATTGAATAACATTGCACTTGCGTCCACAATTTCATCAACCTGGCACTCAAAATCATCATCGTTTGGAGGCTTTGCGCTATCAACATCGCTTTGCAACTCGCCTCTTTCCTCAAGTTCCTCAAAATGCAAATAGTAATAGGAATGTACGGGGAACCCACTCCTGTATAACAAGATACCAAGTTAGTATAAATACTTCCCGATGTGAACCAATTCGAAGGAAGCAACTAATCCCACTTTGAAAGAATCATCATTTGTAAGGGGAAAAGACTAATTGTGACCCCCCATGAGTAATATTGAAGCAAGCGTGGTAACAGGAACCACAACAAGAAGGTGATTTAATATCTAAAGAAGAATACAATTTTAGATAAAATTCAACTTCAAGAGACAAAATACAAGTTCTCGCATTCATTAGGTGATATATTTAAATGTCCGTAAATATTCCAAACCCCTAAAACTTGTGAAGAGTTCAAGGATCCTATCGAACTCCAATTAATAAATTTATACATTCATTTACTATAATTATCAAGGAAGATAATTGCAATAATGGAGATGTGGTGCAGCATGAACAACAAACATATCTAAGCCTCTACAAGAAGTGGTGAAAATTAAAAACTATAGCTCAGGAGATTGTGCATTAATCAAGAAGATATCAAACAATAATACAAGGGTATAGGACTTAAGATAATAGAGCTAGAGGAAAGGAGCTGAGGTATCTGTGTTTGCAGGGTAATGGTATTACTTGTAAATTCATTCCCTGCTGCTCGTGGCAACAAATGGAAACAAAGAAGACAAGTATTGTACTAAAACTAATATGCATCAAAAACTAATGAAGAAACAAACCTGTATACTACTCTAATATTTGTTGTTAAAGATCGAATCTTTTGATCCAGTAAGAAAACAAATTACAAGCATCACCATTTGGATGTAGAAATGTACAAACAAGTAGGAACCAATCTAAAGTGATAAGAAAATGAGGTCACAGGACTGGAAGAATATTTGTGGGAAGGCGGTTGCTTGTTGCACTTGTGTAAGTTGAAGATATAAGATCATCTCGTATGTGATGAATGTTATACTTTTATTCTCGAAGGTCTCGTCATCTTTCACAATATAATTGTCACCGCCAACCAAAGGAGCAGAGTTTTCGCAAAAGGAGGGGCTAAAAAAAAATCTCCGTGGCAATAGTTGTCCAGAACTAATAAGGATATCCATGGTAGCTAGAGATGGACACTAAAAGTAAGGTGGAAACTACAAACCGGAAGAAGGAATAGAAAAATTATCTTATACTCTCAACTACATTTTGCATACATTTTCCTTGCATTGGATATTGTCTAACAAAGATATCCGAAAAGAACACTGAAGCTCGCATTTTTACTTTCGTAGTTGTCGAACCAGTATTCCTTAAAAAGAAACCCGCATTTCTACAAATCAAGTTTATACATTGATGCATTTCTACAAATCAAGTCTATACAATGAATTTGTTAACATAACAAATTTTCTTTTAAATGATTTTCTTTTGGGAACATTCATTAGTTATGTGCTAAAGAGAACACCATTAGTACTAATGAATATATATTTCTCTTAATCCTCGGACATCCTTCATTTTCACACTTTCAAAGTTCAGACGAATGGTATTTTGGTAAAGGTGTGGGACATACACAATGTCAAACTATATAAAAAAGTCGTGGAGAACTTGATTTTGACTTAAACTAAAATTTGATCAAAGTTAGTGCGTAATTTAGCTACCTAAGTGAAGTTTTCCAAGATTTGGGGGGATCTGGGCATGTTTAGCCAACCTTTGGCTCCGCCGCGCTAACGGCTCCATTAACTTTTCCAGGAAAGATGTGCCTACCCAAAAACAAACCAATCGGCACATGTAAAAACTCCCTGATCAAAAACATCAACAAAAAAATGTATGATAAAAAAAAGTTCCGGCAAAAGAGAATGAAAATGAGAGCTTACCTTGACTTAGATTGAAATGAATCATAACCATTTATAGCACATTGGACAACCCTTCACCAACCTATCTACAGTTTGAAGTTCAACCTACAACTGTCACAAAAGATATAGGACGTGCATATCAGTTTGTTAGGGTAACCTCTCACGGGTCTAAACACAAATAATTAACTAAAACTGGTAACATTAATTGTATAAGTCATATTATAGTATGGAAGTTTATACATACAAGCTAAAAGATTGAATGAACTTGAGAACATCCAAACTCGAGTCGAAAATTGACGCCCTTTTGTCCACTCTGCACACAGTATACACCACCTGAAATAAAAATGAAATTCTCATAGATGTCCTCGACACAAGAGATGAATTTAATTCAATAATTAGCATACCCTTCCCATGCAAGAAGAGCTTTACTAACTTTGATCATGATATCAAAAACCCAGCATCAACAGCAGAATCATTGACATAACCCAAATCAACATTATCTCACAAAATAAATGATACCAATAATATTCCTAGCTAACAAAAATCAAATCATCTTAAGGTGAAAAGAAATTATACCAAAGATCTGTAAGGAATGCTACTGATGTTGACGAAATTTGATGTTGTTAGTGATGAATCCATATCTTGAGGTCGATTTAAACAATACCAATCAAATCTAATCTAATCAAGTAACAATAATCTCAAGTAAAAACTAAATCATAATTGAAAATGAGTTGACTTCATTTACATATCTTCTTCTTTCCATTACTCAAACCCTAGGATTTCAGGAGAAAAACAACTAGATTTAGGGTTACAAAAAAGGATGTTCTTTTGATTACTGCTGATACAAGGTTTTATTTTGATATGAGGGTGATGATTAAGCTCCATTGGTGAGAGTGAGGTTCAATTTCGGAAAAATAAGGAGGGGAGAAAAACTTTTTTTCTTCGAAGAGAAAACAAGAACGAGATGGGAAACAGGTAAAGAAGATACTCGTCTATAACCTTACCCTTGCTTCCTCTGATTGGATTGTGGGGGCAATTCAAGCCTAGGCCTAATTATACCGTCCCAATTACTAGTGGAACTAATATCGCACTATGGGGAAGACGTATAGCTAACCATTTTCATTCTTCTATATACGTGTGGCTAGCCACTTTTGGGCACACACTAGAAAACTAGTGATGGGTGTATAAAACCTATAAATATGTGTCGGATTTATTTCGTAATTTAATGGTTTATTATTAAATCACACACCTAGTAAATTACCACGTTTGAGAATGACGGTTTTTTATGTTAATTGATGGATCCAACTATTTCTATGGTATATGATGCGTAATTTGTTTGTAATATCCTATTCACATAACTAACCCGTCATTTAAAACGTTGTCTATAACCCCTTCTGGACTAGTGTCTTAGGGTTCTTTATTTCGGTTACAGTGTTTTGGTTTAGAACCCTAACATTTTATGATGGTAAGCGATTTGGAAACCGAATTACTATTATTCGCTATTATTATTTTGTAGATTTCGAAGTCGATTTTAGAATATTTTTTTTGATAGTTTCAAAAACCTTATTACTTTGGTTTCAGTTCGAGTTTCTTATCAATTAGTCATTAGAGTTTAGATCTATGATTATCTCATCTTAATCTACATATACGCAGAGATCTCTTCAAGAACCTGTTCTCCATTAATGGAAACCATCCGAATGTGTTTTCCTTCTAAGACATGAACAGGTAATCACAAATCATATCAAATCTCTTATTGTTTATATTTTAATTTACCAACTCTTTATTTTTCCATCTTTTTGATTTGGTCATCTAGAGTAGTATCTACTTCCCTGTCCCTGATATTATAGCTAAATAAGAATCCATGTCAATAGAAAATGCCACCTTGTCTAAGTAACCACATGTTCCTATTAGAATTCTTTAACACTCTTGGATTTATATGCTTCACCAACTGGTGAATTTAAGGAATGACAGATAATGAGATAAGCGAGTTTCTGTATATTCGTTACTAAGAGAATGCCCCTATCTATACTTGTAATCACTGTATGATATACTGTAGATTATGTGGAAAAATGCTCTTGCTAGTGGGAAGTTTTCTTATTTTGTACCTTTTTGGATTTTTCTTGCATCCTCCGTGAGCATATGAATTTAGCTCTAATTAAATTTGACATATCTCAGTTCTTCTGGAATCACTAAGTATAAGGTACCAAGTGGGAACCTTAAGTACATAATCATTGGATTTGTAGTATTAATATATTATGCATTAGATTTTTAATGTTGGTGATTCAATCTTATGTTTTAAACCAGAAGCTTATACTATTGAGAGTTTTGATCTCCATTACTCCACTAAAAATCTCTCTTGTCACTCTTTCCAATTACTTTAAGTTTATTTAACTTTTGCAAGGGTTTCATTAAACATTCGTTTAGTTATGGCGTCAAGCCTTCATAAGTGACCAAGGGATTCATGTCATTTGCTTTTTTTTTTTTTTTTTTTTTTTTTTTTTTTTTAAAAAAAACTTTATTAGTGCATTTTATGATCTCTTCTTGCTTTGATGTTTTTTTTTCCCTTAAAACTGTTTCTCATTTCAGTTTTATTAAGTTGTTGTTGGATTATTTTGTGGTTATTCTTAGTTTGGACTTCGGCTCCCTCATTAACAGAAACATCATTTTATAATCTCTTCTTCGATGTCGATGCATCTTTCCTAGCTAGAGAAGCAGCTGCTAGGAAAAGAACAAACAAATAAATCAGGGAGAATTTGGAAGCATAAAATTTGACTTAAATCTTGTGATGCCAGTCCATACCACTAATTTCCTTTAACGGGAGAATTCTGAAACAAAAAATTATATCGTTTTTAAAGTTTTCATTTTAATTGTATAACAGGGATGAATTGAGTCGTTTTGTTGCTGATAAGAGGTTTCTTATGAGCCTTAAGATTGAAGGGTGTTCCAACTGGAGTTCTCTTGCATTGTCATCTTCAAGTCTATCTATACTCTGAATTTCAGATCTTTATTGTCTTTTAAAGATGTTAAATTCCCTCGCCCCTCGCCTTTGTTTTTCTTTCCCGTGGCATATCAACTCCAACCTATACGTTCTCTATATTTCTTGAATTATTGATTATTATAATAAAAAATTTATGTTCATTATTTTTATGTTTTCAACGCATCAATTTAAAAGGGCTTTATCTTGATTTTGTTTACCAAAATAGAAGGTTTGGTTTTTAAAAGGGAAAAAATTAAACCGGATACGGTAGAAGGTGCATTATGTTTTTCATGTTCACTGATTAGTTTTTCTTATTAAAGTTTAATTTCCCATAAACTATCAGATTACGTTACAAAATTTTGGATAAATGTATTGTGAAATGTTCTTTGTGGCTCTACAACGATGATTTAAATGCTTCCTTATTACTTTGTAGGATATTATTCTTAAATTTCTTGTGGGCAAGATGACTGTGTGCTTTTTGATTACCTCTTCGTGGTGTACTATTTAGAAAAGATTTACTCTAAAAAAAGAGACTTTATAGGACTTGTATGTGGTTGGACAATGCTTACTTGTAAAGTGATCAATAATACTCTGGTTAGCGTAAAGCCAGACATGAAAACTTTTTGTAGTGGTAATAAGCACAGATGTCAAATGCAACATGTCACTTTTAGGTGCATTTTTTTTTATGTACCTGTATTTTTTTTAGCACAAATTGCTACAACAAGATCATAGTGAGATACTAAATTGTTGTTTTACAACAATGGGGTGAGACAAAGTGTTCTCATTATATCAAGATGAAGCTATGCAAGTTTGGTTTAGCATGTCAATTTTATAGTGAAAATCCAGCTGGTGCATCCATGCCTGCACCAAAAGTTGCACCTGCACCTACATTTTCTCCCACTGTGCAATCTGTTTTGTTTCTTCTTAGACATGTTGATGGGAGCATACTAGATGGCAAGTTCCAAGACCTTTTTTTTTATTGGTTCATATGTACAAGAAGCTTTTGCGCTTATGTTCCTCCTACCATGAACGATTCCTAGGTTGAAGTCCTTATCCGGTAAATGCATGAACACCTCTTATCATTTGATATATTTTTAAATAATTCACTGTATATGACATGTGACAGAAATTACATGTGTACATACTGGCACACCTATAATATAAGTGTACATTGTTGTACACATGTTACAAAAATTACATGTCTATATAATAGTCCACTCTAGGACTCTTAATCAAATTTTGTGAACAATCATTTTTGATTTCTTGGATGTGTATGATTCACTGATTATTGACTATGACAGAAATTACATGTGTACATATTTGCACACCTAAAATATAAGTGTACATTGTTGTACACATGTGACAAAAATTACATGTTTACATATTAGTACACCTATAATACAAGTGTCATTGTTGTACACATATGACAGAAACTACATGTGTATATAATAGTCCACACTAGGACTCTTAATCAAATTTTAGTGAACAATATTTTGTCGTTTTCTGGTCTGGACTTTCGGTTTTTGTGATTTTGTATAAATGAGTGATTCCCTAAAATTAGTAGTGGATGAATTGTCATCTTACAGATGAATGCAGTTATTAGAATGTCAAAGAGGTCTTACATGGAGGTGGTAATGAAAGGCTTAAACTCCAATGACTTAGTTGATGTTGGTCTAATCTTTGCATTAGTGTTTAAATTTTAGGTATGTAAGAGTGTTTTATATTCAGTTTCTTTTGTTTGGTTGGGATCGACTGACATTGGAAATAAGAGACGTCGGAGTAGTTGATATTGACCTTTCTGGCAATCCTCCTATTGGGGTGGTACTTTCTCATCCTGAAGATCTGCATACAGTTACTAAATTGAAAATGCTTTAATTTTTCTTGGTTTATATCATTTTTCTTAGATTTTGTTAGATTTTTATAGATGTATACACACTTGTACCCAAGTGTGTTATGCGACTGTGAAAGTAGATTTATCCTGTTTTGTGTGAGCATGGTCGTTAAACTTGTTAGATTTTTTAGATGTGCACATTAATTGTACATCAATGCATATCATGTTATGGACATATGACTTGTTTTGCAGTTTCCAATGTTGGATTTGTGCCATTTCTGTAGGTGTGTACATACTTTTACACTGATGTATTATGTCATACTTGTATACATGTATATGTGCACATGTTGTTTATAATGTGTACATAGTTATACAATGTTGATTCTTAATGTGTACATAATTGTGCACTTGTTGATTCTTAAAGTGCACATAATTGTACACACGAGGATCATTAATGTTTACATGATTGTACACCTTTTGATTTTTAATAAGCACACATGTTAATAAATAAATGTGATTAAATAATTAAGGAAGACCACATCATGTTTTAACCTTTTTCATTAACATATATCTTGCGAATTTTCGATGATAGCTTTAGCTCAAGAATGAGGTATTTTAGGCTCTCTTTGATACTTAAAGTATAAACATATTCTTGAATGTTTAAATTGAAATCTTATTGCAATGCTAAGGTAAAACAATTTCTTGATTCTTCGTAAGCTTTCTGTAGGAGCATGATACATAATAACTTGAGCTTAGTTACAACTTTTCATTTCATCTCCTTGTATGCTTGAGCTAGCCTGATAACAAAATGTTGCAGAACCTTTGGCATACTTGTAGTTTTATATGTTCTCATCTCTTGTTAGTTGTCATTCTTGCCTAGAAAAATATTCACTTTTTATTCAACAAATATGTAGATAGTTTTACATATGTTTATTGTTAATGCTACATAGTTGTGCACATGTTGATTCTTTTAGAAGCTGCCATAGTTTTTGAATTATGAAGCCCCTGACCTAACTTTTATGATTACGGTCGAAAATTTGACTTCAATTCATACATTGGGTGTGACTTATAAGATGAAAGAACTTGAATCTTGTTTTGTATATGTTTCTTTCGATAGAATTTACAAAGAACATCTTGACGACATGTATGTAATTGCAGTTTTTCTCTACTCTGGTTTTTTTTTATCTGTACAAAGTAGTTGATACAGGTGTATCCGTACGCTTTTAGGGAACTTAGCAAACAGATACAGGTGTATCTGTTGACGGAAGAATCCTATTCTAAACGGAATCCTTGTTTAGGCAGAATACCTAGTTAGGAAAGAGTTTTATTTTAGGCAATACTCTTAGTTTAGCAAATCGATTCCTGATAAAAGACCTAGTCACCGAGTACGATGAAATCTATAAATAGAGAGGTTTGGTTGTTAACTAAGGGACACGAAAACCTAGAAAAAGCTTGAAAAAAATAGTTGTGCAAGCTTAGCAAACAATTTAAGGTTAATCCACTATTTAGAGAAGATTATGAGCGTAACAAAGAGATAATTGTAATCGTACTCTTGTTCATAATCTAGATAAGATATTTTTCTTCGAATTACTACTTGTGTTCTGTTTTCTAAGTTTCTCGTCAATTATTATTTTGAATTCCGCCTTTATAGTAATACCTACCAAAGTTTAGAGATCAATACGTATCAGTGGTGCCTACTTTTTTGTTTAATATTCGTATTTGTATGCAGACACTCAGGTGATGATAAAATCTACGATGTTTTCAACAATCAACTTTCTTCATCTCTGGAAAAATTGAAATTTTATAAGCAACTCGCGATCGAGAACGTGTGAAAGATAATTACTGAAGCAGATGGTTACCAATCACATCTTATCTTACCTGAACAAGGATATCATTGTCTCATTGAATCTTCTCTAATTACCATTAGAGGTCATGTAGAGGTAGCAGTTGATGCAGTAGATTACTTTAACTGACTACCTATATTCCCCGTCAAACATGGTTGTACACACACTAGTGTAAATTAACATTATTAAAAATGAAAATTATATAGTCATACGAGTACTCTTTTTGTAGGTCTCGAAAGAACTTTCCGAATATATAAAGTTTGTGAATTTTGGATGAGCGGTTTAAAAGATAAACTGGTTTTTAATTATTTTTATATTATTTAAAGTTGTTGACATCATCATGAGTCACTTTGGACTAAATTATAAATATTTGGACAAAATTGTAATCAAGAAGGTTTTTTTTGTATTTTTCCATATTTTATATAACTTTTGGACTAATCTGTACCTAATTGACTCGGTATGGACTAAACTGTACTTTTTGACGCGTTTTTGGACTAAACCGTATTTTTCCCTTAAACAAGTGGCTACTTTTTCACAGAATGCGATTCATAGGGGTGTAAAAGAGGCCTGGCCTAGCTTGGCCAAAAATACCCTTAATTATAATCCTATTACAGGGCTCCAACCATTTGGCTTTGAGTGCTCATAAGGTGAAAAAATTGGGCCATCAAATAACAATACCACTTATCCTACTAGTTTTTTTAATGGTTCGAATGCCTTCGATTGATTAAAGGTAGATTATCTAACTAAGTAATTTAGTGATTAGATTAGACTTATAATTTATTTCATAATTAGTGTTTAAAAATCCTAAATCAAAATTTTTTGGTGTTTTCTTGGTTTTTAAAATTAAACATATGGTTTGGAGGTCATGTTTCTCCACCGCAAACTGTAGTGATCTACAATAAAAATGAGTGATCAGGCTCAATCTACATGATCTACACTTTGAGATTGAAGGGTAAAACCCCAAAAGACAAAGAAGAACACAACAACACAAATTCCATTCGATTATCCTCAAAGGGGAATTACAAATTCCAGTAAATATGACACAACTCTAAGACATGTGCGACTCACAAACACACATGGTCACTAATACTAAGGCACCCTCTAACAAGATAGTAGCCACCAACATGGACATGAAAAATACCCTCCACTCCAAATCATCGTTGTCCTCAGGGATGGAAAATAAGGAGCGAAATTGGTTGAAGCGACACACTGTTGTTGCAGCTTTTAAACAGGATAATAGACGTGATTTTATAGACTTCAACACCCTGTCCAAGTACTATGTTCATCTTCATGGCTTGGTTGGCCTTAATAGCTTTGTCACTGACTCCATTAAACTCACACATAAAAACTACAATAGAACAACTACTGACCATATAAGAGGTGCATTCAAACATAAGGAGCATATTTCCATTATATGTTGAGTGAAGAATGTAAATCTTTACGTTTCCCTCTCTAATAAGGACTTCATGATTGCATGAGCATATATGATGTCAATAACTTAATGTGTCTCTGTTTTTATCTAAGTAGTTGGAATACCATCTAATAAGGTGGACTGCTACAATGAGAGATGTTGGGGATGAATGTCATCCAACTCATGTTTCGGGTACTACCTCCTTTTGAGCTAATTGCGCTTGCTGATAGAGTGGACTTGACAACCTCCATTTACATGTCCATTGTTGTGCCATTAGTGGCAGGGAGCTTCATTTGTGTCATATGTTGATGGAAATCTTCAAGAAAATACTCAGTTGTCAACAAGGTCATAAACACTTTCACATGATCCATATGGTGCTGCCATTTATTCGTTTCTCTATACTGCACAAGTTGGCCTCTTTCACTTAGATAAAACCCAAACCTATGCATAAAAATTGTTTCCCTGGTCCCACCTAGGTTAAGAAATTCTAATATCTTGTTATGAGTTAGTGTTTCCATTATTAAACCTGCAACAACCAATTCCTTCCTATGCTCCTTAGGTAAAAGTTATACAATCGATAGATGTTACTAGAGTTGAACAAGAGTGACACAAGAGATCTATGAAATACAATGATCATATTTACTCTCACCTATTCAAACTTGTATGTACTAACCCTGGTGATGTGATATTCAATTTGAACTAGAAGTTCAAACTTCAATAAGTCCGAGAATTCCCGTAAGCTGCTGTAATGCAACCTCGCCACCCCTTATTACAAGGGCATCCCACACTACCTATAACAACAACTGCGCTAATTGAGTCTCTTGTATCCATTTACCCAGAAGTAATCCAACTCCCATCACCAACAATTTTCATGAGTATTTGTGTGAACAACTCATATAATCTGTTTACACCACTTAAACCATCGAAAATAACCCCATCATTTTTCATGGATGTATCTGTGACTCTCACTATGCCTTCATGAATTTCCACTCCTCTGCAACCCCTCTTGAGCCAAACAAAATGCCAAACATCCTTAAGAGTGTTGGAACCAAACAAGCCAAAAATCAAGGTCGCCTTCTTAGACTTTTGTCGACTGCAGTGGTTATCGATATCTGCGGGTATACAAAAGGATGCGCGAGAAGAAAATCTTTCTCAAGATCCGATAGTAAGGCCCAAAAACTAACAAATTCACTATAAGAGAACAATGATGGAGTCTAATGGGACCATCTTTTGGAGTTAACACATCCGACCACTCTTGTGAGAACAATTTACCAGCTAGCATATTAGATGCTCTAAAATGCATTAAACAATGAAGAATACTTGCAGGAGGCCTAGTATAGAACCAGTGACAAACTGTTGCTAAAGTATTTAGCGAAACAAATGCAGTGTTACGTCTACACTGTGAGATTGAAGGGTAAAACCCCAAAAGAGAAAAATGAACACAACAACACAAATTATATTCGATTATCCTCAAAGGAAAACTACAAATTCCAGTAAATAAGGCACAACTATAAGACATGTGTGACTCACACACACCCACGATCACTAATACTAAGGCACCCTCTAACAAGTTAGTAGCCACCAACAGGGACATGACACAAACAAAGTCGAAGTAACCTATGGTCGGAGAAATTGTGAAAAATAACCATTTACGGTAAGATAAATTTTGATATTTTTTTTGAAAACTTAACATACGGCTAGGTTTTCTAACCGTAAACACTATGTACGGTTCAAGTTCATATTTTCCCAACCGTAAATAATTTCTACTGTATTCTGGTTTCCAAAAAAAAAAAAACAAAAAAAAAAGGAATATTAGGAAATATTCGTTTCCCAACTGTATTCAGTTCTGAAACTAATCCACAGTTTAATTAAATATAACATATTCATGCAATCAAAAGCAAAAAAAAAAAGGTTGAATTTTTCAATTCTTATCCAGCTGAGGTCATCACTAGCTGAGATAATCGTGGTAAAGAAAAAAAAATAGAAAATGAGGAAGAAGAGGCGATGATGGTGGAGAAGAAGAGAGGAAGAGGCATTTTTTTTTTTTTTTTTTTTTTTTGGTTTTGCTTTAGTTTTAGTTTTTTATAAATCAGGTTAGCTGAAGGGTAATTTTGTTATAGATTAGGTCTTCGCTATCCACATTTGTGGCATTTAAATCCATAAGAATTTTGAAACCAAATCTCTGGAGCCCCTATAATAAGATTCCTTAATTGAGCTCATTCTGGGCCTGAGTGAGGCTTACATTATATTGGGCCAGGCTGGACAAACCGGGTAAGCCTGTCTTATTATATGTTTTTTTGAAGTGCTAAAAAATTATGGTTGCAAAGCCAGGATGGAACGAGTAGGTCTAGCATGTTTCATTATTTGTTTTT
Source organism: Papaver armeniacum (assembly GCA_023531295.1). Taxonomy (NCBI): domain Eukaryota; kingdom Viridiplantae; phylum Streptophyta; class Magnoliopsida; order Ranunculales; family Papaveraceae; genus Papaver; species Papaver armeniacum. Next base: position 1,081,028 of record JAJJWW010011888.1, read on the forward strand.
TGAACTAGTAAAAAAATTATGGTTGCAAAGACGCTGGAGCTAAACCTCTTTTCATGTGCAATCTAACATTATTTGTGTAAGATATAGGCATATTTGCAAAGAGAACTTGTTTATTTTTGTTTATTCAAAACAAAAATCTAAATAAAAATAATCTTTACCAAAATCTAACATTTCAATTAAGAAACGAACCTAAACCTTTATTCATAAGCAATGATTCTTAGATTTTTATTTTTTATTTTTTATTTTTAATGGGGTTTCCAAATTTTAAAGTTTATTTTACTGTCTTCATTTTAAGTGCACCTAGCCTTTATCGTTAATGGTGATTCTCCTCTTCACCTTAATGGTGATATTATTTTATGTTTACGATTTTTGATTTGTGGAATTTTCAAGGACGAAGACGATTTGCGATCAGAATCTTCAAATCGCCAATCAAGATGTTGAGCATCTTACTCCTATTACAATGGAACAACTCTTCATGAATAATAAAATCTATCAAATTGCTAGGATATCCCTAGGGGATCATCCCTTATACGATTTAATCAGTTTTATCATGCTTTTTTTAGATAGTTCTTTTGGTTTTCCTTCTCATTTTCTTGTCGGATTATTCAAAAATATGTTTTACTTCAAGCATGTATAGTTCTTATTATTTTATATTTTTTTATATACTTGATATCTAGGTAACCTTTAATTGAGATTATTAATGGAAAGTAGAGGCTTTGGAAACACGAGGGTACCCAGATACACCACAATCTTTTAAATATCAACATATAAGTCTGGTATCTTAAGTGACTGTCTATGGACAGAGTTGAGAGAATAAATACAACTTAAGTCATATAACTTTTGTGATATTTTATGGACGAGGTCGAAACAATACAACAACAAGATATTTACTTGGCGATAGTTACGGTAATAACCGATTGACTATTAGGATCAATGTCAATTATCGTACGTTTACAATTTACTTAATTTAAATCACAATTATAATGCGGAAAAAAAAGTAAATAATACAACAAGATTTTCTTTATGAGGAAACCGCAAATGCAGAAAAACCCCGGGCCCTAGTCAAGTTTTGAATACTCTCAGAATTAAGCCGCTATACAAAATCTAATACCAACTTCGTGAAGTTGAGACCAAGTAGACTACTCCTAGATACTTAGTTTCCTCAGTATCCCTACGCCTTCGACTTCTAGAGTCACGCACGTGAATCACCATCCTTTTGATCGTATTCCAAATAGTAAAGGATAAACATTTGGTGACAACTCTATTCAAACTTGGTAATAAGATATTATGAGTCGTTGACAAAGGATCTGCCGTTTAAACAAATAAACTCCTTTGTCTAGTTAGATCAACCTAAACATTGATTATCAAAATAACCAAATTCTAGATTTGAAATCAATCAATATAGAACTCAAAGAGTAACTATAAGGTGATGCCGATCTCATGCAACTAGCCAATAAAGTCTATCAAAGATAAACACGATTCTTGTTGAATCCTATCCGATCAAGGTTTGTGCACACAATTCACAAGATACGAAAACTAATAAGAAAAACTTCGTCATCTTCAAATCTTCGTTTGTCTTCAATAATAACCTGCACAACACAACTTGAATCCTCTTGTGATCAATGACACACAGAAAAAAGTCTGTTAACAATTGATTATCACAAGCTGTCTTTAGATCCGAGGATGGTTCTAAATATTTCGTCGATACTTTGATCTAGTTTGAGTGAGACTTATATCAGAAGAGATATGTGAATATTGGAAACTTGGTTTTGTTCCTTGGGATCGATTCTACCATGACTCACAATGTAAGTTTTGACGGTTATACCATGCTTCCAAAACTAGGTTGTGACTGGTTACACCTTCCTTCCCAGAAGTAGCTGATGATCGGTTACACCTTACTTCCCGAGTTAGCTTGTGATCGGTTAGACCTTGGTTCCCAAAGTAACTTTTGACCGATTATAACTAACTTCCCAAAGCAGCTTGTGACCGGCTACACCTTGCTTCCAAAAGGTAGCTTGTGACCGATTACAACTAACTTCCCAATGTAGCTTGGGACCGGTTACACCATGCTTCACAAAGTAGCTTGTGACTGATTAGAACATGCTACACAATATAGGCTATGACCGGTTATACCCTCAAATATCAAAATTTTATGATAGGTTTTACCTTGTCATCTAATATTGGTCATTTAGATATTGAATAAACAACCTGACCAATCATGATTTCCTTTCGATTATGAAACATGTTCATATATGTACTTCCTTTAAACAAATATTATAAAACATGTTTCATAGGGTGAAATCATACCTATATATTACACATAATAAAGTAACTAAATACAAGAATTATGTTGATGTTTTATTTACGAAGTTCCGAAATATAAGTGCTTATACTTCATAATTCAATAAGTTCCTTGACACACTTTGATCATAATGATATGACCAAGTCTAACCACTATAGTATTATATATACAGCTTCACATGTTGTTTTTTCAATATAATCCGACTTGAAAGATACGTTAGGAATGGAAACAAGATCAAGTCAATATTACTAACCTCAAGTGGAATAATGATGTCCTCGTTGTAGTCGTTAATTTTTCACATTCTTCAGGTCTTCAGAGTAATAATTGTACGTCTCAACATCCCTACACATTATAGTCTAACCGGAAGGAAGTTGACTCTAATATTTAATCAAGCGACTCTATATGAGTTTTTATACTAAAATACGACAACAAAACTTGACACACCAACACTTGGTGTGTTCAACCGAGCTATACTCTAACAATCCCCCCTTTGTCAAGTTTAGTGACAAAACTCTATTACATATGGAGATAAACGAATTACAAAATGACTCATTCATCATATGATTGATTCCAAGTTTCAACAGTACAATAACTTGCATATATTCAAAAATAATTTTCGATGTTGACATTTGAATAACAAAAGCTTTTACTCCTCCTAAAAGGAAGCTAGGTAAATATTCAATCCGAACATCTTTGTTATTCCACTTTTTTAGTATGAAATAGTACACAACATGATGATATGTTTCTCCCCCTTAGTATATGCTTTTCTCTTTCGTTAGGTATAAATCTTAAGCACATTTATCCTTTCCTAGTGATTATAAATCAGTTGTTTTACTCCATATATTTCCCCTCCTTTTTGTCACAAAAATGACAAATGTACGAGCATACAAAAGGACAAACCGAAAGGATCTTACAAATCCATAAGACTTGTACAACCTACAAGAGTTAAGCACAGAGGTTTCACATACTATTTTAGATAACCAATACTAAAATTGAAACTACAAAAGTAATTTAGCTTTAGTATGTTATCAAGGAAACCATTACCCGAAGCAATTTTCCCTTTAATCCGACAAACCGACTAATATAACTTAATTCTTTTATCGAACCGATTGTGTATGTCCAATCGCTTATTTCGATAAGACACAAATAAAGATCAAGAATTAACTCTATTTCTTTTATCAGGCTCTATTTATTCCATAAAATAACTTAGACCTTTTCATTTAGATAAGACAAAACTAGGTTAGTTAACTAGTTTTCTTGTCAAGGAATTCGATTAGACTTGAATAACTGAATCCTTCAATTGATAAATTTAACTAAGATCAGAATTAACTAAGTTTCTCTTATCCAGAATCAAATGAACTAAACAAATTACCCAGTAATTTTGTTAAGCCGAACACAATAGAAACAAACCAAACAAATTGACTTTCTATAGTTTTTCTTAACCGAAAGCTATTGAAATAAATATTGAAAATGCTGGGTACCAAAATATACCACCAACTTCTTCTTAGGCAATTTGTATGGACAGACTCAATACAACTCCGAGAGCTAAACTCAATCAAGAAATATATAGTATCTAGAGTTATCTCTCTCTCTCTCTCTCTATTGCGATTAAAACATTTACAAAACCTAATCACAAAGAGATTTCTTTTTCTTACCAAAGACCAATCTATCTATCTTGATCGAGTGAGCAGCTCAACAATCGATCAGGATAAGGATGCTCGAGTTATCAAGGAAAGATAATTGGACCTGGCTTCACGAATCCCTATGAAGTTTTTGTAGTTGCTAAACCCTAAAAAAGTTAAGAAGAGCACGACTCTAGGACACACCAAAGTAGTATCGGGATTTAAATATCCCAGTTGCTTGAAGGTCCCCTTTTATAGACATTCAAAGCATAGGTTGCTTTTGGTTTAAGCTAAGATAGCTTTAGAACCAAGCAATCAATATAAAGAATTGTATCATATCGATCCTATTAAAAATTAACGGCCGCGAAATATAGTGGGTATAACCTGTTTTTCAGCCAATCAGGAGCAAGGGTTTCGTTGACCGGCCAAAGGGAGGGAGGTTGGCACAACTCTCAACATGGAGTGAGAAATTGAATGAAGTTATGCTATGAATAAAATATTTCCGTATAACTATTTTTTTCTTTTTTCATATTCCAGAAGATGATAGAAGGTACTGACACCATAAATACGCAAAATAATTCTCTTGAAAACACTCTCGCATATGTATTCTCTTTTATTTTTTTCTTTCATATCTCGGCATTAAACCCAAAATAATCACTTTTCCTTTCTTTTCATATCTCCGTATTAAAAATCAAGCCAAAGTATTTTAGGTAATTTAGGAGTTCTTACCATTACTACTTGTATATTTTATTTATTAGGTGATTATATTGAACGAATATTTATGTAAAGAAGTTATGTTTATCTTTAGAAAGTAAAGAAGTTATCCATTCTTATTTCCGGAAACATATCTACGTATAATTCTTTTTTTTCTTTTTATAAATCCCGGGTTTAAAAATGAAAGAAAATATTTTTGTACAACTTTTTTTATTTCCTTTTGCAATCGTTAGATTTGGAGTATTAGATCGAATATATGGAAATTCTTATTTTTTCCAAATATTTCCTTTTCTTCCGTTTATTATCCAAAGATTTTCGCTAATTATTTTTGCCAATCCGAAGGCCAATATGGAGCACTAGATCATATCGATCCTATTAAAAATTAACGGTCATGAAATATAGGGGGTATTACCTGTTTTTCAGTCAATTAGGAGCGAGGATTTCGTTGACCATCGAATGGGAGGGGAGGTTGGCGCAACTCTCGCTCTCAACGTGGAGTGAAAGATGGAATGGAGTTTTTAGGTTGTTGATGATTGATTCATATAATGGAACCACCGAATGGTCTGAACCAGTGCCAATCCTAAGTGACAGCCATATCATGGGTTCCTCTAACATTGCTGCGCCTCCAACGGTTGCAACTAAAGGATATATTGGTGTCGCCAAAATTATATACATTATAGTTTTCACAGCAGATCCAGATAACATAAAGCATATCGAAAGTAAGCCTGAAGTTAGTTCTTATAAAAGAAAAGGTAGAGCTCTTTAATCCCATGTGGGTTGCCTGCCGAGATTGGGGTATACCCAGATTAATTGGGGTGTACTCATTTTGTTCCCATCCAAAGTAGTGTGCTAAGGGGTGTCTAAAAGGTGTTAAAAGACCAAATTGCCCATACTAAAAAACCTTGCCGACCAAAACATATAAAAAAAAAACACAAAATTGGTTAAAAAGACCAAAATCAAAATATCCTGGTGAAAAGGACAGTCAGATTTAGATACTGTTTAAATGGACAAAAATTTAAAAATAAGCAGGATGTAACCAGTTTCATCCTGTCCATTTTCAAATATTTTTTATTATTTTTATTTTACACAGGATGCATCCAGTTTCATCCTTGCTATTTTTTAAGTTTAAGCCAGGATGAATCCAGTTTCATCCTTGCTATTCTATTTTTGTCCATTTCACCCATAAAATTTTTTACTCGTCCATTTGAACCGTGTTTTAATTTTTTTGGACAAATGACCTATTTCCGAAAAAAAAAATCAAAATCTTTCTTCTACACTCTAACTATACATGTGAAATCAAAGAAAAAAAAAAAGAATCAAAACGAACCAAAAGTCGGCGGGGTATTTTTGTCGACCTTGCGACCAAATTATAGTCGCCGGGGTATAAGGTTGAATAACATGCCGACTTTTCATCTCCGAATTTAGCAATTACGGGGTCGGCAAGATATCCATCTTTATACCTTGCCGACTAAAATATAGCCGGCAGTTATGAAATTAGTACCTTGCCGACGAATCATGCATTTGTAACACCTTCTCTCGTATGTCAAAAATCTTATAGTCGAGGGGTATTTTTATCGACCTTGTTGGCCATATGTTGTCGGCATGTTCTTCATCCATGAGACCTTGCCGGTCGGATATAGTCGTCATGTTCTTCATCCGTAGACAATGCCGTTTGTAATTGGTCGGCATCTTATTAAAAACGTCTACCATGCTTAGAAGGAACATAGCTTAAGCACCTTATTCAAACGTCGACCTTGCCGACCTTTCACATTTTCAAAACAATTTTTTTATCCAAATCGAACTTATAAGACGGGTTAAAGACTACCGAATTCATAATTTCTAAATTTTAATCTAAACTCAATTAATTAAGCTAATCGATTTTTAGTGTTAGTTAAACAAGGGCATATTAGCCATTTAGAAAATACAAGGTTAAGGGGTGGCTTGGTTTTTACTTCAAAATGACCCGTTTTTGTCTTATTGGGTATACCCCAATCTCGCCGGAGTTGTGTAATGTCGTTGCGCAAAGAGATTTTTCTCTAGATCTGCATATTGGAACCCCGATCTTTGTTTTTTTTTTATTTAATTTTTTTTTTATGTTTTAGAAGAATAGTTCGGCTGATACTGAAATAGCACATTTTTTAGCCAGACCCAGTTTATAATGAAAAAAGTCCTTTATATTCGGGTGATTATCTGATATATATTATTTTCAGCCGAACCTTATTTATTTCGGATAAATTTTCATGTTCGGCTAGTTCGAAAAGTTATATTAGTAGATGAACCAATAAAAATGATTTACCAAGGCCAAATTCGACTCATATTGGAAATGCAGTTATATAGCCGAACCTTTAACTTGTATTTTTACACCTCCACATTAGGTTGTATCATAGTAAGCCGAATATGACTCTGTAAGTCGCAGCTTATAAGACACCAAATTACGAATTACAAGTTCCGCCAACAAAGATTATAGTTCGAATAAGCCGAACATCTAATATTTTTTTCATACACTTAGGTTCGGCTTTTGAAATATCAGCCGAACAATTCTTCCCAACAAGATTCGGCAAGTAATATTATAGCCAAACACTGAAAATCCAAAAAAGTTTGTAAAAATTCAATTTTTTCTAAGAATTCAACCTAAAAAATGGAGATTAAACATTGTCTACAAGTATATTGTGAATCTGATTTGAACCACACATTTTAGTCACTGCTGATCACTAAAATTTCAAAATCCAAGTTTTGTTTTTCACTTCTTCTTCCTCTAAAAATCTCAACTCTCTCACATAAATTTGATTTCTCTCTTTTTTTTTACCAATAATAATTTAATCTTAATAAATCCCGACATTCCTAATTAATCATTATCATTAAATCTATTCATAATCATTAACACTAATCATGTAAGGGTAGTTATGCAATTATCAAAAAGGGGTGGATAAAGGGGTGACGGTTTTTTTTTTTACCTAGTGACCCTATTTTGACACCATTAGGTATGCCTCAAAATAGGATTCTCAAAGAAGTAACTACTTTTTGACGGAATGTGACACAAGTATAAAACACGCCGGCCCGACCTGGTTTTTCCAAAGATACTCTTGACTAAAATCCTATAACGGGGGCTCCAAGTATTTGGTTGTGAATTCTCATAAAATGACAAATTGGTCCTCAAATAGCAATCAACAAACCTAGCTTAGTGTTAGAAATTAGATTAGCTAAACTAATAAGCAATGCTAGTGATTAGATTAGACTAATAGTTTGATTTATAATTGGTGTTTGAAAATCGAAAATCAAACATGTTTTTTTGGTTTTGAAAACTAAACATACAGGTGAGAGTTCATGTTTTTCCAACCGTAAACAAAGTCAAAGTAACCTATAATTAGAAAAATTCTGAAAAATAACCATTTACGATTGGAGAAATTTTGATTTTTTTTTTTTTGAAAAATTAACGTACGGTTATGTTTTCCAACCGTATTTAGTTCTGAAACTAATCCCTAGTTCAATCAAATCTATCATATTTAGAGTAGCATGAATCTCCAAATATCAAGGATAAGGTCTTTGCATAAGATATTCAATCATAAAAGCATGCTGCTCTATGACAATGGACTTAAAAGAACTCTGTGTCAACACATATAATTCAATCAATTGTCCTAACTAACTTTTAGAAGTTAGGGTTTCGCGCCTCGCGCAATATACCAGACCTTGCTTGTCAAAATTAAGCCTAGGCAAACTAGGTAATTAATCCGCCATGGATTAGCAGGTGCAAAACCTCTCCCAAAATCAGAAAAAACAGGGAGTTGCAGCAGCAAAGGGAGGCGTGGCCATGCCTTTAAGCCAGCTGGCGCCACTTGCCATTGGCCACGCCCCATCCTACACCGGCCCTATTTCCCATCGACCAATATAGTCGCCCTAAATGCACCACACGCATTCCAAATGAGGTCGCCCTAAATGCGCCACACGCATTCCGAATGAGGTCAGACCCATGTTGCTAGCCGGCCCCCTTTCCATCAACGAATCAGATCGCTTTAAATCCGCCACAGCGCACTGGAAGTGTGGCCACGCCATAGCTTTCCGGCCCCACTACCCATCGACCAATTAGGTTGCTCTAAAGCTGCCATACTTATACTAGAAGTTTAGCCACGCCCATGCTTGGCCAGCCCCTCTCCTACCGACTAATTAGGTCACTTTAAACGTGCCACGAGCACTAGAGGTGCGGCCGCGCCTTATGTTTGGCCTCCCCCTTTTCTTGACCAATCAAGTCGCTCTAAACTTGCCACCATACATTAAAGGCCAAGCGCACCCTGTCACGCCACCATACTAACTGGCAAGCCAAACGCGCCCTACCGCAACAATATATTAATTGGCATGCCAACATGCCACCGTGCTGTAATAGCATGCCACGAGCCACTTTATCCTTGGCCACGCCGCCAAGCCCTAATTTTGGCCACGACACCAAATCCCAGCTTTGTCCATGCCGCCATGCATAGGCGCGGCTATGCCACTTACGCAATTATGCTAATGGCATGCACGAGCCATGCCAGCCATGCTGCAACGCCGCCGATGCATGTTAAAGGCGCCACTGCCTACAAAAGGTGGCCATAATCGACGACTACCCTTCCTCATGAGATGCAATCTCAGCCCTCCAAGTTCGCCACCGAACTGATGGACTTGTGGCAACTTTTAGGCGACCACCACCTAAACCAGTGGCCATGGCTATGCCGAGCGCTACTTGCACCACCGTGCCACTGGCATGCACGAGCCATGACGCAATGCCACCTGGCGACACCAAAACGCCACTGCACCATTATCAGGCGCCAACACAAGGTAGCCACAATCAACGGATACCCTTATTCGTAAGATGCGATCTCGTCCATCTAAATTCTCCACCGAGCCGGCAAGCTCGTGACAAGTTTTAGGCAACTAGCCAAAACGAGCCTAGCATCACATATGTTATTTACCTGCGGCAAGCCTCTCAATTTTAAATTGCCACACGTAGCAAAGTTCTACATGTTTTCAACGAAAACACTCGAGACATCAAAACATGTCACAAAAGCGGGGATACTCATCGGGGTATTGGTCCGCGGTTTACGGCGTGTGGTGTGAAATACGCCCGTTACGGAAAGTGTCATAAAGCGGGGTGGTTAGTAATGTCAAGAATTAATGGTGTAAACGTATCCTTCATTATGGAAACATAAATTCCAGGTGTTACCCGTTACTCCCTTCTTCCACCACTCAATCGTTTCCACTTCCCTACGAGACCAGGGTACGCTTTATTGCGACTTGTATAAATAGGTCTCACATATTTTCCACCAATGAAACAAGTTTTGGTCAGGAGAAGAATACAACATCCATAAATCATATGATAGATTTTCACTTAGGTAACCAGTTCAATTTTTTGATATAAGTCACGAAACACCCACACTTCCAGAGTCAATTATTCTGGTCTCAACACTTTCTTCGCTTCCCTCCCTAAGAACAACCCTTCTCCCTCACTTTGTGACCGAAGCAAGCCTGGAACGACCATTTTTTGGTTTATGCCAAGATTGTACAGATTGATCTATCGAATAAAAAGTACTCCATGCAGTACATTGTTTATGGTTTAGACTCATTTCTCATCCACACACACGAAATTACCAAAAACAGTAGAAACCGTTTTCACCCATAAACAACTGGATAACAGGTACGCTTAGTTACCAGATTCTATTCGTCTGAACCACCTTTAGGTACTGACAATATGTAATTCAGGTTAATGCTTTAGGGTTTGTGAATTAGGTTTGATCCTAGTAGTTAGACTCAGTACGCTCGTTCTACTTGCTAGGGTTGTTTTTACACATGATTATTTTTACAGAATCCCACTCTGCAAGGTTTAACGTTCTCTACTTGTGTAAGGAATTAGTCAACAATTAGGGATATCTTAACCCTTACTAGCAATAGATTTAATAAATAAATATATTTAGTTGTCCACCTAAACAATCTATCAATCAATCATATGAATAAATAGATTCAATAATCATATGAATAAATCAAAATAGATTCATATATTAAATCAAATCAAGTTTACAACTTAGAATTCATCCTCAATCAATAGGTGCTTAGATACTCATGTATGTATAAACAACCATGATATACATATAAGAAAAGTTTAGAGATATCATTACGATTGATGAATCGCTCCGAAACCCTAGCTTTCGCTCCGTGTGGTGTTTCTCCTCTCCAAGACTTAAAATTTAGTGACCTCTTGATGTTGATATATTTTTCATGACCTAATACCTTTTTATAGGTTTACATTGCTTGGCCATCAGGTATCTGATTCTGTTCAAGAACTCGACCCAAAAAATATGAAATAAAGACCCTAACCATGAGTTTTGTCCTTCAACAGTATGCATACCTGTTTTGTCCTTCAACAAAGAAAACCACCTATAATTTCAATTCAGCATCTCTATATCCAAGGAAATTCCAAACCTACTCTCACTTCTAATCCAAATTTGCGTCCAAATCTCCGGAATTCATTGTTGATCTTGTTATCAACCTTCACTTGAATTTCCTACTCTCACTTATAATTCCACAAGTTTTATACTTGTGAGGTGAATAATAATCTAGGTTGCACTTCGGGTTGCATAAGTCCGGATTTTGAGGTTAGCTAGACTTTGTCTATTGCTATCCATTTCCACACCTTTGATCAAACTACTTGATTGTCATTAATCCGTGGGGAGCTGATTTGGTTTAAAGTCTTTAATTGAGTCGAAGCAACTATTAGTTGGTGTGACGTCATCTAAGGGATCAATTGTGTAGGGTCCTGCGGGTATTCAAGACACGTAAGGAGCGCGACTGTACTTTAATCGGTGGGAGGGCTCAACTACATTCCAGTCCAAAGTTAATTGGTAGTAGGATAGTGTCTATAACGGCTTAATATAGTTTGGTGTTCAATTTGGACTAGGTCCCGGGGTTTTTATGCATTTGTTGTTTCCTCGTTAACAAAAATTCTGGTGTCTGTGTTATTTAATATTCCATATTATATTGTTTATCTTTATAATTGTAGTATCATAGGTTGTGCGTTCCGCAATCACAATAGATACATTCGAACTTGTTTCATTGGATACGACTTGATTGATTCTTGGACATTGGTCTTTGGTACCATCCAAGTTATCTCTCTGTAATTAGGTTCACGGATTCACTTCTGTAAACGTTCTAACCATAAGAGATAGAGGATATAACTCTAGACAGTATTCCTCGATTGAGTTTAGATCTCTGATTTGTGTTAAGTTTGTCCATACAGACTTCCCATGAAAAAAGTGGTGGTTTATTTTGGTACCCCCGTGTTTTCATATTTAGTTTGTTTTAATTCGTTGTTCATTTGCAAATGAACTCTGATTTTGATTAGGTGTACAAAGAATGAACCGTGTTCTAGTTTTGGTTTGATTAAGTGTTCATTTTAAATAATGAAATCTATATTTTGTTCATAATAACGAAGTTTTTTTATGTGTTCATATTAAAAATGAACAATGTTCTGGTTTTATTTGATTAGTTGTTCATTTGAAATTATGAACTCTATCAAAATAAATTTCTTTTTAATGACAACAGGGAAAGTCCAAAATCGTTCACCTTTTCTTCATTCAATGCATCACATTTCAACATACGCATATTTAATCTATGCCATTAAATAAAATTGAAATTTAGTCGTTCGATCTCTCCTTTTAATAGCAGCAGAAACCATATTCATCCCCACCAAAAAATATTTTCTATTCTCTTCGAGATCATACAAAGATAGAGAGACGAACTGAAATCTAAGGTTTAGTTCGATCTGGTTTTAGGATTTAATCGAGTGGAAATCGAAAATTGAAGAATGCAGGAAATAAAGAGGGAATTGAGAGAGATGTGAGGAACTACGACCCTAATTCCCCAAATTACACATATTTCTTGCTTCTCTTATGGGTTACACCCTTCTTATAAGTGTAACCATTTCCTAATCTCTTTCCATTAATCTAAGAGAAAAAATAACTCATTTTTTTTATGTTCTTATTGTGAATTCAAATTAGGGTTCCCGATGTTGTCAATTCAAATCGTGTAATCGGGATTTAATATTTTTCTGATTTCATACAAAATAAGAAATAATATTCTTATGATAGAGATCTCTAACATCTATAAAATTGATTTTCTTAAGCAACTGTTTATGGTTAAAAATCGTTTCTGCCGATTTCGGTAATTTCGGTAGGTGAGTGAGAAACTGGTTCAAACCCTAAACAAATGTGCTGCACGTGAGCACTTTATAGATTTGAGAGATCAATCTGTCCCAAGTCCGGCCTAAACCAAGAAATGGCCGTTCAGGACTTGCTTCGGTCACAAAGTGGAGGAGAAGGGTTGATTTGGGGAGGGAAGCAAAGAAAGGTGTTGAGGAGAGTAGTATCTCGACTTGTATCGAAAGTAAAAGCTTGGGAAGCTTGCAAGAGATGAAAGCTTTTGGGAAAGCTTGCAAAGTTGCCTTTCCGAGAGTGTAGTATTTTTCTCCTGACCGAGACTTGTTGTCGGTGGAAATAGGTAAGACCTATTTATACAAGTCGAGATTGAAACGTACTCCCTGGCCTCATGAAAGAAGAGAGTAAAGGGTGAAATAATGAGAGGAGGTGGTAACCGCAAGGTGTTTATGGGTGAAAACGTTTTCACCATTATTTCCTCATTTATTTGACCGCTTTATTCCTTTTCACGCTTTCTTAATGTGAGCGTAGTGTCTGTACGTAAGCCGTGACCGCCAAACCAAAACCCTGGAAAGCATCCCCCAGTTTGTGTTGATATCTCGAGTGTTGGTTGCACCTTGAGTGCAAGTGGCGCTGCTCGTGGCGCGTGTGGCATGTGCCATTGGCATGTGCGGAATGCCTTGGTGGTAGGTTGTCCGTTGAGTGTAAGTGGCAATGCCAGAGCTGCTAGTGGCGTGTGTGGCATGTGCCAATGGCATGTGCGGAATGCCTTGGTGGTAGGTTGCACGTTGAGTGTAAGTGGAAATGCGGGAGCTGCTAGTGGCGTGTGTGGAATGTGCCAATGGCATGTGCGGAATGCCTTGGTGGTAGGTTGCACGGTTTGCAAGTTAAGCTACCCGGCGTGTGTGTTTGGCATGTGCCAATGGCATGTGCGGAATGCCTTGGTGGTAGGTTGCACGGTTTGCAAGTTAGGCTACCAGCGTGTGTGTTTGGCATGTGCCAATGGCATGTTCGGAATGCCTTGGTGGTAGGTTGCACGGTTTGCAAGTTAGGCTACCAGCGTGTGTGTTTGGCATGTGCCAATGGCATGCGTGGCCGTTAGGGCCGTGGCCTTGGTAGGAAAATCTACAAGCGAACATGTTGGCATGTGCCAATGGCCTGCGTGGCCGTTAGGGCCGTGGCCCTGGTAGGAAAAGCTACCAGCGAGCATGTTGGCATGTGCCAATGGCATGCGTGGCCTTGGTAGGAAAATCTACCAGCGAACATGTTGGCATGTGCCAATGGCATGCGTGGCCGTTAGGTCGTGGCCACAGTAGGAAAAGCTACCGGCGAGCATGTTGGCATGTGCCAATGGCATGCGTGGCCGTTAGGGCCATGGCTTTGGTAAGAAAAGCTACCAATGCGAGTATGTTGGCATGTGCCAATGACATGCGTGGCCGTTAGGGCCGTGGCCTTGGTAGGAAAATCTACCAGCGAGCATGTTGGCATGCGCCAATGGCATGCGTGGCTGTTAGGGCCATGGCCTTGGTAGGAAAAGCTACCGTGAGCATGTTGGCATGTGCCAATGGCATGCGTGGCCGTTAGGGCCGTGGCCTTAGTAGGAAAAGCTACCAGCGAGCATGTTGGCATGTGCCAATGGCATGCGTGGCCGACTTGGCCTAGGTTGCATGGTTTGTAAGCCTAGGGCGCTATATTTGGCATGCGCCAATGGCATAGCGGCTTGGAAATATGGCTTGTGGTACGTGTTGGCATGTGCCAATGGCACGTACGGCCATGTTGACCTAGTTGCACGCTTTTGCAAGCCTAGGGCGCTATATTTGGCATGCGCCAATGGCATAGCGGCTTGGAAATATGGCTTGTGGTACGTGTTGGCATGTGCCAATGGCACGTACGGCCATGTTGACCTAGTTGCACGTTTTGCAAGCCTAGGGCGCTATATTTGGCATGTGCCAATGGCATAGAGGCTTAGTTTGGCATGGTTGCCAATGCGTGCGATATGTAGTTTGGTTTTGGCGTCGCTGCCATGGTGCGCAGTGTGCGGCTTGGTTTGGCGTTGTTGCCATGGTGCGCAGTGTGCGGCTTGGTTTGGCGTTGTTGCCATGGTGCGCAGTGTGCGGCTTGGTTTGGAATTGTTGCCATGGTGCGCGGTGTGCGGCTTGGTTTGGCATTGTTGCCATGGTGCGCAGTGTGCGGCTTGGTTTGGCATTGTTGCTATGGTGCGCAGTGTGCGTCTTGGTTTGGCATTATTGCCATGGTGCGCAGTGTGCGGCTTGGTTTGGCATTGTTGCCATGGTGCGCAGTGTGCGGCTTGGTTTGGCATTGTTTCCATGGTGCGCGGTGTGCGCTTGGTTTGGCATTGTTGCCATGGTGCGCAGATGTGCGGTTTGGTTTTGGAATTAGGGTTACGTGTCGAAAACCCTAACGGTATTTTGAAAAAATACCCCTATTAATTATTTACACTCGAGTTAAATGCTCTTAGGTAATGTGTTGCGGGTAACACTAGGTCATGGGGTTTTACGATTTTACCCCTTGTTTAAAAACCACCATCAACATTAAGTCCCCGCTTAGCTCGGAATAGGGGCTTTGTTGCGAGGTAAGCATAAGATTGTGACAAACTATCAACAACAAAAAAGTAAAGAGAATTGAGGAGGCTTGTCGACCTTTTATAAATAGGACTTGAAATCCTTGCCTCCGGTAGTTTTGCACAAATCGGGAGGTCGGCACAATTGGTGGGGCGGTGCAACTTCGGGGGCGACGTTGGGAAGTCGGCGTGAGTTGGGAAGCGAGCGTGCTAGCAGGGTGGGACCACAAGCGCAATGTGGAAGTGTGCGTGCTTGCGGCGTGACTTGGGCGGCCATAGGGAAGTCGGTGCAATTGGTGGGGCCGGTGCAGCTTGGGCGACGTTGGGAAGTTGCGTGAGTTGGGAAACTGAGCGTGCTAGCTGGTGGGACCGGCGCAATGTGGAAGCTGTGCGTGCTTGCAGGCGTGACTTGGTCGGCCATAGGGAAGTCGGTGCAATTGGTGGGGCCGGTGCAGCTTGGGCGACTTTGGGAAGTTGCGTGAGTTGGGAAACTGAGCGTGCTAGCTGGTGGGACCGGCGCAATGTGGAAACTGTGCGTGCTTGCAGGCGTGACTTGGGCAGTCATAGGGAAGTCGGTGCAATTGGTGGGGCCGGTGCAGCTTGGGCGACTTTGGGAAGTTGCGCCCTTGTGGGCTCGTTTCTTACACGCACGATTTTGGTAAAGGGAAATCCTTCCCTATTTCAAAGTCTTCACGCCTATATATATAAAGTCCCTTTCTCCCATCTTGCACTTTCATCTTTTCATCCTTTTCTACTAACGGCAGAGTCACAAAGAAAAAAAACGGCTTCCGTGTATGTCTTCCAGTACTTCTCTTGTTTCCCTTTTCATGTAGGTGCAAACCCTAAGAGTAGGCGTTTTTCTTTATAACCCTTGCAATGATATTGCGCATATAATTTCTTGGCGTGACTCTTGTAGAAAATACTGTATGTATGCACCCAAGGGAAATACTGCATATATTATTCGAACCCGTAGGAAAGTGCTCCATATACAATTTTGAACCCGAAGAAGGATACCGCAGACGAGCCAGTGTAAAATCTGCGTATATAATTTTGAACTCAAGAAAAACTTTGCGTGTGCAGTTTCGAACCCGTAGAGAATACTATATATGAATCCCGAAGAAGAATACTGTATATGTGCTTCATATGACTTTGAACCCGTAGGAAATATTGTATATATGATTTTTCGGTTCCTGAAAGAAATACTACGTGTGCAATTTTGAACCAGTAGAAAAATGCTCCATATATAATTTTGAACCCGAAGAAAAATACTGCGTGTGCAGTTTCGAGCCCGTAGAGAATACTGTATATGAATCCCGAAGAAGAATACTGTATATGTGCTTCATATGACTTCGAACCCGTAGGAAATATTGTATATATGATTTTCGGTTCTGAAAGAAACATCGCGTGTGCAATTTTGAACCAGGTAGAAAAATGATCCATATATAATTTTGAACCCGAAGAAAAATATCTGCGTGTGCAGTTTCGAGCCCGTAGAGAATACTGTATATGAATCCCGAAGAAGAATACTGTATATGTGCTCCATATGACTTCGAACCCGTAGTAAATATTGTATATATGATTTTCCGGTTCCTGAAAGAAATACTGCGTGTGCAATTTTGAACCAGTAGAAAAATGCTCCATATATAATTTTGAACCCGAAGAAGGATACTGTAGGCACACTTGAACCCGTATAAAATACCGCGTATATAGTCTTTGAACCCGAAGAAAATTCTGCGTATATAGTCTTGAACCCGAAGAAAATACTGCGTATATAGTTTTGAAACCGTATAGAATACACCCTTTTTTTTTTTTTTTATTTCGGGTTTTCCTTTTGTTGGGCGCGGTTATGTGTCGGGAGATAATTTTTTTTTTTTTTTTGTGCAGGTATCTTGTTACTAAGTTGTTATTAAGAGATCCGACAAGATGTTACCTGAACAAAATTTCGCTTCATCAAAGGAAGTCCATAATTCTAAACCAAATACGGATGATGAGTTCTTCGCCAAAAAAATTGTCTCTGCTCGGAAACATCACCCAGGTTTCGTGCCAATTTTGTTAACCGGTGGTGAAGATGAAAGGAAGACACGTTCGGTTCACCCAGAGAACACCATACGGTTCTGCCTTCAAAAAGGGGTATACTCCTCTTCCAACATTGATTTAAGGATGTGTCAAATCCCATTGCGTTCTTTTGATAGATGGGTTGAGTTCATGGTGAGTAAGGAGCACATAAACACCAACCCGACTCGAGCGCAGATTATTGATCTTTGTCGAGCTTCGGTAAACCTCCATATTAGGAAAGATATAGGGCTAGGTTGCTTTCATCTCAGGATGGTGTTCGGACACCCATACAATCATATGTAGATGGGGTGAGATAACTTTCTCCTTGGAGAGTGTGGCTCTCTTCTTTGAATCTTCCGAATCGGGAATCTTAAAATCCAATTATCCGAAAGTGAGGTGAAGATGCGGTATGACCTTGCCGCTAAGTTGGGAGATTACGCTCGAAAAGACTCCACTGCGAAGTCGAAGGATTAAATCGGGAAGAGGATGAAAGGTGCTTTTATAGCTGGTGGATGTCTCAATGGTTTCGGATGAGCTGGAACTGAGCAGTAAAAGCAACGATCTTCATGTTGCGCATTTTTGGATCTCTCGGTTGTCTAGAGACATTTTGATGACGGTTACGGCAAGAAGGAAATAAGACCGAGTTGCTAGCGATGGGTGTGAAGTTAGCAAAAGGTGAAGTTCTTCCCATTGGCAAGCTATTCCTCGGTTCCTCGTATGTGCATACGGATCACCATTGCGAACATGCGAGTTTCGAATGGTTTCATGAAAGTGGATTCATATGTGCATGTTGCTTTTCTGCAAGTCTGGCTATGGGAGCACTTTGAGAAGTATGCTCCGAAACCGATGCCTTCGATTCCCGCGAGTTGGGGAGGTTTCCGAATTCTTCGATGGGTGAACAGGCGTCCAAAAGTTGGCATGAGCTTGGTTAGTCTTCTTGACAAGTCATATGAAATCAGTTTTCGCCCGTGGGAGCCGGTCCATAGGTCGGTGACTCAAATTGACACCTTTGCTTCTGCTCCGATCATGTCTTTGTCTTCTGACGGCGATTTGAGCGTTCTTTAAAAACTTGTTTATTCAAAGTTGCATGTCCGGTTATATGCCGTCTTTCTTCATGGGGTCTTTCCAGATAGCTGCTTACAATATTGACCGTGCTGCTCGTCACATGGGTTTCGATCAAGGGGTGCCTCTTACTTACCAGCCGGTGATCCCTAAGGATTCATTGCGTGCTGCCCTTAATGCTAGCGCCCTTGAGCCGGGTATCCTCCTTCCCTTCTTTCAAATGGGAAGAGTAACTTCGACGACCTCCGGCTATAATGAGTTCTGGTGCGACGAGTTTATTATGATCCAAGATTTTGTGAATAACGTGGTGGAGAACGTTCGTTGTAAACCTTCCCCAGCAGTTTTGAAGAAGTATCCAATGTTGAGAGATCTCAAGCGAAAGTTTCCTAGCAACTCGGAAAGTCCCCAGGCCAAGGAACGGAGAACGAAGAATCGTGCTGGCGGGTTCCGGACGGTTTCAAAAGACCCTCCCTCGGCTCTCGTGTCTTTCAGTTCTTCCAATAACTAGGTATGTGTCGCCTCTTCGTTGGTTTGTCTCAAAACACGTGAATTTTCTTTGAAAACATGTGTCTTGTTTCCTCCAGGGCCGGTAGTGTTAATGCTTTTCTTTGCCCTTGCACGTTGCCGGGAGACGGCGGCAATTTCTTCAAAGAATTCCAAGAAAGATCGAGCCTTCTCACGGCGTGATGAGTCGAGAAAGAAGAAAGTTCGACAAGTGAGAGTGATTCCTCCGGCAAAGACTTGGTTCTTTTTCGGGAAGTGGTTCGGTGAGTTTCGCGCTTATTTTCTTTCTTCTTCTGTTTCTTCTTTTGAAAAATGTCTAATTAAAGTTCGCAGGAGGTATCCGGTTCGGAGGACGATTCTGGGGTAGAACCACACGAAAACTTGCCTTTGGTGACCACCGCGGTGACTTGGAGATGGGAGTTAGCCAATTGCCGGGCACGAGATGTGGTTCAAACAGCGGATGATTCTCGATGGTTGCTTTGCCGTAGACATGGAAGAAGACCCTCTGCGAGTCGTGAGGCCAGTGCGGGCGCCATTTTGATCCCCGTACTTGGTTCCTTATCCAGGTCATGTGCTGGTTGGCGGCTTCACGTGCCGGCTAAGCACGAGGCTTTGTACACCGTAATCGGAAGAAGTATGGACATATGGCCACAACCAACAAAGTCACTAGTCGATTTGCGCTGGTTAAGCGTGTGGAAGAGGCTTTATCTTCCATCGAGGATGTGCGTGAGGTGACCGATCACACCGTTTCTGAAGACGTTATTGCCGACTGGGAGCACCATCGCGACGTGTGCGTAGAAAAGGAGTTCAACACTTCGTGGTTTGTCGAAGGCCTTGCTAAGATCCAAAAGTTGAAAGATGCAGCAATCGAAAGCCTTTCCGCCGAGGAGATTGCACAACAAGAGGTGAAACTCGAAGAGCTTTCCAAGATGTTGACTACGAAGAGAGCGGCTCTTGAAGATGCAAAGTTGACTTTCTCCAAGAAGAGCAGAATTCTGTTGGATAATTTTCCTTGAACGTTTCTCTGTTAAACTTTCATTTAGGTTCTCTTTTTTTGAAAGACATATTGGATGTCGGTTCAAAGCTTGACCTTTGATAGGCAAATTTGGTAGCTTTTTAGGGTATTGGATTATTTCGGGATGAATGGTTTTGATAATATGACTCGATTATGTTTTGGGAAAGGAATATTGCTTTTATGAAAGTGTGTGCTAGCAATAGGCACAAGACTCGGTAGTATGACAGGTTTTACTAAGAACCTTAAAATAGATCGTATATCTTGTGCAGTCTAAATTTACTCACTTCATAGGTTTTGTGAACACGCCCCTCTCCGTGTAAAGGCGGCTTTGCTGGTAGCATCGCCAGTTAGTCCCCAATTGCTGGTAGCGTATTCAGCGAGTCTCCAGTTTTCTGGTGTAGTTTTAACAACTGATAATTGGGTTGTTTGGCGGTTGAGTTGACTGAGTCACAAGTCCCCAATTGCTGGTAGCATCTTCAACGAGTCCCCGGTTTTCAGGTGTAGTTTTACAAATCGTAATTGGGGTCCGGCGCGGTTGAGTCGAATTGAGTCGTCTCCCCTACCATCTTGATATCCGGGTCGAAGAACGAGATCGACGTCTAACATTGTAGCCGATAGATCAATCCTCCCGCTGTGGTCGCCAATTGTTTATGGGTAAAAATCGTTTCTGCCGATTTCGGTAATTTCGGTAGGTGAGTGAGAAACTAGTTCAAACCCTAAAGAAATGTGTTGCACGTGAGCACTTTATAGATTCGAGAGATCAACCGCTACAAGTCCGGCCTAAACCAAGAAATGGCCGTTCCGGACTTACTTCGGTCACAAAGTGGAGGAGAAGGGTTGATTCGTGGAGGAATCAAAAAAGGTGTTGAGACCAGAATAATTCCGGGGAGAGTAGTATCTCGACTTGTATCGAAAGTAAAAGCTTGGGAAGCTTGCAAGAGATGAAAGCTTTTTGGGAGATCTTGCAAAGTTGCCTTTCTGAGAGTGTAGTATTTTTCTCCTGACCGAGACTTGTTGTCTGGTGGAAATAGGTAAGACCTATTTATACAAGTCGAGATTGAAACGTACCCTGGCCTCATGAAAGAAGAGAGTAAAGGGTGAAATAATGAGAGGAGGTGGTAACCGCAAGGTGTTTATGGGTGAAAACGTTTTCACCATTATTTCCTTATTTATTTGACCGCTTTATTCCTTTTCACGCTTTCTTAATGTAAGCATAGTGTACGCTGTAAGCTGTGACCGCCAAACCAAAACCCTGGAAAGCATCCCCCAGTTTGTGTTGATATCTCGAGTGTTGGTTGCACCTTGAGTGCAAGTGGCGCTGCTAGTGGCGCGTGTGGCATGTGCCGTTGGCATGTGCGGAATGCCTTGGTGGTAGGTTGTACGTTGAGTGTAAGTGGCAATGCCAGAGCTGCTAGTGGCGTGTGTGGCATGTGCCAATGGAATGTGCGTAATGCCTTGGTGGTAGGTTGCACGTTGAGTGTAAGTGGCAATGCCAGAGTTGCTAGTGGCGTGTGTGGCATGTGCCAATGGCATGTGCGGAATGCCTTGGTGGTAGGTTGCACGGTTTGCAAGTTAGGCTACCAGCGTGTGTGTTTGGCATGTGCCAATGGCATGTGCGGAATGCCTTGGTGGTAGGTTGCACGGTTTGCAAGTTAGGCTACCAGCGTGTGTGTTTGGCATGTGCGGAATGCCTTGGTGGTAGGTTGCACGGTTTGCAAGTTAGGCTACCAGCGTGTGTGTTTGGCATGTGCCAATGGCATGCGTGGCCGTTAGGGCCGTGGCCTTGGTAGGAAAAGCTACCAGCGAGCATGTTGGCATGTGCCAATGGAATGCGTGGCCGTTAAGGCCGTGGCCCTGGTAGGAAAAGCTACCAGCGAGCATGTTGGCATGTGCCAATGGCATGCGTGGCCGTTAGGGCCGTGGCTTTGGTAAGAAAAGCTACCAGGCGTATGTTGGCATGTGCCAATGGCATGCGTGGCCGTTAGGGCCGTGGCCTTGGTAGGAAAAGCTACCCGCGAGCATGTTGGCATGTGCCAATGGCATGCGTGGCCGTTAGGGCCGTGGCCTTGGTAGGAAAAGCTACCAAGCGAGCATGTTGGCATGTGCCAATGGCATGCGTGGCCGTTAGGGCCGTGGCCTTGGTAGGAAAAGCTACCAGCGAGCATGTTGGCATGTGCCAATGGCATGCGTGGCCGACTTGGCCTAGGTTGCATGGTTTGTAAGCCTAGGGCGCTATATTTGGCATGCGCCAATGAGGTTTTACACTAGGTCATGGGGTTTTACGATTTTACCCCTTGTTTAAAAACCACCATCAACAGCAACCATGTCCTGTATTTTAGTTTTGTTTATGTTCCGGGATTGTTTTTTTATTTTATTTTTTGTTGCAAGTTGATTACACAGTTTTTCATCGTGATTCCTCAAAAATAGAAATCTATTTTAAGAGTTTCTTACAGCAATAACAATTTCTTTCCATCTGATTAGCCAAGTTTTTACGTAGATCTCGCTATTTGGACATAAATGAGGCTTGATTAATTGTTGTAAAATCAATAGGTTTTATTTATGTGGTAGCCTAAATTGGTAATTACATTTGTTTAGAGTGCTGCACAAACGTCAAGCTCCCTACACATATTGGTGTTGTAGTTCTAGAAATTTACCTTTGGGGTTCTCTTTCTTATGCCGTTGATTTTGATGATTTTGTTTTTTTTTGGGTTACTATGGCAATTGGAAGAAGGTTCTGCAAGTGTAGTTAGAGAAAGCCATGAAAGTGGAGAACAAATTGCACGTTTTAATGTTGGCGAACAAGATATTTGAAAAAAATATACCCATCACTAAATATGTTTTCTTAAAACACTTAATAGGCGGAAGCATAAAGACAAATAGTCCATTTCGAACACCGCAGTTAGGAAATCCAAACATAGTAGTAAGAAGAATGTAGATGGGTTAGTTCTGAATTTTCGCCATGCATCACTTAAACCGATGGTGTGAATCAGTTTATTTCTTGACTGCTTATATGATGACTTTTAGTTTTGGTAGTATTTGCATATGTTATGAATGACTACTGGTTAGAAGGTTTTATCTTGAAACTGCTTCATCTTCCTACTGATTATGTAGTTTGTATAAGTTTTACCATTCTTATGCTGACCAACTATAAAAGAAAAGTGTCATTTGCATAAAAAAATAATAATAAAAAAAAAAAAAGATGAAATACTTGGGATACATAAACCTCTTTATTTGTGTGGGGTCCGTAGGTTTCTTTTATTTGAGTCGTATAGTCGTATTCAGTGATTAGCTTCTGAGTGAAAAATGTGTTTGTTTTTACTGTACGACGGTATGTTATAATGTAATATGTTGCAGGTATCAAAGTTCTGAAAAATGCAAAAATACATACGAAAAAAATTAGCATTTGTAGACGTGCAACGCACATTCACTCCATTATCTGTGTAATTTAATGACGAATTTGTTTTTTTTTTTTTTTTTTTTTTTTTGAAGCATTACGACGAAAAGTTATTGATGCAGAGTCAATGCTATTTTCTATGTTTTCTTACAATTTTAATGCAAAAAACAAATAAGAAAAATTTGGATACAAATATGGAAACCTTCATCTATTCATAATAAATCCTAAACCTGGGACTAAACAGGGATACATGGAGTATAATTTCTTTTTTAAGGCCTATTCCTATGGGTATGGTAAAAAAATGTTGTTTGGCATACCAGGTGGCATGGAAAACGAGTAGTGCCACTATGGGAAAACCACTGAGCAACAATGGTCGATATTAACTCTAGCGCCAACGGCTAGTTCTTTATCGCTACAAATAGGTAATTTTCAAACTCAGAAGTTTGCCGCAAAATTTTTTACACAATTTTTTTCTTTCTAATTCTCTTTTTCTTAATCTAAATTTCTCTATTTCTCTCTTTCTCGATCTAATTTATTTTTTTGAAGTTTCCCAAATGTCACAATTTCAAACCCAACTTGATTTGGCAACACAACTTGATTTTTCGGGAGTAGTGCTTGAAAGTGCCGTTAAGAAGATATGTGATAAGTATAAAGAAATAAGTAAGAAGCAAAGAAGTCTCCAAGTTTTGGATATCAACCAAGTCAAAACCGCAACTAAGAAAAGGCAAAGAAAAGTTCAAGGCAAGGAAAATCAAGGCAAAACAAATTTGAATCCAAAGAAGAAGATAAACAAAGGAGAATCCGTTCATGAGTGCATTGATTGGAAATTTGGTGAAATGAAGAAGATTAACAAGATGAAGAACATTGTCCCAAATTTTTTTTTTTAAAGTCTATAGTTCAAAATATTATTGTCTAGTTTTATGTCATGTAAAAATTGACTATTTAATGATTATATCCAAATTTAATGAATTTGAAAATTTGACGATTAATGTTGAAAATTAAGCTTAATTCTATTCTTAATCCAATCTTATATTTTAATAAGAGATACATTTAAACAAATATTAAAACCTAATACTTAGACAATTATGAAATTAAAACATAAGAACTTAAACTAATACTTAGACAATTTAAATATTAAAACCTAATATTAAGTGGACAATCGAGAAATTAATACATAAATATTAGACCATATTTGGGAAAATATTTTAAAATGTCGAAACAATTTTCAAATGAGAAGTTTTTTTCGTAGATGCGACGATATTCCGCACGACACTAAGTTCCATCATAGTTGCACCATCCGCACCACACCTTTGTTGAAATTCCATAATGGATTCACCATTCCTCAAATTTGGACCTTCTTGATGAAGTGAAGCAACAAATCTACTAACTTCCTTATTGATTCAACTCTGAAACATCACGATTGTTGAGATTCATTGTTTGTTCTTGAAATTTCCTAAAAATCATTTGCCATAATGTTTCGATGTAATGCATTACCTAATACAGTATCCTCAATAGAAGAAATCTAATTCCTGCAAATACATTGATCTTCCGCAACAATGAATTTTGGTTTCCGCCTTATTTGACTTCTCCTATTTTGTCTATTCCTATTTTGATTTCTAAATCTAATTTTACTTCTCCTAATTTCATTATCCACATTGGCACGATCAACATCTCTTCGATTTGCGTCAGCACGTTGGTTTGCTACGAACTCAGCAATGCTCATATTATAATCCATACTCTCTGAGGAATTGGAAGAGTGATGAAAAGAATTGGAGATTGAGAAATTCTAGAGAGGTTTAGAAATTCTGGTGTGAGTTGAAATGAGATTGACATTAGGTATTTAAAGAGGGGGAAAATAGTAGTCGTGGGATGAAGATCTGATAAGCGATGATCAGGGAGCCGAGCGGTAGCTTGACTAGCGCTGGCGACTTAAAGACCAGCAAGCGCTGACTTGACCATCGAGTGATGGACACTCTATCGCTCGCTGGAAACTCTGTCGTGTATGCCTATATGTTATTCGACATATAGGCATATGAGTTTAGCAGTTTGGCATACCCATAATGGATGCATATATGCCAAAAATCAGTGTTTGGCATATGCATAGGAATAGGTGTAAAGGAATAAATTTATAATACTCCAGAGAAATATAAATTTCTTAAATTAGAAAACCTATATATACCAAGATAATGCATTTCCCGAAACCATAAACTAATAAAGTTTTAAGAGCTGAAATATGTCGTCTTGCTATTCGTAGAAACCTAGTCTAACGCCTTTACCCACTGACAAGGCCTTACTGCCTTCACTATTGAAATTGTTATATATTAAATAATTTATTTTATTTTAAATAAAACTTTAAAAAGATTTTAAATAAGGGGATCAGAAAAATCATTACATACGAAACTTGATGGGAGTCTTGCAACTAGATGACCTCCAACACCCTTTTAAATAGCCACACATATTCTATGAAAAAAAGATCTACGAGAACCACATTGCGCATCATTATTAGCTAACCAATTCTTTATCCTCTTTAAAAAGATTATAGTGTCCTCATCAAGCTCGTCCAAGGTCGAAAAGGCTAGAATACCAAAACCATACCCATGAGACACACACTTGTCCGGATATTTGTTAAAACTTGACTGAATTGCCCGAGAAATGGCTTGTCCGGGGTAAAAGACTTAACGCAACCACCTGTACACCAGTAACGTCTAGGCATACATGTTGACCACTTTACCAGTTACAAACAAGAATATCAGCAGGTCTCAAAGCATTACCTCAATCAGACAAGAAACCCAAAGCAATATAAATTTAAACTTAAATCTAGAATATAGATTTTGGAATATTTAAATGACACATCAATCTCGGATAAGTTATAAGATGTATTTTTCTAAATTAATAGAATTTAACGGTTCCAAAGACTATTAATTTTTCAAAGTTCAGATATACTAAAATATAATGAACAACCGAACCAGTGCTAATCCTAAGTGACAGCCCTATCATGGGTGCCTTTAATGTGGCCGCGCTCTGGCGGCGGTTATAACTAGAGTATAAATTGGTGTTGCCAAATTATGTACACTAGATTTGTTCTCGTGGTACGGAACGAGCGTTTGTCTTTTAACTTGGTGTGCGCGTGGCTTTTCCCGCCCCGTGGCGATGATTTTGGTGACGGGGCGAATATATTAAATAACCGAAGATAAGATATGAAATAGTGTTACTTTTTTCCTTTTGTTTCGTATAAAATAATATGTGCTTTTTTCTTCTTCTTTTCCCTTTATGTATTAATTTGGAAGAAAGAGTCCTAATATGGTAAGTCCTCGACTTTCGAATCGAATTTAAACTTTCATAAAATCCAAACACGGTAAATTAACTTTTCTTTTTAGGTTTGTAATTTTTTAGCCAATCATATAATGCTAAGTGTCTTCATCAAAATTCTAGTTTCACAAAACTAAAAAAGCCTTATTTCGACCAATAGAAAGTGAGGCTTTCCACATCGTTAAATGTGGGAGCTTTTGTTTACGTCTAGGCGTTTAAGTCTTTAGATTGTATTGTTCACTGCAGATTCACATAACATAATGCATATCGAAGTAAGCCTGAATTTTTTTGTTGTTAAGTAAAGGTAGAGCTCTTTAATCCCATGTCTGTTCAGCCAACATTTTTGTTCCCTCGTTTGTCAAGATATCAGCTGCACCATCTTCAAATGCCAGATATGGCTTTCCAATATAGCACGCATTCAGTAATTTAGTTTTGGCCGCATCCACTGGAAGCAAATTCTAGCATATATGCTATATTTTGGCAATATATTGGGGATGATGGTCTTATGCTGTATTGAAATTTGGCCAATATTGTTTCATAACTAAATTCTTGCTAGAAAAACAAGAAGATTCCTAATAATATATCTAGAATCATCATTATATATTGTATAGAACACAACAAAACAAATTTCAAATTGAAGCTTCCTCCCTGCCGAATTTGAACAGACAAGAAGTTTAAGAATATAACAATAATGATGGTTGATTCTTGATACAACATATATTTACCAATATCCGACCGGATTAAATACAATCGTGGTAGGTACTCGACTTTCAAATCGAATTTAGACTTTCATAAAATTCCAAACACGGTATGTTAACTTTTCCTTTTAGGTTTGTAATTTTTAAGCCAATCATATATTGCTTAGTGTCTTAACCGAAATTCTAGTTTCGCAAATAAAAAAAAAAAACTATATTTCGACCAATAGAAAGCGAGGCTTTCCTCAACGTTAAATGTGTGAGTTTTTTTTTGTTTTTTTGTCTAGGCCTTTAAGTCTTTAGATTGTATTGTTCACTGCAAATTCACATAACATAATGCATATCCAAGTAAGCCTGAATTTTTTTGTTTTTAAGAAAATGTAAAGCTCTTTAATTCCATGTGTGTTGAGCCAGCATTTTTCTTCCCTCTTTTGTCAAGATATCAGATGCACCATTTTCAAATGCCAGATATGGCTTTCCAATATAGCATGCATTCAGTAATTTAGTTTTCGCCGCATCCACTGCAAGCAAATTATAGCATATATGTTGTATTTTGGCAATATATTGGGGACGATGGTCTTATCCTCTATTGAAATTTTGCCAATATTGTTTCATAATAACTTCTTGCTAAGAAAACAACACCTTTCCTAATAATATATCTGGAATCATCATTACATATTGTATAGAACACAGCAAAACAAAGTTCAAATTGAAGCTTCCCCTCTGCCGAATTTGAACAGAGAGGAAGTTAAAGAAGATAACAATAATGAAGGTTGATGCTTGATACAACATATGTTTACCAATATCTGGCCGGATTACACACTATCGTATTCTACAAAATAATTTTATTTTAAAAAAAGGTATTTTTCTTTAGTTGTAGCTACATAATCATGTTTTTTTCTGTTTATTTTTTTCTCTTGTGGTTTATGAAATTCTGTTTGATTTGTATTGCATGAACAATATTTTTATTAAACGGGTATATGCATGGGTGTGTAATCCCTTAATTAATGTTTTGTGGAAGTTACAGGGCCGGGAAAGTGGTGGTGGAGTAAAACAGACTAATTTGCATTACTGGGTTTTCTGGTTGAGGAAGAAGAAAAACATGGCTTTGACGTTATGGTCTATTCCGATTCTTTCCATCCTTTTGTTTACTACTTCTGCAGAAAGTTTGCTACCGCCAAAGAACCCGCTATCTCAAGGAAATGCTACCGTTGGTGGATCGAACTTTGGACTTCGGTTACTTGTTCAAGAAAGAAATGTATATACAATACACTAATAATAATGTCTGTAACATTTCTTTCAGAAAAGATCAAATTACTGAGTTCTTTCGCCTACAGGTGGTAATGGAAAATGGTCTCGTTCGAGTTATCTTAACCAACCCCGAAGGTCTAATAACAGCAATAGAATACAAGGATTTGGACCGCAACTTACTTGAGTTCCGCTATCATGAAGACAGCAGAGGGTAAGATTAGACATTCTATATTTTTAATTTTAATTCTAACCACATAGAAGAAAGGAAATGGTTTCCTTTGGCCAGGTAATTGATTCTTGCATATTTGAAGTAAACTGATATCCATTTCACAAACAAAACAATCCAGTAAGAAAATGGTATTCACGGGCTCATGAATGGTGGGCACGTCACCATCCAGTCCACATTAGACCGTTTAACAAGCATGTTTGAGTCTTACATGATTTTTAAACAAATTCTCCTAATTGTCTCCTACTGAACCTCTCTTTCGTATCCTTTAAATGCGACATCATATCCTTTGCGGATATTAACTAATTTGGTTAGAAACTCATACTCTATGTTTATTAATTTCCATTTTGCGTTTTAATACAACGCCAATCAGGTACTATGATGTTATGTGGGGAGAACCAGGACATGATGGAAATTTTGACAAGTAATCTCTCTTTCTTAAGCTCAGTTTTTTGGATATAGATTGAGGTACATGTGGTTCTCCCTTGAAGTATTATAATGTGTTTGTAGGTTGAAGGCAACAACATTTAAGGTTATAGTACAAAACGAGAACCAAATCGAAGTTTCTTTTTCATGGACCTGGGATATTTCTCTTAAAGGAAAACGAATGCCTATTAATTTGGACAAAAGGTCAGTTTGTTAGTATTCTTTGTTTATCTGTATGCAACATCTGTTGATTGTGCCATAATTTGTAACTTTACGTAATTTTCGGCTAATGTATATAGGTTCATTATGCTGAAGAATTCCTCCGGTTTCTATACGTATGTTATTTTCGATCATTTGAAAGGGTGGCCAGAGTTTGGCATTGGCGAAGCCAGGATTGCTTTCAAGCTCAGCCAAGACATGTAAATGAATCTCTCTATTCCATTTATTTCTTACATTCGATATAGGGCTTCCATGGATTGTTGTTCTTGGTTTGAGCAATCAAATTGCTCACCCAGATATTGTTCTTATACTGGGTAAACTTGATATTTGAGTTCTTTGTCGTGTCAACGCATTCACTCACTGCACTCTAAAATTGCTAGGTTTCACCACATGACCATAACCGATAGTAGGCAAAGAGAGATGCCCACGTTACAAGATCGTCTTCAAGGGAAACCTCTAGCCTATCCAGAAGCAGTTCTGTTGACAAATCCAGTCAATCCATCTCTTAAAGGAGAGGTAAGAAACTAGACACACCACGCAGGCATATACATTTTTTTCTATTTATTACAGAATTTGTTGAATCTTAACTTGAAACCAGAGAACATGCATGACGTTGATTAGGAATCTATGTTTGATTTTTGTGGTGCAGGTAGATGATAAGTACCAGTATTCAGTGGAGAATAAAGACACAGGGGTACATGGATGGATTAGTGCCAATCCACGCATAGGATTTTGGATTATAACAGCCAGCAATGAGTTCCTTGTTGGTGGCCCTCACAAACAGGACCTCACATCCCATACAGGCCCTACAAGTCTCTCTGTAAGCATCTCACCTCTTCCTCTATCTCAATCATACTCCTACATCTCAGTCTAGCCACTCCAAAATTCCTGGTGTTTGGGAGGATTTCGAGAGTAAGGTTCATTTGAACAATGTAGCAATTACATGCGTCCAAAATGTTCTGACCTGGCTTCGTGGTATGTTCTTATTCAGACGTTCTTTAGTAGCCATTACACTGGAGAGGAGCTATCCCCGAAATTCCAAAATGGAGAACCGTGGAAAAAAGTTTTTGGTCCTGTTTTCGTTTATGTTAACTCAGTTCCCGAAACAGAAAAGGATCTCTATACAGCACTCTGGGTGGATGCAAAAGCTCAGGTTTCACCCTTCCCTTTCTCCACTCTATATATTATGCATTACTAACAATGTTTAAAGCTGTTGAGTTAAAGGATCTGACCTATTAAATACTCCCTCCGTCCCACCATTAGATGACCTAATTGGTCTAAGATCTTGTCCCATCATTAGTTGACCTATTTCACTAATCAAGGGGATATCTCTAAAACTACCCTTTTGATTGATTATCGGTATCATAAAAAATATGTATAATTTGATATTTATGTTTATACTCGTTACGTAAGTGTTTTAAAATGATTTTCAACGGTACAAAATTTACGAAAATCTATGGTATAGTTTGGGAGATAAATGATTTCTAAAATTTACAAATTATTATCCATAAGGGTATAATTGTAAAAAATACTTAAAAACACTCATTTCATTCATTGCGTTAAGAATTGTGCAAACTTCAACTAGGTCATCTAATAGTGGGACGGAGGGAGTACATGGACTCTGCGACTGAGGATTTTATGGATTTCCTTGGCAAAAGTAGACGTAGAAACATAAAATCATCTCTTCATGTTTTACCAAAGAACTTTTTCTTATTTGATCTGCAGCTAATGTTTAAACCTTCGACTCTAATTTTTTTCTTGTAGTTGGAGAAGGAAGTCAAAAGTTGGCCTTATAGTTTCCCTGCTTCGCCTGACTTTCCTGCCTCAGATCAACGGGGTACTGTTACAGGAACCTTGTTAGTCCGAGATAGGTGTGTTTCGTTTCATCACTTCCTTTAATCTTTTCAAGTGTAGCCAAGCTAAGGCTAAGCTTGATTAATCAACTTTTCAAGAATTTTCCCATCAGGTATATTAATAGGCTTGACATCGCCGGGAATGCTGCGTATGTTGGTTTGGCTCCCCCAGGAGATGCTGGATCCTGGCAAAGAGATTGCAAGGTAATATATACTTTCTGGTCTTATTAACCTTTTAGTTGACACCTTGTTAATTGATGAAATGTAGTATAATTCGTCCGTATAATTTATTCCAGGGCTATCAGTTTTGGACTAAAGCCAACAAGGACGGATCATTTTCGATCCCCAATGTTCGTGCGGGAGAATATAATCTTTTTGCATGGGTTCCTGGTTCCATTGGAGACTTTAAGCACAATATTAGTATTCGGATATCTCCAGGTTAAAAATTTTCTGATTTCTTTTTAAGCATATTCAGTCATATCCTCCGGTTCTTCGACATCTTAATAGTAGGATGAAATGTGACATGTTACAGGATGTAATCAGAATTTGGGTAAGCTTGTATATGAACCTCCACGAGATGGTCCTACGTTGTGGGAGATAGGTTTTGCCGATAGATCTGCAGCTGAATTCCATGTACCTGAACCTAATAAAAACTACGTCAACAAACTATATGTTGACCGTGAAGACTGGTAAGTCTCTACTTCCTCCCAGACGATAATGTCTTAGCGGATCAACATTTTATGATGAACATGGGAGCGATACTCAGAAATATATCCACAGGTTCCGTCAGTACGGAATATGGGAGCGATACTCAGAAATATATCCAACTAGAGATCTCGTTTTTACCATTGGCGTTAGCCAGCACCAGAGAGATTGGTTCTATGCACATGTGCCAAGGTTTGACTATAAAACCATCTTCAGCATCACCTTGCAAAGTAAACAGACCTGGTTTGGGATACTAATATCGACGTCATGTATGTTTTGAATTTCTCCACGGTGCAGGAAACAGGGTAACATACTTGTTCCAACAACATGGAGCATTGTGTTCAAAATCCACAAAGTCTTACCATCTGGAACTTATAAACTGCGAATAGCATTTGCTTCTGCTACTTACGCTGAATTACAGGTATACCATATCCCAATTCAAAGGATCTTTTGATATAGTTTTAAGCCTGATTTAATTTTTTCTTCGGGGTTCTAAACAATGTATAATAGGTTCGGGTCAATGACGAGAAAGCAGTAAGGCCTCTGTTCACAACTGGAAGAATAGGAAGAGACAATGCAATGGCAAGACACGGAATTCATGGATTGTACTGGTTATATACAGTTGACGTACCAGGGAACCTACTTCGCCAAGGTGAAAACACAATATTCCTAACACAAACAAGGACTTATATGGCGTTTGATGGTTTCATGTACGATTACATCCGCTTGGAAGGGCCTCCATCCAATGTTGTATAGAGGACATACCATTTCCGGGCCGGTTGATTTTCAGGATCTTTATGCAGTTCTTACTTGTAATATGGCGTATGGAGGTTTCATGCATGGTCACATTTGCTTGGAACGGCCTCCAACCAACGTTCTATAGAAGTTATACCATATGGGAGCCAGTTATAGGATCTTTCTGCAGTTTTAACCTATAATGTAAAATAAACTATATGTTGGTCCAACTGCTATGATGCCCTAGGAGAGTTTAAAACCTGGAGGCATTAGGTTGTGATCCATTGTTTCACCACCACTCTTGTTGTAATAGTGAAATGTTTTAGCACTCGTTATGGGCGAGTCAGAAATCAATATCTTCTTTGGCATAAAAAACAGATGAGAAGCAAAAGCGTCGTGCAAACTTATGTGAGTTTTGTGTTGTATAAGATAATCGGCACATTTGCAATCACACATCACCTGGTACATTTAAAACACCACGCGATACGATACAACACATAAAAAGCACTACTTAAACAGAGAAACTACAACACACTCCTTATTCTGCTCTGCAACTTTATCTTTTGACATGAACAATTATCTCCTTTTCAGGGTAGTTATCTTCATCCATTAGTAATAGTGGTCTTCATCTTCTCCATGAATTTTCATAACCATGTGTTCATTTTCCTCCGAGATTTTAATTCGGTCAAATGAATATTCTAATGGTCAACAGCATGTGTAGATACCCACCCTTAATGTTTGGAATGTTGGGTACCAAATGTTAAATCAATGGTTCTATATGAACCGAGAATTTCAAACACGTTAAAAATCACCTCTCACGATTTTTTTTATTTTTTTTGTGGGTCCCAGTGGGCCCGTGCCCTCGGGAGACGTGCATGGGGTGGTTTTGTGTGTGGCGGTTTTGAGCTTGTTTTTTCAACTCGGTTCGTCAAGAATTTTTGATGTTAAATATGCATAGAACTATCTATGTAATATATCATATTTATAAAAAGGTATGAGGTTTGTGTCCATGATAGCCTAGGCTATCAGACGGACGACGTTTAATGGGGACCCCGATCCGACGGTGGGGATATTTCGGATTGAATTTTCGATTGGACGGTTAGGAAGTTTCGCGTAATGTTAAATTGGGAGATACGGGTGAAAGATACACTTGGGCGGGTTTCATCCGAGCCTAAAGGCTTATTTTCTCTTTCTTTACCCAGAAAAAAAAAAAAAAAACAAAAAAATCTCTTTCTTCCTCATTGATCCCCTTTCTTCTCTCACGTTGAAACACAATCTCTTTCTTCCTCATTAATAGAGAACGGCTTTATTAAAAATTCCGTCCGTTTACGAAACATATATTCCCGGTAAAAAAAAAAAAAAAATTTCTTCCTCCCAAAACGTCTGGAATTTTGTTACTTCTAAAGAGACGAAAAACACCTAAAACCCAAACTGTTTCTTCTTCTATCATCATCAATGGAGGGCGATGTTAAGTCACATCCATATACAGGGTAACTGAGCGAGGGTAGGTAATTGAGTATGGGTTAGAGAACTCATAACTAATATTGATGGTTGATTTTAAGAGATTAGGGTACTGTTTTATCTGTTTTATGAATTTGGTTTTATCTGTTGATTTCTAAGGAATTTGGACAGGGTATATGGTTTTCTGCTTCCGGTTGTTTATTTTGTGCTTTAGAGGCAGACCAGAAAGATGATGATGGAGATGAATTGAAGAATAATAAGGTTCTAGGGTTTTGGCTATAAATTGAATTATGGGGGTTTTGATTGAGAGGGTTTTAATTGAGATGAAGAATTAGGCTGTAGATTCTAGGGTTTTAACTGTAAATTGAATTTAGCTTTCCCTTTCCCTGTTCTCTTTCGATCTCAACAGGTACACTTTGATTTATGATTGCAATTCCGATAGAACCCAAGAATGGGGTTTCCTTTGATGTCAAACTTGATAATGTAATAGTGCAATTGGTGTTAGAAAAAAGTCTAATTAGTAATTTAGAAATAATGTGAGATTTAATTGGGAAAATGGTCATGGCTGAAGTATATAATGATTTTGCAATTTTTGTTAAATCCGTTTGCGATTTTTTTTTTTAATGGATTTTGTTTGTTTGGAACAATTTCAGGTTAAGAGAGGAAAAAAAAACAATGTCAAGTTGGTGCAAAGGCTATGTATCACTTGATAGATATTTGGTGGCAGGAGCAAGTATTGTAGGATCCCTCTTTGCAAGGTATATCTGCTTATTTAGCTCTCTTTTGTACTAGGAAACATTATTGTAAATCGATAGTGTTCATTTGTATATCATGTGATTCAAGTTCTTATCATTTGTGTTTATCAGAAGGTGATAACATTTTTTGGTGTTGCCTGTTACCTATTTCGTGGATTTGGTATTTGGAAGCGAATTTTTGTTTCGATGATGTAGGGGGTACAAATGTTGATTTAAGAAGGAGACGACATGTTGAAAAAGCACTTTTGGGGTTGTATTTATCACTCGTTTGTCGAAACTGAGAACTTAATTTGTGTATGACAAATAGGGTGATCAAATATTGAAGTTTGATTCACTTTATGAATGAGCGTCATTCTAACATTTAAAAAATCATACTAAAGTTCATATAGCACTGTAGTCATATATTATGAAAGTTAATTCTCACTTTGCTTCAGAGTTTGTACATTTTTTGTAATTGGTGGAGTTTTCTTTTGAACAGGATTTCATTGGATTTCATTGGGTGTTCTCACTTTTATATCTTTCCTTCGTCGGGTATCTACCAGCTTTATTAACCCTTTTAGAATGTCCCATTTCCGCCACAAGTATCATATGAAGATTTAACCCGTATTGGCGCATTTAGAGCTATGCCCGGTGAGGTCTAGGGATAAATCAGCTAAATACATCTTCCACCATTTAAGTTATTCTGATCGTATATAACAACATATCTGTCACTCTCAAAATTTTCAGGATCAGCGAAATCCGCGGTGTTTGTGAATAAATGTGAATAAATTAAATTTTTGATATAAACACTGAGATATATCGGTGTTTGTGAATATAAATGTCTTATTTACCTGAGATAGATGCGGTCGAATTATGATTGTTGTTTAACACTTTGATGATTTTATAATTAGGGGTTTTCTTATTGCATTCCAAATTTTGAAATTTGACAGGGCGAGACGAGACATTGTTATATTTCAAGGTAAATTCATCGCCTCTCATGCCATTATTATTATTCCAGTTCAGTGTTTGTATATATAATGGTTAGGTTTCTTCGAATTAATCATGATGAATTTCTGTTTACTGGGCATCAACTGATGCCTAAAATCTGATTAGTTTTTGCGTATAGTTGAATTCATCATTGTCTTAATTTCGCAGATCTTACTTCCTTATAGGCTACATCTTTGTCTTATTTTAGAGAATTTTCCCCTCTTCTTTCAAATTGTCTTTCTCGATGACTCCATGGATTGTATCTCATGCAGAATCTCAAATTGTGGCTTTGCAGGCTTTGCTCACGATGCTGAATTCAAAACTCTAATTTTTCAAAACACAACTTTGGTACCTTCACTAACAATTACACTAACCCCTAAAACTCAGCTACAGGTATTACTATCATTCCATAGTTGTTGATTTATTTGATTATATTACAAGCTCATAATCTCTCTTAAACATTGTGGCATCTTTTGTATGGTTAGTTTACAATCTGCTCAATGGTTTTGGTTTAGTCTGAAGCAGTAAAATCCAGTAGAAAAGCTCTGCTCTTGGCATGGTGATTGGGGTAAAAACTTGGGTTCTTGCATATGTCAACGACTTTTAGTTGATTGTTGAAAATCATATTCTGTGCTTCTTCAACTTGAATACCGAGAAATTCACTAACGTCCAAAGGACCAACAGTTTCAGGTCATGTAATGAAGTTACCAGCAATCTGCTCCACCTGGAAGAAAATGTAACGACTCCAAACTGTGATTATCTCTCCGAGATTTGGATTTATGCACGTCATAGTGTTCAGTAGGTTCCAGTTGGGAATGGAGGTGTAGTTTTCCAGCGTGGAACCCATCATGCAGGAATGGCGAGACACACCAGCTGTAGTATCTTATAAAATTGTCTTATAATGTTTTCGTTGTATCTCATAGGTTCTCAATTTTTGGATTTTATCATTCCATTAAAATTTGATCTTTGTTCACCTTATTTATAAACTTGATTATCTATATACTGTGTAGCCTTAAAAAGATTTTTCTAAATTGGTATACTATCTCTTCAAAGGTAAATATAATTTGTGTTTTGCGTATATGGATTGTTACAGAAGATTGATTATGATTTGTGTAACTTGGTTTCAAAGGTTTGTGAAGATTTGGAGTTTCTGCTGCCACAGAGAGGAAGGTAAACCCTAAAGCAGATCTATCTAACTATTCGTTCTGTATTTATTCTCAATCTAAAGCAATAAGATGCCAGGGAACAAGAGATTTCCATTACACAAAGAAGAAGGTAAACCCTAAGGCAGATCTATCTAACTATTCGTTCTGTTTTTATTCTCAATCTAAAGCAATAAGATGTCAGGGAACAAGAGATTTCCATTACACTTTGATCAATGCGAGTCTGTTTAGTACTCTATTCCTTTAGATTTCCATTACACATTGTTGAACGGTGTTGCATCTGGATGTTTGCATTAAGCATAAACAATTTTGTAGGACAAAAGTTTTTAATATGCTTAACAATTATAATATTTTATTTATGTGCTACATGTGTGTTTGACCTTTTTTTAGGTTGCCATTGATTCAATTTTTTGTTGGCATTGTTCTAATTTGTCTTTCTTATTTGTCTGGCATTTTTCTCTCAAACCTTCAAGAATTAAGGGTGTTTGAAAACTTCTCTTAGCTGTGATTTTTTGGTCTCTGGCTTGAAAGATAGACAAGGGCCTTGCTTTACCAACTTTTTGGTGCAAGGATGTGAAGAATGTGTTGCAGTATTGGTTGCAAACAAAGTAAATGTTATGGGAAACTTTGTATGATCAGTTCGTTCTTTGTGTTGGGCATTCGATGGACACCTTTACTTGCTTTAGTGTGCATATGGTTGATTCTCCTATGCATAACAAGATTGTGTTTACGTTTATTTTTGCTCTAGATTATTGCTGATCCCGTTAATAAAGGGAACTGAAATTAGGTTCTTTATTGGATGTTGGGATTTCTGGGGCCGTTGGATATGTATTTATTTTTTCAATTCGTGTCATATAAAACCTAATTTTCTCTTTCCACCTCTTTTTTTCTGATCGGATTCTCTTTCTACCTCTCCGATGTCTTTTCCTCTCTCCTCACAAACCCTAAATTACATCTCTCTTTGGTTTGTTTTTGATTGTATTCTCTTTTTAATTTGTTAATGATTTATTTTTGTAGGTGAAGAAAGACTGATTCCAAGAATGGGTGATTTTTATGGTATCCATCTTTACAATCTTTTCTTAGTTGCCATCCTTTCATGTTTTGATAGCGTTTTGTGTTTTTTGATACCTCTGCGATTCCTTTTCCTCTCTCCCACACAAACCCTAGATCTTTCATTTCTCTTTGGTTTACGTTTGATTGTTTTCTTTTTTTAATATACATTTATTTTTGTTTTGATTTTGATTTTGTGGATGAAGACGGACTAATTTAAGGGCTGGGTGGTTTGGGTGAAGAGAGACTAATTTGAAGCGTAAGTATATGTATTGTGCTTGGCTATACCACCTAAGATTTTCGTTTTGTTTGCTAGATTGACCATTTACAGTTCTTGACCATGTTGTTCTTCCTTTTAACTTTTAATTTTGACATGCTTCATTTATTTAATAACAAAGTTACGTTGTCCAAAACGTTTCATTAATGAATATGAGTATGTGGCACAATGGTAGTGCGTCTGACATCAAGTTAGAAGGTTGTGTGTTCGATTCATGCCAGATTCAGTCCTATATAAAACTGTTTTGTTATTAGTGTGCTTTACACTAACTTACAAGTAGATTGATGAAGTAGCAAAACATTCACACGTAGAATTGATATGGATGATAGAAGTGTGATAGTTCTTTTGTAGATGAGGAGGGAAACATCTTTTGGCTTTGTGATAATTGGGTCACTAATCGTAAGATATCATAAATTATGTGACATTACCTATTCCCATACACCTAATTCTCGCACTATATTATTTTGGATTTGATTCACTAATCCCCTAGCTAATGTGTGTACGTGTGCGCACTCGAGTTTCAAATGAATTAGGTGCTGGGAGACTGCTTTCTAAGCTGTTTGGAATCAGATGTTTGGATGTGGATGGAGAAGATGAAGTTGTGGAAAAGGAAAATATAGAAGATTGTTAGAGAAATGATAATATCTCAGCAAAGTTAACAAATTAGTAGTAAAGTTATTTGAAATTCATGTTAGTTATATATATATAAAATGCATAACAGTAGAGTAATCAAACAAGGGATTGCGGAACATGTTGGTAAGTTGTACTGCCTACTGTCTAGCATCTTTTTGGCGTAGCAAATTAACTGAATGCGTAATTACTTGGTAGTATCTAATTTAAAATTTCCACGAGAGATATACGTGAATTCTAATTTGTTGGTTGAGTTTACAGTATAATAAAAAATGTAAGGAAATTGTATTTGAGTCTCTCCGTAAAATGAATAGTGATTGAAAACTATGTGCTCTCTATATGGTATGTTACGTAGTTTTTTGATGTATGTTAGTATGCACAACATCATTCATGTTTAAGAAATCACCTATCAGTTTTACTTTTTATCAAATGATTAATGCAAATAAGATGCTCTATTATTTTTATTAACGGTCTCACGACTATCGATTTACATGGTACCCTGGTGTAAGGTTTGCTTTCTTTCCCATTATTGGTTATGAATTTGATTAACTAATCTGGAGTTACAAATGAATTAGGTGATAGGAGACGACAAGATGCATGTTTAACAGTCTTCACCATTTTGATTATTGCAAGAGCTGAGATAGTTATATATAGCAAGTTCGATACTTTTTGCGTGTCGCTACACTGTGGGATATGTTTACAGAACTTAAAAATAATTTGGCTAACATAATTTGTTATGCAAATTTGACATCTGTATATGTTTTATTGTTTCCTAGGGACAATAGGTTCCTATGTATTCCGTTTATTTTGGTTAAGGTTAAGAATGATAGGAAATTAAGTGAAAACCATAATGAATTTTCCCATATATGAGTTCGGGAACGCCGTTCCGCATTTTCTATTTTAAATGAACTCCTCTAGAACCAAGTTCCATGTTTAACACATTGTGGTAAGTCACTAGGGTAAACTACAAATCTGAAATTCTACTGAATTATTTATTTATTTATTTGTAGGTTTCGTTTAAATGCAAGTTTTAATGCAGGTCTATCCAATCTACTGAAATCTCAATGTGATGCTCAACTTTTTCTTGAGGGGCTTTAGGCTTCTATGTGTACAAAAATGAGGATGTTACTCAATATTCAGATACAAACAGTGAGGAGGTTATCATGGATTACGCATACTAGAAAGGAAAGAGATTGCTCTCTCAGCAATCCATTTGCTGCTCTGCAGATAAAGTATGAGTTCCCTTTTCCTCGATTTTTGCCATGCAAGTGGTCGTCTTTTAATGACTGGTTGAAACATATTTGGACGTCTTGGGAAGGTTTCACCCTTTCCCTTGGTCCATACTATGTAGCACTTGGTTCCAGATGTCTGGATTTCGATTAGGTGGATATTACTTTTGTTCGATCGATTTGTGAGTTTTTACTGTCCGTTGCAGTCGTGTCTCGATTTATGCAGTTATGTCGTGTCCTGATTTGTCTGTTCCGTTATGACATTTTATGGTATTTCCTGTTTGTTTATGCATCTTACATGCATTGGGTGTAATACATTTCGGTCCTGAAAAATCGACTTTTCCTTTGTGGGCTTATTATCCAAGTGTTGGTGTCCCAACCTTTGGATAACTTCAAATTAGTATCTGATGCTTATCTTGAACATATAAAGACTTCTTCAATAATTTTTTGGTAGTTATTGGTTTGAGATCTAATGAGATTTGGTGGTCAGTACATGTATTTATCAACACGTAGATATGTTTTAGGAAATGACTTCGAAGCGAATTTACCAGAAATTAAAGATGAGCATCTATCATATTACATGATTTAGATCGTCATGATCTAATAACGTGATTTTTAGTTGAAAAGAGAGCATCTAATGAAAGAATCAAGGAAAGAGATTTCTTAAAATTGTTGCATATGTGTTGATTGAATTCTAAAAACGTTGATTACATTCGACTATCTATTTATTTATTTTTATGTTCAATTGAAAAAAATGCAATCGGTGGAAAAAGTTTACTATATTGGTTTTTGCTAAATTTCTTGATGAAAATACTACTATCTGTAACACTAAGAAATTGTACAACACATTGTCCATGACGAGGTTATATGAAAAGACGTAATCGTCCTTAGTACGACAAACAACAAAAGTGTTGTTCTTTAAGAATGTTCAATTTCCATATTAATGCGGATGTTGTTCCTTCGATTATCGCAAGTTGATGGGTGATCGTGATCCAGTTATACTACGATACGACAAGCATTTAACGCAAAAGGTGTACAATGTGGACAATAGTGAGTTGATTTTTGTGATCTTTGATATTATTTTTTATTGCCATCACAACTTTGCCCTGCTCCTGTTCAAACAAAAGCCGAAAGTAGAGAGGTTGAGCCGGGGCCGTAAGGCCCCGGTGATACCTAGTACTTAAATAAAACAAATGGGATTATATCAATTGATATTATAGTATATTTTGATTTCTGATAAACATGGCAAGTTTGTAGTATATTTTTATTTCGACACGCATGCATTTTGCATCATCCTTATTGTGAAGCTGAAAGCTACATTAAACCGTACATGTTATCCATCTTGACTTTATCTGTATTCTTCTCTTTTTATCGGTCATTGTTCTTTCAATACATCCCAAAGAATTTATATGCATATATATTTTTATCGCTCTTTCTGAAATTATAAAGTTGTTTTTGGTTTACAAATGATCAAGGAAGCATCGTTATATATAATCTTTGTTAATGGTGGACAAAGGAATTTCTCCTTATTGAAGGTCTTTGTTTGCGTGTTAGCCTTAAGCTTTACTAGCCTATTCATCTTTTTATAATTTTCGTGATGAATTCCACCAATCTAAATGGTTCATATTGACCTTCAAAGGCCATGTTTAATAGTTTCTTCTGCTTTTTTTATTTTGCTTTTGCACAAAAATTAACTTAAACGAGTTGGCGTTGTCTCCATCAACCCTAAACCATCCAATTCACGATTCTCTCTCAAAAAAAAAAAAAAATTTTGGGAGCTCTCTCTGCAATGGCGATTCTCTCCAAGAATTCAGCCTCCTTCACGTTTCTCCAAAAATCTTGAATCCCACATTCATGCTTTCCTAGTCGTTCCGGTCATGCTCTGACACATTTATTGCCATTTGCACCATTGTTCTTTGTAAGATATTGTCAGAACTATTTGAGTTTGCATCACAATTCATTTCCTTAGTTTTTCTCATTGATAGAAAAACGCTTTAATTTATCTCTTTAATAGAAAAATTATCAGGATTAAATCAATAACTCAACTTCGACTTCGAGAACATACCTCCTCGAATGCAAAGTTGCTCTCGCATATTGATAGGCACATTGATTTCCCATATGCTCCCGTATTAGCCCATAATTTGCCGACTCAATGCTCGTGTGTCTGCGAATAATGAATGTACGACAATCTCTCATGTACAGGTTGATTGTCTCTAGCTTTTTTGTCATATAGTTCATTTCTTTTGCTCCACCTCCTTTGCTAAACGCTTTTCGTTTTCTCCTTTTGTTTCATAGTTTATTGAAACATTTCATCTCTTATTCTTGATTTTTTTCTATCAGATCACATCGTCTTTGTTTTTCTCTTTTCTAGAAAAACATTGCAAGCATTTCGTCCGCATGTGTTCTTTAACATTTTTCCTTTGCTCCTTTCGCTCCATTATAGCTTCAGCTTAATTATATTGTAATACTTTGTTTTCGTCTTTCTCTTTACTATAAATACATCGCAACAATTTCCTTAATAACCAAAATACTTCTCCTTTGTCTTTCTCTTTTATAAAAAGACATTGCAAGTATTTCCTTCATAATCAAAATACTTCGCCTTTGTCTTTCTCTTTATGAGAATGACATTGCAACTATTCCTTTAATAACAAGCACCTCGCCTTTGTCTTCATCTTTTTTAGAAAAAATTGCATATATTTATTTAATATCCAAATACTTTTCCTTTGTATTTCTCTTCATTAGAAAGACATTGCACGTATTTCATTAATAAATACATGCAAAAAGTGTTCTCAATTGTGCCTATAAACTTGATTTATAATGTAATCATGGAAGACTTACCTCCCAGGGCGTTATTTCCTTCCACCTTAGTCGCCCTAATTATTCCAATGACATTGAAAAGGATGCATCCTATTGTTTGACTTCCTTAACCATGTTGGTTTTGATTGAATGCTAGGCATCAC
Source organism: Papaver armeniacum (assembly GCA_023531295.1). Classification (NCBI taxonomy): domain Eukaryota; kingdom Viridiplantae; phylum Streptophyta; class Magnoliopsida; order Ranunculales; family Papaveraceae; genus Papaver; species Papaver armeniacum. Next base: position 1,124,364 of record JAJJWW010011888.1, read on the forward strand.
TTTAGCCGCCCCCAATATCTGTAGAGATATCCCCGAATGGAAAAGACGCCCCCATGTGAAGAAGGAACTATATCTAGTATATCCGATCCTCACTTGCTAGATGGATCTGGGCTTATGGTATCTTTTTCGTTGCTATCTTATTTTTGGGTTCATCGTGATTTTTCCTTTAGGAATCGCCCTCAAAATGTTGTCTTCGTGTGGCGTGTCTCTCCGTTCCGGACCCTTTCGTCGTACATGACAACTTTGGTTTCTTTGATTATCTCCAATTGATTATGTTATTTGTGAACCTCAAGCAATAAATCAAAAGAACTTTGAATTCGATCATGTTGTTATCCACGTACCTCGAACTCAATCATATTACTTCCTCAATTGCACACAAATGTTTCTCGAATAAAGAAATTTATGCTTCCATTATGTATGAAATTGAAAGACGATTCAAACGAGCCAAAAATCACTTAATTCGGACTTAAAACGAAGAAGTTATTGATGAAATAATATTTGCACGAAACACGCGTGAAGAACAGTAAGCTTACTGACTCATGTTTTATTGCACATGTGATTGTTTGCATAGTTGGTTGAGATTGTTGAACACGATCTGCTGGTCACGCGTTCGAACCCCAACTCGCGCACATTTTTCTTCGTCTTTTTCTTGAGACGATGCGGTGACGTGTCGGTTTATCTTTGATCGGACCCATTGCGACGTAGCGAGCTTTAGCGAGAGGTGTCGGGACGCTTGGACCGGACTAGTCTGTTGAGTTGTCAAATGGTAATAAGACCAGCGATTCTTGACGTGGCGTCATCGACGATGACAAGGATTGCTGACAAGGCAGTATATGATTGGAAAGAGGCTGATCACGTGGCGGCACGTGCTTACGATTCGAGCAAGTGCTGACGTGGCGTGACTAAATGGAACCCCTTGCTTAACGACAACGCGCCTGCTGACGTGTATTCAGTGTTGACGTGACTTCGGAGTAGTGCTGACATCGGATGCGTATGATGACATGGCAGTACTGGTGATGACTGGACTTCTGCTGATGAGTCACTCGGGTGGACCGAACCCGTTTGAATCTGGTTGGACCTCCGACATGTGGCGAATCTTTAGTAGCTGCTCAGATCCTACGGATAGGAGGTGATGACCCGTTTGTTGAAGCGTGAGTTGGATAGGAGGCCGGACAGATCCTATGGACGAGATTATCGAATCGACGGTTCAGATTAGCTTGATCTGGGGATGTACTTGAGCTTGGATGAAGATAAGGTTTTCGCAACGCTTTTCTCAAGCACTTGTCACGGTTTCCTTAACTAATTCGCAACAGTTTCTTCAAGCACGCAACGGTTTGTTCAACCCTTTCGCAATAGTTTCTTCAACCTTCGTAACGGTTTCTTTAATCGTCAGTAACAGGTTTCCCTCGAAACCCTAACTTTTTGCAAAATGTTACAACGACTTTCTGCAACTTACTGATCGCAACTTTCTGCAACTCTGTATCTTCCGCAACTTTCTGAAAAGTTCGATACTTTCGGCAACTCGGATCTGCTACAACTTTCTGAAAGGTTCAGAAACTTTCTGCAACTCTGGATCTGCCGCAACTTTCTGAAAGGTTCAGAAACTTTCTGCAACTCTGGATCTGCCGCAACTTTCTGAAAGGTTCAGAAACTTTCTACAACTCTGGATGTTCCGCAACTTTCTGAAAAGTTCGGAAACTTTCTGCAACTCTGGATCTTCCGTAACTTTCTGAAAAGTTCAAAAATTTTCTACAACTTTTTGATCACAATGATTTTGAAACCATAGTTTTAGAAAAAATCGTTTGGGAACAATTTCTTTCACTCTGAAAACACATCTTTACTCGTAGTCCCCTTAGTCGGCGTCAATATTTGTACGCAAAATTACTTTTAGGCACAAAACACGATGTTTTGATGATTATGATGTGAAATTAGGGTTAAAAACACATAAAAGATAAATAGACACAAAGAATTTAATGTGGTTCGGCGATTGATGCCTACGTCCACGATGAATCCCCGTAGGGAGAAATATTGTATTGATATGAGGATTACAATCATTAGGTTAGGAAACCTAGAATTCTTTGTCCTTTGAGTTGGATGTTGGCCTCTATTTAGCAAACCTAGGCAAAAAACCCTAATCTGGTTCCATAATAACCCTAGATTTGTAGTTATCAAAAATAACCACCTGGATTTGTACTTATCCTTCAATATTTATGTCTATCCTTGAAGATCCATGTCTATCTCGACAGATTATTGTATATCTTCACATGATTTGAGTTTATCTTGAAAGATCTTTGTATATCTTCATTAGATATGTATCTATCTTGGAAGATTCTTATCTATCTCCCAAGATTTGTGTCTATCCCAAAATGACTTCTACAATGAGTCATTTAGGTTTCTATAATAAGCTAGACTGGGCTTCCATAATAAGTCATGTGGGTTTCCTCAATAAACCCATCGGTTTCCACAATAAACCGTATTGGGCTTCCATAATAAGCCATGTGGGTTTCCTCAATAAACCCACGTGTTGGTTTCCACAATAAACCAATTGGGCTTCCTCAATAAGTCATGTGGGTTTCCTAAATAAACCCACGTGTTGGTTTCCACAATAAACCAATTGGGCTTCCTCAATAAGTCATGTGGGTTTCCTCAATAAACCCACGGCTTGGTTTCCTTAATAAACCAATTGGGCTTCCTCAATAAGCCATGTGGGTTTCCTCAATAAACCCATGGGTTGGTTTCCTCAATAAACCAATTGGGCTTCCTCAATAAGTCATGTGGGTTTCCTCAATAAACCAATTGGGCTTCCTCAATAAGCCATCTGGGTTTCCTCAATAAACCCACGGGTTACCGATATTAAATAGCTTGTGCGGCACGCACGTATACTATTTTAATAGGGTACAAACAATGACTATTAAACTAATTGTTCAAGACCTAAAAAGCATATTTCTGGATACTCAGTATCCCGTCGGGCTGCGTACCTATTTTCTGCAGGCAAAAGCTGGATATCTATTAGAATGTAGAGAAATTGGCCAACATATAGGTTGCTTTTCTCTAGATTCCAAAGACCAAATTGTAGGGAAAATGAGAAGTTTTTATCACCTACATTTGCTAAAATGACATTCACGTACACTGTCGTTGCAAGTATCCACTTAGTTGTTGACCAATATAACTTGAGAAAATGATTATAAGGATAATCTTCCCACCTTATGTTAGGATTCATTTTTTCTGTCTTCTATTTATGCGTGTTGTGGCAGCCGCGTTCGTTTTTCTCTTTGTAAATATGTGAATCTTCTTTTTCAATTTAAAATATAAAATGTCATGTTTCAACTTTTTGTGTAGGAAGTTGTCTGTCATATTCGAGCAAATAGAATTTTTTCTACATCAGAATTTATAGTGGCTTGACATCTTTGTGTACCGATGAGGACCAATATTTGTGGTTGTTTAAAATGTGGCATTCTTACGAGGTGGCAGTGCAAAGAGCAGAGGTTACACTTCGTTAAGCATCGATGGCCACACTTGTTTTTGCATCTTAGACATTTCTATTTGTTTTTGCATTTGGACTTTATAATCATTTTCATTATTGTGGCAGGCATTAACCTGGTAAAAACTATATATAAATGTATATTATTATATCATATATATCAATGTTTTTTATCGGTAGTATGAATCTTCTTCTTAATATTACTCTTTGGCTTTACCATCTGCCCAATGCTTCATGACTCGTGGAAAAACTTGATATTCTTTCAGGCATAGGGGGACATGGGACTAACGGAGCCTCGATGGTTTATGAGGGCCTAATTAACAAAAATAGGACATTTTTGGGTGTGTCTTTCAAAAATATCGGAAACGTAAATTAATACACGAATATGGGTTTGTGTACCATTTTTACCCCTAACATATAACTTTATTACATTTTTGTCCTAAAAATTAGTGGACCTTCCATTTTTTGTTATTGCTTTCAAATATTATCATGGGTAAATAAATTGGTTAAGACACTAGTGTTTTCGTGAGTAAGGAAGGTAAAGCGAATGAGACCAAAACTATACTTAGTAATATAAATGAAAGGGATATAGTTAAAAAATTAACTAATTTTTCTTTGTAGAAAAGATGTTTATTGATTTTATTTATTTTTTGCATGTTGTATAACTTTTGGTTTTTGTGTAGCTACATCGTAAAAATTGATTGTGTTTTATCTAACTTTCTTTTAATCGTTAATCAAATAATAACTTTTCTTTAGCAAAAATAAAATAAAATCAAAAGTGAATAAAATATTTTGTTCATTGTTAAGGTCCACAATCGAAAGTCGACCTCAAATTTGGACCTTTTGAGATTATTCAAAAGTACTATAATTAGGTCAAAAGGTCAGGACTTTTTCATGCTAAAGTCTGGACCTTTTAAAAATTCCAAATATGGGTTGCCACATAGGAACCACATAAGTTCGGGAAGGTCTTGACCATTAGACCTAGAGTCCGGACCTTAGGTGCCAAGTAAGCACCACGTAGGTTTAGGAAGGTCCCGACTTTTAAAACTAAGGTCTGGACCATATCATGTGTGTCATCAATCGGCTATTGTTATTTAATTTATTTAGTCTTACATCCGTATTACACCTCTGTCTCCACCACCCTAAGGTCCACAAAAATTTGCAATTTCACGTCTTAATTTTTCATTCTTATTTCATTTTTCCCTTCATTCCTCATTGAAGTATACCAATAGTCTACCCTTATAACCTAATCAAGTATACCAACAGTCTACCCTAATAACCTCATTGTGTACCTGAGAAAATTCAAACAACAAATTTTTTTCCCTTTTCCTAGTTTACTTGATTAGGTTAGAAAAAGTAAAGACTATAAAAGTATAATTAATCTTCTCAACTCCCAATTGTCTTGCTTTTTTTTGTTTTGTTTATTTCTTTATTTTGGATTTGTATCTCTTCTATCACGTTTTGAGACATCTTCTTTTAATTGATTATGATTTTTGTTAAAAGAAAAGAAAACATTATTGCTCATTTACTTTTTGATAAAATGCTTAATGTCTCTTTTTGACTTAACATGTTGGTCTGTTATACCCCTTTTCTATGATGAATCATGTAGGAACACCAAGTGGATTTGCAAGCCGAGGACTTTGCTCACGGGATTGGTTAAAAAGTTCAAGTCTTTTGCTTCGAGAGTTTTTTTTTTGTTCTATTATCCATACCCAGTGTTTGTATTTTAAGTTCTCGTCTCCAAATATCTTGCTTGTTTTTCAGTGTACCAGAGAGGAAAAGGTGATTGAGAGGGCTTACAAGAAGCTTGAACTTGATGCTTTAGCGATTCAAGGACGACGACTAGTGGAGCAAAAAAGTAAGAGATGTTGATCCTTGCGACGACGACTAGCGGAGAAAAAAAGTAAGAGATGTTGATCCTTGCTATTCAAAACACTCAGGTTAATTCCTCATTGGCGATGCGGATGGCAATATTGCTAACCATTTTAGGTTTATCACTTGAATTAATATGCATCTTGGTGTACCTATTAGTTATAATTCGTTTGTAAGTGGTTTTTTACATTACTGCTTTCGAGAGATCCCTCGAAAAGTGCTTTCGTAAGACGCTGCCCATATCAGGTGTTTCAAGGGCTTGGAATTTCGGTAGATTTATTTTGTTGCCAAGGTTGCTTAACATACACATAAGTTTCCAATGTACTGAAGAGATGTAACTATAGAGACAGTTCCTCGACGAGAGCTCTTCAGTTTTCCACCTTTTCCTGTGTAATGCTTGTGAAACTTCTTTGCTTTTTAATCAATTCATTCATTAAAAATCTCATTTGCGACTCTCCCTTTATTTGGACTATTTCGAGTTCATAAAAATCAGATGAGCAAGTAAAAGAAACTGAAATACTAGACATAGCGATTTGCGACCCAATTTTAAGTATCGAGGACATTCATTATACTAGACATAATTCGCAAACATGAAACGAAAGATAGAGAAGACAAGGACCTAAAATTTATGTGTATTCAAACTTAATACAGAAAGATAAGGTCACTAAATAACCTCTACCTTTCTTTCCCAATAAAAGGTGAACCAATTCTACGATCCTACGACACTATTTCGTGTAAAATTTATTTCTAGCCCATTAAAGATGGCCAACAATTCGAGCACTTCTTCTCTTCGATGTTACTGACATTTCTAGGGCCTCTGGATCTCACTACCATGGTCATATACCTTCCTCCCGTGTTTACGCTTTGGCGCTGTAACCGTTGGTGGATTGACTTTGCATCTTGACTTGCTTTGCCATTGTGTGGTGCTAGGCATTTCACTTATACAACCGGCATAGCAGGCATGATAGTTCCTCACGCTGTAGCCCTTTTCAATATACCTAAAAATAATAAAACCGCGATGGTGGTTAGGATGTAAAGAAGTACAAAATAATCATGAAATATGTAGGATATCTTACTTATGCTTTTCCTCGGGTTGTGCTTCCATAATCACGGCATATCCATGTTGACAGGGTACACCTGTAATTTGCCATGAACCACAGCAGCACCGTCTCACTATAACTAGTCTCGTAATTCAACCTGCCATATGATAATTAACTTAATATAATTGAATGTATGATTACATAAAATTGCTACATTCTAGGACTTCCCACATCTAAAACTGCACTTGTGACGCATAAACCATAACTTGTTTTACAAATTACAATAGGAGGAATATGAATCATTTAACATAAAAGGCTTGCAATATGCATTTGGGTTACACTGTCCCCAATACTAAAGAAAAATATCATACACATCTAACAACATAATTAGTTGCATCCAAAAAAAAAAGAATATGCTACAGAAAGCCTTCATGGCATCGCAACTAATTAATGAACCATACTAGTAATTTATGTGCATAAGCTGCAAATGAAAACGAAATTTGTAATTTAAATCTCACATTGGTAATTAGTCAGTGCTTATGAACAATACAAGACTTACAGGTTTACTTTAAAGATCGGGACCGGCATGAAAGAGGCAACCGCAATTTGATGGGACCGGCTCCAGGCACCACCCTTTTCTCAGCTGCTCAAAACAAAGGTGGAAAGAGTATTTAAGAGAAAAATTCGGGTGACATAAGAGAAACCTTTAGGAATATCAAGGAGTTACTGCATTGAATTTGACATGTTCCAACATCAAGAATTCAGCTTGAGAAGGATCGACGATACAGATAATTGTTCGAATCCATAGGGACCTCCCAAGTTTGAGATGGACTCCCAAGGGACCTCCCAAGTTTGAGATGGTAAACGTGCCTCCCTGTAAGCCTCAAATTGATAAAGGGAAAGTTGACAAACCACTCGCCTCATAACCATCAGGTTTCAAACTATTTTTCTTCGTTTTATCAGCCAATTGTTTGACCTCTTCACCAATTTTGGACAACCCATTCTTGTCTGCATCCTGCAAAAACAGAGGGACCTCTTAGCATGTCATAAAAAAACCATTTTGCTCAAGATGTAACCAAAAGACACTTGAGCCTGTCAAACTGATGTCAACACTCACCCCGATAAGCGGGAACAGATAGTCCATGTTCCATCGAAGAACAACATTAATATTAACATTGTTGTACCAGAATTAAAAGCCATGGGAAAATGTGATAAACATATATGAGAACTATAAGTATATTATAATAACACTTCCATATACACTTCTTTGGCGGATGTAATCATTTGTCCAGGAACTATCACATTGAGGAACTTTGTGAAACAACCAAAGCAAAGAGCTTTGCGGTTGATTATAAGTCTTGCTTTTTTAAAATGTGAGGATTCACCCAACAAACTAGTTCGCATTTGTCATGGTCAAAGACTTCGGCAATTTCATCACTCCCAAAGCCCAAAGCATATACCAATACTACATCCCGCTTGTCATAATGGGAAGGAATATTTGTCGGTGAAAAAACCACTTTGCACATACCAAAACACATTATTAAAGATAACTAAAAAACAGAGACATTGGAACGGAAATCACATTACATAATAACTCCTTTCTTTTGAAAAGCTACATAATGTCCTTAGAAAAATCATATCACTAGAAAACGATTGAATCAATGTATGCATCCTATGACTAAACCAAAATTATTCGAATACTCCTAAGTAATCCCTAAAAAACTAGACAAATAGATGAAAATAAGTTCATAGAAAAAAACCAACATGAATAACAAAGGAAACCCTAACTTTTATCATCAAACATATGAAAAACACCGAAACAAATCCAAGCATATTAAAAATTGGAAGGAAAACAACAAGGTTAAGAGATTTACATGTGAAGGATAATGATTAGAATAAAGAATGAGATTGAGAAAACCGGTGATGTAGACGGATCTCGGAGAGGAAAATGATAGATAGAGAGAGGCAAGGGAATCTCATTTATTGAAAATTAATTAGAGGGGAATATGACGGGGAGGCAAGGGATTCTCATTTAATGAAAATAAACTAGGAAAAACTGTCGTGATCTCATTAGATAGGGAGAGGACGGCCGTGTGATTGAAATATAATAACGGACGGGATTATCTTGTCATACGGATTCAGATCTGTGTGGCAAATTTCTTTTTCTGGATCCGTGTGACTCTGGCAAAACCGAATCTCATGCGTCCTTAATTTTAAAATCTTACGGTCATGCTTGATTACATGTCATTACCAAACAATTCATCATAAATTCATAGAAATGTCAAATTGACTCAATCCAAAGCACACTAATAGATAAATCACAAATACACAACTTTTGTTCAAATCGTTTTAGCATCATTAAGACTTCCTAAGAATGTCAAAAACATAGCAAAATGGTCATCATAAATTCATCTTCTTCCTCTCCATAGATTTCTTCTCTAAACAAAAACCTATATCTCCATCTCTTTTTCTTTCTCCTAGCCTTTTGATTTCTAAGTTCTAAAATTATTTTTCTAAACTTTTAGGTATATAAAACCTTAATCATATTTTCTCTATTTATATATTTTTTTCTTTTTCTCTCATTTTTATTTAATTATCAAAACTAATAAGGTGACTATATTTCCACCTTAACTTGTAGCCTTTCTAGTTCAAACAACCCAACTAGGTTAAGGCAAAGGAAACAACCTAAACGACATGGTTAACTAATTTGGGTATAACCCGACCCGAAACCGTAGCTAAAAATACAGGGTATTACAAGTATCTCATTGAGGATGTGCGCTAGGAGTCACGACATCACGACCCGGCGGTGTCTCGCGTGGACGTATACTAGAAATCGTGGCTAAGGATGCCTTGAGGACTAAGGGCTTAATCTCTCCTGTGAGAGTTGAATTTGTCTATAGGGTTGAAATGACACTTTTGCCCTTTATCCAAATTTCACCATCTGATCCGAAGTTTATTTTGGTCCACATTAGCCGTAGATTCGATTAATCAAAGAAACCATCAAATAAATTTTGGTTGACATGTAGAGTTCAAATATAAATTTCGGTTATGTCTTGAAGCATATTTTAGTCCACGTTAGTAGATTTAGACCTTTGTCTTAGATTCGATTAGTTGAAGATGTGATCAATTAGGTTTTGGTTGAAATATAGAATTCAAGTACAAATTTCGATTTACCGAGAGATGTCACGAAGTATATTTTGGTCCACATTAGATTTAGACTTTCTCCATAGATTCGATTAACCGAAGAAACCATCAAATAAATTTTGATTGACATTTAGAGTTCAAGTATAAATTTCGGTTATGTCTTGAAGTATCTTTGTACTCCACGTTAGTAGATTTAGACCTTCGTCTTAGATTTTGATTCATTGAAGATGTGATAAAGTAGGGTTTACTAATTAAGAATCTTCACCAGAGCTCTGAACCTATCAACGTTTGTCATATCATCTTTAATGACCTCTTCCACTGAGTTGAAATTTTTACTGAAGCTCTAAACCTACCAATACTGGTTATATTATCCTTAATGACCCATTCCACTAAGTCAAAATCTTCACTGAAGCCCTAAACCTACTATATTATCCTTAATAAGCTCTTCCACTAAGTCAAATTTTTTGCCGGAACCCTAAATATACCTTCAGTGGACTTTGAAATTTTGTTTAATCAAATGACAATGACGATTATAAAATTTAGATCTTATTCATTTTTATGTATATTATCCGATTTTATGAATAACCAAGGGTCGATAACAATATCAAATTTATTTTAATTTATATATATTCTTTGCTTATACCAAAACCGTATGTTGATAAACACAATATTTTAAGTGACTTTTATGATGAATCAACTGAGGAGACGATCTTTGTTGTAGAATATAATTCATTTAAAGTTCATTATCGAAATTGAATTATTATCATGTTTCTTGGGATAACCTTAGTTTGTGGTAAGTCAAAATTATATCTTTAGACGATTGTTCAATATTGATCTAATGTCAGAGTCTCGTTCTTTAAGTTCATTCTCGAAAATCAAATCTTAATTATTTTATTAGGAAATCATTAGTTCGATGTAGGTAAAAATACAGACGAATATTTATTTTCTAAAGTAAATATCTTGTTAATTATCTTTCTGGATACTCCTCGATTTGTTGCACTGTAATTATTACAATCCTTACAAGAATTTTTAATCTTTAGACTTCCAAGTAGAATTATGATTGACCTCCATGATCCGAAAATTACTTCTTGATTTAGATATGTGCACCTTAATTCAATAATTTCCTTCCAACAATCCAAAATAGATTTATGGACGAGTTTTGAACTCGTGAGAATTATGTTCATAGAAAATTCATCATCGGAAACTCGTGATTTATTATTTACCATGATAATTATCAAAGTCAGTCATAATTACAATAGTTAGACAAATGTTCAATCTCTAATAATGTCAAAATCTCACTCGTATATTTTGGTTGACCTTTAGAGTTTTGTCATCAAACATATTTTGTTCTGCATTAATAGATTTAGAAGCTCGGTCCGGTTAATCAAAGATGTCATCAAGTAACTGACCTTTAGAGTTCTGTCATAATGCATCTGTTTCGCATTAGAAGATTTAGACATTTGGTCCGAATATTCGAAGATGTCATTAGGTATATTTTGGTTCACCTTTAGAGTACAACTAGATTCCGGTTAATCAGAGATGTCATAAAGCAAATTTTGGTCTTCACTGGCGGATTTACACCTATAGTGTAGATTTTATTGAATCGATGATGTCATAAAGCATATCTTGGTTGACATAAGTAAATTTAGTCCTCTGATGTATATTTCGATTAATTAAAGACCTCATGAAACATATTTTGATCCACAATAGTAAATATACATTCCGATTAATTGATAATGTCATGAAGAATATTAATTCAGAAAAACAACATAATATAAAACATCATACTATAAAATCATTTTTTCGAAGAGTTCATAAGAATTTCTTATAAAGCAAAAATCTCTTAAAAATCATAAATTCTACTCATATTTTTTACAATTCAAAAGTATAATAATTTACCATATTCTTCATTTAATTTAATTTTTTAACTATATTATTTTTGTGTGTTTTCATATCATTTATATTAACTAATTTCTTTTAGAAAAAGTCGTAACAAATTTCATATACAATAAAAACTCCATATATTAAAACACTTGGGACCTAACAAAATTATTAATATATAGAGGTTATTAATATACGGAGGTTATTCTATATATGATTTTACAAGTTGGGACCAAATTTTTTATTAATATATAGAGTTTATTAATATATGGAGTTTTTATTGTATTTCTACACAATGCCCTTCCCCTTTGGAGGTAGTTGTCTAGTTTTCAAAAATTATAATTGCAGATTTGGAGTCCAGCTTTTTGTATAATGTATTTTTCACAGTACTTTTCCTTTTTTTTTTTTTGTTATTTCAATTAAATTAACTAAAAAAAAGGTAAATAATATACTCGTATACTAAAACTATTTACCACAAACCAAATATCATTTTATACTAAAACTATTTACCACAAACCAAATACCATTTTTACTTCTCATAGCAAGGCTTCGGATTCATTTTTATCCCCTTCCTCACCAACATTCTAGTTACATGTGGCCAACTTAATTAATCAAAACAAGGTGCTTTTAACAGTTCTAAGACAATTCTCTATTCACTGTTCAACAACATCTAAAATGGTAAACCCTTTCACCTAGTAGTGCGTCCCGACAGGACAATCCTGGACCAGTGTTCTTGCAACACTTAGAACTAAATAATCAATAGAGCTGTAAACGGATAGATGAATATCATTTCCGGTAGTAAACAAGGAATATTAAAGAAAATATAGAAAATTGTACGTAACATGGGGAGCAATGCGCATATCCTTCCATATATAAAATAGTTACTTGGTTTTGATACTACTCATTGTTTTTTCTCTAATTCGTTCCAACTTCCATGTTGATTTATTCCAGATACAGCGGCATCATAGTAAGTGAACAGAATAACGAACTTGAGAAAACGTACTGCATCATTAACATTCCTTTACCAAAGGACTTTCCAAGAGAGACTGCAACAAACATATATAATTTGAGTAATCACTTGAAGGCTACTTACTAACGCTTTCACTCACTATTTCTTAAAGCAGTGGAGAATCCCATCCAAGGTCGAGCCCAACTCATGACTTCCATCTTTAAACCCAAATATAGCAATGAAACTCAGTACTAAAGTGAAAAGAACAAAATCATATTTGGTGCAAAATAAAAGCAACCACTGATTATATACCGGGTCTGAGACCCAAGACACCCAATGACATGTTAAGCGCGCGCTAAAAAAACATAGTTAAATAGTAACTAATTAATTCAGTATGCCTAGGGGCATAGCACAACAGGCAACAACCTAATCTCAGAATATATAAGGATATCTATGACACATATAATTATCCAAATGGCTAAAATTAAGTAAAATTATGTATTACTTACTTCTTATAAGTGTGCACTCAATTTTAATTATTTTTAAATGGAATATGCAATGACTATCTTAAAGTTGCAAAGAACATAAATGTTCAAAGACACAAACACCTGACGGTGATTCAAAAGTAAGATTAATTTGTATTCAAGGTAGAATAATTTAACTCTGTGGAGACTATTTTACGCAACCAAACATGAATATACATTTCGAAGTATGTCCGGGTATGATTTGCCCTGAAGCAAAGAACTTGGACTTTGGCAACAGGAAAAATGTTACATTAACAACCTACACGAGGACCCTAAACAGATTAGTTCACCCATCCCCGTATTTTTGGGGGTGGATATACGTCCTACAAAACATAATAACATTGATAAACATTTGAGCAAAAGTCATTATACACTCATTATTATATGAGCATAAATCTCATTAATGTAGCCCTAATCCAATAAAATTGCCATAATAGTATCTTCAATTGGCACCTATTTACCTGCTCTTCACCACTGACATTGAATCTCTATGTTTTGTATGAAACTCTCCAGGTATACCCATAACTTTGCACCTACGACGATAGTTTTGGTTAGTAATGATCAGAAGAATAGTAGTTCTGGTTAATAAAACAACGTACCAATGCCACAAATACAATTAACATACATAATTCAAATGAAATTTACAGTCCGATCTACACACATTCATGTAAAAATGTAACTACAGCATGAGAAAAATATACGAAAAACAGTAAAAACACCAAAAATTATTTCCATTTTAAATAGAAGATTCACAATTAGTGGACATGTCAAATTACTCAAGGCTTACTGCATGTGCAACACATGAACATAGAATGCTGGATATAAAATCCTAGGATCATGATTTTCCATCTAACTGTCTAAGTAAGCTAATTAGTTATCAATACAAAAATGAGAAAATGAAAGTCTAATACAATTGGAAGTACATGCATATCACAACTGATCAGCAAGTGAATTCTCAAGTAAATAAATATTTTCTAAAACCATGACCAAGTAAAAAAAAAAAAAAAGGCAATGGAAGCAATGCCGGAACTTATCAAAATTCAAAGCATAGTCCACACACCATGAAATATATATATATATATATATATATATAACAAAATAACATTTTGTAATAAGGCAAGTTGACAGCATACACATTTCAAAAGAGTCTTAACAAAGGCATACACATTTAATTGCAAAACAGGTGATTGATTAGACATAAAGAAAACATAAGCATAGGATTTCATATATATATAACAACACACTTCAGAATGAGGGTAGAAACTGATATCCGTAAAGCATTCAAGCAACTCCTAATTGCCAAACCAAATATGTTTTTCTTATGCCATAAACAGAAACAGTAAAGCAGTAGGTTATTTTATAAGGTTGCACATTTATTAAGTTGAGTTGGACAAACATGGATTGTTACAGAAAATCAATCTGGTGCCTTAATACAAATTCATAGATTGGAGTTTTTTGAGCTGTAAGGGTGGGAGGAACATTCCAGTATAAAATCCATGAGAGAAATACAATTTCTAGCTAACAATAGAGTTTCAAATACAGAGTTCATTTGGAACATTTTCTCAAACAGTTAGCAAACCTAGTTTTCGAACACAAACAATCGATGGTAAATCCATCTTCCTACCTCAATAAACCCTAGTTTTCGAACACCAACAAATATTTTAAACCCTAGTTTTAAATAAAAAGAAAGAAAGCAGCAAACCCCAATTATAAAACCAGATAAACCCTAGTTTTGAAACACCAAGTATTAAGGAATCGTACCTCGGGATAGCAGCGAGAGAAATGTGATAACGCTACACAAATTACTTGAGAGTTTTGATCTCCTTGTTATACAACTGATTTGCTTGATCGCCAAACGATTTAAGAGGTTTTAGACATCTGGGGCTTCCAAAATTGAAAAAGTTTCCTCTCCTTGTTTAAATAATTTCTTTTCCATCCACTAGGCAGCTGACTGTAACATACCCAAACGTGACGATGCATAAAAAGTCAGGACCTTAGTGGTATCATCGTAAATAACTATAAACATTTGTCTATATACGTCCACGAGTTCTATTTTTGTGTATTATTTTATTTGTACGATATTTTTAGAAGATTTTATAAAAAGAGGGTTATTTTAGATAATTAAAACGGTTGTTTGTTTTTATGAGGTAAACATTAGAGTTTGAAATATATGTAGTTGATTTCAATATATGGATTATATTAACATCTTAAATTAATTGCACCTACTAGAAAATACTGTCTGAGGTTTGCGACATAATAACTGGCGCTTTGGTGGAATGTGCCGTGAAGGTTTGTGACATAAAAGTTGGCTCTTCGGTGTAACGTGTTGGATATCTTCTCCTTTTTATGCTTGCTGACGATGATCCGAGATGTGAGAACCAGAGATTAAGAAAAGAAACGCAGAGAATTAGAAGACTATGAATTATGCATAGACCGAGTCGAGTATTGGATACTCTGTCCTTAACACGAAATTCGCCCCACTCTAGGTGCTAATGGGTTCTTACTTGCGTAAACGTCTCCAAGGATACAACGATCTTTCTTCCTCGAGTAGAAGCACTCAAACTCAAGGAAACAACGAACCAAATATAGTGTTTATCTCTCAATACTATGACAACAATGAATGCAAGTGAAATCAGATTTTTGTGTGTGCTTTTTTTTTTTTGTGTATAGAATGAAACTAGAGTGGGGTTTATATACTTGATTGGTGTCTCTTAGGAAAGGGCATAGTGTCTCTTCGCCAAGAGTCACATCTCTTTGTAAGAGTCCTTTCATGGAGAGTCACAACTCTTGGAAAGAGTCCATTCATAGAGGGTCACTTCTCTTGGAAACAACCCTTCAATTATAACTAACATAATTTCTATTCAAAATTTCCAACAATCCCCCACATTTGAATAGAACTTCTAAGAATGCAAATGTTATGCAGACACTAAAGAGAGATAAAGTGAAAAGTCATTGCATGGGGATAGGTAGCTTTTGGCTTTGAACCTTCCTTAGTGAATAACTATCGGATTTACTCACCAACCGATGAACGCGATGTCTTGAACTCGTTCAGTTTTTAATGTAAACCAAGACAATAGTTATCACACAATGCCTTTTCTCACTAATTTGGTTCTACGGTTGTGTTCATTTCAGCCCTGAACAAATCCCGGATTCATGAGTGCTCTAGGAAATTAAAGCCTTATAAAATTTCCATAGAACCGGCCACAATTCTACACTCACATAGGTGATGTCCCATTAAGAATACCCTGTAGTATCCCACTTGTAAATACAAGATATAGGCACCATTAAAAGCATAGCTTATCCTAATACATTTCAGGAAACACCTTTGTCTCATCATAGGAATAGGATGGAGTTTTATCTCCACAGTGTTTACTCCGAGTTATACATAACTTAGTTGTCCCTTTTGAACCTAGATCTTAGGATCTCCAGTCAACTAGGTTGGGTTACCATTATCTCACTCTTAATTGTAGGCTTTTAAACCCATTCCCCTCGATGATTTATACACTTGGTCTTTAGTCAAACCTTTAGTAAATGGATCCGCTAGGTTATTCCACTAGAGAGCAATTGTTTCACTGTATCATGTCTTCGGCGGATATGTTTAGACTTTTCGTTATACATGGTACTTCGTGCCCTTCCTATTGCTGATTGACTATCGCAATGCACATTAATTGCGGGCACAGGTTTTGGCCATATTGGAATATCCTCTAAAAAATTACGAAGCCACTCTGCTTCTTCCCCTGCTTTATCCAAAGCAATAAATTCGATTCCATAGTCGATCTCGGCTATGCACGTTTGTTTTGAGGATTTCCAAGACACGGCTCCGCCACCAATTGTAAATACATACCCACTTGTGGATTTTGATTCACTCGAAGAAATCCAATTAGCATCGAGTATATCCCTCAAGTAATAAATAGGGATATCTAGTATAATGCAATCCATAATTCTTAGTGTACCTTAGATATCTAAGTACTCTAGTTATGGCCCTCCAATGATCCTTTCCAGGATTACTAGTATACCTACTCAGTTTATTTACTGAGTGTGCTATATCGGGTCGCGTACAATTCGTAATGTACATTAGACTTCCTATGATTCGAGCATATTCCGTTTGATTAATACTCGGTCCAGTATTTTTCCTCAAATGAAGAGTCAAATCAACATGAGTCTTTGCTATGTTGTCATCATTCTTGTTACATTTATCAAGAATCTTCTCAACATAATGGGATTGAGTCAATACCAATCCACTCGGTGTTCTACAGATTTTTATTCCTAAAATAACATCTGCAACACCCAAATCTTTCATGTCAAATTGGCTAGATAACATTTTCTTAGTAGTTTTGATTGCTTCAATACTACTACCCATAATTAGCATGTCATCCACATACAGACAAAGTATTACATACCCATTTTCTGTATTTTTGGAATATACACACTTGTCACATTCGTTAATCCTAAAACCATTTGACAACATGGCTTTGTCGAATTTCTCGTGCCATTGTTTTGGTGCTTGCTTTAATCCATAAAGCGATTTCACCAACTTGCAGACTTTCTTTTCTTGACCCGGAATGACAAAACCTTCTGGTTGTTCCATGTAGATTTCTTCATCCAAATCACCGTTCAAGAAAGCGGTTTTCACATCCATTTGATGGATTTCAAGGTTATATAAGGCTGCAATTGCGATTAACATCCTAATTGATGTTATTCTCGTAACAGGAGAATAAGTATCAAAATAATCCAACCCTTCTTTCTGTTTATAACCTTTAACGACAAGTCTAGCCTTGTACTTGTCAATAGTTCCGTCTGGTTTCATTTTCCTTTTGAAAACCCATTTGGAACCAAGTGCTTTACAACCAGGTGGAAGATCTACCATTTCCCATGTATGATTCTGTAAAATAGAATCAACTTCACTATTAGATGCTTCTTTCCAAAAAGGAGCTTCGGAGGTAGACATCGCTTCTTTAAAAGTTTGAGGCTCCTTTTCTATCATATATGTTAGAAAATCTGAACCAAAAGACTTAGGAACTTTTGTTCGCTTATCTCTTCGAGGTTCTTCAATTTGAAGATTAGTGCTTTCCATAGCGTCATGAGTTCTCTTAGTAGAACCACAATTTTGAATTTTCTTACATGGAAATACGTTTTCAAAAAATGTAGCATTTCTTGACTCCATAATGGTATTCACATGTATATCAGAAATTTCAGACTTGTGCACTAAGAATCTGTAAGCACAACTATTTTCTGCATATCCTAAGAAAATGCAATCAATCGTTTTAGGTCCTATCTTAACCTTTTTAGGAAGTGGCACTTCCACTTTAGCCAAACACCCCCACACTTTAAGGTGTTTATAAGAAGGTTTCCTTCCTTTCCATAATTCGTATGGAGTTTTATCCTTCCTTTTATGGGGTAATTTGTTTATGACATAATTTGCCGTAAGCAAAGCTTCCCCCCACAAATTTTGTGGTGCTCCTGAATTCAACAGTAAGGAATTCATCATTTCCTTGAGAGTTCTATTTTTCCGTTCAGCAACTCCGTTTTGTTGCGGTGAGTAAGGCGCAGTAGTTTGATGAATAATGCCATATCTTGAACATGGTTCAATAAGTGGACATTCATATTCTCCACCTCTGTCACTTCTAAGAATTTTGATCTTCTTATCAAGTTGATTCTCAACTTGGTTTTTGTAATGTTCAAACACTACAACGGCTTCATCTTTATTTCTTAGTAAGTATACATGACAATATCGTGTACTGTCATCGATGAAGGTTATGAAATATTTTTTCCCACCTCTGCTTTCTACCATCTTTAGATCCTGAGATGTCGGTATGAACCAATTCAAGAGGTTAAGTAACCCTTTCAATTGAATGGGAAAAAGGAGTTTTTGTCATTTTTGCCTCAACACAAATTTCACATTTGTTAGTTGGATTTATGCGAAAGTTAGGCATTAAATTCATGTTGATTAATCTTCTTAAAGAACCGTAATTAGCATGACCTAACCTTTCGTGCCATAAATCAAATGACTCGACGGCATAAACAGAATTGTTTACTGTATTGATTTCACGATCAACAGGCGGCATACTCATCATGAATAAACCGTTATTAAGGTACCCCTTTCCAACGTATATCCCATTCTTGGAAAGTACAAACATGTCGGATTCAAAAACTAGTTTGAATCCATGTTTGATCAACAAGGATCAGAAATTAAATTTTTACGGATGTCTGGAACATGAAACACGTTGTTAAGAGTGAGTTCCTTACCAGATATCATTTTAAAGATCACTTTTCCTTGTCCTTCAACTCGGACGTTGCTGAATTTCCCATGAATATACATTCTCCATGGGGCTTTTTCCGATAATAGGAGAATACACTCCTATCGAAATGCAGACATGGCATGTTGCGCCAAAGTGTCAACAAACCACTGTTTGTAATTCTTTGATCACGTTGAGAAATCATATTGCACGTAGACTGTTTTCTTCGTACCAACGTCTGCGGCAATTTGTACTGAGTAACGTTCCATTATTTCTCTCTATCCTCTGTGTAAAAATGAAACCGATGAGTCAGTGTTATTCTCAACTAAAAAGTAATAACAAATTTGCAAAGAGACAAAATAATGGAATCAAATTGATAAGACAGAGAAACTATTGAAAACGACGTAGATGCTTGACACTATATTGGATTTGTTTGCTTCCACTTGAACTTAATTCCCACCAAATTCCAACCAAACATAAAACAATGGTGTTAAGTATATAGAACCAACTGTATAGAGGACGTGTCATTTTAAGTTCGAACCAATTGCCAATTTTCCTGAATTTCAAATTCGCCTATCGGAGCGAGTTCCAATTGACAGAATGTCAACGATTAAATAATGATGTTCAACCAGAACTTCAACTTAAATGAAACTCAGTGCTGTTGTCGTCATTGCAAAATTTCCTAAATTAGTTTTCAAGCAGTAACTGACCGTAGCTTAACCAACCGTCGTCTAATGGCCTGAGCATACAACGTACATGAGAAAAGAAGAAGATAAAAAAGGAATTTCGTCTTAAGATTGTTGGATATCTTCTCCTTTTTATGCTTGCTGACGATGATCCGAGATGTGAGAACCAGAGATAAAGAAAAGAAACGCAGAGAATTAGAAGACTATGAATTATGCATAGACCGAGTCGAGTATTGGATACTCTGTCCTTAAGACGAAATTCGCCCCACTCCGGTGCTAATGGGTTCTTACTTGCGAAACGTCTCCCAAGATACAACGATCTTTCTTCCTCGAGTAGAAGCACTCCAAACTCAAGGAAACAGCGAACCAAATATAGTGTTTATCTCTCAATACTATGACAACAATGAATGCAAGTGAAATCAGATTTTTGTGTGTGCTTTTTTTTTTTGTGTATAGAATGAAACTAGAGTGGGGTTTATATACTTGATTGGTGTCTCTTAGGAAAGGGCATAGTGTCTCTTCGCCAAGAGTCACATCTCTTTGTAAGAGTCCTTTCATGGAGAGTCACAACTCTTGGAAAGAGTTCATTCATAGAGGGTCACTTCTCTTGGAAACAACCCTTCAATTATAACTAACATAATTTCTATTCAAAATTTCCAACATAACGTACAATGAACAAAGACTCGATGCTTCTGGTGGTGATTCTATTAGGCAGTGGACTGAGTGGGGTGATCGCCGGGTTATAGGTGGAGATGAAGATCGAAGCTGGACGAGTGGATACTGTTTATGGGTGAACTTTCCTTCAGTGATGGCGGGCTTCGTGGTTCATGACAATGGGCTGTTTGGTGGGGGTAGTGGTTGATGACCATGGGTTATCTGATGTTATTGATGGTGGGTGATGCTATGTATGTATTTTTTATGGTTAATATTTTCATAGGTGGTTGTTGATTTGGTGGTGGTAGCAAGTGGCCACAGCCGGTCTTGATGCTAGCAATCCTGGTGGCGGTGGTGAAGAGTCTATATATTGAATCATAAGGGATTCTAGATACTTTTCTATTTGGTTTAGTTACATTTGTAACCGGTGTCTTAATGAATGGTCAATGGTTATTAATAAAACGAATTTACGGATAAAAGAAAATAGTGAGAAAATATTTTCTACAAGCGTCACTTAATTGTATACAATTTTTTCTTTTTTAAGCATTACCGGTTAGATGAAATATGACCAACTATACATTTATAAAAATAAATAACGGGGAAAAATAAAATAAGAAAACTCCCTATAAATTCTATGAACGCAACATATGTGAGGGATACTATCATATTCAACAGACAAAACCAACTACAAGTTTGGGAGAAATACAAAAGGTTTTGGCAGAAGAAGTTGATCAGTTTTCAGGACAATTGATACGATATTAACAATTAATCAACATAAAGGCACGTGCCGTTACAGCACGGGTCAAGGTCTAGTTAATTTATATAAATTAAGGAGGCTATAGTCCAACAACCTTGGAGATTAGGCACATCCATGAATCCAATTCGGAGTAAACGAAACTTATATTAATCCTATTACAGGAATAATGCAAAAGAAACAAAACGGGAATTCAACTTTAAGGCTATGCAAGTATGCAACCATTGTTTGTTTTTTTTTGATTGATCAAAGAAGAAATTCATTAAAAAGGAGGTACTTAAGTGGGGTATCTCAACCCAATGAATACATCAAGAGCAATAAGAAAAGGGAGCCGAAAGGAGATTTGACAACCCAAAACAAAAACAAACCAAGATCACGAAGGTCGGAATAAAAAGTCCCAAAGTGCTATCACCGTATTTGCCGTTAGACCTAACATCCTTGTGTTCGACTCCGCCCAAAAGAACGCTTGGATTTTAACATTTCTAATGAGGCTAACCAAATTTTTATTTTTCCTTTCAAAGACTCTTGCATTTGGCTCATTCCATATACACCACCATATTGCAACCGGGATATTATTCCATATTCTACTAAGTCTTTCATCTCCCCAATTAAAATTCCAAGATTTCACCGTTGTGGTGACATTTGAATCATAAGTCCACCGAAATTGACATCCTTCAACAAAGTAATCCCATATTCTTCTGGTCCTCCAACGATCATAGAATAAGTGCGAGCTAGTTTCATCATTTTCCTCGCAAAAACAACAAACACTTGAAAATCCATGCCTCTTCCTAGAAGTTTATCTGCCGTCATTACCTTATCAATAGAAAGGAGACAAAGAAAGAAATTTATTTTACAAGGATACTCACGACTCCAAACAACATCGATTGGAAATATTGGCTCATCTTGCTCTCTTTCATTCTTTATACCATCCTTCACCGTATAGTGACCATGTTCACTTCCAACCCAAATTCGACTATCCAAAATACCTTCTTGAATGGACACGGAAGAGAGAAGATTTGATATCGTGAAAACTTCATTTGATATGATTTGAGGGTATCTTTTTCTAAACATAAAATTCCACCTTATACCACAATCCCTAACTTCATACATAGTAGCCACCAAAAACTCTTTGGTCCTTGAAGCTTCATACGCCAAATGAAAAATATCACATAATCTTCCATCCCTTAGCCAAAAGTCTTCCCAAAATCTAGTTTCCTTACCCGCCCCAATTTTGAATCTAATATTCTTGTTGAAATCTTCTAGCTCTTTGTAGATATTAAACCACAAACTACCTCCTTTTGATCCCTTGGGTTGGAGATTTTCCCATCCGGTGGATGTTTCACCAAATTTTTCAACTATAATCTTCCTCCATAAAGCATATTTCTCTAACCCAAAACGCCACCACCATTTCTTTAGCAAAGCCGAATTCATTTGCTTAGTTCTTCGAATGCGAAGACCACCTTTTTCTTTTGTTTTAGAAACCATTGACCAACGAATATTATGAACTCTTTTCTTATTTGGGTCATCCTCCCATAAAAAATTTCTTACTACCCAATCAATTTTCTTTGTTATGGAGCATGGGGCAAGAAAAATTGAAAGATAATAAATAGGAAGACTAGCCAAAACACTTTTTATGAGAGTTAGATTACCTCCTCTTGAGAAAGTTTTCCCATTCCATGAAGCAACTCTTTTCCCACAAGTTTCAAGAATTTTTTCCCATTTTTGCGAGCCACCCATTGTTATTGAGGATTTGGGACAGATATGAGGTGTCCAATCCGGTGCATAAAACATAATCCTTAAATAAAATGGTCCATAAAATCCTCAGCTATTGCCAAGTGAAATAGGGTCATTCCTTAGTAATAATTACATACTAGTAGGAGGCACTTATATAAACATTACTTCGATCTACCCGGAAAATCCAAGTAAATATAGGTTGAAGATGAAGGATAAGAAGATTAAGAGAGGATAATTAGCCTCTCTTCTTTCGGTTATTGGAGATAACCCGCCTCTTTTGGATGGAATGGAAGACACACGGCGTTGGTCTTTGCATAGCTCAGGTATTTTCTCGGTAAGAACTTTGTATGCTCAACTGGTGATTCGTGATGGGGTGAATAACTTTCCTTGTGAGTTTATCTGGAGGACAGCAATTCCACCCAAGATAAACTTCTTTGTTTGGACATTAGTTCATGGAAAGCTAAATACAAAGGATGTTCTTCTGCATAAAGGAATTGGATTTGATAATTCTTGTGTGATGTGTGGGAACGACTTGGAAACACAAGACCATCTGTTCTTGCATTGTAAGATTGCACATAGAGTTTGGTCAATGTTATTACCTAGCAATTCTTACGCATGGGTTGTTCCTAGTTCTGTAATGGCGCTGTTGCTTTTCTTGCACACAACAGCTTTCTCAAGTAACGGCAACTATATTTGGAGTTTAATACCGGCATCTATTTTCTGGACGTTGTGGAAGGAACGTAACAGCCGTACCTTCGATGATAATCACAATTTCAAAACTGATGATGAACTCGGGAATGAGGCTAAAACATCTATTCTTTTATGGGCTGCTGCCGCGGGAAGAAGAGTACATGCTAACTTTGCTAGTTCTGTTTTAAAAGATTGGGAAAATTTATTTGTGTAACATAATTTTTTTTCTCTTTTTTTTGTCTACCTCTGATACCACTCTGTAAATTCCTTTCTTCCTGATATATCATCTTTTCTGATCAAAAAAAAATAAGAAAGAGGTTTCAAAAAACCATTATTAGGAGAGAGGATTTATCTTTCATCCAGCGAAAGAAAACTGCCATTATCTTTAGTGTCTTACAAGTTACGTGCATGTGCATTTTGTATTTTCTTATTACTTATTAGTGAACGTGCTTCACGTCTTCGATCTACTGCTTTGTAAGTTTGTACACCTTGCGATCTTTTTTATATCTTTCTGCTTAACAATTTTTATTCTAGTGTCTTCCATGTCACGATCAAGTGCATTTTTGATGTTCCCCATATATATATATTCCTTCTTCGGCATCAAATGATTCTACATTTCACCCACATATTACGATATGCTTAGACTTTTTGCAAATATCGTGATATCATGTCATGTGTTGGTCGTCTCCGACAATGATAATCTTCGGCATTGAATGATTTCACATCCATCCACACGATATGCGCAAATTTGGTGAGATCATATCATGTGTTAGTCGTCTCTGTCGATGATAATATAAATTAGAGCGGGAGATTCACCTCTGTAGAATTAACGCCAACCAGTCATCAACATGAACCATGGCCGGATCCAGATTTCTTTTTGGGGTGGAGCTAATTTACGAATGTTACTAAAGCGGTCTAACATAGGGTCTAACACTTCGGGCATAGGGTCTAGTACTTCGGGTTTAAAAGATAAATTATGTAAAAAATTAAAAGTGTAATTAATAAACAAGGCTAAAACATGGATACCTCCACAATTTTCTTAGCATTGCCACAATGAATCAACTAAACCTCTAAAAACTAAAAGTTATTCTCTCATGAATCAATTAAGCCCTCCAAAACTCTAAAATTTCTATCAAGATTTAAGACCTCTATCATACTTAAATAGTTTTTGAGAAACATTTCATATGCCATAAATCATAAATACTTTTTTTTGATTGGAAGAGAGGATATTATTAAGGAGAAAAAGGAATGTACAAGAGTCTACAGAGAGTAGACAAGAAGAAAAGCAAAAACATAAGCTACATCAATAAAATACAGTTTCCCAATTCTGGACTGAGTACTCAAAATTAATGTGAAGTTTCTCCCCAAAAACGGCTGCCCAAGTAAAAACCAAAGTCTTAGTATCATTAATCAATTCCAAGTCCGTCATGAAGGTATACTTATCCTCAAAAGTGCGATTATTTCGTTCCCTCCAAATCACCCAGATTACAGCAGCAGGAATGAGTCTCCAAGCTACTTGGCCGAAAGCAAAAAGTTGGTGATGTTGCCATGAATGTGCAAGAGTTTGTATAGATTCAGGAAACACCCAAGCCAATTTTTTTGGCATGATACTGCACCATAAATCATAAATACTACTAGAGTTGTTTTCAATAAGTTATATATATGTTTAAGAAGCAAAAAACGAGACGCCTGGGTTGGATGGTGGCTTAGTACATATAGTAGAAAAAAAGATTTTCTGGACGCCGCTACATTTTGGAGAGATTTCCATTTGATAAAGTCATTTGGAAGAAATTTGAAACCCCCGTCATCCAAATATTTATCTTAGTAACAAAATCACCATTTCTGATTAAATTAGTGGAGTGATGGTTGAATCATTAAGTTAAGCTAATTAATATTAGGGTAAGATTAAATCAATAAGTTGGTATTTTCTTAAAAATTAATTTATTCAGAAAGAAAAAGAAGAGAGGGAGAATAAGAGTTTTGGACATTTTTTTTTTTTTTTAAATCTGAACATTCAAATTACTCAGGCACACTTCAAATTTAGTTTTTTGTTGATTGAACTAGCCAAAATTTTCTGGAAAATGAGAAATTTTATAACTTGATTTGGGTTAAGGAAAACACGTTCGGATACTTATCTGCAAATGTAGTTCACCTAATGGTTCTGAAGGCACAAGTAGCCGAGCTTCGTTTTAATAGAATTTTTTCTTTGTTTGTCAATTAGATTTCCAGAACCGCAAGCCGAACTTTTATTCTGGGGTATATAGAGTAATATTCGGTTTAGTCGAGTCCACCATTTTTATAGCCGAACTTTTAGTTTAATATAAGCAGAAAATATGAGTATTAAGTTCGGTTATTGTTCTTGCCGAATTGTTCAAAAAAATTGTGACGTAACCGAACTCAATAAATTGGTTTTCGAAGAAAAAATCGATTAGGAAAAATAAATTGCCACGGAACCAAACTCAACATATATGTTTTCAGAGAAAGTTCGGTTAGGAGAAAAAACATCTACTTGACAACATTTTGTCTTACAAACTAAGGTTCGGTTAAGAGGAATTTTTTTTTTTTTACTTAATCGAATACAACAATTGGTGTTATATACAAAGATTTGGTTAGGCCCCCCCCAAAAAATTCTTTCTAACTTAAGTGTTCTTCATTTCCAAAGATTCGGTTACCAAAACTAGGGTCTTCAAAAGCTCGCCTAAACCAAATTACTATATGCAACTTCCATTTTCACCCTATTGATGATTAATACTCAAAATTTTCAATAAAAACGGATTAAAGGTAATGAGTTTTTGTAAAAATACCTATGAATTTTTGTTTATATAAAATATTGATTAAACGACAATGAAAATTTTATAAATCGGCAACGAAAAAGGGTTATAGGTCGGGTTTTGTTTAGTTATTTTAATGAATTTTAATTAGATTAAATGTAAATAGAATTAGATTTAAATGGTTTAGGTTCGTTACGGAAAATTGCTAGACCGGCCACCCATAATTGCATATGATAATTTGTTATCCTAATGTTATCTCACCTCAACTAGTATGTTTCGTGCCGGTCCAAATTGCTATTTGACTAGCTGTTAAACAGCTAAATAACAGTTGATCTTGACGTGGCAGGTGATTTGGTGAAGTGAGGTGGTTTTTTCGTTTGCCATGTCATTGAAAATAATACGAGAAAAAGGGAAATAATTTTTTTTTTTTCGGTGGTGCTATTCACAACACAAAACACCACTCTACTCATAGCTCACAACATCTAAACCATACATTTCTCAAATGGTGTACCTTTTTTTTTCTAATGGTGGGTCATGACTGAATAAATTGGACCATTACATGTGCAACACCTAGCATTAGTGGTGATTAGTGTGGTGAAGAGTGCTTGGAATAGCATTTCCGTTTTTTTATCTCTGTGCTTTATCCCCATTAACCATCTTCTATCTTCTTTGGTCGTTTTCTTTCTCGAAACTTCTTTCTACTATTACATATTTTCACATCCACAAACTGAATCAAACTGATTTGTACTGATTCCCACTTCTTTCTTTCATGGTGATGTAAAACATAATATCAAAATTTACATGGAAATTTAGGATAAACTTTTCCTAATCCGTGATCTGTTCCAAAAAATTTCAATTGCAGGTGATATATATCAAATCAAACTCACTTGGAAGATCTTATTACGGTTTGATAATATTGGCCAGTTGGTTGATTTAAGAAATAAGAAGGTTAACATAAGAGAACTGTTAATCTTAGAAGAAAATATCTTTGATTGATGATGATTGAACTAGAATTTCAAAATATGTGAAGTACATCTTCTGATGGATACATGTTGACTCAACATCTGGCTTCTTAAATCGATGGATGAAACTGGAAAATTTGTTATTTATGTTCAATTATTATCTATTTTGGACCTGATCAGTTCTTAAACTGTTTTAAAAAAAATGGCGATATGGTACTTGAAGGTTGTGTACGACTCAAAAGCTTGCTATACAGAAAGAAAAACTAGCATGGAGATTTAAGGAGTACGAGATAGAAAAAAATCAGAAATATAGAAGATATAGTTCATTCGCGGGTATGCAGCGGTTACACCGCTGGTCACCTAGCAGGATTGCGTTCTGGTATTGAGAAAATTATCAGAAGGTCGATTATAATATCTATTTCTTTTTAACAAAAAATAGGTCATTTGCCCAAACACCATAAAGTATGGAAAACAGGAGAAGAGAAAGAAAAAACGAATTTTAGAAAAATAGAAAAAGAAAAGAGTAGATGGTATATTAGTAAACAACAGTGACATATGTCACCCATATTTTATGCACCCAATGCACCCAACATTTGGTGTCATTAACTTTGGAAGCCAACTCATCATACTTTCCCTCACCCGTTACTTTTTCCTTATTTACTTTTTCCTTATTTATGTCTCTAAACAAAAAAAACCTAAAATCAAATGTTTTTTTCACTATGGAACAGTTATATTTCAACTCATGTTGAAACTAATGGCAGTGGATTTAGCACTAACAACACCATTACTCTAATTTAGCCTCGTAAATGTGAGCCATCGTCTCACCAGCATACCTTCTTTATAGTGTTTTTTCTTTTTGATAGGATTTCTTTCTTTACAGCGTTCATTCCTTCAATCTAAAGGATTTTGATTATAATCACCCAGAAATAATCAACCAAAAATCTTTATAAAATCGGAAAAACAAATCGGAAAAAATTTGAAAAATATAATGAGTAATATATACCACAGAGTCTATTATCCTATATCCATCAACACAAAACATAATCTTTACAAAATCGGAAAAATAAAGGAGGGGCAAAAGATCTGCAATCAGTGATTAAAATAGAGTATATATACCATAAGTCTATAGCATATACATCAACACAAAACAAAACCAGTATGGGATACGTCCATGATTTCGAAAACCATTGATTCGATTTCTGGAGTTAAAGGTGGAATCGGGATAATGATTACACAAAATTGGTTAAAAAGACCAAAATCAATAATTCAGGTGAAAAAGACATTTAGATTTTGATTTGTTTAAATGGACAAAAATATAAAAATAGCCAGGATGTAACCGGTTTCATCCTACCCATTTTCAAATTCCTTTTCTTATTTTTAATTTACATCAGAATGCATCGAGTTTCATCCTCGTTATTTTTTAAGTTTAAGCCGGGATGAATCGGTTTCATCCTTGCTATTTTTTTTTTTGTGTCCATTTCACCCATAATAATTTTTACTCGTCCATTTGAACCATGTTTTAAATTTTCTTGGACAAATGACCAATTTTCCGTAAGAGTTAATGGTGGAACCATGGATAAGAGTGCATATACCGGACACGTTTCACTTAACTGCCTAGCGGTGATTTACAGCGGGCCCCTTTCGATTCCACATAATATTGGGTGCACTGGGTGCATGATATATGGGTGCCATATATCATTTTCGATTAGCAAACTGGCGTATAAATATTTTTCTTGAACATAAAATCTGAAATCTAGGTGACTAGACAAGTATTGATATATTACTTGTCCATTAAACCCAAAAATTCAAATTCAAAGATTAATTAACAAAAAAAAATGTTCCTTTTAATTAATTATTTTTATTGAGTTTTTTCTTTTTTGATCGAGATTAGAATATCCAATTCCGACAACCTTTGTGATGGACGGAAAACTACTCAATTCAATAACAAGTAAAGGAAACGGTTGCAGAGGAGAAAGGATTGCTTTGCCAACCCAACCGGGCCAAAAAATCTCATCTCTTTTATCTAGTTCATAGCGGGCACAGAGCATGAGGTGGACCCCTATCAAGGCCCGTGAAAATAAATTGAGGGGACCATTCGGGGAAGAGAAGCCGAGATCATACCAATACATTTTTTTAGAAATTATAAAAAACAACGACCGACATCTATTGACCATTAGAATGACACGTTGCCGGGAGTTTCTTTTAAAAAATATTTGGTGAACAAAATAATTTTTTATCTTCTGTTGTGGTATTTTGAAATTCGCTTCATCCATCTGGAGCTCTGCAACTCGGAGATAACGTTTCAACCTGAGTCATCTTCAAAACCCAATTCAACACCCTGAATACTAATTCTCTTGATGATTCCACCCTTTTCTACCTGCTAAATCCTTTATCTATCGTCCGTTAACGATGTAGTCTTTAAAGGAGATTCGGATAGGTACGATTTGATGTTGGTATTTTATTTAAAACCCTAATTTCATGGTGATCTTGATTTTCTAATTCAACACTATGTGGTCTCTTCAATAGAACTACCCTTTAATTACGGCAATCTTATTTAGTCTGAAGAACTTGATTTTCTTGATTTGATGGTCATTTAATTGGATCATTAAATCCTCAAAAGTGATGATGTTTACCGTCGTAGAAATTCATCATGAACCACAACTTTCTACTCGATTCAAAGCCCGAGTCTTGGCTCTAGCGGGTCCTCACTACAAGTACCAAGAAATCTTTGTTCATCCTTTTGGTTTCTTTATCTTTCGGCCCCTTTTAAAATTCTTCTTTCTGATCAGATAACGAAGTGGCGTTATGAGATTTTAACAGGTAAGCCTAAGCCTTGTTTTTCTAGCTGTAACCAATTCCATCCCATATTTTACAATTCCATGTTTTCCTATTATAGTTGTTTTTATCAGAATCAAAACCTTTGAAAGTTTTCCTCAAAAAAGAATAAATTTTAATAATCAAACCCTAGGTTGTATCCTATAAATCGCCTAAAACCAATCCTTCTTCATTACTTGATAGGTGTAGAATACACCGTATTTACTATCTAGTAGTTACGCTTTCTTTGCTATTTTTCTTGTGAATTATGTACTTTACGCGTGTTTTTGAGTTAATAGGTACTCTGGAGTCGCACGGAGGAAAAGAAGAAGAAATTACTTTATTCGAGCAAAAAGGGCAAAATTGTCATTTCAGGAGCGGACACTATCTGGAGCCCAGCCAAGGCTAAGGGGCAACCCTATTTGAAGGAGTACTAAATACAGATCAGCTGAGGATAAGGGGCTGGAAACTCTAGGCTAGCCCTTATCAGAAATGACCACCTAATATAGACACCCATATGGGGTGGTTCTTATGATTGGGCGTCTCTATCCCAATTATTACACCAAGCCCTGAAATTGAGAAATCATTTTCTCAATCATTTGTCTTTCTCCAAATTTCAACAGAAGTGGAGGTCGAGAGGGGTTAATGGATGTTTGGATTCAAGTGAAGAGATGTAGCCGTTCGAATCAGAGAAGAAGGAGGATTGATATTCGATAGCTCTAATGATTGCTGAGGAATCAAAGTTAGGGTTTGAGTTAAACCCGGGATCGAGTTAACGGCAAGAAATCATGATTGAAGCGAGGTAATGTTCGAGAGAGGAATGAGATCGAGGGGATAGTTTTGTGTGAAGTTTGGTGGTTCGATAAATAGTGAAGATTGATCGAGATAGAAAAGATCTCTTTGATACAAGCAATTGGCGCTCGAATTGAGGATGGGTTTTGTGAGTTTAAACTCAGTGAAGAAATTAAAGTTACGATTCATGGCTGGAGAGTTGAGTTGTTCTAAGGTGATGAGATAAGAAGGAGATCTGGGTGTCATTCGATTCCAGTGAAGTTGTTGTTCTTATGAGGAGAAATTAGGGTTCTTATGGTGAAATTATGAGATTCAATGGACTCTGAGCTCAATCTTAGTAATAAGGAGGTGGGTTTGAGGATTAATTGGATTCTGATGATTGAATTGGTCGATTTTGGTCATTGTTGCTGCTACTGAGATGGATTGAGCTTTGGAAATAGTCTGGTGGAATTGTAGAGCTGTGCTGAGCAATTGCAGGATGTAGAATGCTGAGTCACTCTGAGTTGCAGGTCATGGGTATACTTTGGTTTAGAACCTGATGATTGTGTTACCTTTGTTGGATGGGCGGTGAAGCTTGAGCCGGTGATTGAGGAAGCGAGGCTATTGGCCGAGAGAAGATAGAGGTGGCCTGAGATAGATTGCAGGTGATGGCCACAGGGTTCGAGTCTGGTTTGGTCTGATGTCATAGGTGCTAGGGTTATAGCTCAGTTTGCAATAAAGCTAGATTCTGCAATGTAGGTTACAAGGGTTCTGTGGAAGATTGCAAGAGGATCAAATCTGCTGGAAAAGCTGAGCTTGACAATTGCATTTGGAGCTGAAATAAGGTGTTGGTGATCTGAAATGAGTTTGTATGGCAGTGGCTCATGGACTTGGTGATGACAGAGGCGGCTCAAGATTGGGTTTGTGCCAGTCTTTGGCAAGGAAGAGATTTCACATATGCGGCTACTGGTGTGCTGAGACTAAAATTGAAGTTTGTGATGATAAAGGCAAATCTTGTGTGTGATCTGTGATTGGTTGTGCTTGTGTTGTTGTTGGAGGTGCAACCACAGATGGAAGAAATGGTGGCATCTGAGCTGTTGCTGTTGATGTGAAGCTGAGGCTTTTGAGTTGTTACAGGATGGAGTTGCAGCTGCGGTAGAAAGGCATGCTAAGTAGCAGGTTGCGGCATTTGAGTTGATGGTTGGTATCGGAAGAACAAGGACTAAGAAATGGTGGTTTACGTGGAGGAATGGGTTGGCTCATTTGCTTTTTGTGATGATCTTCTTTGTGTATGTTGACTGATAATCTTTGTTGTCTCAATGGAGTTGGTGATTTTGTGTGGTTATGAGCTGCGGATGGTGGACCAGAGCTGGAATTGCAGTGCAGGTTCTTTGGTGTTGCTTGTGAATCATGAGTTGGAAATGTTGCAGGGATGTGCACTTTTACGGCACTACTGATGGTGAGTCATGAGCGACAAAGGTCGGGTGGAAGTGATATGCTCGGGTATTGTTATGGTGGAATGATGGCTTTATGGAATTCTTTGCAAATGAGGCTGCGGTGAGGCCTTTGGTGTAGTCGCTGCCACTAAGGCTGATGGCGAGGGGTTGTAGTCTTTGGCAAATGAGATGGTGTTAGTTTGTGTAGTTGTGGTGAGACGAGAATTGGCAAGTGGTTACGAGAGAAGTTTGAGATTGCAGGGGATAGAGTGTGGCTCATGCAAGATAACTCAAGCTTTGTGCAATGGCACTGGCAAGATGGCAAAGGCCTTGGCCACTCGGCCCATCCGGTGAGTAGAAGCTAGTCAGACACGACCTGGTCCGACTCACTTTAACTCGGTCGACCGAGTGACCCGATTCAACCCGTTGACCGGTGACCGGGCGGACTTTGCCGGTCACCGGAGCCGATTTCCTACCACTCCTCCGGCCGATTTCCGGCCACAATACCAGTTTTCCGGCGACGACTTTGGACGTATTTTCTACACGGGTCTCTCTCTCTTATGGGCTTGGTGGATTTTTATCTATTGGACTTTGAAGGCTTGACCTAATTTTGGAAGGGAGGAAAATTTGTAAAAGAAGAATTCTACAACTTTTGGGAGATCTTATATCTTATTCTTGGAACTTTGGAGAGCCGTTTTTGGTTACGCAACTAGGGTTTGCTTTTGTTCATCTTCTTCTTTATTCAACTTATATTTTTGTGATGAACTCCATAGCTATGAGTAGCTAAATTCTCTATTATTGGTTAAGGATGTAGTCCGATTTCTAAAACTTGTGTTTGCTTTATGTATTAGTTTTCTCTCTTGATTATCGTTCAATTCTCTCTTGTTTTTATGATCACATGATTGAAGTATTGTGATAGGATTATGGTGTTTGATTAGTTAAGTGGCCAATTAATTGAACTTGCATCTTAGTCCATAGCTATTTTAGGGTTTTTCATCAAGCGATAACCTTCAATACAAGTAGCATGATATGTTTACGTTTTGTAGTGATACACTCTCGTAATCATATGTAGAGTTTGACCATTGTCCGAATTGTTTTGCGCAACGCATGACAATTGCATTGATTAGCCTATTTACGAAACTTAATGCTCTAGGAATTGAACTTGATTAGCGCAAGGCGTTAGGTTATTCTTTAGGTAGGATTCACATACGCAGCCCTAATGTGTGTGTTGATGAACTTGAGAAATTAATAGATTATCTTGCTTTCTTGATTCTCTAGGCTTTTGATAATACAAGAGATTAAATCGTAATTCTATTCATCTATGCAAGCACATGTCTAAGATTGAAGATGAATTCCTTGACCAATATCTCTCTCCATTGATTACTTTCTACAATTTACTTAGCTCTTAATTTGTTTTTATTGCTTAAATAGAAATAAGAAATCCCCCAATTGGTTACGTTAAGAAATTGATTACGAAATAACTACAATCGCCTCCCTGTGGATACGAACTCTTTCTTATCACATACTTTAGGAAAGTGAAATTATTTTTGGCGCATGTCTGACAGCGATCAAATTTTGGCGCCGTTCTTAGGGAGGCACACGGCTAGTTATTAAGTTTTTAGTTTCTTTTTATAATTTCTGCTTTCATCTTTGCTTTTTGTTTCTTGTCTTGTTTCTCACTTTTGCGAGAATTGTTTTGCGGGTACCTAATCTACGGCTTCTAAGGATTGGAATTATCCAAGGTGCGGGATAGCTACTCGGACGCGGCACAATACTCCAACCAAGTCAAGACACAACGGACGAGCACGAGTTGGAAGTAGGAGAAGAGATTTTCCGACAACGAGAAGAAGGAAAAGAGGTTCCATTCGTAGACGAACCACAAGAAGAAGAAGAAGCTATGGGTGATGCAAATCGTTCACTCAAGGAGTTGGCTTCTCATAGGCTTGATACACAGGGGGTGTATTCAAACGAACTCTACTTTTGAGATAAAGCCGGGGTTGCTTAGAGAATTACCAAAATTCCATGGCATGGTGAATGAAGATCCAAACAAACATCTTTTGGACTTCCACACCATTGTCACGGCTATGCTTCCAAACAAATGTTGAGGCGGATGGTGCAATGTTGAAGGTTTTCCGTTTCTCTTTAATGGATACTGCTAAGGATTGGTTGTACTATTTACCTCCGGAAGTGTCACAACATGGAATGGGTTGAAGAAACTCTTTTTAGTGAGATATTTTCCTGCATCCAAGGCTACTCAAATTCGCAAGGAGATTTGTGGGATGAAGCAAAACGTGGGAGAATCCTTATATGAATGTTGGGAACGATACAAGAGATTGGTTGGAAGCTGTCCTCACCACCAATTCAGTGACGCTATGATTATCCAATATTTCTATGAAGGACTCCAATCAAGTGATAGGAATCTCCTAGACGCTGCGGGTGGTGGTGCACTAGTTAACAAGACGGTGGCACAAGCTAGAGAGTTGATTGAAAACATGGCAGCGAACTCACAACAATTCTTGAGCCGTGGGTCGGATGTGATTCTAAGAAGGGTGAGTGAGGTGAGCGAGGTTGAGGAACCGTCAACAAATGGGTAACATGAACGCATAATGCTTCAACAAGTTGCAGCCGCGGTGATACCAAGTACCTCTCAATCTTATGAAGATGAGCAAGCTAATGCGATCTTTCCAAATCAACAAAGACGGTATGATCCCTACTCCAACACTTACAATCCGGGATGGAGAGATCACCCAAATTTTAGCTATGCCAATAAGCAAGGAGCGGTTCAACAATCTAGTTTCAACAACCCGAGTGGATTTCAACCTCAACAACAACAATTTCAACCGAGACAACAATTTCAACAACAACAACAACCTCAAATGGGGTCCAATATGGAGGAGTTCTTTGAAATCTTTTATGCAAAGAACGGAGAGTTCGGTTAAGGAGTTGCAAACTCAAGTTGGTTCTATGGCTACGGAGTTGAATCAATTGAAGGCACAAAATGGTGGGAAACTCCTTCTCAACCTATCAACCCAAAAAAGGGTGTCAATGCAATTACGTTGAGAAGTGGTACACAACTTGTGCAACCGAAGTTCTTTGATTCGGGCACGGTGGAAACACCAAAGGAACTGTTTTGGAGGAGAAAACCGAGGATTCTCCCCAAACTTCCCGAGGTACCTATTCTTAACTTTAAAACTCCGGTTTCTACTTATGTTCCTCCTCTACCTTTCCCTCGCAGATTTGCAAGTTCTAAGAAGGCGGAACTAGAAAAGGAGATTTTAGACATTCTTAAGAAGATCCATGTGAACATACCACTCATAGATACAATCAAGCAAGTTCCAAAGTATGCAAAGGTGTTGAAGGACTTGTGTACCAATAAGAAAAGGCTCAAAGGTAATGAAGTGCTTAGTGTAGGGGAGAATGCTTCGACAATCTTACAACACAACCTCCCACTTAAGTGCAAGGACCCGGGTAGTTTTGACATTCCCGTCACAATTGGTAACACAACATTTAATAAAGCTATGTTGGACTTAGGTGCTTTCGTTAATGTCATGCCGGCGTCTATGTATAATTCACTTGATCTTGGTCCTCTCAAAAAGGCTGGAATTGTGTTGCAATTAGCCGATCGTTCTAATGTCTACCCAATGGGTATTGTTGAGGATGTTCTTGTGCGGGTTAATCAACTTGTATTTCAGCGGACTTTTGCGTGTTAGAGATGGATGAAGGTTCACCGGAATCGTCTCTTCCATTGCTACTTGGGCGTCCCTTCATGAAAACGGCGAAAACCATTATTGATGTTGACAAGGGAACGCTAACTATGGAGTTTGATGGAGAAATAATACGTTTCAACATTTTCGAGACGATGAGATATCCTAGTGATGTCCACTCTTGTTTCTCCATTGATATGATGGACACATTGGCGCAACAAATGTTTGAGTTGAATGGTGTTGATACTTTGGAAACCGTGCTAACTACACCTATTGACAATGGTTATGCGTATAGTGATGAGATGAAAGAAACCATTGGTTCTCTTAACTCATTACCGGAAAAATCAGCAACTAAGAATGTTTCATATGCTTCTTTACCATGCAATAATGAAAAACTTGTGCCATCTATTGTTAAATCTCCAAGTTTAGAATTGAAACCTCTTCCAAGTCACTTAAAGTACTTGTACTTGGGTGACAATGAAGATTTACCCGTGATTGTTTCTAACGAGCTTAATGAATTACAGGAGCAAAAACTTCTAAGGAAGCTAAGGACGTACAAGTCGGCCATAGGATGGACAATCGCCGATATCAAGGGTATAAGCCCTGCCGTTTGTATGCATAAGATTCGTGTGGAGGATGATTCAAAGCCTACAAGGGAAGCGCAACGTCGTTTGAATCCTCCCATGATGGAAGTTGTGAAAAAGGAGATACTCAAGCTTTTGGACGTGGGTGTTATCTACCCCATATCCGATAGCAAGTGGGTAAGCCGGTACAAGTGGTACCAAAGAAATCGGGAGTAACGGTGGTGGAGAATGATAGGATGAACTTGTCCCAACTCGTGTGCAAACCGGTTGGAGGGTTTGTATTGATTATAGAAAATTGAATGCCACCACTAGAAAAGATCACTTTCCTTTACCTTTTATTGATCAAATGCTTGAACGTTTAGTGGACACTCTTACTATTGCTTTCTTGATGGCTATTCGAGGTTATAATCAGTTGTGATAGACTTAGGAGGACCAAGAGAAAACCACTTTCACTTGTCCTTTCGGTACTTTTGCTTATAGAAGGATGCCTTTTGGCTTATGCAATGCTCCAGCTACTTTTCAAAGGTGTATGGTAAGTATCTTTTGAATATGTTGAAAACATAATTGAAGTGTTCATGGATGACTTTAGTGTCTTTGGTGATTCATTTGACCTTTGCTTGAACAATTTGTCTCTAATCCTTGAACGATGTGTTGAAACAAATCTTGTGCTAAATTGGGAGAAGTGCCATTTCATGGTAACTCATGGCATAGTTTTAGGCCATATAATATCCTCTAAAGGCTTGGAAGTCGATAAATCTAAGATAGACCTTATTCGTGCTCTAACCCCTCCCACTACGGTGAGGGAGATACGTTCTTTTCTTGGTCATGCAGGTTTCTATCGTAGATTCATCAAGGACTTTTCCAAGATAGCATCACCACTTTGTAACCTATTGCAAAAAGATGTGGTTTTTAACTTTGATGAGAAGTGTGTGGCGGCATTCAATCGTTTGAAAGAACTTTTGATTTCAGCCCCTATCATTAAACCACCAGATTGGAGTAAGCCCTTTGAGCTTATGTGTGATGCTAGTGATTTTGCGGTTGGTACGGTGCTTGGGCAGCGTGTGGGGAAGCTTCCTCATGCTATTTATTATGCTTCTAGAACGTTAAATGAGGCCCAACAAAACTACACAACCACTGAAAAGGAGTTATTAGCCATTGTTTTTTGCTTTAGAAAAGTTTCGCTCTTATCTAATTGGTACAAAAGTTGTTGTCTTTTCTGATCATGCAGCGCTTAAGTACTTGCTTACAAAGAAAGAGGCGAAACCGAGGCTCATACGATGGATTTTACTCTTGCAAGAGTTTGATCTTGAAATCAAAGACAAGAAAGGGATTGAGAACACCGTTGCGGATCACTTGAGCCGACTTGCTGTGGACAAGGAGACTATCCCGTTGCATGAAAGTTTCCCGGATGAGCAACTATTCTCAATTGCCTTTGGAGAACCATGGTACGCTGATATTGTTAATTACTTAGTGTCTAAACAAATCCCAAAGAACTTGTCTCGTCTTTGAGAGGGACAAACTTAAGAAGTTAGGAAACCAATACATATGGGATGATCCATACTTATGGAAACATTGTAGTGACCAAGTAATACGTAGGTGTGTTCCCGAAATTGAATTTAATTCTATCTTGTCTTTTTGCCACTCATATGCTTGTGGAGGACATTTTGGGAGTAAGAGAACCGCTCTCAAGGTATTAGAATGTGGTTTCTTTTGGCCAACTTTGTTTAAGGATGCACATGCATTTTTATCACATGTGATAGGTGCCAACGAACCGGCAATCTAGGTGCTCGAAATCAAATGCCGCAAACTATTATTCAATTTGTGGAGGTTTTTGATGTATGGGGAATTGATTTTATGGGCCATTTTGTCAATTCTAATGGGAATTATTATATTTTGCTTCTTTGTGGATTATGTCTCGAAATGGGTGGAAGCTAAAGCCACCCCAACTAATGTTTCTAAAGTTGTTTTGATTTCGTGCAAGCTAATATTTTTGCAAGGTTTGGAATTCCAAGGGCTATAATTAGCGATGGAGGTTCCCACTTCAAAAACGAGGTTCTTGCAAAGCTTGTTAAGGAAGTACAATGTGTCGCATAGGATTGCAACACCCTACCATCCGCAAACAAATGGACAAGCCGAAGTTTCCAACCGAGAGGTGAAATCAATTCTTGAAAAGACGGTGAATCCTACAAGGAAGGATTGGAGCATGCGACTTAATGATGCTTTGTGGGCGTATAGAACCGCATATAAAACACCTATTGGGATGTCTCCTTTTAGGCTTGTTTATGGTAAACCTTGTCACTTACCCGTGGAAATTGAGCATAAGGCGTTTTGGGCTATTAAGCAATGCAACATGGAGTTGGATGGTGCTGGAAAGCAAAGGAAGTTACAACTTCAAGAGCTAGAGGAGATTCGCAATGATGCATTTGAAAGCTCACGGATTTACAAGGAAAAGACAAAGGCTTTTCATGATAATATGATTACAAAGAAACAATTTTGCATTGGGCGAGAAAGTGCTTTTGTCTAATTCTCGTTTGCAATTATTTCAGGGTAAATTAAGGTCACGTTGGATTGGACCTTTTATTGTGACTAATGTGTTTTCTCATGGTGCGGTGGAAATTCGTAGTTTAGCTACGGGTAATGAACTTAAAGTGAATGGGTACTAGGTTGAAACCATATTATGAGAACTTCTCTTCGGATGTCGTGGAAGGAGTTAATCTTGTGGAAATACTCCCTCTGGAGGAGTCATAGAAAGCAAGGAGATAGTCGGGCTGACGACTTTAAACCAAGCGTTAATTGGGAGGCAACCCAAAGGATGAGTATTTCTTGTCTTGTATTTATTTCTTTTCTTGTTTTTAGTTTTTTCTTGTTTTGTTTTCTTTGTTTTTGCTGATTTCTTATTAGGATTTCCCACCTTGACTTACTTTGGAAGATTCAATTTACATTGAGGACAATGTAAAGTTTAAGTGTGGGGGAGTGGTTTATGTTGTAAATTTTTGCAATTTTTCAACTTTTTGTGTAACTAGTTGTTGATGGTGGCTTTTAGACAAGGGGTAAAATCGTAAAACCCCATGACCTAGTGTTACCCGCAACACATTAAATAAGAGCATTCAACTCGGTGTAAATAATTAATAGGGGTATTTTTCAAAATACAGATTAGGTTTTTCAACACGGAGACCCTAATTCCAAAACCAAGCCGCATATCTGCGCACCATGGCAACAATGCCAAAACAAGCCGCATCTTTGCGCACCATGGCAACAATGCCAAACCAAGCCGCATATCTGCGCACCATGGCAACAATGCCAAACCAAGCCGCATCTCACGCACCATGGCAACAATGCCAAAACAAGCGCATCTTGCGCACCATGGCAACAATGCCAAACCAAGCCGCATCTTGCGCACCATGGCAACAATGCCAAACCAAGCGCATATCAGTGCACCATGGCAACAATGCCAAACCAAGCCGCATCTTTGTGCACCATGGCAACAATGCCAAACCAAGCCGCATACTGCGCACCATAGCAACCATGCCAAAACAAGCCGCATACTGCACACCATGGCAACCATGCCAAACCAAGCCGCACCCTGCGCACCATGGCAACAATGCCAAATTCCAAGCCGCTATGACTTTGGCCCACGCCCAACATAGCGCCCTAGGTTTGCAAGACTTGCAACTAGGTCAACATGGCTGCACGTGCCATTGGCACATGCCAAAACGTGTCGCAAGCCATATTTCCAAGTCGCTATGACTTTGGCCCACGCCCAACATAGCGCCCAAGGTTTGCAAGACTTGCAACTAGGTCAACATGGCTGCACGTGCCATTGGCACATGCCAAAACGTGTCGCAAGCTATATTTCCAAGTCGCTA
Organism: Papaver armeniacum; assembly: GCA_023531295.1. Lineage (NCBI taxonomy): Eukaryota > Viridiplantae > Streptophyta > Magnoliopsida > Ranunculales > Papaveraceae > Papaver > Papaver armeniacum. The sequence goes on from JAJJWW010011888.1 coordinate 1,164,917, forward strand.
TGACTTTGGCCCACGCCCAACATAGCGCCCTAGGTTTGCAAGACTTGCAACTAGGTCAACATGGCTGCACGTGCCATTGGCACATGCCAAAACGTGTCGCAAGCCATATTTCCAAGTCGCTATGACTTTGGCCCACGCCCAACATAGCGCCCTAGGTTTGCAAGACTTGCAACTAGGGTCGCTATGACTTTGGCCCACGCCCAACATAGCGCCCTAGGTTTGCAAGACTTGCAACTAGGTCAACATGGCTGCACGTGCCATTGGCACATGCCAAAACGTGTCGCAAGCCATATTTCCAAGTCGCTATGACTTTGGCCCACGCCAAACATAGCGCCCTAGGCTTGCAAAACATGCAACTAGGTCAACGGCCCTGCATGCCATTGGCACATGCCAACATACTCGCTAGCTAGTTTCCCTAGCGAAATCACAGCCCTAACGGCCATGCATGCCATTGGCACATGCCAACATGATCGCTAGCCGAGTTCCCTAGCAAAATCACGGCCCTAACGGCCACGCATGCCATTGGCACATGCCAACATGCTCTCTAGCTAGTTTCCCTAGCAAAACCACGGCCCTAACGGCCACGCATGCCATTGGCACATGCCAACATGCTCGCTAGCTAGTTTCCCTAGCGAAATCACGGCCATAACGTCCATGCATGCCATTGGCACATGCCAACATGCTCGCTAGCCAGTTTCCCTAGCAAAATCACGGCCCTAACGGCCACGCATGCCATTGGCACATGCCAACATGCTCGCTAGCTAGTTTCCCTAGCAAAACCACGGCCCTAACGGCCACGCATGCCATTGGCACATGCCAACATGCTCGCTAGCTAGTTTCCCTAGCGAAATCACGGCCCTAACGGCCATGCATGCCATTGGCACATGCCAACATGCTCGTTATCCGGTTTCCCTAGCAAAATCACGGCCCTAACGGCCCACGCATGCTATTGGCACATGCCAACATGCTCGCTAGCTAGTTTCCCTATCAAGGTCACGGCCCTAATGGCCACGCATGCCATTGGCACATGCCAAACACACACGCTGGTATCCTAACTTGCAAACCGTGCAACCTACCACCAAGGCATTCAGCACATGCCAAACACACACGCTGGTAGCCCAACATGCAAACGTGTATACTACCACCAAGGCATTCCTCACATGCCATTGGCACATGCCACACGCGCCACTAGCGGCGCCACTTGCACTCAAGATGTTACCAACACTCGAGACATCAACACAAACTAGGGGATGCTTCTTTAGGGTTTTGGTTTTGGCGGTCATGACATGCAGCGTACACTACGCTTACATTAAGAAAGCGTGAAAAGGAATAAAGCGGTCAAATAAAAGAGGAAATAATGGTGAAAAACGTTTTCGCCCATTAAACCATGCGGTTACCACCTCCTCCCATTATTTCACCCTTTACTCTCTTCCTTCATGAGGCCAGGGTACGTTTCAAACTCGACTTTTATAAATAGGTCTTACCTATTTCCACCAGACAACAAGTCTCGGTCAGGAGAAATATACTAAACTTACACTCTCAGAAAGGCAACTTTGCAAGCTCTCCCAAAAAGCTTTCATCTCTTGCAAGCTTCCTAAGCTTTCACTTTATGATACAAGTCGAGATACTACTCTCCTCAACACCTTTCTTTGCTTCCCTCCCCAAATCAACCCTTCTCCTCCACTTTGTGACCCCGAAGCAAGTCTGGAACGACCATTTCTTGGTTTATGCTAGGACTTGTACAGATTGATCTCTCGAATCTATAAAGTGCTCACGTGCAGCACATTTGTTTAGGGTTTGAACCAGTTTCTCACTCACCTACCGAATTTACCGAAATCGGCGAAACGATTTTTACCCATAAACAATTGGCGACCACGGAGCGGGAGGATTGATCTATCGGCTACAATGTCGGTTGTCGATCTCGTTCTTGACCCGAGATGTCAAGATGGTAGGGAAGGCAACTCGATCCGACTCAACTACCGGGCGACTCGGTTACGATTTGCAAAAAACTACACGAAAAGCTGGGACTCGTTGAAGATTCCACCGGCGATTGGGGACTTGCGACTCGACTCAACTTGCCAGACAACCGGTTATCGGTTGTTAAAACTACACCAGAAAACCGGGGACTCGGGAAGACGCTACCAGCAATTGGGGACTAAGCGGCGATGCTACCGGCCAAAGCAGCCTTGCTACGACAATGCCGCCTTTTACTTGGAAAGAGGCGTGTTTGCAAGTGAGTAAATTTAGATTGGGCAAGACATACGATCTGTTTTTTTTTTTTAGGTTCTTAATAAAACCGCCATACTATTGCGTCTTGTGCCTATTGCTAGCACACACTTTCATAAAAGCAATATTCCTTTCCCAAAACATAATCAGAGTTATATTATCAAAACCATTCATCCCAGAAATAATCCAACACCCTAAAAAGCTACCAGCTATCTATCAAAGGTTAAGTTTTGAACCAGACATCCAATATGTCTTTCAAAAAAAAAAAAAAAAAGAACCTAAATGAAAGTTTAACAGAGAAACGTTCAAGGAAAATCGTCCAGTAAGTCTGCTCTTCTTGGAGAAAGTCGACTTTGCGTCTTCAAGAGCCGCTCTCTTCATAGTCAACATCTTGGAAAGCTTTTCGAGTTCCATCTCCTGTCGGGCGATCTCCTCGGCGGAAAGGCTTTCGATTCCTGCATCTTTGAACTTTTGGATCTCAGCAAGGCCTTCGACAAACCACGAAGTGTTGAACTCCTTTTCTACGCACACGTCGCGATGGTGCTCCCAGTCGGCAATAACGTCTTGGAAACGGTGTGACCGGTCACCTCACGCATGTCCTCGATGGAATACAAAGCCTCTTCCACACGCTTAACAGCGCAAATCGACTAGTGACTTTCTTGGTTGTAGCCATATGTCCGTGCTTCTCCCAGATTCTGGTGTACAACGCCTCATGCTTAGCCGGCACGCTAAAGCCGCCAACCAGCACATGACCTGGATGAGGAACCAAGTACGGGGGATCAAAAATGGCGCCTGCAAGTGGCCTCAACGACTCGCAAAGGTTTTCTTCCATGTCTCGGCAACAACCATCGAGAGAATCATCCACCGTCGAACCACGTTTGTGCCGGCAATTGGCTAACTCCCATCTCCAAGTCGCGGCGGTGGTCACCAAAGGCAAGTTTTCGTGTGACTCCATCCCAGAATCATCCTCGGGCAGTTCCTCCTGCAAACTTGAAGTTAGACATTTTTCAAAAGAAGAAACGAGAAGAAGAAGAAAGAAAGAAGCGCGAAACTCACCGAACCGCTTCTAGAAGAAGAACCCAGTCTTTGCGGAGGAATCACTCTCGCTTGTTGAACTTTCTTCTTTCTCGACTCATCACCGCTATGAGTAGGCTCGGTCCGTAGGAATCCCTTGAAGAAAGCTGCCGTCTCACGGCAACGTGCAAGGCGGCGAAAGCATTAACACTACCAAAGCCCTGAAGGAAACAAGACACATATTCTCAGCCAGAAATTTACGTGTGTTTTGAGACAAACCTGTGAAGAGGCGACACATACCAGTTATTGGAAGAAGCTGAAAGACACAAGAGCCATGGGAGGATCTTATGGCCGTCGGAACCCGCCGGCCACGATTCTTCGTTCTCAGTTCCTTGGCACCGGGGCTTTCCAAATTGCAACTTTGGGCAACATTGGATACTCCTTGAACTGCTGGAGAAGGTTTGCAACGAACGTTTTCCACCACGTTATTCACGAAATCTCGGATCATAGTAAACTCGCCGCACCAAAACTCATTATAGCCAAAGGTCGTCGAAGTTACTCTTCCCATTTGAACAAAGGAAAGACGGATACCCGGCTTAAGGACACTGGCGTCAAGGGCGACACGCACCGAATCCTTAGGGATCACCGGCCGGGAAACGAGAGGCACCCCTTGATCGAAACCCAGGTGACGAGCAGCACGGTCGATATTGTAAGCAGCTATACGGAAAGAACCCAAGAAGAAAGACGGCATATATAACCAGGGCGGGCGGCTTTGAATGAACGAGGTTTTCACCAACGCTCAAATCGTCATCGAAGAAGACAAAGACATGAGCGGAGCGAGAAGCAAAAGTGCCAATTTGAGCCCTTTGAATTATGGGTGGCCCCCATGGACGAAAATTGATTTCATGCAACTTATCAAGAGAACTGACCAAGCTCACGCCAACTCTTGGGCCTTTGTTCACCCATCGAAGAATCGGGAGCCACCCCAACTCACGGGAAGCGAAGACAACGGTTTGGAGCATACTTCTCAAAGTGCTCCCATAGCCGGACTTGCGAGAAAAGCAACGTGCACATATGAATCCACCTTCATGAAACCATTCGAAACTCGCATGTTCGCAACCAGGTGATCCGGATGCACATACGAGGAACCAAGGAACGACTTGCCAATGGGAAGAACTTCACCCTTTGCCAATTTCACGGCCAATCGCCAACAACTCTGGTCTTATTCCCTTCTTGCCAGAACCGTCATCAAAAATGTCTCTAGACAACGAGAGAGCCAAAAATCTTTGCGACATGAAGATGTTTGCACTACTACATTCGGGCTCCAACTCGTCAGGAAACCATTGAGATATCCACCAACCGTAAGGGCATCTTTCATCCTCTTTAGGGCAGAGTCCTTCGACTTCGCAATGGAGTCTTTCGAGCGAAATCCCCTAACTTAGCGGCCAGGTCATCCCGCATCTTCGCCTCACTTTGAGACAATTGGATTCCGAGATTCCCGATTCTAGGAAGATTCACAAGAGAGCCACACTCTCCAAGGAGAAAGTTATCTCACCCCATCTACATATGATTGTATGGGTGTCAGAACACCATCACGGAGATGAAAGCAACTAAGCACAGGATGTCCTTCCTAATGTGAAGATTTCTTGAAGTCTTGACGGCATCAATGACTGCGCTTGAGTTAAGATGGTATTTATACGCTCCTCGCTCACCATGAACTCAACCCATCTCATCAAAAGAACGCAATGGACTTTGACACATCCTAAAGTCAATGTTGGAAGAGGAATATACCCCTTTATGAAGACAAAACCGAATGGTGCTCTGGGCAGGCGAACCGAACGTGTCTTCTGTCATCCTCACCACCGGTTAGCAAAATTGGCACGAAACCCGGGTGATTCTTGAGAAGGGGCGAGGGCTCTAGTGAAGAATTTATCATCTGTGTTCGGTTTGGAATTATGAGCATCCTTCGACGAAGTGAAATGTGGTTCAGGTAACATCTTGTCGAATTCCTTCACAACAATTTGGTAATAAGATATCTGCACAAAACAAATGGAGAAAGACGAAGTTATCTCACGACACATAATCGTACCCAACAAATTCGGTTTCGAGACTATATACACGAGTATTTTATTCGGGTTCAAGACTATATACGCAGATATTTTCTTCGGGTTCGAAACTATATACGCGGCATTCTATACGGGTACAAGTGTGTCTACAGTATCCTTCTTCGGGTTCAAAAATATATATGGAGCATTTTCTATTGGTCCAAAACTACGCGCGTGATACTTCTTTCAAAAAGCAAAATCATATATACAATATTTCCTGCGGGTTCGAAGTCATATGAAGCATATACACAGTATTCTTCTTCGGGATCCATACGGGGTTCTCTACGGGTTCGAAAATACACACGTGAGTATTTTCTTGAGAGGCATGCCAAGGAATCATATGCAAAGATTGTGGAAGCGTTTACTTTTAAGGTTTATACCTATAAAAAAAAAATAGAGAAAGAAGAGTACTCGAAGACATACCTGGAAGCCGGTCTCTCTTTGCCGCTAGTATGAAAAGAAGAAAGAATAAAGCGCGGAATGGGGAAAAAGGGGCTTTTATATATATATATATATATATAGGTGTGAAAGACTTTGAAATAGGGAAGGATTTCCTTTTACCAAATTCACGCCTGCAAGCATGGTTTCCAAGATTGGACCGGCCCCACCAATTGCGACTTCCCAATGCCGCCCAAGTCACGCCTGTAAGCATGGTTTCCAAGTTGGACCGGCCCCACCAATTGCGCCGGTCCCACCAGATAGCCCACTTAGTTTCCAAACTCACGCCAACTTCCCAGCGTCGCCTAAGCTGCATCGGGCCCCTGATTGTGCCGGCCTCCGACGTGTGCAAAACGACCCAGAGGCAAGGATTCCAAATCCTATTTATAAAGGTCGAGACGAGCCTCCTTTAAATTTTATTTACGGTTTGGTGTTAATAGTTTGTCACCATCTTATGCTTACCTGCAACAAAGCCCCCTGTTCGAGCTAAGCGGGGGACTTAATGTTGATGGTGGTTTTTAGACAAGGGTAAAATCGTAAAACCCCATGACCTAGTGTTACATGCAACACATTAAATAAGAGCATTCAACTCAGTGTAAATAATTAATAGGGGTATTTTTTCAAAATTCCAGATTAGGTTTTTCAACACACGAGACCCTAATTCCAAAACCAAGCGCATATCTTGCGCACCATGGCAACAATGCCAAAACAAGCCGCATATCATGCGCACCATGGCAACAATGCCAAACCAAGCGCATCTTTGCGCACCATGGCAACAATGCCAAACCAAGCGCATCTATCATGCACAAACCATGGCAACAATGCCATGCCAAAACAAGCGCATCTGCGCACCATGGCAACAATGCCAGAACCAAGCGCATCTATTGCGCACCATGGCAACAATGCCCAAACAAGCCGCATCTTGCGCACCATGGCAACAATGCCAAACCAAGCCGCATCACTGCGCACCATGGCAACAATGCCAAACCAAGCCCGCATCTTTGCGCACCATGGCAACCATGCCAAAACAAGCCGATATCTTCGCACACCATGGCAACCAGGCCAAACCAAGCCGCACCCTGCGCACCATGGCAACAACGCCAAATTCCAAGCCGCTATGACTTTGGCCCACGCCCAACATAGCGCCCTAGGTTTGCAAGACTTGCAACTAGGTCAACATGGCTGCACGTGCCATTGGCACATGCCAAAACGTGTCGCAAGCCATATTTCCAAGTCGCTATGACTTTGGCCCATGCCCAACATAGCGCCCTAGGTTTGCAAGACTTGCAACTAGGTCAACATGGCTGCACGTGCCATTGGCACATGCCAAAACGTGTCGCAAGCCATATTTCCAAGTCGCTATGACTTTGGCCCACGCCCAACATAGCGCCCTAGGTTTGCAAGACTTGCAACTAGGTCAACATGGCTGCACGTGCCATTGACACATGCCAAAACGTGTCGCAAGCCATATTTCCAAGTCGCTATGACTTTGGCCCACGCCCAACATAGCGCCCTAGGTTTGCAAGACTTGCAACTAGGTCAACATGGCTGCACGTGCCAAACAACGCCAAATTCCAAGCCGCTATGACTTTGGCCCACGCCCAACATAGCGCCCTAGGTTTGCAAGACTTGCAACTAGGTCAACATGGCTGCACGCGCCATTGGCACATGCCAAAACGTGTCGCAAGCCATATTTCCAAGTCGCTATGACTTTTGCCCACGCCAAACATAGCGCCCTAGGCTTGCAAAACATGCAACTAGGTCAACGGCCATGCATGCCAACATGCTCGCTAGCTAGTTTCCCTAGCGAAATCACGGCCCTAACGGCCATGCATGCCATTGGCACATGCCAACATGCTCGCTAGCCAGTTTCCCTAGCAAAATCACGGCCCTAAAGGCCACGCATGCCATTGGCACATGCCAACATGCTCGCTAGCTAGTTTCCCTAGCAAAACCACGGCCCTAACGACCACGCATGCCATTGGCACATGCCAACATGCTCGCTAGCTAGTTTCCATAGCAAAATCACGGCCCTAACGGCCATGCATGCCATTGGCACATGCCAACATGCTCGCTAGCCGGTTTTCCTAGCAAAATCACGGCCCTAACGGCCACGCATGCCATTGGCACATGCCAACATGCTCGCTAGCTAGTTTCCCTAGCAAAACCACGGCCCTAACGGCCACGCATGCCATTGGCACATGCCAACATTCTCGCTAGCTAATTTCCCTAGCGAAATCACGGCCCTAACGGCCATGCATGCCATTGGCACATGCCAACATGCTCGCTATCCAGTTTCCCTAGCAAAATCACGGCCCTAACGGGCCACGCATGCCATTGGCACATGCCAACATGCTCGCTAGCTAGTTTCCCTATCAAGGTCACAGCCCTAATGGCCACGCATGCCATTGGCACATGCCAAACACACACGCTGGTATCCTAACTTGCAAACCGTGCAACCTGCCACCAAGGCATTCGCACATGCCATCGGCACATGCCATGCACACAAGGCATTGGTATCCCAACTTGCAAACCGTGCAAACTACCACCAAGGCATTCCGCACATGCCATTGGCACATGCCACACGCGCCACTAGCGGCGCCACTTGCACTCAAGATGTAACCAACACTCGAGACATCAACTGGCTAAGGGGATGCTTCTTTAGGGTTTTGGTTTGGCGGTCACTGACATGCGGCGTACACTACGCTCACATTAAGAAGCGTGAAAAGGAATAAAGCGGTCAAATAAAGAGGAAATAATGGTGAAAAATGTTTTCGCCCATTAAACCATGCGGTTACCACCTCCTCCCATTATTTCACCCTTTACTCTCTTCCTTCATGAGGCGAGTACGTTTCAAACTCGACTTGTATAAATAGGTCTTACCTATTTCCACCGGACAACAAGTCTCGGTCGGGAGAAATATACTACACTTACACTCTCGGAAAGGCAACTTTGCAAGCTCTCCCAAAAAGCTTTCATCTCTTGCAAGCTTCTAAGCTTTCACTTTTACGATACAAGTCGAGATACTACTCTCCTCAACACCTTTCTTTGCTTCCCTCCCCAAATCAACCCTTCTCCTCCACTTTGTGAAGCAAGTCTGGAACGGCCATTTCTTGGTTTATGCCGGACTTGTGCAGATTGATCTCTCGAATCTATAAAGTGCTCACGTGCAGCACATTTGTTTAGGGTTTGAACCAGTTTCTCACTCACCTACCGAATTTACCGAAATTGGCAGAAACGATTTTTACCCATAAACACTAGTGAATACGAAAACTCCAACTTGTAGTTATTTAGAGTCACATAGTATACATGTCGCTAAGATTACATCGAGAATCTCACAATAGTGACTGAACTTAGAGATGACAGAGAACATGATCGGGTTTCTTACTTGTATGAGAGTTAAAGTTGGATTTAACCATGCCCGGTGGCAAATAAGGTGCAGACTGAATTCGGTATTAGAACAGTGATCCCCTATAGTGGAGACTACCCATGTTACATAATGTGAGGCACCAACCTTGATTCTTTGTACTGTCTAAATTTGTGCTTTTAGAGTGTGTGTCACCGTACGTAAATTAGGGCAGAATGGTGAGCTGTCTAATTTCCCACCATAGAAGCACTATTTTGATCTCTTGAGTGCTATTTTTATCAACCATGTTGGTGACATCAATTTCTAACTTACATGCCACTTGTGATCTTGTTCGCGAGTTAGCACCATCCACCTTATCTCTCTACACCAACAGGTCCATAGAAACACCATCATCATCAACAAGAGGAGCATCACAAATTTGAAGGAAAGTTGAGCATGTTCGAGGTTTACAAGCAACAATACATGAAATGGGCAGATTTCAGATTTGAGTAAAGCAACAAAACAGGGGCAGAATTTTTATAAGTTAAAGACTATTATACAAGAGTGGAAATTATTAAGGATGAGAATTCGAGAAGTCTATGATATCAAGACATATAAGTTGTGAAGATTCAAGCGGTAAAGTACTTACACCATGGCATTGTACTTACATTTTTATTTTATTTGTATTTTACTCTCTCTTGAAAAAAAAAAAAAAAAAAAAAAAAAAAATATAAAAATGTTTAGGTTTGTTAATAGTTTTTATTTTGTATTTCTTTTATTTCTTTTTAAAAAAAAAAAAAAAAAAAAAAAAAAATTGGTTTTGTATAGTGTGTTTTTAGTTTCAATAAAGCCTATGGAAAGAAGGAATATCTATAATGAAGTTTCAAGCGACAAGGAATTTGAGGAAAGAATCATATTGTCAAGATTCTACGAAGTTCGAGAGCTATCATCAAGAGTTGAAGACCGAAGACGAAGATGAGGACACCGATAGAAGACCCAAGACGTTTCTATGGATCTTTGTGAGAGTGGTGCTAGCTGCACGCCGAACGGATTCACTTGTAAGTAAGCATATTCCCACCTTCGTTAAATGGTTGATTTCCTTTCGAAGAGATCGTCGAGGAAAAATGGGTTTTCAAAAATATATAAAAGATGTGGGTTTTCAAAACATTGGAGGGTTTTGCCTTCCTACAATTCAACGTGTCTCAGGATTCTCTCTTCATTCCAACCTGGACACATGTGTGACCCATAAAAAGTTGTTTATTATTGAGGGCAATATCATAAAACCCTTTCTTGTGAGGCAGAGTCGAGACTTTTGATCACTCCGAACCCGAATTTTAGTCGAGAAGGGATGGTTATTTCTCTCTCAACTTTTAAGAATGAGATTATGTTCATTTATGTGTCTAACTTCTTATGACTAGTGTGCAGAATCTCTATGTCTTCTTAGCGCGTTGGATACTATCATTACGGAGAACTAGTAAGTTGGAAGAGTAGGTTTTGTGGGTAAATCTCTAGTAAACCCTCACGAGACTATAACTCGTCCACTAGGGACACCTAGGGGTTTAAAGGCTTGTTATTTATGCTAAAAGTGACCGTAGCCTCGACGACACGGAGTTGTTGTATTTTGATTGTTTTGTTTGATTTGCTCGAGGACTAGCAAAGTCTAAGTGTGGGGGAATCTGATAGGTGTATAATACACCGTATTTACTATCTAGTAGTTACGCTTTCTTTGCTATTTTCCTTGTGAATTATGTACTTTACGCGTGTTTTTGAGTTAATAGGTACTCTGGAGTCGCACGGAGGAAAAAAAGAAGAAATTACTTTATTTGAGCAAAAAGGGCAAAATTGTCATTTCAGGGGCGGACACTATCTGGAGCCCAGCCAAGGCTAAGGGGCAGCCCTATTTGAAGGAGTACTAAATACAGATCAGCTGAGGATAAGGGGCTGGAAACTCTAGGCTAGCCCTTATCAGAAATGACCACCTAATATAGGCACCTATATGGGGTGGTTCTTATGATTGGGCGTCTCTATCCCAATTATTACACCAAGCCCTGAAATTGAGAAATCATTTTCTCAATCATTTGTCTTTCTCCAAATTTCAACAGAAGTGGAGGTCGAGAGGGGTTAATGGATGTTTGGATTCAAGTGAAGAGATGTAGCCGTTCGAATCAGAGAAGAAGGAGGATTGATATTCAATAGCTCTAATGATTGCTGAGGAATCAAAGTTAGGGTTTGAGTTAAACCCAGGACTGAGTTAACGGCAAAAAATCATGATTGAAGCAGGTAATGTTCAGAGAGGAATGAGATTGAGGGGATAGTTTTGTGTGAAGTTTGGTGGTTCGGTAAATAGTGAAGATTGATCCGAGATAGAAAAGATCTGCTTTGATGCAAGCAATTGGCCTCGAATTGAGGATGGGTTTGTGAGTTTAAACTCAATTTGAAGAAATTAAAGTTACGATTCATGGCTGGAGAGTTGAGTTGTTGCCGGTGATGAGATAAGAAGGAGATCTGGGTGTCATTCGATTCCAGTGAAGTTGTTGTTCTTATGAGGAGAAATTAGGGTTCTTATGGTGAAATTGTGAGATTCAATGGACTCTGAGCTCAATCTTAGTAATAAGGAGGTGGGTTTGAGGATTAATTGGATTCTGATGATTGAATTGGTCGATTTTGGTCAATGTTGCTAATCTTCGAGATGGATTGAGCTTTGGAAATAGTCGGGTGGAATTGTAGAGGCTGTCTTGAGCAATTGCGGGATGTAGAATCTTGAGTCACTCGAGTTGCGAGGTCATGGGTATACTTTGGTTTAGAACCCGATGATTGTGTTGCTTTGTTGGATGGGGGCGGTGAAGCTTGAGCGGTGATTGAGAACCGAGGCTATTGGCGAGAGAAGATAGAGGTGGCTGTGAGATAGATTACAGGTGATGGCCACAGGGTTCGAGTCTGGTTTGGTCTGATGTCATAGGTGCTAGGGTTATAGCTCAGTTTGCAATAAAGCTAGATTCTGCAATGTAGGTTACAAGGGTTCTGTGGAAGATTGCAAGAGGATCAAATCTGTTGGAAACTGAGCCTGACAATTGCATTTGGAGCTGAAATAAGGTGTTGGTGATCTGAAATGAGTTTGTATGGCAGTGGCTCATGGACTTGGTGATGACAGAGGCGGCTCAAGATTGGGTTTGTGCCTGGTGCTGGCAAGGAAGAGATTTCACATATGCAGCTACAGGTGCAGCTGAGACTGAAATTGAAGTTTGTGATGATAAAGGCAAATCTTGTGTCATGATCTGTGATTGGTTGTGCTTGTGTTGCTGTTGGAGGTGCAACCACAGATGGAAGAAATGGTGGCATCTGAGCTGTTCTTTGTTGATGTGAAGTCGAGGCTTTTGAGTTGTTACAGGATGGAGCTGCAGCTGTGGTAGAAAGGCATGCTAAGTAGCAGGTTGCGGCATTTGAGTTGATGGTTGGTATGAGAAGAACAAGGACTAAGAAATGGTGGTTTCTGTGGAGGAATGGGTTGGCTGTTTGCTTTTGTGATGATCTTCTTTGTGTATGTTGATTTGATAATCTTTGTTGTCTCAATGGAGTTGGTGATTTTGTGTGGTTATGAGCTGCGGATGGTGGACGGAAGTGGAATTGCGGAGTGCAGGTTCTTCGAGTGTTGCTTGTGAATCATGAGTTGGAAATGTTGCGGGGATGTGCACTTTATGGCACTACAATGAAGGCGGCGAGTCGCAGGCAGCAAAGGTCAGGTGGAAGTGATATGCTCAGGTATTGTTATGGTGGAATGATGGCTTTATGGAATTGCTGCAAATGAGGCCGCGGTGAGGCCTTTAGTGTAGTCATTGCCACAAGGTGATGGCGAGGGGTTGTAGTCTTTGGCAAATGAGATGGTGTTAAGTTTGTGTAGTTGTGGTGAGACGGAAATTGGCAAGTGGTTCTGGAGAGAAGTTTGAGATTGCGGGGATAGAGTGTGGCTCATGCAAGATAACTCAAGCTGTGCAATGGCACAGCAAGATGGCAAAGGCCTTGGCCACTCATCCCATTTGAGTAAGAAGCTAGTCGGACCACGACCTGGTTTGACTCACTTTAACTCAGTCGACCCAGGAGCGACCCGATTCAACTTGAGTTAATGGTGTGGGCGGACTTTGCGATCCGGAGCCGATTTCCGACCACTCCTCGCCGATTTCGGCCACAATACGATTTTCGGCGACGACTTTGGACGTATTTTCTACACGGGTCTCTCTCTCTTATGGGCTTGGTGGATTTTTATCTATTGGACTTTGAAGGCTTGACCTAATTTTGGAAGGGAGGAAAGGCTATAAAAAGAAGAATTCTACAACTTTTGGGAGATCTTATATCTTATTCTTGGAACTTTGGAGAGCCGTTTTTGGTTACGCAACTAGGGTTTGCTTTTGTTCATCTTCTTCTTTATTCAACTTATATTTTTGTGATGAACTCCATAGCTATGAGTAGCTAAATTCTCTATTATTGGTTAAGGATGTAGTCCGATTTCTAAAACTTGTGTTTGCTTTATGTATTAGTTTTCTCTCTTGATTATCGTTCAATTCTCTACTGTTTTTATGATCACATGATTGAAGTATTGTGATAGGATTATGGTGTTTGATTAGTTAAGTGGCCAATTAATTGAACTTGCATCTTAGTCCATAGCTATTTTAGGGTTTTTCATCAAGCGATAACCTTGAATACAAGTAGCATGATATGTTTACGGTTTGTAGTGATACACTCTCGTAATCATATGTAGAGTTTGACCATTGTCCGAATTGTTTTGCGCAACGCATGACAATTGCATTGATTAGCCTATTTACGAAACTTAATGCTCCTAGGAATTGAACTTGATTAGCGCAAGGCGTTAGGTTATTCTTTAGGTAGGATTCACATACGCAGCCCTAATGTGTGTGTTGATGAACTTGAGAAATTAATAGATTATCTTGCTTTCTTGATTCTCTAGGCTTTTGATAATACAAGAGATTAAATCGTAATTCTATTCATCTATGCAAGCACATGTCTAAGATTAAAGATGAATTCCTTGACCAATATCTCTCTCCATTGATTACTTTCTACAATTTACTTAGCTCTTAATTTGTTTTTATTGCTTAAATAGAAATAAGAAATCCCCCCAATTGGTTACGTTAAGAAATTGATTACGAAATAACTACAATCGCCTCCCTGTGGATATGAACTCTTTCTTATCACATACTTTAGGAAAGTGAAATTATTTTTGACGCATACGACAGCGATCACTACTCCTTATCCCCTATACTTTAGTTCCTTGCCTTTTTGTTTCTCCTCCTGCTCTGTAACCCTTATGTTGCTTTATCTATGTCTAGTCTTTCTGTTAGAGATGTTTCCTTCTCTGATTTTAATTTTCTTAATGCTAGGAATGTACTCTTCTTCACGATAGTCTATAAAAGATCAACTGGTTGGTTGTTTTTTAACAAAAATGAACAAAAATTCTTACTTTCTAGGAAAAGCTCTTAAATATAGATGGAAGCTTTCTAGTGAAATTTCTGTTAGCAAGCTTGGTAGAGGGTACTATCTGATTAAATTTGAATCTGGTAATGAAATGTTTTATGTCCTTAGGCAAGGAACTAGAGTAGTTTATGGGGATACTTTCCTCTTTCAACCTTGTGAATTTTCAGTTCTTCCTGAAAACTTTGAAATCACTTATGAAACCTTTGAAATTTCTCTACACAAGCTTTTCCCTGAACAAACTAGAATCCCTAATGTCATTCAAAACACCCAAAATTTTGGAACTCTTGTTGCTTTTGATGACCCTATTCACTACCTAAATGGTTACAGCACCATGAAAATTAGGCTCAAAATAGACATTACTCAACCACTCATTTCTGGTACAAATGCACCTAATGATAGAGGAGATACCAATTGGATAGATTATATCTATCAAGAGCTTCCAAGACTTTTTGCAGCCAATCGCGCAGGTTAGGGCACTAACGCATGAGGCGCATTGAGATTTACTTGCTCAATTTTCAAAATATGATGCTCCAACCCCTACGAAATTCCTCCACGACACATTATTAGAGCCTTGGGACCATTTATAGAACCAGGTTATGATGAAGACTACCATCAAGAAATTATTTTCAATCCGCTTTGAAGACCCCGATCCAGACCGGAGTGATTGGGGATCAATTCCTTCCAAAACCACTGCAACCTCCGATCAAGACAAGTCTCTGTATCTTATTTCGATGGGGAAGGTTACCAGATACCGGGATTTCACTCGACACTTCTTGGACCGTCAAAACCAAACTCGAGATGCGGGATATTGGAAGAAAACAACATCTTTGAGGACTCAAGCACCGAGCTTTCACTAATTCCACAACTACGCCTCTTGAAATACAATGACCTTTCAAGACTTCAATTTTTTCTAGTCTCAGACATTGAGGAATCTGAACTTATATCAGATATTGATCTGCCAAGTCCAACACTAAAAAGAATGAACCCTGAGCAACAATCGTACCTCCACATTGCAGGCATTGGCACCTCTTCAGCTCCAGATGCATTAAGAACAGTCACTGATGAAAATATTGCACAATGGATGGAGGTTTATCAGCCATCAAAAAGGTTCAAACATGACACCGTGGAACTAAAAGCTGATGCACCTTATATTAATTCCATCATCGGCACCAGAAGACCCGTAATTGATAACACCAACATTCACCCCTTCAGACTATCCCGATGCAACAAAGGCACATTCATGGGACGGTGGATATATCTCTATATCTCTAGATATCTCCTTTTTTTGGTTCACTTGTTCATAATCATCCGTCGAATGTCTATTTAATATGCTTGTTTAATATGTGTGCTTGTTTCTGATTAGTTATCTAGGTAGAGCTGGTGGTTTCCACCTTTTGGGTTGCTCGAGTATAAATATCAATGTTAATATGTTAAAATCTACTTCTGTTTAGTATAATTTTGTTAAAACAAAGATCACGTTCCTTCTCTAGCGTAGTTTACTAGCTTGTTAAATACCTATACGTTGTGCATATTCCTCTGATCTTAGTAATTTTATTATTTAGTCTGATAAGTTCTGTCTTCGAGCTTTATAGTCTGCATATCATTCCTTTCCTGTCTAGCTTATTTGATATCTTGGATTATACCTGTGTACTAACAATTCTTCTATTTAGTTACTAATTCTGTATACTATCCGTACTCTCATTATTTCTGACTTTATTGGCCTTGTTATATAGTCATCTCTTTATGCATAATTACTCTCTTATAAATGTACCCTACTATATTCTTGACTGTCTTATTGTCTGTCATATGGTTTGATCAATCGTTATATGAAATAGAAATCTGTTATCACCTATTTTGGCATCATAGTTTTTCATTCTAGTAACCTATGAAACAGATTTTGTCTTATAGCTTCGTCCTCTGATCTCCTCTAGCTACCTTTTAAGCTTTTTCGGACCTGCAGTTTGATTCTGGCTTTAAAACACTTTCGATTTGCACGGCCCCTTCTTTTGCACAATAATCCCTGTTGATTAATTTAGATTTCCCAGTCTAACAATTTCCTATCTTAATTATACAAATCTCCTCTATTCTCATTAAGCCCAATTAAACCAAATATACCATCTCCTCAAAGCCCATTTAAACCTACCTCAAAACCGAACCTAAAATTTTTCTTTTCTCTCAGCTACATAACACTTTTAAACTAATTTTCCCTTTTCATTATGAATATTATTTCATGGAATTGTCAAGGCATAAACCTCCCACCCTCAATTCAAACATCTGAAAGGACTAGTTACTCTTCACAAGCCTAGCATCCTATTTCTCTCTGAAACCTTGGCTAACGAACAACACATGAGAAGATTAACACAATCCCTTCAATTCAATAACTACTTCAACATACCTAAAATTGGAAGACGAGGAGGACTATGACTAATGTGGGAGGATAACCTAAACATCCAAATATTACTACATTCTCAAACCTTCATCCACACAAAGGTTACACCTCCACTTCCAGAACAACCATGGTTCTTCAAGGGCATATATGGCCCTCACATCCAGATATACGGAAAAATATGTGGCAATGCTTTCCAACAATCTTCAGCAATATCAATCCATCCTCACCATGGCTATTGATAGGAGATTTCAACGACGTTTTAAACCAATCCGAAAAAAAAAAGGAGGAAGACAAGTGACATATGCTCAATCTCAACCGCTTCTCACTATGATGGACGAGATGGGTTTTATAGATTTAGGATTCCGAGGAGATCCATACACTGGACAAACAACCAATTGGGGCAAGATAATATCCTAGAAAGATTAGATAGGGCTCTAGCAAACCATCTATGGCGAACGACAAACCCCCATGCTAGTGATTACTCACCTTCCAAGAATAGCATCTGATCATGCCCCGATACTTCTTCAAAAAAAAAAGAAATGGATTGGCAAGGAACAAAAAACTACAAATTCGAACACCTCTGGCTCTATCATCTCCAACTTAAGCAAATAGTCGAATCAGCTTGGGAACAACAACAAGATAGCGAACCTACACTCAACCTCAAACTAAATCTCATTACAACATGACAAACTCTCTTAGAATGGAACAAAGAAACCTTTGGCCACCTACCAACGAAGATCAAGAAATAGACAGCCAAGATAAAGAACGCCCAACACCAATGTGCATCCCAAACGAGGCCCAGGATCTAGAACACTTTGGTTAATTCAAGAAAAAGCAGTGAGAATAGAACATGAAGAACTATTACAATGCCATGCAACATATCGGCAACAAAGATCTAGAATTCAATGGCTTCAATCGGGCGATCTCAACACAACCTTTTACCATACTAAAGCTACCATACACAGAGCTTGCAACAATATACAACAACTACAAGACACACAAAACAACTGGATTAGCAAAAAGAAGACGTTATTCAACTCATTATGGATCACTTTTCTCAACAATATACGGCTCCGCCCTCAGAAATAAATGAAGATCTGTTTGCAAACATCAATCCAGGGTTGACTCCTAGACAATCAGACCAACTAACGAAGGAAGTAACTATAGAAGAAATCAAGCAAGCACTTTTCTCCATAAATGCGAAAGTGCTCCGGTCCAGGATGGCTATACAAGTAAGTTTTTTAAAGTTTTAAGGAAACAACCCACCCTCAATTGATAGCAATGGTTAGAGCTTTCTTTAATAATTATAATATACACCCTCTCATGAATCACACAAACATAACACTAATACCTAAAATAGACCACCCTTCAAAACCTTCACAATACTGCACCGATAGGACTTTGCAACGTCACATATAAAATCATCTCAAAAATATTAGTCAACCGAATTAGACCTATTCTCCCCTTTAATAATAAGCCCTTTCCAGAGCGCTTTTATCCCACAAAGATCCATTCACGACAATATAGCGATTGTTGGGGAACTCTTCCATAATATCATAACCTCAAAACCCTCCAAAGATCCAAAAATAGCTCTAAAATTAGACATCCAAAAAGCCTATGGCAGCCTAGATTGGGGATTCATCAAAACTTCATTTACAAAACTCGGATTTCCATCGACCTTTATAGACTACATTATGCTATGCGTCACTGTGATTACTTACTCCATCAAAATAAAAGGTACACCCCATGGATACATAACGCCAAGTAGAGGTATTAGACAAGGAGACCCACTTTCGTCCTATATTTTTATCATATGTCTTTGAAATCCTATCTACAAACCTAGAAACCTTCAAAACCAAAAATTAGTTAGGGACTTAACATATCACAAAAAGCACCTCCCATAATTCATTTAATGTATGCGGATGATCTTACGATCACATATAAAGCTTGGATCGAAAGCAACCAACACCTTAAAACCCTACTCCAAGCCTATAGTTCTTCTCGGGGCAAGTAATTAATACTTCCAAATCGGTAATCATCCATCACCCTAATTTAAACCCAATCAAAATAAATGAACTTCAACAATTCTTTAATATGCCAACCTCTTCAAAATCTCCAACCTATCTAGGCATACGGTTTAAACGGGAAGAGAATCCAAACGAACTTTCGCTCCCCTTTTACAAATATTAGCAGAAAGCAAAAGGATGGATGACAAAATGCCTAACGCCAGCGGGAAGACTCATTCTCATCAATACCTCTCTAACCCCAACCTCAAACCACATAATGCAAACAAAAACCTACCCATAAATATACACAAACAAATAGATCGTATAACCGGGGAATTTTTAAGGGACATGACTCAACAACCAAAAACTACACCCTATAGGATGGGATAAAGCAACAAAACCAATAACCGAAGGAGGATTACGAATAAGGAAAAGCGTTGATCATAATAAAGCTCTTCTCATGAAGAGAATTTGGAATTTACATGAACAACCTAACTCTATATGCGGAAGTCTATTCAGTGCAAAATACTTTAATGAACAACCAATTCTACAAGGAAACATCTCCATTCCTTCCTCTTCCAGCCCTCAATGGAGACAACTCGCATCAATTATCCCTACCATGCAAAATTTAATTTTCCATCGTATTGGAAATGGGTTATCAACACCAATAGAAGCTAGTTGGATTCCACACTCTCCAAATATAGATCCAACACATTACTACCCATTCCAAATGGTAGCAGATATCATCGACCCAATCTCCCACTCCCGGAATCATGAAAAATTGAACACCTTTCCCAATCAAATATTCCAAAAAATCATCAGCATCCACCTTCTAAAAAATAATATCCCGAGATAAAATTATCCTGCCACACTCAAAATCTGAAGCTACACCACATCTTCGGGATACAAATGTCTAACCCATGGTCAACCAACCCACACATCTCTACGACCTACCAAATTCTTATGGACTTTACCATGTCCACCAAAAATTTTGCTTTTCTTGTGGAAAGCCATCAATGAAGGTTTACCCACCTTCTCTCTCTTACATCGAATCCATTTGACCAACTCAGACATATGCCCAAGATGCAATACTTACATGGAATTAGCAAGCCATCTTTTAATTCACTGTCCAACAAAGAACTACTTCCAGAACAACTTATTCAATCAACTTACAAATTCACCAAACACCAACCATACCCAGACCTTCAACTTAACTCCACAAACAACTATATCCCAAATCCTGCAACATCCAACATCAATTTCGACAATATCATCCTTTTGTTTTCTATTCTGTACCCTATGGTTATCCAGAAATGATCTAATTTATCAACAAAAACAAACAACGTTAGAAGAAATCCTAGCATGGGCTCAAAAACTTCAACAAGAATATTCATGGGCACAGCACGCTTCACCGCCGATCATACCAGGAGCTACACCAACAGTCAACCACCCAATAACAGATAAACGGATAGAAGCAATATCGGTAGGCTTGTCCGTCCCGAATATCAGCTGGATTAAAATCAACACAGATGGAGCAGCCAGGGGCCACCCGGATTTGCGGGCGGGATTCGTGCATGTGGAGACTCGCTGCACGATCTATAATAGCTATGGCTCAACCACTAGAATTACGACTGCACTAAGCTGCAGAAACTTGGGCCTTACTATTGGCGTCAAGAACGACCTTGAGAGAGACAATGGCCGAGAATTATTTTGAAACAGATCCGGAGAACCTCTGCGTTTCATTACATCAACTACCACACCACCTTGGCACATAGTAGAAATGATTGAAGAAATAAAAAATAGACTTAGGCAAATACCGCAAGTTGCTATACAACACAATTACAGGAAGGAAATCAAGCGGCGGACGGATTGGCAAATCATGCAGCAGATGGAAGCCAAAGGGAAACTATTCAACCAAAATCGGGACCAGTGCAATCCCATCTTTTATCGGCCACATTTTATTTCGGGACTCCTGGGTACCACATACCACGACAAGTTGTAATCTAAGCTTTCTTTAATAAATATATGCTTCCAAAAAAAAAAAAAATGATCCATCCTATGCATTAGAATTTTCGATATTCCAAACATTTGTCCCCCACTTTGATGGTTTGAGAGCGTCCGTACACACAACCACGTTAACGATCAAATTATTTTATCATAAATTTGGTTAAAAAACCAAAATTAAAAAAGACAGGTAAAATTTGATACTGTTCAAATAAACGAGAATGTAAAAATAGTCAGGATGTAAACAGTTTCATCCACCAATTTTTAAATATTTTTTCTTATTTTTAATTTACATCAAGATACATCCAATTTTATCCTCACTCTCTTTTAAGTTTAAGCGAAGATGAATCCAGTTTCATTCTTGCTATTTTTTTTGGTGCCCATTTCATCCATACTAATTTTTACTTGTCCATTAGAACCATGTTATAAAAGTATTTGGACAAATGACCTATTTTCCGTTATTTTATCTCAGTATGTCATAGTGAGTTCCATCTCTCCATCTCGCCAGCCAGCTCACAAGGAGAAAGACGGGGTGGTAAACCCCATCACCATTAGAGTTTCTTTGTTCTAGCGTCTTACAAGTGACGAGCATGTGCATTTTTGCTGTTTCCAATATATGCCATCTTCGGCATTAAATCTACCCTATCGAAAATCTTCCGCATTAAATGACTTCCCTTCCCATGCATCTGCACGATATGCTTAAACTTTTTGCAAATTTTGTGTGATCCTATCATGTGCATCTGTGTTTTTTCGATCGATAATGAAAGAATTTTATTTATCAGAGAAGGAGGTACAAAAGTCTTGAACCGCCAAGGGGAAAGAAAGAAGAAAGAAGGAAAAAAAAAACATTTGAAAAGATCAAGTCAAAAACCAAAAAAAAAACCTGAAACAACTAAGGAGAAAAGTATACATTGACCCAATTCTCAATCTCTGAATTAAAAGTGACATCTTCAAAATCTTTGATGACCAGAGCCCACTCAAACAAACCGTACTTCACCATAGGAATAGTATGAGCTGAATTATGAGTTTTACTAGTAAAAACTCGCGCATTCCTTTCCTTCCAGGTGCACCATATAACTGCAGCAGCTATCATGTGCATCAGTGTTGATCCTCTCTGTCAATGACAATCTAAAATAGAGCGGGGGTTAACGATAAAACATGCTTAGTTAAGGTGTGCATTTTTTATTTTCCCATATATGCCATCTTCGGCATTAAATGATTTCACATCCCATACACACGACATGTGTATCATGCGCTGGTCGTCTTTGTCAAGGATAGTATAAATTAGAGCGGGCGATTCACATCCGTAGATATAACGTACACCAACTAGTCATCAAGAGGATCCTTAGCACAAAATGGAAAGAGGAGAAGAAAATACAGTAAAGCTAGATAAATGGGGTTACCCTGTTGGAACTTCTTCTGATGCTTGCATTCTTGCTATTAATTCTTACTATAAAGAGGTTGGTTTCTTCTTCTACACCTTATGTATCTTTTCACGAGTTTTTTTTTTTTTGGGACTGATTTTCTTTCGCTGGATTACTAGTTTCTTAGTCATGGGAGAAACGCATCAGTGATATTTGAAGCAGTAACTCATGATCGAAAATGTGTTCTTGCTAATACTTTAGCTGGTTATTTATCCTATCCGCTTAACCTTTTAAAAAGTCGGCACTATCTCTCATCTGCTAAATCTCAACTAGTAAGATTTTCTCTCTATTCAAGTTTTTATTTTCTAATAAGTTTTTGGTATTGTCCCTTTATGATCTGGAGTTTGAGTTTAACCTTTTTGTTCAGGAAGATGCTACATCGTATGAGAAGACTGTATTTGCTGCTGTTTCCAGCTTGGTTGTTAAAGACAGGGATGATCAATCGGCATATGATCGGCACTCAGAGGTACATCAACTCTTTATATGCATTTCTTTAGTGAATTTGAATTTTGGGACTATTTCAGTTTTGGGTTTACCTGGCCCCTTCGATCATGTCATATAAAGGTGGTATACTTGGATTTCACTTTTTCAAGTTATTGGAAATGTTGTGTTTGCTACTGCAGTTATTGGAAAAGTTCCCTAAAGACTTGGCATCTTTGAAAAGGGGACATATTCTGTGCTTTTTCATGGGTCGACCTGATAAGTGTTTGACTCTTGTTGAGAAGGTAATGGCTTCTTTTTGGCAGTGTGCACCTTCATGTTTCTGAATAAACAAGTAAAAAATTCGAGTGTTGCAATTTATTTCTGTGGAAAAATCTATGTATGTGTTTTTCACATAGTAGCTTGGTTGGTAACCATCTAAAGGATTTCTTTGTTATGAATATAGTGTCCTCTAATTTAACGATTTGGTGCTGATTTGTCACAGGTTTTACCTCAAAATGAAGAAGAGGACTACATACACGGAATTTATTGTTTTCCTTTATTAGAACTTGGAAGAATGGCAGATGCGAAGAAAGCTGCAAACAAGGGGTATGAAATCAATAAGGCTGATATCTGGTCACAACATGGTGTAAGTCAAAGATCTGTCAGATGCACTTAAAAGTTGCATATCTAATTTAGCAGTTGATTGTCCACATGGATGCATGCAGGTCATATGCCCCCCTCTATATTCTGTTCCCTTTTACTTATTGATCAATGTTTTCCCCCTGTGAGTTTTGCGTAAAACAAAAAGTTGAAAATCAACTACTCCCTCCGTTCCAATTTAGATGATGTTTTTGGAGTTTTCACGCAGGTTAAGAAAATGGAGAGAGATATGAAGATTTTCCATCTATACCCTTGAGAAAAGTCTTCAAACATTAATTGCTATTAGTGCATTTAAAAATAAACTTATAGTTCCAAGACAAAATGTAAGGGTGGCATTAGTAGTTTTGTGAAAAAATATGAAAACTTTCAAGTATTGTGGAACAAAAAATTAACCCTAACACATCATCTAAAATGGAACGGAGGGAGTAGTATACTATCCGTGTTAATCTTTGTAAAGCTAACGACAAGAACTAGAAGCATATTCATACACCCAATCTCTTGCTTGTGTAAGACTACAACTCCAGTCATCTTTGTTTGCCTGTGAAATGACACGAGCACATTTTCGTGCAGGTTTGCCATGTTCTTCAATATGAATGCCACTTCAAGGAGGCAACGGAGTTCATGGAGAAGAATTCATCTTCGTGGGAATCTTGTTCATCATTTATGTACGATCGGCACAATCTTCCTAGCAAGAACTTTTCATTTTCTTTTCATTGATACTGTATTCATCATAGATAGCTTAATCTTGTGTTCAGGTTGACACACAATTGGTGGCATGTTGCCCTTAGTTATTTAGATGGTTCTTCTCCAATCCAAAAAGTCCTGGAAGTTTATGATATCCGAATCTGGAAAGAACTAGAAAAAAGAGACGCTTCACCCACAGAGGTAATTTTACAAGTATCAATACTAAATCGAACAAGTATACTGAACTCAGTATTCACACCTATTTTGTGGAATCAGGTCTATCTGAATGCTATAGGTTTATTGATGCGGCTACATGTACGCGGTCATGTTGGTTCAATGGGGGACCGCCTGAACAAATTGGTGGATCGTCTTACTGACAAGGTGAGTTGATTTCTATTCAGGTTTTAGTTTCATTGTGGATGGCCACTGCGTTAAATTAATGATTGGAAATGCATTCGGATGATAAAGATGAGTGTCATTGAAAAAGTCGTCATATATGTGATATTTCCGGTATAAAAATTAGTGATCATATATGCTGTCATATATATAGAAGGCTATTATTGGGGCGTCACATTCCATTAGAGGGGCGTCACCTAATAGGACAAAAAAGGTCACCCGTAAGTAATTTCAAAAACCACTTATCTCAAATAATTGTATAATGATCAAACAACCCTTATTTATTTAGTTAATTTTAATTAAATTTAATTATTATCTAATTAAATTAAGAAGATGAATTTTGATATATATTTGTAAATTCGGGACAAAGTTTAGAACCAATGGTTGAAAATCAACAAGTACACCTCTAAACTATCTCCCATGGGTTCAATTTCGTTGAAAACTAACTTAAGAACGATAATAAATTTGATATTTTTAGACTTTCATGGCAAATTACGGTTGGGTTGGGCTTCGTTCAACCGTAATTGATTTTACGCCTGGGTTTGGAAGAGGGTTTTGCTTCGTTCCAACCGTTATTCAATTTACGGGAAATGTAGTGCAAGAACCTAGCGTAAACCCAAAGTTGGAATTCTTCAAAACAACCAGGAAGAGTTACGCCTAGGTTCGACATATAGAAAACCTGGACGTCCAACATACGCCTAGGAAGTGTAGTGCAAGAACCTAGGCGTAAACCCAAAGTTGGAATTCTTCAAAACAACCAGGAAGAGTTACGCCTAGGTTCTACATATAGCAAACCTAGACGTACTAAATTACGCTTTGGAAAATCAACTAAACCTAGGCGTAAAATTGGAATTACGCCTGGAAATCAAGCGAACCTAGGCGTAAAATTGGAATTACGCCACGGAAAACAACTAAACCTAGGCGAAACTGGAATTACGATTGAAAAATCTAGTATCGTACCAGCGTAACACTAGCGAGAAAGTAAATAAAATCCTAATTTTACTTGATTTCATTCGATTTAAGCACAAAACGGGTACAAAAAGATGGGTTTGTTTGATTATTACCTTACATACACCATGGGTTGTTGTTGAGGAGTTTGGAAACATGATTCTTCAATTGATTGAATCGGTGGAATGAGTTGAGGATGAAGTTGAGGTTGATTGAGTTGTTGATTACCATCACTAGGATCAGTTTGCTTCTTCCTCATCTATTTTTAATAGTTTTAATTGAAGGGTAATTTTGACAAATTGCTATGGAATCAAAATATCCCTTAACCAGATTTTTGGTCACCAAATATCCAAGTAAAGCCCCTCTAATGGAGTGTGACGCCCCAATAATAGCCTTCTATATATACAAGAGTCATGTTTATAGTACATTTTTTCTGCAACAAAAATATGAACTTCGATTTATGAAATATGGCCGAATTAATATTTCCTAAACAAAGTTAAAAAGGTTAAGAAATTCTTGAGAACCACTGCAATGTAAACACAGAACTCGATCCGAATATTAGGGTACACTCGAATTTTGGTTAATGGTCTGCACGATTGCAGTCTGTCTGGCATATTCAATGGCATCTGGATATATTAATATTATGGGCCTTATCTAGCACCAACAAAATTCCTGAAGCAGAAAAGCTACTCAAAGAAATGAAATCCAAGTAAGAGAAACACTTCCCTTATCTCTTCATTTTACAAAATTGGGTCTTCAGTTCCTCTTAACTTGAACTAACATCTTTCTCTATATTCTCGGGTCAATTTTTGTAATGACCAGGAAGACAGAATTATCCCTGCAGAGAGGAATCCAGGTCGGTCTCGTGTTCTTAGCCTTAGTTTCTAAGTTTCCAAAGAGCTCAACTTGGTATTAGATAGTTTTGTTATAAACAATGATGGAAGTAATCTTGAGTATATTTGAAAATGAAAAGGAGTAAAAAGAAAATATCAAAATAAATAAATAAAAGTATTGCCATATGAGTGTTTTTACAAGGATAAAACCTTTTTAGGGCGGGAAGTTGGTTGAAAACTTTTTTGGCTATTGTCTTATTTGTTATAATAATATTCAGCTTGCAGAAGGCTTACTTGAATTTGGACAAGGAAAATATGAGAAGGCATTTAAATTGCTAGGTCCAGATTTTGATACCCTTAACTACAAGGTATCCTCAGATTTATTTATTTTTATTCTTTTTATGCTTTTCCTTGCTTTGTAGTGAATTCTCTTTTAACGTCTACATAACTCTTTACTCACTCCAGATTATTGGGGCATCAGATGAACAACTTGATGTATTTAACGAAGTTTGGTACTCTGTTCTGTTTAACACTGAACGAGAACAGATAGGTGAGAGCTTCATTATTTTGAGCCTTGAAGATTTTGTTTCTTTCTCATGCATATCAAATCTTAAGTTTTGAATTACAGCAATCAACCAAATCCAGAAGCAGATTGATAAGACCGAAGGGGTTCCTTTCTTGTGGCGTTTGCTGGTAAGGAATAACTCATCTTTCAAATCTTCTATATGTTGTTCTCATAAACTAAGCTTTGAGACCTCTATAATACGTAGTTATCCTTGACCGTTCCGTCATAACACTCTTGTGTTACCTTTATGAAGGAAATCTAGGAGTAAGAAACATATACAAGGAAGCAGAGTTAATATATGATTACTCTCAAACAATCAATTCGGCATGCCTTGCCTATTTCAAAACTCGCATAATATCTTAAGCTGCTGCTCATGTAGTGTTGGAAACAAAGCACAAAAAAACAGATTACAGAATGATGAATCTCAAACAGCTGAGTCGCGGACTAGGTCGTTATGTTTAAGGTGTTTCGCGACTCTGCCTCTTGATTGTGTGCTAGCAGTCGATTCTTGTCGAAAACCCTATGGGATAAAACAGCTGATACTCTCTTGTTCGATTTCTCTGCACTATGAGAAAATAAACTAACAGATACTCTCTCTAACACTTGCTCATAATCACATGAAAAAAGATCATTTCTCTTTTCGTAAAACCAAACTTTTTTAATGGCTTAAGAGAATCAATTAAGTTTTAATAGAAATAAATTACGATTAATTACCCAAAATTAATCTTCCGTGATCGATCTTAAAACGAGAATATAATACTAAAATTAATGAGAATTAATTAGAGAATAATTTCCTTAAAACTTTTTTGAAAACCAAAAGTCAAATTTGCAAAAGTTAATTTTCAAATCACCAGACCTCCCAAGGCCCCGCTCTCCCAGACTTTTGATAAATAATATAGATATATATAATATACCTACACAAATGTATGGGTTGAGACTTGAACCCAAGTCTATAGTGTGGGAGACCAAAATAATACCACCACACTATTTCTCTAAGTTTGATATAATATTACAAAACTATATTTTTAAATATATATATCTCCCAACATGTAGGAAGCATAATAGGATCTCAATTACATGCTTTGTTCTTCCAAGAGAAGTTGAACACATTTACATAATTGCAAGCTCGACACTAAGATTTATTTTCCATTGTTTCTCCCAGGAGAAAGGTTATTCTATGCAAGGAAAAAGAATAATAAAGAAAGCCAGAGGTTTGGAGTCTACATATTTTTCACAGCAGGCATAACGATGCTGATGAGCAAGCGATAGCCTATTTGGAGGCTAGAAACTCGAGTGTCGTAATTAAGTTCAAGAAGAGACTATTTTGGCTGAAAACGAGCCAACAATCAAGACATGCTACTTTGTCATATGGCCTTCAAAATTTAGCCAAATTCCATCATTTAGGGCTTCAAAAAGTCGTTGTGTTGTTTTAGAAAAGTTTGGCTTTCTTAATAACTTCTTCATTAAGTCCGCTTAGGTCGCCGTTTGTGGCTTAGAGTTTTGTTTCCAGAGAACTTTCATTATTTGAGATAACCTAAAATTTTCTACAAAAAATAAATAAATTAAGGTTTGATTTAGTTTTTGGGTTGTTTTCATCCTTTCTTGTTGAACAAGTTAGGGTTTTTCCCAAGTCTATTTAAGAGTCTGCAAAGATATTATTCTAAACAGTTGATTGATTCATAAAATTTATTTTATTTAAAGTATTCACGTTTAATTCTGATTTTTATTTATTGTCGGGAAATCCATGTCTAATTAATTATCTATGTTCATTGTCGTTATTTAGGAATAATTCGAGTTCGAGGTATGAACAAATTATCCATTTTCTTTGTTTTCAATAATATCTATTGTACTAGTTTTGTTATCAGAGCAAATTCAGGGTTGAGAAGATGCAACCAAGACTACAAATCGGTTTTGGTCTAGGTCGAGGAGGTGTTCCAGAAGATTTTAATGCATGGAGAGAACAATTAATGGCAACTATCGAAGGTATGATGGTTCGACATAATATTCTGCGGGAAGAAGAAGAAGAAGGAGGAGTGGAAGAGGGTAATGACACCTCTTTTTGCTAATAGAATAATCCGACGAGAAAATTCTGATCGCCGAAAGGCATGAATAAAACTGGAGATTCCAGAATTTTATGGTGGTTTAGAACCGGAAGAGTTTGTTTTTTGGTTGAATACAATTGGGGATGTCTATGAATTTAAAGATGTACCAGATAATAAATGAGTTTCATTGGTAACAACTGTGTTCTGTGGGTGAACTAATTTGCGGTGGAAATAACACAAACTACAATGCAGTCCTATCGGAATGAAGAAGTTAGTCTCGTGGGAGAAGATAAGGAAACACATGAGAGCTGAATTCTTGCCGCATAACTGCCTTCGAATAATGTACCATTATCTGCAAAACCTACGCAAAGGAGCACAACCTATGGATGAGTACACCAAGGAGTTTTACGGCCTACTTACTTTTAACAACTTGTTGAAATCAGTTGCGCAAATAGTCGCTCGTTATGTAGGTGGTCTCCTTCAACATCAAACAGCGAGGCAGATAGAGAAACAACAAGAGCGTAGAAGCTCGAATAGGAGTATCAATGTGGAAGCATCTCAATCTATGTTGTCTGAGACTCTATGCGAAGCGCCCAGGAAAAAAAAATAATGACTCACATTTTGTGATCTAGGCATCCCATGCGTGACTCTTGCGCCTAGGGCGCCTTTAACAACATAGTATCCAATACTAACTGTAGTACTTTAACACGGGGTATGCAACATACCAAAAAACATTCCCCTTCCAAAGTGTTGAGTTTCAACCCATTTAGCAAGGCCAAATCCTGGTGCGTCACTGGATTAAATTGTACGGTTCGTTTAGAAATTCAAGTAAAAATGAAGGCTAAAAACTAACAACATAATAGGAAAGAAATGGAAATCATTTATCGCAACTCAGACAAAATGAAAATACGGGTTCGAATTCATAACCGGAGTATAATGAATTCACTTGGGTTGTATGCCTAACAGTGCAAATACATTTGTGAAAAAGAATTTTATAAAGAAATTCAAACAAGTATAGTGTAGAAAGCATGGAGTCTACTACATGTACAATAAACTTAAATACACCATTCTCGTTAACGATATTAAGTTCCTAGTACACTAAGGCCACAACAGTTCAACATTTACAATTCTAAATTTAGCACAAAATTGAATAAAAAGACCAAAATCAAAAATTCCTAGGTGAAAAAAATATTTAGATTTTGATACTGTTTAAATGGACAAAAATATAAAAATAGCCAGGGATGTAACCAGGTTTCACCCTACCCATTTTCAAATTCTTTTTCTTATTTTTAATTTACATCGGGATGCATCCGGTTTCATCCTCGCTATTTTTTAAGTTTAAGCCGGGATGAATCCAGTTTTCATCCTTGCTATTTTTTGTGTCCATTTCACCCATAAAAATTTTTACTCATCCAACCATGTTTTATTTTTTTTTGGACAAATGACCCAGTACTCCCCTTGCTGCTCATTTTAAGTTGAATACTCGTATGTCTCCCGCTACTAAAGAAGAACGAAAGTATATGGCCCAAGTCCCATATCCGAGGTGTTGGTAGCTTGATGTATACGATGGTATGTACAAGGCTGGAAATTTCACATGCGGTTAGTATGGTCACCGTTATATGCATTGTCCTGGTAAGGGACATTGGCATCTTGTGAAATGGATTTTGAGGTATCTTTATGGTACATTGATGTTGGCTTAGAGTTTGTGAAGGATAGAAGAAACAATCGGTTGTGTGTTGGGTATGTGGATTCCGACTATCTTTGGTGATTTGGACAAGAGACGTTCAACTACGGGGTATGTATTTACCATAGCACGAGCACCGATTAGTTGGAGATCAATATTGCAGTCATCTTGTGGAGCTTTCAACTACGGAGGCGGAGTATATGGAAGTGATTTAGAGGCATTTAAGGAGGCTATAGCTATATGGTTACAAGGTTTGCTAGATGACTTAGGAGTTGTGCAAGACCAACCGCTGTGAATTGTGATAGTCTAAGTGCAATTTATTTGGCTAAGAATCAAGTGCATCATGCTAGAACCAAACATATAGACGCATAGTTTCACTTTGTGAGAGAAATTCTTGAAGAAGAAGACATTCTACTTGTGAAGATCGATACCAAAGACAATCCAACTGAAATGTTGACTAAAGTAGTATCTGGGATCAAGTTTCGATATTGTTTGAAATTGATCCACATCCTTCCGGTTTGGTGAAAGGCCCTTTTGGGGTAGAGGTTCTTAGGAACCTGGTGGAGGTCTTCTAGCAAGGCCATTTGAGAGAACTACGGTGGGTTCGATTCCTATTGAGGATACGTAGGCAACCAATGATGGTTCAATCGGCGTTGGAAGATGGAGGTAATTTTATCTATTGATCGTCTCATGCATGAATGCATGATCCGAGGTGGAGAATTGTTGGTAGGTCGGTCAAGGTCTAGATTAGGAAATCTAGTTGGTTAAGGAAACCAAGTACTTTTGTCCTAAGTATAGCAGCTTAAGAGGTTTGTCTCTTAGAGTTAAGTTAGGAAATCCTATACTTGTAGGAAAGTAATCCTTGTTAAGGAAGGTGTCCAGTCATATTGATGTGTATAAATAGCCATACGAGAGAACTTGAGAAAATACACCAGAACTAGTAAGAGTTCTCTTCTTCTTCTGCCTTAGGCCTTTGTATATTCCAACTTATACGGTGATATATAAAATTTCTTGTTCCTTCCCGAGGATTCAACCTCGTTAAATACTTGTTCTTCTTGTGTATGTGATTGTGTTCTTGGCGATATTGAGATACCTCGTAGTAGTGCAAACCTAACGCTTCCGCAGGATTTGGCGCAACAGGAACCACTAGTTGATTTAGTCCTATGATCGACTAAATATGGGGAAAATCATCATCGACTAGGAAGCACTAGTTTACTGCACACCCTTGCTTTTAACTGCCCCGCCACTGGAACTAGGTCGATGGTTTTAGGGCGAAGATATGGGGATAATTATGAGGCGGACTTTGGGGCTAAACTATGGCTTATATTGGCTCAATTGGATTATACAATAGTCTATAGGATTGGGAGTATTGGATTCAGTTTATTTGTTCTTTTTGGTAATCTTCCCAGCAAGCATTACTCATAGAAATTACACATCTCCTGCTTTCACTCACCATTGAACTTGCAGACCAGTATTACCATTAGTTTTAATCATCCTTCTAGACAAATATTTCAAACAACTTCCGTTCCAACTTTTCATCAACTATTTATCAATTCTCTGCTCCTAAGGAAAGATTTGATTCTGATGAAAATCTCCAGTTTCTCTTATCACTCGAAGGCTGGTGTCGTTTTTTTGTTTTTTTTTTTTGAAGCTTATTATTAAGTGTGATTTGATTGTGCTGATAAAATATTTGATGATGTTGTTGATTTTCTCTTATCATTCGAAGGCTGGTGTTGCTTTCTTTTAAAGGATAAATTTGATTTTTATTAACATACGTTAGCTATCTTAACGGATTAACCAATAACTGGTCAACGACCCAAACACTAAAATGTACAAACTTAGGATCCAATCACATAGACATACCAAAATCTAGGACCCAAACACTAATTAACTCTTAGTGACTGGCTGAGGATTTATGCGATTCCCATCGCATGCAAGTTAGAAAAATCTCCGCGAAGCATTCCGTCGCTCTTTAGTATTACCAATATTAGTTCCCCGTCTTATTATGGATTAAAAACCAGTAGGGATTAAGTGACAACCAGTAGGAACTAAGTGACTCTTCGCTATGCCAACGGCCAGGGTATTTGTCTGAAATAGTTTTGTGTTTGAGTAATAAGAACATACACTGTAAAAATAATTGATAGAGAATAGTTGTTTTGTGTCTGAAATAGTTTTTAATTATTTATGGATTAAAAATAATTGATAGAGAATTTTAAACAACATGATCACTTAGTTAAAGATGAGGCAGCGAAGAATAGCTGATTAATGGTATAATTTCTAATTAATTTCGTATTTCAATATCATCAGTTTGTACAAGAGATTAAAATGACTCTATTTTACAAAATTGTTGAGAAATATCCCTGCATTTAATTACAAGTCACCCAACTGAGATGTAAGATTCAAAAAAATTCTTCGCTGCAAGGAATGGTAACACCTCCCATTGGATAATCAAACCCAAATTCTTCCCCTGCTTGGTTTAGGAGTTCTTGGACACAAGGATGACTCAGATATGATATTGGAACTACAAATCTCTTCTTGATTTGACTCTCTCCAACGTAAACTGCAAAATGTCCTTTGGGGATCATCTTCTCATCATTCTTTCCTTTGGAAGAAGATCTTCGGAGTATTTTTGAAGTCAAAGTGAAACCCATATCTTTAACTTAGAGTTGGTTGAAGATTTGATTTTCTGGAAGTAGGCTTGATTGAATGATGTTATAGAAAGAGGTTTAAGATGTGAATACTCTGCTATTTTAGTTGTGTAGTTTCTTAAAATGTGTTTATGTATATATAGTTGAAATGGACACAGAAGGAGGGACCATTACGTTGTGAAGGTGCCTACCAAAAACTTAAGGTGGAAATAAAAGATGGATTTGTGTATGTGGTGGGCTTATACTCTATCACATGGTTTGGTTCCTCATACTTAAAATGCTTGGTTGTTTGTTTGCTTGAAAGAATTAGTGGTACTGAAAAGAGTGGTCACATGGTTTTGCCTGCTCTGTAATACTCCTTGTGTGGTCAAGCATTGCAGTTGTACGTATTAATATGTTTCAAACATATTATGCCCTACCATTTGGGAGATGTTATGACGTAAAGTTAATGTGGAAATGAAAAGGGTGATGAGGAAAGAGTTGTCTTTCAACAAAGGGTGGGCTCATCGGCTTAGCTATATTTGAAGGATTTCACATGGGGTTGTTGCCTTCCTCCATATTAACAATTTCTGGCCACCACTAAATCACATTTGTCCGCTAGATATGCTAAAGATACAGTAAAATAAGAGGACCCGAAATTAACAGATAGGTCTTTCATATCTTGCTAATGAGAGTTTTAATTTGATTGTTTGGTTGTTGGAACACATTATGGCCTATATGTACTTGGTCTTTTAATTCGATCATTAGATATAGGTGGAGTTGGAGAATAAATCACTTGAAACATGTATACTTTAGAATTTTCTTTTTATACTTCTCATTAATGTCAGTTAGGAACTACAATTGATAGTTTGCTTTTACAAAAAAATAAAATATTTATATGATCCTAGTATACAAAATTTTAGAATCCGGTGTTATCATTTGATCACAAGTCATTTAACTGAGAAATAAGATCAATAAAAGTGTCTTCGTTGCATGGAATGGTGAGCCCGCCCATTGGATGATCAAATCCATATTCTTCTTCGGCTTGACTTAAAAGTTCTTGGAAAGAAGGCTGGTTCAAGTACCACATTGGAACCACAAATTTTTTCATGCGTTTAGTACTATCTCCAACATAAACTGTAAAATGTCCTTTTGGGGTTACCTCAGCTTCGTTCCTTCCTTTGGAAAATGATCGTCTGAGAATCTTTGCAGGTAAGTTGAAACCCATGTTGCTAAAGAAACAAGAAAACCGAGAATCAGATTTTCTTTAGAAGCCTGATAGAAGAACGAGAAAATAAGAGAGTTATGGAAGGATATGCTAGTTTAGTAGTTCTGGATGTTTCAACTACTGCTGATGTGGGTGACTATATATACTAGAAGATGAGAACTGGATAAGAGAGATTGCAAGATAGGTGGCGACGTGAATGTGTATGCTGAAATGAAAAGATCGACCAACAAACATTTGCTTGTCTATTCGGTAAGCGATATCACATGAGTTTGCCTGTTACATAGAGTGGTCAATTGCGTAATCACAATTACATTCTGAATATTTATCAAATTTTGTCCTACCTTTTATGGGACCTATTACAGCTATATATGGCTGATGGCTCCTTTATACAACCATAAGTGTTGCGTACCTTGCCTACAGAAATTTATTGTGTTGAGACATGTTTTTTTGTCAGTGCTAATATCAATATGGTCTTTTGGATTTGTAAAGACAACCATCCATTGCCTGTCGTATCCAAATTTAATACCATTAGTTGTTATGTTAATACAAGTATTCTATAGACCCAAGACCCAACCTAAAGGACTTAAACTACAATAGTTGTTATGTTAATACAAGTATTCTATAGACCCAAGACCGAACCCTAAAGGACTTGAACTACAATTGAAGTAGGCAACAACCAGAGAGAAACAAAAAAAAATCATCCAATGATCCCACTATTTCATACGGTTCGTATACATTCTTAAGAGTACCATCCTTTGCTTATATTATATTAATTCAAATATTACCCCAGTTTGACCCTTAAAAACTTGTCTATCGGATTGAACTATTTCCAAACTGAGGAAGACCATTTATGTATACGAACTAGGTAAACATTCCATCGTTCTTATGCATTAGCATTTTTGTCATTCCTATTGAAGCACAACAGTTCCCTTCTCTTCTATTGATAAGGATCGAGCAAGAGAGGAGAGCATAAACGCGGAAGCAATAGACTACATTGATAATAATCTTGGTGTATCTTTCTCATTAACTCTTCAAGATATTTATACAATCACAAGACTTGGTTGTTACGACACAAGACTTGATTCTCAAGATATTCATTTCCTAATATAACTCTCGCAACTTAATATGCGTATCTCCTAAATATAGACTCTCTTATATTATTTCCTAATACCCTCCCTCAAGATGGAGCATGTAGATCACGAATGCCCATCTTGGACAAAAAAAATTTAAACTAAGCTTTCCCTAACACTTTTCAGGTCCTTCGTAGTTTGGGACATTTCGGTCCCATCTTCGTAGTTTAAGGACATTACGGTCCCAATAGAAGTTTAGGGACATTACGGTCCTCTCGTAGTTTATGGACATTTCGGTCCTCTTCGGAAGTTTAAGAACATTACGGTCCTTTTAGTAGTTTAGGGACATTTCGGTCCTCTTCGTAGTTTTAGGACATCTCGGTCCCATTCGTAGTTTTAGAACATACGGGTTCCATCGTAGTTTAAGGACATTTCGGTCCCCTTCATAGTTTAAGGACGTTTTGGTCCCATTAAAAGTTTAGGGACATTACGGTCCTCTTCGTAGTTTAGGGACATTTCGGTCCTCTTCGGAAGTTTAAGGACATTACGGTCCCAATCATAGTTTTAGGACATTTCGGTCCTCTTCGTAGTTTTAGGACATTTCGGTCCCCTTTTCTTCAGTAGAATACTTTGTACTCTTTAGACAACTCATAGGATTTTAGCCTACTATTGTTGTTATTTCTCTCATCACTTCTTTTTGGTGATTATTTCTCTTTCTTCACAATTGTTGTTGTTTCTTTCGATTCTGTTCAGTCACGCTTTTGTTGCGAAAACTGTCACACTTCTTTTCTTTTCAAGATTCTCTCACAATCTTTCATTTCGTCACCACAAGCGCTGACCCTTCTTCTTGTTATATTCTTGTTACAAATTTGCCACGCTACTCGGATTTGCCACACTGAATACGTAATGATTTGCAACGACTGTGACATAACTTCTCGCTTGCAAACCATTCAGGCATTTAAACAAACACCATGTCCGCAATTGCTCCGTTAACCGAAATAAGATGTTGCGGTGAAAACCCGACCTTTCTACACCTCCTTCTCTGCAACAATCAATTAAATAAACAATCCACATTCAATTATATCATTCAAACTTACCTTAATCTCCAGGTATCCCATCTTAGTTCTCTTCTCATATCAACAACAACCACCATCTCTTACATCTTCTTCTCGCATTTCAATTCAAAGAACCACTTGAATCTGTCACTTTAATCTCCTAAAGCAGTCTCAATCTCGAGCCAAACACCAACTGTTTTTCAACAATTTCATACCACCCGCTCCTTATTCCACTCGAGCTCGATCAAGAACCCATCTCAATCCTCTTCGCTCATTAGCCAAAACCAATGCCCGCAAACACAACCAAAACCAATCGATTGTTATTAATCATCTTTTATCACCGAGAATCCCATCAATATTTCCTCTCAATCCACGCAATCTTATTTATTGCTCCACGGGTCCAACAACAAGAACATCTCAACTGATGTATATGTTTCACAACTTGTCAATCGCAGACATCATCGCTTCTTCACAACGGCAACCACCAACAACTGCAAATGTAATCGCCTCGGGCCCTCGGTTCTTCTTCGTGGAATTGCTTGATCAAAACTCACCCATAAAATCGTACCAAACTTCCTTGTTTATCTCAACATCTAAATCCAGGACCATCGGCAATGACCTCTCTTGTTATTTGTTTTCGGCCATAACCTCACTTCCAAACAAACCCAAACTCCTTGTATCCACTGAACTTCTAAAACAAGCCATTAATCCTTTGCAACAATTCACACAAACGATGGCGATAGCACACCTTTATAGACTTTTTCAAGTTTATAAACTCAAACCCTAGGGTCTCTAACACCTCTCCACCTTTGGTGAAGACCTAAGGGAACAAGGTTTCGTTCCGCTGATTTGGTGAACCGCAGGCAACATACTCTTCAGCAGCAGCAACATAAGACCGAGAGTTACGCCTTCTTCTTATCATCAAACTTAACACGATTA
The DNA here is from genome assembly GCA_023531295.1 of Papaver armeniacum. NCBI lineage: Eukaryota > Viridiplantae > Streptophyta > Magnoliopsida > Ranunculales > Papaveraceae > Papaver > Papaver armeniacum. The sequence goes on from JAJJWW010011888.1 coordinate 1,202,507, forward strand.
TCTTCCTCTTTTGAAGATAGTCGTTTTTTTTTTTTTTCGTTAACTCATTAATTAAACCGAAAACTCTCTAACTTTCTCTCCCTCTCCTCTCTCCTTCTCACCTAGCTCTGATACCATGATAAGGATCGAGCAAGAGAGAGGAGAGCATAAACGTGCTGTGAAGCAATAGACTACATTGATAATAATCTTGGTGTATCTTTCTCATTAACTCTTCAAGATATTTATACAATCACAAGACTTGGTTGTTACGACACAAGACTTGATTCTCAAAATATTCAATTCCTAATATAACTCTCGCAACTTAATATGCGTATCTCCTAAATATAGACTCTCTTATATTATTTCCTAATATCTATATATACGAGATTCTAGATAGTCACAATATAATCTCAATAAAAACAGTTTTAGTTATCCGTTAACAACCAAGTATGACTAAGAAGAAGCCCTTTCGCGCCAATGGTCACCGTATATTATTGGATATAATATGGGGTTGTTCTTAATAATTTGTTTAGGGTGATAAATCTGAGACTCAACTTTTGTGTTTGAGTGATACCTGCATACACCGTGACTCCGTGAGTCGACAATGATGGTATGAAAATGAAAAATTGGTGGAGAATTTTAAAACAACATGATCACTGAAAGGTTAAATTTCGTATTTCATTATTGTCAGTTTGTACAAGATATTGACAGGAACCTATTTTACAAAATTGTTGAGAAATATTCTCAGCACTTAATTACAAGTCATTTAATTGAGATGTTAGACTCATAAACGTTTCTTGGCTACAAGGAATCGTAACACCTCTCATTGGATAATCAAACCCGAACTCTTCCCCTGCTTGGTTTAGAAGTTCTTGGATGCAAACGTGATTCAAATATGATATCGGAACTACAAATCTCTTCTTCATTTGTGTCTCTCCAACGTAAACTGCAAAATGTCCTTTGGGGATGATTATCTCATCCTTCTTGCCTTTCGAAAATGATCGTCTAAGAATTTTTGAAGTCAAAAGTGAAACCCATATTGATCTTTTGTTTAAAGAATAAGAAAATTAGCAAAGGTGATTGAAGATTAGATTTTCTTGATGTATGCTTGAATGAACAATGTTTAATATGTTAAAACTTTGTTGTTTGGTTGTTTGAGTTCTTGAAATGTGTTGTTGTATATATAGATGAGACGATGGATAGCAGTGCGGAGAGACAATTATTAGTTTGGTGCAGTGCCTACCAAAAAGTTATGGTGGAAATGAGAAGAAGAGAGAGACTCAACTTCTCCAACTTAAATGCGACAATTAAAAGAGTGGTGAACAAACACTTGCTTGTCTGTAACAATTTGGGCTAATGCTGAGCCTGATCACATGGTTTTGCCTACTTTGTAGTACTCCTTGTGTGGTCAAGCAAGTAATTGCAGTTGTACGTATTATTATGTTTCAGCATATTATGTCCTACCATTTGAGAGATGCTATGAGCTAAAGTTAATGTGGAAATGAAAGGAGTGATAAGAGAAGAGTTGTCTTTGAGCAATTAGTGGGCTCGTCGCATTTGCTATGAGGGATTTCACATGGGATTGTTGCCTTGCTCAACATCAACATGGTCATTACTTAATTATACTTGTTCGCAATTTATGAACCCAAGATATGATAAGGATACAGTAAAACAAGATGACCCAAACTGATATTAATAACTCAAAAACACATCTAATGAGAGTTTAAATTTGATTGTTAGGTTGTTGAGTGCAAACAGTGGCATGAATAAGAGAACTTAGATAGTAAAAAAGATATTTACGTACTGGTTTTTTAAGGAGAATACATTTTAATTTCAATTTTTAAAGAACTTCCAGTTGACGAATCTGTCACTTTTATTGAAGTGGCTTTGGCGTTTTACAAAAGAGAAAGATAATCGCTAAAAATTTAAATTTAGGGTTTTACAAAAGAGAAAGATAAAGGCTTTGTGGTCACAAGTGATAATCGCTCAAATTTTGTCACATCCAGTTAATATGACTTATGGGTCTAGTTGCAAATATATTGTGAGCTAACTATAGGACATGGAGCAGGTTTCTCGTTCTGGAATGACTCTTGGTGCGCTGATGTTTGCCTTGTTGTTTCATTCCCTTCACTAGCTATGCCTGTGACAAACAGATTAGATGCATGTTTGTTTCCGATTAAGAAGATTACTTTTCGCAACGTCAAGGGCAGAGCCTGGCCACATTTTTTTATTGTAATGATATTTATTTCCAGTAACTTTGGGTTTGGGTGATACGTGTATACACTATGAGTCGACAATTTAAGGATCCTAAAAGAACTTAGTAGGAGAACTTCATACATAATGGATATACTTAATTAAGATGTGCAAGCGAAGAATATATAACTGTCATTTGGTTGATTAAATGTATAATTTCTAACTAAAATTTGCTATTTCAATATCATCAGTTTGTACAAGAGATTAACACAACCCTATATTACAAAATTGTTGAGAACTTTTCTCTCCACTTGATTACAAGTCACTCAGTTGAGATGTAAGATTCGTAAATGTTTCTTCGCTACAAGGAATTGTAACACCTCCCATTGGATAATCAAACCCAAATTCTTCCCCAGCTTGGTTTAGAAGTTCTTGGATGCAAGTATGATTCAAATATGATATTGGAACAACAAATCTCTTCTTGATTTGACTCTCTCCAACATAAACTGCAAAATGCCCTTTGGGGATCACCATCTCATCATTCTTTCCTTTGGAAGAAGATCTTCGGAGTATTTTTGAAGTCAAAGCGAAACCCATATCTTTAGTCTTAAAGCTAGTTGAAGATTAGAATTTCTGGATGTAGACTTGATTGAACGAAGTTATTGAAAGAGGTTTAAGATATGAATACTTTGATGCTATGATTGTTTGAGTTTTTGAAATGTGTTTATGTATATATAGAGGACAATAGAGATGATGGATCAGTAGAGGAGACAAATAATTTTGTGAGGTGCCTACCAAAAAGTTAAGGTGGAAATGAGAAGAAGGATTTGTGGATGTGGCGGGCTCAGAGAATTACGTATACTATCACATGGTTTGGTTCCTCATACTTAAGATGATTTTTTGTTTGTGTGCAGCATACAAAGAAATGTGATCACTTATCTACCATGACGATAGATGAGCAACATGTGCTGGACAATATAATCTTGTAATCTGTTCAATTCAGTTTTGAACACACGATGGCCTAGTTGACTACTACTTGCAAGAAGCTCAGTGTCGGGCTCTATTTCATGAGTACCCTGCCAGTAACATGGGTTTGTTTTCTGTTGAGATAAACTGTGTAAAAGAAATTGTACTCTTGTAGTTTCAATACTGTATTTTCCCTACCCTTGGTGAGAGACCTTAAACAACCACATGTTCCATATCTGTCATACACAAACTCGCTCAGGGGTCCATTAATTTAGTTATGGGCAACAAGTACGGGTGGTGGAATTTTTGAGACCATGTAGTACCAATTACGGAACCATGAATTATAAAAGAAGAAAATCATGGATTCCAGTTGTATGAAGTCGGTACCAATTACGGAACCATGGTGTTCAGTTGCTTTGAATCTTCAATTTTGGAGATTTTGCATTTCGTCTAGCGCAATTTACATTTATACAAGTATCGATTTCTTTCAATTTTTGGAAATAAAACAATTCAAAGCTCTCATATTGTAGAGGTTTGAAGAAAACTGATCTAGAATTGATGAACTTATAAATAAATAAAAGCGCATTAGCATTTGCTTTGGTGTTAGTTCCCCATTTGGCAAGTATGATATATTGATTTAATCAAAAATGTAACGTTACTATTTCATTGCTTTCTCTTCTCTATATACGAGATTCTAACAAGTGTGCTCTCTCATTCCAATCCCGTGAAAATAATTTCAGTCATCCCTTTACCCTTTTACAACTAGAATAATTAAGAAAATGCCTTTTCGCAACGCCAAGTAATATTTGTTCATGTTTTTTTTTTACTGAAAATAATATTTGTTCCCCATAATTTTGTGTTTGGGTGATACATAGATCCACTGTAAGTGGATAATTTATGGATCTAGAAATAATTATGAGATTTTTTTATAAAACATGAATACTTGATTAAAGATGTCCAAGTAAAGAATAACTATCAGTTGATTAATGGGTATAATATCCAACTAATTTTTGTATTTCAATATCATCAGTTTGTACAAGATATTAACATGACTATGTTACAAAATTGTTGAGAAATTTTCTCAGCACCTAATTACAATTCACTCAATTGAGATATAAGATTCATAAATGTTTCTTGGCTACAAGGAATCGTAACACCCCCCATTGGATAGTCAAACCCAAATTCTTCCCCTGCTTGGTTCAGAAGTTCTTGGATGCAAATGTGATTCAAATATGATATCGGAACTATAAATCTCTTTTTGAATTCAGTCTCTCCAACGTAAACTGCAAAATGTCCTTTGGGGATCATCTCATCGTTCTTGCCTTTCGAAAATGATCGTCTAAGAATTTTTGAAGTCAAAGTGAAACCCATGTCGCTCTTTTGGTTAAAGATTAAGAGAAGTACGAAAGGTGACTGATGATTAGATTTTCTTTACGAATAGTTGAATGAACAATAGAAACTGGTTTAAGATGTAAATACTTAGTAGTTTTGGTTTTTGAGTTCTTTAAATGTTTATTTGCATATATATAGAGGAGATGAAGGATAGTATTGCGAAGAGATCATTAATAGTTCGGTGAGGTGCCTACCAAAAGAATGGCAACCAAACATTTGCTTGTCTATTCCGTGAGCACTATCACATGGGTTTGGCACCTTCCAAAACATTGTGTGGTCAAGTGGGTAATCACAATTATATGCTGATGTTTGACATATTTAATTACCTTTTGAGAGAGCTCTTACAACTATAAATGGCTCTCTCATACAACTAAGAATGTTGTATATCTTGCAAATAAAAAATTATAAAGTGTCCAGACATGTTTAATTGTAGGGCTTTTGGACTTATAACGACAAACACCCATTGTCTGTCATATCCATATTTGAGGTGGAATTATATAAAAATTAATTAAGATTATCAATAACCACCGTATTTCTTTTTGTTGGGAGAGTTACCAAATCCGAGCCGCTATGTGCAATACAAAACCTACACAAGCAATGAAACACAAATGCGGAAACAACACAACTACGCAATATAGAAGCAATCACACAACACTGGCAATTACGTGGAAAACCCCTCCAAGGTGAAGGGTAAAAAATCACGGGAAAATCTTCCACTATGACAATAATGGGTTACACACAATCCTCCTAATTTGGGGATAAGAACAACTTCAACCTATTTGCCTAATTACACTCACCCTTAAGGATGGATCAACAATTCATTTATCAATTGATAAGATTCACAAACAATAGCAAGTGATTGAGATACTTACTAGTACTAGGATTTGAACAAACCCTAGATTTTCTCCCTTTGAAGAGATGTGGAAATTGATAGTTCAATCTTCACCACAACAACCAAACGGACCCTTATCAAAGAACCCTTCTTATTCCTCTTCAAGGTTAACTTCAAATCTCACCAAAAACTCTCTAATGGTGGCTGCTCCTTTTTCTCACTCTCACCGCCTCTCTTTCTTTTCTTTTCACGACATAAGTAGTGAAGAAGAAAAGAAACATCTCCTGGATGTTTTGTAAACAAAAGATAAGCCTAACTAGGCTGCTGCTAGTTAGCTCCTACCATTGGTTAAGGGACACACAGACAGTTGGGTCCATAAGGAGTAAACCCAACAATCTCCCCCTTACGATTTATGGCAAGGTACCCGTCACCACCAAACCTGCCCTGCTGCAGAAATACACATGATTGTACTTTGGTAGCGACTTTGTCATCATATCAGAACCGTTGTCATCTGTATGAATCTTCTCAATATACAAGACTTTTTCATCGAGAACTCCTTGTATCCACTGATACCTAATATTGATGTGCTTGGACCTCGAGTGTGTTTATGGGTAAAAATCTCTTCCGCCGATTTCGGTAAATTCGGTAGGTGAGTGAGAAACTGGTTTAAACCCTAAACAAATGTGCTGCACGTGAGCACTTTATAGATTCGAGAGATCAATTGTACAAGTCCGACCTAAACCAAGAAATGGCCGTTCCGGACTTGCCCGGTCACAAAGTGGAGGAGAATGGTTGATTTGGGGAGGGAAGCAAAGAAAATGTGTTAAGACCAGAATTATTCTGGTAGAGTAGTGTCTCGACTTGTATCAGAAAGTGAAAGCTTCGGAAGCTTGCAAGAGATGAAAGCTTTTTGAAGAGCTTGCAAAGTTGCCTTTTCTGGAGAGTGTTGTGTTTTCTCTCGTAGAGACTTGTTGTACGGGTAGAAATAGGTAAGACCTATTTATACAAGTCGAGGATGAAACGACCCTGGCCTCATGAAGGAAGGCATTAAATGGTGAAATAATGGGAGGAGGTGGTCACTAGGCCAAATATGGGATTTGGTGACGGTTAGAAGTTTTATACCATGACGGTTTTTGAAGAAAGCGTCACAATAAGTTGCTTGTCTTGTATAGGTGACGTTTTCCATAAAAACCGTCATTAATTGATGTTAAAAATCGTGACGGTTGGTTGAGTGTCACATAAATTCCTTATTGTGACGGGTGTTTTTAACAACTATTACTATAAACCTGTCTTACAGTGACATTTATAAACTGTTACTATACTTGATATATAGTAACGGTTTGGATAACACATGACACATAATGACGGTTCGGGTGAGAAACGTTACAGTACCTCATAGCATAGGCTGGCAGTTTATGTGATAATCTGTCACAATAGCTCATAGCTCATATTTATAGTGTACATTTGTTAATCATACTGCAAATCGTGCGATCAAGTGTAAAATTAACGAAAGTATTGCACATAGTGGCGATTGAAATCCTTATTTTAAGTTTGTGTAATGTCAATCTGTATCCTAAACTAATAAATTTGAAATAGTGGATTATAAATATATTAACTTAACTTAGGTGATAGTGAATCCATTGCTTTGACTGTACTTCATTTCCCAATACCGACTAGGAAGCTTACTAGCCGATCCAAGAGGATTTACTTTGCTGGTTGACCTCCTTTGACTTAAAGGATGTGTAAAGCTATTTTCACCGAACAGACGAGAGATCATCCTTTGCAAAATCGTGTAATATTCAACTAGTCCTCACATCAATAAAAAATTGTCAAAATAAGTTTATTGAAAATCATCCGAAAGACCAAAAAAGTTTATTGGAAATCAGATAAAAGTGAATTAAAATTGTCGACACAATTGAATTACGTGTAGGTAGCCCGTATCCAAACACATGACACGAAGAACATAAAATATTGTTGGTAATTTGAACATAAATTTGTAAGACTACTGACCGGCCGGCAATGCTGCCACATTAAAAAAGAATTCCAGAAGAGAGTGCTTGTGCCAAACGCACAAATCAAGAATCAAGTCCTCACATATTGTTATGATCCGCTTATATAGCCAAAACTAAAACCCTAGTTCTCACTTAATCTTCCGCCGCTTTGGATATCTCCTCTTCTATATCATTCCCTTCCACTAGTAATCACAAACCCACTAGCATCGCATCTAAAAGACTGTTCATTGTTTTAACTGTGTTTATTTCAATATGAGTTAAGTTTTCAATATTTGATATATTTATTTTTGAGTTGATTAGATCGATGTTAGAGATGAAGTAGGTATTTGAAGTAACAAAACAAGAACAGTAACAGCTGTTGGAGAAAATGAGTTTTTAATGTTTTGATTTTATGGTTTTGGTGGGAATGGAACTTAGAACCTTTGGGTCTCTAAGAGCTCTTACTCATTTTCATATGAGTGAATGAAATAGGACCTTTAGTCCCACATTGGGTATAACTAAAGATGATATCCACTATATAGCCCTATTCCTTTATGGATAGTTAGTAAAACAATGTGGGTAAAACGGGTGGGACGAAATATTTTTGATTCCACTAAGGCTTGGGCTTAAGGCTCGGGCTCGTGCTACGGGCGTGGACAGGTCAACCAAGACTTATCTTTTTTGGTCATAATTCTTTTGAATTAATTCCTAAAACGTTTTGAAAATCAAATCAAATTTTGTCCTAATAAATGCTTACCAAAACTCTTTTGCATGCAGTAATGACCGGTTTAAAACGTTTAAATATTCTTTCCGTTTTAAACTTTATTTTGATTTGAAAATTAAATTAATTTGTTGTTTTATTTCCGTTTTAATTTAATTAGATTTATGAAGGGAATTAATTGAGAATCAATTGTCATTCTTTGCGCCTCTCTCATTTCGCCTATAAAAAGAGACTCGAACTTTTCATTCTAACTTGTGTCCATAAGAGCTACTATCCTCTTCTTTTCGTCTCTCTCCCTCTGTGTGGTCTTTTTCTTTTATTCTGTGCTTTGCTGTTGAGTTCTTAAGAGTGGGAAAGTATTGTAGTGCTAACAATACTTGCAACAAGCATTTTTATCCTGGATACAACTTGACCACAGGGTATAGGCATCACTCATTCTTGAGGCGTACCGGTCAACTATTGTGTTAAGGACAGCGTGTTGAACACGTGACTCTGTCTTCTGTTTGCTGTCCATTGAGTGCTTATTTACCTTTCAGCAATTTTACTTATAACTTATTCACATCTTCTTTTTAGTGTTTTATTGTTAAAGTTGCAACAACAGCATCATCTCTTCCGCAGAAGGTCAACATTTTGAAGTAATTAAAAGAAGTTAAAGATGAGTTAGCTTTGGAAGAGATGAAGAAGAAGAAGTTGCCGCCAGTAGCGGAACACAGAACCCTTAAACCAATTGTTAGGTACCCTTATTTATTTATATATTTATTTCAATTTTCAATTTTTCAGATTTGTAGGGTTTTTAATATTGGAAGTGTTCATCTTTTGCAGATTCTACTTGCTTATGGATAACAAGAAGATGATAGGATGCCCAATATTAGCTATTTTCTATAAATAATGTATTTTTTTTTAATTTATCTCTTGCATCGTATTGTATATCCTTTTTTTTTCTTTTTTTTTTTTTAAGCATTGTATATCCTTTTTGGTTCCGATTGAATAAATGTTTGTTGATACATTTTGCAGAAGTGATGAATGTTATTAAAAACCATAACTCGTTTTCATGCCAGCAATTCTTTGAATCAGTGCTCCTCTCCTAAGTTTGCTTCTGGTGTATCAAAGAGATGGGAGATTGGCTATGTCTACTTATCGAGGGTCCACTAAAGCGATGAATAATTGCGTGTTTAACTTTTTAAGGAGTGAAATGTTCAAAAAAAAAAAAAAAAAGAAAATCATTGTGATGCAGATATGTATTTATTTTTTGAACAAATGAGATCGTAATTCAATAATATATACGAGTATAGTTGTTTCAATATTTTTTTCTGTTTCTATTCAAATTTTGCCCCGAAGAAGAGAAAGAAAAAAACAATGCCACTGATATTTTAAAGAAAACCGTAAACGTAAGGACATAAGAGATGATGGTTACAGAAATAAACCGTTGGCGATATTGCTTTCGCTGACGCTTTTCAAACATCACATAACAGTATTGAGGACAATATGTAACGGTTTGTTAGGAAAACCGCCATAGAAACCTTTATAGGGTGACGTTCGTAGAGAGAAACCGTTACATATATCTCTTACTGTGACTGTTATGTGACAGTTCACAACCGTCATTATAGAATGACCCATACGGTGATACCGGCTTTGGTGACGCTTATAAATTCAATAAAAACCGTCACAAAACAAATACCGTGACAGTTTAGAAATGTCACCTATGTTGATATTTGTACTACTGGCCAATGGCATGTGCGAAATGCTTTGGTGGTAAGTTGTACGTTGAGTGTAAGTGGCAATGCCAGAGCTGCTAGTGGCGTGTATGGCAAGTGCCAATGGCGTGTGGGGAATTCCTTGATGGTAGGTTGCACGGTTTGCAAGTTAGGCTACCGGCGTGCGTGTTTGGCATGTGTCAATGGCACGCATGGCCATTAGGGCTATATCATGGTAAGAAAAGCTACCAGTGATGCATGTTGGCATGTGCCAATGGCATGCATGGCCAACAGGTCCACGACCTGGTAGGAAAAGCTACCGGCAGCGTGTTGGCTTGTCCCAATGGCATGCGCGGCCAATTTAGGTTGCGTCCTGGCAGGAAAAACTACCAGCGAGCGTGTTGGCATGTCCCAATGGCATGTGCCAATGGCATGCGTGGCCAATCTGGGGCGCGTCCTGGTAGGAAAAGCTACCAGCGAGTGTGTTGGCATGTGCCAATGGCATGCGTGGCCAATTGGGTCGCGCCCTGGTAGGAAAAGCTACCAGCGAGCGTGTTGGCATGTGCCAATGGCATGCGTGGCCAATTTGGGTCGCGCCCTGGTAGAAAAAGCTACCAGCGAGCGTGTTGGCATGTGCCTATAGCATGCGTGGCCAGTTTGGGTCGCGCCCTGGTAGAAAAAGCTACCAGCGAGCGTGTTGGCATGTGCCAATGGCATGCGTGGCCAATTTGGCCTAGGTTGCATGGTTTGCAAGCCTAGGTGCGGGCGCTACTTTGTCATGGCGCGGCTAGGGCCAAGGTAAGGGTGTTTGGCTTGGCGTGGCGTGACCGGCGTAGCTAAGGCCAAAGCAGAGTGTGTTTGGCATGGCGCGGCTAGCTTAGGCAAGGTGTGGCTGGCATGATTTGCCATTGGCACGGAGGTGCGGCTAGCATGGTTGGCATGCTTTGGCGCCTTTGGTGTGACTGGCATGATTTCCCATTGGTATAGAGGTGCGGCTAGCATGATTGGCATGCTTCGGCGTGTTTGGTATGGCTGGCATGATTTGCCATTGGCATAGAGGTGCGGCTAGCTTAGGATAGGTGTGGCTGGCATGATTTGCCATTGGCACGGAGGTGCGGCTATCATGGTTGGCATGCTTTGGCGCGTTTGGTGTGACTAGCATAGCTAGGGCCAAGGCAGAGTGCGTTTGGCATGGCGCGGCTAGCTTGGGCTAGGTGTGGCTGGCATGATTTGCCATTGGCACGGAGGTACGGCTAGCTTAGGCTAGGTATGTCAGGCATGATTTGCCATTGGCACGGAGGTAAGGCTAGCATGGTTGGCATGCTTCGGCGCGTTTGGTATGGATAGCAAGATTTGTCATTGGCATAGAGGTGCGGCTAGCTTAGGCTAGGTGTGGCTGGCATGATTTGCCATTGGTGCGAATGTGCGGCTAGCATGGTTGACATGCTTTGGCGCGTTTCGTGTGACTAGCATATCTAGGGCCAAGGCAGAGTGCGTTTGGCATGGCGCGGCTAGCTTGGGCTAGGTGTGGCTGGCATAATTTGCCGTTGGCACGGAGGTACGGCTAGCTTAGGCTAGGTGTGGCTGGCATGATTTTCCTTTGGCACGTAGGTGCGGCTAGAATGGTTGGCATGCTTTGGCGCGTTTGATGTGACTAGCATAGCTAGGGCCAAGGCAGAGTGCGTTTGGCATGGCGCGGCTAGCTTGGGCTAGGTGTGGCTGGCATGATTTTCCATTGGCACGGAGGGGAATTAGGGTTTTGTTCGTTGTAACCCTAATTTGAAAAAATACCCCCTATTAATTACTGACTACATGCATTAAATGTTCTAATAAATGTGTCATCGGTGACATTAGGTTATTTGGGATTTTACGATTTTACCCTTTTGTTTATGGGTAAAAATCGTTTCCGCCTATTTTGGTAAATTTGGTAGGTGAGTGAGATACTGGTTTAAACCCTAAACAAATGTGTTGTACCTGAGCACTTTATAGATTCGAGAGAACAATCTGTACAAGTCCGGCCTAAACCAAGAAATGTCCGTTCCATACTTGCTTCGGTTACAAAGTGGAGGAGAAGGGTTGATTTGGGGAGGGAAGCAAAGAAAGGTGTTGAGACCAGAATAATTCTGGGAGAGTAGTGTCTCGACTTGTATCAGAAAGTGAAAGCTTAGGAAGCTTGCAAAAGATGAAAGCTTATTGGAGAGCTTGCAAAGTTGCCTTTTAAGAGTGTTGTATTTTTCTCTCCGAGACTGAGACTTGTTGTACGGTGGAAATAGAGTAAGACCTATTTATACAAGTCAAGATTGAAACGTACCCTCGCCTCATGAAGGAAGAGAGTAAAGGGTGAAATAATGGGAGGAGGTTGTAACCGCATGGTGTTAATGGGTGAAAACGTTTTCACCATTATTTCCTCATTTATTTGACCGCTTTATTCCTATTCACGCTTTCTTAATGTGAGCGTAGTGTACGCTGAAAGCTGTGACCGCCAAACCAAGACCCTGGAAAGCATCCCCGGTTTGTGTTAATGTCTCGAGTGTTGGTTGCATCTTGAGTGCAAGTGGTGTTGCTAGGGGCGCATGTGGCATGTGCGAGAATGCCTTTGTTGCGGTTGCACCTCGAGCACAAGTGGCAATGCCGTAGGCTGCTAGTGGCGTGTGTGGCATTTGCCAATGGCATGTGTGGAATGCCTTGGTGGTAGGTTGTACGTTGAGTGTAAGTGGCAATGCATAGAGCTGCTAGTGGCGTGTGTGGCATGTGCCAATGGCATGTGCGGAATGCCTTGGCGGTAGGTTGCACGGTTTGCAAGTTAGGCTACCAGCGTGGGTTTTGGCATGTGCCAATGGCGCGTACGGCCAAGTTGTCCTAGGTTGCACGGCTTGCAAGTTGGGATACCAGCATGCGTGTTTTGCATGCGCCAATGGCATGTGTGGCCAATTTTGGTCGCGCCTTGGTAGAAAAAGCTACCAGCGAGCGTGTTGGCATGTGCCGATGGCATGCGTGGCCAATTTGGTCCGCGCCCTTGTAGGAAAAGCTACGCCGAGGCGTGTTGGCATGTGCCAATAGCATGCGTGGCCAATTTGGGTCGCACCCTGGTAGGAAAAGCTACCCGGCAAGCGTGTTGGCATGTGCCAATGGCATGCGTGGCCAATTTGGGTCGCACCCTGGTAGGAAAAGCTATCGGCCGAGCGTGTTGGCATGTGCCAATGGCATGCGTGGCCAATTTGGCCTAGTTTGCATGATTTGCAAGCCTAGAGCGTGGGCGCCATTTTGGCATGGCATTGTTAGGGCCAAGGTAAGGGTGCTTGGATTAGCGTGACGTGACTAGTGTAGCTAGGGCCAAGGAAGAGTCCGTTTGGCATGGCGCTGGCCAGCTCGGGCTAAATGTGGTGGCATGATTTTCCATTGGCACGGAGCTGCGGCTAGCATGGTTGGCATGCTTTGGCGCGTTTGGTATGGTGACAATATTTGCCATTGGCACGGAGGTGTGGCTAGCTTGGGCTAGGTGTGGGTGGCATGATTTGCCATTGGCACGGAGGTGCGGCTAGCATGGTTGGCATGCTTTGGCGCGTTTGGTGTGGGTGGCATGATTTGCCATTGACACGGAGGTGCGGCTAGCTTGGGCTATGTGTGGCTGGCATGATTTGCCATTGGCACGGAGGTGCGGCTAACATGGTTGGCATGCTTTGGCGCGTTTTGGTGTGGCGGCATGATTTGCCATTGGCACAGAGGTGTGGATAGGGCCAAGGTAAGTGTGTTTGGCTTGGCGTGGTGTGATTAGCGTAGCTAGGGCCAAGGAAGGGTGCATTTGGCATGGCGCGGCTAGCTTGGGCAAGGTGTGGCTGGCATGATTTGACATTGGCACAGAGGTGCGGCCTGACATGGTTGGCACACTTTGCGCGTTTGGTGTGGTCGGCATGATTTGCAATTGGAAGAGAGGTGCGTCTATCTTGGGCTAGGTGTGGCTGGCATGACTTGCCATTGACACGGAGGGAATTAGGGTTTTGTTCATTCGTAACCCTAATTTGAAAAAATACCCCTATTAATTGCGATTACATGCATTAAATGTCCTAATAAATGTGTCACTTGGTGACATTAGGTTATTTGGGGTTTAACGATTTTACCCTTTGTTTAAAAACCACCATCAACATTAAGTCCCACGCTTTAGCTCGGAACAGGGAGCCTTGTTACGAGGTAAGCATAAGATGGTGACAAACTATCAATGAAAACCGTAAAGAAAATTGAGGAGGCTCATCCGAACTTTTTATAAATAGGATTTGGAATCCTTGCCCTCAGCAATTTTGCGCAAATCGGGAGGTCGGCAAAATTGGGAAGTTAGTCTCGTGAGAGACAGAAGGTGGCGGCATTGAAAAGTTGTTGCGAGTTGGGAAGCTGAGCGTGCTAGCTGGTGGGACCGCGCACAAGGTGGGGAAGCTGAACGTGCTTGCTGTCGGGACCGGCGCAAAGTGTGAAGCTGATCGTGCTAGCTGGCGGGACCGGCATAAGATGGGGAAGCTGAGCGTGCTAGCCGGCGTGACTTGGGCGGTTGTAGGGTAGTTTGGTGAGGCCAGGCGCAAGCTTGATGGGATAGGTGAAAACAAGGAGGGAGTAAGTGTTTACTGAGATAGCAAAAAGTTTCCTTATTTTCCTTCCTTCACGCGGCTTCAATCGGGGCATCATTCATGCCAAAAAATGGAAGCGTTACGTCCATCATTACTTCCTTTCCTTCTTTAAGTTTGGTATTCATACACAACGTAATTGCATCATCTCCCTCGTTTGAGAAAGGGTTCTTCTTGTTGAATTTTCGTCTTCGTCATGTCGCACGGAGACGAATCATCTTCTAACCGAACGATTCTCCGGGTGAAGGCGCGAGGTCGACTCTTGCAAAGCACCACGACTAGGGTTATTCGGGCTAAGAAGATCATGCGGTATGTTTTCTTCTTCTTCTCTCGTTCGTGTTATCCTATTTTTATATGTGTATAGATGTGATGGAACCCGGATCATTTTCCCCATCTTTTGCGGTGTATGATGGGACCCTCGAGGATGGCTGCGCCTTTAACTCTTCGGAGAAGGGCTTCGAGACTTGGCGGAGATCGATCTTCTTGTCTTGAGGAGGCATTGGTTGGGATTGAATCTCCATTCCACGAAGCTAGTGAAATCATTAAGGACCTCCCTTCCATCTATCCCCATGAAGAACAGTGCATGTTCGGACTTTCTTGGGTTCGGTGAGCATAGAGGAGGGGTGAGAGAACAAGGAAGCGTCTTGGCATGTTGAGAGGTTTCAATGCGGCAAAGCCTTTCCTCGATCCGGGTATGGGGAGGATCGTGCAGGTTTCTAGGTTGAAACGACGGAAAAGTGAACGTGTGGTGGTCTTGGAGGAGAGCGCCATGATTCTTGACTACGATGTGGATGAATCAAAAACTTTCTCAGAAGTGTCACTAAGAAAACCTTCGAAGGAGCATATGACGAGAAACGAGATACCCTCTGAAGTTGATGCCAAAGGTGTCGTTGGTGATACCGGAGGGGTCATGGTGGCGTATCTTTGGACCGGTCGTCGGGAGGACACTTGTTGCCGTTATGGTTGCTTCGGGATGGGATGTTGAGGTTCTGCTTTGCTAACAGTTGAATGGAACCTTTGTTACCCGAGGGATTCTTTGGGGGAAGTGCTTGAAGATAGTCTTACCCGAGGGGACTTGTACTCCGTCCTTCGAGGGCTAGTTCTTCCCTTTTGTTATTCTGTTAGTTTGCTTTAGTTCCCCTGGTGTCCCCCTTTTTTTTTTTTTGTAAACTCGTCTTTTCCTTCTTCTTCATCGTCCAACATTTTTCTTCATATATATTTTTTGAAAGAGGTTGTGGTATGATGGCTCTGCAATGGTTTTCTGGGTTTATCTGATGTATTTCTCTGATATCTAGAGGATTCGCTTGGAAAGAGATGTATTTATTTTTTTATTTTTTATTTTTTTTTTGACAAAAGGGAATCCCTAGGGAAAAATAAAAACGGTGTATTCATCTTGGGGAATTACGACTATTAAGAGGAATTGTTAAAGGAAATACTAAAAGGGGGAGTGATTGGGAAGTACAACATTTTAGGGATTGGATTCCTTGAGCCATCGCGAGTGAATTATCACGCCTTCTGTGTGTCCGCATTGATGAGCTTGCAATATCCTCCCAAAGGGTATCCCAACCCGGATCTGACTAGTCTTCTCCTTCATTGGGAAAATCCATTTTTTGTCATCTTCCCAACTTGAAACGAGCTTTCCTTAACCACTACATCTCCAATTGAAAATGGGTTCAGACGTCGTGCAACCGTTTGAGTCTTGGCTTCATTGGCTTCAATAGAAGTTTCCAAGCTTCTTGAAACGTGTTCAAATGGTCCAGCTCCCCATTCACATTTCTTGACAGCGTTTGTGCCAGTAATCGCGCGAGTCCCCATGACGGAATGGGGAAGGAAAGGCAGTTGCGAAAAGGTTGCTTGGTCGGACTTACTTGCATTTGAAAACCATGAGCTAGCGCCAACGGGTCCTCTCCGGATGTCGGGGTTCCTTTAATACCTCGTTGATGCGATAACCCGTGGGATGATTTGTTGGGAATTCCTTCGGGCGTGGACGTTGGCAGAGGGTGTACATCCAATTTCGCTTTGTTGTCGAGCACCCATAAGCGTCCCAATATCATGTCATGATCTAGTTCTTTGACAATGTGGAACTTGCTATGCGTTATAGCGTCTCCCATCTTTATCTCTAGGTTGATGTAGCCATGCGCGTTCAAAGTTTCTCCTCTCAAGCTCTTAATCACAGACGGGGAATAGGTAGCGTCTTTTTTTGTAAATCCTGCTGCCTTTAGTGTCTTGAAAAGTAATGATGTTGTGGTCAGAGGCCGTGTCGATGAGCATATCGTAAAATTCTTTACCTATTAAACGGGACGTGGTCAGCAGTTCCAGTTCTCCTTTTTGGTTCCTTTGTTTGGAAAGCTTGGGCCCACGGCGTGGATTCCGAGGAGAGAAAAGTCGTTTCTTTGGATACAACACGATTGAGAGTCTGCGAAAATATCTTGGCGCTGCACCTTGGAAAGATAGAGAATTTCGCATACATGTTGCATCATGGATTGTACACTCTCATGCACGGAGTCCCCGGAGGACCCGCAGTTTCTTATTGGGAGTGGGTCTCGATGCACTCTTTCATCTTCGGTTGGAGTCTTCCGCTTTTATCCTTTCTTTGAAAATATGCTTTAGTCTGTTGCAATCGCTGGCCGGGTGGTGAACGAACTTTGTGGTAGTGGCGATACTTGGGGTTCGCCATCTCGGCCTCGGTTGGTAGACGTCGGGGAGGTGGCGGTATGATAATATCATCTTGAACCCGAGGCTTCTAGGAGGTCAATCACCTCCTCGATGGAAAACGGTGGAAATCAAAGGTATTTCCTTCGGTCTCATGATCTTTGCATGGGAGTTTTAGTGACGGTCTTTCGTGGTAGGGGTTCCTGTTGTGCCGACGCTTCACGTTTTGGCTGGTGGCTCGTAGTTGGGGCTTCCTTTTTCCCCTTTAGTTTACTATGTTCATGGAGGATGAGCCGGCATTAAATTGTTTGCTGATGAGGCGTCTATTCCCGCGAGTTTCACGCGTGTCTTCGGTTCGATTTGGCTTAGCACTTTCCAAGAATCTTTGTTCTTTGTTGTTAGAATCGTCCGCGCTTCATGGAGTTCGGAGAACGTTTGGAAGCGCAAGTTTTCTAGCAGGGCGCGGTAAATTGGAACCATACCATTGATGCATAACCGCACCCAACGAAAGGAAAACCAAAAAAAAAAAAAAAAAAAAAAAAAAGAGAGAGGGTGTATTCTCTACGGGTTCAAAACTGCACACGCAGTATTTTCTTCAGGGTTCAAAATTATATACGCAATATTTTCTACGGGCTCGAATGCATCTATGGTATCCTTCTTCGTGTTCAAAATTATATATGGAGCATTTTTCTACGGGTTCAAAACTGCACACGCAATATTTTCTTCAGGGTTCAAAATTATATACGCAGTATTTCTACGGGTTCGAATGCGTCTATGGTATCATTCTTCGGGTTCAAAATTATATATGGAGCATTCTCTACGGGTTAGAAAATGCACACGCAGTATCTTCTTCAGGGAAAAAATTATATATGCAGTATTTTATACGGGCTCAAGTACGTCTGCAGTATCCTTCTTCGGGTTCAAGACTATATATGCAGTATTTTATGCGGGCTCGAATGTCTCTATAGTATCCTTCTTCGGGTTCAAAATTATATATGGAGCATTTTTCTACGGGTTCGAATAATATATACGGTATTTCCCTTGGGTGCATATATATAATATTTTATACAAGTAGCACGCCAAGAAATCATATGCGCAATATCATTGCAAGGATTATAAAAACTCTACTTTTAGGGTTTGCACCTACATGAAAAGGAAACAGAGAAATCTTCGGAAGAATACACGGAAATCGGTTTTTATTTATGACTCTGTCGGTAGTATGAAAAGATGAAAGAACAAAGATGGGAGAAAGGGGTTTTATATATATGGGCGTGGAGATTCTGAAATAGGGAAGGATTTCCCTATACCAAAAATCGTGCATATAAGGAATGGGCCCACAAGGGCGCCCAACTTTCCGACGTTGCCCAAGTAGCACCGGTCCCACCAATTGCGCCCAACTTCACAACGTCGCTTAAGTTGCACCGGTCCCACCAATTGCGCCCAACTTCCCAACGCCAGCCCAAGTCACGCCAGCTAGCACGATAAACTTCCCATTTTGCGCCGGTCCCTTGACTAGCACGCTCGGTTCCCAACTCAAGTCACGCTGACTAGCATGATCAGCTTCCCATTTTGCGTAGGTCCGGTCCCGCTTTCCTAGCACGCCGGCTTCCCAACTCGTGTCAACTTCTCAATGTCGCCCGACTTCCTACCTCTCAATGACGTCGACTTCCCAATTGTGCTTGATTACCTCTCTGATGATTTAAAGCAAAACGCGAGGCAAGGATTCCAAATCACGTTTATAAAAAAGGTCGAGACAAGCCTCTTCAATTCTCTTTACGATTTGTTGTTGACAGTTTGTAACCATCTAATGCTTACCTCGCAACAAAGCTCCTGTTCCGAGCTAAGCAGGGGACTTAATGTTGATGGTGGATTTTAAATAAAGGGTAAAATTGTATAACCCAAATAACCTAATGTCACCAGATGACACGTTTATTAGAACATTTAATGCATGTAGTCGGTAATTAATAGGGGTATTTTTTCAAATTAGGGTTACAACGAACAAAATCCTAATCCCCCTCCGTGCCAATGGCAAATCATGCCGACCACACCTAGCCCAAGCTAGCCGCGCCATGCCAAACGCACTCTCTGCCTTGGCCCTAGATATGCTAGTCACACCAAACGCCAAAGCATGCCAACCATGCTAGCCACACCTCGTGCCAATGGCAAATCATGCCAGACCACACCTAGCCTAAGCTAGCCGCACCTCCGTGCCAATGGCAAATCATGCCAGCCACACCTAGCCCAAGCTAGCCGCGCCATGCCAAATGCACTCTGCCTTGGCCCTAGCTATGCTAGTCACACCAAATGCGCCAAAGCATGCCAACCATGCTAGCCGCACCTCCGTGCCAATGGCAAATCATGCCAGACCACACCTAGCCTAAGCTAGCCGCACCTCTATGCCAATGGCAAATCATGCCGACCATACCAAACGCCGGCGAAATGCCAACCATGCTAGCCGCACCTCCGTGCCAATGGCAAATCATGCCATCCACACCTTGCCTAAGTTATCAGGTACCTCGCGTTGCCAATGGCAAATCATGCCAGGCACACCTAGCCTCTGGCTGCGCCATGCCAAACGCACTCGCCTTGGCCCTAGCTATGCTAGTCACACCAAACGCGCCAAAGCATGCCAACCATGCTAGCCGCACCTCCGTTCCAATGGAAAATAATGCCAGCCACACCTAGCCTAAGCTAGCCGCACCTCTATGCCAATGGCAAATCATGCCAGCCATACCAAACGAGCCGAAGCATGCCAACCATGCTAGACGCACCTCTATGCCAATGGCAAATCATGCCAGCCACACCAAAGAAGCCAAAGCATGCCAACCATGCTAGCCGCACCTCCGTTCCAATGGCAAATCATGCCATCCACACCTTTCCCAAATCATGCCAAACACACTCTGCCTTGGCCCAAGCTACGCTGGTCACGCCACGCCAAGCCAAACACCCTTACCTTGGTCCTATCCGCGCCATGCCAAAGTAGCGCCCGCACCTAGGCTTGCAAACCATGCAACCTAGGCAAAATTGGCGACGCATGCCATTGGCACATGCCAACACGCTTGCTGGTTGCTTTTTCTACCAGGGCGCGACCCAAATTGGCCACGCATGCCTTTGGCACATGCCAACACGCCATTGGTAGCTTTTCCTACCAGGACGCGACCCAAATTGGCCACGCATGCCATTGGCACATGCCAATACGCTCACGCCGGTAGCTTATTCTACTGGGTAGCGACCTAAATTGGCCACGCATGCCATTGGCACATGCCAACACGCTCGCTGGTATCTTTTTCTACCGGTAGCGACCCAAATTGGCCACGCATGCCATTGGCACATGCCAACACGCCGCCGGTAGCTTTTCCTACCGGGCGCGACCAAATTGGCCACGCATGCCATTGCCACATGCCAACACGCTCGCTGGTCGATTTTTCCTACCAGGACGCGCCCCAAATTGGCCACGCATGCCATTGGCACATGCCAACACGCCCGCTGGTAGCTTTTCCTGCCAGTGCGCAACCTAAATTGGCCACGCATGCCATTGGCACATGCCAACATGCATCGCTGGTAGCTTTTCTTACCAGGACATGGCCCTAATGGCCATGCGTGCCATTGACACATGCCAAACACGCACGCCGGGTAGTTTAACTTGCAAACCGTGCAACCTACCATCAAGGCATTCGCACACGCCATTGGCACTTTCCATACACGCCACTAGCAGCGCCGGCATTGCCACTTACACTCAACGTACAACTTACCACCAAAGCATTCGCACATGCCACACACGCCACTAGCGGCTCTTGCATTGCCACTTGCACTCAAGGTGCAACCCGCAACAAAGGCATTCCGCACATGCCACATGCGCCTCTAGCAGCGCCACTTGCACTCAAGGTGCAACCAACACTCGAGACATCAACACAAACTGGCGGGGATGCTTTCTAGGGTTTTGGTTTGGCGGTCACAAAGATGTGCGCGTACACTACGCTCACATTAAGAAAGCGTGAATAGGAATAAAGCGGTCAAATAAATGAGGAAATAATGGTGAAAACGTTTTCACCCATAAACACCTTGTGGTTACCACCTCCTCCCATTATTTCACCCATTACTCTCTTCCTTCATGAGGCCGGTAACGTTCCACCTCGACTTGTATAAATAGGTCTTACCTATTTCCACCGAGACAACAAGTCTCGTTCGGAGAAAAATACAACACTCTCGAGAAAAGGCAACTTTGCAAGCTCTCCAAAAAGCTTTCATCTCTTGCAAGCTTAGAACGCTTTCACTTTACATCAAGTCGAGAAACTACTCTCCGAATTATTATGGTCTCAACACCTTTCTTTGCTTCCCTCCCCAAATCAACCCTTCTCCTCCACTTTGTGATCGAAGCAAGTCTCGGAACGACCATTTCTTGGTTTAGGCCGGACTTGTACAGATTGATCTCTCGAATCTATAAAGTGCTCACGTGCAACACATTTGTTTAGGTTTAAGCCAATTTATCACTCACCTACCGAGATTTACCAAAATCGTGAAACTATTTTTACCCATAGACGGACGTATTTCGTGAAATTGCCGAATTACACGAGGCAAGTCTTCACCATATCACAAAAGCAAAGCTTATTTTGGATCAAATAGATTGGTCACAGTTTGATACCCTTCATGAGGTTACTCCTCCAACGATACAGGTTCCGACGCTAACACTTTTTCCACCGGTAATAGAATCACCATCAATACCTTCTTTACAGGTTTCGAAAGTTAGTCAAGCAGAAGTACCAGTTGTTCCTATTGTTGGAGATCAAAAACCAATCATAAAGATGTCTGCTAATCTAACGTACTCGAGAAAATTACCATGAAAGATATACGGTGCAACATCGACAGCAGGTTTAGTGTTAAACGATCTATTATGTGGTGCTACACTTTACGATCATCAACTTACTCAAAGTATATTATTTGTTGGGCGGGTTGTTTACCATAATTAGTGAACTCGAAGACGACTTATTTTCAAGATGACGGGCCTGATGTAGCACATGTTCTTCAGTACTTTGTTAATTCGAGGCTAATTCTTTTCAAGATGGCGGGCACGATGTAAGACATCCGTTAGATTTAGGGTTAATAATTTTATTATTATTTCTAGAGTTTAATTAATTTAATATAGGTATATCTTATTTTTAGAAGTTATTTAATTCTAGAATATTACTTATTTTAGGGATTTCTTATGTTCCAAGTTTGAGTCTCGAGTTATTTAAATAGGAGACTAGTCTTATGTAATCATATACATTATTATTATCAATCAATATTGAGATTTCTCAACTATCTCTACTTTTACTATCAAAATTCGTTATTCACGCTTCCGTTCGCATTAGCCTCCTTCCAAAATATTGTGTGGTCAAGTGGATAATCAGATTAATATTCCGATGTTTAACATGTTTAGCCCTACCTTCAGAGAGAGAAATTACAACTACAAATTCTTCACAAATATGAGATTGAGAAGAAGATAATTCTTTTTAATGATAATCATATCAATTCTGGTTACACAGCTCATGAATATATAGAGCTAAAAAATATATTGTGATAAAGCAAAGATCCTATATACTAGAAACAATATTTATCCTTAAATAAGGATATATGTTAACACTCCCCCTCAAGTTGGTGCATAGATATCACACATGCCCAACTTGTCCGGGAAAAACTAAGTATTTTTGCTTGACACTCCATGTGTGAGAATATCCGCAAGTTGTTCTTCGATCGAAGGTGGCGGCTCAATAATGTTGTTGTCCAGCTTCTCTTTGATGATTTAACTGTCAACCTCAACATGTTTAGTACGATCGTCTTTGAACAGGGATTATGAGCAATATCACGCGCATCTTTGTTATCACAATAAAGAATAATAGGATCCTTGAGAGGAGCCCCCAAATCCTTAAGGAGAAGCCTTAACCACAAGGTTTCACAAATGCCATCTCGCCATACCCTCGATTCAGCCTCGCACTTTGATCGTGTAACAATATTTTGTTTCTTACTTCTCCAAGTAACTAAGTTACCTCCCACAAAGGTAAAGTAGCCCTGCGGTAGAACGTTTGCCATCGATTTCTCCCCGCATAATCGTAATCGTGATATGCCACAACCTTTCTATGATCTTCATTTTTTAGAGAATAAAATTCCTTTTCGGAGCAGAACTTCAAATACCTCAAAATACGTAAAACCGCATTCATGTGTTGTTCAATTTGGATTGTGCATGAATTGGCTAACAACCGAGTGCATAAGCAAGATCTGGCCTTGTGTGAGATAGATACATCAATCTCCCCACAAGTCTTTGATATCTTCTTTTATCATTTAGGAACTTGATCAGGTTCAATACAGCGTATTTACCTTTTCTTCTAAAGGTGTATGGACGGGGTTGACATCTTCGACATGCCCACTTCTTTAGCAGATCAAGAACATATTTCCTTTGTGATAAGAAAATTCCTTTGGATCGAGAAACTTCAATCCCAAGGAAGTATTTCAATGAACCAAGATCTTTCATTTGAAATTCCTTTGATAAGTATCTTTGCAAAGATTTCCTTTCCTCTGGATCATTTCTGTTACCACCATATCATCTACATATATGATAAGAGAGTTAATTTTATCCTTCCTTTTCTTTATGAACAAAGTATGATAATTACTCGGATTTGATATCCAAAGTTTCTCATAGATTTGGTGAATCTTCCAAACCAGCCCGGGGAGATTGTTTTAGTCCATATAATGACTTATTTAGCTTACATACCATCTTACCATGAGATCTAGAACTGAAATACCAGGTGGGAGCTCCATGTAAACTTCTTGATTAATTCACCATGCAAGAAGGTATTCTTTACATCAAACCGCTGCAAAGGCCAATCCAAGTTTGCAAAGCGATAACAAGAGATCATGACAAGGTGTTGATTTTCGCTCTTGGAGCAAAAAGTTTCAGTATAGTCGTACCGTAAGTTTGGTCGTAACCTTTAGCAACTAATCTTGCTTTATAACGTTCAATCTCACCATTTGCCTTGTATTTAATGGTGAAAATCCAACGACACCCCACAATTTTTTCTTCCTTTTGGACAATCAACATAATCCCAAGTATCATTCTGAAAACAGGGACCTCAATTTCTTCTATGGTCGCTTCTCCATTTTGGATCAGCTAATGCTTCCCGCACATTGTTAGGAATAAAAACAGAGATAGTTGATTCACGAATGCCTTATTAGCTTTAGACAAACGATGGTGAGAGACATAATGACTCATAGGGTACTTAACCTTACTAGAGATTTAGGTTCATATTCAGGTTTAGGAATACCTCTATTTATACATTGTGGAAGTTGTTTCCTTGATTCTTCAAGAACATAGTAGCCAGGCGATTGGTTTGGTGTTTCATCTTCTTGAGGTAACGACTCGGGAATCTCTTCTATCATAACCTCATCTTGAATCTTGACAAAGACGATCCAACATTGTACTTTCTGTTTCTTCTCTTGAAGAACCTTCATCAAAATTTTCTTGAGGTATATCATCGAATTGACAATAACAGAGACATCGATTTCCGATATATCTTCATCATAGTTAAGAGTCTGAATTTCCTTATGGTACTCCCCCGAAGTTGAGACTCACATGAAAAATACATAGTATCTTCATGAAATACAACATCCATAGTAACAAACATTCTTTTGGTTGGAGGATGATAGCAACGATATCCCTTTTTAGTTGTTGCATATCCCACAAATACACACTTCAGAGCTCTAGGAGCCAACTTATCACGTTGATTCTTGTGCGGATTTAACATAAGCTACACAACCAAACACATGAGAAGGAAGATTAGGAGGCAGTTGGAGACACAACGCTTCACCAAGAGCTGATGGGGTGTTTGAAACACAATGGTACCGGATGGCACTTTCGATTTATAAGATATGCTGCAGAAGTAAGTGCCTCTCCCCAATACATCAATGGCATATGTGCTTCTATTAATGAAGCACAGACCCACTTCCAATAAGTGACGATTCTTTCTCTCTCCGTTTACTCCATTCTGTTGAGGCGTATTAGAGCAAGTAGTTTGATGAATAACTCCGTGTCCCCTCTAAATAATGTTGAAGGTCGTAATCCATATATTCACCACCGTTATCACTACGAAGAACTTGAATCCGTTTGTTGACTGAAGTGCTAATCATCTTATGGAACTTTTGAAACAAGTTGGTAACTTCACTTTTGCTTTTCATGAGACACACCCACGTCATTCTAGTGCAATCATCAATAAAAGTAACAAACCATTTTGAACCACCGAGAGTAGTAGTTTTAGATGGCCCCCAAACATCGGAGTGTATGATCATAAAAGGAACGGACTCTTATTGAATGATAATGGAAAAGAAGCACGATGGCTTTTTGAAAGTTCACATACTTCACAATGAAAACTAGAAATATCAAGTTTTGTAAACAAACTAGGAAATAATTTTTTAAATAACCAAACGACGCATGTCCCAATCGTCGATGCCATAAAAATTTGAGATTTTTGTCTCTCCCTCGTAACCATCAGAAGAAGAGCTTGACGCAGTTTATCCGAACTACTTGACACCAAATCCAGATAATATAGCTTCCCATGCTTAACACCATAACCAATCGTTTGCTTCGTTGTGATGTCCTTAAAAAACACAACAAAGCCAAAATATTACCACACAATGTAAAGTATTAGTTATTTGGGGCGACAGAGATTACTGTCTAATGTAGGAACTACTAAGACGAGTATCTAAGTCTAAACTTTCAAGTGAGAGATATTGACCCTTCACCAAATAATTTGAGCTGTGAGCCATTTGCGGTAGAGATTGTTTTTTGTAAGGATGGTTTAAGGGAAGAGACTTGTTTAGAATCGCATGTCATATGGTCCGTAGAAAGCACCGTAATCAACTATCTATGAATTATTCAAAACAAGTGAAGAAACATTTAAAAACTTACCATCGTTACTGGTCCTTGCTACCGGGCGATATTACCATGGAATCCTTTCCTTTCTTTGTCAAGCCATTGGAGCACCAATTCTTCTTTGTCTCCTTCTTCCTCTCCATATGTTGATCCCACCAATCTGGATATCCAACCAACTCGAAACACATGTCGGGTTGTATGTCCGGATTGATTACAATGTGTACACTTAAGTGATGACTTGTCCACCTCGGTCTTTGAGTATCTATGAAAAAGACCCCTTTTGATTGTATCTAGGTTTGAGTTGCCATAGCAAGAGGTTCAACTTCTTCCGATTCTTTTGTCATCGTTGTACGTCGAACAGATTCACGACGAACAAGTGAATAACATGATTCCAATTCGTGAATAGGATCCTTTCTCAAGATTTCACCGGATGCTCTGACTTTTTAAACTTTCATCTAATCCAATGAGGAATATATGCACCCTTAAGCGACTGTATTGATTTTCGATAGGCTTCAACATCATTAGGATTCTCCATAACCACCTTGTCACGATGATCCAACTCTCCAAAGATTTGGTTAGTTCTCCATAATAAGTTGAGAGAGCTCGCCATTTTGATTTCTAAAACGCTCGTCGGTTTAGAGTAAACACGCATCTCATCATCTCCATCATAAAAAGCTTTAGATAATGCATCCCGGATCTCTCTACGGTAGGTAACCGAATATATCTCTTCATGATTTCGGGTGACATAGACATCAACAACCATCTCTTGACCTTTTGATTATTTGTGTGCCACTTTTCATATTTTGGATCTTCCTCGGCAGGTTTTCTTGTTCTTCCCATAATAAAAGAAGTTTTTTTCTTTTAAAGAATATGCATCTCCATGATTTGTGACCACAAGTCATAGTTTGTTTCATCAAGAACAATCCCAGGCTTTGAATGATGCACCTTCAGATTGAACGATAATAGGAGCGATTTGTTTTCCATCTTCCCTTTTTGTTTAGATTTATTTTGGTATAATTCTGAATCACTACCCATGATTAAAGAACCCTAGCTCATAGATACCATCTTCACAAATATGAGATTGAGAAGAAGATAATTCTTTTTAATGATAATCATATCATTAAGTTACACCTCATGAATATATAGAGCTAAAAATATATTGTGATAAAGCAAAGATCCTATATACTTAGGAAACAAAATTTATCCTTAAATAAGGATATATGTTAACACAAATGGCTCTCTCACAACTATAAATATCGTATATCTTTCACATAGAAATTTATCAAGTGTTCAGACATGTTTATTTGTCACAGGATTCACAACCCATATCTCTATAAATTTGGCATGTTTATTTGTCACAGGATTCACAGGATTTATATGTGTTCAGACATGTTTCTTAGTTGGTACATTAATGTTGAATCTTTTAGAAATGTAAAGTTTAATGATTTCGTTTTTGATTGGGCAAGCTTGTTTAGAGATTAGTTTCTCATTGTAAGCTCTCTAGGCGCTTTTGCTAATTTCTTCTTGTATCTTTGGAAGGTGCTATCTTGCACCCTTTCTTATTTATTTCTCTTTGCCTTTTTCAAAAATCTCTATAAATTTGGCCTTTGGATTTATAAAATCAAACATCCATTGTCTGTCATATCCAAATTTAAGGGTTGGGGGGTGGGGTGGTACTATCAAAATAATTAAGACTATCAATAATCAGAGTATTACTTTTATGACAGCGCTCTTCTAATATAATTTTATTCTATATGCACGAACCTTCAATGTTCACATGAGCCCTATCGTTATTAAAGACAACTTGCTAAGTTGTCTATCTGATTCAATTAGTGACTGACTGAGGATGAACATTTCCGTCACTCCGATCGCAAGGATGGAAACATCTATGCGAAGCATTCCATAACTTTTTATCATTAGCAATGTTCCCCACTTTTGGCAAGTATTCCAGCACAACAATGGTTACTTTCTCTTCTTTATATATAAACGATAATTTAAGTAGGGTAGTCTCAATAATATCACTTAAACCATTTTACAACAGTAACAACCACCAGTATTAAAAAGTGACTTTTCGTAATGCCAATGGCAATGGTATTTGGTTGGAATAATTTTGGGTTTGAGTATAATACATACGTAGACTGTAAGTCAACAATTTATGGATTAAAAATAATTGATGGAAAAAATTTTAAGCAACATGATCACTTAATTAAAGATGTGGACGAGAATAATAGTTGATAACCGTATAATTTCTAACTAATTTTAATATTTCAAGGTTATCTACACATTTGTACAAGAGATTAACCCGACTACTTTACAAAATTCTGAGAAATTTTCTAAGCACTTGATTACAAATCATTTAATTGAGATGTAAGATTCATAAATGTTTCTTCGCTACAAGGAATTGTAACACCTCCCATTGGATAATCAAACCCAAACTCTTCACTTGCTTGATTTAGAAGTTCTTGGATACAAATATGATTCAAATATGATATTGGAACTACAAATCTTTTCTTGAATTGAGTCTCTCCAACGTAAACTGCAAAATGTCCTTTGGGGATCACCATCTCGTCATTCTTTTCCTTTCAAGAAGATCGTCGAAGAATTTTTGAAGCCAAACTGAAACCCATATCTGTTGCTTAAGGACTAGAAGAACTAGATTTTTGGATGTACACTTTGTTTGAGAAAGATGTCTAAGATGTTAAAATATTGCTGTGTTGGTTGTTTGAGTTTTTGAAATATGTATCTGTATATATAGAGGAGATGATGAGTAGTGCGAAGAGACCTTTATTAGTTTGGTGAGGTACCTACCGAAAAAGTTACGGTGGAAATGAGATGAAGGGACACCTTACCCAATCTTTAAGGCGGCAATCAAAATAGTGGTGAACAAACATTTGCTTGTCTATAACAATTCGGGATAACGCTGAGCCTAATCATATGGTTTTGCCTCCTTTGTAGTAATCCTTATGTGGTCAAGAAAGTAATTGCAGTAGTACATATTATTATGTTTCAACATATTATGCCCTACCATTTGGGAGACGTTGTGAGCTGAGGTTAATGCGGAAAACGAAACGATTGATGAAGAAAGAGTTGTCTTTTCAACAAATAGTGGGCTCGTCGCCTTTGCTAACAGGAATTTCACATGGGATTGTTGCCTTGCTCAATATCAACAATTTTTGATCATTACTTAATAATAGCTGTTCGCAATACAGGTCTTTCAAATCTAATGAGAGTTTAAACTCGATTGTTAGTTTGTTGGAACACATTATGGACCAGATGTTGTTGAGTGCAAACAGTGGCATGAATAAGAGAACTTGGATAGTAAAACAGATATTTACGTACAGTTTTTGACAGGACAATTCATTTTCATTTCAATATTTTTAATGTGAAAACCTAGAACTCTAGCTAAATTCTAATCTTCAGCGGATCATTTTATGGAGCATAAAAACCTAACTCTTGAGTGGAATGTTTTAACCAACTCAAATCATTTATAGTCATTTCCAAATTAGCAGACACTTGTTACATGAATTCTCGTTCTGGAATGACTCTTGGTGTGCTGATGTTTGCCTAGTTCTTTCATTCCCTTCACTAGCTATGCTTGGGACAAACAGATTACATGCATGTTTTCTTTCGGATTAAGAAGATTACTTTTCGCAACGCCAAGGGCAGAGCCAGACCACAGTTTTTTATTGTAATGATTTTATTTTAGGGTTAAGTGGCAAAATGCCCCAATTTGACTACCTAATTGTGAAAATGCCCAGGACGTTAGGCAAAAGATCAAAATGGCCCAAAACGGAATCAAAATGCCCCAAACCTAAGTATTCCGTTTGACATGGCTAAGTGGTCAAAGCAGAAGATGTGGCCCCGCGACGTGCCAAAAAATCTCATTTATACCCTTTTGTAATTCGATCACATGGCTAGATTGCGACACGTGGCTAGTCTATAATTGGACGGCTAGAGATGAGGTGCTTCTATTTATTAAGATGGACATTTCTTTTACTAAAATGACTTGACATGTCCTATTAACTAGGATTGCGACACGTGGATATTCTATTAATTGACTACTGGAGATTTGGTTGTTTATATTTACCGAAATGGTTTTTTTTAAGAGAATGACCTTGTGTCCTATAATTAGAGATTGCGACACGTGTAACGTAAGGTCAAATCAACGGCTCAGATTTCGATCGTTGGGGCATCCGACCGTTAGGTAATTCCGACCGTTGTAACAAACGGTCAATTTTTGGTCTCGCCTGCCTCATATAAATGGGGAATTTTCACAACCTTAAATTAGTATGTTGGCTTTTTTTCTTCATAATGGCTGCTAGCTCAAGTGAGAAAATGAAAATGGTAAGTTCAATTTCAAGAATTTGTCAAAGAACAACATAGTTAGGGGTTAGTATCTTATCCATCTCACTTTAATTTTTCTTAATTTGCAGGAATGTGAGATGTGCAACGAAAAATAATCATCAATCGATTGATTGTCCTTGATCTACAGTAGGTGTAAATTAGTTCCTTGTAATGGTATTCGGAAACTTTTAAAGGTCAAAGAAGGTGCTAATTCAGGGTAGAAATTCTTCTCTTGCTCTAATCCTATGTGTTCATACTTCGAATGGTTTGATGATGCTATTAAAACCACGGCACCTCAGTACTCGAATGGATTTCTGTGGCTCAAACATGGGCAGTGCAAAGATAAGAATAGATGCACTCGTGTGTACCACACGAGTGGTACAGTTTGTCACACACTTTACACGTGTTCCAGCATTAGGTTGCACGCGTGTCATTTGTTAGCACTGCCCACGTGTTATGACGTCATTAGCATGTGTGACATCATGTAGGCGGCTATCTCTGTCGAAGGGCAAAATGATATTTCACAACACCGTTGACCAGTCAAAAGTTGTCAAAATTCCCCAATTTGATTATTATAGGTAAAACTAACGGACTGGGGCATTTTTGATCTTTTGCCTAACGTCCGGGGCATTTTCACAACTAGGTAGTCCAAATTGGGGCATTTTGCCACTTAACCTTATTGATATTTGTTTCAGTAACTTTGGGTTTGGGTGAAGAACTTTATACATAATGGATACTTAATTAAGATGTGCAAGCAGAAGAATATATAACTGTCATTTGGTTGATTAAATGTATAATTTCTAACTAAAATTTGCTATTTCAATAGCATCAGTTTGTACAAGAGATTAACACGACCCTATATTACAAACCTGTTGAGAAGTTTTCTCTGTTACAAGTCACTCAGTTGAGATGTAAGATTCATAAATGTTTCTTCGCTGCAAGGAATGGTAACACCTCCCGTTGGATAATCAAAACCAAATTCTTCCCCAGCTTGGTTTAGAAGTTGTTGGATACAAGTATGCTTCAAATATGATATTGGAACAACAAATCTCTTCTTGATTTGAGTATCTCCAACGTAAACTGCAAAATGTCCTTTGGGGATCATGTTCTCATCATTCTTTCCTTTCGAAGAAGATCGTCGGAGTATTTTTGAAGTTAAAGCGAAACCCATATCTTTTGTCTTAATGCTAGTTGAAGATTAGATTTTCTGGATGTAGACTTGATTGAACGATGTTATAGGAAGATGTTTAAGACGTGAATACTTTGATGTTATGGTTGTTTGAGTTCTTGAAATGTGTTTATGTATATATATAGAGGAGAATAGAGATGATGGATCAGTAGAAGGGACAAATAATTTTGTGAGGTGCCTACCAAAAAGTTAAGGTGGAAATAAGAAGAGGATTTGTGGATGTGGCGGGCTCAGAGAATTACGTATACTATCACATGGTTTGGTTCCTCATACTTAAGATGATTGTTTGTTTGTGTTTGCTTGCAGGCTTACAAGAATTAGTGGTATTCTTTTACTCACTGTGTTCTAGCTAGGTGTGCAGCATACAAAGAAATGTGACCAGCTATCTACCATTACGATAGATGAGCAACATGTGCTGGACAATGCAATCTGGTAATCTGTTCAATTCAGTTTTGAACTCTCTATCAAATCTGATATGTAACTTTAAACAACGTGAATTCTTCTTGTTAGGTTGTTGGAACACACGATGGCCTAGTTGACTACTACTTGCAAGAAGCTCAGTGTCGGGCTCTATTTCATGAGTACCCTGCTAGTAACATGGGTTTGTTTTCTGTTGAGATCAACTGTATAAAAGAAATTGTACTCTTGTAGTTTCAATACTGTATTTTCCCTACCCTTGGTGAGAGACCTTAAACAACCACATGTTCCATATCTGTCATACACAAACTCGCTCAGGGTCCATTAGCTTGTTCTCCTGAGATAACTTATCTAAAATGAGTTGATTGGAATTACAAGATTGTTTTCCGTTTAATTTAGAATATACGTAGAATATACTTTGGTTAGTTATGGGCAACAAGTACGGGTAGTGGAATTTTTGAGACCATGTAGTACAAATTATGGAACCATGAATTATAAAAGAAGAAAACCATGCATTCTAGTCGTATGAAGTCAGTAACAATTACGGAACCATGGTGTTCAGTTACTTTGAATCTTCAATTTTGGAGATTTTGCATTTCGTCTAATGCAATTTACATTTATACAAGTATCGATTTCTTTCAACTTTCTGGAAATAAAACAATTCAAAGCTCTCATATTGTAGAGGTTTGAAGAAAACTGATCTAGAATTGTTGAACTTACAAATAAATAAAACCGCATTAGCATTACTTTGGTGTTAGTTCCCTATTTGCCATTTGGTATGTATACTATGGATTTAATCAAAAATGAAAGAATTTCATTGCTTTCTTAACAAGTGTGCTCTCTCATTCCAATCCCGTGAAAATAACTTCAGTCATCCCTTTACCCTTTTACAACTAGAATAATTAAGAAAATGCCTTTTCGCAACGCCAAGTAATATTTGCCCTTTTTTTTTTTACTGGAAATAATATTTGCACAAAATTGGTTAAAAAGACCAAAATCAAAATTTCCTGGCTGAAATGGACAGTCAGATTTAGATACTGTTTAAATGGACAAAAATTTTTAAAATAGGCAAACCAGGCCATCCTCGCTCATTTTCAAATATTTTTTCTTATTTTTATTTTACACAGGATGCATCCAGTTTTTCATCCTCGCTATTTTTAAGTTTAGCGAGTGATGAAACCAGCCATCCTCGCTATTTTTTTTGTCCATTTCACCCATAAAATTTTTTACTCGTCCATTTGAACCGTGTTTTAAATTTTTTTGGACAAATGACCCATTTTCCGTAATATTTGTTCCCCATAATTTTGTGTTTGGGTGATACATATATCCACTGTAAGTGGATAATTTATGGATCCTAGAAATAATTATGAGAGTTTTATAAAACATGAATACTTGATTAAAGATGTCCAAGTAAAGAATAACTATCAGTTGATTAATGGTATAATTTCCAACTAATTTTTGTATTTCAATATCATCAGTTTGTACAAGAGATTAACACGACCCTATATTACAAAATTGTTGAGAAGTTTTCTCTCCACTTGATTACAATTCACTCAGTTGAGATGTAAGATTCATAAATGTTTCTTCGCTACAAGGAATTGTAACACCTCCCATTGGATAATCAAACCCAAATTCTTCTCCTGCTTGGTTTAGAAGTTCTTGGATACCCATATGATTCAAATATGATATTGGAACTACAAATCTCTTCTTGATTTGGGTTTCTCCAACGTAAACTGCAAAATGTCCTCTGGGGATCACCATCTCATCGTTCTTGCATTTCGAAAATGATCGTCTAAGAATTTTTGAAGTCAAAGTGAAACCCATATCGAAATGGGAAAGCTAGATGAAGATTAAATTTACTTGATGTACGAACAATGTTAGAGAAAGAGGTTTAAGATGTGAAAACTTTGTTGTTTTGGTTGCTTGAGTTCTTGAAATGTGTATTGATATATATATATATATATATAGTGGAGAATGTATATTGTGGATAGTAGAAGAGACCATTAATTTGGTGAGGTGCCTACCAAGAAGTTAAGGCGGAAAAGAGAAGAAGGGTTTGTGTGGTCAAGTAAGTTAAGGGGTTGTACCAGTATATCACATGGTTTGGTTCCTATTTGTTTGTTTGCTCGTAGAATTACAAGAATTGGTGGTATCCTTTTATTCACAGTCCTCTAGCTTTGTGTTGCATACATAGAAGATTAGAGAGAGACAACTAACTATCCTTTTAATGTGACAGCATATGAAAAGAGTGGTGAAGAAGCATTTGCTTGTCTATAAGAATTTGGGTTCCTGATGAGCCTAATCACATGGTTTTGCCTTCTTTGTGTGGTCAAGTAATAAGTTAAGTATTGCAGTTGTGCGTATTATTATGTTTCAACATATTATGCCCTACGCCCCTACCATTTGAGAGATGTTTTATATTGCTGGTAGAAATTTGCTCAGCAGAATCCAGTTGCGGATATGCCGTACGTACTACTAGTAAATTATCTAGATTAATAAAGACAGTGTCGATAGTTTTATATACACTTAGGAGACAATGGATATTGTGAAATTAACATAGTTAGCCCTACCTTTTGATAGAGCTCTTACCACTATAAATGTTGTTTATCTTGCATACAGAAATTTATCAAGTGTCCAGCCATGTTCATTTGTGAGTGTTGATATCAATATGAGTTTGTTTATTTAGAAGGACAAACATCTGTCTTATCCAAATTAGTCACTCTTAGTTTATGTTATTGCTAAAGACTATTAGTCACAGTGTAATCCTACATGTAAAACCTTCACAATTTCCCAAATGAGTCGTAGCATTACTAGTCACTCTTAGCCGGGTCAATGCCCAAAAGTGTACTACGCATGAAAGCTATTTACTAAAAATGTCTAGTTTTTAAAAATTCAAAAAAGGTATAATGTGCACACATTATAGGTGTGGATTCATCATATTGGGTACACAATGTCAAGCAATGGGTACACATTCAAACATTTTTGGTAATTTACAACATTTTTGGGAATAACTAATTAAAACTAGACATCTTTGGAAATTTCCTCCTCTTTTAGTTGGCTTAATATACAAATTTAAATTTAACCATCAGTTTTAATTTGGGGAAAATATCTTTTGGTCCTTTTATGCCTGGGCCCACATCAGTTTAGTCCTGTTAGAAAAAAAAATTAGCATTTGGTCCACAATTAAAAAAAAATATGAAACAGACTTAAATACCCTTTACACACGTCATCATAATCACACGTGTCGTTGGTCCCACTGTAACCACCCACGACATCTCTCTCTTTTTCCACGATATCTCTCTCTTTCCATCTTTCATTTTCATTTTATCAGAGAACTGTTTTATCTCAGAGAACTGATTCGTCCGCCATTAAAATCAGAAAACTGCTTCTTCTTTTTTTCTTCAAGATCCAGAAAATCATTAGGTCCAGAAAATCAAAACATTAAAATCATTTCAATCCTCACAAATCAGTAGAACAAAACACCCAAAAATCAAAAACAGTAGAAAAAAAAAGAGAAATCAAAACCCTAAAAATGAGAAGATCGAAGGGCAAAAAAGTAGTGGAATCATCTTCTGACGATGAAGTTGAAGAAAGAAACAGATCTAGTTAGTTGAGTTTGTAGGAGTAAATGAAGTTGAAGAAGAACTAGTTTTAAAGAAATCCAAATCAAAGAAACTCACCGAAAGGTACCAAAAACCCTAAATCAAGAAGTAGATGTTTTATTCTTCATTTTTGATGTTTATTGTTCTTCTTCATTTTTATTTTGGTTTTCGATTCGTCTTGTTGCATGTAGATTTTCAATTGCCTTGTTCCATTTCTAGACTTCACTACTAGAAATTGACTTCATTCCCAGGAGTGAAGTCTAGAAAAAACCGCTTCAATCCATGCCATAGAAATTGACTTCATTCCCAGGAGTGAAGTCCATTAAAACTCTCTATAGTCCATTAATAGAATGGACTTCATTCCGGAATGAAGTCCATTAAAACCTCTCCATTCAATATCATATGAATGGACTTCACTCGGGAGTGAAGTCTATCAAAACTCCCTATAGCCCAAGATTTAGAATGGACTTCACTCCAGAGTGAAGTCTATCAAAACTCCCTATGGCCCAAGATTTAGAATGGACTTCACTCCTGGAGTGAAGTCTATTAAAACTCTCTATAGTCCATGCAATAGAATTGACTTCACTACTGGGAATGAAGTCTAGAATAACCTCTCCATTCCATGCCATAGAAATGGACTTCATTCCGGAGTGAAGTCCATTAAAACTCTCTATAGTCCATGCAATAGAATGGACTTCACTCCGTGAATGAAGTCTAGAATAACCTCTCTCGTCCATGCCATAGAAAATGAACTTCATTCCCAAAGAGTGAAGTCTATTAAACCCTCTCCAGTCCATGCATTATAAATGGACTTCACTCAGAATGAAGTCTAGAAAAAACCTCTCCAGTCCATCCCATAGATAGAATGAAGTTATGAGAAGTCTAGAAAAGTTTTAGATATATATTCTACGGTCCATAACATAGATAGAATGAACTTTATCTTCTTTATATCACCTAATATTTTATGAAAAACCCTTGAGCGTTAATGTTTTTTGTTTTTCTTTTAAAAATGTAGATAAGAAGATAAAGTGTAGCTATCTTTGGAGTAATTGCATTTGGTCCAAAAGATTAAAGCACTAGAGGATGAAGAGGCTTTGAATGACGAATGAGAAACGTGCATTGTATAGGAGTCCATTGGGTAATGTAGCAAAAGTTTTCCTGGAAGAGACCATTGTTGCTACTGCATGGAATAAGTCACTACCACCCGTCCAAATTATATGCAACACACATCGAGTTCATTCCCGATTCAATTGATCATGTGTTTGTTTTCAAAGTAGGGGGACAAACATTTGTGCTCGGATCCTCACCGAAGAGGCGGCATTAATATTTGGAATACCATGCATCCCTGGCGGCGGAATAGAAGAAACTTTCTTGGACTCAAGAAACCAGACAGACTACACATGTGGAAGGTTCTGGAAAACCTACAAATTTGATCCACCGAAAAGGAAACCTTTTGATATTAAAAATACAGAACTGAAAGATAAAATTATTGAGTTGATTAAGAATAAAGGATCTATTGAAGATCTTGTAACAATGTTTGAACTTTTTCTCTTGTCTACCATTTTTGTTACTCTTTTGGTGATGGAGGTTCCATACACTCCAAGTACCTAGCTTGCACTAGGAGTCACTAGGTAGTTAGATGTCTTTGCCGCATCTCATACACAAGCATTTGATGGAAAGCTTGAAAAGAGGTTCTCTGAAGGATGTTACCTTTACTTGTTGGTGAGATGAAACTGACTAGATACTTATATGTTTCATTATTTTTTTTGGCAGTTCATTTGTATATTTCTTCATTTTGTATATTTGAAAAACTGACTAGTGTAGTTTTTTTTTTTTGCACGACCTTGGTTTCTTTGAGCATTCAAAGAAAATAGGACCCAAGTGGAAGGTGCGAGAATAGAGAAGCCTCTTGTCCAAGGTTTGCAAGGTGGAACATTGAGAGCCTTTGTAGTCACATAGAAATGAATGTTGATGATTTTGGAGAGGTAACAAAGTAGATTAATATGATATTGTTATATTGCATTCAAAACATTTGTTATGAAATAGGCACTTTAAGATAAAAAAATTGTTAATTCATTATACCATAGGAATGGACTTCATTCCGGGAGTGAAGTCTGTTAAAACTCTCTATAGATCATGCAATAGATTGGACTTCACTCTGGAATGAAGTCTATTAAAACCTCTCCATTCCATGCCATAGGAATGGACTTCATTCCCAGGAGTGAAGTCTATTAAAACCTCTCCATTCCATTCCATAGAAATGGACTTCATTCCCAGGAGTGAAGTCTATTAAAACCTGTTATGAACTCCGACTGTTAATGTCAATTGCTCTGAACCTGTAGTTCATTCCTTTTTAATGAATTCAAATTATGAATGAGGAAGTAATTGGGGTTTCATTTTGTGTGTGCAGCTATCAGAGAAATTTCTGGAAGAATATACAGAGGCTGAAAAAAAGCTACTTCAACAACAAAAGGCCAAGACAAAGGCTGAGTTGCTCGAGGAAGAATTCAACCTTATGTCGGGTCAGATAGAAAGTCTTAAAGCTACACATGTTGGTGAGATGGAGAACCTGAGAGTTAAACATACTCGAGAGATTAAAAAGTTGACAAGAAAGCATTCAGAGGAGATGGGGCATCTTTTGTTAAAGCAGCAAGAACTTGAGCACTCACTTGCAGAAGCAACAACTTCAAAGACACTTTTTGACAGGAAGATGGAGTCCCTTGTAGAACACTTGTCTTCTAAGCAACCCGAGGTTGATGCATTGCTAGCTGAAGGTGGGAATGTCGCGAAATTCATGGCAGAACAGGCTTGTGAATACATGCGTACAATTTTCCCTGATGAGTACAAGAGTTCATTGTTGAGTGATGAAATAAACAATATACTGAATCAACAAGTGGATGAAGGCACTGGAAGCTGCTGGTGGAGGGAATGAAAATGTTGTTCTAGCATCAGATGCTGATATGGAAGCTGCCAGAAGACCTGCTCCTATCTTTCCCGTCTTAAGCTATTGTGAATCCTTCTACTCAAGTTGATGCTATGGAAAAGCTACTTGATACGATGGTGAAGAAGAGCTACCTTCATTTCCAACAGGCATGCCGGAGTTCCTTTAAATATGGATCAATGTTTGAACCTAGGTAAAAATTCCAACTATTCTTCTCCCTTTTTAAAAAATTTATGCTTTACGGGTTGGACTTCATTCTGTGATAAAGTCTAGAAAACTTAGGGTATAGTATTGTTCACATAATGGAATAGAAAAGTTAGGGTATATTATTTTTAGAATGAAGTCCATATAAAGGTTGGACTTCATTTTTTGGAGTGAAGTCCACATAATGAAGTCCGTGCCTTAGAAAATTCGGGGTATAGTATTGTTCTATGAAAAGCAGAATTCATTTTTGGAGTGAAGTCCACATAGAAGTCCACATAGAAGTTCTATGAGGGACTTCATTCTCATGGATGAACTCGGATACAAAATACCATTATGAAGTTCACATATAGATGTTATGGGTTCATTCTTAGGGGTGAACTCGATTTTTGATGCACAATACCATTATTGAATTG
Source organism: Papaver armeniacum (assembly GCA_023531295.1). Classification (NCBI taxonomy): domain Eukaryota; kingdom Viridiplantae; phylum Streptophyta; class Magnoliopsida; order Ranunculales; family Papaveraceae; genus Papaver; species Papaver armeniacum. The sequence continues at coordinate 1,241,552 of JAJJWW010011888.1, forward strand.
TTTTATATTTGTGTTTTTTGAATTATTTATAGCGGCAAGAGACGGAGATAATATGTTCGTCAATGAAGAGCATGTGAGTCTGCAGATTATTGTTGACAAGAATGAGAAGAATGAAGACTTGAATCAAATCAACTGTAGTCCTCCTAGTTTCTCGATTGGGATGACACAGAGATAGTTGTTGAGCAAGCAAACAACATTGAGCCGTATCATGCAGGTAGTTGTTGAAAGACAAGATGAAGAAGTTGTTGAGCCAGAAACAACATTGAGACAATATCACAAATAGTTGCTGATTTGAATAAACATGGTCTTGGTTCTTCAGACAGTGATAAAACCCCAATTAAAGTTGTTGAAAGACACGGGATGACTACAAGGGGCAAAAGGCAACAAATGTGCTTGGAAAAGAGTTCATAAGTGGATCGGACTACAGTGAATCGGCGAAGTTGATTGAGACTGCAAAGGAAAGAACCACTAAATGAGGAGAAGAACGTTGAGCGGAACGAACAACAAGTGAAGAATCGAGCCAGCAAGAAAGTTGTTTGAAGACTCCTCCTAAACCTGCTGTGGGGAGAAGAATCTTTGAGCGAGAAGAAGAGAAAGAATGTACCTGCTTTTGCTATCGAAAGAAAATCAAAAAGCTGCGGCAAGCAAGAAGAAGAAGAGGAAATGAACGAGATCATCATCCTGCAAAGAAGAGAGAGCAAGAAAAGCGGTGAGAGCGTACATGCCCATTGTTCCAAATATGGGGGACTGAAAAAGTCTCCATACTTCTCCACATTGGACAGAGATCAAAATAAATTGTTGGGTACCTTCTACAAACACGCTATGCAAAGGTAGGAAACATACAGAAAATTGAACTTCCATTCATCTATGTAGAGGTTTTTGTTTATATCATTAATGTTGAAGTTTTTGTTTATCCTCCTGCAGTCAAGCAGCTTGGGTTATAGATGATGCAGCTAACAAAGCTCAGTTTGGTGTCCAAGGAGAACACATTAATGATCTAATGTTCAATAGAGACCTTGATGTCTTAATTCTTTTCTACTACTGCTACAAGAGGAAGATAGCAGCACAAAGAGAGAGCAAAAATGGATAGCGAAGACGGCCAAAATCCTTTGAAATACATACACTTTGAGATTATGGCACCTAATGCATTTGTAAGTCCTTACTTTAAGAAATTTTAGTGGCAACTATTCATTATAACTATTTAGCAAAGAATGAAGTCCACATAACGGTTTGAGTTCATTCCTGGAATGAAGTCCACATAATGGAATTCATTCCAGGAGTGAAGTCCACATAATGGACTTCATTCTAGGAGTGAAGTCCACATAAATGTTGGAGTTCATTTTTATGATGTATTGATAGTATTGTGAATTTGAAAATTTATATATATATATATCTTTGCAGACATATTTCCTTGAGAAGAAAGTGGATGATAGGAAAGGTGAGATTGACGACTTCATAGCAGCTATGCCTAGCAAGACTCAGAAGTTAATCATTCCAATGAACCTGCCTGGTGAAGGCAAATCAAAAGGGCCTATCGGTTTACACTGGCACCTGCTTGTTTACGACATCGGAGACTATCAGTGGGAGCATTACAACTCACTCAAAAGAGGAGAAATAGGAGAAAGATGTGCAAATAATGCAAGGAAAATGGCTGCCTCTCGCAAACCACACATTGATAAATGGCTGGTGAAAAATGATCTAGAAAGAGGCTCGACTTAAAAGTTGAGCAAATGCAGTGCACGATCGGGGAGCACATCCGGATTGCCTTCTCAATACATGTTCTTTGGATAAAGCGAAGTTGCAAGCCATTGCTCTGAAATCTCAAAAGACATCAGATTCGAGAGATTAAATGATAAAAAAGATGCGGTGGTGGAGATCTGAGAATGGCGTGCAAGCTTCTAAATGATGAGAAAGATGGATTAAGTTGGAGTGAAACAACTAATGAAGAATTTCTCAACAATCAACCGATTAAAGATGGTTGCAAAGACTGAAATGATTAGCTTCTCCAATGTCATATATAATACGATCTAATTATTCTTTTAACTATAGATTAGCTTAGATTCTTGAAAAATGGTACTTTGTCTATTAGATTAGCTTCTAATGTAATTAATACTCTAATATGTTTTATAGTTTCATCTATAATATTTTGGATAATATTTTGGATAGTAGATAATATATGTTTTGTCTTCTTTGTCTTATTTTCTAATGAATTTTGTAGAAACTTCTAGAGTCCATAGAATGGACTTCATTTTTGGAATGAAGTCTAGAGAAAGCTTCTCTGGTCCATAGAATGGACTTCATTCCTGGAATGAAGTCTAGGAAAACTTCTCTGGTCCATAGAATGGACTTCATTTTTGGAATGAAGTCTAGGAAAACTTCTCTGGTCCATAGAATGGACTTCATTTTTGGAGTGAAGTCTAGAGAAAACTTCTCTGGTCCATAGAATGGACTTCATTTTTGAATGGACTTCTAGTAAAAACTTATACAGTACATAGAATGGACTTCATTCCTGGAGTGAAGTCTAGTAAAAACTTATACAGTCCATAGAATGGACTTCATTTTTGGAATGAAGTCTAGAGAAAACTTCTCTGGTCCATAGAATGGACTTCATTCCCAGGAGTGAAGTCTAGAAACAACAAACTAAAAAAACAACAAACTAAAAAACTACTTGGACTTGAAAAATAAGTGCATATATCCCAGAAACAACAAACTAAAAAACCACCAATTCATATCCTTAAAGCAGAACAAACAAAAATAAGTGCATATCCCGAAACGAGAACAAAAAAAGGAGTTCACAAAGGAAAACTAACACTTAAAAAACTAATAAAAAGTTCGGGCATACTACTCCAAAGCATCAATACACGACGGGTAGCTTTGTTGTGGTTCCCAATCTTTTTGCAATTGGAGCACTTCATAGGCCTCCTTTCCTTCTCATAAGCACTGCGAATACGCTTCTTTGGCGGTCTCCACGGAGGTGGCCTTGGAATACCGGGAAGGACTCTCTCTTCAGGTTCATACGCCTCGGCCTATCGTAGTTGGGAATTGGTCGAATTGCGGGAGCATAAGAGTTGCGGAAGTGGTTTGAACCAAAGTAAGGTGAATAAACCTCAAAATATCAATACCACTCATAGTAATAGCAGCGATGGCGTGAGCACGAGGGGAAACCAAACACTTTCCATCTCCGGCAAGTGCACGTCATCTTCATCGGATCAACGGCATGCGAGTGGGTGAGTGAACCTCATATATACCATTACCTCGACTCGGTAACATTCCATGGACGACCTATATCGACATGTGACTTGAGTAAAGCTTTGTATATGGGAGTCAAACTATCACGATAAGTTCTACCAAGCTCACGCCTTTCTCGAACTCATCCTCATAATCTTTATCCTCACCTCATCAACAAGAGCGGTGGAGGCGGATCTCTTTCACGATGAATCCGAGTTATTGAAAGACTCTGCAATACTTGATGAGTGTGCACCATACCTACATCCTACGAAGAAAGCATTTGCCCGGTGCTTGGGATCGATATTTCGATGTACTTGGCAACCCACTCACATCCTATGGTGCACATCTCATTCAAAGCGAGACTCATATTTGGCAATTTGTGTGAGTATGCGGCTTTATGGAACAAATCCACGAACTTGTTTATACTTCTCATGTCCTTTTTGATAGGAAGGTTATTCTTGAGATGATAAAAACGGTAACTATGATAAGAGTTGGGAAAATACTTGGGAATACTTTGCTTGACCCTTCATGACGATCGAGTGATAAATGTAATAGGACGAGAGTCGACACAATCTTTGCAAGTTTTCCATGAACCACTCCCAACCTTGAATGTCTTGAAGGAACTAAAGCAAACGCAAAAGGGAAGAAACCTACGAAATGAAAGAAAAGCGAGTCTATATCTATAACTTTTCTATAACTTCATTCACGGAATGAAGCCTATAACTATAACACGAGAAAACAAATAGAAATCAAAATATAACACCAGATAACAAATAGAAATCAATATCTATAACTTTTCTAGGCTTCACTCCGGGGAATGAAGTCCATTACGTATAAGATGGTGTAGAATCAAATATCTATAATTTTCTAGACTTCATTCCAAAATTGAAGTCCATTCGGTATAAGATGGATTTGTAGAATCAATATATATCTTTCCTAGACTTCATTTTGGAATGAAGTCCATTCTCATATAAAATGGTGTAGAAAACTAATCAAAGTAGAAACTAATCAAAAGTACCTTGGTTCCCATTCACACCAAAGTGGCAGCCATCAATGTTCCCTTGAATCTCCCAAAGTGAGAAATGTTGCATCACAAGTAAAGCATAGGACGAATGAACCAGGTATCCTTCCATACAGCGACAAAACATATGAAAAGCCTGCGAAAACGTTTAGTCACTTTATCATATTCAAACTTGATATAGCTGCCAGGATTGGTAGCATTTATTGCTTCAACATACCAAACAAGATCTGTATAACTTTTTACATCATCGCCATATATCTCTCGCCTTAGATGCTTCCTTCCCTTTATAAGCATGGTGGTATTTTATGTTAATAAAGTAACAACTCTTCACACGAGCAACCATATCCTTGGGCTTTAAAGATGGATTAGATTTGTATTTGATCCTTGAATAAATGTTTTATCAATTTCTTCTTCACGGGTGGTTCCTTGACTCATAAGCACCACCACATTTGTGCTCCCCATTGAATTCCTTGATAGCAAAGATATTTTTGTGTATCAATTGGAATACTGAACGAATACCAAGGACACTTTTCCGCATCCCTACCACACTTGGCCGTGTACCTAAGTCTATCATTCTTAATCTTTTCAACTGTATAACTGGACTTGCGGCAATATTTGCCGTGCTAAGCGAACCTCATCAACACCACCATGAAAAACTTGACCAACACCTTTAAAAATATCTTCCCACCCGCTTGAGATAAAAGAGGTTTTAATTCCTCATGACCTTCCGTCGGGTATTTAATCTTTGAAGTCTCGGTGAACCCACTACATAATTCATCATCACCGAGAGACTGGTGGAAATACCAGATGAAGAGGTAGAAGAGGTAGAAGCACCACCATTAGAAGCCTCCTCAACATACAAATTAAAACTAGGAAATTCCTTTGAACAAGTAACAAACAATTAGTCCTTGAAGAGAATAATCACAATTGATGTGACATTATAACAACCTTCGCCATCCCTAAATCTTATGCTACGAGGAGTCAAGTTTCTCCAATAATCACAAACATGTATTTTGAGGTCACGCATCATCGTATCTAAAGAAACTTCAAAGGGAATACTATTCCCTTTGTAGTACACAACGCATAACAACTTGAGAGCGCCATTACGAACTCGAAAAATGAAAGAAATTAACTTCATTCAATAACATTCTAACAGAGATAAACAAATAAACTAAAAAGACTACTTATTCCTTAAAAAGAGTTCATTCGTTAACATACTAACATATAAACTAACTATAAACAAAGCGACAAAGTACTTCTTCCTTGACAAAACTAACATAAAACTCTATAGTCCATGCAATAGAATGGACTTCATTCTGGAGTGAAGTCCATTAAAACTCTCTATAGTCCATGCAATAGAATGGACTTCATTCTGAGTGAAGTCTAGAAAAACCTCTCCAGTCCATACCATAGAAAAATGGACTTCACTCCAGAATGAAGTCTATCAAAACTCTCTCCATTCCATGCCTTAGAAATGGACTTCACTCCAGGAATGAAGTGTATTAAAACCTCTTCATTCCATGCCATAGAAATGGACTTCATTCCCAGGAGTGAAGTCTATTAAAACCTCTATAGTCCACGCCATAGAAAATGGACTTCACTCCAGGAATGAAGTCATTAAAACTCTCTATAGTCCATCAAATAGAATGGACTTCATTCTTGGAATGAAGCCGTAACAACAGAACGACTTCATTGCTAATCAAAGAAAAATTAGCTGATCTATAGAATAAGAATAAGAATAAGAAGAAAAACTAATTACTTCTTTTGATTTCGAACAAAAAGAATCAAGAATAAGAAGAAAAACTAATTACTTCAAATCAAGGAAAAGGATTGCATGAAAACTTACCAAAGAAGAAGAATCTCCGAATGTGTGATTCAAAACACCAATCTAGAATCTTGTGATTCCAAAAAAATCAACTCCAACAGAATCAATAATCAATAGAATCTTGAAAAACAAATCAACCTTCGTAATCAAATTAAGCTATTAAAATCAACCTCCGTAACTCAAATCAAGTTAATCTGGCGTAAATCGGATCGATCTTGGTATCAAGATCGAAATCTCGAAAGATTTCGTAAACCCTAGAAGAGAAAAATCTGCAGCGAGAGAAGAACTTCCACGGAGAGAGAAAATAAAAGCGAAACTCGAAAGGTTTTTCGATTATATATGTCGGTAAAAGGACCAAATAATAAAAATTTAGGACCAAACGATAAAGTGAGCACGTGTAGGGGTGTTTTGGTAACAGAAAAATAATATTCCGTGTGGGTGGACAATACCCTAGGACCAAATCATAATTTCTAGGACCAAACTATAATTTAATTGTCCAAAAAGGACCAAACAGACACATGACTAGGTCAAAAGGACTAGACTCATCCTAATATAATGTTTCTAGGACCAATTGGTATTTCCTACTTTTAATTTTGACTAATTTGAGTTGCCTATTTGATTCAATTAGTGACAATTTGAGGAAAAACCAATTTGTTACTGTTTAGCCTTAGTAGTAGCATTAGCTCCCCATCTGGCAACTATGCCATCAAAACAGATGCCGTATCAATAGTAACAACCAGTAGAATTAAAAATTTGACTTTTCGCCATGCCAAGGGCCAGAGTGATAAAATTGAGATTTAACTTTTGTGTTTGATTGGGTGATACAGTGATACTTGCATTGTAAGGCGATTTATGGTGGAGAATTTTAAACAACATGACTACTAAATTTAAACAACATGACCACTAAATTTAAGATGTACTATGAGTTGAATGGTATAATTTCTAACTAAATTTGGTATTTCAATATCATCAATTTGTACAAGAGATTAACATGACTCTAGTTTACAAAATTATGAGAAATTTTCTCTGCACTTGATAATTACAAGTCAGTCAGTTGAGATGTAAGATTCATAAATGTTTCTTCGCTGCAAGGAATTGTAACACCTCCCATTGGATAATCAAACCCGAATTCTTCCCCTGCTTGGTTTAGGAGTTCTTGGACACAGGGATGGCTCAAATATGATATAGGAATCACAAATCTCTTCTTGATTTGACTCTCTCCAACATAAACTGCAAAATGCCCTTTGGGGATCACCATCTCATCATTCTTTCCTTTGGAAGAAGATCTTCGGAGTATTTTTGAAGTCAAAGTGAAACCCATATCTTAAGCTTAAAGCTAGTTGAAGATTAGATTTTCTGGATGTAGACTTGATTGAACGATGTTATAGAAAGAGGTTTAAGATATGAATACTTTACTATTTTGGTTGTATAATTTCTTGAAATGTGTTTATGTATATATAGTTGAAACGATGGACAGTAGAAGGAACCATTATTTGACAAGGTGCCTACCAAAAAGTTAAGGTGACAAGGATTTGTGTATCTGCTGGGCTCATAGATGATAGATTTACTGGTGAAGAAGCATTTGCTTGTCTATAACAATTTGGGAGAATGCCGAGCCTAATCACATGGTTTTGCCTGCTTTGTAGTACTACTTGTGTGTCCAAGTAGTTGCAGTTGTACGTATTAATATGGTTCCAACATATTATGCCCTACCATTTGGGAGTTGTTATGATGTAAAGTTAATGAGGATCAGAAGGTTATCTCTGTGGTTTCAATGTGCCCTATCACATGTTCTATATATATCATAGACAAACTCGAGTGTGGGTACATTAGCTTATCTTCTTGATTACGATAACACAAATGAGTGGATTGGAATTTGTTAGAGAATAGGAAATTTTGGTTTTTATTTCCTATTGAAATTTTGTTTTTCAGTATATAACTTTAGTTTAGTTTTGTTATGTCTTGTAAGCCAAGTCACGGCTATATTCCCTGTACTACAAGTTATGTATATATAAAGAGGTTTTCACCTTAGGTTGTCTCACATTGAGAAACCTACGGCTATATTCCCTTTACGGATATATTCGTGTTGTACTTACTTTGGCGCTTACGTCTGCTTGGTCTATTCGTCAGATTGACATACAAAATGCGTTTCTCAATGGTCTTCTTACGGAGGAAGTCTATATGAAGTAGCCTCCGGCTATCTTGACCCAAATTATCCTGATCATGTTTGTCGACTGCATAAATCCTTGTATGGACTCAAGCAAGCACCAAGGGCGTGGTACACTCGTCTTAGTGTGTTTCTTCAACAACTTGGTTTTACTATTTCTCGAGCAGATTCTTCTTTGTTTATTCGACGTACATCTACTCGATGTCACTTATCTTCTTGTGTACGTTGACGATATTATCTTAACGAGACTCTCGTCTACCTTTTAGCAACATCTTATTGATACTCTGAACAAGGAATTTGCACTCAAAGATCTTGGAGAGTTGTCTCTTTTTCTTGGTGTTGAGGTTACAAAAACACCTAGTGTTTTATTTCTTTCTCAAAGACGTTATATAGAGGATTTATTGGAGCGTGCTCATATGCAAGGAGCAAAGCACCGCCAAGTACTCCGTTTGCTACTTGACCGAACTAAATCCATTGGGGAGGAATTCCTTTGAAAAATCCTACCGAATATCGAGTCTTGTTGGCGGTCTTCAATACTTGTTAATTACACGACCTGAGCTTGCCTTCTCGTTAATAAGGTTTGTCAATTTATGCAACATCCTACTGACAAGCATCTTCTTCTTGTTAAAAGAATTCTGCGGTATTTACAAGGTACTTATTCTTATGGTCTTACTCTTCGTCCTTCTTCTAATTTGAAACTAAGTTTTCAAGCCTACACGGATGCTGACTGGGCTGGTGATCAAACCGATAGACGTTCTACTAGTGGTTATTGTGTTTACTTGGGATTAAATCTTGTTTCTTGGAGTGCTAGGAAGCATAAAATTATGTCCAAGTCGAGTACGGAAGGCGAGTATCGTGGTCTTGCCATTGCAAGCTGGCGAGCTTATGTGGATTGAATCTTTACTCAAAGAACTTCAAGTTCAGTCAGCACTCCTCTTGTCTTATGGTGTGATAATCTTGGTGCTACGTATCTTACTATGAATCCGATTTTTCATGGTCGTACTAAACATATTGAAATAGATTATCACTTTGTTCGTGAAAGAGTTCAACGTGGTCAGTTGCTTGTTCGTTTTGTTTGTTCCAAAGATCAAGTTGTTGATGTCTTCACTAAACGCCTCTCACGAGATAGGTTCTCTTCTCTACGCTCTAAGCTTACTGTTACTGATCACCCGCTTAGATCGAGGGAGGGTGTTAAAAGAATAGGAAATTTTGGTTTTTATTTCCTATTGAAATTTTTTTTCGTATATAACTTTAGTTTAGTTTTGTTATGTCTTGTAAGCCAAGTCACGGCTATATTCCCCGTACTACAAGTTATGTATATATAAAGAGGTTTTCACCTTAGGTTGTCTCACATTGAGAAACCAACGACTATATTCCCTTTACGGCTATATTCGTGTTGTACTTACTTTGGCGCTTACGTCTTCTTGGTCTATTCGTCAGCTTGACATACAAAATGAGTTTCTCAATGGTCTTCTTACGGAGGAAGTCTACATGAAGTAGCCTCCTGGCTATGCTGACCCAAATTATCCTGATCATGTTTGTCAACTGCATAAATCCTTGTATGGACTCAAGCAAGCACCAAGGGCGTGGTACACTCGTCTTAGTGTGTTTCTTCAACAACTTGGTTTTACTATTTCTCGAGCAGATTCTTCCCTATTTATTCGTCGTTCAACTACTGATGTCACTTATCTTCTTGTGTACGTTGACGATATTATCTTAACAGGCTCCTCGTCTACCTTTTAGCAACATCTTATTGATACTCTGAACAAGGAATTTGCACTCAAAGATCTTGGAGAGTTGTCTCTTTTTCTTGGTGTTACAAAAAAACACCTAATGGTTTATTTCTTTCTCAAAGACGTTATATAGAGGATTTATTGGAGCGTGCTCATATGCAAGGAGCAAAGCCTGTAAGTACTCCGTTTACTACTTCTACTGAACTAAATCCACAGGGAGGAATTCCTTTGAAAAATCCTACTGAATATCGGAGTCTTGTTGGCGGTCTTCAATACTTGTTAATTACACGACCTGAGCTTGCCTTCTCAGTTAATAAGGTTTGTCAATTTATGCAACATCCTACTGACAAGCATCTTCTTCTTGTCAAAAGAATTCTGCGCTATTTACAAGGTACTTCTTCTTATGGTCTTACTCTCCGTCCTTCTTATAATTTGAAACTAAGTTTTCAAGCCTACACGGATGCTGACTGGGCTGGTGATCAAACCGATAGACGTTCCACTAGTGGTTATTGTGTTTACTTGGGATTAAATCTTGTTTCTTGGAGTGCTAGGAAGCATAAAATTGTGTCCAAGTCGAGTACGGAAGCTGAGTATCGTGGTCTTGCCATTGCAACTGCTGAGCTTATGTGGATTGAATCTTTACTCAAAGAACTTCAAGTTCCAGTCTGCACTCCTCCTGTCTTATGGTGTGATAATCTTGGTGCTACGTATCTTACTATGAATCCAGTTTTTCATGGTCGTACTAAACATATTGAAATAGATTATCACTTTGTTCGTGAAAGAGTTCAACGTGGTCAGTTGCTTGTTCGTTTTGTTTGTTCCAAAGATCAAGTTGTTGATGTCTTCACTAAACGCCTCTCACGAGATAGGTTCTCTTCTCTACGCTCTAAGCTTATCGCACTCGATCACCCGCTTAGATCGAGGGAGGGTGTTAAAGAATAGGAAATTTTGGTTTTTATTTCCTATTGAAATTCATTTTCCGTATATAACTTTAATTTAGTTTTGTTATGTCTTGTAAGCCAAGTCACGGCTATATTCCTTGTAGTACAAGTTATGTATATATAAAGAGGTTTTCACCTTAGGTTCTCTCACATTGAGAAACCTACGAAATTTCCTAAACTGTTTGAATTACTAAAAAATTGATTGCCTTTAGTTTAGTTTAAAGTTTACGTTAAAAGTACTTGCTTGAAGAATGGGAAACAAGTCCTGATGGTTATAAAAGAATAAAACCGCGGTTTTTAGTCGTATGAAGTGTATACCGTTTTTGGAACTTGGAAAGCACTAGTTGATTTAGTCTTGATTACTTTGATTTTGCATTTGATAAGTATATTTGACTTGTTTATTAATTTCTAATGTTTCTGGATTTGTAATTCTTTTTTTTCCGAAGATTAAGGTTATACTAAAAAAAAGTCTAAACGCATAAAGCAAATACCGAAAATGTTCTGAGACACACTTTCGAAGACTAGACATCACTTATTCTGAGACACACTTTCGAAGAATGAATGAGGTTCTACCGAGAAATGTATACATACCAGGGATCTTATGTTTCTCATATTTATTCCTACCTTATGAAAGCTCTTACGATTCCATCCTTGTTGCCTTAGAAAATCTTTTGTCTAAGAAACCTCTATATAGAAACCTAACCTAATAGATGAATTCTCTATGTAGAAACCTTCAATGTCCACATCGCATGAGCCTTTCATTATTAATTACACCTAAGAGTACCATCTCGTGCTTAATATATTAATTCAAATATTTCCCGAGTTTGACCCTTAAAAAGTTGTCTATCTGATTGAACTAGTTACAAACTGAGGAAGACCATTTTTTGTCATTCTTATTGCATGATGGAGAAACTTGGTAAACATTGTCGTTCTTGTGCATTAGCATTTTTGTCATCCCTATTGCAACACAACAGTTCCCTTCTCTTCTATATATACGATATTCTAAATAGTCAATAAAAATAGTTTTAGTTATCCGTTTTACAACTTTAACAACCGGTACAATTAAGAAGATGATATTTCGAACTAATAGACGCGGTATTTTAATAGATATAATATGGGATTGTTCCCCATAATTTGGCTTAGAGTGCTAAATCTAAGACTCACTGCTGTGTTAGGCCTCTTCCTATGCACATGCCAAAACATGGTATTTGGCATATATGCACCCACTATGGGTATGCCAAACTGCCAAACTCATATGCCAATATGTTTTTCCGGCATATAGGAATACACGATGAGAGTTTCGGCGATAGAGTCTCGGTCGCTCGATGGTCAAAGAATCGTTCGATGGTCATTCACTCGACAACGACCGGTCAAGCTATCGCTCGATACTATGATAATCGCTGACCAGATCTTCATCTAACGGCTACAATTTCCCCCCTCTATAAATACCTGATTTCAAACTCATATCAACACACACCAAAAATTCTAAATCTCTCTAGAATTTCTTAATTTCTCAATCTTTTTCAAATGTAAAACTATCACAACTCCTCTACAATTATATTTTCTTGTAAAATGGATTCAAAAGCACAAACTCAAGGCAAAGGTAAGAAGAATCGAGTCCGTGGTGCAAAATACACCATGATAGAAGATGAATGTATTTGTCGTAATTATGTTTTTTTTACCCAAGATTGTATCGGTGGTGCACACCAACATGGTAACAACATGTGGGATAATATATTTCAAAAATATGAACAACAAACCATGAACATCAATGGTCGTGGTGCAAAAGGATTGTCAGAAAACTTCATTGTAATCAACCGGGAAGTAGCCGCTTATGTTGCATTAATAATGCAAGCCAAGAGAAAAGGAAAGGACAGTGGTCAGACTGATGTTGATTTTGAAAGAGAGGTTCGTACAGATTGGCAACGAAAACATGGTAAAAAGTTTGCTTTCGAAAGTTGTTATCATATTTTAAATTGAAGGGTTTGAACAAATATAATCCCGATTACTTAGTAAATAATCAAATAGTACCTGAAAAGTCACCATATAATTCTTCTCCCTCAACACAAAATTCTTCACCATTTTCACAAGGTCCATCAAATTCTTCACTGAGATACCCCTACAAGCTCAAATTCCAACGTAGTTTTCAATAATTATGTTGATGGTAATAATAAGGAAAACTTCCAGGAGGAATCGGGAAAAGCGGCTAGAAAATTAGCTCAAGAAGGAGGGAGTTCGGAGGATTTAACATGGCGGAGTTTATGGAACATCAAAAGACCGTCGAGAAGCAAAGATCAATTGAAAGGAAATTTCAAAACCGGGAGAGTAAGAAAAGTCATCTTTCTCAAGAAAAATTCCAGTTTGACTTTGTCAAGCATAACATTCTTCAAGCTAACACCTCAATTATGAACGCCCAACAACTGCATGTATGGCAAATCGAATTTGAGGATTCAAGCACATGATTGAAAAGCAAAATTTGGATTTACTAACAACCGTGATGAAGAAGATGATGATGATGGAACTGATGATGAGTTTGATGAAATAATTCCTCTAAATGATTAATGTACTAGTTTAGAACTAGTTTAATGTAGCGATTTAAGTTTTAATGTTCTAGTTTAAGTTTTAATTTGATATGTTGTTATGCATTCCAATTAATATTAGTTTGAAATGAAATGTTGAAGCTTATTAATTAGAAAAATAACAATACATAACATAACTTAAATGAAGCTAAAACATTAAGAAAAATACATAAAATCATCTTCCATGCTCGCCCAAAGATTCAATCTCGGATCATCTCTTAACCGGTCATACAAATTATGGTTACGAATGTAGTTAGTCATTTGACCATAATTCCTTGCAGGAGGCCTCTTTGGTCGAATCTCCGGCCTCAAATCTTCATCATCATAGTTAATCCAATCCGAATCACGTCTGGTTTCCTGAATTACTATGTTATGAATAATTATGCAAGTGAGCATAGTCTTGTGCATTTCACGAGGACTCAACCCACGATATGGGCCACAAATGATAGCGAACTTCCTCTTCAAAATTCCAAAAGCGCGTTCCACATCCTTCCTCAGTGCCATTTGGGCATTGTTAAAATATCGGTATGAACGGCCCAATGCACTAGCAGGAGGCTGACGGTAGCATTTAACCAAGGTGGACCATTTTGGGTAGATACCATCCAAGATAATAGCCATGAGTGTCTTGATAGCCGTTGATCATGAAACGGGACAGATGGAGAAATTCCATACTTCAAATCTTCAAACAGAGGCGACTTGTGCAAAAACATTAATATAATTTTGTGAACCCGGAAGACCAAAAAAAAGCGTGCCATATCCAACAATCGTAAAAGCGTGACTTCAGGATAACTGTTGGTTTTGGATAATGACCTTTATATTGACTTTTGATAAACAGGGGCATCCATGCCATACCCAATGCATACAATCGAGACTACCTAGCATTCCTGGGAATCCCCTTTCCTCATTCTCCCATAATATTTGTCTAACATCTTCGTCGGTTGGTTTTCGTAAATATGTTGGACCAAAATGATTAATCATTACTTCGTGAGAACAATGAAAGGTAAGTGTAAGAAGTTTTTACCCATACGAAGGTACTCATCATTCGCATCCATTGGAGTGCCATAACCTAGAATCCTTAAAGCCAAGTAACTTTTTGTTGGGACTATGACCTCTAATATTCGGTGCATCAAACGATAATTGAATTGAGGTTCCACTCGACAAAGCTCTTGATAATCTTTTCACCGGATGATGAGGCATGCGAGAATCGACCTTGAAAATTGATAGGGTGTATAATACATCTTATTTATTATCTATTGGTTATGCTTTCTTTGCTATTTTTCGTGTAAATTATGTATTTTACGTGTGTTTTGAGTTTTATAGCTACTATGGAGTCGCACAGACGAAAAGAAGAAGAAATTATCCAATTTGAGCAAAAGGGCAAAATTGTCATTTCATGGGCGAATAGTATCTGGAGCCAAGTCAAGGTTAAGGGTTAACTCTGTTTGGAAGAGGACTAAATACAGTCAAGTCAAGGTTAAGGGGTTGCAAATTCGGGTAGCCCTTATAGATGCGTGGGCCGTTAGTACCTAATATGCCCTAACCCTACATATCGAGAGCCTCTCATTCATCTCATTCATTCACCTGAAACTGAGATTTAAAACAGCAGCCATGATTTGCTAATAAACTCGAGAGGTAAAATTGCATCGAAATCGAGAGAGATTGGAGAGGATTAATTGGTTTGTTGGTTGAGCGGATCGAAACCCGGAGAAGATCGGACCGAGAAGAAGTCATTAGGGTTGAATCAGTACGTGATTGAAGCTCAGGAAGATGGAGGCAACGGGAATCGGAGAAGATGTTCATGGTTTTGAGGTTGTATTTGGTGAGATGAGATCGCGTGAATCGAGATGATGGTTCGCTAGTCGATTGAAGATGAGTTACGGTAGTCCCTTTGTTGAGAAGAGAGCATATGGGTTCGATGCGAGATGTGAAATTGGGTAAAGATGAACAAGGAGTTTGGGTTTGCATTTGAGTTCAACAGAGTCGAGATAGGACTCGTTGTTGTTGTATGAGCTAAGCTGAAATTGAGATGGGTCTTTGGTTGTGATGAAGAATCGGATGAAGAATTGAGCTCATTCTTGAGTTGTTATGACATACAGGGGAAGGAAGGAGCTGAACATTGAATTGGAGATGGTTCTGTGTTGGTGTTACAGCAAAGGCAAGAGTCAAGATGCAGAAATTGAGCTCCTGGAAGAATTGATGATGTTGGTGATCAATGAAGCTATGTTAGGATGATATTGCGGCCCGGATTTGGGGTATGAAGCAGGGAGGCATTGCTGCTGTTGAAGCCAAAATTCAAGGTGGTAGTGCTGTTTCTATTACAGGGAAAATGAAGTAGCTGGGTTGTGAGTAAAATTGCCTAGATGTATGTATAGGAAATTACGAGGGAAGGCGAAGACAGATCGGCTGAACTTGGCACGAGGAAGTCCTATAAAGAGCCGAAACTCGGTCGGATTTCGACTCGGTGAGTTGACTCAGCGATTCAGATCCAACTCGTGAGTTAGACCAATCGGCCCAAGTAAGATGCTGACTCGGTGGCTGAGTCACCCTTCTCCCCTTGACCCGATTGACTAACATTTGACCGTTATGTCTAACGGTGCCATGACGGAATATTTTGTCGACAGAGAAGAAGATTCCGGCGACTATTCCGACCAAATTCCGGCCATAATACCCACTTTCGTGACCAAAATTACAGATTTTTGAATGGATTCTTCTCATGGGTGTGAAGACTTGGACTTGGAATTGGATGGAGAATTTGGCTCAAATTTGTAAGAGAAGATGGAAGATGAGAAAGACTTGAATTTGGAAATTGAATTATTATGGAATGAGGATTCTATTCCTTGGAAGATTTGGAGAACATTGAAGCCTATAAGTAGAGAAGTTCTCACACACTTACACATCTTTTTACACATCTTTTTACACACTCTCTACACACACAACACTTCTCTTTTCTTTATTCTTTGGGTGAACTCCTTAACATGAGTAGCTAATTTTATTATCGATTGAGGATGAATTCCTAGTTCTTAATATATGATTTGAGTTTTGTTTCAATTCTATCTTGAAGTTTTTCACATGATTATCGTTTGTTTTTACTAATAGGAATCTTTATTCATTCATGATTGATTGATAGATTGTTTAGAGTGCACGCTAAATTGATTTGTTAATTTGATCTAAAGCTAGTGAAAGTTAGGGGATAAGTAATCGTTTCTTGACTCTTTACATAAGTAGCAAACACGATACCTTGCGGAGGGATTCCGTGGAGCAATTGTGTGTGAAAACAACGTTAGCAAGTAGACCTTGATCTAAGAGTCTAACTACTAATATTAACCTAATAAGTTCATAAATCTTAATGCGTTTATGTAAATTACATCTAGAGTGATCTACTACTAGGTGGTTTGGTAAATAGAATCGGTAGTCGAGAACTTAAGTATCCGGTGATACAAGGATTTAGGGGTTTAGCAGATCTGATCTGCTTTACCTACGGTTGGTGATAATTTGTGACTAATAACAAGTAGAAAAGAACATAACTTGATTCATTGTTTAAATGAACGAAGAATGATTCCTTGATCTTGTATCTCTTATTGATTTCAACTTTATCTTTTAATTGCTTTGTTTATTTTCTTTTTGCTTTATATATCCCCCCTTTTGTGACAATTTTTACAACTGGAATCTCTTGCTCCTCGTGGGAACGAACTTGACTTCCATTATATTATTTTTAATTGAGTGGAAATAAGATATTAATTTGATTGCACCTACGACACGCATCAAATTTTGGCGCCGTTAGGGAGCTTGGCGGATGATTTTAGTTGTTTTTATTTTTCTTTTTGCTTTATTCTTGCTTTGTTGGATTCTATTTCATATCTAACTTAAGTTTGTGAGAATCTTATTTCGGGTATCGGTTTTCCATGTATGGTGGACAAGAGCAACCATATTACAACAATCAATACAGTTTTCAACCTCAACATTATGGCAACTTCCAACCATCCTTAGGATACAATCCAAACCAATCTTTTGGCTATGATCAAATTCCTACAGAACCTTATGAATATTCTCATACATATCAACAACCTTATGATGGGTATATAAGTGGACAATCACAAGGATGGGAGGATAGTTTTGTTTATCATCAGAAATTCTCTAGTTTTGCAGATAAGATATCTTCCATGATTGGGGATCTTCAACAAAAGTTGCAAGAATCACTACAAGACCAGCAACCCTATGTTTAGGAGGAACCACGTCGAGACGGCATTGCTAAAGAACGAAGAGACATGTATCAATACAAGGAGGATAGGGATAAAGAAGAATTTTGCTATCAAAGCAATAACTATTCTAATGTGCCTATGGTGTGTAGTGAATATTTGATCGATGATTATGTTGGAAAAGGCCAACCTTTGGATACTTTTGATGACGATAGTGTAGCTTACTCGAGACTTGATCTTAATAATGATCAAGCACCTATTCAAAAGGTAGAGCTTGAAGATGATGCATTTAGTGCTTGGAAAAAATTCCTTAGGGAAAGATATGAGCCGCGGAAGTGTATGAGCATTGCAACAATGAGGAAGTTATTTCAACTCCGGATCATAATAACGATCCTTCGCCTATTCAAAGGGAGGAAATTGGATGTGACTTACCTATTGTTATAAGCGGTGTAACACCCTCACAAGAAGATCCTACAATCTATATCCGAGAATCATTTTAGTGAATGGCTGGATTCCGATGATGAGAATGTTGAAGAGATGATGCTAGAGGATGAAACCAAATTGATTGATTTTGTGGAAGACCCAATTGAACTTGCCAATGATTTTAATGATGCCAAGACTTTGGTTAAGGTAGACAACAACGACGAATGGTTGCAAGATTCGATAGATGACCACGATATACAAGAGGTAAGTAATTCACATGAATTCTCTAAGGATGAAGACGATTCCGTAAACAAGAGATTGTGCAAGGTTTTTCTAACCCTTTGCGTATTCATTCTTCTCCTTTACCTCTTATTGGTTTGAATGTATGTGCTTGAAAGTATTTTTGGATGATTTTGTTTCTAAATATCCACCATTGGAAACACTTGATGCTAACACTATGCGGGTTTGCCAAGAAGAATACATGGAAGTTCCCAAATTCTATGTTCTTTATACACTTAGAGTGTGGACAAGAATAAGTGTGGGGAAATTTCTATCGAGCGATAATTTCATTATTATTTTCTTGTGCTAACATTTGTATGGAGTTATTGTTTGCAAAACAGGTATTATGGGTTGATCCCCAAATTTTCCGATTGTTAGTATATACGGGCTAATGAATCTAGCAAGGGCTAAGTCGGGCCGTCGACTTTAAAACAAGCGCTTAATGGGAGGCAACCCATAGGTTTTGTATTTCTTATCCTTTTGCTTTTTGTTATTTCTTTTTCTTGTTCCATATCATGTTAAAATTTCCCACCTTGACTGTACTAGGGCGATTCAATTACATTGAGGACAATGTAAGGTTTAAGTGTGGGGGAGTGGTTAAGCATGTATTTAAAAAAAAAAAAAATCAAAAAAAAAAATTAAAAAATTAAAAAATTTAAAAAAAAAAAAAAAAAAAAAGTTTTACATAAAACCTTCAACTTTTAGAGATTTTAGAGTCACTAGCATACTTCTAGGTATGTTTACATAGAGAATTAAACGAGACATAATTGAACTTGGAAGTGTTAGAGAACTACATTCGAATTCTTGCTTGTTAGAGTGTTAAATAATTGATTTAATCATGTAGGTGATGCAAATTTGGTGCAGGGAGAAATGCATTATTAGAGTTCTTGATCAATCATTAGTGGAGACTACCAGTATTCATATCATGTGAGGCGAGAAATTTTTCCGTCTACTAAAGAGCTTTCTTTTGAGTGTGTGTCACCGTACGTTAATTAGGGTAGAATGGTGAGCTACCCAACCTCCCACCAATAGAAGCACTACTCTTTGATCTCTTGAGTGGTAATTTTGTCAATCACAAGGGTGACGTCTATAGATGAAAGCTTCCTTCTTGTAGTTCGATTTGCAGTTAGCACCATTCTCTCCACAACAACGGATCCATAGAAACATCATCATCATCAACAAGGAGCGACATCAAAATCTACAAGGAAAGTTGGAAAAGTTCAAGGTTTACAAGCAACGGAACGAGAAAAAGAGCAAATTTCATATTCAAGTAAAGCAACATACAAATGAGCGGATTTTACATATTTTTTGACGACTTACAATACAATGAGGTAATTTTATATCCAAGTATGAAGACTTATTTATAATAGCAAAGAATAGCAAAAGGTGAGAATTATTGAAGTTTATGATTTTGAGGCGATACAAGTTGTGAAGAATCAAGCGGTAAAATACTTCTCCCACGGCCACGGTTTGTTTTATTTTCACTTTGTTATATTTCTCTTGTTTTCAAAAAAAAAAAAAAAAAAAAATTAAAGAAAAAAAAAAATTTAAAAAAAAAAAAAAAAAAAAAAAAAAAAAGAAAGGGAAATATTTGTTTTGTTTTTATTTATTTAATAAGCCGTGGGAAGGAAAATCTATAAGGAAGTTTCAAGCGACAAGGATTAAGGTAAAAATGTTACAAATTGTTATGGATTTATAAAATTCGAGAGTTTACCACCAATAGTTGAAACCGAAGATGAAGACCAAGGAGATCAAGACGAGGGGCGGAAGACGTTTCTATTGGATGCCGTGAGAGTGGTGTTATCATAATTGGCGATCGGATGTGAAGGTGAGTAAGTAATGTCATCCTCGATAATAGTGGTTGATTTCCTTTCTTAGAGATCGTCGGAAAAATGGTTTTTCAAAATATTAAAAAGATGTGGGTTTTCAAAATATTTGGAAGTTGTCCTTCCCACCATTCAAGTGTTGCGGAATTCTCTCTTCATTCCTACTGCACACATGTGAGAACCATAAAAAAGCCGTCTTTTTGAGTACAATTATCATAAAATCCTTTTGGTGAGGCGGAGTCGAGGCGAAATGCTTATTGATCGTTTCTCAAACATGCGTTCTCTCATTATGGTGTGGATATTTCTCACTCAACATTTAAGAATGAGAATATGTTCTTTAGTATTTCTAACTTCTTGTTACTAGCATGCAGAAACGCTATGTCCTCATAACTCTTTGGATGCTTGGGACGCTGAAACGCTTTGAAGTTGTAATTTTTTAGTTTGATTTGCTCGAGGACTAGCAAAGTCTAAGTGTGGGAGAATTTGATAGGGTGTATAATACATCTTATTTATTATCTATTGGTTATGCTTTCTTTGCTATTTTTCTTGTAAATTATGTATTTTACGTGTGTTTTGAGTTTTGTAGCTACTATGGAGTCGCACGGATTTAAAAGAAGAAGAAATTATCCAATTTGAGAAAAAGGGCAAAATTGTCATTTCATGGGCGAATAGTATCTGGAGCCAAGTCAAGGTTAAGGGTTAACTCTGTTTGGAAGAGGATTAAATACAGTCAAGTCAAGGTTAAGGGGTTGCAAATTCGGGTAGCCCTTAATTATAGATGTGTGGGCCGTTAGTACCTACTATGCCATGTAGAAGGAAATGGACATGTAATTTTAGATGGTCTTTCTACAGAGAATTCTCGAGAAAGATTTAGAGAAAGAGAATGAGATATCTAAGCGATATTTGTAACTCTTTCAAGGGTAAGACCTTCATCAATAAAGAAAACATCTTCTTTCCCATGGACGTAGGTCTTCATGGTCAATCGGGTTATATGCTTGTGTCAATCTTTACTTTTCATGCTCTTTACATCTTGTTTATCTTTGAATCTTGAATGTTAGTAGTTTTGTAGCCTTTAGATCTACTTGGGTGTAGTCATCAGAAAATATGCAACTACATGCTATATATTGTTTGTATGTTGTTATATTGTCTCCTTATTACGGTTTACCATTAACAAACTTGCTCCCTTTAGGAGATCGTATCTTCTCTGTAAATAGATGGTGTATCATCCATATGAATGTGGTTCTCATATATAATCTCCATTGTACTGTAACAGATTCTTAATAAGAAAGAATCATCTATTTTGTCTTATGGATGTAGGCTTAAAGACACGAACCACGTTAATCCTTTGTTCTTTTATTCAATCTTCGCTCATACCAACTGATTCTTCATGGTATCATCGACCAAGAATCGTTCATGTGATATTATTTCTTTTTTTTCCCTTCACTTTGTTGAGAGTACATCACTTTTTTGAAAGGTATAAATATCTGCAACCGAAAACAATATCTCTTGGAGATTATCTCATGTGTTACTCAATTGTAAGAATTATGATCTTTGGTCCCATATAGTAGCCTTGTCTAATGATGGAAAGAAGAAATTGAGTTTTATCAATGGAAACTCAATCTGTTAATGTCTAAAGAAAAATCCAAATATGAGGAGTGGGTATCAACAGATCAGACCATTTGATCTTGGCTTCTTAATTACATGGAAGCTTCAATTTCATAAATTTTTTTACGTTTTCTAATTCAGCAAGATGAAACTGATAAAAATTCTGTGAGTGCTAAGCCGAAAACTATAACAGAGATGACTAACACGAGTGTTTTTTTTCCTTCTCAAAACAGGAAAAACGTATATTTTTTGCGGCACAAAAAGGTAAGAAAATTTATTACAATAAGCACAAGAAAGAGAACTATTTTTTAAAGCATATCTCGGTTGAACCCACCAAAGCGTAAGTATGTAAAGTTTGGTTGTCATATTTTAGTGAACCAAAACTCATTTAAAGAGTCGCTTGATTATTTACTAGAGTCAACTTCGTATAGGTTAGATTGAAAGTATTAGGATATGAGACATTACAAGTATTACGTGAAGACTTGAAGATTGTGAAGAAGTAAGGAGATACAACGACAACATCATCCTTCCACTTGAGGTTAGTATTATTTGACTTAAACTGTTTTATTCCATAACGTATCTTTCAAGTCGTGCATATTGAAAACATAAGCGTAGAAGTGTTGTAAATGATTGTACTGCGGTTAGACATAGTATTAAGGAATTACAATACGAAGTATAACTTCTATCTTTTGAACTTCGTATATAAGACATCGACATAATCGTATGAATGCTATTGTGATTATGTATGGGTATGGTTGAAGATTTCGTTCTAGGAAACAATGTTTTACATTCGTTTAAAGGAAGTAAATTCATAAACTTGTTTTGTGAATCGAAAGGGAAATCGCTAGGCTTATTGGTATTGTTATTCATTGCAAATCTTTGGATTACCAATATGTGTGTTTAGTATAACCACTCATAACTTGTTTACGTATCTTGGTAAAACTATTCACAAGACCTGACTTTTGTATTGGTATGACTTTTATAAGTGAAACCGATCTTAAGTAATCACCAGAGATGGTATGATCAATTTTTTGAAATTGGTATGACCAAATCTAGACATTGGGGAACCGATCCTAGTAAGAGGTGCAACCTATCACAAAAGGGAAATCGATCCTTGTAAGAGGTGCAACAAGTTTTAATAATTGGGGAACCGATCCTATGAACATGTGAAACAAATACAAGTTAGATACCATATATATGTGGGAACCGATCCTAGTACCTAGTCAACCAAGTTTTAGTAACTAGCGTGACTAATTCTAGTACCCACATGGAGGTAGAACCGAAACTTGTTTAGGTAGAACCGTGAAACCCATGATTGGTGATTTGATAGTATAATCAATCACATAGTACTTGGAAGTCAGATGAACCAATTCTAAGCATGTTTGGAAGTGTGTCAAATCGGTTCCAAGATTGTAAATTTGAAAAAGGATTTACAAAGTAAAGATGTGGCATACTTTGAACATGTGCGAATGCAGCTTATCTTTTATTGTTCAAAGA
Organism: Papaver armeniacum; assembly: GCA_023531295.1. Lineage (NCBI taxonomy): Eukaryota > Viridiplantae > Streptophyta > Magnoliopsida > Ranunculales > Papaveraceae > Papaver > Papaver armeniacum. The sequence continues at coordinate 1,264,872 of JAJJWW010011888.1, forward strand.
TATTCCTTAATAACTAAAGGAGAATCCGGATCGAAATAAATTGAGAATCTTTTAATTAAGGTTTTTAGTTTTATATGCTTTTAATTTCCAGCAATTAAAATGCATATCTTTAGAAAATAAAAATTGGTAATGTGCATTTAATAATTGGAGATTTTCTGCGAGATTACGGTCAATATTTCGACAAAGCATTTCCAGAATTATGGAAACCGAATTTGGAAATATATTGCATATCTTGAGAATATTTTCGGTTTTGGAAATTCCTTGGTGTCTTAACTTCCTTGGTCTATAAATATTGAAGTTTGCATGTCTTAACTGCCATGTTCCTTCCTTTAGGTCCTGGTAGTTTCCTCCTCTTTAGTTTTAGAGATTTAAACCTAAACTTGAAAATACAATGTCGTACTATCTCTACTAATCCTACACCCACAAACACATATTTTTTATATAAGAAACAAACCATAATACTCGATAGCTTTATTTAATTAACCCACATATCATGATTAATCAAAAAATAACAAAGTTCTCAATTCAACAAAACCAATAGGACTTCACGTGTAAGCAAGAGGATCCATGTCACATCATCTGCGACACAAAAGATAAATAGCAAAGAGCCGAGTCAAGAGGAATTGATAATTGAAACGAGAGAGAGAGGGAGAAGAATAGGAATCCATAAGGAGGCGGTGAGATCATTACTTGACTATATTGTTCATTGTTACAATAAATGTTAGCATCATCTCGTCGACAAAACGAAACTATGGATCTTTTTTCATTCCTCTACTCCTTTATGGTGGTCGTGAACTCCGACTTTCACATTGTTCCCACTCTCCTGGAAAAGTCACATCAATAAATTATTTTCTTCTTTAGATTTAGTTGACTAATTACATCAAATACGTCGCTTGCAAATTGAAATCATGTGTATAACAGGGAAGAGAATAAAATCGATGGAGACGGCAACAAAAAAGAGAATACGAAGAGAAAGATTAGGGTTTTCGTTCTGCGGTTTTAAGTAGTAGGTAAATTGAGACACAACAAAAGAGAAATAAGGGTTTTCGTTACAGTTCTGGTTTTGATTATTTACCCATTTGGTTCTTAGGAAATATTTCAAAATCCTCAAATCCTATTGGTCGGGGGCCTGAAGCTCTAGAATTCAAGCTTTTGGCCTAACTTTCAATGTGAGGCCAGCAATTTCTACTCAAATAATATATACAATATGCACGAACCTTCAATGTTCACATGAGCCCTATCGTTATTAAAGACAACTAGCTAAGTTGTCTATCTAATTCAATTAGTGACTGACTGAGGAATAACATTTTCGTCACTCCCATCGCAGGCTGGAAAAATCTATGCGAAGCATTCCATACCTTTTTATCATTAGCAATGTTAGTTCCGGGCGGATCTACATGCAGGCACACTTAGGCACGTGCCCATGTTGAATTTCCAAAAAAATATCCATCCTACTAATATTTTGCACTAATTTTTCTAAAGAAAATGAAAGAAAATACATTTACATTTTTTTTACCATTCAAATTTATTGTTTTTCCTTATATAGGTAGAAAAATAATTATTAATTAATACCTATAATATCTTTCGCTACAAAATAGGCAAAAATTAAAACTTTCTTTAGTTATGGGTCATCAGCTTAAACCAATTCATTAGGCCTCTACTATAAAAGAAAAAAAAATAGCTTAACCTAACTACAAAGCTAAGTTGTGCAATATCGTTTCTTTTTTTTTTTTACAAAAATTCTTAAGAAAAGCTTCAATGTATATATGAACAAATGAACACCGAAGGTGAGACATCATCAACGCCGGGTTATTCAACGGGAATTAGTGGGACATTGGCAACACAAAGAAATTCAAGAAACAATTATCAAGATGAAGAATTACCACGGTCTCATATCCCAAACACATTTCGTACCGTAAGTGGAAGACTTTTCTTTATATAAATCTATAAAAAAAAATTGATTAACAAATATACAATAGGTTATTCAAGTTCAATATTTTTGTGATTTTTGATTAGTAAATCCAAATCGCTTTTCCTTACATATTAGATACATGATTCTTCGCAGGGACAAACTCGAAGCCATTTTGAAGGAGCATTTTCTAGCATGAAAATGTAGAGGACTCGATTATGCAATCGAATGGAAGACGACTGGATGAATAATATTTTGTTTTATTACATTGAGAAAGATGTCTTTGATGCTATAGACAATGAAGCTATCATACAACGATTTGAAGGTACAAAAAATTGCAGGGGACTAGTATGAAATATGTATTAAGTGAGAGGTTATTAATAAAATTTAAAAAGTTATACCAAGTGCCTCTACCAACATAAGATCCTGGATCCGTCACTAGTTAGTTCCCCATTTTTGGCAAGTATTCCAGCACAACAATGGTTACTTTATCTTCTCTATGTTTAAACGATAATTTAAGTACGGTAGTCTCAATAAAATGACTTCAGACCATTTTAAAGCAGTAACAACCACCAGTATTAAAAAGTGACTTTTCGTAATGCCAATGGCCATGGTATTTGGTTGGAATAATTTTGTGTTCGAGTATAATACATACGTAGACTGTAAGTCAACAATTTATGGATTAAAAATAATTGATGGAAAAATTTTAAGCAACATGATCACTTAACTAAAGATGTGGAAGAGAATAATAGTTGATAACGGTATAATTTCTAACTAATTTTAGTATTTCAATGTTATCCATTTTTTTTTTTTTTTTTGATCGGTCAATAGGAAAGGATTTATTGAAGAAAAAAGGTACTTAAGGGGGTACCTTAACCCAAAAAATACAACCGACACAAAAAAATGGGAACCGATTTTTGGAAACGATCACCCAAAAGAAAAGAAAAAGAACAAAGAGCCAATTGAGAGCAATAGAAACACACACCAATCGACACTTGTCCTACTCAAAGCGGCCGAAAGAAATACGAGTCCCATAGACCTATCACCATGTTAGCCGTCAAACTCAACATTTTAGTGTTTGACTCCGCCCAAAAATAAGCTTGAATCTTAATATCTCGGATTAGACTTTCCAAATTTCTCTTTTTGTGATTGAAAATTCTAGAATTCCTTTCTTTCCAAATGCACCAACATATTGCAACCGGTAAGTTGTTCCATATACGGTCAAGTCTTTCATCACCCCAATTATGACTCCAAGTTTTTATAGTTGTCGACATATTACTATCGTAACTCCAATTGAAGTTGCATCCTTCGGCAAAATAATTCCAAATTCTCTTTGTTCGCCAACAATCATAAAATAAATGTGCACTTGTTTCATCTTCTTCTTCACAAAACCGGCACACCCTATCCACATCCATGCCCCTTCTAAAAAGCTTGTCCGTCGTCATCAACCTTTCATAGTATAGAAGCCATAGAAAAAAATTAACTTTGTACGGATAATGTCGACTCCAAATAATCTCACTTGGGAAGCTAATATCGCCTTGGTCACAAAGAGAATCAAACCCACACTTAACCGTATAAGCATCAACCGTATTGTCTCTATCCACCATCCACAATCTCGAGTCTACAACCCCTTCTTGAATATTCACCACTTCTAATAATGAGTTTATGGAAGCAATTTCTCTCATTATGGCTTGAGAATATCTACTTCGATACATGAACTTCCATTTGATACCGCTACTCGAAATCTCATATAATCTAGCCACCACTTTCCCTTTTGTTCTTGAAGCTTCAAAAGCCAATGGAAATCTATTGCATAAGATGACGTCTCCAATCCACAAATCTTCCCAAAATCTAATTTCATTTCCGCACCGATCTTGAATTTCACATGTTTGTTGAAATCCTCTAGCTCATTATAAATATTGTGCCACAAACTACACCTCTTTGGTCCTTTCGGTTTAAGAGTTTCCCAACCGGTTGAAGATTCTCCAAATTTTTCCACAATTATCTTTCTCCAAAAAGCATTCTTTTCGGTTCCAAATCTCCACCACCACTTTTTGAGAAGCGCCGAATTCATGTATTTAGACTTCCGGATTCCAAGACCACCACCTTCTCTAGATTTTACAATCATAGACCGCCCAACATTATGAATTCTTTTCTTATTAGAATCATCATCCCAAAGAAAATTTCTTACTATCTTATCAATCTTGTTTGTAATGGAGCATGGTGCAAGAAAGATTGATAAGTAATAAACGGGCAAACTAGCCAAAACACTTTTGATGAGAGTCAACTTACCTCCTCTAGATATCGTTCTCCCGTTCCAAGAGGAAAGTCTCGAGTAACATAATTCAATAATCTTCTCCCACTTTTGTGTGCCACTAACTTTATCACCCAAAGGAAGACCGAGATATATACTTGGAAAATTTGACCTCTTACACCCCAACATATTAGCAAATTCATCAATGTCTTCAACGAGAGATACTCCAAACAAACAACTTTTAGCAAAGTTTATTTTTTAAGCCCGAGGTTAATTCAAAACATAAAAGTAAATACCGTAGAGAATCTACTTGCTCACGCTTCGCATCAAGAAAAACAATGGTGTCGTCGGCAAATTGGAGATGGTTAACTTTAGTTCCCTCGTTCTTCACCGAGAAACCCGAAATTTTACCAACTTCTTGTGCCTTATTCAACATATGACTCAAAACCTCTCCAACAATGGTAAAAAGAAAAGGTGAAAGAGGATCACCTTGACGAATACCCTTCTCACTACCAAAAAACCCATGAGTGGTACCATTTACAAGAACCGAAAATTTTGAATAAGATAAGCAATTTCGTATCCAAGCACGCAAACGCCTCCAAAGCCCATTTTAAATAGGACTTCATTTAAGAAATTCCAATTCACATTATCAAAAGCCTTCTCAAAATCTAATTTGCACACTAACCCCGGCAATTTTTTACGGAGTCTAGAATCCACACATTCATTTGCTATCAAAACTCCATCTAAAATTTGACGTCCTTTAATAAAGCTAGATTGAGTAGGAGAGATTAAAATAGGAAGATATACCTTTAGTCGCTCCGCTAACACTTTGGCAATAATTTTGTACACGCTTCCTATGAGGCTAATAGGCCGAAAATCCTTGACCTCCTCCACACCAATCTTCTTAGGAATTAACGCTATAAAGTTGTTCTTTAGAGAAGTATCGAGAATGTTGTTATCATGGAAATCTTGAAACACCTTCATCAAGTCGTCTTTAATGAACTCCCATCCAACAATATAAAACTTCATGGGGAAGCCGTCCCGGACCCGAGCTCTATCCACCCCAAATCATGAATTGCTTTCTTCACTTCTTCTTCACTAAAGGACCTCTCTAACCAAACTCTAGCATTCTCATCAATACTCTTTAGGCACATATTCTTAATTCTCGGTCTATGATTAGATACTTCCTTAAAAGCTACCTCAAAGTGATTTGCAATGCCTTCTTTAATCTCATCTTTATTCCAGGTCCATATACCATTGATGCGAAGATTATTGATGTTGTTTCTTGCTCTATTCCTTCTTAAATGCGATGAAAGTGCTTGGTATTTCTATCACCATCACGAATCGCGTTGACTCTAGATTTTTGACGAATGAAAATTTCCTTACGTCTATGAGCCTTCTCAAAATCTACTTTCGCCGTCACGAGCATGTCCTCTTCCACCTCGGTTAGAAGTCTATCATCACCAATATCATCCAAAACTTGCATCTTTTCAAGAGCCGCAAAAGCCCGATCTATATTCCCAAAAACCTCTTTATTCCATATCTTCAATTTTTCTTTCAAGGCAATTAGTTTCTTTGAAAAACATGCGCTTGCGGTACCTACAAAGAAAAGATTCCCACCATTCTTTCATTAAAGAAATGATGTTAGTATTTTCTAACCAAGATAATTGAAAACGAAAAGGACAAGAACCCCAATCCGTCTCAATAGAACACAAAGCGATGGGAAAGTGATCCGAAAAAGGTCTTGCATGCCGCCTAATGTTGAGATTTGGAAAATGCTCCTCCCAATTCGATGAAAATAAGAACCGATCAATTCTACTCTTCTTGTTCGGCGGTCTACTCCACGTGTACTTTGCTCCGGAAATCGGCAAATCCACAAGCTCAAGATCATTACATAATTCATCAAAAAATTTCATTGAGTTTGAGATTCTACGACATCCTCTTCTTTCTCCCATTATTCTAATTTCATTAAAATCTCCACCAATACACCAAGGCAAACCATCCCAATATCCATGCAAAGTAGCCAACTCCATCCGAAACCTCTTTTTTTCCTTCACATTACAAGGACCATAAACACCGGTAAGAACCCATCTAAAGTTATCCTCCACATTGCGACAAGAGATACTTATAGTGTAGATACCTTCTAAAAAATCATCTACTTCAATCATATCCGAGTTCCATATCAACAAAACACCACCGGATCTTCCACACGAATTTAAACATATCCACTTACAAGGATTCGCACCCCAACATTGTCGCACAATAAGATTGGTGCAACTACTAAGCTTTGTTTCTTGTATTATGAGCATAGTGGGTTTCCAAAGTTTAACAAGCTTCTTAAGTTTCGAACGCTTCTCCGGGTCGTTAAGACCGTTAACATTCCATGAAAATATACTAAACATTTAAATAATAAGACCCAAACTAGCACCGCACAATAAAAAGCAACATTCATTTTCCATCCGCTACTCCCACCCTGAACTCATCTTTAAATGCATTAGCATGAGAAAGAAGAGTCTTAATAACAAAACGAGAGCAAGTAATTTCATCATTTGTAAATATCACACCTGAGTCACCACCATTTACTTGTAATTTACCTAAAAAGCTTTCGAAATTCTCAGCCATTCCACCAGCCATGGTCCCAAGTTCCTCTTGATCTTTGCTTGGTTTTCTTCCGCTACCACTGGTTGAGTGCAGATCTTCCTCACTTTCAACACCAACTTTGCAACAGATTGTGTTTGACTTTGATGTGCCTTTAGTTGCTTCATCATGTCCCTTGAAATTAAGAGAACCACAATTAATTGAACTGGAAATGTTTGCAGAAGACTTGCCACTGTCTACCATTTTATGTTTTAACTCTTTCCTGAGATATCTAAGAGAAGATTTTGCAAAACTAGCATTAGATTGACTAGTCTCCTCAAGCCCAAATCCAGGTGGACATGATAATGAGTCCGACTGGTTCACAATGGGCCCAACACTTTCTTCATGTAAATTACTCTTCGTAATTACTTTTTCACCATTTCCTTGCATACGTGGCACCTTGTTTACACCTTCTGCCTCATTATTCATCGTGTTAGAAACCGACTCATTTATAACCACTTCTTTTGCAGACTCCTTTGGTTCAAAATTTGAATTTGAAATACGTTTGCTTTTGGCTGGTACACAATCATTAATTGTTTGGACACTTGTCGCCCTATTACTCGGACTACTGACTGGCATCTCAGAAACGTCATTTCTCAAATCAACCACGTGATTATTGGTCCCACCACTGTCTCCTGTTACACCTTCTCCTTCTGTGTCGCCGATAGCCAGAAAAATCTTGGTCCCACCACTGACTCCTGTTACACCTTCTCCTTCTTTATCTCCGATATTTTGAAGACTTTTCCGACGCCAACTTTTTTCCGGTGGATTTTTTATTGAGTCTCTGTTAATGTAAATCGGTTTCATATCTTCCCGTGATTGTTCAAGAAATTCTCCTATTTTTCTATATTCCACCAAGAAAGACTGATTATTAAGTGTAATTTCTTCACACCAAGAACCTTCCCTAACATGACCATTCACTTTCACCCTAACTTCAGATAAGTCCATAGCAGTAGACGTATCAGGGCAAACTTCAGATAGACCTCCAAACTTATCGCCTATTGATTTGTAACTTGTATAATTCCATAAATTGTAAGGGATCCCTTTAACTCCAATCCAAACTTTTTCGTTATTCCAAGAATTCGGCCTTTCAATCTCATTGATACCTGCAAACCAAGGATAAACACATATCTCAACAGCTCCAACTTTCCAAATGCTAAATTCTCTTACCCTGCAAAATTCTGCAGATGTTTTAACTGTGAAAACTGCTTTTGATTGGTCAATAGGTTGGAGATCAAATCCATAAACCCAACCAAATCTTTCCATTAACCACAAACCCACATTTTTCCATTCAAATTCTGATGTAGCTACCTCAACTACTAAAGTTCTTTGCCATATAGAGTTCAAGTCTTGATCTGTTTGGATTACATTTTGCGGCTTCACCGTTCCCAGTTGATGTTTATCTTTGGACTTATGATGTAGCCAAGCATTAACTACCGGCTGAGCTACCAATTTTTCTTCCACTTTCGTCTCCTTAGTTTTAGGAATGCCAAATAATAACTCTTCCAACATAACTCCTGTATCCCACCAACCTTTGCCATTAACTCCAGCTGGAAAATAAAGAGTGACCGGAAAATCTCTGTTGTGAGATACCAACAATCTAATAAATTCCCCTTTCTCATTTTCTTGACGATTTGCACACATCCAATCTTCATCTTCCCTAAAATTACCCATGAAAGGTTTTCCATCACCACCATTTGCCTCCCTTTTTAGGAGACGAAACAACCATACTCCAGCCCTAAAACTAAGCCAGCAAAATCTTCTGTGACTACCGGTCCAGATTGCAAGGTGCATCACATCTCTTGAACCCTTTTTACTCATGGAACCACCTATGACCTTTATTTCAACCTTCACTGATTTACCTTTGCTCATCAACTTCTCTGATCTCCTTTCACCACTCACCTCTCCAATCTTGATGATTCGAGATCCACTTTCATATGGTCGCGATCTACTTCTCGATACTGTCATAAACCCCTCTCCATCGACAATCCGATTCCGGTTCACCATTTTTTCACTCACTTTTCCCTTCTTCTCTAGGAAGTGGATAATTTCTAAGCAATACCTTCTTAAAATATATTTCAATGTTATCCATTTGTACAAGAGATTAACACGACTACTTTACAAAATTCTGAGAAGTTTTCTAAGCACTTGATTACAAGTCATTTAATTGAGATGTAACATTCATAAATGTTTCTTCGCTACAAGGAATTGTAACACCTCCCATTGGATAATCAAACCCAAACTCTTCACTTGCTTGATTTAGAAGTTCTTGGATACAAATATGATTCAAATATGATATTGGAACTACAAATCTTTTCTTGAATTGAGTCTCTCCAACGTAAACTGCAAAATGTCCTTTGGGGATCACCATCTCGTCATTCTTTCCTTTCGAAGAAGATCGTCGAAGAATTTTTGAAGCCAAACTGAAACCCATATCTGTTGCTTAAGGACTAGAAGAACTAGATTTTTTGGATGTACACTTTTGTTTGAGAAAGATGTCTAAGATGTTAAAATATTGCTGTTTTGGTTGTTTGAGTTTTTGAAATATGTATCTGTATATATAGAGGAGATGATGAGTAGTGCGAAGAGACCTTTATTTGTTTGGTGAGGTACCTACCGAAAAAGTTACGGTGGAAATGAGATGAAGGGACACCTTACCCAATCTTTAAGGCGGCAATCAAAATAGTGGTGAACAAACATTTGCTTGTCTATAACAATTCGGGATAATGCTGAGCCTAATCACATGGTTTTGCCTCCTTTGTAGTACTCCTTGTGTGGTCAAGAAAGTAATTGCAGTAGTACTTATTATTATGTTTCAACATATTATGCCCTACCATTTGGGAGACGTTGTGAGCTAAGGTTAATGCGGAAACGAAACGAGTGATGAGGAAAGAGTTGTCTTTTCAACAAATAATGGGCACGTCGCCTTTGCTAACAGGAATTTCACATGGGATTGTTGCCTTGCTCAATATCAACAATTTTTGATCATTACTTAATAATAGCTGTTCGCAATATAAACCCAGGATACTGTAAAACAAGGTGACCCAAAGTGATATTAAACTCCCAGTACAGGTCTTTCAAATCTTATGAGAGTTTAAATTCGATTGTTAGTTTGTTGGAACACATTATGCCCCATATGTTGTTGAGTGCAAACAGTGGCATGAATAAGGGAACTTGGGTAGTAAAACAGATATTTACGTACAGTTTTTGACAGGACAATTCATTTTCATTTCAATATTTTTAATGTGAAAACCTAGAACTCTAGCTAAATTCTAATCTTCAGCGGATCATTTTATGGAGCATAAAAACCTAACTCTTGAGTGGAATGTTTTAACCAACTCAAATCATTTATAGTCATTTCCAAATTAGCAGACACTTGTTACATGAATTCTCGTTCTGGAATGACTCTTGGTGTGCTGATGTTTGCCTAGTTCTTTCATTCCCTTCACTAGCTATGCTTGGGACAAACAGATTACATGCATGTTTCTTTCGGATTAAGAAGATTACTTTTCGCAACGCCAAGGGCAGAGCCAGACCACAGTTTTTTATTGTAATGATTTTATTTTAGGGTTAAGTGGCAAAATGCCCCAATTTGGACTACCTAATTGTGAAAATGCCCCGGACGTTAGGCAAAAGATCAAAATGGCCCAAAACGGAATCAAAATGCCCCAAACTGTTAAGTATTCCGTTTGACATGGTTAAGTGGTCAAAACAGTAAGCATGTGGCCCCGCACGTGCCAAAAATCTCATTTATACCCTTTTGTAATTCGATCACATGGCTAGATTGCGACACGTGGCTAATCTATAATTGGACGGCTAGAGATGAGGTGCTTCTATTTATTAAGATGGACATTTCTTTTACTAAAATGACCAGCATGTCCTATTAACTAGGATTGCGACACGTGGATATTCTATTAATTGGACGGCTGGAGATTTGGTTGTTTATATTTACCGAAATGGGTTTTTTTTAAGAGAATGACCATTGTGTCCTATAATTAGAGATTGCGACACGTGTAACGTAAGGTCAAATCAACGACTCTGATTTCGACCGTTGGGGCATCCCGGCAGTTAGGCAATTAAGCCAGTTGTAACAACGGTCAATTTTTGGTCTCACTTGCCTCATATAAATGGGGAATTTTCACAACCTTAAATTAGTATGTTGGCTTTTTTTCTTCATAATGGCTGCTAGCTCAAGTGAGAAAATGAAAATGGTAAGTTCAATTTCAAGAATTTGTCAAAGAACAACATAGTTAGGGGTTAGTATCTTATCCATCTCACTTTAATTTTTTCTTAATTTGCAGGAATGTGAGATGTGCAACGAAAATAATCATCAATCGATTGATTGTCCTTGGATCTACAGTAGGTGTAAATTAGTTCCTTGTAATGGTATTCGGAAACTTTTAAAGGTCAAAGAAGGTGCTAATTCAGGGTAGAAATTCTTCTCTTGCTCTAATCCTATGTGTTCATACTTCGAATGGTTTGATGATGCTATTAAAACCACGGCACCTCAGTACTCGAATGGATTTCTGTGGCTCAAACATGGGCAGTGCAAAGATAAGAATAGATGCACTCGTGTGTACCACACGAGTGGTACAGTTGTCACACACTTTACACGTGTCGACAGATTAGGTTGCACGCGTGTCATTTGTTAGCACTGCCCACGTGTTATGACGTCATTAGCACATGTGTGACATCATGTAGGGCGGCTATCTCTGTCGAAGGGCAAAAATGATATTTCACAACACCGTTGACCAGTCAAAAGTTGTCAAAATTCCCCAATTTGATTATTATAGGTAAAACTAACGGACTGGGGCATTTTGATCTTTTGCCTAACGTCCGGGGCATTTTCACAATTAGGTAGTCCAAATTGGGGCATTTTGCCACTTAACCTTATTGATATTTGTTTCCAGTAACTTTGGGTTTGGGTGAAGAACTTTATACATAATGGATACTTAATTAAGATGTGCAAGCGAAGAATATATAACTGTCATTTGGTTGATTAAATGTATAATTTCTAACTAAAATTTGCTATTTCAATAGCATCAGTTTGTACAAGAGATTAACACGACCCTATATTACAAACCTGTTGAGAAGTTTTCTCTGTTACAAGTCACTCAGTTGAGATGTAAGATTCATAAATGTTTCTTCGCTGCAAGGAATGGTAACACCTCCCGTTGGATAATCAAAACCAAATTCTTCCCCAGCTTGGTTTAGAAGTTGTTGGATACAAGTATGCTTCAAATATGATATTGGAACAACAAATCTCTTCTTGATTTGAGTATCTCCAACGTAAACTGAAAAATGTCCTTTGGGGATCATGTTCTCATCATTCTTTCCTTTCGAAGAAGATCGTCGGAGTATTTTTGAAGTTAAAGCGAAACCCATATCTTTTGTCTTAATGCTAGTTGAAGATTAGATTTTCTGGATGTAGACTTGATTGAACGATGTTATAGGAAGATGTTTAAGACGTGAATACTTTGATGTTATGGTTGTTTGAGTTCTTGAAATGTGTTTATGTATATATATAGAGGAGAATAGAGATGATGGATCAGTAGAAGGGACAAATAATTTTGTGAGGTGCCTACCAAAAAGTTAAGGTGGAAATAAGAAGAGGATTTGTGGATGTGGCGGGCTCAGAGAATTACGTATACTATCACATGGTTTGGTTCCTCATACTTAAGATGATTGTTTGTTTGTGTTTGCTTGCAGGCTTACAAGAATTAGTGGTATTCTTTTACTCACTGTGTTCTAGCTAGGTGTGCAGCATACAAAGAAATGTGACCAGCTATCTACCATTACGATAGATGAGCAACATGTGCTGGACAATGCAATCTGGTAATCTGTTCAATTCAGTTTTGAACTCTCTATCAAATCTGATATGTAACTTTAAACAACGTGAATTCTTCTTGTTAGGTTGTTGGAACACACGATGGCCTAGTTGACTACTACTTCCAAGAAGCTCAGTGTCGGGCTCTATTTCATGAGTACCCTGCTAGTAACATGGGTTTGTTTTCTGTTGAGATCAACTGTATAAAAGAAATTGTACTCTTGTAGTTTCAATACTGTATTTTCCCTACCCTTGGTGAGAGACCTTAAACAACCACATGTTCCATATCTGTCATACACAAACTCGCTCAGGGGTCCATTAGCTTGTTCTCCTGAGATAACTTATCTAAAATGAGTTGATTGGGAATTACAAGATTGTCTTCCGTTTAATTTAGAATATACGTTGAATGTACTTTGGTTAGTTATGGGCAACAAGTACGGGTGGTGGAACTTTTGAGACCATGTAGTACCAATTACGGAACCATGAAATATAAAAGAAGAAAACCATGGATTCCAGTCGTATGAAGTCAGTACCAATTACGGAACCATGGTTGTTTTAGTGTTCAGTTACTTCGAATCTTCAATTTTGGAGATTTTGCATTTCGTCTAGTGCAATTTACATTTATACAAGTATCGATTTCTTTCAACTTTCTGGAAATAAAACAATTCAAAGCTCTCATATTGTAGAGGTTTGAACAAAACTGATCTAGAATTATTGAACTTATAAATAAATATAAGCGCATTAGCATTTGCTTTGGTGTTCGTTCCCCATTTGGAAAGTATGCTATGGATTTAATCAAAAATGAAAGAATTTCATTGCTTTCTCTTCTCTATATACGAGATTCTAACAAGTGTGCTCTCTCATTCCAATCCCGTGAAAATAATTTCAGTCATCCATTACAACTAGAATAATTAAGAAAATGCCTTTTCCCAACGCCAAGTAATATTTGTTCATGGTTTTTTTTTACTGGAAATAATATTTGTTCCCCATAGAAGTTCAGCAGGTATGTCTATTTATGCATGATCCTCGTGAGCCTCACATGCATGCCCTCAAGCGAATCCTTCGCTATCTTCATGGCACCATCAACCACGGACTGTTTCTCTCGGTCTCCTCTATCTCCGGCTTAACAAAGATACTCGATCCGATCGGGCGGGTTGTCCTGATTCTCGACGATCGACATCTGGTGTTTGTGTCTTTCTTGGTGATAATGTCATCTCCTGGTCCTCCAAGCGTCAAGACACAATCTCTCGATCCAAAGGTCAAGCTGAATATCGGGGGAGTAGCAAATGCGGTTCTTTGAAACAACATGGCTTCACAATCTTCTTCTAGAGCTCCGACTACCTCTCTGACGTGCTACTATTGTTTCTTTGTGACAATGTAAGTGCGATATATATGTATGGAGATCTGTTCAACATCAACGCACCAAACATGTGGAGATTGATATACATTTTGTTCGTGAACGAGTTCGTATTGGTGCCATTCAAGTCTTACATGTTCCTACGAGAACCAATATCTTTGACATCTTTACCAAGGGGCTTCCTCGTAGCTATTTGTTCGTTTTCGTTCTAGTCTTAGCGTTTGTTCCTCTCCCGCTCGGACTAGGGGGGTGTAATAGACTTTATATTATCCTCTTACCTTATTAATCTTTAGGAGATTATCTCCATTGATTTGGGTTGTAAGCACAAAAGATATTATTATGGTTTTATATACATTCTAGCCAAGAGGAACATTTCTCCTCAAGGAAATTATCATCAAATCCAAGAGTTATAATAAGAGAAAAAGCTCCTGAAACGCAAAGAGCAAATACCGAAAATGTTACAGACTGCAGACAGTATTGTTACAGACACACTTTCGAAGACTGCGGACACATTAAAAAGAAAAATGAATGAGGTTCTACCGAGAAATGTATACATACCGGGATCTTATGTTTCTCATATTTATTCCTACCTTGTGAAAGCTCTTACGATTTCATCCTTGTTGCCTTCCGAAAATGTCCAAGTAAAGAATAACTATCAGTTTGTACAAGATATTAAAATGACTATGTTACAAAATTGTTGAGAAATTTTCTCAGCACCTAATTACAATTCACTCAATTGAGATGTAAGATTCATAAATGTTTCTTGGCTACAAGGAATCGTAACACCTCCCATTGGATAGCCAAACCCAAATTCTTCCCCTGCTTGGTTCAGAAGTTCTTGGATGCAAATGTGATTCAAATATGATATCGGAACTATAAATCTCTTTTTGAATTCAGTCTCTCCAACGTAAACTGCAAAATGTCCTTTGGGGATCTCATCGTTCTTACCTTTCGAAAATGATCGTCTAAGAATTTTTGAAGTCAAAGTGAAACCCATGTTGCTCTTTTGGTTAAAGATTAAGAGAAATACGAAAGGTGATTGATGATTGGATTTTCTTCACGTATAGTAGAATGAACAATAGAAACAGGTTTAAGGTGTGAATACTTTGTAGTTTTGGTTTTTGAGTTCTTTAAATGTGTATTTGTATATATATAGAGAGAAGATGAGGGATAGTATTGTGAAGAGATCATTAATAGTTCGTTAGGGTTTCAGGTGGGACTAGAGTTCTTCACCTAACCAGGACTCCGCTCCTTCCTTGTGTGTTCATATTGTACTGCGGATTTTCCAAAGTCAAATGGTTGGTTTTGTCAAAGTTGTCATTTTCTAACGCAAAGACGTTAGGTGAATCCGCATAGTTGTCATGGTATAACGTTATCCATTTTATTTTATTTTGGTTTTCTTGGAAAATTTTCTTGTTTTTGTTCACCTCGTTGTCTAAGCGACCATACAGAGAGTAAGCTTAGACCTTGAACATACGTGGAATCTCAACTCGAGCCATCATGATTCTTTTGATATCTAGATTCTTGCTATGACGTTTTCCTAGATTTTCTTGCTATAAGAAGCTGAAAATGCCAAGTTGAATCCGTACTCCGTTCTAAAATAGCATGTATTCTAGGCACCGGGTCCGGATGGCTTTCAGGTGATGATTATTCTTAAGTGTTGGCACTTCATGGGAAATGATATAATGAAGGTGGTGAAAGATTTCAACAAATGGGGAACTTTAAATTGGAGACTAAAAAACACATTTTTGTCTCTAATTCCAAAAAAAGAAAGTGGTGGAAGAAGTGAAAGATTTCAGGCCAATTGGTTTGATTAATAGTGTTTACAAGATGATCTCGAAAGTTCTAGCAGAAAGGTTAAAAAAAAGTTCTGCCATCTCTTATTTCACACCAACAGGTAGCTTTCATTAAAAAGGAAGACAAATCTTGGATTGTGCTTTAATAGCCAATGAATGTCTTGATTCAAGAATGAAAATGGAACTCCAGGGTGGTTTGTAAAATCGATTTCGAAAAAGCATGCGATCATGTTTCTTGGGAATTTGTCGATGAAGTCTTGGAAAATATGGGATTTGGAGCTCTTTGGAGAAAATGGATTCAGGGTTGCATCACCAACACTCCAGTCTCGGTTCTCATAAACGGCTCGGCTCATAATAAGTTCACAACAGGGAAAGGATTAACTCAAGGTGACCCTCTTTCACCTTTTCATTTCTTAATTGTTTCGGAAGTTTTAAATATGATGTTTCAGATCGGTCATGATGCGGGTCATTTGGGTGGGTTTGCAATGAATCAGAATGGTATGAAAGTTAGTCATCTTCAATACCCAGACGACACACTAGTGTTTTTAGATGATTCTGTAGAACAAATGAACTATCTTCGGTATTATCTCCTTGGTTTTGAAATGGTTTCAGGGCTTCACATAAACTTTGCCAAATGCAGTATATTTGGGGTAGCAAATGCTGTAAATCTGGATTCCATGGCAGCCATGCTCGGTTGTAAAGCGGAAAGTCTGCCTACATCCTACCTGGGAATGCCTTTGGGAGATTTTCTGAACTTGAACCATAAATGGGAAGAGTTAATTGAAAAATGCAAGTCTAGATTGTGCTCTTGGAAACGATCAAGTCTTACTAAAGCTGGAAAACTGACACTTATAAAGAGTGTTTTAGCAAGTATTCCAATATACATGTTATCTCTTTTTATTGCACCTGCCAAAGTGATCAAGTCTTTAGAAAAAGTTATGCGAGATTTCTTATGGGACTCCTCCGACACAGAGAAAAGCCATCATTACATAGCGTGGGAAACGTGTCACATTCCACTCAAAAAAGGGGGCCTGGGCATCAAGTCTTTGAAGATACATGAATAAAGCGTTACTTTCGAAATGGTGTTGGCGTTTTAACAAGGAGAAGACGGCTCTTTGGAGGAAAGCAATGGTCGCAAAATATGAATCTGAGAATTTTGATCGTGAAACTAAGAAACCCAAAAATCCTAACAAATGTGGAGTATGCAAAGGCATTTTTTCGCAGCTAAAGGCTTTCAAACAAGGAGCAACTCTCACTTTGGGGGATGGAAACACCATTAGGTTCTGGGAAGATACTTGGGTAGGTGAGAATTCTTTCCAAGTCAGGTACCCAAGCATATACTCTATCTCAGATTCTAAGAATTGGACAGTAAAAGATTGCATTGCCACTATTGCAAATGAAAGGAGCTGGAATTTAGGATTGTCCCGAAGGCTGTATCAACATCAAATCGACGAGGTATGCTCTTTACTTACTCTTCTTGAAGATAAAATAGTTGGTAATTCAGAAGATATTCTATCTTGGTCTTTCGACAAAAAGGGCCAATTTTACGTGAATTCGGCATACTCTTGGTTTGAAAAGAACACGAGATTGAAACTCCAAACCTTAGCATATGGTCTAGAGCTTGGCCACACAAAGTGGGTTTCTTTTTATGGCAATTATATCATAAACGAGATGGCGACGATGGACACCCTTTACAAGAAAGGTAAGCTAATTGTCAACGGATGTTTGTTGTGTCGCAAAGATGGAGAAACAGACTTCTCACTTGATGTTTCTTGTCCCGAGGTTACTAAGATTTGGTTGTACTTAGGATCTTACGTGAAAATGGAGTGGGTAATGCCAAAGCGTATTGACTTGATCATCAAGGTTGGAAGGTGAAGAATTTATCTACTGTTGGACAAGTTTTGTGGCAAATTCTTCGGCAACCATCACTTGGACAATATGGAATTCCAGAAATGACTTGGTTTTCAAAGGAATCAATTTCGCAGTTCAGCAAGTCATCGAGAAAGTGAAAACTCAGGCATATTATTGGTGTAAGAATGTGGAAGCTCTGAAAAACATTTCTTTAGACAATGTAAAATCGAACTGGGGGCAATTTTTTGTAAATTAAAGTCCTAATGTGGACATTATTGGGGGTTTTCTCTTTTGCTGGCAGGTTAGTTTTTTGGGAGGTTCTCCTTCCTCTCTTCTTTCGCTATGCCGAAATTTGAATTGGGGAGTCTTATTTGTATGATTTGGGATGTTGTTTTCGCTTACTCCCGGTAAGCCTTTCAATATATTCTTACTTTTGCCGAGGAAAAAAAAATAAATAAAAAAATATAGCATGTATTCTCGAATGAAATTGTCATGCAGGCATTTCGAAAGATCGTGCCAGATAGATGGGAGTTTGCAAACGACAACTTCAAGCGAGGAGAAAAAGAACTCCTCTCTGAAATCCACCGTAGAAAAGTAGTGCATCCTCCCCCAACAAATACTGGTTCCAAGAGTCAAACACTGGAGGAGACCACAAACATCAATCAACTGTATGATCTATCAAACGAAAATGAAAAGCTGAAGAAAAACAATGAAATCCTGAGCACAGAATTGGCACAAACGAAGAAACAATGCGGAGAACTCGTAAATGTTCTATCGAAGTATTTCAATGTGGCATCGGGTGATATAGACCGCATCATGTTGGAAAGTTCTGCCAGTGGGTCTAGGTCCAGCCATGCGCAAACAGTTGACATTTACGAAAAGGATGTTGATGACGACGAAAATGGAAGAAAAGAAGAGGAAGGAATGAAATTGTTCGGGGTTTGGTTGAAAGGGAGTAATAAGAAGAGAGGGCGTGACGAGGTTAACAGTAATGTCCGTGGGTCATCGTCATTGAAAGAGATGAAGACTATGGAATATCGAGGGGCACCGTGGATGCAGATCACTTCCTCTCCCGGCGAAAGTAGCAAAGTTTGCAACTAATGACCATGATGATGAGAATCACCATTATGGCTAAATTGATTCTGGTTCCTTCTCTCTACTCAAGGTGGGTGAACCGGAGAGAAATAAAATATGGTTTGTTATTTTTTACTGCAATACTTAGACGCAAGACATTTATATACTCTGGTAGTTTAAACAAGAGATGAATTGAGGAAGGTGAAAGCTGGACCAAAGGCAAATGGGTCTCTTTCTATCTTTCTTCACTCTTCAGATGATAATTAGAATAAAACAATTATTATGTTGTTTAATTTGTTAATATATGTGATCTAGTACATTTTATAATCTTGGTCTTCTGTTGGTTTATATGACAGAATGTCTCTTAATCTGTTGGCTTCAATTATACGGTAACACGTTGGATTAGGTTGCATGTACAATGCAGTTCGTATGTCATTTGTATATCCAACAACTTCCCAGAGGTGAGAGGGTTCAAAGTAGTTTTCTCACCTTGAATTGGATATGATTTGAAGAGAAGACAAAATTGAAGGAAAGAAAGAATATCCAACTTTCCAGAGGGTAGTTGTCCTGCTACAAACCAAGATGCAAGAAAACGTAAACATAAGCAAACAGAAATTTCAGATTTGATCTCTCAAACTCAAGAGAACGCTAATGCAAGAAAGGGGTAAATAAATCGGCCACCTATTTTATATGTGATTGCAGCAGAGTCAGGATTATGGCTCCCCTCAAAAAAAACATGGTCCCCAAAAAATGGTTCTATATGTAGGTTCTGCATCTAATATTGACATTGCTCATGGAATTGTCCTTGTTTCCAAACCCAAAGAAACCGACTCACGGACGTACTCAAAGTTATCAAAGCCCAAATACTCCACTGAAGTATTTTGGGCGTTAAAAGCCTGTTTATTATTACATGCCCATAACTTGGACCCATTGCCACAAGTACCTCCCAAATGCAATGGAAATATGAAATAGTCGGAGCTACGCACCATGCACGAGCTTACGTTTTGATTTATCAAGAAACAAAAGAAAAAGAAAACTATTTAAAATCTTAGATAACGTGCCGATGGTTTCAATATCTCAACCATGTTGAAACCAAGTTGTCAAGTTGACAAGAAACTCAGTTACTCGTGCTGGCAAAATTAGGCTCATCAAAACTGTCTTGGGCTTTATACCATCATACTTTGTGATTACTAGGTTTGGGCACTTGGGATCAAATCTATGGATTGCGGATATGTATCCGGCTCATATATTAATGAACTGGATGCGGATGCAATTGGAAACAGATGTTGTCTTAAAAATCCGTTGGATACTCACACTCGTTACTTTGAATATATGGCATTTTCGTAAAATATGAGCACGGTATATTAGTTACATATAATCTTATATATTCTTCTTATTTCTACATATCATTTACTTCCATCGAATTTTAGGACTTGAAATTGAGAGGCAAAGAGAAAAGAGAAAACATGTGATAACTGAATTTTTCCTTTATAATGATAATTTATTGTGTTATTATCATGGTTATCAATTATAGTATTGCAAGATATAAGTCCGTCGGAGCATCCACATCCAATCCGTCCATTCGCACATCCATTGGATGCTGGATCAGATGCTAAACTTGAAATCCATCATATATTAGATTGGATGTGGATGAGGCTAAAAATGGAAAAATCCAGACCATGCTCAGTTGCTCACCCTTTGCATACGAAAGGTATTCTAAAGAAATTAGCAATAATTGTGATGAGTTTTTAGTGGGGGCACCCTCATGATATTAGGAAAGTTTATTTCACAAATGGGGCACTTTTATGCACTAGTACAATTATGGTCTTTCGCCACGGTTGACCTGGTCACGGTTGTATTCATAAATGGGACTAAATCTTCGATTGTCGCGGGTAGATGTGTTTCCGGGACCATTTCACATATCTTTGGATACGGGTATATCCGACGCGTGTCTAATTTACATCGTGTAAATCAATCCACATTTTCTACACACGATTTTAGAAGTTAGAACTTAGAACTGCTCTGGTTCTTAAGGCTAGTTTGGTATTGCTATGAATTTTACAAAAGCGCTTTTCTGTTGTCTTTGTGCTCTGCGTTCTTTGTGTTGTCTTTGTGAAAATAAATGCATGACGTTTGGTAAACTATAATTTAAAAGCACTGTGCAATTAACAAAGCTGTAAATTCTGTTTGGTAAATGGTATTTAAAAGTCTTGGTGATGTAGTTAATGACGAAAATAGACATATTTCAAAAATTAGTTTTTAATACAATTTTATTATAATAAATTATATTTCTAATTTTAATATATTTAATAAAATATAAGTAATATTTTTTTTTAATTTTTTTTATTATTTAATTAAAAAATTTATGATTATGGTTCTATGAAAATATTATTATTTTGAAAAAAAAAATTCAAAAAAAATATTTATTAATTTATTATTTTTTTCATTTTTTATTTTAATATTTATTAAATTTTTTATTATTTTATATAATAATTTTAATTATTATTGTATTTATTATTTTAAATAAAAAATGAAAAAATAGGGAAATAAAATTAAATTAGAATTATAATGTCAAATGTACAATATTTGAGGGTAAAACTTGTCTTTATAATAAATTAACAAGGTTAAAATAGAGAATCAGTTAAATCGAATTATGTGGGTCCTGGCCAAAGCTTTTCCGCTTTTTAAAAAGCTAGTCTTTGAGTAGCTTTTAAAAAGCGGGCCTAAAATGAAAGTGCTTCTCTCCAAAACCACTTTGAAATTTTTACCAAACACAATTTTTGGTAAAAGTTTGTTACAAAGTGCTTTTGGTTGAAAAAAAGCAATCCCAAACGGGGCTTTAACCTAACTTCTATACTCCAAGTCTCCCACGATCTACTACAATTACGCCAACCTTCTTACGTTTTAGGCTAATCGTTCTTCTCTACTTCTCCGTCTCCCTGTCCTTCAATCTCAAATAAAAACCTTCTTTATCTATCTAGACTGTTTGATCTGATTTCATGATCCCGTGTGTAAATCTATCGGAGAATCAGTCAGTCAAATATTTCCTGTCTCTATGGATCAGAATTACATAGTTCAAATTGGATGAGTATGCAGTAATCAACGGGTTTTGCAATTTCATGGCGAACCTGATGTTCCATTAAGCTTTGGGTATTTTGTGGTAAGAGTCTGAAATCGTTATTTTTTTTAAATCGCTTTTTGTTAATAGATGCAATAATTTGCTCTACTGTTGAATTAGTGAATTCTTTGTATCTTATTTGAAATCATGGCTCATTATTTTTCTTAATTTGATTGTGTTTGAACTTGGAAAAAGGTACCTTAAGATAAGCATTGTTAGAGTGTGGGAGATCCTGCCTTTTCTGGTTTTTTTTTTTTTTGTTTTGATCAATACTGCCTTTTCAGGTTATGTGAAAGGTAAATTAGTTTCTTTTTAAGCATCTTATTTTGTGTTGATACCTATTTTAATTTAATGATGAATTGGTTTTCCATGTTTTGAACCCAATCCAGTTGAGGATTTTTGCACTTGGCTATAAAAAAATCCAGATTTGTTACTTATTATTGTACGGTGTTATATTTGATATGCGAAGTTGTTGTTTTTCTTCTGCAGATGTACCATAACCAAATTTAATGAGAAACTATGGCTTTGTTCATGAAGATAATCCTAAAACCTAGTTCATTCTGACAGGTTTGTTTGGAAGCCTACTTTTCCTCCATCTAGACCCATTAGTATTAGTTCTTACATGAACTCTTTGATCCAGGCACCCTCAACACCAAAGATCCTCAATACCATGATAAGAGATTGGTTGCTCAGCTTGATGGAAAACTAGCTATATAAGTCTTTCCGGTGTGGGATTTAAATTATGTAAACATTACCCCTTTCTTTTCCTTTATCATGTAAGTCATTATGTGTTGAACTTGTTTTTGGGGACTATTTCTTGTACAACCATAGGTGTCGGGAGCAAAAGAATTACGACATGCTTCATTACCTTCAACTAGGCTATGTTGCAGATCAATCTTAGATGCAATATGTAATTTGTTCCCTGCGCCCCATATGCTAGTAAGTTGACTTACTACAATTCTATCTCAGACAATATTTTGTTATATTTTGTTTTGTGAATTGATTTAGCTTAGATGAATACCAATTTAGAATCACTTTCTGTGTGAATGTAATAACTTATACTCTACAAGCAACACTTATTGTCGCATCCACCAAATATGTATGCAAGTTGTATGATTTTTCTGAGTAAGGGTAACGTCTTTCATGTGGATTCTCACTTGTGTTAAATGAATTCAACCAAAGAACTAATAGTTGCAGGTGAATGAGATGTATGGAACATGCAGTTCTAGATAAGCTTCCATACTGTTTACAGCTCGACTAGCTGGTTAACCACTACGTTAAACGAATATGAAGCTTTTGTAATTTAATCCTTGTTTATATGTATCAACCGCGTGTTTTTAGGCAACAGTTGAACTGATGAAGTAGTTGCGCGGCGATATTATATCTTCATGTCCTGCTTCTAACTCAAGTCACTTAAAATAAACGATACTCTCGCTCAGGGTACTTTTTCTTATGTTTGTCTGCCTGTCGGTATCTCATCCTTTATTATTTATTTTGAATTTTAGGAGTTCTAGAAAATGGTCAAGCTCTTAATTGTTAAGGATTCTGTAAACAAAGATGTAGCAAGTAATTTGTAACTCTCGAATTGGATGTGTGGGGCATGAACTAGGTAAGCCTTATAGTTATAGTGAATCAGAAACATGATTTTTTTTATGCTACTGCCACCCAATGATGGAGGAACATAAGGCTCCGGAATACTTTTGAAACCTTAATGTGTGGCTTGAGGCTAAAAACTTGCATGTTCTGTATAAGTTGTTTGATTTGCAATATAAATTCATGATGTTTTTCTGTTATTACTTTGCCTATTTTATAGATATGGTGTACGGATGTATCCATCACTTATAATTTTTTACTATAACTTGACGGAAAAAATACACTTTGCTTTACTTTTAATTTTGCAGCCAAGGGACATCGTAGCAGCAGATTTTGGAGGGGATCTTGCAGTATGAGTGTGCACAGGCACCTCCAATAAACAAGACCTAGAGACTGGAGTAGGCACCCAATGGAAGTGCAGTTATTCTTCCGAAACTTTATTGGAGGCTTCTTACTATTCTATGCAAATGCGATTACATGTTTTGATAGTACTGATTAAATGTCCCTGTGATCGACTCTAGTAGAATAGATATATCAAAATAAATGTAAACTTATGTTGATTTTGGAAGATATTATTAATTCAATGCCATTTTTGGTAAGTTTAATTGAGATTATTTCACTATTTTGCCATATTCTTTCTTGCAAGGCATAAAGATGATCCTACACATCCTAGTATCATGTATATGGTTCTTAGTTTTGATACAGCGAATACAAGCAGATTGGTCACAATAATAACGAGGAATCTGTGTCCACTGATCAAGTTTGGTCACGGTGTACTTCAGTATCTCGTGACTAAATAGCTAACTCGTCACGGTGCACAATAAACATCCATAACTATTGAAGTAATGGACCCGGTGGATTTGATGATATAGCCACGGAATACACCGTGACCAAATAGTAGACTTTTGGCCTCGCAGGATTTGGTCACGGTTTTCCAAAAATGAATTACCGTGACCATAAACATTTGGACACGGTAAATTACCGTGACCAAAGGGCATTTTCGTACTAGTGATGTTTGAGGAAAAAACCATTGATTTATATAGTTTAGGAATAAAAGAGCTTGAAGACATAAATAAGACTCAAATTGCTAAATTAGTTTCGGAGATGCTAGAGAAACTTGTTTGTATTTGGGATCAATCATGGAAGCTAAATACTTGAAGGAGAAAAGCGTATGGAATGTGATTCCTAAGGATAAAATCTCCCCTACCTAGAAGGCTATGATGAAGTACACAAGTCTTATTAAGAACAACCGCACATGGATTATGGGAGATGGTCAAAGTATCAATGCATGCAAAGACCCCGGGTCCCTTATTCCGATGAAATAATTATTGGATGCTCCCACTTTTCAAGACTCGGGTGAAAGTAAAGAGTAAATTCTTCAAAATCTGCTAGATAAAATGGAGGAATAGCAAGTTAGCTCTTCCCACATGCTATTGCATATTCTAAAATCCTCGACATTTACTTACCTGAAAATGGGGAGCTCATCAAAGAAAAGCTACTAGGTGGATACATCGTCCAAATGGTGATTTATCAACAAAATCTTTGAAAACACTATTAAATACCATACCCTCTACTGCAAATTTTCACAACAATGAGTTCCCTTGGAAGATGTTTTGGATAATCAGAAACCTAATATCAGAGATTCAAGTGTTTGTTTGGAGGCTAATTCTTGGAGGGATTGACCAAATTAACTTGCAGATTATATGGAAGTGAGGTTGAGAGCTCTGAACATTTATTCAATGGATGTGATGTTGCTTAAGTTGTTTTGTTTGGATCCAGCATGGGTCTGAGATTTTAGAGGAATAATGCAATATAAATATTTCTAGCAGATTGCTTGTCAGTTACTTGAGGGTGGTAATAACTTTATAGTTCTTAGAATAAGTTATTGTATTTTGTGGATTATCTGGCTTACCAGAATTGAAAATATCTTCGACAACCAACCATGATATTAACAAAGTGATTAGTTAGAGACAATCAATTTTTAGTTCTACTATATCCTGGTGCTATTAGGGGATACTTTTGTTGTTGCATGTGAATACAGTTCCAGAGCCTTAATTGAGAAATGAACTCCTCGAAAGAAATCCTCTAAAGCTGAATATCGATACAGCCTGGAGCTATGGTGGATAAAAATAACTCCGTTGTTGGATTGTAATTTTTCTTTTTCTCTGTATGTAGGGATAGTTTCTTCCGGACATGATCCATATGCCCAGTTTGTGTAAGTTGAAGTGTCCCGAAATTATTTGATTTCATTTCTGTCGGGTATGAATTTGGTTTCACCTGTTTCATAATAATAAAAATAAAATAATTTCATAAGAGTTTAAAATAAAAAAACATATATAGATATGAGGGAGGATCCATGGACACTCTTAGATGAACACTATCATACATGATTTGCATCATTTTCTCCACAAAACCCGAACGACAATGAATTTAAATCCAGTATTTAGATGATACGTTCTTCTTAAGAGACTCTACAGTCCTACAAAAAATGAGCACAATTTGAGATGTATAACACCACCATCTACCCCTTTGAATATCAGCCGCTAAAAGTTAACGGTTGAAATTAAGATCGGTAGATGGCGAGGTTTGGTATCTCGAATTATTCTCATTTTTGGTAGAAATATAGAGTCTTATAAGAGGAACGTATCATCAAAATATTATATTTAAATTCATCATCGTTTGGGTGTTGCGGAGAAAATGAAGCAAATCATGTATGATAATGTCCATCTAAGAGTATCCATGGATCCTCCCTCTATAGATATTATTAGGAAAAGTATGTATATATATTAAACATGTTAATGTAGCACAGATCAGGATTTATAGAGGTGAAATCAAACTAGTTGCTGGGGATGAGAAGAGAGTTTAAGTTCCGTCGGAAACTTAATAAAATCTGATTCTAGGATCAAGACTTTAGGGTTTGATGGTGATAATAATAAAATTGATAATCGATTGATAAAAGATTATATTCTCTAAACAAGAAGGCTTAGCCTTTATATAGACTAGCATGACCGACTAAAAAGAAAACAAAAAGGAATGCTACCTAAACTAGGAAAGTAAAGGACTTGCAAAGCAAGTAAACTAAAACAGACGCTAGGTATCAACAATCATTGTTGATACAGACGAAGAGATCAATTATAATAGTTGACACAATGAAAATAGGTAGATGTCCTACATCAGTCCCGCCTTCTTGAAAGAAACTCGCCCTCGAGTTAGCTAATAAGAAGAACTTCATTCTCTCCATATATTGCTATAGACTTCGAGCTATCATCACATAATACGAGTTCTTTTCCTCAATGAAAAATGTAGATATCACTTTTACCGGCTTACCACGATCAAACACAAAATTCGTATCTCTAGAGATAATAAACTGAAACATCCAAGAAATGTGTCTCAAAGTATGAGAAGAGTTGTGATTAAGTTTTCCACGATAAAATACAAAAGTCACGTCACTAGTGTTGGTAATGAAAACCATGTCAACAACGTCCACCACGAGTGCATCACGTGTATCTCTCAAGTTCTGAGCTACATCTTCGAAAGCGCATTCAACCGACTCGTTTCTTCGCTGGAAAATCTCTGTGTTGAAATAACATCCACCAATCAAGTCTTTGTTATAGTTTTCAGTAATAACTAGAAGTGTTCCAACCAACATCGATGGAGCATCAGGTGGCGAAAAGAACGTGGTATTCATGTCGACCATGTTAGTATACTACACCAAATTAAGGATTAGAAACACAAGCTGAGCCGTTACTAAAACGGGTTGTAACAGCTCCGCCAATTGCAAAAAGGGTGTTACATTTTTTTATAACGGAAATGGGGTCTGTAGGTGTAAATAATCCACAGGGACAGGTGGAGCCATCCTGATCAAGGGCGCACCAAGAAGAGCAAGTACTAGAAGTACTGAATCATCTCATCAGATCTGGGCACGAGAAAAGAGGAAGGGACACAGCACGAGATGTCGACATAAAGGAGTAGAAAAGTTCTGATGTGAGGCTCATCGTGTTCGAGGGCAATTAATACACTGGCAGAGTTGGTGAAGAGATAAGGAAAACTCGGACTAGGTGGGACTAGGCTAGGAATCTATGGGGCGACGTCGATCATCTCCACCTAACAAGCGATATCGGGTGATGATACCACTCGGCTAGATGCCTTGACTCGAGCAAAAGAAAAGATCAGGTAAAGCATCAGCTAGTCGCCCGAGAAGAACATAAAGGAAGCTACATCAGGCTCAACACTGTAATACCGATGTATCACCATTTCTAACTATAAATAGACATCGTGTAGAGAGCTAGAGAAAAAAAACCAAGTAATAAGTGAGATAGGGGAAAACACCAAGAGCTTGACAGTGAGAAGAGAGAGCTTGCTAGTGAGATACACCCTTTGTAACTTTGAATCAAGTAATAAGATCATCTCCTTACCCCCGTGGACGTAGGTAATCATGCCGAACCACGTATATCTTGTGTTCTTGTGCATCTCTTGATTGTCTACTTCAATATGCGTGTGTTTATGATTCTTTGGATGTAATAGTAGGATTTTCCACATCTACAGGGTCGTTACGAATTTTGGTTGTAACGGCCTTAGTAACAGTTGTGAGCCGTTACGAATTGACACGTGGTAACAGCTCAGGGCCGTTACGAATATTTTGTAACAACGCAGTCGTAACATCTTGAAGCCGTTACGAATTTTTTTGTAACAACAAAAAAAATTACTGCCAGTCAGCCTTGACCAGGTCAAGGCTGACTGGCAGTTCATTTTCTGCCGAAATTCTAAAATCAATACCCTGCATACACCTTTCAATACATTCGTCATCCACACTCAACAATAATTACTTCAATCTATTCATATCACATTCTTTCAATTCATATCCGATTCATATAACAAAAAACAGAAATTTATCTAAGTACCAAACTTTTTTTTTGTTAAGTATCAAATTTCTAATGGAATACATGGTGTCAACAATAACTTATTGTATTCTTTCAACAACTACTTAAACAGAATTCCTAAGTTTTGAGGAATCAACATCTTCTTAGAAACTTAAGAGAATTCCTAAGTTATGTGCGGCATAAAGCTCATACAACAATTTTTTACAAATAAGAGCATATAAGAATAAAACAAGCACAGAACTCACATAACAGTCTCTGCCTTCTCTTGCTTAGTCTTTCGCTGTCTTTCGCTCTCAATTCTGAAACACTTCGCCTAACCTGTTATAATAATACGTCTCAGCACCTAGAGGAAGTCAGTTGGTACCTGAGCCAACAAAAAATTCAACAACTTAAAACCATTATAAAGGAAAAGAAATATGCACTTTTAATTCATTATAAAGTTTATAGTAAAGTACGAAAAGTAAGTGCGGATTCAAATACATTAGACACCTTTCTCCGTGGTTTTCCATTGGTCAATAACAGATAAAACAAATTAAAGCAAAAAGCATAAAAACATATGATCAAATTACCATGCGATTCATCTTAGCCATCAGTTTCTTTCTTGTCAATTCCTAGCTCAGCAGAAACTGCATCAAGTTCTGCAAGTTCCTTTTTCATCAGCTCCTTCTTTGAAAGCTCTAAAAAATTGAAAGCATATACCATTATACTTGAAAAGTTAAAAACGAATATAGAACTATCACTTATCTCATGTTGACTATGAAAGTGTATAAGATAACACCTAAAATGTACCATTACAACGATACGCAAAGATTTATCATGTGTATTCAAACACGAGCATCACTGACTTGCATATTGTCAACTTGCTTCTTCTCATTCTATTATTAAATTCTACAAAAAAAGTCGCTTTTAGTGTTAAAATAATTGTAGAATTTGACTGCCAGCTATGACTTTTAGAATGCTTTCGCAGATTACTTCTTCTCATCAACTCGTGCATTTTGAAATACATACAATATATGAGATTGGATGATATGGGTGTAGGGAGTGTTAACTAGGACACTGGTGCAAGGGTCAGACACTCGAGCAAGTAAAGCCGAAATGAGGGCACAGATGTACACATCACAATATCATTGTTTTCGATATCTATGTGCTTCATTTTTCGCTTAAAATTTCACTATGAAATCTAAACTTGTACAGAGCACACATGCAGCTCATTGATTTACAACTGCATATGATGTGCAAAACCAATGTTCCAGACCTCGCATAATATACACACAACCTCGAGCATTATCATGTGTACCCACCCACACAAGTTTCGCAGGTGGTAGACACTATCTGTGTGCCCAACATGCAAAATTCAGAAAGTCGCCTATTACTTAGGCAATCAATGATACTAAATTCGACACACACAGAGAGAAGGGGGTGGGGAGGGCAAAAAACCTTACCATTGTCTTTGTTGTTTTACTAGTGTCCTTGCGTGAATGAACAAAAATCATTGCCTGGTGGCCCTGCTTCAGTGATTCTACCACCTGATGAACGCAAAGGGTCCCAGTATCAGCAATAGGTCTTCTGGATTAACTTCATAATCCCATAAACCACCAAATTAGCAAACTAACTGTTTGTACCATAAGTAAAAATACCACTTAATGGGCCAAATTGATACTTGAATCATCATTTGGTCCTCATCCAAGCCCGCTAACCAGTCAACCAAGGCAGCCCACCAGTCTGCACATACCGGTCAATGGTAAAAGTCGATCAACTATCAAAGTCAACGTCCGGTCAAGGTCAACGGTCAAAGTCAATGGTCGGGTCAGCGAGTCAAAGTCAACCGTCGGTCAATCAAAGTCGGCCGCACCCCAAGCCAATTTTCAGGTCTTGTAGCCAGCAATGCTGTAACCAATTCCTAGCCAAAAATTCTTCCATGATGCCAAACTCGGTCTCCAAATGCTGCGCCACGCGACACCTTTCATCCATTTGCCAGCCATCATGTCTATCAACCATCAAGCCAGTCCCTGCCCATGCAGTCAGCTGTTCCGCCAGCAAATGTCCACCAATACTGCCAGCCATCATTTATGCAGAATTTATCATGGAAGCATAAATGAGCAGTTTCATACATAAATCACCATGAAGGCATGCAACATTGATTCCAGCAGTTTCATACATAAATCATCATAAAGGCATGCAACATTGATTCCAGCAGTTTCATACATAAATCATCATAAAGGCATGCAACATTGATTCCAGCAGTTTCATACATAAATCACCATGAAGGCATGAAGATTGATTAATGCTAGGTTTCATTTAAATCATGATGGAGGCATGAATGAGAGTTAATGTTATTTATGTTTACATTGAAATTAGATATTCAACTGTATAAATAGGAGCAGAAATTATATGAAAGTGGAGGTAGCCAAGAGAGGGGGAGGCCAGGAAGGGAGAGAAAAACATACTTTGTAATACAAAAGTCAATAAAACATTTCTCCCCAAGGGGATTCATCCGTGGACGTAGGCAAAGCATGCCGAACCACGTAAAACCCGCGTCAATCTTCATCTCTTATTTGTTCCTCAGCTCGTCTCCTAACCTTAATTATTCATCAATTTATCCATTCATCGTGTTTCGTGCCCAAAAGTATTTTTGGGTACAAACATTGGCGCCGACTAAGGGGAAAAACGAGAAAAGAAATCGTGTTTTCCCATTGAGAAAAGTTGTTTAAAATGCTTCAAAATCGTGTCCGTGAAAAAGCAGTCTGAACGTCCTGAAAGGTCACTGCTGCAGTCCAGTTAATCGCAACTGCATAGATCCGCTTTGATCATGTGATCGCAGTGATCGACCAGCTGCCTTTCTTTGGCGACCGTATAATCGCACATACTACAATCCAGTTGATCGCAATCTTTGCAATCAAGATTCGCCGCTTCAGATTTCTGAAGCTATTATCCTGCGGATACGCTGAAAATCACATCACTACGAAATCGATGATAGTGTTGCTTGGACGCCTTTCGGTCAGCGGAAAAAAGATGTAGTGAAATACCATCAAGATCTGTTTTAGGATATTCGATCCACGACATGGCTGGATCCGGTTTCGATTTCTATCACTGCCGAATCCGACTAATCGCAATTCTTCAGCCGATTCGATGAATCACAATTACTATAGCCCAAAGCATCGTGGCAGAAGCCACCAAAGCTGATTCACTGCGAAAATCACCAAGGTTGTTGTCAGGATGTTCGATCCGCAGCATGTTCAAGTCCAAAGTCCAAAAAAAAATTGCTTCTCAAATAACGCGTTATCCACACATTCAGTTTCTTTGTATGACAAAATCAATCATCATGATCGCAAAGTTGTCAAAATGTCCACATCTAAAGGTGCACGAATACTCGAGAAAAACCTCCAGGAAAAGCATCTCGAAACTTCCGAGGAAAGAGCCACAAAAGTGCGGCAAAATCATGGTGAAAATTCCATGAGAAGCGGTAATGATCCAACAAACTGTTGCGAAATTGTAAAGAGAAAAGACAACAGACCTTGAAAACTGTTGCAAAGGTCAAAGAGAAAAGATAACACCACCAACAGCCGTTGCAGAAATTTCAAGACAAAAGGCAACAGTTCGTGAAAAGCGTGGCGAAACGTTTCAAAAAAAAAAAAAAAAAAAATCGAGCCGACGGCCACACCCGAGCCGGCGGCCCTGCTCACCCACTTCTGGGGTGACGTTCACCCACGTAAAGTTTCCTCACCCACATCTGGGGTTTTCGTTCACCCACGTTATGTTTCCTCACCCACATCTAGGAGGTTTCGTTTACCCACATACTTGACTTGTCAACCCACTTTATTTTTTGTTCACCACGTCATTTGCCCACGTAGGAGCACCACGTCGACTTACCGGCCAGTCAACATGCCACGTCGGCTGCCTTGTCAGCATGCCACGTCGGTGAACATGTCCGTCAAAGCATGCCACGTCGCCGAACATGTCCGGTCAAGCATGCCACGTCGGCCAACGTGCCCAATCAGCTTGCCACATCAGCGAACATGTCCAGTCAGCTTGCCACGTTAGCAACTTTATGCCACATCAGCATGCCACGACAGCAATTCGAACCAGTCAGCATGCGGGCTAAGATAAAATCTTGTTTCGTCAATAACTTCTTCGTTTTAAGTCTGAATCAAGTGATTTTTGGCTCGTTGGAATCATCTTTCAATTCCCTACAACATGGAAGTGAAAAACCATGAGTTTGGAAGCGGACGTGGCCGTGGTGGCAACTATGGTGGTGTTGATGGTGGTTTTTAAACAAAGGGTAAAATCGTAAAAACCCAAATAACCTAATGTCACTCTAGGTGACACATTTATTAGAACATTTAATGCATGTAGTCAGTAATTAATAGGGGTATTTTTTTCAAATTAGGGTTACAACGAACAAAACCCTAATTCCCCTCGTGCCAACGGCAAATCATGCCGACCACACATAGCCCAAGTTAGCCGCACCTCTATGCCAATGGAAAATCATGCCAGCCACACCAAACGCGCCAAAGCATGCCAACCATGCTAGCCGCACCTCTCTGCGCTAATGGAAAATCATGCCGACCACACCAAACGCGCAAAGCATGCCAACCATGCTAGCCGCACCTCGTGCCAATGGCAAATCATGCCGACCACACCTAGCCCAAGCTAGCCGCACCTCTATGCCAATGGCGAGATCATGCCTGACCACACAAAATGCTCCAAAGCATGCCAACCATGCTAGCCGCACCTCGGTGCCAATGGCAAATAATGCCAGCCACACCAAACGCGCCAAAGCATGCCAACAATACTAGCCGCACCTCCGTGCCAATGGGAAATCATGCCAGCCACACCTAGCCCAAGCTAGCCGCGCCATGCCAAACGTACTCTGCCTTGTCCCTAGCTATGCTAGTCACAACAAACGCGCCAAAGCATGCCAACCATGCTAGCCGCACCTCCGTGCCAATGGCAAATCATGCCCGACCACACCTAGCCCAAGCTAGCCGCGCCATGCCAAACGCACTCGCCTTGGCCCTAGCTATGCTAGTCACACCAAACGTTCAAGCATGCCAACCATGCTAGCCGCACCTCCATGCCAATGGCAAATCATGCCGACCCACA
The DNA here is from genome assembly GCA_023531295.1 of Papaver armeniacum. Lineage (NCBI taxonomy): Eukaryota > Viridiplantae > Streptophyta > Magnoliopsida > Ranunculales > Papaveraceae > Papaver > Papaver armeniacum. The sequence goes on from JAJJWW010011888.1 coordinate 1,298,271, forward strand.
CCTAGCCCAAGCTAGCCGTGCCATGCCAAACGTACTGCCTTGGCCTAGCTACGCGGGTCACGCCAAGACAAACACCCTTACCTTGGACCTAGCCGCGCCATGCCAACACGCTTTGGTAGCTTTTCTCACCCGTGGTGTGGCCCTAATGGCCGAGCATGCCATTGGCACATGCCAACACGCTGGGTGGTAGCTTTTCTCACCAGGGCGTGGCCCTAATGGACGAGCATGCCATTGGCACATGCCAACACGGTCGCTGGTAGCTTTTCTCACCAGGGCGTGGCCCTAATGGCCGTGCATGCCATTGGCACATGCAAACACGCTCGCTGGTAGCTTTTTTTATGAAGTTGTGCTCTAATGGCCCCGCATGCCATTAGCACACGCCAACATGCATCGGTAGCTTTTCTTACCGGTAGTGATCCAAATTGGCCACGCATGCCATTGGCACATGCAAAACACGCACGATGGTAGCCTAACTTGCAAGCCGTGCAACCTAGGCCCACTTGGCCATACGCGCCATTGGCACATGCCAAAACCCACGCTGGTAGCCTAACTTGCAAGCCGTGCAACCTACCGCCAAGGCATTCGCACATGCCACACACGCCACTAGCAGCTCTGGCATTGCCACTTACACTCAACGTGCAACCTACCACCAAGGCATTCCACACATGCCATTGGAACATGCCACACACGCCACTATAAGCTCTGGTATTGCCACTTGCGCTCGCGGTGCAACCCGCAACAAAGGCATTCCGCACATGCCACATGCTCCCTAGCAGCGCCACTTGCACTCAAGGTGCAACCAACACTCGAGACATCAACACAAGCGGGGATGCTTTCCGGGGTCTTGGTTTGGCGTTCCAGCATGCAGGCGTACACTACACTCACATTAAGAAAGCGTGAATAGGAATAAAACAGTCAAATAAATGAGGAAATAATGGTGAAAACGTTTTCACCCTTAAACACCGTGTGTTTACCACCTCCTCCCATTATTTCACCCTTTACTATCTTCCTTCATGAGGCTAGGGTGCGTTTCAATCTCGACTTGTATAAATAGGTCTTACCTATTTCCACCGGACAACAAGTCTCGGTCGGGGAGAAAAACAAAACATTCTCGGAAAGGCAACTTTGCAAGCTCTCCAAAAGCTTTCATCTCTTACAAGTTTCCTAAGCTTTCACTTTATGAGACAAGTCGAGACACTACTCTCCCAGCACTATTCTGGTCTCAACACCTTTCTTTGCTTCCCTCCCCAAATCAACCCTTCTCCTCCACTTTGTGACAGAAGCAAAGTCCGGAACGGCCATTTCTTGGTTTAGGCCGGACTTGTACAGCATTGATCTCTCGAATCTAGAAAGTGCTCACGTGCAGCACATTTGTTTAGGGTTTAAATCAGTTTCTCACTCACCTACCGAGTTTACCAAAATCGGCGGAAAACGATTTTTACCGCTAAACAGGTGGTTATCGTCCTTTAACTTCGTCTGTAGTTGTATGTCAGATATGAAATCGATATGGTTATACTGCTGCACAGTGCTACAACCGATATGGTGAAGGTTACCGCAATGACCAGGATGCAGCCAACATAACTACTCATGCTCCGCTCTCTGCCTATAACTATGTGGATCCATCGTGGTACCGACGACTCAGCGCGACCCATCATTTGACTTATAACATCCGAACCGAGCTGAATATAATGGCAATGATGTTGTTCTTGTTGGGAATGGAACAGGTTTGCCAACTACTCACATTGGGTCTTCCTTTTTCGATACGTCATCTTGTTCTTTCAAACTAAATAATATGCTTCATGTATGTTAAAGAAAAATTTACTAGGTTCGACAATTTACTCGAGATAATAATGCTTACTTTGAGTTTTATCCTGATATTTTCTATATAAAAGATCGTATGTGGGAAAGTTCTTCTAGCAAGGAAGAGTAAAGATGGGTTATATCACCTTCCTACATCGGTATCATCTAGTCAATCAAGGAAGGTATTCATAGGAGTTGGAGAAAGAACAACACAAGAAGTTTGGCATCATCGATTGGGACATCCGGCCTACAAAATAGTTCAACTAGTTTTAAATAAAAATAAGTTACATGTGAGTCACAAAAGGAAATCCGAGTTTTTGAAGCTTGTCGGTTGGGTAAAAGTCATCGACAAACATTAAGAATGACTCAATCCATCTCTCAATCTCCTCTTGATTTGATTTTTACGGATGTTTGGGTCATTCACCTACTATCTCAATGTCTGGTTCTAAGTATTATATTTTATTTATGAATGAATGTTCTAAGTATTCTTGGATTTACTCGATTACTTTCAAATCAAATGTTTTCCGAATTTTTGAGCAGTTCAAAGCAATGATAGAAAACATGTTTTCTTGCACTATTAAGGTTGTTTAGTCTGATTGGGGAGGAGATTTTCAGAAACTAGAAAATTATTTTGCTCGGCTTGGGATTGAGCACAGGGTATCGTGTCCTCACACACATGAACAAAACGGTGTTGTTGAGAGGAAGCATCGACATGTGGTTGATACAGGTCTTACACTAATAGCTCACGCAAAAATTCCTACTCAATTTAATACCATTAGTTGTTATGTTAATACAAGTATTCTATAGACCCAAGACCCAACCCTAAAGGACTTAAACAACAATTGAAGTAGGCAACAACCAGAGAGAAACAAAAATATCATCCAATGATCCTATACATTCTTAAGAGTACCATCCTTTGCTTATTATATTAATTAAAATATTACCCCAGTTTGACCCTTAAAAACTTGTCTATCTGATTGAATTATTTACAAACTGAGGAAGACCATTTATGTCATTCCTATTGCTGGCCGGAAAAAGCTAGGTAAACATTCCATCCTTCTTATGCAGTAGCATTTTTGTCATTCCTATTGCAGCACAACAGTTCCCTTCTCATCTATATATACGAGATTCTAAATAGTCACAATATAATCTCAATAAAAACAGTTTTAGTTATCCGTTTTACAGCGTTAACAACCAGTATGACTAAGAAGATGCCCTTTCGCGCCAATGGTCACCGTATATTATTGGATATAATATGGTGTTGTTCTTAATAATTTGGTTTAGGGTGATATATCTGAGACTCAACTTCTGTGTTTGAGTGATACCTGCATACACTGTGACTCCGTGAGTCGACAATGATGGAATTAAAATGAAAAATTGATGGAGAATTTTAAAACAACATGATCACTGAAAGGTACCGAACTAATATATTTCGTATTTCATTATTGTCAGTTTGTACAAGATATTGACAGGAACCTATTTTACAAAATTATTGAGAAATTTTCTCAGCACTTAATTACAAGTCATGATTTAATTGAGATGTAAGACTCATAAACGTTTCTTGGCTACAAGGAATCGTAACACCTCCCATTGGATAATCAAACCCGAATTCTTCCCCTGCTTGGTTTAGAAGTTCTTGCATGCAAACGTGATTCAAATATGATATCGGAACTACAAATCTCTTCTTCATTTGTGTCTCTCCAACGTAAACTGCAAAATGTCCTTTGGGGATGATTATCTCATCGTTCTTGCCTTTCGAAAATGATCATCTAAGAATTTTTGAAGTCAAAGTTAAACCCATGTTGCTCTTTTGGTTAAAGATTAAGAGAAATACGAAAGGTGATTGATGATTGGATTTTCTTTACGTATGGTAGAATGAAAAAAAAATAGATTTAAGATGTGAATACTTTGTAGTTTTGGTTTTTGAGTTCTTTAATAGTTCGGTGAGGAGATGACGGATGTTAACACAGAATATAGATGGTGTAACTTAGGACTACTCTGTCATCTATATACTATATTGTATCTTAGTGTATCTCTTTGTTTACTTGCCTAAAGGGCTACTGTGTAACTCTTGATTAATATAAATACATGTCCTCAAACCCTGTTTAGGGTTAAGAGTCATCAAAACTTATTATGGTATAGAGCCATTAGGGCCGTATTTTCCTTTTTTTTCTCTCTAAACAACAACCCTAGCAGCCATGTCTACCGAATCCTCTACACAATCCTCTACTATCTCATTTGTCCTCTCTTCTATGTCTACAAGTTCTTCTCCTCTCAATCTTAAACCTTCCTACATCTCCTTCAAACTTGATGAAACCAACTACATACAATGGCGTCGTCAAGTAGTTCCAATTCTACGTTCCCATGATCTCTACAGTAATGTGGATTACGAGGTTGAATCTCCATCTCCTTTTCTACCCGGTTCATCTCATCAAGATCCTCTCCCAAACCCCAAGTATCTCCCCGGTTTCAAGTTGATACATATCTTCTTAGGCTGGCTCCAAGCTACCCTAACTCGATCGTTTTTTGCCAATATTCCCGATTTTACCTATGCTCCCGAACTATGGCAATACTTAGCCAATACCTATGCAGCTCCAAGCTGCTGCTCGTTCTCTTCATTTGCGTCATCACTGCAAACCTTTCAAAGAGACAATCTCTCCATCTCTCGCATATCTTTCGAAAATCACTTCCATCGAGATTCTCTTTTGACTTCATCATCTCCTTTAACCGATGTTGAAATTGTTCTTAATACCCTTAGAGGTTTAGGACCTGATTATCAAGCTTTCTCAACCACCATAGAAACTCGTTCTCGCCCTTCCTACATTCTCTCGAGCTAAAGCCTTTGCTTCTCAATCATGAGATTCGTCTTACCCAATACAATCATTCAATATCCGACTCTACTCCTTCCACTGCCTTCTATGGTTCCACTTTTTCATCTTCTTCTTACACAAACTTTTCCCCTTCTCGTGGTGGTTACAACTCTAATCGTGGTGGTTACAACTCCTTCAGAGGTGGCCGTGGTGGAAACAATGGCCATGGTTATCGTGGTGGTGGTCGTGGTGCTGGTGGACGCGGACGAGGTGGTTACTTTGCACCTCCAACCCATTCGTTTGGTAATCAATTTCAACAGCGGCAGTCCATACTTGGTGCTCCTCAAGTGATCAATCCTTAGTGCTCCCCCTTCACAACTTTCGGGAACCAAATGTTAGATTTGTGAATCTAAGGCGCACCTTTGCATTAACTTGTGGGAACAGATTCAATCATGCGTTCCAAGCTCGTGACCTTCCTCGAGTCATTTCTTGCTATGCAACTCCAAGCTATACCATTTGATCAACATTGGTATCTTGATACAAGAGCCACAAATCACATGACGGCTGATCCCAACACCTCGCTACCGCTCCGACTGCCTACTCTGGTTCCAATCATGTTATGGTTGGTAATGGTAACCTTCTGCCCATTACTTCTACCGGCAATGCTTTGATCACAACGCCACATAGTTCCATATCTTTAAATCGAGTTTTTCATGTGCCTTTAATTGCAAAAAATCTTATTTCCGTCTCTCAATTAACTCGAGATTATAATGTTTCTGTGTGTTTTTATCGATTCGGTTTTTCTTAAGGATCGACAAACGGGGAAACTTCTACTCACCGGACCTAGTAATGGTGGTCTGTACTCCATTCGTCCTACCACTTCTTCCACATCTTCATCTCCAGTTACTGATCATAGTCATGTTGCTACTCTTTCCACTTCTCAGTTATGGTATATGCGTCTTGGTCATCTGCACAATCAAAGTCTCTCCAGCTTAGCTTTTCATAAGTTAGTTTCAGTACCTTCAATTATTAGGCACACTTTATGTAATAGTTGTGCTTGTGCTAAACATCATAGGTTATTTTTCTCTTTATCAACTTCAGTGAGTGATCATGTACTCTTTAAGGTTCATAGTGATTTATGGGGGCCTTCTCCGGTTATTTCAAATTACGGTTTCGATATTTTCTTCTTCTTGTGGATGATTTTCAGTTACTGGATATATTTTTGCATAATAAAACTCAAGTTTTTAACGTGTTAAGCACTTTAAAGCTCAAATCGAGAATCGTTTTCAACAACTCGAAAAATTTTGAGTGATGGTGGTGGAGAATATATTTCTCATTCTTTGCGTGATTTTTCACCGCCCATGGTGTTTTACATCAGTTTTCTTGCCCTCACACTCCACAGCAAAATGGTGTGTCTGAGCGCAAAATTCGTCATATAGTTGAAACAGGCTTGGCTTTTCTTCATCACAGCAACATGCCAAAGTCTTATTGGCCAGAGGCGTTTTCCACAGCCGTTTACCTCATTAATCGAATGCCTTAAATGCATTGCAGGTGGTTATTCACCGTATTTTAAGTTGTACAATGCCACTTTGACTACAACTTTCTTCGTGTCTTTGGTTGCTTATGCTACCCTAATTTAGTTCCGTACAACAAAAACAAATTGGAGTTCAAAACAAAACCATGTGTTTTCATTGGTTACTCACGACCAACACAAGGGATATAAATGTTTTGATTTGAGCAAGAACGTGTTAACACGGAATATAGATGGTGTAACTTAGGACTACTCATCATCTATATACCGTATTGTATCTTAGTGTATCTCTTTGTTTACTTGCCTAAAGGACTCTTGTGTAACTCTTGATTAATATAAATACATGTCCTCAAACCCTGTTTAGGGTTAAGAGTCATCAAAACCTATTAAGGGATAGTATTGCGAAGAGATCATTAATAGTTTGGTGAGGTGCCTACCAAAAGAATGGCAGCCAAACATTTGCTTGTCTATTCCGTGAGCACTATCGCATGGGTTTGCCACCTTCCATAACATTGTGTGGTCAAGTGGTTTGACATATTTAATTACCTTTTGAGAGAGCTCTTACAACTATAAATGGCTCTCTCATACAACTAAGAATGTTAATGTTGTATATCTTGCATATAAAAATTTATAAAGTGTCCAGAGAACTTACAAAGACAAACACCCATTGTCTGTCATATCCATATTTGAGGCCGAAAATGGGTCATTTGTCCAAAAAAATTTAAAACATGGTTCAAATGGACGAGTAAAAATTATTATGGATGAAATGGACACAAAAAAAATAGCAAGGATGAAACTGGATTCATCCTGGCTTAAACTTAAAAATAGCGAGGATGAAACTGGATGCATCCTGAGGGATAGAACATGAATAGAACATGATCATTAAAGGTTGCCTAGGCAGGGATATGCCTTCAATGTCAGCCCAAATCACTAGCACAATAAGAAATACATAGGAAATAAAATTGAAAATTTGGAAAGAAGGACTATCTTTTGTTGCCTCGTTAAAAACCTTGTCAAGGAAAACCCATTGTGGTAAACCCTTGGCTAAGGAAAAGAGTGCAACGTCGAAAGTCCATAAAACTATTGCAAAACTACCTAAAAAGATAAAATTACATTTATAATTCCTCAAGTTCATTGAAAATCTTCGTTCTCCATCGGTACCCAATGAGCTGTCTTTTAATGGTGGTCGTATGTATGTCGCCACAAGCAAGTTGTGGAAGATGAGTGTCTTCACTCGCGATAAAACTATCAATGTATGGTCCTAAGCCCTTCTACCAATAGCAAGATTAACAGAAGTGTCACGATGGCTTGTACAGGATAAATAATTCGTCCTCTTGGAGATTGTAGATGCCCTTTTAGGCTTTTCTGCAATCAAGAACTTATAAATTGAGAAATGTATCTCCAAAGAAATACAAGTAGAAAAATCACAGTTTATAAAACCGGACTCAGACAATACATAACCAACATTGATTTCAACATCATGTTGTTTCACAGGATCAGTCATATTTTTTGAAAGGAAGAATTACCGATGACTACACTAAATACTACAATCCTCGGAAGATAATGAAGCATTAAGACAAGATATAAATGATAAATCGAAAGATTAGCAGAAAACCTGTACAAAAACTTTAAATGATAAGACAATTAACTATTGATTTTGTTTTATTAATTAGATCTAAGATTCCTAATCTAAAAGACCAGATGATGATTTAAGACCTCTTAAAATCTAGACAAATTCCTAATAATGTTGAAACCGGGAACAACCAAACTACTGTATGCTTAATTCAAAGACAAAACTAATGAACCTAAATAATAATATTTTGAAAAACAGTACAAATTTGATAATCTTTACAAATTAAAAAAAGAAAAAGAAAATGGCCCCTGAATAGCCCAAAACACAATCTGTTTGATGCCTTTTTGCTAGTGAACTTGAAATGAAATCATCCTGCACCATAGCCGTGACCACATCTTTACTGAATAAGATGGTTCCAAAAGACTAAAGAATTAAACAGAGAAAAATTATAAACAGCTGAAAATTATTCTTTGAAAAAGATTTCGAGAGAGTAAGAAACAACAAAAAAAACAATGGTCGGGAAGCCGCTTGCCATTGCGTTTTTTCAGGATTAGCGGAGCGGAGGTGTAGAACTAAGATTCCATTAGGCATAGATGTCACGAAGGACCAAAATAAAGACTCAACAATCAAATCTAACTTGCTTACAAATTTAAAACAAACTCAGTTCAAATCTAGGCCAAGGTCTGAAAATAGGGGAGGCCCTATAAAAAAACTTAAGGGTGTAGACCAGGACTTAGAGAACCAAAGAGCCAAATGGGGATCCACGAGGAAGACAATAAGGATTTAAGAAAACAAAAGACCCAGACACTACAGTTCCTAATATTATTAACCAATAAACCTTTTAAAGCAAATCAGAAAAAACCTTCCAAACTAACAAAAAACTCATTGGCTAAGATAAAAATATTATAAGATATGGCTTCACAAGACCACCTACAAAAGTCAGGCTATCCACTTAAAAATTAACTGAGATTCATGATAATACTTTGAAGAAGATTAAAAGATCCTCACAAAAAATGGCTAAAGAAAATGGTGAACAAAGGTCAATAACCTGAAAGAAGACAGAAAGATACATAAATTCTTGACTATAAACTTCGTAAAGTAAAATCAAAAACATAAAATTGCTTCTTAAAAAGGAACACTCCGATTTCATAGTCTTCCCAAAATTAACGGTTAAGAAAGTTAAAACGAAATTTATTTATTTTTTTGATGAAAAATTGGCTCACTTAAACCATTTAAACAAATCACATGGCTCACATAAACCAGTGATAACAGAAGGAAGAAAAGAAAAGGTAATTAAGTTTTGAAAATTTTAACTAATTTTAGGATGAGAACATCAACATGCTCATTTAAAACATCCATACAAAATCACATGGCTCACATAAACCAGAGAAAACAGCCAAAAAAAAATACAAAACATTTTTGAAAACTTTAACCAATTTTAGGATGAGAACATCAACCTGCTCACATAAAACATCCATAGGAAAAAACACATGATTCACATAAACCAGGGAAAGATAAAAAAAATTGCAAAGAAATTTGGAATTTTACCAATTTTAGGATGAGAACATCGACATGCTCATTTAAAACATCCATACAAAGACAAATGGCTCACATAAATTACAGATAAAGAGGGAGAAAGGGAAATGAAATTTTTTTATAGGAATTTTGAACCATTTTTAAGAAGAGAACATCAAACAAGTTTAACATACATAGCTGGGTAACAAAAGCCGAAGACAACACGATTTTTTTTTTTTATCGGAAAATACTAACGGAGAAAAAACAATTTGAAATGACTTTTTAATAAACTTCTACCATAAACCCAATCAAGGAACCCCAAGAGAGAAACAGATTTCTAAAAGCAACAATCAAGGTGCAGAACATTATGAAATTGATCAGCAAAACCTAAAAATATTCACCCCAGATTTAATAAAGAGAGATCTCATCTACAAATTAAAGTTTCATCTACTTAAAATAGCCAAAATATAGGATCCAAATAAAATTTGGTAAAAGACTAGAACGCACACATGAGATCGGATAAAGAAATTTCACAAAGCGCAAAGAAATAGAGAAACAGAGGGGAAGAACACTCCTGTTGTTATTGTACCCAATACAGCGGTACCAAAGAAAACAACCTAAAATGGAGAAAGGAGAACATAAGAAGAAATTGAAAGAAAAGCAACACAAATAGATCCAAGGAAATGTCTGTTTTGAATGAAACAACAGCCCACTTTCCTTCTTGATCTCTAGGGAGGAATTAAACAATCAAGATAAAAAAAAGAAAAAATTATCACATCTACACCTATCTATCGTCCAGATCCGTCCCTCTTAGCTCATAACCCATTATTACCCAAAGGCAAGCTTAGAGATTTACTCCATTATCAGAGGAAAGATAACGGAAGAAGAAACGAGAAAGGGTTCCCAAATCCATTCTCTCTCTTAGTTTTAGATCTACTTTCTCTCTCTTTTTTGTTTTTCTCCTATTTCTTTGTTTTGTTTGAAGATTGAGATGAAGATTTTCAACAAAGATTGAGATTTTCTACGAGAGAAGATGATGATGAACACGGTGATGATGATAAAGATGATGAGAATATCAAGATGATGAACAAGATGGTGATTTTGTGGACGAAGATTTTTTTGCTTTTTCTCCTGTTTGATGTTGTTGTGGTTGAAGATGATCTTCAAGACGATGAAGATGTCAAGACGACGATAGATTTATGTTTTTCTTCGTCACTCTTTAACACTCTTGTTGAAGATGATGAATTTGATGAAGTTCATTCTTGAAATATGGACTTCATTTTCCGGAATGAAGTCTGTTTTTAGGTTTTTATATGGACTTCATTTTACGGAATGAAGTACATTTTTTAGGTTTTTATATGGACTTCATTTACGGAATGAAGTCTGTTTTTTCAGTTTTTATATGGACATCATTTTACGGAATGAAGTCTGTTTTTAGGTTTTTTAGGTTTTTATATGGACTTCATTTTCTGGAATGAAGTCTGTTTTTTAGGTTTTTATATGGACTTCATTTTGGAATGAAGTATGTTTTTTTAGATTTTTATATGGACTTCATTTCGGAATAAAGTATGTTTTTAGGTTTTATATGGACTTCATTTTCGGATTGAAGTCTATTTTTTAGGTTTTTATATGGACTTCATTTACGGAATGAAGTATGTTTTTTTTTTTTAGGTTTTTATATGGACTTCATTTTTACGGAATGAAGTCTGCGTTTTTTTTAGGTTTTTTCGGACTTCATTTCCGGAATGAAGTGCTACAATAAAATAAGTAAAATTAACACGGAAGGTTATTTTTTAGGTTTAATATTTTTAAATAATTATGGGCCAAACAAGTAAAGGCGTTTGGCCAAAGGACCAAACAGAACATGGGCCCACCTTAAAAAGGACCAAACGATATTTTCCCAATATATAACTCATGTCCTAAATTATAGAGATATCAAAACAGAAAATAGGTAATTTTTTAATTGGTTTTTCACGTCTATCTTGGATTGCCTTGGCAACAAATTCTCGAAACACAAGCCTTCACCATGACCGAGAAAAACTTAGTTCATCTGCTTTGGCTAAACAAAATGTGAATGATTAGATGAATAATTGGCTACAATCTAGCACTTCTTATTGTTTATGTTTGGATGAGACTTGTCTCCTGTTACGAAAACCAAACACTGTGACTGTGTCTTTCATGGTAATCCAATTACTACTGGATTCTTTCCTCACGCTGCCCTTCATCATGGATCGGGCTGTTGCCAGATCTTCCCATCTGACTCAAGAAGTATGCAAGTTATAAAGAAGCACATAGTTTACAGCATTATGATTAGAAAATCTGAATCATTTATGCCTTCTATTTGATAGACTTCAACATGCTGTAGTTTTTATCATGCTGATCCACAGCAGACAGCAAAGCATAATTTTACCCATTTTTAGAACCCCTAGTTTTTAGGCTGTATTAGATATTGCATATATATTTCTTTCCATTTCTCAATTATAATAAATGAAAAATAAAAGAGAAACTCATTTTATTATATAGTTAACGGTTGGTTAATTTTAGCCAATAGAATTGATTTGTTTCGTGCACACACTTTAACGATAATTGGACTCAATTTTTATTGTAGTGATATTTATTTCCAGTAAGTTTGGGTTTGGGTGATCCGTTTAAGGATCCTAAAAGAACTTAGTAGGAGAACTTCTCATACATAATGGATATACTTAATTAAGATGTGCAAGCGAAGAATATATAACTTCATTTGGTTGATTAAATGTATAATTTCTAACTAAAATTCGCTATTTCAATATCATCAGTTTGTACAAGAGATTAACACAACCCTATATTACAAAATTGTTCAGAAGTTTTCTCTCCACTTGATTACAAGTCAGTCAGTTGAGATGTAAGATTCATAAATGTTTCTTCGCTACAAGGAATTGTAACACCCCCATTGGATAATCAAACCCAAATTCTTCCCCTGCTTGGTTTAGGAGTTCTTGGACACAAGTATGATTCAAATATGATATAGGAATTACAAATCTCTTCTTGATTTGACTCTCTCCAACATAAATTGCAAAATGCCCTTTGGGGATCACCATCTCATCATTCTTTCCTTTGGAAGAAGATCTTCGGAGTATTTTTGATGTCAAATTGAAACCCATATCTTGAGCTTAAAGCTAGTTGAAGATTAGATTTTTTGGATGTAGACTTGATTGAACGATGTTATAGAAAGAGGTTTAAGATATGAATACTTTACTATTTTGGTTGTATAATTTCTTGAAATGTGTTTATGTATATATAGTTGAAACGATGGACAGTAGAAGGAACCATTATTTGACAAGGTGCCTACCAAAAAGCTAAGGTGGAAATAAGAAGAAGGATTTGTGTATCTGCTGGGCTCATTTGTGTATCACTACATATGTACAATCACATGGTTTTGTTCCTCATACTTAAATATGATTGGTTGTTTGTTTGTTTGCTTGTTTAAAAGAATTAGTGGTGAAGAAGCATTTGCTTGTCTATAACAATTTTGGCTAATGCTGAGCATAATCACATGGTTTTGCCTGCTTTGTAGTACTACTTGTGTGGCCAAGTAGTTGCAGTTGTACGTATTAATATGGTTCCAACATATTATGCCCTACCATTTGGGAGTTGTTATGATGAGCAGAAGGTTATCTCTGTGGTTTCAATGTGCCCTATCACATGTTCCATATCTATCATACACAAACTCAGTCAGGGGTCCATTAGCTTATCTTCTTCAGATTACTGATAACACAAATGAGTGGATTGGAATTACTAAAAAATTGATTGCCTTTAGTTTAGTTTAGAGTTTACGTTAAAAGTACTTGCTTGAAGAATGGGAAACAAGTCCTGATGGTTATAAAAGAATAAAACCGCGGTTTTTAGTCGTATGAAGTCTATACCGTTTTTGGAACTTGGAAGCACTAGTTGATTTAGTCTTCAGTTACTTTGATTTTGCATTTGATAAGTATATTTGACTTGTTTATTAATTTCTAATGTTTCGGACTGTAATTCTCTTTTTTTTTTCGAAGATTAAGGTTATAATAAGAGAAAAGGCTCCTGAAACGCAAAGAGCAAATACCGAAAATGTTACAGACTGCAGACACTGTTACAGACACACTTTCGAAGACTGCGGACACATTAAAAAGAAAAATGAATGAGGTTCTACCGAGAAATGTATACATACCGGGATCTTATATTTCTCATATTTATTCCTACCTTATGAGAGCTCTTACGATCTCATCGTTCTTGCCTTCCGAAAAATGCTGTCTAAGAAACGTCCATATAGAAACCTAACATAATAGATGAATTCTCTATGTAGAAACCTTCAATGTCCACATCACATGAGCCTTTCATTATTAATTACACCTAAGAGTACCATCCCGTGCTTAATATATTAATTCAAATATTACCCGAGCTTGACCCTTAAAAAGTTGTCTATCTGATTGAACTAGTGACAAACTGAGGAAGACCATTTTTGTCATTCCTATTGCATGATGGAGAAAGCTTGGTAAACATTATCGTTCTTGTGCATTAGCATTTTTGTCATCCCTATTGCAACACAACAGTTCCCTTATCTTCTATATATACGATATTCTAAATTTTATATATAATTTGAGTATGAAATACTGGCTCCAGAATGAAAGTTGAGCCAAAAACTTGAATTCTAGAGCGCCTGACCCCCGACTAATAAGAATTGAGGATTTTGAAACAATTTCGGTCTTTTTCTGCCCCACGAAGGATAGATGATGAGTACCTTTACCAAAATTATCCTAATCTTCAGCGACCACTTTCCCTCTCCCAATTTTCCCTTATTTTCTTTCTCATGAAACCCTACACATCTAGTTTCTCATGAAACACTACACAGCCGGCAAAATTCTTCTTTTGGCAAGTTGTATTACGGCAAAGAGAAACTTCAATCTCAAAGGGTTTACGATAATATTGGTTACAAGGTAAAACCATGTAGTTAATTCAGCACAAAATTGGTTAAAAAGACCAAAATCAAAATTTCCTGGGTGAAAAGGACAATTGATTTAGAATCTTTGTTTAAATGGACAAAAATTTAAAAATAGGGGGATGTAACCGGTTTCATCCTGTCCATTTTCAAATATTTTTTCTTATTTTTATTTTACGAGGATGCATCAGGTTTCATCCTTGCTATTTTTTAAGTTTAGCGGGGATGAATCCAGGTTTCATCCTTGCTATTTTTTTTGTCCATTTCACCCATAAATTTTTTTACTCGTCCATTTGAACTAGTGTTTTAAATTTTTTTGGACAAATGACCCATTTTCTCGTTAATTCGGTCGGTTTGTTTTCGGGTTTGTTTCTGATTCTTTTTTTTTTTTTTTGGAGCAGGTACTAACGGAATGCAGATGTAGCTATTCGTGTTTGTTTCTTTGGAATCCTTATTTGAGATTGAAGTAGAAATAAAAATCTAGAGTTTCAAATGATTTTTGATACAAAACCCTAATTTTTTCTCATATCCGTAATCCAGTACTTCCTCTTTTTCTCTTCCAAATGTAATCTGCCTCTATTCAATCCAATTAACTAAGTCTACTTTCCAATTATTTTACAATATTGAGTTCAGATCACGATAAAACACTTAATTAAATAGAGTATCATAGTGGAGGACTTGCAGAAGTGATATGGTCAGATATGAATCATATTTTTTGGTAATATGATGATTAAGGTAAACTCATAAATTTCCTGATTTTGCTATTCCATTAATTTTTTTTTTTGGTGATATACATTTCCCGTATAAGTGGGATAACCATCTACACATTATATATTGAAGTAAGACACTGCCATGCAGTATCTTTTCCAAAACAAAGTGCAATTCTAAAACACTAATTTTGTCTTAGAGGTACTATATACTCCCTCCGTCCCTAATTAGATGAGCTACTTGTAGTTTGCACAAATTTTAAGGCAAGGAGGAAAGTGGAGTATATTTAAGTATATTTTTACAATTATACCCTTATGGGCAATAATTAGTAAAATTTAGAAACGATTTATCTCTTAAACAATACCACGATTTTTTATAAACTTTATACCGTTGAAAAACATTTTAAAACACCTACGCAACGAATATAAACATGACTATCAAATTATATATAATTCTTATAGAAAAAATAATCAATTAAAAGGGTAGTTTTAGAAATATCTCCTTGGTTAGTGAAATAGCTCATCTATTTGTGAATGACAACACTAAAAACCAAGTAGCTCATCTAATTAGGGACGGAGGGAGTAAGTTAATATTAAAGAGTCTTTTAGAGATCAAATATAGCATTTTGCAGGCGCAACTTTGCATCCATGTGAAGGTTCAACAATCCAAGTGCTCATACAAGGAAAGTTGAGTGTATGGAGAATATTGGGTTTTTTCATAAAGTAAGTATGACATTATCACTTGCTGTACATTTCTTGCATTTCCATGCTGAAACTCAAAGAGCTCTAATATTTTATTGGTTCTCTACAAATCTGGTATTGTGGAAGAACAAACGTTTAGTGCTCTACGCAAACTAAAACCACAAATTAGTCCTATAAAAATTAGACATTGATTATCTTATTAAGTCTCTGTTATTTATTTCGCCGAGCCATTATTTATGTCATAGAAAAATGGTTCCAACAAACCACTGGATGGTGTGACCTCTGATGCACCACTTGCCATGGACTGTCCGGGGTTCACTTTCAATGATTGCTGAGGATAGCAGGTCCCGCATACGCGTGACGCCATTGCAAAAGCTTAAGCCCAACACAAAGATTCCAATGTAATTTAATATCGATATAGATGAGTTAAGCCACAGTTCGAGCTTATATATGGAAGAAATCCGATGGCTTGATCCAAGACTTCAGAGTGGTGCAACACAACATGGTGGTGACTGTTGAGTCCCATTTCTTTACTTTGATAGAAGTTTATTTTAAGATCGTCAATATATTATTTAAGGACATGGTTTCCAAGTAAAAATTGAGTCTATATATAAGTAGACCAAGTTGGAGCATTTCCGTTAATTAATTTGTGTATATATATATATATGTTGGGAACTATGCAAGCAAGAAGGTCAGCACAACCCAAAATACGATATCCATTTTCATCCGTTAATCACGATCATCATATGATGGGGATGTTGGTGAAAATAATAACTTTGAAACGGATGCATTTTTTCACACAGTCACACTGGTTGTCCAAATTTTGCTGCTGATGAGCTGATCAAGTTTTTTCTTTGTTACTGCTGGGATAGGCCTTATGTCAGGTAAATATATGTTTCTCAATAATTTCTAGAGTACTACTATGTTGCATTATGTGTTAGCTAAATAATCATATTCATGTTAACTGTTCATCACCTAGCACTTGGTTACGATACTTGGTTTGGTTGTTGCAAGTTGCATGCCACATCCACAACTTGGAAGTAAATCTGTTGTTTTCTTATATTTGGCACCTTATCCAATCTTGCGATCAATCGAAGGGTTAAAAATAAGGCACGCTTGATTTGATAACAACCAAAGGGCTAAAAATAAGGCACACTTGATTTTTGATAACAAATTAAAAATTCTAAGACGTCTAGATATTTTTGTGGCACTAGGGGTTCATAATGCATCTTTCTTCATTAATTATATCAGATGAAAAATACGAAATGAACGGACATTGGGAAAAAATATCTAAGAGTTCTTTGCTCATGTTGTTTTGAGAAGTCACTTATTGTATTTGCATAACCAAGTTTTTTTGTTTTTGGTTATTTCAGCTGCGATGGTAGTCGAGGTGGTTATGGCAATGTGGGGGCCTCAGGCAAACAAACAACAACAAAGATTGAGGACCTGGGTCAGAAAGACATCACCAATAAGGGAAACCATTTGCAGTCCGTACAGATAGAATCTGTATACACTTTCCTGCCAAGTTGAAGCAACTATGTAAACACAGATATAGAAGGTGTGGAAAACTATCCATGTAGTCACAAATGATTAATTCAGTTTAATGTTTCTTGATAGTTATTTCATTATTTGAGTATCTAATGAGAAAGAGGTGGTGAATTATTTAGCATCCCTGATGCCAATACTTAATAGTGTCAAACAATAACTGTGTGTCAATTGTAAAATGCTTACTGTAGATTGAAGATTGGGCTTTTGTCTATGTTGGTTATATCCGTTATGCTAATACTCTTCAATCTCTACATTTTCGGTACAAATAATAATACGGAGATAATGATCGAGCTCCACCAACCTATCCCCGTGCAACGCACGGGAAAGATACTAGTCAACAACCTAAAAACTCAATACCATCCCTCACTCCAGAATAAAAGTAGCACTGGTGCTGCTTACCCTCCCTCCTATTGGCTGGTGAGCGAAACCTCGCGCTCTCATTGGCTAATTGAGAAACCATTCGTATTCGTCGGATGAAATTTCGTTATATATGGTGCGTTGATCTGACAATGTGCGGTGTAGATTGACTGGATTGGTGGGACAAACGCGACAGACGGCCCCCATTGTTTAGAAAAATTGCTATATTAATTTCGTGCATTTATTTTGAAAATCCAAAAAATAAAAATAACTACTATATTAATTCTGGACATTTATGATTAAAATAAAAAAAAATCAATTCAACATATTTATGGAATAAAATAATCTTTTATAATTTTATAAAAATCCAAAAAATAAAAAAATTACTATATTAATTTTGGACATTTATGATTAAAATAAAAAAAAATCAAATTAACATATTTATGAAATAAAATAATTACATATATAGCTTCACGTAATTATTGTAAAAGATCCAGAGAATTAACAAAATACTACATTATAATTTTGGACATTTATGATTAGAATAAAAAATAAAATCGACGTATTTACGGAATAAAAAAAGATTTATATTTTTTTAATCTTTTAAAAGGAAAAAAATATAGAAATAACTATATTAATTTTTAGTATTAATGATAAATATCTAACAAAGGAAAAACCAAGAATATATAAAAAATACTACAATAATTGATATTTAAATTTCTATTTATATTTATGTTAACGATATCCATTAATATAAAAAAAATCTAATCATTTACCTGAACACAATCTAACAAGTTCCATTAATACTATTAATTTACTAATAAAAACAACGTCATTAGTTAATAAAGGATGGAAATCATTCTTCACCCCTATTTTCTTTATAACAAACCATATAACTGGATTTAATTCCATAACGATTGTAAAAATTTTCTTTGGAACTAAGTTTCTAACATCTATATAAAGAATGCAAATCACTCTTTATTCCTACATAAACCACGTACTTTTTGTGAAAAAAAGAGGTAGCGAACAGAAGATATCAACTATGACTTTTGAAGAAAATCACAACAAAGGGGAAGCAATGGTAGTTGATTCCGGTGGTATGTAAACTTATTCAAATGTCGCAATTTGGATTCATAGGCTGCTGTTTTTTTTTCTTATCAGTTTTTTCTTTATATTAATAGGTTGATGTTTTTTTTTCTCTAATCAATTTTAAAATATATGATGTTTATATGTAGGTAAGAAACATTTGGGAACAGTTTATACCCCCTTCAAGCGTCTGGTTAGGAAACAGACACAACAGAAAGCCGTGAGGGCTTTGGTTTTGAAAATGGAGATTTGAAAACAGAAAAACAGGTCAATTATTGAGTTTGGACCTACATCTCATTGACCAATAGGTAAGTTAGTCGACCTCTGTTGCATATTTACGGTAAAAGTTAATTGTTTTTTTTTAACCGATTAGAAATTAATTGTTGATTGGATATAATACAGGGTACTCAAATGAATGCTAGGGTAGGCAAATATTATATACAGTTGTTTGAAGAGAAATTCGAGGAGGGAAATGTGTATTCCATTCAGAGGTTTAGCATTGCCAAGCCATCAGCCGGTTATAGAATTGTGTCCTTTGAAAATGTAATGTGGTTGAACAGGTTTAGCAAGGTGGAACATCTGAAAGTTCACATCTCGACTTTTCCCTAAGAGATATTTAGTTTCCTTTCTCTGGAGAATATTGGGACCATAAAAAATGATACTACGTATTATACATGTGAACAGTCGGAAATAAGAAAAAAACTAATTTTTTTGTTTGGTAAAAACAACAAACATTAACCTCTTCTTATATAATTCCTGCAGCTGTGATTGGAAGGCTAAATTCCGTGTCGAACGTTGTGACGAAATCAGTTAAAGAATTTGAGAAAGTAAGTGATGTGTTTATGAGGGAGATTATTCTTGAGAATGAGAGGTAAACTACACGGTATCTTATGGGTTTTTGATTCAATAATTTTGGTTGAGTGGATTATCCTAATGGATTTTTGTTCGTCTTTAGGTGAACTACAATGAAAGTAACCTTATGGGGTGATTTGGTTCATGCTATCAAGGATGGGATATTGGATGGTCGTCCAAATGTACCTGTGGTGATGATTGTCACTGGTACATATGTGAAGGATCATTTGGGTGAGCAATTTTGAAGAAACCATTTGTAGACTAATACTTTTAAGTTATTTATGGAAGCTGCTACCATGCAGTATGCAATTGTTCATACATATTAATGACGTAATCTTTTCAACAGTTGTAATTATATATGGAAAGAAAATTTTAAATAAGTGTTTTTAAAACTCAAAATATCTAAAAACCTTAGGGCAAAAAAATCTTTAGAGGTCTACTTATGGTAAAAGAATCCCAAACGGATAGCTTAAATATTTAGTATGTTAAAAAAAATCTTTTTCCCACCTGTATTTTCGAATTAATTTAGGGAAGAAAAATCTTTCCATTACTTTGTTATATTTTGTTGCCACGCAAAGAATTTTAATTCCATTTCATTTCTCATTTCTCATTGTTTTCTTTGCAGACGAGTCTCAAAGGCCTATATTAAGGACATTGACATGGATATTTGTAAAATGAATAATTCTCTTTGTCATCTTAGATACATTCTCTAAACATGTACAAGTCTTTTCGATGATGTAGTAATATATAATTATAAACCAGGATGATATTGGCCCGGTCCATCATTTTCAATTCTATGTGGGGAAAAAAAGGATAAATGTTAATATGAAATAGGGAAATAGGAATAAGGATGGATGTAAATCCCAAACAATATTGTTAAGTTATTGTCCTAAGAGCATTCTACTCTCTCTTGGCCTTCCTTTATAAATTTTTTGATTTTTTTTATGGGGTTATGCCAAATTATTGAATTATAGTTTTTTGTGAAACCTATTCTTATTATTCTTTTCTTTCTTGAACATGATATACGCATGAAATTTTTTTGTTTAATAGACCATCTCAGTAACGACACTTCGTTATCTTGACCTACGGTTGATATGAGTTTTATGTTTTGTATCAAGCCACATACATAGTAAAATTATCTATATGCATCACTAAAAATCCAGCAACTAAATTATTTAATTAACCAATACAATATAGATTCTCTTTGTGGGACAATCATTAATTAGTGGACAATCCTTACGGTTAAAGTAACAATCACGAATATTCAAAAGCGAGTCTTGGTGGGATGTTATTTCATTGCTTGATTACAACTTCTTTTGACGGGAAGCATTCATCTGTTTTGTACTATCTAGAATTGGAAAATTATTTTATGTTATATCGTGTATTCTTTTAATGTGTCTAATATCATATATTAATATTTGAGTGTGATTTTTCATTTAACTATAAGGAGTTGGTGCCTAGGTTGGGTTGACCGCTTGATTCTTAGCACAAGTTTTGAAGAAAGATATATCAATGCATTTTCTTGATTACATCATCTTCGACGAGAAACATTTTATATTCTTTTCACTATTTATGGTTGAAAATCTATTTTATATTAATATCAATTTTTAGTATCACTAATATCAGATATCCAAACAATTATACAATGAGTGTGATTTTTTTAACTACAGGGACTTGGATCCTGGAAGAGAACTTGAGTTGGTCAGTCGCTTGATTCCTAACGCAAGTATATGATTCATAAAAATATATCAGTGAATTTCCTTGATTACATCATCTTCGACGGGAAGTAATTCATATATATGCTTTGCAATATTTAGAGTTGAAAATCTATTTTATATTAACAATAAATACAATTCAAGTAAGAGTCATAAATAGGAAAAGAAAAAAATGATAAGAATTCATAGCCAATATAATTCAGATTCTGTTTGCCAATTAAAACACTCCAATTATCAATAGGCGATCCTTACGGTTAAAGAAACAATCACGGATATTCAAAAGGGGTCATAGTGGGATATTAGTGCATTTTCTTGATTACAACTTCTTTGATGGGAAGCACTTCATCTGTTTTGCACTATTTAGAATTTACAAGCTATTTTTATGTTATATATCGTGTGTTCTTTTAATGTCTCTAATATGAGGTATTGATACAACCATATAATAAGTGTGATTTTTCATTTAACTATACGAACTTGGATCCTGGAAGAGAACTTGATTTGGCTTCCTGATTCCTAACGCAAGCTTATGATTCTTAAGAAAGATATATCGGTGCATTTTCTTGATTGCTTCTTTGTGGAAGCACTCTACATGCTTTGCGATATTTAGGGTTAGCAATTTATTTTACATTAAGATCGTGTTATTTTCGGTGTCTCTAATGTCGATATCAGCACAACCATATAATATGTGTGATTTTTCATTCAACTACAAGAAGTTGGAGCAGGAAAATTACCCGCTTGATTTTTCAGGCAAGCATACATTTTCTGAAGAAAAATATATATGTGTGTTTCCTTAATTACATTTTCTTTGACGTGAAGCACTTCATATGCGTTGCATTATTTAGAGCTGGCAATCTATTTTATATTAATATCATGATTTTTTTAATGTCACTAATATCACATATCGATGCCTATATAATGACTAATGACATTTCCTTGATTACTTCTTTGACGGGAAGCACTTCATATGCTTTGCATTATTTAGAGCTGGCAACCTATTTTATATTAATATCCTGATTTTTTTAATGTCTCTAATATCACATATTGATGCCTATATAATGACTAATGACAATTCCTCGATTTCTTCTTTAACGGGAAGCACTTTATATGCTTTGGACTATTTAGGGTTGGCAATATGTTGTCTATTAATATCGTGTTATTTTTACTGTCTTTAATGTAAGATATTAACACAACAACATAATATGTGTAATTTTTCATTCAACTACAAGAAGTTGGAGCCAAGAAAAACAAATTTGAGTTAGCCGCTTTATTTTTAACGCAAGTATATGATTTCTGAAGAAAAATATATATGTACGTTTCCTTAATTATATTTTCTTTGACGAGAAACATATCATATGCTTTTCCCTATTTAGAGTTGACAATCTATTTTTTAGTGTCTCTAACTTCAGATATCAATGCCTATATAATGACTAATGAGTGTGGTTTTTCATTTAACTATAACAAGTTTGAGCCTGGAAGAGAAGTTAAGTTGGTCCCTTAATTCTTAACACAAATATATGATTTTCGAAGAAACATATATCAATGCATTTCCTTGATAACATTTTCTTTGACGGGAAGCAATTCATATGTTATGCACCATTTAGAGTTTTCAATCAATTTTATATTAATATTGTGTTTTTTTTAGTGTCTCCAATATCAGATATTGATTTAACTGTATAGAAAGTATGATGTTTCAGTTAACTATCAATAGTACTGATACATGTAATGTAATGAACTACTGATTGATTTCAAAGGTCAGTATAATTTTTCAAAATTATTTTATTTAAGAGGATTTCTTAATCTCCAACCCTTTAAACAATATGTAATCGATGAATAATTTGGTTCTGATTGTTAGTTTACTAAATGATTGCTTCAAAAAATAAATAAATGATAATTGGTGTTTTCATGGTACAATGCGTTGTTAATTGAGATCCTTTCTTGGACAAAGGGGCTTCGCCTGGCGAGGATCGGTCTGCACCGGTTGAAGCACGGGTTAAATACTAAAAAAATAATTAATTGTGTATTTGTAGCTTAAAATATTTTAGTTTATTTGTAAAATTGATTATTATTTTATTATATTGCATGAAAGTAGTTTTCAAAACCATATTAGATCCTCAAATCATAATAATATTATATATATTTGATTATTATAAAGTTTTAACTGTTAATTGTCAATCTATTGGATAGTAATTCTAGAAGCCTATTAGAACTCTTATTAGGACGGGTGCGGGGCGAAGCCCCGCCTTAGTGAACATGAACTGACGATGTAAGAAATTCCATCACTCCCGGTGCGTAGCACGGGTTTCAAGCTAGTAGTCAATAAAAATAGTTTTATTCTAAATAGTCAATATATACGATATTTTAAATTTACCTATTTATCGATCATAAAAAAAAAAAAAAAAAAAAAAAAAAGTCAATAAAAATAGTTTTAGTTATCCGTTTTAGAACTTTAACAACCGGTACAATTAAGAAGATGATCTTTCGAACTAATAGACGCGGTATTTTAATAGATATAATATGGGATTGTTCCTCATAATTTGGTTTAGAGTGCTAATTAAATCTAAGACTCACTGCTGTGTTTGAGAGATACGTACATACACCGTGAGTCGATTATTTATGAAATTAAAATGAAAAATTGGTGGAGAATTTTAAAATAACATGATTACTGAAAGGTGTCGAACTAATAAATTTTCGTACTTCAATATTGTCACTTTGTACAAGAGAATAACAGGAACCTATTTTACAAAATTGTTGAGAAATTTTCTCAGCACTTGATTACAAGTCATTTAATTGAGATGTAAGGTTCATAAACGTTTCTTCGCTACAAGGAATCGTAACACCTCCCATTGGATAATCAAACCCGAATTCTTCCCCTGCTTGGTTTAGAAGTTCCTGGATGGAAATGTGATTCAAATACGATATTGGAACTACAAATCTCTTCTTGATTTGAGTATCTCCAACGTAAACTGCAAAATGTCCTTTAGGTATGACCATCTCATCGTTCTTGCCTTTCGAAAATGATCGTCTAAGTATTCTTGAAGTCAAAGTGAAACCCATATCGATCTTTTGTGTAAAGATGAAGAGAAATAGGAAAGGTGATTGAAGATTAGGTTTTCTTGATGTATACTTGAATGAACAATGTTTAAGATGTTAAAACTTTGTTGTTTTGGTTGTTTGAGTTCTTGAAATGTGTTGTTGTATATATAGAGGAGATGATGGATAGCAGTGCGGAGAGACAATTATTAGTTTGGTGCAGTGCCTACCAAAAAGTTATGGTGGAAATGAGAAGAAGAGAGAGACTCAACTTACCCAACTTAAATGCGACATTTGCTTGCCTGTAACAATTTGGGCTAATGCTGATCCTAATCACATGGTTTTGCCTCCTTTGTAGTACTCCTTGTGTGGTCAAGCAAGTAATTGCAGTTGTACATATTATTATGTTTCAACATATTATGCCCTACCATTTGAGAGATGTTATGAGCTAAAGTTAATGCGGAAATGAAAGGAGTGATAAGAGAAGACTTGTCTTTTCAACAATTAGTGGGCTCGTCGTCGCCTTTGCTATGAGGGATTTCACATGGGATTGTTGCCTTGCTCAACATCAAAATGGTCATTACTTAATTTTAGTTGTTCGCAATATAAGAACCCAAGATATGCTAAGGATACAATAAAACATGATGACCCAAAGTGATATTAATAACTCAAAAACACATTTTATATTGACAGATAGGTCTTTCAAACCTAACGAGAGTTTAAATTTGATTCTTAGGTTGTTGAGTGCAAACAGTGGCATGAATAAGAGAACTTAGATAGTAAAACAGATATTTACGTACTGTTTTTTAAGGAGAATACATTTTGATTTCAATTTTTTTTTTCGGTCAAAGAGAAATTTCATTGAATAAAAGCACTTAAGGGGTACCTTAACCCGAAGAATACAACGGAACAAAAAAAAAGGAACCGAAAGGGGATTCGGCTAGCCAAGTAAAAAAATACAAAAAAAATTATGGAGGTCGGTATAATGAAACCCATAGATAAATTACCTTATTTTCCGTAAGCCCTAACATTCTTGTATTTGATTCCACCCAACAAAACGCTTATAATCTGATATCCCTAATGAGGCTTGCCAAAGTTTATTTTTGTTATCGAAGGTTCTTGCGTTTCGCTCTTTCCATATACACCACCATGCATATAGCAACCGGGATGTTATTCCATACTCAACTAAGTCTTTCATCTCCGCGGGATGTTATTCTATTCTGTGAGCTCTATCACATGGGTTTGCCTCCTTCCAAAATATTGTGTGGTCAAGTGGATAATCAGATTAATATTCCGATGTTTAACATGTTTAGCCCTACCTTCAGAGAGAGAAATTACAACTACAAATGGCTCTCTCACAACTATAAATATCGTATATCTTTCACATAGAAATTTATCAAGTGTTCAGACATGTTTATTTGTCACAGGATTCACAACCAATATCTCTATAAATTTGGCATGTTTATTTGTCACAGGATTCACAGGATTTATATGTGTTCAGACATGTTTCTTAGTTGGTACATTAATGTTGAATCTTTTAGAAATGTAAAGTTTAATGATTTCGTTTTTGATTGGGAAAGCTTGTTTAGAGATTAGTTTTGTTCTAAGCTCTCTAGGCGCTTTGCTAATTTCTTCTTGTATCTTTGGAAGGTGCTATCTTGGCACCCTTTCTTATTTATTTCTCTTTGCCTTTTTCAAAAATCTCTATAAATTTGGCCTTTTGGATTTATAAAATCAAACATCCATTGTCTGTCATATCCAAATTTAAGGGTTGGGTGGTGGGGTGGTACTATCAAAATAATTAAGACTATCAATAATCAGAGTATTACTTTTATGACAGCGCTCTTCTAATATAATTTTATTCTATATGCACGAACCTTCAATGTTCACATGAGCCCTATCGTTATTAATGACAATTTGCTAAGTTGTCTATCTGATTCAATTAGTGACTGACTGAGGATGAACATTTCCGTCACTCCGATCGCAAGGCTGGAAACATCTATGCGAAGCATTCCATAACTTTTTATCATTAGCAATGTTTCCCCACTTTTGGCAAGTATTCCAGCACAACAATGGTTACTTTCTCTTCTTTATATATAAACGATAATTTAAGTAGGGTAGTCTCAATAATATCACTTAAACCATTTTACAACAGTAACAACCACCAGTATTAAAAAGTGACTTTTCGTAATGCCAATGGCAATGGTATTTGGTTGGAATAATTTTGTGTTTGAGTATAATACATACGTAGACTGTAAGTCAACAATTTATGGATTAAAAATAATTGATGGAAAAATTTTAAGCAACATGATCACTTAATTAAAGATGTGGACGAGAATAATAGTTGATAACCGTATAATTTCTAACTAATTTTAATATTTCAAGGTTATCTACACATTTGTACAAGAGATTAACCCGACTACTTTACAAAATTCTGAGAAATTTTCTAAGCACTTGATTACAAGTCATTTAATTGAGATGTAAGATTCATAAATGTTTCTTCGCTACAAGGAATTGTAACACCTCCCATTGGATAATCAAACCCAAACTCTTCACTTGCTTGATTTAGAAGTTCTTGGATACAAATATGATTCAAATATGATATTGGAACTACAAATCTTTTCTTGAATTGAGTCTCTCCAACGTAAACTGCAAAATGTCCTTTGGGGATCACCATCTCGTCACTCTTTCCTTTCGAAGAAGATCGTCGAAGAATTTTTGAAGCCAAACTG
Source organism: Papaver armeniacum (assembly GCA_023531295.1). NCBI lineage: Eukaryota > Viridiplantae > Streptophyta > Magnoliopsida > Ranunculales > Papaveraceae > Papaver > Papaver armeniacum. Next base: position 1,325,183 of record JAJJWW010011888.1, read on the forward strand.
AAACCCATATCTGTTGCTTAAGGACTAGAAGAACTAGATTTTATGGATGTACACTTTTGTTTGAGAAAGATGTCTAAGATGTGAAAATATTGCTTTTTTGGTTGTTTGAGCTTTTGAAATATGTATCTGTATATATAGAGGAGATGATGGACAGTAGTGTGAAGAGACCTTTATAAGTTTGGTGAGGTACCTACCGAAAAAGTTACGGTGGAAATGAGATGAAGGGACAACTTACCCAATCTTTAAGGCGACAGTGAAAAGAGTGGTGAACAAACACTTGCTTGTCTATAACAATTTGGGCTAATGCTGAGCCTGATCACATGGTTTTGCCTACTTTGTAGTACTCCTTGTGTGGTCAAGCAAGTAATTGCAGTTGTACGCATTATTATGTTTCAACATATTATGCCCTACCATTTGGGAGACGTTGTGAGCTAAGGTTAATGCGGAAACGAAAAGAGTGATGAGGAAAGAGTTGTCTTTTCAACAAATAGTGGGCCCGTCGCCTTTGCTAACAGGAATTTCACATGGGATTGTTGCCTTGCTCAATATCAACAATTTTTCTTGAAATATTGTTTACCTTTTCCGATATGGTGGTCGGTGTGGTTAGAAAGGAACGACATCTTAATAGCGCAAAAACAAGGAAGAAAAACTTTAATTTCTCTTATTATAGATATCAAGTTGTTGCTTTTTAGTTGGGCTATTAATGTTGAGTCGTTTAAGCAGATCAAATTTGATGATTTTGTTTTCGATTGGGCGAATTTGTTTAGAGAGTAGTCAACTGTAAACTCTCTAGTCGCCTATTTTCGTGCATCTTTGGAGGGTGCTATCGTGGCACTCTTTTTTTCTCCTTTAATATACACAAAATTGGTCAAAAAGACTAAAATCAATAAAAAAAGACACTTAGGTTTTGATCTGTTTAAATAGCCAAAAATTAAAAGATCTTTATTTAAATGGACAAAAATTTAAAAATAGGCAGGATATAACTAGTTTCATCCTGTCCATTTTCAAATATTTTTTCTTATTTTTATTTTACACAGGATGCATCCAGTTTTCATCCTTCTATTTTTAAGTATAAGTAGGGATGAATCAGGTTTCATCCTTGCTATTTTCTTTTTGGCTATTTCACCCGTACTTTTTTTTACTTGTCCATTTGAACCGTGTTTTAAATTTTTTTGGACAAATGACCCATTTTCTCTTTAATATATCCTTTGCCTTTTTCAAAAATAAATAAATAACTGTTCGCAATATAAACCCAGGATACTCCAAGGATGCTTACTGTAAAACAAGGTGACCCAAAGTTGTTTGCAATATATGAACCCAAGATATGCAAAGGATACTGTAAACAAGATGAACCAAAGTGATATTAATAACTCCAAAACACATCTTATACTAATTGATAGATCTTTCAAATCTAATGAGAGTTTAATTTCGATTGTTAGTTTGTTGGAACACATTATGGCCCATATGTTGTTGAGTGCAAACAGTGGCTTGAATAAGAGAACTTGGATAGAAAACAGATATTTACGTACAGTTTTTGACAGGACAATTCATTTTCATTTCAATATTTTTAATGTGAAAACCTGGAACTCTAGCTAAATTCTTATTATCCGATATTTTCAGCCGATTATCTTACGGAGCATAAAAAGCTAACCCTTGAGTGGAATGTTTTAACCAACTCAAATCCAGTACAATTCATTAAGGTGGGTAGTCGTTTCCAAATTAGCAGACACTTGTTACAGGATTTGTGAGTTAACTATAGGAAATGGAGCAGGATTCACGTTCTGGAATGACTCTTGGTGTGCTGATGTTTGCCTAGTTGTTTCATTCCCTTCACTAGCTATACTTGGCACAAACAGATTACATGCATGTTTCTTTCGGATTAACAAGATTACTTTTCGCAACGCCAAGGGCAGAGCCAGGCCACAATTACTTTGGGTTTGGGTGATCGGTGTATACACTATGAGACGACAATTTAAGGATCCTAAAAAACATTAGTAGGAGAACTTTATAAATAATAGATACTGAAAATTGTATGAGTGTTTCCATGTAAGTTATGGCTTTACGAGGGTTGCTTATAAATTTTTGTACGTAACATTTATATATATATATATATATATATAGTTATTTTTACCAATCAAAAAGATAAAAATAAAATAATGGATACTTAATTAAGATCGACGTGCAAGCGAAGAATATATAACTGTCATTAGATTGATTAATGGTATTATTTCTAGCTAAAATTTGCTATTTCAATATCATCAGTTTGTACAAGAGATTAACACGACCCTATATTACAAAATTGTTGAGAAGTTTTCTCTCCACTTGATTACAAGTCACTCAGTTGAGATGTAAGATTCATAAATGTTTCTTCGCTACAAGGAATTGTAACACCTCCCATTGGATAATCATACCCAAATTCTTCCCCAGCTTGGTTTAGAAGTTGTTGGATACCCAAATGATTCAAATATGATATTGGAACAACAAATCTCTTCTTGATTTGAGTATCTCCAACGTAAACTGCAAAATGTCCTTTGGGGATCACGTTCTCATCATTCTTTTCTTTCGAAGAAGATCGCCGGAGTATTTTTGAAGTTAAACCGAAACCCATATCTTTAGTCTTAAAGCTAGTTGAAGATTAGATTTTCTGGATGTAGACTTGATTGAACGATGTTATAGGAAGATGTTTAAGACGTGAATACTTTGATGTTATGGTTGTTTGAGTTCTTGAAATGTGTTTATGTATATATAGAGGAGAATAGAGATGATGGATCAGTAGAAGAGACCAATAATATTGTGAGGTGCCTACCAAAAAGTTAAGGTGGAAATTATAAGAAGGATTTGTGGATGTGGCGGGCTCAGAGAATTACGTATACTATCACATGGTTTGGTTCCTCATACTTAAGATGATTGTTTGTTTGTGTTTGCTTGCAGGCTTACAAGAATTAGTGGTATTCTTTTACTCACTGTGTTCTAGCTAGGTGTGCAGCATACAAAGAAATGTGATCACTTATCTACCATTACGATAGATGACCAACATGTGCTGGAAAATATAATCTGGTAATCTGTTCAATTCAGTTTTGAACTCTCTATCAAATCTGATATGTATCTTTAAACAACGTGAATTCTTCTTGTTAGGTTGTTGGAACACACGATGGCCTAGTTGACTACTACTTGCAAGAAGCTCAGTGTCGGGCTAACATGGGTTTGCTTTCTGTTGAGATCAACTGTATAAAAAAATTGTACTCTTGTAGTTTCAATAATGTATTTGCCCTACCCTTGGTGAGAGACCTTAAACAACCACATGTTCCATATCTGTCATACACAAACTCGCTCAGGGGTCCATTAGCTTGTTCTCTTGAGATAACTTATCTAAAATGGAATTACAAGATTGTTTTCCGTTTAATTTAGAATATACGTAGAATGTACTTTGGTTAGTTATGGGCAACAAGTACGGGTGGTGGAATTATAAAAGAAGAAAACCATGGATTCCTGTCGTATGAAGTCGGTACCAATTACGGAACCATGGTGTTCAGTTGCTTTGAATCTTCAATTTTGGAGATTTTGCATTTCGTCTAGCGCAATTTACATTTATACAAGTATCGATTTCTTTCAACTTTCTGGAAATAAAACAATTCAAAGCTCTCATATTGTAGAGGTTTGAAGAAAACTGATCTAGAATTGATGAACTTATAAATTAATAAAAGCGCATTAGCATTAGCTTTGGTGTTAGTTCCCCATTTGGCAAGTATGCTATATTGATTTAATCAAAAATGTAACAATTTCATTGCTTTCTCTTCTCTATATACGAGATTCTAACAAGTGCGCTCTCTCATTCCAATCCCGTGAAAATAATTTCAGTTATCCCTTTTACAGCTAGAATAATTCAGAAAATGCCTTTTCGCAACGCCAAGTAATATTTGTTCATTGTTTTTTTTTACTGGAAAAAAAATTTGTTCCCCATAATAGTTGAATAATTTATGGATCCTAAAAATAATTTGGAGAGTTTTATAAAACATGAATACTTGATTAAAGATGTCCAAGTAAAGAATAACTATCAGTTGATTAATGGTATAATTTCCAACTAATTTTTGTATTTCAATATCATCAGTTTGTACAAGATATTAACATGACTATGTTACAAAATTGTTGAGAAATTTTCTCAGCTCCTAATTACAATTCACTCAATTGAGATATAAGATTCATAAATGTTTCTTCGCTACAAGGAATGGTAACACCTCCCATTGGATAGTCAAACCCAAATTCTTCCCTTCTTGGTTCAGAAGTTCTTGGATGCAAATGTGATTCAAATATGATATCGGAACTATAAATCTCTTTTTGAATTCAGTCTCTCCAACGTAAACTGCAAAATGTCCTTTGGGGATCTCATCGTTCTTGCCTTTCGATCGTCTAAGAATTTTTGATGTCAAAGTGAAACCCATGTTGCTCTTTTGGTTAAAGATTAAGAGAAATACGAAAGGTGATTGATGATTGGATTTTCTTTACGAATAGTTGAATGAACAATAGAAACAGGTTTAAGATGTGAATACTTTGTAGTGTTGGTTTTTGAGTTCTTTAAATGTGTATTTGTATATATAGAGAGAGGAGAGGAGGGATAGTATTGCGAAGAGATCATTAATAGTTCGGTGAGGTGCCTACCAAAAGAATGGCAACCAAACATTTGCTTGTCTATTCCGTGAGCACTATCACATGGGTTTGCCACCTTCCAAAACATTGTGTGGTCAAGTGGGTAATCACAATTATATGCTGATGTTTGACATATTTAATTACCTTTTGAGAGAGCTCTTACAACTATAAATGGCTCTCTCATACAACTAAGAGTGTCGTATATCTTGCATATACAAATTTATAAAGTGTCCAGACATGTTTAATTGTAGGGCTTTTGGACTTATAACGATAAACACACATTGTCTGTCATATCCATATTTGAGGGGGAATTTATCTGGCAATTTGATATCAATAACCACAGTATCTCTTTTGTCACGGTGCACTTCTAATAGAATCGTATTTTCTATGTACAAACCTTCAATGTCCACATGAACCCTATCATTATTAAAGACACCAAAATAAGTTGTCTATCTGGTTCAATTTTTGACTGACTGAGGAAGAACATTTCCGTCACTGCCATCGCAGGACGGAAAGATCTCGGCGAAGCATTCCGTCACCGTTTAGCATTAGCAATATTAGTTCCACATTTTTTGTAAGAATGCCATCACATGCAACTGTGGAGTGTAGTCGGTGGAAAGAGTTTGGGTTTGGTCAAACTCTATCTTGACTAAACTTGTTCCTAAAATTTAGGAAATCTTAAAGCCAAGTTAGGAAGCCCTGTTCCTAAAGTTAAGGTATCTTAGGGCTAAGTTTGTTTCTCTATATAAAGGAATGGAATTAGAGGTATAAAAGGAATCCAACCTAAAAGAGTGGTAAATCCTTGTACTTAGGATTTTGGTTTTTGTTAGGGAGGATCGTCTGCTGCTGCCGTGAAGGTCAACATCGGTGTGAGAGAAAAACTTGTAGAGAGAGGATTTTGGCAAAAGAGATATAAATAACATTGTCTATAACGACAGTATATTTGTGTGGTAGTATATTTGTCTGGCAATTTGATATCATAACCACAGTATCTCTTTTGTCACGGTGCACTTCTAATAGAATCGTATTTTCTTTTGGCGTGGTGTGACTAGCGTAGCTAGGGCCAAAGCAGAGTGCGTTTGGAATGGCGCGGCTAGCTTGGTCTAGGTGTGGCTGGCATGATTTGCCATTGGCACGAAGGTGCGGCTAGCATGGTTGGCATGCTTCGGCGCGTTTGGTGTGACTAGCATAGGGCCAAGGCAGAGTGCGTTTGGCATGGCGCGGCTAGCTTGGGCTAGGTGTGGCTGGCATGATTTGCCATTGGCACGGAGGTGCGGATAGCATGGTTTGCATGCTTTGGCGCGTTTGGTGTGACTAGCATAGTTAGGGCCAAGGCAGAGTGCGTTTGGCATGGCGTGGCTAGCTTGGGCTAGGTGTGGTCGGCATGATTTGCCATCGGCACGGAGGTGCGGCTAGCATGGTTGGCATGCTTTGGCGCATTTGGTGTGACTAGCATAGCTAGGGCCAAGGCAGAGTGCGTTTGGCATGGCGCGGTTAGCTTGGGCTAGGTGTGGCTGGCATGATTTTCCATTGGCACGGAGGTGCGGCTAGCATGGTTGGCATGCTTTGGCGCGTATACTAAGAATGTTGTATATCTTGCATATAAAAATTTATAAAGTGTCCAGACATGTTTAATTGTAGGGCTTTTGGACTTATAACGACAAACACCCATTGTCTGTCATATCCATATTTGAGGGGGAATTCTATAGAAATTAATTAAGATTATCAATAACCACAGTATTTGTTTTGTCACGATGCACTTCTAATAGAATCGTATTTTCTATGTACAAACCTTCAATGTCCACATGAACCCTATCATTATTAAAGACACCAAAATAAGTTGTCTATCTGGTTCAATTTTTGCTGACTGAGGAAGAACATTTCCCTCACTGCCATCGCTGGCTGGAAAGATCTCGGTGAAGCATTCCGTCACCGATTAGCATTAGCAATATTAGTTCCACATTTTTTGTAAGAATGCCTGCACATGCAATGGTTGCTTTCTCTTCTCTGTTTACGACAATTTAAATTGTGGAGTACTGGAGTCTCATTATACTTCATAGAGTTAATGTAAGTTATCCGTTTTACAGCAACCACTAGTATCAAAATAGTTGGAAAAAATGTTGTGTTTGAATAATACGTACAACTGCAAGTCGAAAATTGATGGATTAAAATAATTGATGCAGAATGATCACTTAGTCAATGATGTGGCATAATTTCCAACATATTTTAATATTTCAATGTTATCGATTTGTACAAGAGATTAACATGACTACTTCATAAAATTTTGAGAAATCTTTTCAGCACTTGGTTACAAGTCATTTAAATGGGATGTAAGATTCATAAAAAATTTGTACAAATACTAACAAGACCCTATATTACAAAATTGTTGAGAAGTTTTCTCCGCACTTGATTACAAGTCACTCAACTGAGATGTAATATTCAAAAATGTTTCTTCGCTACAAGAAATTGTAACACCTCCCATTGGATAGTCAAACCCAAATTCTTCTCCTGCTTGGTTTAGAAGTTCTTGAATACCCATATGATTCAAATATGATATTGGAACTACAAATCACTTCTTGATTTGGGTTTCTCCAACGTAAACTGCAAAATGTCCTTTGGGGATCACCATCTCATCGTTCTTGCCTTTCGAAAATGATCGTCTAAGAATTTTTGAAGTCAAAGTGAAACCCATATCTTTTGCTTAAAGATCAAGGGAAATGGGAAAGCTAGATGAAGATTAGATTTACTTGATGTACAAACAATGTTAGACAAAGAGGTTTAAGATGTGAAAACTTTGTTGTTTTAGTTGCTTGAGTTCTTGAAATGTGTATTGATATATATATAGTGGAGAATGTATATGGTGGATAGTAGAAGAGACCATTAATTTGGTGAGGTGCCTCCCAAGAAGTTAAGATGATTGTTTGTTTGTTTGCTCGTAGAATTACAAGAATTAGTGGTATCCTTTTATTCACAGTCCTCTAGCTTTGTGTCGCATACATAGAAGATTAGAGAGAGACAACTAACTATCCACCTTTTAGTGCGACAGTATATGAAAAGAGTGGTGAAGAAGCATTTGCTTGTCTATAACAATTTGGGTTCATGATGAGGCTAATCACATGGTTTTGCCTTCTTTGTGTGGTCAAGTAATAAGTTAAGTATTGCAGTTGTGCGTATTATTATGTTTCAACATATTATGCCCTACGCCCCTACCATTTGGGAGATGTTTTATATAGCTGGTAGAAATTTGCTCAGCAGAATCCAGTTGCGGATATGCCGTACGTACTACTAGTAAAAAAATTGTTTAACTGGGTGATACTTACATTGTTAGGCGAATTATGGATCTTAAAAAATTGATGGAGAATTTTAAATGACCACTAAATTTAAGATGTACTATCAGTTTGAAAGGTATAATTTCTAACTAAATTTGGTATTTCAATATCATCAATTTGTACAAGAGATTAACATGACTCTAGTTTACAAAATTATGAGAAATTTTCTCTGCACTTGATAATTACAAGTCACTCAGGTGAGATGTAAGATTCATAAATGTTTTTTCGCTACAAGGAACCGTAACACATCCCATTGGATAATCAAACCCGAATTCTTCCCCTGCTTGGTTTAGGAGTTATTGGACACATGCTGGCCTTCCCTATACGGCCACCAAAACAAAAGCGTGCAACGATCAACGGCTACCTCTCATCTTAAGATGCAAAATCTCGACCGTCGGAGGTCACCAAGCTAGCGAGTCTCCCAAGCACGACTTTCCAGGCAACAACAACACGCTACATGTTGTCCACAAAAACATTCGAGACATCAACACATATCACAAACCTGGGGATCCTCTTTGGGTATTCTTTTGGCGGTTTAAAGCGCGCGGCGTACACTACGCCTGTCATAAGGAAGTGTCATAAGGATGAGGCGGTTAGTAAATACAGGGAGTTAATGGTGAAACGTTCTTTTTATGGAACATCTATTCCATGCATTAACGATTTTATGGAACACAAATTCCATGCGTTAATAGTTTTATGGAACATCAATTCCATGCGTTAACGTTACCACCTCCTCCCATTTACTCACCAATTTTTCCATTCCTTAGTGAGACCAGAGTACGTTTCACTTCGACTTGTATAAATACGTCTTACCTATTTTCACCGAACAACAAGTTCAGTCAGGAGCATACACCACTCAGAAAACGTTTGATAGCTTTTCATACGTTAGCTTCCCACTTTCTGATACAAGTCGTGACACAACTACTCTTCCAGAATCAACTATTCTGGTCTCATTACTTTCCTTGATTCCCTCCCCAAACCAACCCATTCTCCTCCACTTTGTGACCGAAGCAAGTCTGGAACAGCCATTTCTTGGTTTAGGCCGGACTTGTACAGATTGATCTCTCGAATATAAAGTACTTCCTTGCAGTACATTGTTTAGGGTTTAAATTCGTTTCTCAACCACACACCCGAAATTATCGAAATCAGCAGAAACCATTTTCACCCTCAAACAACGTCAAAAAATATGTGATGAACAAGAGCGATCTCTTCGCTCATTAAGGAGTGAACTTAAGGAACTTAAGGCAAACCAACTTAAAAAGCAGCATACTCAATTAGAAGACTCCTATACTTCCTTAGCGAAGGAAAATCCTTTACTTATCTCTAATGAGAAGAATTTTCAATCTCGCTTGAAAGGTTTGATCGGGGATAATTTTGATGATGCAATGAACCACTTGGAGAATAATAGTTTTACTTTAGCTCAATATCTTATTTCGCAAAAGGAAGGTAGTCATAAGAATCTGACTGCCTCATCTACCTTTTCATGCTTAATTATTTTCGCAATATTCTTCTTACGAAAATTTCGCTATAACAGTCATTTGTGTTTTTTTTGTTCGCAGAGTCTGAGAGAAGTCTTCATTCCTCTATTTCTTCTTTGGAATCGAAATTAGCCAAAATTTGCAAGGAGAATGCAATGCTTTCTACTACTCTTGCTCATTATCACGATCTTCAGAAAGAAGATTTGACTACCTACAGCATTTCAAAGATATCGAAATTAGGAATCACCAGACGGCACTTCTTCGCCAAGTTCATCTCAAGGCCGAAGTTCTTGTAAATAACATCTTACTAGACAGATCACTTCCTCCTACAAAAGTTATGCCTCTTGACCTAGATGCTGATGAAGTTCCTCGCGAACCTGACAGCGATTTTGACTTCGAAAGTGATGATGAAACTGCTCTTGAGAATAATGAAGAAAATGAGTCCTTCAAAGAAGTTAATGCTGGAGAAGATCAGGATAGAGAAAAAGCTGGGTTGGACCAAGAGAAATAGAAGGCTTGCAGAGGCGAGAAATCTTGCGAAGATGAAATGATTTTGGAAAATCATCCACCAACCCCTCTTGACGAATCAAATGTGGAAATATGAAATTCCTCTAGTTACTTAGCTTTTAACTCCTTAAATGTTTTATTTTCTCTTTACTACTCTTACAAACGATGTACTTTCATGAATCTTGTAATTCTCTTATCTTTTTAATATCTCCTTATTTGCGGGATAGATAATGCATCTTCTTTACTAATTCCCATACTTGCCTCTCATTATCTTTCTTGGTAAAACTGAGTCTGTCTCCTGCACAATACTTAAATAGTTAGTTTGTATAAGTTCATTTTTATTTCATATGCGTCAATTTCGCAGTCGTGTTCGTATTTTTCTACAAAATTTCGCTATTGTGAATTCGCTATCAGATATATCTTGGAATTTTCCAAAATTCCATTCAGTATTATTCTCTTATGTGGTCTTATTTTTCCTTCCTAAGTAAAGGTCTTATTTTGCCACTCTTTGTATTTGCGACAAAATCGCAGGACGTCTTTACATTTTCATGTAATGACCCATTGATCTTGTCTTATCATTTTCTTGTATTATTGCCTCAGCAGGATATTTTTCATGCGAGAATATGAGAGGCCTAAATATTCTTGCGGAATAAAGCCCCATGACATTGCCGTCTTGCGACGAAATCGCAGGACGTCTTTACACTTTCGTGCACTGACCCATTGATCTCGTCTTATCTTTCTCTAGTATTATTACCTCTGCAGAATCGGCTGCAGAAATATGACAAGCCTTAATATCCCGTGAGTAAAAAGTCTCATGATATTTGCATCTTTGACACTTATCAGCTCCCTAATAGAGGGTGCCTCCCTTATCATCCCCCTGGTTTCTCCTTCAAGGAGGCGTACCTCTACCATATAAGGTTGGATCCTCCCATCCGGTCTTAACAACAACCAGTTTTTTTCGCGGCCTCTTATCCCTTCACCGATATGGCTCATGGTTACAAGACCGCACCCTAAGTGGGGTTTTCTTCGGGCCGAGTGCATCATAGCCAAGACTTGCCAAGAATGGCCAGGTATGCTTCAAACGCCCCAGGCACTCTTGGATCAACCGTGTACCTCAGCGCCTTGATCGATTTCTGCACTCCTTAGGAGATACCTTCTTACCTTAGTCGCCCAACCTAAGTCACAAGCTTAAGATGAGAATCCAAGGCGCCTCTCCTTGATGGGTTTAATAACCCCAAGTCTCCATGACCCAGATTTCGGGGCGGTGTAACCTTTGCCTGAGCCATGTAAATGGGTTCTCCCCTTCAATGACGCACTTTAGGTCTTACGTTGGCCTCTTGCGAAATTTTATTCGCGAACTAGGGTGTATGCCAAAGTTGGGTGCCTCTGTCTTTTTTGTTTATTCTTGTATTTTCTTTTATTTTCTTTTTTAAAATTCATAAATCTTGCGAAATTATCGCATATCTTTCATCTGTTCTGTCTGATACATTTTATGCGAAATTATCGCATATTTGCATTCTGTTTCGATAGAAATAATTTCTGCAAAATTATCGCATTTTTCATTCTGTAAATATAACTTCGCAATTGTAAACTTTCTTCTTTCTTTCTACTTCCTGATGATTTTCGCCAAACTTTTTATGGATAACATTTCTTTTCATACAATCTATTCCATGGCCTATCAATCTTATGACCGGTATCTTTTCCCTAAGGATCCATCAGTCTATATGCTACTGTTCTAACTATTTCTTTAATGATGATGTAAGGTCCAAGTCCCATTTCTTTTCTAATTTTCCATCATTTCCTCGCTAATACACTGGTATTTCTCGCAGCACCAAATCTCCTGGCTGAAACTCTCTTATCTTAACTCGCTTATTATATTCTCAAGCTAATCTTCGCTGATAGTTGTCCATATGCTGTAGAGCCTTCTCCCTCTTTTCTTTTAAATCATCAAGCTTTGATAAAATCATATCCACACTTAGATTTTGTCCCATGCTTCTCTCTTTGTAGTGGGAATAATGACTTCAGTTGGTAGCACTGCTTCAACTCCATATGTTAAACAAAAAGGTGACATTCCTGTAGCTTATCTCCTAGTTGTGTTATAAGCCCAAACTGCATTAGGCACATGTTCACACCATGATTTATTATGCCCTTCCAATTTCTTCTTCAACGTATCTGCAATTGTCTTATTTGTTGCCTCTGCTTGTCTATTACTTTGTGGATATAAAGGTGTGGATTTCCCACACCTTCTTTTAAATGCATTACGCAAAATTTCTATATTCTGCCCTTGAATTGTTTTCCATTATCAGACACCAACTTTGCAGGAATTCCAAATCTACAAATGATGTTTTTGAATATGAAAATGAAAACGTCTTTATCGCGGATATGCTGTACTGCCTTTACTTCTGCCCACTTTGTGAAGTAATCTGTTGCGACAATCAAATATCTTCTTTGCACGGATCCTGGTAAAAATGGTCCCACAATGTCTACACCGCACTTTCCAAAGGGCCACACACTTGTTGAAGATGATAAAAGTGCTCCTAGTGCATGTATTCTCTTACCGTGCCACTGGAACTCTTCGCAATGTTTTGATACTTCTTTCGCATCTTCATGCATGTACGGCCAATAATATCCTTGCGTTTTCGCTTTGTATGAAAAAGATCTTCCTCCACTATGATTACCAGCATCCCCATAATGTAACGCTTTTAGTATTTCCTCTCCTTCTTTTCATGTCAAGCATCTAAGCGATGGTCCGTTAAATGATCTTCGATACAATACCCCATCTTTGAGTTCATAATTCGTCGCACGACTATTTAACTTATGTGCCTCTAATATATTCCTTGGTACTTCTTCTCTCATTAAGTATGCATGAAGTTCAGTTTTCCAATCTGTGACTTTATTCGCCTCTTCATCTTCCACACCTTCTATTATCATCACATCTGCTTCTTCCTCCTCTTCTTGTTGACTGATGGCGAAAAAAACGTATGTATCTTTATGCATCTCGCAGTTGGATCTACCATCATGCTTGGGATAAAAGCAAAGGCTTATGCTAGTATGTTATCCTTCCTTGATATGTGCCTCCACTTTATTTTTGGGATTTTCACTGACAACTCCTCAACAAGCCTTTTGTATTTCTTCAATGAGGGTTCATTTGTAGTGTATTCTCCTTTTATTTGGCGAATGACTAGCTGCGAATCTCTAGTGACTCTTGCATTTTCTAACTTCATTTCTATTGTGAGTCTTAACGCATGTACCACTGCTTCATACTCCGTTTCATTATTAGTAGATTCGAACTCCAATCTAAAGGAAAAAGCCATCTTTGTTTCTTCTGACGAAATCAAGACAATTCCAATTCCTTTACCTTCTCCATTTGATGATCCATACACCAATATTTCCCATCTATGAGGCTCTGTCAGCAAGTCTCTTGGATTCCCATGTTCTTCTTCTACATCCATCATTTCCCTGCTTCATCATTTTCAAATGGAAATTCTGCTAAAAAATTCGCAACAACTTGTGACTTCGGCGAAGATAATACTTCATACTTAATCTTAAAATGCCCCACTTGTGCATTCCATCTCTCAACCCTGCCTAATCTTTTTGAATTTGTCATTACTGACTCGATTGGCACCTCTGTTAATACCCTTATTCTATGGGCTTGAAAATATATGCGAAGCTTAAAGGCTGCATAAACTAATGCTAGTATTAGTTTTTCAATCTTCGAATAGTTCTTCTCTGTTGCATTGAATGTCTTGCTAATGTAATACATTAGCTTTTCTACACCTGCGTCTATTCGTAACAAAACGACACTTAAGGCATGCGAAGTGGTCGCAAGATAAATCAACAATTCTTCCCCTGGCTCTACTTTTTGTAAAATGAATATTTTCATCAAGTGATCCTTTATCCCTTGCAGTGCTTTGTCGAATTCATCTGTCCATCTAAACTTCGTTCCCTTCTTGAGTATATTGAAGAAATGCTTGCATTTGTCGATGATCGCTTGAAATAAATCTTCCCAGCGAAGCCAAGAGTCCATTTAATTTCTGTACATCCTTCACCGTCGCTGTAGTTGGCATGTCACGAACTGCTCATACCTTCTCTGGATCAACTTGTATTCCTTCTTTTGACACAATGTATCCTAAAAATTTCCCTGACGCAACACCGAAAATACATTTTTCAGGATTTTCTTTGATGTTGAACTGCCACATCTGTACAAAAATTTCCTTAAAATCTTGCACATGATCTTTAACTTCTTTACTTTTCACCAACATGTCATCCACGTACACCTCTAATGTCTTATGAACCCACTTTGCAAACACCTTCTCTACCATTTCTGATATGTCGCTCCAAAGCATTTTGCAAGCCAAATAGCATTTTCGTGTAATAATATAATCCTATTGGTGCGAAAAAAGCGGTATGTTCTGATCTTCCTCAAATGAGAGGAATTTGATTGTAACCTTTATATCCATATAAAAAAGACATTCTATCATTCCCTGCTCTTGATTCGACCGTTGTGGTATGTCTGGTAAAGGAAAACTGTCATTTGGACAAGCTTTATTTAGATCACTGAAATCTATGCAAATTTTTATCCCATTATATATCTTAGGTACCACTACCATGTTTGCAATCCATTCTCGGGGTATTTTGCTTGCCGTATAATTCCTGCATCCAAAGCATCTTCTCGCAATGCTTCTTCTATTTGAGGATGGTATGTTGTTGCTATTTTTCTTATTCTCTGCTTGAATGGTCTTGCATTTTTGTTAATTTCCAAATGATGACACGCAACAGAAGGATCTATTACAGGCATTTCATCCATGCTCCATGTGAAGACGTCCTTGAATTCTCGCAAGAGATTAATTGTTCTTTCTTCTTCATCTGTATCCATTTTAGTTCCTGGCGAGATTGGGGTATACTCAAACTAATTGGGGTATACCCAATTTTGTAGGGACTCTTTTTTAAGGGCAAAGGGGGAGGTCAATGGGTAAAGTTACAAAATTACCCTTTTTCATTATAACTCTAATTACTACCAAAATCAGTTTTCTTTCTTCATTACATCTTCTTTCTTCTTCTTCTCCTCCACAACCTTACCTTACCGGCTCCATCACCCCACCACCACCAAAACTCGTCGATCAATTCGTTAAAATCGTCGATTCGAAAACTCCGATTAATCTTCATCAATGGATCCACCACGGAAGGAGGCAACTCGTATGAAACAATCTAATCGAAAACCCAATGAGTATAACCCTGGAATTGCAAATTTGGTTGCTAAGAAAGTGAAGAGAAAAACGGTTGAAGAAGAAGGAATTGAACCCATTTGAAACACGTGAAATGGTGCGCTTAAGAAAGTAAGGGAACACTTAAACTCACTCTAGTACTTCAATTTCATGTTTGCATGTCAAATTAGGTCAGAAAAATCGAATTTGTGAATTGGTAGTTACGGCGCCGGCAAGGTTTTTGGTTATCGACCTTTCCGGGATTTCATAGTTAGAGTCTGGCCGGAAGGGTATAAGGTTGAAGAACTTGTCGGCTTTATGGTTTCTGTAACTGCTACTAGCAGGGCCGGCAGGTTATTCAACTGTATACATTGCCGGCGTCTGTTATCTTTTAATGAAGCCGACTAGTTTTTGTTTTTTACCCTTCCGGCTACTTCTGTTGAATGTTTCCACGATGCCTAGAGTTTTAAACCCGGAAGGGTAGTTATATAAAAACATGCCGGAGTTTTGTCGGCTAGGAAATGTATGTGTAATGGACCTTGCCGACCTGTATAGTTAAAATTTCTTTTTTTTCTGTGCGCCGGAAGGCTATTTTGATGATACAATGCCGGCGTTGTTTAGCCGGCACTCATTTTTTGGTCAACCTTACCGGCTATTGTTCCGCCGGATATGTTGAATATATCTAACTCGCTTAGGCATGTAATGTTTTTTTCTGAATTGTTCTTGTTCAGGGGATTGCGAATGGCAAAGAAGAAAGCAGCTCTGGAAAGCATCTCTTAGTCCTCCTTCAAACCCTCCTCGTGTTGGTGATAAACTATTATCTTCAAAACATCGAGGGGTGTATGTTGTGCCCGAACGACAAAGGTCTTAGAACCATTATCTGAACCTAATGATTTAGACGAGACTCAGGATGAAGACCAATCAATTCCATCGGTAGAAGAGGTGATGATGATGATGTTGATGAAACCAAACTGCTGGAGGAGGTAACCATGATGATAATGATGATGGTGGTGATCAAGACATGCATGAGGCTGGAGGAGGTAATGATGATGGTGATGATGATGATGGTAATGGAGATAAAGGTAAGAATATCATCGAAGATGAAATTGTTGAAGAGGAAGAGGAACAAGAAGAAGAAGGAGATGGAGATGGAGAAGGAGAACAAACTCTAGCTGTTGTTCAATCCACCGAAGCTTCGGCTTCAACTTCAACCGGAACGAAGAAGAGGGTGATCACTAAACCGGTTATTCTCACATGCCTTCCAAACACTTGATGGTTGCACCGAAAGAAGGTGAGCCTCCAAAAGGGACCCCAGAGATGGTGGAGATGTTCTTTTTGGATACAAAGACTCATGGGCATGTACGGTCCATAATACTATCGTAAGTAATCTTAATTCGTCTTTGTTATTTATTCAAGTGTGTAACTATCCTAATTAAATTTGCATAAAGTGTTTGTATTAATCTTGACTTTTTTTTTGGTATTTAGGATCACAAGCATGCCATCAGGTATCATGAGGCGCCAAGCTTCGTGTTGATGGACGCATACTTGGAATCTTGGCTTGGAATGTGAGGAGGTGAAAGTGATTGTGAGGAACTCTGGGTTGTTGCCTGCGGTGGAGAGTTCGAATATTAATCATGATAGAGTTACCATCTCTGCATTCTGTGAGCGGTTCTATGGAGAGACCGATACTATGTTATTCCCATTCGGTGAGATGGCGATAACCCCGATGATGCTCAACAAATTCTAGGCCTCGAGGTTGATGGAAAAGCAGTCACCGAGGGATTCGATAATGCCATTTCTTTCGAGAAGATTTACGAATTGAGCAAGAAACTGTTCGGTTGGAGTCAGGTTCAGACGGATGATGTTCTTGACAAGAAGGATGGTCGACTAATTAAGAAGTTTAATGTGAAGAAGTTGAGGGACAAACTATGGAAGACTCAGAAATCCTTGATAGTGAAGGAATGGTGCACCCGGTGCGAATCAATGCTACCGCGCCGCTTATTTGCTATACACCCCGGGCAGATGTATCTTCCCAGACGATTCCGAAACCAAGTCGAGGCCAGTTACTTGCAACTATTGGATCCCTTACATGAGATGCGTGGGTATTCTTGGGGTACTGCGGTGGTTGCCTTCTTGAATAATGAGTTGACAAAATCTTCTAGGGCACTCACTAAGCAAGTTAACGGAACCTGTGCAAAGCAAGCACATTGACTATGCTTGCAATGTTGACAATGAAGATGCCCATCTATTGTTCAAGCAACTTCAAGCTCAAGTAAAGGCGGAAGAAAAAGCTATTAAGGATGCACAAGCCAAGACAAAGGCTGATAAAAGAGGACTCGTAGTGCTCCCGGTGGTGAAGGTATCGGCGGTGGTCGTGGTGGTGAAGGTAGCGAGCGGTGGTCGTGGTGGTGAAGGTAGTGTTCCTAAACGGGGCCGTGGTCGTGGTCGTGCTCGTGGTCGTGGCCAATGAATTCTTTCCTAGTTCATTTTTTTATGTTGTGGTGGACAAATGTTTAAGTTAATGGTGTGGACAAATGTTTTTTTACGGTTTATGGGACATGTTTCGTATTTTGGACAAAAAATGTTGGATGAATGAATGGTTTGTTTAGCTATATAAAGTGTCAATACATTTGCCGGCATGCTTTTTTTAAGCTACCCTGTCGGCTGTCCCAGGGCCGGCAAGGTTGTGAAATGACAAATTGCCGGCCCTGTCAACAAAAATTGGGGAATTACCAGGGCCGGCAAGGTTGTGAAATGACACATTGCCGGCCCTGTCAACAAAAATTGGGGAATTACCAGGGCCGACAAGGTTGTGAAATGATGACGCCGGCCTGTCAACAAAAACTGTGTAGTTACCGAGGGCCGGCAAGGTAATACCATTCCTACCAAGCCGGCGTTCGTGTAGCAGGAAGGGTACTAAAATAGAGACCCTTAGGCCATATATTGAAAAAAAAAAACCATTCTTCCGATGCCTAGAATCATGTAAGGTCGGGAGGAAACAAAACGGGGAAAATGCCGGCGGTATTTTTGCCGGCATGCTAATGAACCCTTACATTTCCGGCTGTTTTGGGACCCCGTGCATTGTAGCAAATTTACGACCCCCGGCGTGTTCAAAATTCAAATTTTTGCAAGTACAATTGCATTGATTCACTTGTACTTGGACACTATCTTTGCCAAATTTGGGCACCATCCTATAAATGCACTACTTATCTCAAAAACAACACACAACTATTTGCATATACTCTCCAAAGCTCATATCATCACACACTCCATCTAACTCACCCAATAGCTCTCTACACACAAGAAATGGCTTCATTTGATTCTAATGAAGATTTGGCAATCACCAAAGCTTGGTATGCGGAGACTAGAGTTCGAAGGCAGTCCTCCGTAAGGGTGGATTCCATAACCTTTTGGGCTAGGGTTCACAACACTTTTAGCCAAGAGTGTGGGAATCCTAACTCAAGAAGTGTTCAACAAGTGCACGATAGGCACATAGTTATTGAAAATGCGATACTTGCCTATTTAGCTATCCAAAACCAATTTTCAATGCTCCCCACTTTAACTTGTCCATTGAACAATTTGTAAGTATTTTTTGTGGTTTATTTTACGTGATCCATGTTGTTTGATCTTCCAACTTAAACACCACTAACAAATGTAAGTTTGTGTTTTGTTTTTGTAGCATGAAGTCGCCAAAGCGCGCTACTTGGAGGAAAAGGGGGAAGCATTCGCATTCGATGCAAGCTATCAATTCATGGAATCCAAAATCCGGAGTATGCCCCCGAGATGATGGAGGGTGTATCGTCTTCGGAGGAGGAAGATTGATGGCTTTAGAAGTTTTAGTATAGGTTTTGTGGGTAGACCTCTATGTAAACCCTCACGAGACTATAACTCGTCCAATAGGGTCGCCTAGGGGTTCAAAGGCTTGATGCACATGCTAAGTGCATTCGTTTTTCCGTCGACAAGGATTAGGTTTTATGTTTCAATCAATGTAGTAACCAAAATTGAATGAATAAAGTAAATTACATCTTCCATATTATGTCAGCCGGCAAGGTTGTATTTTGTTTGCATGCCGAGATTAATATAGCCGGAAGGGTAGGAAATATTTACATGCCGGCCTTAAGATTGCTGTCCAAGATAGTCGGCGTGTTCTTCATCCTAGGACCATTCCGGCGGATATATGGTCGGCAGTTTATTCAAAGTTGAAACTGCCGGCGGAGTAGAGCTCGAAAGCTTATTCAAAGTTGAACCTTAGGCGTATGTTTGGTGGGAAGATTATTCAAACCGAGACCTTACGGCTTTATGCATTTTCAAAACCAAAATTTTAGATCGAATCGAACTCATATGACGGATCAAAAGGTTAATCTACTGAATTCATAATTTGAAAATTTTAATCTAAACTCAATTAATTAATCTAATCATAATTTTAGTGTTAATTAAACGAGGGCAATTTTGCCATTTTGAAAATACAAGGTTAAGGGGTGGCTTGGTTTTACTTCATAATGACCAGATTTTGTCTTATTGGGTATACCCCAATTAGTTTGAGTATACCCCAATCTCGCCAGGTTTTAGTTCCAATCTTTAGCATCTTTGGTTCTTTTTCAGTTCCAACGTTTACTTCTTTTGTTGGTTCCGCTGCAGTGTAAACCTCCTTTGACTCTCCTATTGGTGTTGGCTCTTTTATTGTTTTTGTAGATTTATCTCCTCCTTGTGAAATTTCGCTTGGTATTCCTTTTCCTTCTTTTGCATTTATCATGTAAATTCTAAATTCTTCTTCTTTCCTTGCTTCTTTCGCCATTTTCCGGCGAATTTTTCACCTCTTTGCATGTCCTTCATAACTTTCTACTTCCATATGATAACACATTTTCGCATCGCTAACGTCACCTCTAATTTCACCTACTCCACTAGGCATAGAAAACTTGATACACTGATGCAATGTTGATGCTACCGCTTTAATTGTATGTATCCATGGTCTTCCCAATAACATGTTATAAGGCGACTCCATATCCACCACACATAATGTCACTTGTGTTTCAATTTCTCCTAGCAATATTCACACCACTATTTCTCCTTTAGGTTTTGTTGTAAATTTACCAAAACCATGGATATGGTATGTTGAACAAGTCATATCTTCATCTTTGTATCCCATCCCTTTGAATGCATGGTAGAATATTATGTCGACTGAACTTCGTGTATCTACTAGAGTTCTTTTCACCGCCCATTCTTCTATAGACTTCGCTGGTTCGTCCTTCTCTTTTCGTCTGCAGTGATTCTTGTGATTACCAACGGAGTTGTGTGACTTAAATTTTCTCTTGGTATTTCTGCTTCTTTGTGAAAGTAATTTTCTGTTTTACCCACTCCTTCAATGGTGACACCTTTTATACTGTCATAATTTTCTTTCCTTCAAAATCTTGTTTATGTATTCTTCCTTTGAGATTTTCATGAAACTCATTAACCATTCTCTTCGTTATTAAGCTACATTCCAATCTCCTACCATCTTCTTTGACTTTGATTATCTTTTCCTTAATCAGTTCTTGACTTGCTTCATCATCTCTTTCGATTTTAATAACTTGTTATACACCTCACGTATTCTTCACCAACTCGCTTCAAATTTCACAAATCATAATATTCTCATTCAATCTTGTTTACAGATAATCTTCAAATTGGTGTCCCTGTTTCTAGCGCCAATATGTAGTTGCAGGATTTCCTATAACTATACCTCTATAGATTACACAATGATCTAATCCAATTTCATGATTAATTATCAAAATTTTATTTATTTTTCTGAAGATTCTTACAAGAATAATAAGAGTACAAGGAAATCAAAATAGCTCTATACTTTCTCTCTCCTATTTTTTTCACTCTCCAAAAAGGCCCCCCTTCTCAAATCTGCTTGGTCCTTTATATAGGATATCACATAGTGGATGACAGCTAAGCCAACCTTCATTTTCGGATCTGGTCTGCGTCATTCTTGCAAGCTTTCAAGGGTTTTCTTCGCAAGTTAACTTCCATCTCGCAAAGTCTTCACACTTTCCTCATGATTAGGCTGACGTCATTCAATACATTACTTCTCTAACACTCTGCGATGGCCTTCGCACACACCTTCTAGTTGAAACCTCGCTGAGACATAACTGTTGCGAGATTCTGCTCCTACAAGTACCACACTGGAACAACAAATTTCTTCTTGAGTTTAGAAATTTTACCAACATAAACTATGACATGTGCTTTTTGGGTTATCTCGGTATCGTTTCTTGCTTTGGAAAACGTTCGTCTGAGAATCATTGCATGTAAAATAGGAGAATTGTTTAAGGATATGATAGTTTACTAGTTTGGATGTTTTATGTACAATTGTCTATTCCGTGAGTTTTTTTTTTATTTATCGGTCAAACAGAAATTTCATTGAATAAAAGAACTTAAGGGGTACCTTAACCCGAAGAATACAACCGAACAATAAAAACAGGAACCGAAAGGCGATTCGGCTAGCCAAGTAAAAAAAATACACAAAAAATTATGGAGGTCGGTATAATGAAACCCATAGAGAAATCACCTTATTTTGCCTAAGCCCTAACATTCTTGTATTCGATTCCACCCAAAAAAAAGCTTATAATTTGATATCCCTAATGAGGCTTGCCAAAGTTTTATTTTTGTTATCGAACGTTCTTGCATTTCGCTCTTTCCATATACACCACCATGCATATAGCAACCGGGATGTTATTCCATATTCAACTAAGTCTTTCATCTCCGCGGGATGTTATTCTATTCTGTGAGATCTATCACATGGGTTTGCCTCCTTCCAAAATATTGTGTGGTCAAGTGGATAATCAGATTAAACGATATATAAACGATATCTCAATTAGTTCCCCATTTTTGGCAAGTATTCCAGCACAACAATGGTTACTTTCTCTTCTCTATATATAAACGATAGTTTAAGTAGGGTAGTCTCAATAATATCACCTTAGACCATTTTACAGCAGTAACAACCACCGGTATTAAAAAGTGACTTTTCGTAATGCCAATGGCCATGGTATTTGGTTGGAATAATTTTGTGTTCGAGTATAATACATACGTAGACTGTAAGTCAACAATTTATGGATTAAAAATAATTGATGGAAAAATTTTAAGCAACATGATCACTTAACTAAAGATGTGGAAGAGAACAATAGTTGATAAGCGTATAATTTAACTAATTTTAGTATTTCAATGTTATCCATTTGTACAAGAGATTAACACGACTACTTTACAAAATTCTGAGAAATTTTCTAAGCACTTGATTACAAGTCATTTAATTGAGATGTAAGATTCATAAATGTTTCTTCGCTACAAGGAATTGTAACACCTCCCATTGGATAGTCAAACCCAAACTCTTCACCTGCTTGATTTAGAAGTTCTTGGATACAAATATGATTCAAAACTACAAATCTTTTCTTGAATTGAGTCTCTCCAACGTAAACTGCAAAATGTCCTTTGGGGATCACCATCTCGTCATTCTTTCTTTTCGAAGAAGATCATCGAAGAATTTTTATTTGTCATGTTTAGCCCTACCTTCAGAGAGAGAAATTACAACTACAAATGGCTCTCTCATACAACTATAAATGTTGTATATCTTGCACATAGAAATTTATTATGTGTTCAGACATGTTTATTTGTCACAGGATTCACAGCCAATATCTCTATTAATTTGGCATGTTTATTTGTCACAGGATTCACAGGATTTATTAAGTGTTCAGACATGTTTCTTAGTTGGTCCATTAATGTTGAATCTTTTAGAAATGTAAAGTTTAGTGATTTCGTTTTTGATTGGGAAAGCTTGTTTAGAGAGTAGTTTTGCTGTAAGCTCTCTAGGCGCTTTGCTAATTTCTTCTTGTATCTTTGGAAGGTGCTATCTTGGCACCCTTTCTTATTTATTTCTCTTTGCCTTTTTCAAAAATCTCTATAAATTTGGCCTTTTGGATTTATAAAATCAAACATCCATTGTCTGTCATATCCAAATTTAAGGGTTGGGGGGTGGGGTGGTACTATCAAAATAATTAAGACTATCAATAATCAGAGTATTACTTTTATGACAGCGCTCTTCTAATATAATTTTATTCTATATGCACGAACCTTCAATGTTCACATGAGCCCTATCGTTATTAAAGACAACTTGCTAAGTTGTCTATCTGATTCAATTAGTGACTGACTGTTTGTATTCCATAACTTTTTATCATTAGCAATGTTCCCCACTTTTGGCAAGTATTCCAGCACAACAATGGTTACTTTCTCTTCTTTATATATAAACGATAATTTAAGTAGGGTAGTCTCAATAATATCACTTAAACCATTTTACAACAGTAACAACCACCAGTATTAAAAAGTGACTTTTCGTAATGCCAATGGCAATGGTATTTGGTTGGAATAATTTTGTGTTTGAGTATAATACATACGTAGACTGTAAGTCAACAATTTATGGATTAAAAATAATTGATGGAAAAATTTTAAGCAACATGATCACTTAATTAAAGATGTGGACGAGAATAATAGTTGATAACCGTATAATTTCTAACTAATTTTAATATTTCAAGGTTATCTACACATTTGTACAAGAGATTAACCCGACTACTTTACAAAATTCTGAGAAATTTTCTAAGCACTTGATTACAAGTCATTTAATTGAGATGTAAGATTCATAAATGTTTCTTCGCTACAAGGAATTGTAACACCTCCCATTGGATAATCAAACCCAAACTCTTCACTTGCTTGATTTAGAAGTTCTTGGATACAAATATGATTCAAATATGATATTGGAACTACAAATCTTTTCTTGAATTGAGTCTCTCCAACGTAAACTGCAAAATGTCCTTTGGGGATCACCATCTCGTCATTCTTTCCTTTCGAAGAAGATCGTCGAAGAATTTTTGAAGCCAAACTGAAACCCATATCTGTTGCTCAAGGACTAGAAGAACTAGATTTTTTGGATGTACACTTTTGTTTGAGAAAGATGTCTAAGATGTTAAAATATTGCTGTTTTGGTTGTTTGAGTTTTTGAAATATGTATCTGTATATATATAGAGGAGATGATGAGTAGTGCGAAGAGACCTTTATTAGTTTGGTGAGGTACCTACCGAAAAAGTTACGGTGGAAATGAGATGAAGGGACACCTTACCCAATCTTTAAGGCGGCAATCAAAATAGTGGTGAACAAACATTTGCTTGTCTATAACAATTCGGGATAACGCTGAGCCTAATCACATGGTTTTGCCTCCTTTGTAGTAATCCTTGTGTGGTCAAGAAAGTAATTGCAGTAGCACATATTATGCCCTACCATTTGGGAGACGTTGTGAGCTGAGGTTAATGCGGAAACGAAACGAGTGATGAAGAAAGAGTTGTCTTTTCAACAAATAGTGGGCTCGTCGCCTTTGCTAACAGGAATTTCACATGGGATTGTTGCCTTGCTCAATATCAACAATTTTTGGTCATTACTTAATAAGGATACTGTAAAACAAGGTGACCCAAAGTGATATTAAACTCCCAATACAGGTCTTTCAAATCTAATGAGAGTTTAAACTCGATTGATAGTTTGTTGGATAGTAAAACAGATATTTACGTACAATTTTGACAGGACAATTTATTTTCATTTCAATATTTTTAAAGTGAAAACCTGGAACTCTAGCTAAATTCTAATTATCCGATATTTTTAGCCGATCATCTTATGGAGCATAAAAATCTAACCCTTGAGTGGAATGTTTTAACCAACTCAAATCCAGTACAATTCATTTATAGTCATTTCCAAATTGGCAGACACTTGTTACATGAATTGTGAGCTAACTATAGGAAATGGAGCAGGATTCTCGTTCTGGAATGACTCTTGGTGTGCTGATGTTTGCCTAGTTGTCTCATTCCCTTCACTAGCTATTCTTGGGACAAACAGATTAATGCATGTTTCTTTCGGATTAAGAAGATTATTACTTTTCGCAACGCCAAGGGCAGAGCCAGGCCACAGTTTTTTATTGTAATGATTTTATTTTATTGATATTTGTTTCCAGTAACTTTCGGTTTGGGTGAAGAACTTTATACATAATGGATACTTAATTAAGATGTGCAAGTGAAGAATATATAACTGTCATTTGGTTGATTAAAGGTATAATTTCTAACTGAAATTTGCTATTTCAATATCATCAGTTTGTACAAGATATTAAAACGACCCAATATTACAAAATTGTTGAGAAGTTTTCTCTGTTACAAGTCACTCAGTTGAAATGTAAGATTCATAAATGTTTCTTCGCTGCAAGGAATCGTAACACCTCCCGTTGGATAATCAAAACCAAATTCTTCCCCTGCTTGGTTTAAGAGTTCTTGGACACAAGTGTGATTCAAATAAGATATTGGAACAACAAATCTCTTCTTGATTTCATTCTCTCCAACGTAAACTGCAAAATGTCCTTTGGGGATCACAATCTCATCATTCTTTCCTTTGGAAGAAGATCTTCGGAGTATTTTTGAAGTCAAAGTGAAACCCATATCTTTAGCTTAAAGCTAGTTGAAGATTAGAATTTCTGGATGTAAACTTGATTGAACGAAGTTATTGAAAGAGGTTTAAGATATGAATACTTTGATGCTATGATTGTTTGAGTCTTTGAAATGTGTTTACGTATATATAGAGGAGAATAGAGATGATGGAACTATAGAAGAAACCAATAATTCTATGAGGTGCCTACCAAAAAGTAGAACAATAGAAATAAGAAGAAGGATTTGTGGATATGGCGGGCTCTTAGATAATTACGTATACTATCACGTGGTTTGGTTCCTCATACTTAAGATGAATGTTTGTTTGTTTGCTGGATTACAAGAATTAGTGGTGTGCAGCATAAAGATAAATTATATGACCACTTATCCAACGATATGCAGCATGAACTGGACAATGCAATCTGGTTATCTATAGACTTCAGTTTACAACTCTGTCTACCAAATCTAATACGTATCTTTGAAGAACCAGAATTTTTATTGCTAGGTTGTTGGAACACACGATGGCCTAGTTGAATACAACTTGCAAGAAGCTCAGTGTCGGGCTCTATTTCATATGAGTACCCAGTTAGTAACGTGCGGTTGTTTTACAACATCAATTTTCTGTTGTCATCAACTGTGTAACAGAAGTTGTATTCTTGTATGCTATGGATTTAATCAAAAATAAAAGAATTCCATTGCTTTCTCTTAACAAGTGTGCTCTCTCATTCCAATCCCGTGAAAATAATTTCAGTCATCCCTTGACCCTTTTACAACTAGAATAATTAAGAAAATGCCTTTTCGCAACGCCAAGTAATATTTGTTCATGGTTTTTTTTTACTGGAAATAATATTTGTTCCCCATAATTTTTAGTTTGGGTGATACATATATCCACTGTAAGTGGATAATTTATGGATCCTAGAAATAATTATGAGAGTTTTATAAAACATGAATACTTGATTTAAGATGTCCAAGTAAAGAATAACTATCAGTTGATTAATGGGTATAATTTCCAACTAATTTTTGTATTTCAATATCATCAGTTTGTACAAGATATTAAAATGACTATGTTACAAAATTGTTGAGAAATTTTCTCAGCACCTAATTACAATTCACTCAATTGAGATATAAGATTCATAAATGTTTCTTGGCTACAAGGAATCGTAACACCCCCCATTGGATAGTCAAACCCAAATTCTTCCCCTGCTTGGTTCAGAAGTTCTTGGATGCAAATGTGATTCAAATATGATATCGGAACTATAAATCTCTTTTTGAATTCAGTCTCTCCAACGTAAACTGCAAAATGTCCTTTGGGGATCATCTCATCGTTCTTGCCTTTCGAAAATGATCGTCTAAGAATTTTTGAAGTCAAAGTGAAACCCATGTCGCTCTTTTGGTTAAAGATTAAGAGAAATACGAAAGGTGATTGATGATTAGATTTTCTTTACGAATAGTTGAATGAACAGTAGAAACTGGTTTAAGATGTAAATACTTAGTAGTTTTGGTTTTTGAGTTCTTTAAATGTGTATTTGCATATATATATATAGAGGAGATGAAGGATAGTAGTGCGAAGAGATCATTAATAGTTCGGTGAGGTGCCTACCAAAAGAATGGCAACCAAACATTTGCTTGTCTATTCCGTGAGCACTATCACATGGGTTTGCCACCTTCCAAAACATTGTGTGGTCAAGTGGGTAATCACAATTATATGCTGATGTTTGACATATTTAATTACCTGTTGAGAGAGCTCTTACAACTATCAATGGTTCTCTCATACAACTAAGAATGTTGTATATCTTGCATATACAAATTTATAAAGTGTCCAGACATGTTTAATTGTAGGGCTTTTGGACTTATAACGACAAACACCCATTGTCTGTCATATCCATATTTGAGGGGGAATTATATAAAAATTAACTAAGATTATCAATAACTAAAGTATATCTTTTGTCACGGTGCACTTCTAATAGAATCGTATTTTCTATGTACAAACCTTCAATGTCCACAGGAACCCTATCATTATTAAAGACACCAAAATAAGTTGTCTATCTGGTTCAATTTTTGACTGACTGAGGAAGAACATTTCCGTCACTGCCATACGACTGCAATCCCCAAACAAATGATTAGTAATGATTAGTTACAGGTAAGAAGTTCGGTTAAAAAAATTTGAAAATTTTCCTTGCGATCAAACCGAACTATATAGTGCGGTTAAAATCAATGTTCTGAAAACCGGCCCGGACGTCAAACCGGAAAAATTACCGGGTCAGGGTCAAACGGTTTTACCAGTGGTTCAACTCGGGTTCACTGGGTCACATGTGTACATGTTTTTTGTTTATGCTTTGTTGTTTAATTTAATTATTACTATTTAATATGCATAATTATAACCAAAGAATAATTAGCTCAGTGGTTAGTTGTGTCTTGAAGGACTAATAGGTCATGGGATCAACTTTCCCTACTGACACAAATTCTTTTTGCGTTTAAACAAACGAATCAACCCATTTGGAACCGTACAGACTTGGCTGGATCACGGGTCAACCCGGCCGGGTCACCCGATTTTCACAAAAGAAAACGGGTTTTCAGAACACTGGTTAAATTTTTTTTTTTTAAGACTTTCCAAATTTATTACCAAGGACCGAACTTAATGATTAGTAATGATTAGTTACCAGTAAGAAGTTCGGTTATAAAATAATTGAAAATTTTCCTTGCGATCTTGGTTTCCCAAAATTTTTAACCAAGAACCGAACTTAATGATTAGTAATGATTAGTTACCAGTAAGAAGTTCGGTCAAAAAAATTTGAAAATTTTCCTTGCGATCAAACCGGTTAATTTTTTTTTTAAGACTTTCCAAATTTATTACCAAGAACCGAACTTAATGATTAGTAACGATTAGTATGATTAGTAATGATTAGTTACCAGTAAGAAATTCGGTTATAAAAAATTGAAAATTTTCCTTGCGATCAAACCGAACTATATAGTTCACAAATTTTTTTTTAAGACTTTTTAGGACCTAACCGAACTTAAAGTTCGGTTTCCCAAAAATTTTAACCAAGAACCGAACTTAATGATTAGTAATGATTAGTTACCAGTAAGAAGTTCGGTTAAAAAAATTTGAAAATTTTCCTTGCGATCAAACCGAACTATATAGTGCGGTTAAAATCAATGTTCTGAAAACCGGCCCGGACGTCAAACCGGAAAAGTTACCGGGTCAGGGTCAAACGGTTTACCAGTGGTTCAACTCGGGTTCACTGGGTCACATGTGTACATGTTTTTTGTTTATGCTTTGTTGTTTAATTTAATTATATACTATATAATATGCATAATAATAACCAACGAATAATTAGCTCACTGGTTAGTTGTGTCTTGAAGGACTAATAGGTCATGGGATCAACTCTCCCTACTGACACAAATTCTTTTAGGACCTAACCGAACTTAAAGTTCGGTTTCCCAAAATTTTTAACCAAGAACCGAACTTAATGATTAGTAATGATTAGTTACCAGTAAGAAGTTCGGTCAAAAAAATTTGAAAATTTTCCTTGCGATCAAACGGTTCGATTATAAAAAATTAAAAATTTTCCTTGCGATCAAACCGAACTATATAGTTCGGTTACACAAAAAATTGTTAGACTTTTTAGAACCAAACCGAACTTAAAGTTCGGTTTCCCAAATTTATTACCAAGAACCGAACTTAATGATTAGTAACGATTAGTATGATTAGTAATGATTAGTTACCAGTAAGAACTTTCCCAAATTTATGACCAAGAACTGAACTTAATGATTAGTGATTCGTATGATTAGTTACCAAAAATTGGAATTTTTCTCTTGGTGGTAGTCGGAGGTGGTGGTGGTGGTGGTGGGCGGTGGGAGGAGGTGGTGGTGGTGGGCGGCGGTGGGAGGAAGTGGTGGTTATATATATATATAGAGAGAGGTGGTTATTAGGTTAATTTTAAATTAAATTTGGTTAAAGGTAGGTTAGTCATTTCCATACTTTAGGACACCCCTTATAACTATAGGGAAGGTGGCCTAATAAGACCATGGTCCCCAGAAAAACCATGGTCCCCAAAAAAATGGTTCCTTTATGAAAACAAACATCCATTGTCTGTCATATCCAAATTTAAGGGGGGAGGGGTGGGGTGCTACTATCAAAATAATTAAGACTATCAATAATCACAGTATTACTTTTTTGACAGTGCTCTTCTAATATAATTTTATTCTATATGCAGGAACCTTCAATGTTCACATGAGCCCTATCGTTATTAAAGACAACTAGCTAAGTTGTCTATCTAATTCAATTAGTGACTGACTGAGGATTAACATTTTCGTCACTCCCATTATCTATGCGAAGCATTCCATACCTTTTTATCATTAGCAATGTTAGTTCCCCATTTTTGGCAAGTATTCCAGCACAACAATGGTTACTTTCTCTTCTCTATATATAAACGATAATTTAAGTAGGGTAGTCTCAATAATATCACTTTAGACCATTTTACAGCAGTAACAACCACCAGTATTAAAAAGTGACTTTTCGTAATGCCAATGGCCATGGTATTTGGTTGGAAAAGTTTTGTGTTCGAGTATAATACATACGTAGACAGTAGTAAGTCAACAATTTATGGATTAAAATTTTTTTTTTTTTTTTTTTGATGAAGAAGGAATTCATTAAAAAAAGAAGAGAATGTACAAAGTTATTAAACTTACAAAGGCGTAAGATGAAACCAAAAGAAAATCAAAATTACATTTCACAGAAAATTAAAGAAAAATAAGGTCCCAATTGTATAACACACTGCCGGATGCACCCCTCATACTACTTTTGAAAGTCGAGACCCAAGGTAGTAACATAGCTCTAGCATCATGTCCTATTAGTTCAACATCTTTTGATTTTTCTTCAAATATTCTCCGATTTCTTTCGTTCCAAATGTTCCAGAGAACAACCGCGGGAATTAGAGCCCATACATTTTTGTCATCGGCGGGATCCCTTAGGGTATAACCTTATGGATTAAAAATAATTGATGGAAAATTTTTAAGAAACATGATCACTTAACTAAATATGTGGAAGAGAATAATAGTTGATAACCGTATAATTTCTAACTAATTTTAGTATTTCAATGTTATCCATTTGTACAAGAGATTAACCCGACTACTTTACAAAATTCAGAGAAATTTTCTAAGCACTTGATTACAAGTCATTTAATTGAGATGTAAGATTCAAAAATGTTTCTTTGCTACAAGGAATTGTAACACCTCCCATTGGATAATCAAACCCGAATTCTTCCCCTGCTTGGTTTAGGAGTTCTTGGACACAGGTATGGCTCAAATATGATATTGGAACTACAAATCTTTTCTTGAATTGAGTCTCTCCAACGTAAACTGCAAAATGTCCTTTGGGGATCACCATCTCGTCATTCTTTCCTTTCAAAGAAGATCGTCGAAGAATTTTTGAAGCCAAACTGAAACCCATATCTGTTGCTTAAGGACTAGAAGAACTAGATTTTATGGATGTATACACTTTGGTTGAACTATGTTTGAGAAAGATGTCTAAGATGCGAAAATTTTGCTGTTTTGGTTGTTTGAGTTTTTGAAATATGTATCTGTATATATAGAGCAGATGATGGACAGTAGTGGGAAGAGACCTTTATTAGTTTGGTGAGGTACCTACCGAAAAAGTTACGGTGGAATGAGATGATGGGACAACTTACCCAATCTTTAAGGCGACAATGAAAATAGTGGTGAAGAAAGTAATTGCAGTAGTGCTTAGCCTAATCACATGGTTTTGCCTCCTTTGTAGTACTCCTTGTGTGGTCAAGAAAGTAATTGCAGTAGTACATATTATTATGTTTCAACATATTATGCCCTACCATTTGGGAGACGTTGTGAGCTGAGGTTAATGCGGAAACGAAAAGAGTGATGAGGAAAGAGTTGTCTTTTCAACAAATAGTGGGCTCGTCGCCTTTGCTAACAGGAATTTCACATGGGATTGTTGCCTTGCTCAATATCATCAATTTTTTGTCATTACTTAATAATAACTGTTCGCAATATAAACCCAGGATACTCCAAGGATACTGTAAAACAAGGTGACCCAAAGTGATATTAAACTCTCAATACAGGTCTTTCAAATCTAATGAGAGTTTAAATTCGATTGTTAGTTTGTTGGAACACATTATGCCCCATATGTTGTTGAGTGCAAACAGTGGCATGAGTAAGAGAACTTGGATAGTAAAACAGATATTTACATACAGTTTTTGACAGGCAATTCATTTTCATTTCAATATTTTTAATGGAACTCTAGCTAAATTCTTATTATCCGATATTTTCAGCCGATCATCTTACGGAGCATAAAAAGATAAGCCTTGAGTGGAATGTTTTAACCAACTCAAATCCAGTATAATTCATTTAGGTGGACAGTCATTTCCAAATTAGCAGACACTTGTTACATGAATTGTGAGCTAACTATAGGAAATGGAGCAGGATTCTCGTTCTGGAATGACTCTGGGTGTGCTGATGTTTGCCTAGTTGTTTCTTGGGACAAACAGATTACATGCATGTTTCTTTCGGATTAAGAAGATTACTTTTCGCAACGCCAAGGGCAGAGCCAGGCCACAGTTACTTTGGGTTTGGGTGATCGGTGTATACACTATAAGACGACAATTTAAGGATCCTAAAAAACATTAGTAGGAGAACTTTATAAATAATAGATACTGAAAATTGTACGAGTGTTTCCATGTAAGTTATGGCTTTCCGAGGGTTGCTTATAAATTTTTGTACGTAACATTTCTATATATAATTATTTTTACCGATCAAAAAGATAAAAATAAAATAATGGATACTTAATTAAGATCGACGTGCAAGAGAAGAATATATAGCTGTCATTAGATTGATTAATAGTATGATTTCAAGCTAAAATTTGCTATTTCAATATCCTCAGTTTGTACAAGAGATTAACACGACCCTAGATTACAAAATTGTTGAGAAGTTTTCTCCCCACTTGATTACAAGTCACTCAGTTGAGATGTAAGATTCCTAAATGTTTCTTCGCTGCATGGAATGGTAATGCCTCCTGTTGGATAATCAAAACCAAATTCTTCCCCTGCTTGGTTCAGGAGTTCTTGGAGACAAGTGTGATTCAAATAAGATATTGGAACTACAAATCTCTTCTTGATTTCATTCTCTCCAACGTAAACTGCAAATTGTCCTTTGGGGATCACTACCTCATCACTCTTTCCTTTGGAAGAAGATCTTCGGAGTATTTTTGATGTCAAAGTGAAACCCATATCTTTAGCTTAAAGCTAGTTGAAGATTAGATTTTCTGGATGTAGACTTGATTGAACGATGTTATAGGAAGATGTTTAAGATGTGAATACT
Source organism: Papaver armeniacum (assembly GCA_023531295.1). Lineage (NCBI taxonomy): Eukaryota > Viridiplantae > Streptophyta > Magnoliopsida > Ranunculales > Papaveraceae > Papaver > Papaver armeniacum. Next base: position 1,358,176 of record JAJJWW010011888.1, read on the forward strand.
TTGATGTTATGGTTGTTTGAGTTCTTGATATGTGTTTATGTATATATAGAGGAGAATAGAGATAATGGATCAGTAGAAGAGACAAATAATTTTGTGAGGTGCCTACCAAAAAGTTAAGGTGGAAATAAGAAGAAGGATTTGTGGATGTGGCGGGCTCAGAGAATTACGTATACTATCACATGGTTTGGTTCCTCATACTTAAGATGATTGTTTGTTTGTGTTTGCTTGCAGGCTTACAAGAATTAGTGGTATTCTTTTACTCACTGTGTTCTAGCTAGGTGTGCAGCATACAAAGAAATGTGATCACTTATCTACCATTACGATAGATGAGCAACATGTGCTGGACAATATAATCTGGTAATCTGTTCAATTCCGTTTTGAACTCTCTATCAAATCTGATATGTATTGAATTCTTCTTGTTAGGTTGTTGGAACACACGATGGCCTAGTTGACTACTACTTGCAAGAAGCTCAGTGTCGGGCTAACATGGGTTTGTTTTCTGTTGAGATCAACTGTGTAAAAGAAATTGTACCCTTGTAGTTTCAATACTGTATTTTCCCTACCCTTGGTGAGAGACCTTAAACAACCACATGTTCCATATCTGTCATACATAAACTCGCTCAGGGGTCCATTAGCTTGTTCTCCTGAGATAATCTAAAATGAGTTGATTGGAATTACAAGATTGTTTTCCGTTTAATTTAGTTATGGGCAACAAGTACGGGTGGTGGAATTTTTGAGACAATGTAGTACCAATTACGGAAACATGAATTATAAAAGAAGAAAACCATGGATTCCAGTCGTATGAAGTCGGTACCAATTACGGAACCATGGTGTTCAGTTGCTTTGAATCTTCAATTTTGGAGATTTTGCATTTCGTCAAATGCAATTTACATTTATACAAGTATCGATTTATTTCAATTTTCTGGAAATAAAACAATTCAAATAAAAGCTTTGAAGAAAACTGATCTAGAATTGTTGAACTTACAAAAAGAATGTTGAAGCAAGCACCTCATCTTTTGATCCCGCCATTCCACCTGGGTTTGAATCCCATAATAGGTTTCATGGAGTAGAAGAAGATGAAGGAGAGTAGACATTTCCCATCTAGTTTCAGAAGATCCAAAGGTTAGCATCACAAAGCCGTCTTCATCAAAGCCAATTATAGGAATTGGTATGAAATTAGGTATGAAGCCCAATGGCACAGGTATGGGTACTCTTTCAAGTTCAGAAAAATCAAAAAAGAAAAAACTTCGTAAATCTAAAGTTGCTAACAAAGTTTCGGGAAATAAACTAGTGGAGTTTGGCTCTTCATGGGGCTTAGAGTTTCCACCTCTAAAAGCTAATCGTGAAGAAATGTTTAGTCATCTTGCAAAAAATCATGTTGATCTAGTTATAGAAGATGTTGAAGAGCATGTTAATTGACAACAAGGTCTTTATTATTTTGTCATAGGCAATGGTCTTTACTGTGGTTTGCAACTTTGTTTTAGTTTTATTTTTATTTTTTTGTTTTTTTTTTTTTGGGCTTCTCACCTTTTGTCAGTTGTACTCGTCTCGCACACGGCTTGTGTGCCTCTTAATCTATCCTCTTTGATTGATCAAAAAAAAAAAAAAAATTGTTGAACTTACAAATAAATAAAAGCGCATTAGCATTTGCTTTGGTGTTAGTTCCCCATTTGGAAAGCATGATATGGATTTAATCAAAAATGAAAGAATTTCATTGCTTTCTCTTAACAAGTGTGCTCTCTCATTCCAATCCCGTGAAAATAATTTTAGTCATCCCTTTACCCTTTTACAACTAGAATAATTAAGAAAATGCCTTTTCGCAACGCCAAGTAATATTTGTCCATTTTTTTTTTTACTGGAAATAATATTTGTTCCCCATAATTTTGTGTTTGGGTGATACATATATCCACTGTAAGTGGATAATTTATGGATCCTAAAAATAATTAGGAGAGTTTTATAAAACATGAATACTTGATTAAAGATGTCCAAGTAAATAATAACTATCAGTTGATTAATGGTATAATTTCCAACTAATTTTTGTATTTCAATATCATCAGTTTGTACAAGATATTAAAATGACTATGTTACAAAATTGTTGAGAAATTTTCTCAGCACCTAATTACAATTCACTAAATTGAGATGTAAGATTCATAAATGTTTCTTCGCTACAAGGAATCGTAACACCTCCCATTGGATAGTCAAACCCAAATTCTTCCACTGCTTGGTTCAGAAGTTCTTGGATGCAAATGTGATTCAAATATGAAATCGGAACTATAAATCTCTTTTTGAATTCAGTCTCTCCAACGTAAACTGCAAAATGTCCTTTGGGGATCACCATCTCATCGTTCTTGCCTTTCGAAAATGATCGTCTAAGAATTTTTGAAGTCAAAGTGAAACCCATGTCGAGATTAAGAGAAATACGAAAGGTGATTGATGATTAGATTTTCTTTACGTATAGTTGAATGAACAATAGAAACAGGTTTAAGATGTGAATACTTTGCAGTTTTGGTTTTTGAGTTCTTTAAATGTGTATTTGTATATATATATATATATATATAGAGGAGATGAGGGATAGTATTGCGAAGAGATCATTAATAGTTCGGTGAGGTGCCTACCAAAAGAATGGCAACCAAACATTTGCTTGTCTATTCCGTGAGCACTATCACATGGGTTTGCCACCTTCCAAAACATTGTGTGGTCAAGTGGCTAATCACAATTATATGCTGATGTTTGACATATTTAATTACCTTTTGAGAGATTTTTACAACTATAAATGGCTCTCTCATACAACTAAGAATGTCGTATCTCTTGCATATAAAAATTTATAAAGTGTCCAGACATGTCTGTCATATCCATATTTGAGGGGGAATTATATAAAAATTAATTAAGATTATCAATAACCACAGCATTTCTTTTGTCACGGTGCACTTCTAATAGAATCGTATTTTCTATGTACAAACCTTCAATGTCCACAGAAACCCTATCATTATTAATGGCAGTGACGGAAATGTTCAATTTTTGACAGACTGAGGGAGAACATTTCCGTCACTGCCATCACAGGCTGGAAAGATCTCGGCGAAGCATTCCGTCACCGTTTAGCATTAGCAATATTAGTTCCTCATTTTTTGTAAGAATGCCAGCACATGCAATGGTTGGTTTCTCTTCTTTGTTTACGACAATTTAAATTGTGGAGTACTTTTTTTTGATCGGCAAAATTTAATATATAGAAAAGCCTACAAGAAGTAGGAAAGCAAGCTCAAGAGCTACAACAAGACACCACTACAGTAGAGAATAAATCTCTAGGCAAAAAACCAACAAACCAAGCTAAACAACAGAAGCTTTTAAGAAATGAAATAGCTACCCCAGTTAACAATAACTGAATTAAGGCACACCCCCTTAAAGTCATCATCATTGCGAGCCCAATTGTAAACTTGGATCTTCACCTGTTTGATAACTTTCTTTACCCTGGCAGAACCTTCTTCAAAGACAATAGCATTCCTAGAATTCCACAGAGTCCAACAAATGGCTGCAGGAATCAAAGGCCAGAGCTTCTTACCAATAGGATGGATAAGTTTACACTTCCAACCTTTAATAATTGCATCAATACAATTTAGAAGCACCCAAAGAAGACCGACTCGAAATAAAGTAATTCCAAATTTGAGAAGAGAACTTACAATGGAACATAAGATGTGAGACCGATTCTCTAGCGGAACAACACATTAAACAACCATTTACTAGAAGCTTACCTCTCTTGTAAAGATAGTCCACGGTGGCTAAACGTTTATGAAAAACTAACCAAAGAAAGAAACCAATTTTATGTGGCCATCGTCTTGACCAGATTCTTAGGTTTAGAGAAGCACGATCATTTTTCTTTTCCAAATCAGATAGCAGGATTTGACGGTAAATTTTCCCGACTTGTCAAGATCCCACTTAAAGGAATCAACCCATGTACTGCTGTAATCTCATTCCGAATGAGTGAGGTTAAAGAGCAAACTTCTTCAATTTGGACCTCAGTCAATCTCCTGTCTAATCCCAAGTTCCAAGCTCCTCCACCGTTTAAAGTAGCAGCACATCTCTTGACTGTCCAATTTTTCGTTGAAGCCAGAGCAGACTTGCATCGATCACAAATCCGGCCTAAACCAAGAAATGGTCGTTCCAGACTTGCATCGATCACAAAGTGAAGGAGAAGGGTTAGTTTTGGGGAGGGAAGCAAAGAAAGTGTTGAGACCAGAATAGTTGATTCGGAAGAGTAGTTGTTTTATGACTTGTATCGAGAAAGTGGGAAGCTAATGAGATGGAAAGCTAGCAAATGTTTTCTCGAGTGTTGTATGCTCGACCCGAACTTGTTGTTCGGTTGATATAGGTAATGCCTATTTATACAAGTCGGAATGAAACGTACTCTGGTCTAATTAAGAAATGGCAAACGGGTGAGTAAATGGGAATAGGTGGTAACCGGTAACGCCTAGAATTGATGTTCCATAAAAGAAAGCATTTCACCATTACTTCCTGTGTGTTACTAACCGCTTCATCCTTATGACACTCTCTTATAACGGGCATAGTGTACGCCGCACGCTGTAAACCGCCAAACCAATACCCAACGAGAATCCCCTAGTTTGTGACACGCGTTGATGTCTCAAATGTTTTTATAGAAAACATGTAGCATGTTTGTTGTTGCTTGGCAAGTTGAGATTGGGAGACTTGCGTGGTGACCTTATACGGTCGAGATCTTGCATATCAAGAGGAAAGGTAGCCGTTGATTATTGCAACCCTTCGTTTGGTAGCCAGCGTCATGAAAGCATGACCGGTCATGGCTTTAACATGGTTAGGCGTGGCCAAGCTGGGATTTTGGCGTTGGGCCAAAGGTAGCCATGCGTTAGCTAGTGACCTTGGACGGCTAAGATCTGCATCTTAGATGGAAGGGTCGTCGTTGACCGTCGCGCATTCGTTTGGTATCCAGCGGCGTGGTTCGGGCCGGGATGGCTTGGAAGGGAAGCGCTTGCGGCTTTGTCTAAATTAGGGTTTGGTATCTTTGAAACCCTAATTAGCGCCCTTCACTATAATCGATATAGGATTCTAATACGGACTCGGATTTTGATGGTCCGCCCCTCTATTATGTGTAGTAAAAGAATTTCCTATCTTACTACGTTGGAATATTTCGGTTTGAGCTCGTTCGGGAGGTGAAAACAGCCCGAAAATAAAACTCATGAAGAATTCGAGAAGGACGGTGGCATGTTTAGTGCGTTTTTGGGAAGCTAGCGTGTTTTGGGAAGCTAGCAAGTTTTGGGAAGCCAGCATGTTTTGGGCCAAAGGTCCATTAGCTTGCTTGTCTTCTTGAGATTACTGGTCATACAAATGAGTGGATTGGAATTACTAGAAAATAGAAAACAAATTGAAATTCCCTAATCTCTAACAGATTGTCTTTCGTGTAGTTTAGAGTTTACGTTAAGAGTACTTGCTTGGATAATGGGCAACATGTCCTGATGGTACTTTAGGAACCTTATACTCACAGTTTTTCTTTATTATTTAAGCGTTGGTTATAAAAGAATAAAATTGTGGTTTTTCGTCGTATGAAGTCTATACCATTTTTGGAACTTGGAAGCACTAGTTGATTTAGTCCTTAGTTACTTTGATTTTGCATTTCATTAGGATATTTGACTTGTTTATTAATTTCTAATGTTTCGGACTGTAATTCTTTTTTTTTTCGAAGATTAAGGTTATACTAAGAGAAAAAGCTCCTAAAACGCAAAGAGCAAATACCGAAAATGTTATAGACTGCAGACACTGTTACAGACACACTTTCGAAGACTGCGGACACATTAAAAAGAAAAATGAATGAGGAGATGATGGACACTTTAGAAATGTATACATACCGGGATCTTATGTTTCTCATATTTATTCCTACCTTCTTACGATTCCATCCTTGTTGCCTTCCGAAAATGCTGTCTAAGAAACCTCAATATAGAAACCTAACCTAATAGATGAATTCTCTATGTAGAAACCTTCAATGTCCACATCACACGAGCCTTTGATTATTAATTATTACACCTAAGAGTACCATCCCGTGCTTAATATATTAATTCAAATATTACCCGAGTTTGACCCTTAAAAAGTTGTCTATCTATATACTAGTTACAAACTGAGGAAGACCATTTTTGTCATTCCTATTGCATGATGGAGAAAGCTTGGTAAACATTATCGTTCTTGTGCATTAGCATTTTTGTCATCCCTATTGCAACACAACAGTTCCCTTCTCTTCTATATATACGATATTCTAAATAGTCAATAAAAATAGTTTTAGTTATCCGTTTTACAACTTTAACAACCGGTACAATTAAGCAGATGATCTTTCTTTCGAACTGATAGACGCGGTATTTTAATAGATATAATATGGGATTGTTCCTCATAATTTGGTTTAGAGTGCTAAATCTAAGACTCACTGCTTTGTTTGAGAGATACGTACATACACCGTGAGTCTATTATTTATGAAATTAAAATGAAAAATTGGTGGAGAATTTTAAAATAACATGATTACTGAAAAGTATCGAACTAATAAATTTTCGTATTTCAATATTGTCACTTTGTACAAGAGAATAACAGGAACCTATTTTACAAAATTGTTGAGAAATTTTCTCAGCACTTGATTACAAGTCATTTAATTGAGATGTAAGATTCATAAACGTTTCTTGGCTACAAGGAATCGTAACACCTCCCATCGGATAATCAAACCCGAATTCTTCCCCTGCTTGGTTTAGAAGTTCCTGGATGGAAATGTGATTCAAATACGATATTGGAACTACAGATCTCTTCTTGATTTGAGTATCTCCAACGTAAACTGCAAAATGTCCTTTAGGTATGACCATCTCATCGTTCTTGCCCTTCGAAAATGATCGTCTAAGTATTCTTGAAGTCAAAGTGAAACCCATATCGATCTTTTGGTTGAAGATGACGAGAAATAGGAAAGGTAATTCAAGATTAGGTTTTCTTGATGTATACTTGAATGAGCAATGTTTAAGATGTTAAAACTTTGTTGTTTTGGTTGTTTGAGTTCTTGAAACGTGCCTACCAAAAAGTTATGGTGGAAATGAGAAGAAGAGAGAGACTCAACTTCCCCAACTTAAATGCGACAATTGAAAGAGTGGTGAACAAACATTTGCTTGTCTGTAACAATTTGGGCTAATGCTGAGCCTAATCACATGGTTTTGCCTCCTTTGTGGTACTCCTTGTGTGGTCAAGCAAGTAATTGCAGTTGTACGTATTATTATGTTTCAACATATTATGCCCTACCATTTGGTAGATGTTACGAGCTAAAGTTAATGCGGAAACGAAAGGAGTGACAAGATAAGAGTTGTCTTTTCAACAATTAGTGGGCTCGTCGCCTTTGCTATGAGGGATTTCAAAACAGCATGGTCTCTGGCAAAGATTACAGCAAGACGCCGTACTAGTTTTAGAAAAAAGCACCACGTCATCAGTCGGAACACGATTGTGAAGGAGTTTCCACACTACGCCAGCCCTTCTTTGTGGTGTCTTAATTTTCCAAAGGTCCACGAAACATTCATCAATTTGTCTTTTCGGCCTACAATATTCAAATGCTTCTTTCATATTTACTGTTCCCTTATTACCAGGCAGCCAAACCATCATATCATCAATGTGTTCAGCAAATGGCGTACTCTGTATGTGTTGTTGAATTAAACCATGTAGCTCCGACATATATCCCGGTATCTGCCAATTACTATCCACGATAAAATCAGCCACCTTATTTTCAATTTGTGTCACGTCCAGCTCCAAGTAGTCTCCAATCGACGAACCCAAAGAAGACTGGTTCAAGTACCACACTGGAACAACAAATTTCTTCTTGAGTTTAGAACTTTTACCAACATAAACTGTGACATGTCCTTTTTTCGTTATCTCGGAATCGTTTCTTGCTTTGGAAAACGTTCGTCTAAGAATCTTTGCACGTAAGTTGAAACCCATGTTGCTACAGAATTTTAGGAACAAGAAAACCAAGAATTGGATTCTTAAAATGCTGACAGAAGAACAACGAGAGAATAGGAGAATTTTTCAAGGATATGATAGTTGGCAACTGTTATCTTATATACCAGTATAGAGTTTAAGGAGTCATTAATAGGTTACTTTTTGTTTGGGGATTCACAATTTTTATTGGAGTTGTGGTTTTCTGGGGATGATAATCAATTTCAATGTATTGTTTACAGCTATTTTAGCTACCGTAACAGATGAATATCAACGGACAATTAAGAAAAAAAAAAAAAAACTAAACTAATCAAATCCATGCATGGTATGTCAATTCCACCGTAAGAATCATCGTGTCTGATGTCTCTAGCTCTCCAGAAACTTGATGAAAGTGACACCGATAAAAAAAAATCAAAAATCTACTCTTGATGATCTTTTTCTCACCATATAAATATGGAATGTTTCCATGATGATGAATAAGGCTGAGTTTGGTAATGCATTTATTTTTCGAAAAGCACTTTCAAAAAATATATATAGTAATTATTTTTCATATTAGCGTTTGGTAAAATATTTTCAAAGTGCTTTTAACCAAAAACACTTCCAAAATACCCCAATTTTTAAAGAACGCGCAATTGGGGGATAAAAAAAGTAATTGGGGGATATAGATTACTTCTCCCAACCCATGGTGTCTGATAAGGGGTGATTTTTGGGTATGAAAATACCAAAATACCCTTTGGTTAATTAAAAAACATTATGAAAATACCATAATACCCTTTCTACTAAAACAATAAAATCAAAAAACCAAAACATATATCCCCCATTTCATTAATTCAAGACCTTTGTTAGGTTTTGTTTTTGAAAAAAAAATTTGTGTTCTTCATCGTTCTTCATCGTTCTTGTCGATTAATCGTCGATTCAAAAAAAATTTCTCCGTCGATTAACCAACCCGAATCATTAACAATGCCTCCACGAAAGAAACCAAATGCCCAATCGAACTCAACATCATCGATTCTTTGAACAAAAACAAGCGGAAAGACTTGCTAAGATTGCTCAAGAGCAAGAACACGAAGAAGCAACGTTATCCGACGATCAACTACACAAATATATGGCACGTGAGAAGGTAAGTCATTTAAAACTACTTTTTAGGTGTTTAAATCGATCTATGGCAATGGGTTCGAGTTAGAATCGCGAACCCTAACTCAAACGATTGAGTTTCGGAGAGTACAGGCATTGAAATTTATATGAATACAAAGGTCTTAGGTTTATGAGTTCCGAAGCATTGAATCTATGATGAATACAAAGTCTTAGGTTTACATTCTGGAATAACCGAGACTGAATTTTAACTCTTAGGCATTCAATCTAGGATGAATACGGTCTTAGTTTTGTGGTAGTCTAAGGCACTGTTTAATGATAATTCGTGTGTGCCGGTAGTAGACTAAAAACATACAGAAGAGTTTATGAATTTGCCACCAGTACCGGCATTGTTTTTTGGATTCATTCTATGCCGGTGTTCAGTACCGGCATTCGTTTCTAATATTTCGAGCATGCGGTAGTACTCTTAAAACATACAGAGAGTGTATGAATTTGTCACTAGTCTTAGGCATAGATTTTTGGTTTCTTTAGATCTGTTATTATTCGGCGTTGTTTTTAAATAATTAGAGAATGTGGTAGTGTACTTAAAACATACGGGGAACATTGTCAACGATTCGGCGTAGATTTTAGGTTTCATTTGTATCTTGAAGCTGTTGAGTAAAAGACTATCGACGGTCAATGTGTCTTCTTAGGAACATTGTACCGGCGTTGTCTAGTTTAAAGTATTCAATGCCGGTACTAAAACTGAAGTTGAGTTGTCTTATATTCATTGCTTTCCGTGTGCTTACGATATAGGTCAAAAGCAAAGGAAGACAACAAAAGAAAAAATAAAGATGTTGTCACTAAGAGAAGAAGGAGGGACGGTCTTGATACTCCTCAGTCTCTGCCTCCTCGAGGGAAAGATGAAGGTCGTAAGATTCGTTTTGGGGGCTGGTACAAGAGGGATAATTTGGGAGAGTGGTGTTGACCGTAGTCGACTTGCAATCAAGTGAGCACAATGAGCAAGATGAGCAAGATGAAGAGGAAAGTCAATTAGCAAGCCAAACCGAAGTTGGTGGCCCAAGTCAACAACCAACACAAGACAATGGCAAGAAGGGGAAGGGCAACGTCAAAGTGAAAGTTAAGGGTTCCCACCTTCCTCACATTGATGACATGATTCCCGACCTTGATCGTGGTAGAATTTGGGCGAAGCTCCGGAACCGAAAATACTATTTGGATACAAGGACTCGTGGGCTCGTGACTATCTATCAAACCTATGTAAGCATTTTCTATCTTGTACATATGTATTGTTGTGTATTTATGTAAAATCTCTTAATTGTATTGTCTCTCCTAATTGTAGGATCATAAGAAGGCTGTGCGTGTTTAGAAACCAAGCCGCGGATGGTTGGGACTTGTCCGAGGAATGTGAAGAGGTCCAAAGAATAGTAAAGGATTCCGGTCTATATGCTTTGGTTGAAAATTATGTGAAGCTCCGATTCTCATTATCCAATTGCTTTGCCGAAAGGTATCATGGTGAAACCGATACCATGCACTTCCCTTTTGGGAGATGACCTTCATCCCCGAAGATGCTCGAACATTCTAGGCTTGAATGTTATCGGCAAATCAATTGCGAGAAGGAGTTGAGTCTCTAGACCTAGAATGGTCGAAGTTGCAGTCGACTAACAAGCTATTTGGTTGGGACTACAAAACTTCTGTGGAGAGCTTTTATGAATCCACGTGGTAAGACAAAGACAATCAAGTTGACGCTGCTTAAGAAGAATTTTGAAAAGACAAAGAAAAGAAGTTTGGAGGATGGATGGGACCCTAAACAAATTCGTTATATCTGCCGCCGCTTACTACCGTTGTACATCTTGGGAACTAGGGTATTCCCACGACACCAATGGCAACGGTGGTTAGTGCAAACTACCTTCAAGACTTGGATCCGTTGGAAGATGTCTATGGATATTCTTGGGGCACCGCAATGTAATGGCACATTTGATGATGGAGATGAGAAGGGCCTCTAAGGCTAAAACCAACCAATTTGTCGGGAATTTCACTCTACTGCAGGTAAATTTGTTCTTAAACTTATGTTATTGTGTATATTGTTCATATGTACTCTTATCGTGAACTTAGAAACAAAACTTATTGCTTCACATTGGAATAGGTGTGGGCTTATGAACACTTCCCAACCTTGTTCAAGGCCTACCCTCCTTGAAGATCATAGATCTTCCAACCCGATACGCCTCTAGCTAAGAGATACGAGTTCAACAAGACTCCAAAGCTTGGTAACATGGGTCGATTTGATCGATATGAGATTGGCTTTGGACGCAATGAGTACCAAAGATGTTGTGTTCGACCCTTACAAGGAGGCTAGAGGAAACCCGGAGGTTTTGAGGTTTGGTAACGTTGCATTTTACCATGGGCCGTTGTTCCACCCAAAAGGATACGTTATGGCTAATCCTACGCGTGTGATGCGTCAACTTGGATATAAGCAATTAGCATTTTTCCGCATTGGCCTCTTTTCAATGTTTTGATCTCGACCTTTCTCGGTGTTATTCAACTCCAAATCGGTTGCATGTAGAGTATGTTCCGAAATAGGACCAACAGATTGGAGGGATAGGGAACCACGTCGTTTGGTAGATTTTAGTCGGTGGGAAAAGTTGGAGATTGCTGAAAACGGTGATGAAGTTGATGCCGATTACATGGAAGAGTACGGAATGGTCACATCCTTATGTCGTCCGCCGGATGACGTCCAAGTTCCTCCCCGAGAAAAACCCTCCGGTTCCAACTCCCGCAGTGCACCCCTACGATGACCCAACTAAATAACACCGTTGGATTGCTTGTAAGTATTGTTAATTGCTTGTCGTTTAATATACACATAATCATATATGTATACTAATTATGTGTTTGTCATATTAAACTAGCGGCGTCGGCTTGGCAAGTTAAAGAAGATGTTGGGTTGCAAAACCGGGGAAGGAGAGGTAATCTTGTCCTTGAAGAAATGAAGGAATTCGAGCAAAAGCTTGATAGAATTGAAGCAACCGACCCTAGTTCAAAAGCTTTGTTCGGGGAAACTAAGAAGAAAACTGCCCAAAAGAAGCAAAAGACCCGGTGATTTAACTCTTTAGTTGTGTTTCTTTTTTGGATCGTGGTTGTCACGTCTTGAACAATTCCAAACTTGTTTTCGTTTGTACCTTGTGTTAAACTCTTTAGTTGTTTGGTTTGCTTTTGGTTTAGGATACCTGGATTAAGAACATTTGATAGCAAAATCAAGTTGGTTGGTTTATGTTGAGCGTGTTATCCTTGCAAGATTTATTTGTGACTATTTCCGGCATAGATAAATTAGGATAACAAAGCCGGATTTTTGGGACCGGCATTGTTTAATATTTAAACATCCATGCCGGTTCTTATAACCTACGTTGAAAGTATTTATAAAACCATACCGGGACAAGAATACCAAAATTCAATGTTCCTGTATAGATATTCGATGGTAAATGCAACATTTAGTATTTTCCGACATCTATGCTTAGGTTTCTTGATAATTTGAAAATTTTCATAGTTTTTAAAACCTAAGACCGTAAAATTGAATACTTCCATGTTTATTACACGCTTGTTTTGAATAAAAATTCATTTTGAATGCTCTTCTATTTTATTCCTAATAATTAATCTATTACATTGGATTTGAATCTTTTAATTAAAACATGCTAAAGATAATCTACTTCCATCCCTTTTCAACAATTACGGAACCTTTGAGCCTTTCTCGAACCTCTTCGAAGACATCGTCGGGAGTGGGGTGTCAAGGATCAACTTCATTGGTTCTTCTTCTCTTTCAACATATTCCTTTCCCTTCATATAACACCCATCACACCCATCGATTGGCTTGCATTGGCCCTTGTGGTTTTCTCGTGACTCGCTAGTTGAACAGCTCTCCTCAAACCATTGAAACTCATCGCACTTTGGGTGATTCAAACACCTTAGAAACATTCTTCCATTTTCAAAGCATCATCGATTTTTGCAATCCAAAACCGCGTGTCCCATCACAGCTTCTACACTTTGAATAAATAAAAGGACAAGTCCATGGCTAGATGAGAAGGCGACTTGCAAATTTGACACTTGCAATGATGACTCTGTAAGAGAAGAATATATTAGTCGTGGGTCATAGTAGTGAAGATCATATTGTTAGTAAATCTACTTACTTTGCAAATAGAGGAAGATGATGAATCCCCCATCCTTTTTGAAGCTTTAACCGTGCTTGCTTTCTTGAGAGAATGATTTTTGTTATTTGGTTGCTGGTTTGTGTATAATTTTCCAAAGGAATGGGGGTATTATATAGAGATGAATCTCCAACGGTTTTATTTTTCAAAAAACTAGCCATTTTTTTTTTGAATTCATCAACTACCGGCATAGACTTTGTTATAGATTGAATGCCGGTTGCATCTACCTGCGTTTCGAAGTGTTTTAAAACCATGCCTAGGTATAGGTTGCATATTTGTCCCAATCTCTCGTTGAAATTTTTCCTATTACCGGCATTTTAAGCTTATCGATACAATGCCGGTTGTATTTACCAAGCGTTGTATTTCATACATTTACGACAATGCCGGAAGTTATGTAATTTCAAAAAAACTATCCGTTGAGGTTTTTCTCTATATAAAGAGAGCTAATTCTTGGACCCAAATAGCAAAAAACTCGCGTTCTTATATATCTCCTTGAGAATCTTAACTTAAGAAACCCTAAACCCTAGAATAGTCATCTATAAATAGCTTATTATAGAACCTAATCCCGCATACAACAAATGGCATCGTTTGACTCGGAGGAAGATTTAGCAATCACCCAAGCATGGTACTTCAAACGCGTCCTTCAACTATAGATAGCAGCACTCGTGATTCCATGTGGTTGAAGATTTTTAGGAAGTTTGTTCACGATTACGGTAACCCGAAAGGAAGAATCGCTCAACAAATCGAGCAACGACACGACATCATCCTAAACGCTGTGGTTGAGTATCTAAAAATGAAGTACCGGATCGATAACGCTCATCACAATAGGTTGTCCCCCAACAACTCGTAAGTATCTTTATGAATAATTGGCACAATCTACTATTTTTCAATTTTGGTGTAACCAACAAAGTTTGTGTGTTGTTTTTGTAGCATGAAGCCGTGAAAACGTTACTTACAGGAAAAGGGAGAACCATTCATGTTTGAAGCCAACGTGAACCATATTGTAACCAAAGTCACTTTGAGTACCACCAGGTTGGGGGAATCGGAAACGGATTCTTCTTAAGAAGATTGATAGTTTCTTGTAATTTGCTTAGGTTTTTAGGGTATCCAGTTAGGTATTTCGTAAGGTTTTGTGGGTATACCTCTATGTAAGCCCTCACGAGACTATAACTCGTCCACTTGGGCCACCAAGTGGTTTAAAGGCTTGATGCACGTGCTAAGTGCATTCGTTGTTCCGTCGACAAGGATTACGTTCGAAATAAATTATAGTTCCGGCTTAGTATGTAAACATATTTCAATTGCCTAATAATTCCGGCTTAGTATGTACTATATTAATCTATGCGTGGTCAGTCTGCCGGCATTTACGATAAGTTTATACCAATGCCGGAATGTTCAAAAATCGTGTACAACGGCTATTTTTTTTGAACCATAAACCGGCTTTAGAGGGCGGCATTGATTGTAGGTCATCGACAATGCCGGCACTAAATAGCCGTTGTAATCACCTATATAATGCAATGGATTCACCCATTGCACTTGATACCTCCACTGGAAAATACTTCATCAACTACCGATTCCATCATTGCCATGGAAAAAGAAAACTCAAGAAGAACAAACTATCCACTCCGTTGGGAAATCAATTATCAACCACCAACCTCAGTTTCCCTTATACTAGAAAAAATTAAAAGGAAGGGAGAAACCACCAAGTCAATTGCCGCAATGGAAGAAGAGATACTTAATAGAAAAAGAGAAGAAGAAGAAGAAGAGGAAGCAAAGCTTGAACATTATCGCAAAGAAGCTAAAGAAATCCTTAAACGCCAAAAACAATCTAAGATAGAAGCGGATGTCGAGGAAGAAACCGAGTGGATTAGAAATTATTACATAGTATCCGATTTCCAGGAAGATCACCGCCCTTCGAATCTTTTTTGGGGTTTTGTTAGGACTGGTCCTTACAAGAATAACTACTTGGAAGGTAAGAAAGGCCGAATGGATTACGGTGATCTCTATGTACAAAATCGAACAATTGCACTCATAAAGTTATGTCGCAAATACAACGAGTTTCTTGCAAGATACAGAGGGAATAGGTTTCAAGCTCAGGACGCATATACCAAATGGAGAAAAGAGCCTTTTAGGCATTTCGAAGCGGCAATGCTTATTGAATCTCGTTCCAAGAAATGATGTTAGGTGCAATTGGTTTGAGTTAATGTTTTTAAGTTTATTTACATAAGATTATGTGGTCTATGTTATTTATTTCATCAATTTTCTTTCCTTTGCAAGATCGAAAAATAAACCAAAGACTATACCGTTACCCGTGCCTCCGTTGAATTCTGCTCACCAAATACTTATTGTCATAATACCGGCATTGAAGTGTTCCATTTGTCAATGCCGGCATGCTGACAGTTATAAACACAAGTTATGTGGCAGTTACAAAACTCATTCATTCCACTTATTTGACGGTTACAAACTAATTTATCCCACTTATTTGGCGGTTACAAAATCCTTAATACCAGTTTATGCGTCAGTTACACACTCCTTCATTCTATTTAAGTGACGGTTTTAGAAAGGAAATCATTCATTCTCCATTTTTATAGAAAGGAAATCATTCGTTCTCTAACACAATGGGTCGTCGCAAACCCGGTGAAAAACCAATACCCAATCCTGAAGAAACTGTTGATGATGGTGGTAAATCGAAATCAAAAGCGCAAGAACTGCCTGAAGAGTCTGATGGTGAGGCGAGAATAACAAATTTGCTTAGGTAAGTGATGTATATGTTGAATTGAAGTTTTTAATTTTAGGGTTTATCCCATACGAGAAAACACAAAGTGAAATTATGTTGTTTAGTCTTTGAAAATCAAATTGAAATTCAGTTGCATGTTTGAATGGCGGTAGAATACAATTTGAAAATCATGCCTGAATATATGTCCTGAATCCAGATTTTATTGCATGCCTTTACCGGCATACACATTTAATTGAATACCATGCCGGTTTTACATACCAGCTTTGTTTGTTTCATAAATACTATGCCGTTTTCTGTGTTAAATTCTCTGTACTAAAATCCCACAGTACCGGCATTGAAGCTTACTTCTTAACAATGCCGGTCTTAGTGCCGGCGTTGTCGTTATGTTAACTTACTATGCCGGTCTTCTGTTGAAAAAAATGTTCATTCTCCGTCTAAAATTCAAAGACAACCGGCATCATATATTAATTGATTAGAATGCCGGCACCTATGCCGGAACTCCTGTTAAGTTCGATTTCTATGCCGGTTGTCATTATATAACCTCGGTTTACATATTGTCACATAGGTCTAGAGCACCACAAAAGAGCAAAGGAAAAGGCAAAGTCGTTTTAGAAGCAAAACGTAAGTCTTCTCGACATAGCCGTCCCGATCCGGCCATCGCTAAGGTCACGATTCGGGATCAACCTATAAGCTACCCAACCAGCAGTGATGATGATGATGAGTGGGAAACATATCCTGTATTACGAACGAGCGGGTGGCTCATCCTCACAAGCGGTGGCTTAGGATGACCGATGTCGGAGTAGAAGCCCCTAAGATCGGTGTAAAGGCACCCCATCCCACTTTCCCCGATAAGTATGACATGATTCCAGACCGCGATGATGGCAAACATTGGGGTGAACCGATAAACCCGCAGCTCTTATTTGCCTACAAATACTCTTGGGCTCGCCGGATATATCAAACTTATGTAAGAAGTTTGCATCTTGTTATTATATTATTTATCTGTGATCAAGTGAATGTAATTTACTTGTGTGTTTTTATAGGACCACAAGAATGCCTTCCGTGTTAGCCGCCATCAACAATCGGATGTATGGCCTTTGAAGCTTGAGTGTGACGCCGTTAAAGCCGTAGTCAAAGCATCCGGGTTGTATCCTGCGATAAAAAATTATGTGGCCACCGATACCGTCACGGCAAACTGCTTTTTGGAGAGGTTTTATGGTGAAACCGATACCATGCATTTTCCTTTTTTGGCGAGATGACCATCATCCCCGAAGATGTCCAAAGGATAATAGGTCTTGAGGTTCTCGGGAAACCCGTTAAGGTAGGAGATGACTCTAAGGACTTGGAATGGGAGAAGATCTATGAACTGACTAAAAAGTTGTTTGGATGGGACAAGGAAACCACTTTGGCAAATATGTACAAGACTAGTCGTTCCCAGACAAAGACTATCACATTCGTCAAACTCGTTGAATTGTTTGGGAACACGAAGAACAAGGAATTGAATCCCGAACAAGTCCAAAAATCGTCATGCTTATATGTTGTTCATCTTGGGCACAACTATATTCCCCGACGCCAATGGTAATAGGGTGCATATGAACAACCTACAATACTTGGATCCTTTGGAAAAGGTTCATGAGTATTCATGGGGCACTGCTTTCTTGGCACTTTTTTTGGCATAAATGCGTCGAGCATCTAAGGCGAACGCCCGTCAATTTAATGGGAATTTCACTGTACTCCAGGTATAGTCAACTACTTTTTTTTTTTGATTGTTGTGATTAAATTTGTTAGTTTCCAATTATTAAAGATTTTCATTGTCGTAGGTGTGGGCTTATGAACACTTCAAAATGTTGTTCAAACAGTACAAAGGATTGAAGATTTTCACTGAATATCAAGAGAATAGGCCTATAGGTCAGAAATACTTCTTCGACAATACCCCAAGGCCAAATAACAAAAACGGTTATTAGCAATGAGATTGGCTTTGGACTCGGTGGAGGTCCAAGATGTAGTGTTTGATCCATATAGGAATGCGAGGAGGAGTTCACTTTCAACGGCGTGACAATGTTTCATTTTACAACGGACCGTTATTTCATCCAAAAGGATTTGTTATGCACAACCCTCGCCGTGTAATGCGCCAACTTGGGTACAAGCGTAAAGATCTCACGGATACATCTTATCGAAATTCTCTCATGACTTTCCTCAATGCCAATCAAGTGAGAACCATACTCTCGTGGTTTACGACCCAAAACCTATTCTTGCACAATTGGAGTGAAAGGGAAGAAAAAGGACTTGTGTTGGATATGGGCTGATTGGGAATTGGCCGAGAACGGTTATGAGATCGAACCAACCTTCCTAAGGGGCCATCGGAAGTTCACGCATCCTTATGTTGTACGCCCGGATATAGTAGTTGTTCCTCCACCACCAAGCACATGCCTCCACAACCCGAAACCGTACCCGCACTTGTACAACTCGTTACGTTGTTGGTACGTACGTCTTGTTCATTACCATTCTTTTAATCTATGTCTATGAACTTATACAATCGAACATACTAAGTACATGTTTAAAATTTCCTTAACAGCGTCGGCGGATTGGAAATTTGACAAAGTTCTTTAAGAAAAAGAACACGAAAGGAGAGGTGCTGACCCAGAAAGAAATGCAGAACGTCGAGCAAAAGATGGACAAAATTGAAGATCCGAAGGCAAAAGACTTGTGGGGCGAAAGGAAGAAGAGGGTACAAAAGAAGCCAAGAACCGAGTGATCGTGTGTTTATTCTATAATATTAGTTTGGTTTATGTTTGTCTGTGAGTCTTGAACAATGTGTTTGCTTTATTTGTTTTCGGTTTGGAACCACAAAACTTAGGAGTTTGTTCTTTTATACAGTGTAGTATTTTTATTATATTTTTTATGTTGTTAAATTTGTGTCAAATCCCTAAATTTCTCGAGTTTTTTTTTTCATACCCGGCATGCTCGAGAACAAGTAAACACAATGCCGGTTCTCTAAATGACATAGTTCCGGCATTTATTTGTGTTTAGATATTATGCCGTGATCTCGTAATCTCCATGATAAACACGATTTTGACAGGAAAACCTAAAAGACAAGATCGAGGTTAATGTCAATGTTTCGGAAAGGTATTTGAATTCTCTGGAAGTTTTTCATCATATCCCGGCATTGTTTCAAACAAGATTCTACGCCGTACACCCAGGAGTAGACAATATAAAACACAACTATGCTGCAAGACTGGCATCAAAATATGATTTAATGTTTACAATTCACACTTCCAAAAAAAAGAAAATTTTGCGTACTAGTGAACAACATACATCAAAATTATTCATCGTCGCTTCCACACGTATGAAGTTGCATCTTCTCCGGGGGAGAGGTTTTTTGATAAGGCCAACGCATCCCAAAGTTGGTGATTCTCCTCATACAATGCCATCCATCCCTTCCAGGATATTGGGATCTAGAGCCTTGTTTTTAATCATTCCACAAACAGTGGCAATGGACAATTTTCTCCGAGTTTTAGAATAACGAAATGATTACCGTTCACGAACGCCAAAACAACTCTTCTCTTCTTAAGGGATCCTTCGCATTTTTGCCACTTTGGGGTAAATGTACATTCTACGGTGGGGGTAAAATAATGAACAACACATCTAAATGTATCCGCCACGAGATGCCCACAAAGCGGCATTCTCATCCAATATTCGTAAGGAAGAAAGTTCATCTCGTTGTTCGGGCCCCAATACTTGAGCATGCATATCATCAAACCCCTCGCCTTCACCAAGCAATTGCTCATAAAAGCTCCTCTTGTTCACAAGTTGTTCGGCCATCCTCGTTCTAGCATATTTGCATGGTGTCATACCTCTACTAACCGCCGTGTCAAAGATTCCTAATTGTTCGATCCACAAAGATGATAGCCACAATTTCCATCTCCGTCGACATCATCCGTATATAAAATATACTCGCGAATAACCTCGGGAAGTTGGTCTATGTAAGACCGTATCTTGGTATGATAACTTCTAATTGTCCTACCCGTTCGGGATCCTTATACATCTTCATATTACCCTTTTGTAACAATAATATATCCAAACCATCCTCTGCAATCTCTACACTTGCAATGTCTTCGATATGTGATGGGAGTCCGTACTTCCTTGGCCTACCCCTTCTCCTTCGAACTAAATCTACGTCAACTTTGCTCTCACTTTGGTTTGTCACCTCCTTAACCTCGTCACCTCGTTGTTCTTTGTCACTTGATGATGATACCTTTGGCGGCCTACCCCTGTTCCTTGGAACCTCCGCTATATCGACTGTGGGTATGGCTTCGGAATGCTCACCTTGTTGTTCTTTCTCACAAGATGATGTTACCTTTGGCGGCCTACCCCTTTTTCCTTGGAACCTCCGCTAGATCGACTATGGGCATGGCTTCTAATGCTCACCTTGTTGTTCTTTGTCACAAGATGATGTTACCTTTGGCGCCTACCCTTTTCCTTGGAACCTCCGCTAGATCGACTATGGGTATGGCTTAGGGAATGCTCACCTTGTTGCTCTATTTCACTGGATGATGATACCTTTGGCGGCCTACCCCTCTTCTTTGGAACCTCCGACGAGTTGGCTTTTGGTGTGGATACGGATTCTCGGGTTAGTTGTTGACTTAGCGGTTCCTTCCGCGGCCTACCTCTTTTGTTTGGAACTGCGCTTCCACGAACCTTTGTTCCGAAATCTCACATGCGGTTAGATCTCTTTTCTTACTTGCCGCGAGTTCTTCTTCACGCCGAGTCATTTCTTTCAATTCTACCCTTTGTTTTTTCCTTGTTGTTTTAGTTTGTGGTCTTCCTGTTGGATCTCCCTTTCTTGGCTCTTCGCTTTGTGCGATCCATGGACGAGCAATTAGCCTTAGTTGGCTCAACAAGACTTGTCGGCTTACCGAGGTGCCACGAGAGTAAGCTTCGAAGAATTCCTTTGCTTCGTTCGTATCCCATGGAGATTGCCCTGGATCTCCCGGCGGGGAGGGTCGAAAGATAGTTGCTTCCAAAACGGATCAATAACCTCCAAAGGTATCGATTTTTTCATACTTAACAAGCATATGATGACATGGAAGCCCCAATGAAGACATGTCGGGACAAATACACACATCACCCGGTTTTCCGTAATTTTTTCTCATATTCCATTTGTCTCATCATATGTTTTATTGCCCAATGAGAGACGTTGAATTCTATTCCTTGGAGAAAGTTACCATAATGAAGAAATGGAGTCAACCTTTCCATTGAGCTTTTCTCAAAAGCCTCCTTGATCCTATTGATATCTTGCTTAAAGTACTTTGCTCCATTGCCTCTGTGACCGTAACCACATTTCCTTGACTAGGACTGGATGAGATCTTTAAATCTCCCATGAGCGGCCTCAGCCTGCACTAGTTGCTTCTGTCTTGAAGTGTCTATACCGGTTTGTCCATGCACGTACAAATTTTTCCTTGAACTTATCCAACCATTGAGTCCGACAATACTGCATTTGACGGTCGGATAAACTTCGTCCAATCGGCAATGAACTTGCTCCAATCTCTTTTCGTACATAACCTCGGTGAAGAGACCAATAAACTTTCTCCCAATCTTTTAGAAATTCCAACCACTTTTTATGATTTTCCGCATGTTCTTTGTCCACTCGCTCCTTTATCTTGCCCTCTCATCTTCTTCTTCTTCGTGGGATAGTTTGTTCTTTCGAACATCTTCCTCTAGTTGTACCATCATTCTCTTCTTAATATCCGCCTTTGCGGGTTCAAACAAGGCATGGCAAGTTTTTATCACATTATTACGTATATGATATGTACATAGGAAATTTTGTGCGTCCGGAAGACGCCGGATATTGCTCTCATTAATGCGGCATCGTTATCGATACGATGACCCTCGGAAGTTGATTTTCCCTTTAAGAACAACTTCAATTGTCGTAATGCCCAATGATAATTATGGTCCCTCTCGTTTTCCATTAAACACCAAGCCAATGTGAATGTTACCTTGTCCGAGGTTTGCCCCACGATGTTGAACAACGGCATATTGTATTTGTTTGTCTTGTAGGTGCAATCCATCAAAAGAACACCACAACATGTATTTGCCAACCTGTGGAAAGCAAAGGATGCGAAATGAATATTTCAAGGGGCTTGTTGTCCGGCCCTCTTTTAATGATACGCGTGTAGTTGTGATCCCAAGCTATCTTCTCAAATTCTTGCATAACGGACCTCCCTTCCCATTCCACCCTTCTAATAGTTGCTTGTGCACTATAAATTGTACGTAGAGAAGACACGTTAGTCTCGTCCTTTTCCTTGAAGCCTCCGAGAATTTGTCTCGGTTTGATAAATGCTTTGGTCAATCTCTTTACATCCTCGAACTCGTCGAGGTTTTAGCTTCGCAACTAAGGAGTGACCAACAAAATCTTTCGGATCCCGATGGTTATGATGACCACACAAAACCTCACATCCCAATTGTTCATGTCATTTAGACGGAATACAAGCTTAAAAGGGCAATCATTCTTCCTCGTACGAGTCTTGTATACCCTATTAGTCTTCTTTGGATATACATAATCCTTTCTCTTGTGGTTATTCTTCTCCTTGTATTTCCCACTTCTCTCGCAAGCCATCTCAAAACGCCTCTTCGAACCTTGGGTGTTCCTCACCAACACACACATGTTCTTAAGAGCCGTCTCTTTAGCCCAAGCGATTGCTTCCTTTCGATCCGTTATTCCCTACATAAGAACAATTTTGCATTCATTAGAAGGTTCATTACTAGCAATCCATTAGTAAAGTTCAAGATACTAGGTGAAAAGTATTATTTGGTCACATACGGGAGGGATTTTATAGTATTCGACGTATCCCGATAAAGCGGCTTTGCATTTGTTGGATCAATATATGGCACCACCTAAGGATCGAATGAAAATTAGTTCCAAACAACATTAAAACACTATGCCGAAATTTGTACTTAAGCATGCTCGACAATTGTTCCGGCATAGTATAAGTTTACCAAAACGGAAGACCAAATTTGAAACCTATTCCTAAGCATATGTGTTTCGTAAGACTACAACGCCGGAAGCAAGGATACCGGCATTACCGTAACATTTTGTTCCAAGCCCGTTACACAATTCCGGCATTGAAAAATAATCGATATTGAATGCCGGAATTGAGCTTTGGAAAACATTTATTCCTGCATGTTTTTTTGTAGGTACCGGCATTGAAAAGTTGTAACTTAACAACGCCGGTTTAGTTGCCGGCATTATCGATAGTGATGGTACTACGCCGGTACTAAATTCCGGCGTTAATGGTTATTCACTTTCAATGCCGGTTTTTGGTTTGGGATGGAATTGTTTCCTGTATGTTTTTCATTCAATACCGGCATAGAAGACGATAAATGAAACCATGCCGGTTGAATATTCCGTAGCATATTCCTTGTTAGGTAAAAAGGTTAACTCTGTACCGGCATAGTTTTTTGGTTATATTCCATGCCGGTTGATAATTCAAATTGGGGGATATAAGTGTACCGGCATGGTCGTAGTATGAATACCATGCCGCTAACTTGACTACCGGCATGGTATTCATACAACTACCATGCCGGTATCGAGGTTTTTCAGTTGAAAAAATGGCGGGTTTAAAGAAAAAGTTGGATTTTTCGACATCTAAGCCGCTTTACCTGTGTGTTGGGGATGCTATTATGTTGTGCAAGTTTACTTTCTTGTGTTGGTTCTTCATGAAACTCTCCATACTCGTCAAAATCATCATTCAAGGGTGTTGGCTCAACAATGAGTTGCAATTGAGAGTTGTTGTCGTTAGTCAAGATTCAAGATATGCTCCTTGTTGTAGTTGAGCTAAAGATTGGCAAACAATCCTCTCTTCACAATCATCCTCCATTTTCCACAAAAAAATTTCTCTCTCAAAATATTTTTCCCTCCTTCTACTCTCACCTCACTCACCCAAAAACAAATAAAACACACACTAATCATTTATAAAAATCTTAAGATTTTTACTAATTATTATTAACCACTAAACCCGATTAGTGAGGGGTAGATTAGGATTTAAAAAAATACTTAGATAAGGGGTGACCCCGAATTGATATTTGGATCCGTTTTTGTCCTTTTCTTGTATCCCCCAATTACTTTTTTTATCCCCCAATTGCGCGTTCTTTTTAAAAGCCGGGGGAGAGGAGCTTATAAAAGCTCTAAAAGCATAAGCTTTGGTCCCACCTTATTTTAATGCATGATTTTTCTTTTATATCCCTATTATAGTATATAAATGACCAAAATTGCCCTTAAATATTTCGTAATTAATTTCTTATTCTCCATAATATTCTTTAAAGGTTGTTATTTTAAACTATGTCACATTCTTTAAAGATTATTATTTTCACTTTCAAATTTTTGGTTATATACCATTTTAATTAAAAAATAAAATAAATAAGAACCAATGTAATTATAAAATAAAATATAGTATAATTTTAGTATAATTTTTTTTTTATCCCAAGTTATATCAATAATAAAAAATAGTTACTCAATATATATATATAAATATCTAATATATTTAAATCCCATAAAATAGAATAAAACTATATTAAAACATTATGTCTGTTTTTTGTCATTTGTTACAACTACAATAAGTGAACCTATATTTTACAAAACACAATTTGATCATTTTTTAAGCAGCTTTAAATTTTAGTATCTAGTTTACCAAACACCTAACTGTTTTTTTTACACAGCAAAGCGCAGCAGAAAAGTGCTTTTACAAAAATCGCAGCATTACCAAACTAAGCCTAAATCAAAGAAGCTTTTTAGCACAAGTTAAAACAGAAAATTTGAGAATTTTATAAGTTTTGCTTATTATTGTTTTTGTAGATCCAGCTTGAGATCTATACAGCCATGATTTGATCTTTTTTTTACCACTTTTCTTCCTCTTTTTTCTGTTCACGAAGACTAAATGAACCCCTTTAAAATCCAGGCATAAAAACCTTAAATCAGGTTCTTCCTAATTAAATTCCACTTGCACTACCTTTACCCAAAACAGATTGATAACATGATGTTTAACCATTCAAATTAACTGTGTCCAGAAACTATAGTGGATAAAACCCTAATAAAAGTTTTGAAAAATCATCTTCTGATGCACCTTCACCTTTATTAAACTCACTGTACATCATCATCTCCTTCACCTTTGTCTTTCTTGTTGATTTTTTAATATTGGGTAAAAATATATTTTAAGATTAGAGCAATCAAAGCAATCAAAAATAAAAAGAAAAAATTGTGTATTTATTGAGTTTTTCAGGAAAGCTGTAAAAGGAAGAAGGGAAGGTTCATCATAAATCTGCGGTGCAACAAAAGTGAAGAAGAAGAATATAGAGAGAGAGAGGAAGCGAAGAAAAATCCGTGAACATTTAACTCCCTTTATTACTCACAATTAATCCGGGGTATTAGTGGAACATAAGTCACAATTACAGAGAAACTTAAGCAATAATTATTCTGATGACTAATTTCAATTTTCAATGTAACTAAAGGTCGACTATACCCCTGTTAACGTGTATACGGGTATACATGTTAACAGGACCCATGATAGTTTACTAGACTACAACAAACTGTGGAATTTGTGACATTATATTTGTGACATTTTGTGCGTCGCACATATATAGTGTTAATGAAGTACAAGAACAATGTTAACACATTAATTTGTGATACCACGTTGGCGTAATAAATAAAATTTGTAATTAAAAAATAAATTAAAAATAAATAAATGCCTTTTTTAAGGTTTTTAAGTGAGGAAGAATATATTTAAATAAGCTAAATTAATTATTTTTCTTGAATAACCGTCTTAACTTACCACAGGGTAACGTGTAGCACCAAGTAAAATATCTTTTCATAAATTCCATTAACTACTCACCAACGTGTAATCATCTTAACTTTGGCAGGTTATGTGTTAACCGTATTCCTTTCAAAGTCATATTGTTAATATTTGGTCAATAAAAATCCTACGCTCTTTATCTTTTCTCTTTGACCCTAGAATGCTTCATGAAAAAATACTTCTTTTGTTTTTCTTTCTTCTTTCCTTCTTCTAATTCTCATTGACATGTATTCATTATCAGCTGCTACTTCTAGCACCACTAAACGTTATTTAATGCCACCAATTGATTTAGATCCGAAACATACATCACATAATAGAAATTGACTCCTATCTGCTAATTATTAATTTTTTTGGTTGATTTTTTTTTTTTTTTGTAAGAGTTTTATTATTCTTACTATCCAAGGAAAATATTCTGATGGAGGAAGGCAACAACCCCATGTGAAATCCTTCAAATATAGCTAAGCCGATGAGCCCACCCTTTGTTGAAAGACAACTCTTTCCTCATCACCCCTTTCATTTCCACATTAACTTTACCTCATAACATCTCCCAAATGGTAGGGCATAATATGTTTGAAACATATTAATACGTACAACTGCATTGCTTGACCACACAAGGAGTATTACAAAGCAGGCAAAACCATGGGACCACTCTTTTCAGTACCACTAATTCTTTCAAGCAAACAAACAACCAATCATCTTTAGTATGAGGAACCAAACCATGTGATAGAGTATAAGCCCACCACATACACAAATCCATCTTTTTATTTCCACCTTAACTTTTTGGTAGGCACCTTCATCACAAAGTAATGGTCCCTCCTTCTGTGTCCATTTCAACTATATATACATAAACACATTTGAAGTAACTACACAACTAAAATAGCAAAGTATTCACATCTTAAACCTCTCTCTATAACATCATTCAATCAAGCCTACTTCCAGAAAATCTAATCTTCAACCAACTATAAGTTAAAGATATGGGTTTCACTTTGACTTCAAAAATACTCCGAAGATCTTCTTCCAAAGGAAAGAATGATGAGAAGATGATCCCCAAAGGACATTTTGCAGTTTACGTTGGAGAGAGTCAAATCAAGAAGAGATTTGTAGTTCCAATATCATATCTGAGTCATCCTTGTGTCCAAGAACTCCTAAACCAAGCAGGGGAAGAATTTGGGTTTGATTATCCAATGGGAGGTGTTACCATTCCTTGCAGCGAAGAATTTTTTTTGAATCTTACATCTCAGTTGGGTGACTTGTAATTAAATGCAGGGATATTTCTCAACAATTTTGTAAAATAGAGTCATTTTAATCTCTTGTACAAACTGATGATATTGAAATACGAAATTAATTAGAAATTATACCGTTAATCAGCTATTCTTCGCTGCCTAATCTTTAATTAAGTGATCCTGTTGTTTAAAATTCTCTATCAATTATTTTTAACCCATAAATGGTAGACTTACAGTGTATGTTCTTATTACTCAAACACAAAACTATTTCAAACAAATACCATGGCCGTTGGCATTGCGAAGAGTCACTAATTAGTTCCTACTGGTTGTCACTTAATCCGTACTGGTTTCTAATCCATAATGAGACTAATACAATTTATGTTCTCGTATATAGAGAAGAGAAAGCAATCATTGCGCAGGAGTACTTGCTAAAGACGGGGAACTAATATTGGTAATACTAAAGAGTGATGGAATGTTTCGCCGAGATTTTCTAGCCTGCATGCGATGGGAATCGCATAAATCCTCAGCCAGTCACTAAGAGTTAATTAGTGTTTGGGTCCTTGATTTATTTATGTCTTTGTGTTTGGATCCTAAGTTTGTACGTTTTAGTGTTTGGGTCGTTGACCAGTTATTGGTTAATCCGTTAAGATAGCTAACGTCCAATAATAAAATCAAATTTATCCATTAAAAGAAAACGACACCAGCCTTCGAGTGATAAGAGAAAAACCAAAAGATCATCAAATATTTTATCAGCACAACCAAATCACACTTAATAAGAAAGAGGAGATTTTCATCAGAATCAAATCTTTCCTTAGGAGCAGAGAATTGATAAATAGTTGATGAAAAGTTGGAACGGAAGTTGTTTGAAATATTTGTCTAGAAGGATGATTAAAACTAATGGTAATACTGGTCTGCAAGTTCAATGGTGAGTGAAAGTGGGAGATGTGTAATTTCTATGTGTATTGCTTGCTAGGAAGATTACCAAAAAGAACAAACAAACTGAATCCAATACTCCCAATCCTATAAACTATAATCCAGTTGAGCCAATATAAGCCATAGTTTAGCCCCAAAGTCCGCCTCCTAATTTTCCCCATATCTTCGCCTTAAAAGCATCGACCTAGTTCCAGTGGCGGGGGCAATTAAATGCAAGGGTGTGCAATTGCACGCCCTGCTAAATCGGATCTCAAGCCTAGATTTGCCTAAATTTTCTGAGATTTTGAAACCCTAAGCCTATTTTTATTATCTTGCACTCCCTATAAATATTTTACTTCCCCTCAGGAAAGGTATCGAAAGTGAAGCGTTTTTTATTTTTAAGAAGCGATGTGTATGTTAAAGCGTGAAGTGTCGCTTCATGGTTGATGGTTGAAGCATCTATGAATAACATTAGGCAGTCTTAGTTGTGAAATTAAATTTAGGTGCTCAACTAAGAACATATTATTTGTATAAATTTAAAATAACTGTAAATATTTTCAAAAACGAAGTCGTGGCTCTGTAGTTAGGCGTACTATATAGCAGAGTATTCGGACGGGAGGCTCGAATCCCAATGGAAGCTTAATTTTTTCCTTATTTTTCTTTTGGAATTCAGGCGGGAAAACTCGAAGCGGTTTGAAGAATTTTAAAGCGAAGCTTCGAAGCGTACACTTTTAAAAACCATGGCCTCAGGAGAGTTTCTGGCTCCTGGGGCCTAGTTCCTGCGAGAATGGATTTTTGTTTTTTTTTGTTAGAACCATTAATATAAACTATGAAATCATTTTCACATCGTTTACTTAATTAATATGGTGTTGGTAAGGTTCGATTTCCGAATTTTCCTCTTGAATTTAGCCATCACAGAGCTTCTTCTACCTCATCGCTGCCACTGACAATATCTCGTCATTACTACCTCTATCATCTCAACTTTTTTTTTTTTTTTTTTTTTAGGGAAATGAATCCATCGCTTCAACTTGAGACGACCGTAAATCCAGTTTGAGAGCGACAAACTAGTTGTTAAAATCAAGCTCGTGATGCTTAACAATCTAATTCGGATTTTGTAGCTTACCTTCCTTAAGGTTTATAGCTAAGCGAAATTGACAAATTTAGAGTGGTGCTGATTTCTTTTTAATGGAAAGATTTAATCCCACTAACTGACGTTAATATCTAACGGATTAACCAAGTAACATCGTGTTGATGGTTGTTTTTGGCCTAGGGTTAAAATTGTAAAACCGCACATCCGATATAACGTCATTATGACCATAAGCACATTTATTGAACCTTTAATATGTGGGAAAAAATTACCTGTGGTACCTTTTTTTTAATACCGATTAGGTTCCGATAGGCCAAACCCTAATTCCCACACCACATGTGCCAATGGCAAACCATGACGACCACGTCTACCGCGCCAAGGCATGCCAACCATGCTAGCCGCACCACCGTGCCAATGGAAAACCATGCTAGCCACGCCTCACCGCGCCAAGGCATGCCAACCATGCTAGCCGCACCACCGTGCCAATGGCAAACCGTGCTGCACCACACCTACCACGCCAAGGCATGCCAACCATGCTAGCCGCACTGTGCCAATGGAAAACCATGCCACCACATCTTCTCGCTAAAGCATGCCAGCCAAGCTTTCCATTCCAACACGCCATGCACAACTCGGTTGCCAAAACAAAGGCTCGCAACAATCTACGGCTATCTTTCCATCTAAGACGCAATCTTAGCTGGCCCAAGGTTACCAGGACAACGCATGGTAACCTTTAAACCCAAAACCCTAGCTTGCTCACGGTCCCTAGCTTGGTCACGCCTTGGCCCTACCACGCCTAGCCAAACCGCACCTTGCCTTGGCCCAGCCATGCTAGCCGCGCCATGTGCCAACGACACGCCAAACCCTTGGCCCCACTATGCCAAGCCAAACCGCACCTTGCCTTGGCCCTAGCCATGCTAGCCGCTCCATGTGCCAACGGCACGCCAAACCCTTCGCCCCACCATGCCAAGCCAAACCGCACCTTGCCTTGGCCCTAGCCATGCTAGCCGCACCATGTGCCAACGGCATGCCTAACCATTGTCCCCACCTCGCCAAGCCAAACGCACCTTGCCTTGGCCCTAGCCATGCTAGACGCACCATGTTCCAAGCGGCATGCCAAACCATTGTCCCCACCTCGCCAAGCCAAACGCAACTTGCCTTGGCCCTAGCCATGCTAGCCGCACCATGTTCCAATGCCATACCAAACCCGCGGACCACTATACCATGCCGGCCTTCCCTATGCGGCTACGAAAACGAAGGCGTGCGACAATTAACGGCCCCCCTTCAATCCCAGGATCAAATCCTAGCCGACCAAGGTTACCAGACAACGCATGGTAACCTTTGGACCG
Source organism: Papaver armeniacum (assembly GCA_023531295.1). Classification (NCBI taxonomy): domain Eukaryota; kingdom Viridiplantae; phylum Streptophyta; class Magnoliopsida; order Ranunculales; family Papaveraceae; genus Papaver; species Papaver armeniacum. The sequence continues at coordinate 1,388,573 of JAJJWW010011888.1, forward strand.
AAATCCTAAGTTTGGCCACGCCCAAACCGCGCCAAGGCATGCCAACCTAGCCGCGCCACCATGCTGGCCTTCCCTATGCGGCTAATAAAACGAAGGCGTGCGACAATCAACGGTCCCCCTTCAATCCTGTGGATCAAATCCTAGCCGTCAAGGGTACCGGACAAATCATGGTAACCTTTGGGCCCGAAATCCTAAGTTCGGCCGCGCCCAAACCGCGCCAAGGCATGCCTACCTAGCCACGCCACCATGCCGGCCTTCCCTATGCGGCTACTAAAACGAAGGCGTGTGGCAACAATCAACGGCCCCCCTTCAATCTGTGGAGCAAATCCTAGCCGTCCAAGGTTACCAAACAACGCATGGTAACCTTTGACCCAAAACCCTAGTTTGGCCACGCCAAACCGCACCAATTCATGCCATGCCAATGGCATGCCAACCTAGCCACGCCACCATGCTAGCCTTCCCTATGCGGCTACTAAAACGAAGGCGTGCGACAAGCAACGGTCGCTCATCAATTTCAGTGAGCAAATCCTAGCCGTCCAAGGTTACTAGTCAACGGATGGTAACCTTTGACCCAAAGTCTAGTTTGGCCACGCCAAACCACGCCAAGGCATGCCATGCTAATGGCCTGCCAACTTTGTCGTGCTATCATGCCGGCCTTCCCTATACGGCCACCAAAACGAAAGCGTGCAACGATCAACGGCTACCTCTCGTCTTAAGATGCAAAATCTCGACCGTCAGAGGTCACCAAGTTAGAGAGCCTCCCAAGCACGACTTGCCGTGCAACAACAACATGTTACATGTTTTCCACAAAAACATTCAAGACATCAACACATATCACAAATCGGGGATCCTCTTTGGGTATTGGTTTGGCGGTTTACAACAAGTGCGTACACTACGCCCGTCATAAGGAAGTGTCATAAGGATGAGGCGGTTAGTAAATACAGGGAGTTAATGGTGAAACGTTCTTTTTATGGAACATCAATTCCATGCGTTAACGGTTTTATGGAACATCAATTCCATGCGTTAACGATTTTATGGAACATCAATTCCATGCGTTAACGATACCACCTCCTCTAGTTTACTCACCCATTTTCCATTCCTTAATGAGACCAGAGTACGTTTCACTTCGACTTGTATAAATAGGTCTTACCTATTTCCACCGAACAACAAGTTCACATGCCAGGAGGATACACCACTCGTAAAACATTAGCTATCTTTTTATATGTTAGCTTCCCACTTTCTGATAAAAGTCGTAACACAACTACTCTTCCATAATCAACTATTCCGGTCTCATCACTTTCTTTGCTTCCCTCCCCAAAACCAAATCATTCTCCTCCACTTTGTGACCGAAGTAAGTCTGGAACGACCATTTCTTGGTTTAAGCCGGATTTCTACAGATTGATCTCTCCAATCTAAAGTACTCCCTTGCAAGACATTGTTTAGGGTTTAAATTCGTTTCTCAACCACACACCCGAAAATACCGAAATCAGCAGAAACCATTTTCACTCACAAACAATTGGCGACCACAGTGGGAGATTGATCTTTCGGTTACAATGTCAATTTCCGACCATCGATCTCATGCTTCGACCCAAACATCAAGATGGTAGAAGTAGGAAATCCGCTCAGGGATTGACGACTCAGTTACCAGACGACACGATTATCGGTCCATGACACGACAAGGGATTACTGGGGACTTCCCAGAAGATTGAAGCAAACGATCCGCCCGAGAATCAGTGACTCGGTTATCAGGCAACTCGAAGAATTGGGGACTTTCCACAATCATGGCGGTGCTTCCCATAAAACTCGGTACAGCAACGGAGGTTTCCTTTTCATCAGGGAGACCTAAAAAACCAAGTAAGTCCTACCTAGACAAGGTACGTGGTTCACTCTTTTAAGTTTTCACGGGAATGATAAAACCAATAGCCATGTTATGTTTCACCCCATGTCATCTACCAAACGCACGGTTCCATGGTTTTCCTGGGATGCTTGCAACACTTTCAATCATAACCAAGACAACATCATTTCCAAAGACAATTCATTCGTAAACAATTCATTCCTAAAGAATAATCCAAAACCATCAAGGTAACATTTATCTATCAACCCCAAAAATCCAGAAAATCAAAACCATAAACCAAGCATTCCCATTTGCCTTTCAAAAAATAAAAATAAAATAAGAAGTTCGGAAGACATTTAAATGTATTCAAGGAAAGTTTTCCAAAAGCGGCTTGCTCCTATTAGCAAAGGCCTCCCTCGTGCTCGGAGAGCCGCCCTTTCTAACTTCAGGTTGTCCGCACAATTTTTTGAATTCGCTTCCTCGCTTCTTCACCATGTCTCATGGAAGGACCTTCAGCGCTTTTCAACCAACATCTTTTCAACCTCGTAAAAACCTTTAACAAATTAAGGAGCATTGAACTCGAACTTCACGCACAAAGTCACGATGGAACCTCCAACTTGTGACTACATCCCCGTAAAACGGTATGACGGTCACGTTACACATGTTGTCGATCGAAACATTTAATTTCCTCCACACGTTTATACGGGAAAAATCATCATTTACAACATTGTATTAGGGTTGTAGTACCCCTACTACAACGTTTTTGTGTATTGTGTAGGTGGGGTATTGTAGAAAGTCCAAGCTGTTCTACAATACTTGACTAAGTGTTGTTAAGGGTAATGTGATTCATGGTTCGACAATATTTTTCCAAAGTTGTGATTCTCTTTCGATTTTTTTTTGAAAGCCTAACACAACCCTTGCTTGTTGTTGTATGAGTATCTTGGACAACACAAGTAGTGTATCGTAAAAATATGTAACACAACACTTGTATAAGTTGAAGGTCTATCTTAGACAGCCTAGGATGCGTATCGTAGAAATATGTAACACAACACTTGTATAAGTTGAAGGACTATCTTAGACAACCTAGGATGTGTATCGTAGAAATATGTAACACAACACTTGTATAAGTCGAAGGACTATCTTAGACAACCTAGGATGTGTATCGTAGAAATATCAAACACAACACTTGTATAAGTTGAAGGACTATCTTAGACAACCCAGGATGTGTATTGTAGAAATATGTAACACCTCTTATTACTATGATGAATAAGATTTGCACGACACTTGTTAGAGTTGTAGAACTATGTTGGACAAAGACCTAATTATGTCGTAAAGACATTCTTTCACAACCATTGGTTTGTGTAGTTGGAATATGGAACAACTCTTGTTAGAAGTTGTGTGCATATAACTATTTTGAAGAAAAAAATTATAGATGAAACCAAATTGCCGAAAGTATTTCACATTCACATTAACCTGCTAGTGTAACACATTTACATTCATTCTAACATTGTACAGTTCACAAAGAAAGTTCAGTTCCAAATTCTTTACCCACCAATGAATACAAGCCTACAATACCACACTGCAATTAATTTATTCCTATAACATTCTGTTCTAGAACTAGATAAAGAGCAAAGTTTTCATTTCTTTTTTTTTTTCACTTTTCCCCCTTCCCCTGAAGAAGAGCGGAAGCTATTAAGCTGTCAATATCCATCCCCATAATAAAATAAAAACCGAAAAATTGGCATAAGTATTTACGATATCCGATTAGTTAACCATCCCCATAATAAAACAGTAAGTAAGTCGGGCTATACTCGACTTCACAGCTATACCGAAACTTCAATAAATCCATTGAAATTTATATAAAAGGCACCCAAATCTATTAGCCAAGGAGATTTAAGGAGATCAATGTGCTCAGCCCTCAACTTAGATCCGAAGTTTCGCCATTTACGAGGAGTGTACCCGCAAAATCCAGAGAACCCGAACCCATTCAAAATAGTGACGGTCACACCTCCACCATTTGCATATATGTTAGGAAGTATGATAACTCCTTTCTTTCTTTGAATCTGAAAATAAATGTCAAGAGTTAAAAATCTTAACTAGATGAAAACCCAACATATGTTCGCATCACAGGTTTACAAAATGAGTGGTAAATTACCTCGTCGCATCGGGATCGGTAGGGTGATTTGCCGCTTCTATGATGTATTTGGCCGTCACATCTCCAAAGATTGTCCCTTAAAGAAAACGAATAAACTGGTATGAACTTACTGGTAAGGTTTTTAATACGCATCACAAAAACAAATCTTGAGAAGAAAAGAGACTAACTTGTGAAGAACACCCCAAGAGCACAGGGAATAAGAACATCACAGTCATGGACAAGCAATTCACTAGCATCCATAGAATCTCCACCTTTGAAATCCTTTAAACTACCCGTAGCCTCTTTGTGCTTAGTCAATTTGAATCGCACCTTTGGTGATGTCGCCTTCTGACCACAACCTTACCACCTCGCTCATGAATCAGCTTTGCATCCCAGTAACCCATATTACCAAACCCCTGAAATAGTTCAAAAACTAGTTTAGAAACAAATTTAGAGAGATTCGAAATGCAAGATCGATTTACAGTTTGAATAGAAAGATTAGAGAGTATCTTTCTATTTACCTAGATGGCGAATTTCAAATCTGTAAGGGTCTGTCCATATTCATTGAGCAAAGCCTTTGTTGCAAATACAACACCTCGTCCAGTGGCAGCTTCTTTAGCTAGTGATCCGCCGAGGTCCTACAGCATCAAACAATAACGTAGGTGAACATTTACGAACACAAACGCCTCATTCAAATCTCAATAAACCGTTTACGTTTTTCCAAATCCTGAATAGGTACTTACAATTGGCTTTCCAGTAACAATAGACGGAGAGTAACCATGAAATTTAGAGTACTCATCCAAAATCCATGCCATTGTCTGCGTAAAACCCAATTAGGATTACAAATTTCAGAACTAACGATGCGAAAATACCACAGAATTATTGTAAATTATATGACTAACAAGTAGTTTTCATACACGAATATACTGTGCATTAGTTCCCATGTCGTGCGGGAATGTCCGTGTGAACCCCAATTAGATCATGAATCTTTTGAGTGAAAACACGCGTAAGACGTTCCAATTCACTCCCAATTCCTTTGGTGAACAACCAATTCTACCTACTTGGCTTGTCGCTTAAACCAAACCTTCCCTTCGCTTGCACTCGGGGAGGTCCCTTCCCTTGTTGTCCTTCAGCAGCTGGAACTCTACTTCTCTGCAACTCAGAAATTAGATAACCTCAGATACAGTTATCTAACATACAAACCACAACAGTGAATAAATTGAATCGACATGAACTTAATAAAAAGGAAATGAGCAAATAGAGAGAGAGAGAGAGAGAGAGAGATTTTACCTTTTCGGATGTTGGCTGTGGGGATTTAAGTCAAGTGAGCAAACAAAGAGAACATATTAGAACATATTTGAGAAGAGAAGGAATTGAGTAGCATAACCAGCAGAGTTCAGATTCAGGGGTTCAGTGATATTACCTTCTTCCTGTTCTTGCCGTCATCTTCATCATCGTCTTCCTCGTTGTCATCTTCATCCTCCAATGAAACCTCCAAACATTAAGATAGACAAGTTTAGTTTTCCAAACATTAAATAGATAGATTCTTGGGCTGCATACGGTTCAAAATGGTACTGTAATTGACAACCTGGTGCAATTAGATATAATTCGCCGTAGGTGAAAATCTCACTTGAATTTGAAAGCACTTAACAATATTCAAAATAACAATGGAGTAGTACCTGTCATTGCGATGTTTGTGTCTCAGTACCTCCATAGTTATGAGTCAATCTCTGGATAGTCAACGTCTACGTCTCGTGTCAAAGCAAACCAAGAAACCCAGTCAGTCTAAATCAACACAAAAAGTTCTTACGAGCATCAATGCAATTTAAAAGATGCGAGGAGTCCAGACAATAAAATGTATGTGAAACGAGTTCTCTCTCTAAATTCGGTGTATTTGAACCGAGAATATAATAACCAAAACCATGGTTAGAATAAGACTAAAAGCCAACACCATCAAGATCGAGATATTGTATCATCCAACTCCACCAGCTAATTCCATTTCACCAGATGTAAATTAATTTTAAGATAAAAATATAAGTGCTCATGTTATTCTGTTTTGATCTACAAAACCTACTCATACGCTGCAACGAAAGACGAATTACGCAATATATAATCGGAAAAAATAAAAGGAAGTTGAAATTAAGTGACACACACCTTTGTGTCCTTGCGTAAACACTTCCATTAGTAGCTCTTATAGATGTTTGGGCACAAGCTTCAAATCCCAGTCTTTCTCAACAGATGGAAATGTTCTTAGCAACTTCAAGTAAGTTCCATAACTAGAATTTGAACCCATTAACCAATTTTTTTTGGCCGAATTACAAATCAACAACTTTATCAATTCAGTAACTATAAAAATCCCATCACAATTTCCATCAACAAGACCTTTCAAATCTCCAAAACTAATCACAATTCCAGGATCAGGACAACTCTGGAGTACTAATCTTTCCAACTATTGAAATTTTGATATCAACAGACCCTCATTTTAATTTCCATTCATGAATTCCAGTACTTCTTTCTCAATACTAATAAATCTGAATCCAGTCAACTCAACAGGCAAAGCAGCAACAACATTTCATCCTCTTCTCCCATAAATTTCTTCAAAACTATGAAGAACATCATTTGCAGAAACACCAACAAGTAATGGATTCCTTTGTTCTTTATTCAAAGAACATCCATAATTCTATCAAACACCATCTCATCATCATAATGTCACTCATCACCAATAAGTAATGGATGTCTTGATTCTCTATCTAATTTCGGTTCCATCAATTTCTTTCTCGGTCTCCATTTCATTTTCGTTATCTCAACTCATCTGAATCTTCTCTTCCCATCCAATTTCGAATCTAACTTGTTTGTGAAAACTAATCTCATCAATTTCAGAAGCCAATTCAATCATACCCATTACAAATATACTCATCAATCAAGCATCTTAGATCTTCCCTGTCGATGAAATCACCAGAATTCTTCATCTGCGGCTCACAAACACCAAATATTCATGGCAAATAATCATGCCCTCGCTCTTCTACTCAGTTTCAGCAAATATTTGGTTTACTTTCAGATTTTTAAGGAAATCATAGGAAGGGGCTAGAGGGTTTGGTGAGAGACGCGTGAAAAAAAAAAAACCAAAATTTTGCAGAACCCATATATCAAGACCCTTGGTAAAAGAAACAAGTTGAAGAAAAAATTGATTCAATCAATTGTCAACATTAACTGGACATTAGTGAATTAGGGTTTCGTGGAATTGTTAGAGAATATGTAGAAGATGAAATTGAGAGTCTTGGGGAAGATTAGAGATGAGTTTTCTTGAAATATAGAGATGGAAGAATCGAGTTATGTGTCGAAGATTTGATGCAATTGAAGCTAACGAAACTTGGGTTAGGGTTTCACGAATTGCAGAGTTAGAAAGAGATAGAGCTCAAGTGGTTGAGAGAGGTTTGGTGGGTGAATTAAAATGATGGGTGGACCAGATTTCGTTTCATCCACTCATACGGATTGAGAAAAGAATCTGACGGTTGATATTGTATTTGTGATACTCATACGGATTGAAAGGCATTTGTGTTTCTCTTTATGCTAATACGAACTCATGTATTCGGTTTATTATCAACCTTCGACATGAAAAAAAATCCAAAAAAATATTAATAAATTTAGGACATTGTTATCGACATTATGATATAAAAAATCCAAAAAATGTATAAGAATGAATCGGAAAAATGAAAAATTAATTCGATAATTGGTGTGTTTGTTTGTGCTTTCTCTTTGTGTTTTTGTGCTTTCTCTTTGTGCTTCCGGTTTGGATTTCGACTAGCCGCATAGGTCATGAAGTAATTTTGAAAAGTCATACAGATCATGAAGTAGCTTTAGTTCACACTGGTAAACTCAGGTTAGCATGATACATCATCGAAATCGATAAATATGAAGCTCAATGTCGGTTCGAACTTAAATGTGGTATAACGACATACAAACTATGAATTGAGAAGCTCCAGGAGGGTTAAAACTTCAAACTTAACATGATACATCATCTAAATCAATAAATATGAAGCTCAGTGCCGATTCGAACTTCAAATATGGTATTACGACATAAAAACTATGAACCAAGAAGCTTTTGGAGGGTTCTGACTTCAAACGTAGCATGATATATCCTTGAAATCGATAAATATGAAGCTCAACGTCGATTCAAACTTCAAACTTGGTATAATGGCATATAATATATGGACCACGAAGCTCTGAGAGGGTTCTGACTTCAAACTTAGCATGATACATCATCAAAATCGATAAGTATGAAGCTCAATGTCGATTCGAACTTCAAACTTGGTATAATAGCGTACAATCTATGAACCAAGAAGCTCTGAGAGGGTTCTGACTTCAAACTTAGTATGATACATCATCGAAATTGACTACTCTAAGTCAGAAACTTGGTAACAACGACGAATCCATCCATTTACAGGTAAGATTCCTTCGAAATATTCTACGAAACCTTAAACAAACCTTATTTCGCATATTGTATGCAAATCGGGCTCAAAGATTGAAACTCGGCCGCAAGTTGACTACTATAAGTCGAAACTTGGTAAGAAACGAATAAACCATCCATTTACGGGTAAGATTCCTTCGAAATATTCTACGAAACCTTAAAAAACCCTATTTCGCATATTATATGCATACCAGTGCTCCGAGATCGAAACCTGGCCATGAGTTGACTACTCTAAGTCAGAAACTTGGTAACAACGATGAATTCATCCATTTACAGGTAAGATTCCTTCGAGATATTCTACGAAACCTTAAAAAAACCCTATTTCGCATATTGTATGCGTACTTAGGGATCCGAGATCGAAACCGACGCGAGTTGACTACTCTAAGTCAGAAACTTGGTAAGAATGACGAATCCATCCATTTACAGGTAAGATTCCTTCGAGATTTTTTACGAAACCTTAAACAAACCCTATTTATGCATATATGTATGTATACCAGGCTCCGAGATCGAAACCTGGCCGCGACTTGACTACTCTAAATCACAAATTCGGTAAGAACAACGAATCCATCCATTTACAGGTAAGATTTCTTCTAGATATTCTATGAAACCTTAAACAAGCCCTATTTCGCATAAATGTATGCATACCCGTGCTCTTAAATCGAAACTCCGGCCATGAGTTGACTACTCTAAGTCGAAACTTGGTAAGAACGAAGAAACCATCCATTTACGGGTAAGATTCCTTCGAAATATTCTACGAAACCTTAAACAAACCTTATTTCTCGTATATTGTATGCATACGGGCTCCAAGATCGAAACCGGCCGTGAGTTGACTACTCTAAGTCAAAAACTTGGTAAAAATGACGAATCCATCCATTTACAGGTAAGATTCCTTCGGTATATTCTACAAAACCTTAAACAAACCTTATTTCTACACATTCTATGTATACAATGCTCCGATATCGAAACCTGGTCGTGAGTTGACTACTCTAAGTCAAAAACTTGGTAAGAACGACGAATCCATCCATTTACAGGTAAGATTCCTTCGAGATATTCTACGAAACCTTAAAAAAACCTAATTTATGCATATTCTAGGCATACCATGCTCCGAGATCGAAACCTGGCCGCGAGTTGACTACTCTAAGTCAGAAACTTGGTAATAACGACGAATCCATCCATTTACGGTGTAAGAAATATATCGTAATTGGATAAGAAATATATCGTAATTGAACATCCCGAGTTCGAAGATTACCAGAGTTAAAATGACCATATTACCCTTACTAGAAATAAAGGTAATAAATATTACGGAGATTGTGAAAATTACTAAACTTTCCTTATCCGAAATAAGTAAAGTAAATATTACAGATAGTGAAAATGATCATATTACCCTTCATGGAAATTTGTGCAATAAATATTATGGAGATTGTGAAAGTGACCTGACTACCATTATCGAAAAAAATTAAAGTAAATATTACTGCTTGTGAAAATGACCATATTACCCTTCTTGGAAATTAATGCAATAAATATTATGAAGACTATGAAAATGACCAGAACACGCTTATCGGAAAATAAGTAAATTAAATATTATAAATTGTTAAAATCACCATATTACCCTTACTAGAAATAAAGGTAATAAATATTATGGAGACTGTGAAAATTACCAGACTACCCTTATCTGAAGTGAGTAAAGTAAATATTACAGATAGTGAAAAATGTATGTAATTATTTACAAAGAAGGAGTGTATGTGATTGTTTACAGAGAAGGCTTCGTGTTGTTTGCGGCTCAGTCACCTGAGCATTATTTTTGAGCATTACATATTGTTTTACAACTCTTATGAAGGGTTGTCATAAAGTTAGTGTATTAAAGAACCACAAACTTGATAGAACATGTAATAGTGTAGGTATGGTTAGTGGTGTAGACTTCCATACAGGAGGTTGAGGATCAAATCCCCCCATTCTCATTTCTTCTAATGTTTTATATTTTTACTTCAACAACACTTATAAGTGTTGTTATACATTTTTATTAAAAAAAGAAAAAAAAAGCCAAAACTTGTGAACGGTAAGGATGGTTGATGAACTAGACGTCCATGCAGTAGATTCATGTTCGAATCTCCCCTATAACCTCATTTTTTCCAACATTATATATTTTTACTTCAACAACACTTATAAGTGTTGTTGTAGGTTTTTATTTAAAAAAAAAGAAAAAAAAAGAAACTTGTGAACTGAAAGGGTGGTTGATGAGCTAGACTTCCATGCAGTAGGTTCATGTTCGAATCTCCCCTCTAACATTTTTTTCATTATCATATTTTTGTGTTCTTCAACAACACTTGTCAGAATTGTGATAGGCTAAGTCACTACATATATGGAACATTATATATTTTTACTTCAACAACACTTATAAGTGTTGTTGTAGGTTTCTATTTAAAAAAAAGAAAAAAATCAAAACTTGTGAACTGAAAGGGTGGTTGATGAGCTAGACTTCCATGTAGTAGGTTCATGTTCGAATCTCCCCTCTAACATATTTTTCATTATTATATTTTTGTGTTCTTCAACAACACTTGTGAGTATTGTGATAGGCTAAGTCACTACATATATGGAACAACGTTGATATAGCTAAATGTCGTCACAACTGTTTTGCTTAAGGAGTTGTCGTTTGTTTTCTTAGCGCAACCCCTTGTTTCCTAAGGGTTCGCAGTGATGATATACGACAACTCTTCCTTTGAAACCAGTTGTAAAACATAGGACTTTCTACAATACTTAGCGAAGCGTTGTAAATCTCCAGTTGTAGATGTATATTTTTCTTGTAGTGAACCAACACGTACGGACTAGTAATTTGCTTGGTCGTGGCAATATGACCATAGTTTTCCCAGATCTTAGTGTACAGTTCCGCATGTATGGCTGACACGCTAAATCCTCCAATCCGGCACGTGATCCCGATGAGGAACCAGGTATGGAGGATTGAAAAGGGGGGCACGCGACTACATCAGCGACCGACAAAGGACTCCTAACAACAATTGCGCCTGCGGCTACTGCGGTACTTTTCATTATCCGAACATCGCCGACGTTTTCATCTTTGTCCACGTCCATTTCAAGATCGTCCGGTACGGCTGCCGCAATCGGAGACAAAGCTGCATCTCTACCAGTCTCCGTCTCAGGGTCATTCTCAGAATCGGCTTCCTCCTGCGATATCACGGATAAGACACTTCCTTTAAAAAAAAAAAAAAAAAAAAAAAAAAACGCATGGAAGACTTACCGATTTGTTTTCAGATCGAACAGAGGAGGATTCGGCACTACAATCGGAAGAACTACTCTCGCCATCACTGGACCCTGAGCTTTCATCCTTCTCATCTTCCCCATCGCCATGAACAGGCTCAGCACCACCACCCTCCGTCGCATGAAGGGGCATTTTCTGACTATTGGCGAGCTTGGTGAAAGCGTTCACACTACCGAGACCCTGGGCGGGATGCAAAGACAGATACTAAGAATAGAAACGAGGATATGCACAATCTAACTAAAGTCAAAAGGAAAATCATACATACCGCATGTTGGATGAACTAAAAGTCGTGAGAGTTGCGGAATATGACCTGGAAACCACTTGCATGATTTTTAGACCTTCGTTCCTTCGCTTGGGGACTATCTACACTCGGGCTAACAGATTTTTGCTTGGGCGCAGCAGTGGATGCTCCGCCAAAACCGCAGGAGAAGGCCTACCATGACGGTTTTCTACCACGCCATTCACGAACCCGTGAAAAACGAGAAACTCATCTTGCCAGAATATATTATACTTAGAGGTTGTTGATGGACTTCTTTTCGCAAGCAGGAAAGGGAGACTTTTTCCCGACTCAAGAACAGTAACATCGAGAACAGTTAACCACGAAACTTCTGAAACAAGAGAGTTGACGAACAAGTGGGACCCCTTGGTCGAAACCCATATGATGAGCCGCACTATCAATGTTGTAAGAGACCACTTTGCAAGATCCTTGAAACAAAGATGGCACGGAACCAGGGGAGCCACTTCGCATAAGCACCATCTCTCCAACACTTGTATCCTCTTTATCAGAAGTTAAAGACATGCCTGGAGCAGGAGCGAAGGTACTGATCTGAGTTATGGACTCATGCAGCGGAACCCATGGACGAAAATGGACCATGTGCGAATTTTCAAGGAATCTAAGTAGGTTCGAACCAACCCTTGGACGCCTATTCGACCAACGCAGTATCCTAGAGCCACCCCAAGACTCGGGGAGTATTGCCAACGGTATTCGAGCATATTCTTCGAAATGCTCCCACAACCACGCTTAAAGAAAGGTTGCATGAACATACGAATCCACTTTCATGTAACCATTCGAAGTGCGCATGTCCGCAACCGGGCTGATCCAAGTGTGTGTACAGAGAACCGAGAAACAGGCAGCCAACAGGGAGAACGACACCTTTTGCCAGTTTCACGGCAAATTTGATAAGTTCCTTTCTTATGTCCTTCTTACCCGAGCCGCCATCGAAAATATCTCTGGATAACAAGGACCAAAAACACCGCAACATGGAGAGGACTGTTCTTATGATTCGGCTCCAACTCATCCGGAAATCACTGGGATACCCACCAATCGTAGAAGCACATAGGAAATCCTGCAACTACATATTGGCGCTATAGAAACATGGAGCGTTGATCTAAAGAGGTTTGAAGAAGGTTTGGAAAAATTGGTGAAGAATTTGTGAAATTTGTAAGAGATTATTAAAATTGAAAAAGATGGTAAGGAGAAGCACAAAAATTATAGGAAGAAGGAGAAAGGAAATGGGAGAATCTTCTAGGATGGGAACAACAAATGGTGGAGAAGAACGAATTCAACTCCCAATTCAGCATGCACCAATACAAGGTGGAAGCATTGATTATGATAGAGTCAGCGCACACACTTGGAGGACGGGCTCAACTGAGGAAGTTGATGAAACACAGTAATTGAGGCGAGTAGAAGGAGGAATAATTCATGGAGAGGAGGAGAATGAAACACTAGAGACATTAAGACAAAGGATATTTGAAGAAAGGAGATTAGAAGCAGAAGAACGTGCAAATTTAACACGACAAAACCATGAATTGAGAATGGAAAATATAAGACTACAATATACAAGGTCGAGAAGTACTACAAGATCAAATTCAAGATCAATTAGAGGAGAAGCAAGACGAGATTCGCTGGAAGTAGGTGTTGTTGAGGACATTCAAGAAGATATATGCAGAATCCTGGCGATGGACATCGTGAAGAGAGAGAAATAGTTGAAGATCGTTATATTCAACATGGTGAAAATTATCATATTGAACAAAACAGTAGAGATCGGAGGAATGACCAACGTCACGAACGAAATAATCAAGATGGCGAAGGAAATCGGTAGGAAGGAAGAAGGATATTATATGGGAGAGAAATGCAAAGGAATCAACAAACAGTTGAGGATGAGAATGAAAGGCGAAATGACGAACAAACACGTACAACTTGCAAAAGAGAAAGAATGAGGGCAGAAATTGAAGAACAAGAGTTTCAGGAGGCTATACGCCAGAACAATCATGATAACCAGGAAAGAAGGCGCGAACAATATCGCAACAATTATTATATAAATGAAGAAGTAGATAAAACACAAGGAAGGATTGAAAGGCAAGAAAGAGAAGTAGCAAGGAATGAATCAGGACGCAGAGGAGAAGATGAAAGATGTAATCATGTGCGAATACATGAAAGGGGTGAAAGAGAAGACCGCATAGGAAACGAGAAGAAGGGGATGAAGAGGAAACACAAAAGTTCGCAAGGCAAGATAGACATGAACGCATGAGAAGAGAAGCAAGGTTAAATTGACCAATGGACCAAGGGTTAGGGGCGAATGAACAAATTTTAAGAGAATTGGCAGAGATGAGGGGAATACTCAATAACAGAAGAGAAAGAGGCAGGAGACAGTTGGATGAAGCAATAGAGGAAGCTGCGAAAACGCCATTTACACAAGAAGTACAGTTGAGGAGAATACCGCCAAAATGTAATTTGCCTGCATTAACTAGCATCTTCGATGGGACAACTTGTGACGTTCAACATATCAAAGCTTACGTGAGATGCATGCTGCAATAGGAAAACCATGACGCTGTGTTGTGCAAATACTTTGCATCAAGCTTGACGGGAGAGGCGTTAAAATGGTTTGAAGGACTGCCAAAGGATACCATAGCATCTTTCAATAAATTGCAAACGATGTTCTTAGGAGCTTATACAAGTAACAACTCATTGCGTCCAGGCATTGAAGATGTATTTGGATTGAAACAAAGAGTTGGCAAAAGTTTGAAGCATTTAACTATGAGGTGGAAGACAATGTGTAGTAACATGGCTGGTCATGTGGATGAAAGATACCTTATTTTATCATTCATTAATGCAAATTTGCTATATGTCAAATATTTAGAATAAAAATACTATCACAATGATTGAGTTTGAGAGTTCCAAGAGGAATACATTGCTCTTGAGGAAAAACAAAGTGAGATGGAGTGGTACCCAGTTGCAAATACAAGCTCAAAAATTGCGAATGCAAGGTTATTGCCCAGATTAACAAACACAGTGGCGAACGCTTCGCAAGATCCACAAAGAGAAATAGTGATCGAAAGTCAACAAAATTTGGTTGCGATGGGAAGTCGTGATCAAGAAGAGTTCGAGAAAAAGAAGAGGTTCTATAATCGTGGCTGAAATAACAAGATTCAGAGACTTGACCAACCTTAAGAAACTTATGGAGGACAGAAGAATAACTATCAAAGGGGACAAGGACCTAACAGGGTAGTATGGGAAGAAATAATATTGCCTCCTCTAAATGCTAGTGTAGAAAAGATATGGGAAGCCATAATTTTGATGGAAAATATCCCATCACCTTGGAACATGGGGAAGGAGCCACCACCGAAATACAGAAGTCAGGAATTTTTTTCATATCATCACTTCCATGGACATTCCACAAATGATTGCAGAAATATAAAGAGAATTATCCTTAGAATGATAGACCAAGGCAAGTTGAACCACTTTCTGATAAGACAACCGCAACCTTTACCATTACCACCACCACTAGAAGATCACAGAGCAAATGCAACAAAAAGAGAAGATACATTTTTAATTGAAGTCGGATCGAAAGCAAAAAACCTATTCTGCAATTCTATTGTACACTCATACAAAACAATAGAGGATTTTCATGATAACGTTCTAAGCAGAGTGTTCGCAAGAGATGTTGATGGTAGAGAAATTATGAACATTGCGAAAGTCTCACCACTAAAAGAATGGCAGAGACAACCTATTTCCTTTACAACAGAAGAGATTCCTGAAGGTGGAGAAATGCCTAATAATCCTTTGGTGGTAAAGTTAGATATCAACCCGAAACCAAGTGAAGATGAAGATGATGAAGGGTAATAAAACTCTTACAAAAAAACTCTTACCCGAAACCATTTGGGAGATGTTATGAGGTAAAGTTAATGTGGCCACCACTAAGTCACATTTGTCCGAAAGATAGGCAACAACCCCATGTGAAATCCTTTGGTGGTAAACTCTTACCCGAAACCATTTGGGAGATGTTATGAGGTAAAGTTAATGTGGAAATGAAAGGGGTGACGAGGAAAGAGTTGTCTTTCAACAAAGGGTGGGCTCATCGGCTTAGCTATATTTGAAGGATTTCACATGGGGTTGTTGCCTTCCTCCATATTACAATTTCTGGCCACCACTAAGTCACATTTGTCCGAAAGATATGCTAAAGATACAGTAAAATAAGAGGACCCAAAATTAACAGATATCCGTTGGTGGTAAAGTTTTATTATTCTTACTATCCAAGAGAAAAGAAGAATTTATTTGAGTCTCATTGTCCAAGAGCCACAGTTTGGACCAGAAGAACCGATTCCAGATTTAGAGCAATAACAACTAGTATGAGGATTGAGATCAAAATAGTATGAGGATTGAGATCAAAATTTTGGTTTTCACTTGGGCTTCTAGTTTTGGAAGTAGAATTCATCTAAATTACTCCTATACTATACGTAATTGGAGTATTGTTTTTGCTTAATTTTGTATCTTCTTTTCTTCTATACTACCTCTGGTAGTTCTTTGTAAATTCTTTTTCTCTGAATAAATTTCTCTTCCGATCAAAAAAAAAAAAAAAAAAAAAAAAAAAAAAAAAAAAAAAATTTGGTTTTCCAAAGCTAATATGCTTTAATTATTAAGAAATCACTAGATCTAAAATGTATGAATGTTTAGTTCAAGAACATTTGGAAGTATTTGGTAGCAGTTTTTTTTTCCCGACAGGATTGTACAAAGTCTATTGCTTTGTTGTAAACTTGTAATGGTTAACTTGTATTCCTTTTTACTGGAAATTATATGATCTCTCATTAATGAATATATACTGTCTGCTCATTTTCTTTTAATTATTGGAGAAAAAAACATTTGTTCATAAAAATATTTATTGCAAATTTTTTGAATATTTTCGTAGGGATAACAAATTATTATTTTTTTTAAAATTATTTTTTTTTTTAATTATGATGCCACGGCTAAAGTAGGTAGTTTCCTTTTTCATAGATTAGGTATTGCCATTCAAAAGGGGGTCGATTGCTTGACTTGTTGCTAGGTTCTTAGGTCAACTTTAAGGGCTCTTCTATAGATGATATGATATAATTTTAAAAGAATAATAATAATTTAAAGTAAAAAAAGTTAATTAGGATCATTAAGAAAATATCATATAAATATTATAATTAATAATTCCAAAAATAAATGAATAATTTATTAATAAATGGAAAAAAAGGTTTTTTGAGGAATAAATTATTTGCGACGAAAGAAAATTTAATTGTGATAGAAAATTATGCTACAACGCCTCAACATAAGTGATGTTTTTAGCATCGCTCAGATTATTTGCAACTTTTTGTTTTTATAACGCATTGACCGACAGACGATGAATGTCACAAAAATATATTTGTGACACAAAATCAAATACTTGTGACGTTATTTTTCATAGGAAAAACCTTGTTTTGTTATATAATTTGGATGTTTTAAGTACAATTGATGTGGGTGACTATATATAATAGAAGATGAGAACAAGATAACAAAAAGTGCAAGATAGGTGGCTATAGTAAATGTTTCTACGGAATTGAAAATAATGGCTAGAGGTGTAAATTGGGCAATAAATTAAAAGACGAGTACGGTTGACAAAGACAAAGACGCTAAAATCTGAGCCCAGCTAAGCACAACACGTGATTTAGCCCAGCACGGCCCAACACGTTAGCTTCATGGGCTGTGCTGGGTTAGCCAAATCGTCACAGTAGCACGGCATAACACGCGGCACAGATAAGCACGTGGCCCAGCCCAGCCCAGCACGTTAAGAAAGCACGTCATAGCATGCACAAGTATACCATAATACATCACATTTTGTGTATATTTCACAAAAGAGTCATTATTCTAGCTAGTTTTTGACATTTAATGCTGACTTATTTTTATAACAACACATATAATACCTAAATATTTGGAAAATATATTCCAATATCGTTGTTATAATGTCGTTACCTATATTTGACTAGAACATGACAATGATCCAATTTTATATTTGATGGTCTGTTTCTTTTTATTGAATAAACTTGTTAATTTTATTCGAAATAATTTCAAATGATATGTCCTTTATTTAAATTCTCGTGATAATGTCCACTTAATGTATACATTAAGTGATTTCAAATTGTTTATAATACGTGTGCAAAGACGGCCAAAGACGGCCAAAGACGTTTATTCGTGTGTTGTGCAGGTGGGCTGTGTTGTGCTTAGGTTTTGACTAGTAAAGCACAAAGACGGCACAACACGTTTAAATCGTTGGCACAACACAAAGACGGCACATGGCATGTGAAGCACGCGACTTGTAAGGGATGGATCGGTGCACACGTTTACACCTCTAATAATGGCGAACAAACATTTGCTTGTCTATTCCTTGAATAAAAACACTTAAGGGGTACCTTAACCCGGAGAATACAACCGAACAAAAAAAACGGGAACCGAAAGGGGATTCTACAAGCCAAGTAAAAAAATACACAAAAAATTATGGAGGTCGGTATAATGAAACCCATAGAGAAATCACCTTATTTTCCGTAAGAACATTCTTGTATTCGATTCCATCAAAAAAAAACGCTTATAATTTGATATGTCTAATGAGGCTTGCCAAATTTTTCTTTTTGTTATCGAAGGTTCTTGAATATCGCTCTTTCCATATACACCACCAAGCATATAGCAACCGGGATGTTATTCCATATTCAACTAAGTCTTTCTTCTCCGCGGGATGTTATTCTATTCTGTGAGCTCTATCACATGGGTTTGCCTCCTTCCAAAATATTGTGTGGTCAAGTGGATAATCAGATTATTATTCTGATGTTTAACATGTTTAGCCCTACCTTCAGAGAGAGCTATTACAACTACAAATGGCTATCTCATACAACTATAAATGTTGTATATCTTGCATATAGAAATTTATTAAGTGTTCAGACATGTTTATTTGTCACAGGATTCACAGCCAATATCTCTATAAATTTGGCCTTTTGGATTTATAAAAACAAACATCCATTGTCTGTCATATCCAAATTTAAGGGGTAGGGGGTGGGGTGGTACTATCAAAATAATAGAGTATTACTTTTATGACAGTGCTCTTCTAATATAATTTTATTCTCTATGCACAAACCTTCAATGTTCACATGATCCCTATCGTTATTAAAGACAATTAGCTAAGTTGTTTATCTAATTCAATTAGTGATCACTGACTGAGGATTAACATTTTCGTCACTCCCATCGCAGGCTGGAAAAATCTATGCGAAGCATTCCATAACTTTTTATCATTAGCAATGTTAGTTCCCCATTTTTGGCAAGTATTCCAGCACAACAATGGTTACTTTCTCTTCTCTATATATAAACGATAATTTAAGTAGGGTAGTATCACTTTAGACCATTTTACAGAAGTAACAACCACAAGTATTAAAAAGTGACTTTTCGTAATGCCAATGGCCAGGGTATTTGGTTGGAATAAATTTTTTTTTTTTTTTTTTTTGATCGGGCAAGAGGAAAAGATTCATTGAAAAAGAGGTACTTAAGGGGTACCTCAACCCAATAAAAACAACCGACACAAAAAGGAGACGGAAATTAGATCGATCACCCAAAAAAAAGGACAAAGAACAAATATCCAAGTGAGAATACAAAGAAACAAACAAACACCAAACGCCTCACATCCACCTCAAAACGGCCGATAGAAATACGAGTCCCATAGAGCTACTACCATGTTCGCCGTCAAACCCAACATTCTAGTGTTGCCTCCGCCCAAAAATAGGCTTGGATTTTAATATCTCGAATTAAACTTTCCAAATTTCTCTTTTTGTTGTTGAATATTCTAGAATTCCTTTCTTTCCAAATGCACCACCATATTGCAACCGGTAAGTTGTTCCATATACGGTCAAGTCTTTCATCACCCCAATCATAACTCCAATCTTTTATAGTTGTGGAAATATTAGTATCATAATTCCAATTGAAGTTGCATCCTTCGGCAAAATAATCCCAAATTCTTTTTGTTCGCCAACATTCATAGAATAAATGGGCAGTTGTTTCATCTTCTTCTTCACAAAACCGGCACACCCTATCCACATCCATACCCCTTCTAAAAAGCTTATCCGTCATCATCAACCTTTCAAGGTACAAAAGCCATAGAAAGAAGTTTACTTTGTACGGATAATATCGACTCCAAATAATCTCATTTGGGAAGTTACTATCTCCTTGGTCACAAAGAGAATCAAACCCACACTTAACCGTATAAGCATCAACCATATTGTTTCTATCCACCATCCACAATCTAGAGTCAATGACCCCTTCTTGAATATTCACCACTTCTAGTAATGAGTTTATGGAAGCAATCTCCCTCATTATGGCTTGAGAATATCTACTTCGAGACATGAACTTCCACTTGATGTCGTTCCTCTTGATCTCATATAAACTAGCCACCACCTTCCCTTTTGTTCTTGAAGCTTCAAATGCCAAAGGAAAACTATTGCATAAGACGTCATCACCAATCCAAAAATCTTCCTAAAATCTAGTTTCATTTCCCGCACCGATCTTAAATTTCACATGTTTGTTAAAATCCTCAAGCTCCTTATAAATATTGTGCCACAAACTACATCCCTTTGGCCCTTTTGGTTGAAGAGTTTCCCAACCGGTGGATGATTCTCCAAATTTTTCCACAATTATCTTTCTCCAAAAAACATTCTTTTCCGTACCAAATCTCCACTACCACTTTTTGAGAAGCGCCGAGTTCATGTATTTAGATTTCGGGATTCCAAGACCACCACCTTCTCTAGATTTTACGATTATAGACCGCCCGACATTATGAATTCTTCTCTTGTTAGAGTATAATAATTTTGTGTTCGAGTATAATACATACGTAGACTGTAAGTCAACAATTTATGGATAAAAATAATAGATGGAAAAATGTTAAGCAACTAAAGATGTGGAAGAGAATAATAGTTGATAACGGTATAATTTCTAACTAATTTTAGTATTTCAATGTTATCCATTTGTACAAGAGATTAACACGACTACTTTACAAAATTCTGAGAAATTTTCTAAGCACTTGATTACAAGTCATTTAATTGAGATGTAAGATTCATAAATGTTTCTTCGCTACAAGGAATTGTAACACCTCCCATTGGATAATCAAACCCAAACTCTTCACTTGCTTGATTTAGAAGTTCTTGGATACAAATATGATTCAAATATGATATTGGAACTACAAATCTCTTCTTGAGTTGAGTCTCTCCAACGTAAACTGCAAAATGTCCTTTGGGGATCACCATCTCGTCATTCTTTCCTTTCGAAGAAGATCGTCGAAGAATTTTTGAAGCCAAACTGAAACCCATGTCTGTTGCTTAAGGACTAGAAGAACTAGATTTTTTGGATGTACACTTTTGTTTGAGAAAGATGTCTAAGATGTTAAAATATTGCTGTGTTGGTTGTTTGAGTTTTTGAAATATGTATCTGTATATATATAGAGGAGATGATGAGTAGTGCGAAGAGACCTTTATTAGTTTGGTGAGGTACCTACCGAAAAAGTTACGGTGGAAATGAGATGAAGGAACACCTTACCCAATCTTTAAGGCGGCAATCAAAATAGTGGTGAACAAACATTTGCTTGTCTATAACAATTCGGGATAATGCTGAGCCTAATCACATGGTTTTGCCTCCTTTGTAGTACTCCTTGTGTGGTCAAGAAAGTAAATGCAGTAGTACATATTATTATGTTTCAACATATTATGCCCTACCATTTGGGAGACGTTGTGAGCTGAGGTTAATGCGGAAACGAAACGAGTGATGAAGAAAGAGTTGTCTTTTCAACAAATAGTGGGCTCGTCGCCTTTGCTAACAGGAATTTCACATGGGATTGTTGCCTTGCTCAATATCAACAATTTTTGGTCATTACTTAATAAGGATACTGTAAAACAAGGTGACCCAAAGTGATATTAAACTCCCAATACAGGTCATTCAAATCTAATGAGAGTTTAAACTCGATTGTTAGTTTGTTGGAACACATTATGGCCCATATGTTGTTGAGTGCAAACAGTGGCATGAATAAGAGAACTTGGATAGTACAACAGATATCTACGTACAGTTTTTGACAGGACAATTCATTTTCATTTCAATATTTTTAATGTGAAAACCTGGAACTCTAGCTAAATTCTTATTATCCGATATTTTCAGCCGATTATCTTACGGAGCAGAAAAAGCTAAACCTTGAGTGGAATGTTTTAACCAACTCAAATCTAGTACAATTCATTACACAAAATTGGTCAAAAAGACCAAAATCAACAATTTCGGGTCAAAAAAGATATCTTAGGTTTTGATCATTGTTTAAATAGCCAAAAAATTAAAAGATACTATTTAAATGGACAAAATTTTAAAAATGGGCAGATGATGAACCAGGTTCATCCTCGTCCATTTTCAAATATTTTTTTCTTATTTTTATTTTACATGGGATGCATCCAGTTTCATCCTCGCTATTTTTTAAGTATAAGTTTTGGATGAAATCCAATTTCATCCTTGCTATTTTTTTTGGTTATTTCACCCGTATTTTTTTTTACTCGTCCATTTGAACCGTGTTTTAAATTTTTTTGACAAATGACCCATTTTCTCAATTCATTAAGGTGGGTAGTCGTTTCCAAATTAGCAGACACTTGTTACAGGATTTGTGAGTTAACTATAGGAAATGGAGCAGGATTCACGTTCTGGAATGACTCTTGGTGTGCTGATGTTTGCCTAGTTGTTTCATTCCCTTCACTAGCTACACTTGGGACAAACAGATTACATGCATGTTTCTTTCGGATTAAGAAGATTACTTTTCGCAACGACAAGGGCAGAGCCAGGTTTGGGTGATCGGTGTAACATTTCTAAATATAATTATTTTTACCGATCAAAAAGATAAAAATATAATAATGGATACTTATTTAAGATCGACGTGCAAGAGAAGAATATATAGCTGTCATTAGATTGATATTTTTTTTTTGCTAAGATTTGGTAAAATTGATTAATAGTATGATTTCTAGCTAAAATTTGCTATTTCAATATCGTCAGTTTGTACAAGAGATTAACACGACCCTATATTACAAAATTGTTGAGAAGTTTTCTCTGCACTTGATTACAAGTCACTCAACTGAGACGTAAGATTCAAAAATGTTTCTTCGCTACAAGGAATTGTAACACCTCCCATTGGATAATTAAATCCAAATTCTTCCCCGGCTTGGTTTAGAAGTTCTTGGATGCAAGTATGATTCAAATATGATATTGGAACAACAAATCTCTTCTTGATTTGAGTCTCTCCGACGTAAACTGCAAAATGTCCTTTGGGGATCACCATCTCATCATTCTTTCCTTTGGAAGAAGATCGTCGGAGCATTTTTGAAGTCAAATTGAAACCCATATCTTTAGCTTAAAGCTAGTTGAAGATTAGATTTTCTGGATGTAGACTTGATTGAACGATGTTATAGGAAGATGTTTAAGATGTGAATACTTTGATGTTATGGTTGTTTGAGTTCTTGATATGTGTTTATGTATATATAGAGGAGAATAGAGATGATGGATCAGTAGAAGAGACAAATAATATTGTGAGGTGCCTACCAAAAAGTTAAGGTGGAAATTATAAGAAGAAGGATTTGTGGATGTGGCGGGCTCAGAGAATTACGTATACTATCACATGGTTTGGTTCCTCATACTTAAGATGATTGTTTGTTTGTGTTTGCTTGCAGGCTTACAAGAATTAGTGGTATTCTTTTACTCACTGTGTTCTAGCTAGGTGTGCAGCATACAAAGAAATGTGATCACTTATCTACCATTACGATAGATGAGCAACATGTGCTGGACAATATAATCTGGTAATCTGTTCAATTCAGTTTTGAACTCTCTATCAAATCTGATATGTATTGAATTCTTCTTGTTAGGTTGTTGGAACACACGATGGCCTAGTTGACTACTACTTGCAAGAAGCTCAGCGTCTGGCTCTATTTCATGAGTACCCTGCTAGTAACATGGGTTTGTTTTCTGTTGAGATCAACTGTGTAAAAGAAATTGTACTCTTGTAGTTTCAATACTGTATTTTTCCTACCCTTGGTGAGAGACCTTAAACAACCACATGTTCCATATCTGTCATACACAAACTCGCTCAGGGGTCCATTAGCTTGTTCTCCTGAGATAACTTATCTAAAATGAGTTGATTGGAATTACAAGATTGTTTTCCGTTTAATTTAGAATATACGTAGAATGTACTTTGGTTAGTTATGGGAAACAAGTACGGGTGGTGGAATTTTTGAGACCATGTAGTACCAATTACGGAACCATGAATTATAAAAGAAGAAAATCATGGATTCCAGTTGTATGAAGTCGGTACCAATTACGGAACCATGGTGTTCAGTTGCTTTGAATCTTCAATTTTGGAGATTTTGCATTTCGTCTAGTGCAATTTACATTTATACAAGTATCGATTTCTTTCAATTTTCTGGAAATAAAACAATTCAAAGCTCTCATATTGTAGAGGTTTGAAGAAAACTGATCTAGAATTGATGAACTTACAAATAAACTAGATTACCGCACGCGGTGGGGAGGCCGACCAATAATTCGTTCTATTTTTATTTTTATTCGACTAAATTTTAAAAAAGTATTTTTATTTTGCGGCATTTACCATTTGGGAATGGTTATAAATGTTCTAAATAATTTTTTTCATTTTAACTACAGTTTTTGTTTTATGGACCGGTACTGCTTTATCCGACCCGAAATTTAATTTTCTCTACTCGATAGTTCGAGAACTCTAAATTTCATAAGAACAAAAAATTTAGTTAGAGTCCGGATCATTTAATTGATGCAATGATGTTTTTAAAGAAGTTTGAACTGCAAATATTGTCTGAAATATCAAAAATCAATAATCTCAAATTTTTTCTGAAATTCCAGAAATTATAAAATCATTTTAATTTGCTCGTTCATTTCTTCCGAAGGAGAAAAATGCAGTTAGTCGTCCCATATAAGGACCCTTTTAGTAGGAACGTGAGATTGGGGGATAAAAAAAACAATCGGGTATGTATTACTTCGGTTAAGGGTTGTTTTTGGGGGCAAAAATACTAAAATACCCTTCCCTCAAAATAAAAATCAAAAAACTTAAAATCAAAAAACAAAATCATATCCCCATTTCCATCTTCACCTCTTATTAATCTCTTTTAGGGTTAGGGGTTTTGTTACTCCTCACTCCGTTTCAAATTCGAAATTTTCCTCACTCCCTTTCAAATTCTCTTCTCCTTCTCTGTCGGCTCCTCACTTTGAAAACAATTTTCTTTTACATTTGGAAGTGATGAAGACCATGCCGGAAGTGATGAAGACCATACAGGTAGTGATGAAGACCATGGCGGAAGTGATGAAGACCATGCCGATAGTGATGAAGACCATGTCAGTTTTTTTTTTACATCGCCGGAAGTGATGAAGACCATGCCGGAATTGGTGAAGACCATGCCGGAAAATGGTGCCGGCATGGTTGGTAACTAACATTCAATGACGTAACTAAGTGCCGGCATGCTCGATAGAAATCTATCAATGCCGGTAGTCTAGTAAAAAAAAAAATTGAAGTTTCCTGGATACTTTACATCATATACTGCTGGCATAGAGATTTAAGCAAAATGCTATGCCGGTAGCACTACCGGAATGCTCGAGAATTAACTAATTGTGCCGGAAGACTGATTAAAACCAGAAAAAAATAGGTTTTGAAGATCAAAACCAGAAAATTTTGTCCCCCAGGACCCCCCAGATATTGGCAAACATTTATGAAAATTTCCAATAAATGTCGGCATGGTTTTTTTCGGTTGAATATAATACCGGCATGCCTTTCAAAATGGGGGATATTGTTGGCCAGCATTGACATAGTATGAATAGAATGCCGGGAATGCTGCTGCCGGCATTGTATTCATACTACGTCCATGCCGGCACCGAGCTATTCAGCTGCAACAATGGTGGGTTCAAAGAAAAAAAAATCAAATTTTCAACCTCTTAGCAGCAATTCTCTCTTCACAATCATCCTCCACTTTCACCAAAAAAAAGTTTCCTCTCAAAAAAAAATTCCATCTTTCTACTCTCATCCAAATACAAATACAAATACATACTAATCATTTAACAAATACTTAAAATTTTTCTTAATTATTATTAACCACTAAACCTGATTAGTGAGGGGTAGATTAGGATTTAGAAAAATACTTAGATAAGAAGTGACCATATTAACTACGATATTAATTAAATTACAGTGTTATCCATTAGTTAACTACCATATTAATTACTACTATTACAATATTAATTAGATTACAACTATTAACTACCACATTAATTACGATATTAAGTGTTATGAATTAGAAAAATGTGCGTGGCACTGACAAAAAGTTAATTGCCAGCATAGTTGTGGAATGATTTGGGAACTATAGGGCAACTAGCAAACTTAGTCGTTGAACAATTCGGCAACTATATGTCAATCGCAACATAATTGCCTTAGCCTATGGAATCACGATACTTGGCTACTGCAATATTTTAGTTTAGTTGCCATATAGTTTGGCAACGACTTGACAACTACACAAATGTAGTTGTCTGAAATTTTGGAAAGTAACTCACAACTGCGCAAATTAGTGGGCTTCATTTGTCGCACTTAACAAGAAGCGTGTTTGGCTACAAAACTTCAAGTTGCCAAAAGTGCGCATAGCAACTAGTTAGTTTTGGTAGTTGCCATTGCATTTCGAAACAACCCATACGGCAACTTAAGCTTGGCAACTACCATTAGTTGCCTTTCTGTTTGGCAATTAAAATCTCATCTTAGGCAACTAAACTAGTATTGTGTTTATGTATATATAGAGGAGAATAGAGATGATGGATCAGTAGAAGAGACCAATAATTTTGTGAGGTGCCTACCAAAAAGTTAAGGTGGAAATAAGAAGAAGGATTTGTGGATGTGGCGGGTTCAGAGAATTACGTATACTATCACATGGTTTGGTTCCTCATACTTAAGATGATTGTTTTTTTGTGTTTGCTTGCTTGCAGGCTTACAAGAATTAGTGGTATTCTTTTACTCACCGTGTTCTAGCTAGATGTGCAGCATACAAAGAAATGTGATCACTTATCTACCATTACGATAGATGAGCAACATGTGCTCGACAATATAATCTGGTAATCTGTTCAATTTAGGTTGTTGGAACACACGATGGCCTAGTTGACTACTACTTGCAAGAAGCTCAGTGTCGGGCTCTATTTCATGAGTACCCTGCTAGTAACATGGGTTTGTTTTCTGTTGAGATCAACTGTGTAAAAGAAATTGTACTATTGTAGTTTCAATACTGTATTTGCCCTACCCTTGGTGAGAGACGTTAAACAACCACATGTTCCATATCTGTCATACACAAACTCGCTCAGGGATTTATTATCTTGTTCTCCTGAGATAACTTATCTAAAATGAGTTGATTGGAATTACAAGATTGTCTTCCGTTTAATTTAGAATATACGTAGAATGTACTTTGGTTAGTTATGGGCAACAAGTACGGGTGGTGGAATTTTTGAGACATGTGGTACCAATTACGGAACCATGAATTATAAAAGAAGAAAACCATGGATTCCAGTCGTATGAAGTCGGTACCAATTACGGAACCATGGTGTTCAGTTGCTCTGAATCTTCAATTTTGGAGATTTTGCATTTCGTCTAGTACCAATTACGGAACCATGGTGTTCAGTTGCTTTGAACCATGTAGTATCGATTTCTTCCAATTTTCTGGAAATAAAACAATTCAAAGCTCTCATATTGTAGAGGTTTGAAGAAAACTGATCTAGAATTGATGAACTTAAAAAAAATAAAAGAGCATTAGCATTAGCTTTGGTGTTAGTTCCCCATTTGGCAAGTATGCTATATTGATTTAATCAAAAATGTAACAATTTCATTGCTTTCTCTTCTCTATATACGAGTTAATTTAAGTTATCCGTTTTACAACTTTAACAACCGGTACAATTAAGAAGATGATCTTTCGAACTAATAGACGCGGTATTTTAATAGATAAAATATGGGATTGTGGTGTAGGAAGTTAGTACTATAACGATCGAATCAACACACTATTATATATAAAAACTTCTCAACTGGAAGTATTTTAATCCACCATCAACATTAAGTCCCCTGCCTAGCACATAATGATTACACTATTGTGGGGTAGGCATGAGATGGTGACATACATATGTGAGAAAGACAGGATAAAGGAAGTTTACCCGGAAGAGTATTGACCGACCGCTAGTTGTCCATCCCCACTACAAAAAATCCTAGCAAAGGCCATTAAAATCCGGCAACTGCTTCAAGAAATTAGTTGCCAAATGCTTTCGGAACTAATCAAAGGAAACTTGTAGATGCGATATGCTTCGGCAACAAGTTGTCCGTAACTATAATTTTTATTAGTTTCTAAACTCATCAGCAACAAACGTATGGCAACTTCATGAATTACGTTAATAGCCTAATGATTCCGGAACTAGGCAAAGGCAACAATTAGTTCCTATATACTTTGGCAACATGTTGATCGCAGCTGTTATTTTCATTAGTTTTGAAAGGCTTTAGCAACAAATACAGGCCAACTACATAAAATGCATTAGTTTCTTAAACATTTAGAAACTAAATGACAACTGCAATTGCCAAAAGTTGAGCAACTTAACACCCCAACTAGATAATGTTAATAGTTACTTATATCATATGGTTTGGATGAGTAGTTGGGTGAAATATCACATGCTCGAATGGATATGCAATAAAAAAATTGTCGTTTATATTGGTGCATTATTTTTCAGTTAGGTAATTGTTCGCGTAAGAGGCAGAGAACACATGGGACTAGAAAACCAGTATGAAGATTGGATATGTCCTACATTGGTTGTATACAAACCCCCAACTTTCAAATTTCCTTGATGAATTAACAGAATGCAAAATGAAAGAGGCAGGTACAGAAGGAAAAGTTCTTTACTGAAAATATATCTGAAAATATATATCTGTTTGAGCAAGATAAAAGTTCCAAGCAGAAAAGAAGTGCAAACTCATAATAACTAGTAGTAATATATACTAAGTAGACTGGCAGTAGAAACAAGAGTAGCAATGATTTCAAGTTCTTGCGGGTCTTTTTTCATCATATGAACTTGAATCGTGTCATCTGCAATTCCACCAATGACAAAATCCCAAGCCGTAAAAATTAGAGCCTGAATAATACTAGCAATTGTCCATATCCCAGCAACTGCCTTTGTTTACAATTCGTCCCACCACTTACAGTTTGAAATGATCTCATTTCAATGTATTTCATGTTTGCCACTAATGGACGCATGACCATAGCCCTGCAAGGAATTTACAACCCTTGCCACACTTCCATAGCAGGACCTCTAATTTTCTCAATCACTCGAAGTCCAAGATGGTTTGTTTCCCTGCAACTTGTTCAACTACCGGACTGCTTATTTTACTGCAGACGCAAAGTCTGAAGGTTTCCAGCACTAACATAACACAAACATCCAAATTCAGAAAAACATGAATGAATAAAAAATTTGCTAAAGTATCAACAAATTAGTCTTAGGGGCAACAAGTAGATCAATTGAGTCGGAAAAATAGACTTGGAATATCGCAATACAACATTAAAACCCAAACCACATTTTGATCGGGGTAAGAGGGATACTCTCAGGGTCTTGTTTCGTGATGAAGTTTTGGTTTGTTCCAATGTAGCTACAATATTCTTCCTTGGTGGTTGGTTTAGCATCACCATCTTCTTATGCTGCAACAATGCAATCTTTCTGAGTTCATACGTAATTCGAAGTAAGTAAACTTTAATATTATCCAGGGACGGACCCAGAAATCTCTATAGAGTAAGGCTAGAATATCACTAGTCGTCAATGCGGCCGAAGGCCGCGGCAATTTTTTTGAAATGGGTTACATAAACAGTGGTTTACTGAAATTTGCCTATGAAATACTAGACATATGGACAAGTATAAGATTAAAATCCGTCAATTTTTATTACGAAAAGTGATTGGAGAAAGGAATTTATGGTTTATAGAAATAAAAATGGGAAAAAAATGGATGTGATATAGAATTTAAACAAGATTTTGGGCTAAAAATTAATTGTACTACAACTAAAAGGATTAATCATAAACAAAGAAGGGCTAATTACTAATAGGGAGGGCTAATTATTAATTATAAAAAAATTGCTTATACAAAATTTTTATCAACCTAAAAATAGGGACGGGCTATAGCCCGGGTTAGCCCCTTGCTAGGCCCGTCCCTGATATTATCACAGAGGAAAAAAATCAAGATTAGAACTTTAAAGTAAAAAACCACATCTTATATCATATCAAATCTAAGAGAAATCTACAACATGCACTTAGTCCTCGGAGTTGCTATACCAATTCAGGATATAAATATATATAAGACCTTCACTAAACGGTCAAGACTCTCCAAAGAAAACTCTCACAAGACCTGGGGACTTAACAGTTGAATATACAGTAACAAGCCAAGCATAACCTAATTGCACACTCAATATTTTTTCTAAGGGGAGTTAAAGCATGAGTCGTGACATTAGAGCAAGTGATCCAACCAAATCACATCAAAAAGATTGAGTTCCAAGAAATAAACGGGGATAAATTTTGTATGGAAATTATGTTGTCGGCACAAAGAGAAGCTTTACAATCCAACAATGCAAAAAATTTTGACTAATTACTTGACCATATGCCACAAAACAAAAGAATAGAAAATAAAACTTTTGAAACTCAAATTGATGAACTACCAAACATCAATTTGAGTTTCCACAGCCCAACCAAACATCATCATTACCTTTAGAAGTCGGTGGTGATTAATGAAGGAAGGTTATGAGCAAGCAAGAGAGAAATCCTGCGAACAAAAGACAATCTATGAGAGTCCGTAAAAAAAAGTTGTGGAATAACTGTGGATTAACACAAACCGACAGAACAGACACGACAAATCACAAAATCATTTAAACTCAATTAGATTACATAAAATGAGAACAGAGTAGGACCTTATCAGCCAGCCGCTTCCTTGCCATGTGCTTCGACCATTCGAATAATTTCACTATGACAGTCTCACCTCCTGGTCATCTACTGTAAGAGTACCATTTAGGTTAATACTTCCTCGTTCCTCTTGATACTTCAACCTATGACATAGATAACTGAACAATTAGCTCAACAACGATTGAGAAGAAAATACTCTCACCAAAAAGCACTTTCAAGTTAAGAACCAACACAACACCATACAAGTAATATAAAGAAACAAAAGGGTTAGCTAGGTTCTAACCATTTCACTCCCTAAGGCAATGAAAAACCAACATATTGCCAAATCCTTTTCCAATACCTGTATATACAATTGGAAAGCATAAGAAAAAAACTAACATAAGAACTGAGCACCAAAAAAATAGAACATTACATCAATGCACCAGTCTAGATTGTGTTCTGTATTGCTTGGGTTTCTTGTACAAATTCTGAAGCTTGGGTTCCTCTAGGTCTTACCGCTACAAGGATTAAAAACAATCAATACAGATCTTCCGCATATAATCTGATTTTCCATCAACCTAATTGACAAGATGAAGAAATGAAGACTACCATAAAAAATATATGTAACTTAAACAGAATTCAAAAATTGATTTTACCTTGGTAAGATCCTCTGCAACGAATAACTAGAATTGATTCAGAACGGCCAGTTTTGTTTCTAGGCATAAAAGTTGCATTAATAGACATGAACATCTCATGATAATCCCTAACAACATCAAATCATGGTAAAGGTTTATACGGTTAAACCGCACCCGAAAATAATTTCGAAAGCACTGAGACAATACAGCTAAAGTTTATCTCATAAGGTGACAATGCAGAGATTTAACCAACATATTACCCATTCAATGTTCCTCAATGTATGTATTTTGATTTTTGCAATCTAACGTTCAGCTCCAGCATTTGATCCTTCAGCTTTTTCTCCTGCAAACTGAAGCTGTAGAGATCAGTCACATGTTCAATATTAAATGTATTGAAATGTAAATAAAAGAAAACCATGAAATAGGTGAAGGGGATGATGCTACATGGATGGGTTTGAGGTTCTGGTGAGGGGGATGCAGATTTTAGAGGGTTTCTAAGTGGTGCTGCTGAAGGGGGTTTTAACAAATTTAATTGGTGCTGGTGAAGTGATACAAACTTGGGGGTTTAAAACAGGTCCTGGTGGTAATTGTTGAAAGGCAAATTATGAGAGCGGCAAGCAAGAGAGCAATCCTGCAAAGAGAAAACAATCTATGAGAGTCCATAAATGTGTTGAGCAACTCATAAACATCAACTACAATTTCCTTAAACTTAGAATCACTAGAGCAACATAACAAATCTTAAAGTTCACAAAAGCAGTGAATTTAAACAGAAACTTCATTTCAACAAACACAATCAGAGTTTGAATAACTGAAATCTAAATGAAAAAGAAAACAAACATCACCAAATCCAGATAATCAAGAAAGATAGAGATTCAAAATTGGTTAAAAAGAACCATTTTTTCCAAGAGAGTGAAATAAAATTGTACAAAATTGACAAACCCTGAAACCACATTAACAGAACCCTAACCTGAATCATTCTCAACAGAAATAATAGAAATAGAAATCAAAGAGAACCTATTACAACAGATTCTCAAGATTTCCCCAATTGCAAACTCTTACACCGCCAAAACAAAATCGAACAACAACGAAGATATTAAATACCTTAATAGAAATAAAATTTCATACAAAACCCACTTCATAGAACTTCAATTTCCCTGTTAATCAACATTCACATCGAAATTAAAATCATAATCGAAACATACTGAAACCAACCTTATAAACCAGAGAGAAATTAAAAAGCCCTAATTTCTCTCCTTTAGGTCCTGCCGTCCTGGATTTCAATTTGAGATGATAAGAGTTGTTTTACTAAGAAATCAGAAGAGAAAGAGAGAATATTTCTGAAATTGAGTTAGGGTTTGAAGGATGGGGTGTTAGGTTTCAGAAGATTGAGCAGCAGAGAGTTTCAGGGAGAGTAGTAGAGAGTTTAGGGTTTCAACATTTTTATCTAAACCCAAAATATTTGGGCGGCCCGCGTAAATAAGAGCGCGAACGATTGTCGCGGTTTTTTTTCTTTTGCCGCCACACGATATTTTTGGAGTAATTTTCCCTCCATAGGATAAGGTGGCAATCCGTGTGAATATTTGTGTTTGCATTCATTGGTGGATTAGAGATCCTTGGTTTTCCATTGGTCGAATTGATGGCATAAGGATCGTTGTAAACCATTCATTTTCATCTTGATTCTTACTTGATGAGGTACTGCTTTAGCTCGAAATGTGGCCGAGTTGACGATCATTTATCGCGGGTAACTCAAACATCGTAATCAAAAAAGTAATTTATTGCTCGTTTTTAGTATTGATATCGACTATAATATCGCTTGAAACGGTCAAACTCGGATTCAATATTGATATCAGAAATCCCCAAGGTCATTTAGTAGGGAGCGATTAATCGCTTAGAAATAGACCTAGGATAACTGTTTTTACTAATCTGATTAAGATCCCAAAACATCCAATGAGATTGAGTTAAACCGAACAAAGCCAAAGTGGAATTAATTTGATCTTTAACTATCCGACAAGATTGAGTTAGACCGAATGGATTGGTAGACGAATGTATTCAAATATCAAAGTATCCATTGAGATCAAGTTAAACTAAATGAAGTCGGAGATTAATTGAAAACTCTAAGCATCTAATGGGATCAAGTTGGGCTGAAACGTGTTGGACTCGAATGAATTCAAATCTCTAATCATCCAATGAGACCGAGTTAGATCGAACACATTCAAAGACGAATCAGTTAAAATCGGCTTGGAATGAACTAAAAAATCTCCTAAAGTCGGTCAAACTAAGATTTAGTACCGATATCTAAAAACACCAAGGTAATTTAACAAGGAGGGATTAATCTCTTGGAATTAGACCTTGGAGACATGTGTAACTACTCTAGTTCAAATCCCAAAATATCCAATGAGATTGAGAAAGACCGAACAAAGTCGAAGAGGAATGAATTTTAATCTTTAAGCATCCAACGAGATCGAGTTAGGCCGAATGTATTCAAATCTCAAAGAATCCATTGAGATTAAGTTAACTAAATAAAATCAAAGAAGAATTGAAAACTCTACACATCTAATGAGATCAAGTTAGGCTGAAACATGTTGGAAACGAATGAATTCAAATCTTTAAGCATCCAATGAGATCAAGTTAGATCGAACACATTCAAAGATGAATGAGTTAAAATCGGCTTGGAATCGACTAAAAAATCTCCTAAAATCGGTCAAACTCGGATTCAATATTGATATCGAAAATCACCAAGGTCATTTAACAGGGACCGATTAATCGCTTGGAAATAGACCTTGGAGAGTTGTGTAACTACTCTGATTCCAATCCCAAAACATCCAATGAGATTGAGTTAGACCGAACAAAGTCGAAGAGGAATACATTTTATTCTTTAAGCATCCAACGAGATCGAGTTAGACTGAATGAATTGGTAAACGATCGAATGGATTCAAATCTCAAAGAATCCGTTGAAATCAAGTTAATCCATGTGATACAAAGGCTATGATTTCTATTGGCCGAATAAATGACATACGAATTCTGGTTAATATCTTTTGTGTGAATTGCTTGGTGATCATCTTGAGTGATCTCATGCTTCAAAAGAAAAAAAAATATCTTGAGTGATCTGAAATTCAATTCTTGGCCAATTTTACAAAATTACCGAAGACTTGTAATTTTAACATGTCAATAATTAAGTAACAAATTTATGCAATTTTCATGTGATTATTTACAATAAATTGACATTTTTATGTATACGATTGAATAAATAGTCGCTTATCGGTATAATAATATATTTTTACCCAATAATTGGTGGATAAACGGGTAAAACGAATAGATATCTAGTAAACTTGAGCACCAATGGTTGAATATGGTGTAAGTGGAAATATATAAATTAAATATCGTCGGTTAATCCGACTTTGAATTTGTTTGATCTAATCGGACATACTTAAAAATCTACACAAGTTGATTCCAAGGCAGGTTTATCCTTCTTTGTAATTCAAATGATCTCATAATTTTACTCACCGGTCATTATCTTCAATGAGGAATTAACGGCAATACTGTAAATTGTATCTGACATGGCAATATGTGTGTGACACTTGCATATTTTTTGTTCACAAACCAACTAAGACGATTTTCGGGACTCAAAACCAAGTTTGAGGTGCCAAAAAAGTATTAGACCGGGGCACGATTTTAAGTTGCCAAACAAAGTTTGAGTTGCATATTCAAATGAATTTGTGCTAAAAAAATTTATAAGCATTAAACGTGATCGGCCATCCAATGAGATTGAGTTAGACATAAGAAAGTCGAAGAGGAATAAATTTTAATCTCTAAGCATCCAGTGAGATTGAGTTAGACCGAATGGATTCAGAGACAAATAGATTTAAATCTCAAAGCATCTAGTGACATGGAGTTAAACGGAACGAAGTCAAAGGCGATTGAATGCTAATCTTTAAGCATCTAGTAAAATTGAGTTAAACCAAACGAGGTCGAAGATGAATGAAATCAAATCTCTAAGCATCCATTGAGATCAAGTTAAACTGGAAGGATGAATTGAAAACTCTAAGCATCCAATGAGATCAAGTTGGACTGAAACGAGTTGAAAACGAATGACTTCAAATTTGTAAGCATCCAATTAGATCTAGTTAGATCAAACACAATCAAAGATAAATGAATTACAATCGTCTTGGGATCACTAAAACATCGCATGAAATCGGTATTGCAAACCCATTTAATTGGTCAGACTCGGATTCAACTTGATATCGGACATCACTAAGGCCATTTAGCAGAGAGCGATTAATAGCTTGGAAATAGACCTTGAGACATGTTTTAACTCTTTTGATTGAAATCCCAAAACATCCAACAAGATTGATTTAGACAGAACAAAGTCGAAGAGGAATAAATTTTAATCTCTAAGCATCTAGTGAGATTGAGTTAGACCAAATGGATTCGAAGACAAATAGATTTAAATCTCAAAGCATCCAATGACATGGAGTTAAACAGAACGAAGTCAAAGGCGATTGAATGCTAATCTTTAAGCACCCAATGAATTTGAATCCCAAAGCATAAAATTTTAGATGTTTGTAAATAAATTTCGAAATATACTATAGTCTTCTTAAAGAGACTCAAACACTGCCTAACTTGTTAAGAATCCAATGTTAAAGTGGACAATTTCCTTTTTCACAGATTAGAGATTGAAATTTAAAAAAATATGAGTGCACTGCTTGTCGCTAAAGTTCCCACAGCCTCTTTATAATTTTCCATCCTCCACAAGAAAATTGTTGACTTCTATTAAAAAGGATATAAAAAAAAATACGGACAATAATTTTTCAATCAAAAATTGGGATACCTGAATCTGATAAAAAACAAACATATGCCGAGAATATTGGTACCTAAAAGAGTTCCAATTTTTTAATCCCATACATTAAATCGTTAAATCTTAATTAATCATATTCAAGCTCAATTCAAAGCTAAAATGTAATACTATAAGATTATCACGTGGACTAAATGTGCCAAGAATTTATATAATCATGTAGCACACACGTAGAAAAATGTAATACTATAAGATAAGCTTTGGTCAATATGACTTATGAGACTATATAACGCGTGACCAGGAGATAGGAGATAGGAATGGACGCGTGAACCACTAGGGTCTTTATTCAAACCGTTCAGGTACTTTGTTGAACGTCCGATTTTTCTCGAGATGGGTGTCTTGTTTACTCCTCCTATATTATGCTCAAAAGAGAAAGCAAAATCTTAACCCTAATCTTTTCTCTTCTCCGCCTCCCTTTCTCCCTCACCCTCTCTGCTATAAACCCTTCCTTCATAGCACAGATCACAATCTCCTTTTGTCTCTCTTTATCTATCTCACTTTCAGTCAACACTACTATTCTCCATCTCCATGTGAGGAATTAGATCTGTGAGATAGAAGCAGGGTAACTGATTTTTGTTCTTCAAGGCTGTAAATTTATTTCATTGATCTCATATTATTGTATTTCTATTTTCTGGGTTTTGAAGATCATTGCTAAAAATGGCAATAGAGGAATTATTGATAAGAGGAAGTGGGGTGGTATTATTGTTAATAGTAAAAATGGACAGAAAATTGTTTCCCTCCCCGCCCCCACCCCAAGAGTCAACCGTAATTAGTTGTTGGTGATGAGGGTCTTAAGAGTCTCTTATAATAGCATGGTACTTCTTCTTCATTTATCCTTTGTTTTTTTTCTTTATTTGTTATATCAACATTCTTAGATATAATTTCTTTTTATGCAGTAGATGGTTCTTTTTTTTTGTTACTATTTTTGCCTGACTTTTATTTTTTTAAAAGTTAGATTTCGATTTTTCGATTTCAGTTAATTCTAATCTTTGCTGCAACTAAATGCAGGACTCAAGTTTATCATTTTCGAAGGGAGGAACCAGATCTGGATTTAGTACTCTATCAAATCTGAAATATACGGACTGAATGATAATATTAGGTCGCATCACTATGAATATTTTATAGTTGTTTTATGCTTATCCAGTGGTATTTTTAATATGCATAGGTTTTAATTGGATTTTTTTTTTTTTTTTTTTTAAGGTGGTAGTTTTATTAATTTAGAAAGAACAACTAAAGTACTGTTCTACAGTTTCAATGTGATTGTATATTGTATAAATATATTTATTTATATTTTGTGAAAAATGATTAATGTACAGAGATGATTATGTAAATTGAATTTAATAATTATCAAGTTAATTTTCTGATTTAATTTGGTTGATATGTTTTTATTTTCAGTATTAGTTTAAATTTCATTTTTGTGTTCCTGGTGCCAAAAAGAACCTTTTAAATAATGGAATATTTTGGCAACCCCAACTAAGACCTAGTCAAGTGCTCGGTACCTACAAAAATTAACTACCATATTAATTACTACATTAATTACAATATAAAAATTAACTAATACTTATATTAATTACTACATTAATTACAATTTTATTAACTACCACATTAATGCAATGTTCTGAAAACCGGCCCGGACCGTCCGGTCAGCCCAGTGAAACGGTGATCCAGTCACCTTTCCGGGCTGATCTAACAGTAACCCAATAATTTCATTAAAAAACGGCTTCTTTCATAAGAACCGGATGACCTTGGTGCAGGTTAACCCGCAATTCAGCGGGCCCAACGATTCTTGGGTTGATAATCTTTCTAAATCTTTAACATTAAGACATGAAAAAAAAAAAATACACAGTTCATACGACTTTAAGATTACAGATCGAGAGAAAAGTGAGGTTAATCTTCAAAAAGAAAAATAAAATAGAAATTAACATAACTTTTTCTCCCTTTCATTGATGCAAATGATAACTATTGAATTTAACAAGAAATTAGTTATAAATTCGATCTAATATAACACATCTGCATTCTACATCCACTT
Source organism: Papaver armeniacum (assembly GCA_023531295.1). Lineage (NCBI taxonomy): Eukaryota > Viridiplantae > Streptophyta > Magnoliopsida > Ranunculales > Papaveraceae > Papaver > Papaver armeniacum. Next base: position 1,427,057 of record JAJJWW010011888.1, read on the forward strand.
TGATGATGCTGTAATTCGATAAGAAAAAGTAATACAATAACAGATTCACATATATCCGGAACGTAATGTTCAGTAGAGCGATTTGATTATATTTGTTAATTGTCATTTTTTACATGAATATAGATCTTCAATTTCTTCTAAAGAGCTTGTTGGTGGGAATGATAGAGGATAGAGGTGCAGAGGAGATTTAGTATTGATAGCTAGGTCGAGGAAAGAGAGGCAGTGGGTGTGATATAAGAAATCACCACGATGCTTCCTGTTAAAGGTAAATGGAGGTTAGGGTTTGAATGGTACAAACCGTGAATAGTTAACAATAAAGGGACAAATCTTCGTAATTAACAATGTAACTTGAGCTGTCGCTATATCCCACTCCCACGTCCCATTCCCTATAACTAGCGCATTTGTAAGTTTCTTCACAATGACAAACGATAAAAGAAGGGGACACTTGGAAAATTAAGAAGAATAATATTTTATTATGCGACCCAGTGAACCCGGGTTGAACCGCTGGTTGAACCAATGACTCTTAACCCAATATTTTCTTCGGTTCAATGTCCGGGCCGGTTTTCAGAACATTGCATTAATGACCATATTAACTACGATATTAATTAAATTACAGTGTTATCCATTAGTTAACTACCATATTAATTACTACTATTACAATATTAATTAGATTACAACTATTAACTACCACATTAATTACGATATTAAGTGTTATGAATTAGAAAAATGTGCCTGGCACTGACAAAAAAGTTAATTGCCACCATAGTTGTGGAATGATTTGGGAACTATAGGGCAACTAGCAAACTTAGTCGTTGAACAATTCGGCAACTATATGTCAACCGCAACATAATTGCCTTAGCCTATGGAATCACGATACTTGGCTACTGCAATATTTTAGTTTAGTTGCCATATAGTTTGGCAACGACTTGACAACTACACAAATGTAGTTGTCTGAAATTTTGGAAAGTAACTCACAACTGCGCAAATTAGTGGGCTTCATTTGTCGCACTTAACAAGAAGCGTGTTTGGCTACAAAACTTCAAGTTGCCAAAAGTGCGCATAGCAACTAGTTAGTTTTGGTAGTTGCCATTGCATTTCGAAACAACCCATACGGCAACTTAAGCTTGGCAACTACCATTAGTTGCCTTTCTGTTTGGCAATTAAAATCTCATCTTAGGCAACTAAACTAGTATTGTGTTTATGTATATATAGAGGAGAATAGAGATGATGGATCAGTAGAAGAGACCAATAATTTTGTGAGGTGCCTACCAAAAAGTTAAGGTGGAAATAAGAAGAAGGATTTGTGGATGTGGCGGGCTCAGAGAATTACGTATACTATCACATGGTTTGGTTCCTCATACTTAAGATGATTGTTTTTTTGTGTTTGCTTGCTTGCAGGCTTACAAGAATTAGTGGTATTGTTTTACTCACCGTGTTCTAGCTAGATGTGCAGCATACAAAGAAATGTGATCACTTATCTACCATAACGATAGATGAGCAACATGTGCTGGACAATATAATCTGGTAATCTGTTCAATTCAGTTTTGAACTCTCTATCAAATCTGATATGTATCTTTAAACAACGTGAATTCTTCTTGTTAGGTTGTTGGAACACACGATGGCCTAGTTGTACTCTTGTATTTGCCCTACCCTTGGTGAGAGACCTTAAACAACCACATGTTCCATATCTGTCATACACAAACTCGCTCAGGGGTCCATTAGCTTGTTCTCCTGAGATAACTTATCTAAAATGAGTTGATTGGAATTACAAGATTGTCTTCCGTTTGATTTAGAATATACGTTGAATGTACTTTGGTTAGTTATGGGCAACAAGTACGGGTGGTGGAATTTTTGAGACCATGTAGTACCAATTACGGAACCATGAATTATAAAAGAAGAAAACCATGGATTCCAGTCGTATGAAGTCAGTACCAATTACGGAACCATGGTTGTTTTAGTGTTCAGTTGCTTCGAATCTTCAATTTTGGAGATTTTGCATTCGTCTGTGCAATTTACATTTATACAAGTATCGATTTCTTTCAACTTTCTGAAAATAAAACAATTCAAAGCTCTCATATTGTAGAGGTTTGAAGAAAACTGATCCTAGAATTGTTGAACTTATAAATAAATAAAAGCGCATTAGCATTAGCATTTGCTTTGGTGTTAGTTCCCCATTTGGCAAGTATGCTATGGATTTAATCAAAAATGAAAGAATTTCATTGCTTTCTCTTAACAAGTGTGCTCTCTCATTCCAATCCCGTGAAAATAATTTCAGTCATCCCTTTACCCTTTTACAACTAGAATAATTAAGAAAATGCCTTTTCGCAACACCAAGTAATATTTGTCCATGTTTTTTTTTAACTGGAAATAATATTTGTTCCCCATAATTTTGTGTTTGGGTGATACATATATCCACTGTAAGTGGATAATTTATGGATCCTAGAAATAATTATGAGAGTTTTATAAAACATGAATACTTGATTAAAGATGTCCAAGTAAAGAATAACTATCAGTTGATTAATGGGTATAATTTCCAACTAATTTTTGTATTTCAATATCATCAGTTTGTACAAGATATTAAAATGACTATGTAACAAAATTGTTGAGAAATTTTCTCGGCACCTAATTACAA